>NW_019167838.1:2053272-3531258 GCF_002303985.1 Durio zibethinus | reverse complement strand
TGAAACGATGTGGGGCAAAATGCCAAGCTGCATCAAATGATCCTTCGGTCTTGAACCTTTTAATACATGTTTTGAGCCTATTATATCCATTTTTTTTATGACCCTTCACCTTAGCCTACATTACAACCTTGGAAAGTCCATTTGGATCAAGTGTGAATACCCAACTTGAATGATCATATGTTGAGCGAAGGCATGCTCATGATGAAGCAATGGAATCATGCTACATTACCTTAAAAGTTTGATGTATGAAGGATGTCAATAATAGGTGAAGAATGAAAAAAAAAGATGATGAAAAAAAAAAAAAGAAAGAAAGAAGAAAAAATGAGAAAATGAAAAAATGAAAAAATGAAAAAAGAGATCCGAATTGAAAACCTGAAAGGGTGATTTTGGTACCCAAAAAAAAAAAAAAAAAAAGATTCAGGTCAAATGGCTCACATGAATGAAAGATCAAAGACATCTGAAGATCCCTTAAAGACTGGGGCAGAGTTCGCCAAGCCCAAGATGACTTCAACAGTAAATGAATGAGCTTTTGAAAAAGAATCCTAGATTAATGTTGAAAATTGTCTAAATATTCATCATTTGGACATACCATTTACCTCAATGACATCCAATTTATTTCCTTTCCCATTTATTTTCTACCAAAATAGATCTCCATTGATTATCTTTACCATAATTCACTTTCTGTCCTCTTATTGTTACACCCTTAGAATGAATTGAGAAAATGCTTGATTGCATTGTATTTGTCAAATTTGAAAATGATAATGAATGAATGAACATGTACTTAAAAGAATCTTACATTCATTTGAAAAGAAATCTAAGATGATGAAGAAATGGTAGAAACCTAAAGAGATGATGGGGCAAATCTGGAAAAGTGATGAATTGATCGATATGACTTGCAAGTTATGATTGAATGATGAAGACAATCAGTGGACAGAGTTTGTTTTTGAATGGTTAATGCTGAGACAGAGTAATGACCCAATGATGGTGGATGAAACTTGTTTTGAAAATTTGTTATTGCTGAGAAATTCATTGAATGATGGTCAAGTGATGATCGATTAATGAAACTTATTCCAAAGTATTGAAAACAGAACAAGGAAGAATCTGAGTGGAAGAGACAATTAAGAGCTACAACTGGTTCGATCTTAGAAGAGCAGTGCAATTGGATCCTTGAGGAATCAAAGGGCTTGACACCCAAGAAAAAAAAGAGCTTGAGAAACTTGAGTACCATACATTGAACAGGAATTAATTGGCCAACATTTGCATAGCATGCATTGAAAATCATGCACATTGCATAGCATACACTACTTTCAGGAAAGTATAAGTACAAATTCAAGAAGCAAGGGTGTTCCAACATCCCACATGGAAAAGACATATATAAAAAGATTTTACAAGTTTGAGAAGAAACTTGTCAGGTAAGTTCCTAATCCTTGAAATAGGATGTCTCTTGGTATCAGGGTTGATTTATAAGACCTTTGGGCATAATCTCCTGAAATCCCTTCAAACACAACTTTTCAACTCCTTCGGACATGATTGTCTAGGAGTATTTACTTTTCCAAGTTCGTTGCCTCTGTTTAGAGGAGCAATTTACTTTTCAAAAGTCGTGGTGCCTCTGTTTAGAGGAGCAATTTGCTTTTCAAAGTTCCGTTGCCTCTGTTTAGAGGAGCAATTTATTTTTCAAAGTTCTGTTGCCTCTGTTTAGAGGAGCAATTTACTTTTCAAAAGTCGTGGTGCCTCTGTTTAGAGGAGCAATTTATTTTTCCAAAGTCGTGGTGCCTCTGTTTAGAGGAGCAATTTATTTTTCCAAAGTCGTGGTGCCTCTGTTTAGAGGAGCAATTTACTTTTCCAAGTTCGTTGCCTCTGTTTAGAGGAGCAATTTATTTTTTTAAAGTCGTGGTGCCTCTGTTTAGAGGAGCAATTTACTTTTCAAAGTTCGTTGCCTCTGTTTAGAGGAGCAATTTACTTTTCAAAGTCGTGGTGCCTCTGTGAAGAGGAGCAATTTATTTTCCAAAGTCGTGGTGCCTCTGTTGAGAGGAGCAATTTATTTTTCCAAAGTCGTGGTGCCTCTGTTGAGAGGAGCAATTTACTTTCCAAGTCCGTTGCCTCTGTTTAGAGGAGCAATTTACTTTCAAAAGTCGTTGAGTCTCTGTTTAGAGGAGCTTCGGCCAAAAAAAAAAAAAACAAAAAAACAAAAAAACAAAAAAATCAAAAAAATCAAAAAAAATAAAAACAAAAAAAAAAAATCAAAAATGAAAATGTCGAGTCGGGTCTTGACTGGGTGTCTACGTCTTTGCGCAATTTCTGTCTCACAGAAAATACGCAAAGAGGGACAGCTGTAGACACCCAATCAGGTCCGGGCCCGGATCAATTGGGCCTGACCCAAATCATTTGGGCCTGCCCCAAATGGGCAAGGCCCAATTGAATTTTTACCCGTATTTTTTATTTTTTATTTTTATTTTATTTTAATTTTTTTTCTCTCTTGTGTATTTTATTATTTATTATTATGTATTAATATAATGTATAATATATATATATTTTTTTCATTAGAATAGATTTATATGTATATAGTTATATATTTATTATTATTATATTATTATTCTTAATCTTTTTTTAATTATCTGTTCTGATTTTTTTTTATTTTCAGATATTATTTGAAAATTTTTATCTTTTGATTTATCTTTCCAATTATCTAGATTTTTTTTTTAATTTATTTTAATTTTATTTTGGAGGGCTAAGGATTCAAAGTTGAAGACTCCACTCTGAAGGGAATTCAATCAGAAGAGTCCAATGGATTCAAAGACTGAATTCCGTCCAAAGAGGAATTGGGATTGATCAGAAACTCCTGATCAATCCCTATAAAAGGGACCCCCCTGGAACATCAAGAACACAGAGAAAACAGAAGCAAAAGCTACTGATTGAGAGAATAGGGGTGTTTAGAGAGCTAAGGAAAAGTTTAGGAGTGTTCTGGCAGTGAGAAAAATTTTTTAGAAAAATTTGGCGAAAAAATTTTCTGGAAATTTCTGGGAAATTTCCAGATTCCGGCGAAAATTCCGGCGACTTTTGAATTTTCCGGCGACAATTCCGACGAACTTTGAAGTTTCCGGCGACAGACCCAGTTTCCGGCGGAGAATCCCAGAAACCGGCGACCATCCGGCCAATTTCCGGCGAAATTCCCAGATTCCGACGAAATTTCCAGAATCCGGCACCGGCGTTCTTCAAATTCTAGAGAGAAGGCAGAGAAGAAGGGAAGAAGAGAGAGAGAGGGGAGGAACGGTCTGCTGAAAAACGGAGGAAGTTGCCTTTTATACCCTCCCAAAACGACGTCGTTTTGGCTTTAAGTTAATAAGAGGATCCGCGCGTTTTGCCGAACCCGACCCGACCCGAAGCGTCGACCCGCTTTCTGACCCGCGCGTTTCAGCCCCTCCAAGCCGAGCCGAGCCGATCCGAGCCGCTCCAGGTTTTTTTTTTTTTTTTTTTTTGAATTTTTTGAATTTTTTTTTATTTGACTTTGATTTTGATCTTGATTTTTTTTTTCTTTAATTAATCCGACGACGGAGCCTCTACAAGTAAAAACAGTAGTTTTTCTTGCATACTCCTGAGGTGAGGGAATTTTCTCAATTTTCTGCTAAAAGTATTAGAGTCAATTGAGAATAATTTTCGATAATTAATTACTTGGCTGATTTTGATTTTTTTTTCTTTAATTAATCCGACGACGGAGCCTCTGCAAGTGAAACAGTAGTTTTTCTTGCATACTCTTGAGGTGAGGGAATTTTCTCAATTTTCTGCTAAAAGTATTAGAGTCAATTGAGAATAATTTTCAACAACTAACTACTTGGTAAAATTTTAAGGCTTTTGGATAACACAAATTCAAGCTGGTACCATCTTTTGATGGGCGTTGTGAGGGTGCTATAACCTTCCTCACACGTAACCGAACTCCCGAACTCTGTTCTGGTTAAGCAGACCCGAACCTATTCTTTTAGGGACCCTTAAGCTTAGGTGTTCCCTAAAAGGACAGATTCCTTAGGTGGCCAATCACACCTGGATAAAAGATTGGTGGCGACTCCCTAAAGTCAATGTCTGGCGATAGATCCCCGGATCTAGACGTTATGACACTAGAGCAGAGGCTATGGGCTGTGAAAGGATTTAGCTTTTATGGGTCAGTTGATGCTGCTGGGCTCTGCCTAGTTCCTGATGTGGTTATCCCCTATAAGTTCAAAGTACCAAAATTTGAAAAATATGACGGTACAAAGTGCCTCAAAACCCACATCACCATGTATTATAGAAAGATGGCAGCTCATGTACATGATGAAAAACTCTTGATGCATGTCTTCCAGGATAGCCTTACTGGTTCCGCTGCCAGGTGGTATGTTCAGTTGGATAGGACCCACATTTGCTCCTGGAGTGATATGGCACATAACTTCATCAGTCAATATCGACATGTTATCGATTTGGCCCCTGATCGTTTGTCTTTATAGAATCTGGAGAAAAAGGCAAACGAATCTTTTAAAGAATACGCCCAGAGATGGAGAGATATAGCTTCATAAGTACAACTTCCTTTGACTGAAAAAGAAACTACAGTGTTATTTATCAGCACTTTGAAGTCTCCCTATTATGAAAAGATGATAGGAAATGCAACAAAAAATTTCGCTGACATGGTAATCTCTGGAGAAATTATTGAAAGTGCCATAAAAAATGGTAAGTTGAAAGGAGGAGAAACCAAGAAGACATCAGAAAAGAAAGAAGCTCAAGCTCAAGCTGTGAGCTTTCATAGACAACAACTCAGGGATTATCAACCCTATCCATCCCAAGGTTACTCTCCATACTATTTTATTGTGAACAATGCCTCATCCTACCCATACCAGCTGGCTCCACAACCACCTTATTCATCCACATATCAATCAATTTATAGCCCTCAAGATCTTACATACAGCCTCAACATTCAAGCTCCTACAAGAACCCAAGTTCGTCCTATTAACCCAGTAAGTGGTTCACGAGAACAACGAACTACTCAAAAAAAACATGTATTCGATCCAATCCCTATGACTTATACAGAGTTATATCGAGAACTCTATAATAGCCATTTGATTGCCCCTAGCCATGTGGAGCCGCTTAAACCACCCTACCCAAAGTGGTATGATCCTATAGCCCACTGCGACTATCACTATGGAATTACTGGCCATTCTACTGAAAATTACACTGCTTTAAAGTATAAGGTGCAACGGTTAATCAATGATAGAATGCTAAGTTTTGATCAAGAAAAAGCAACAACATCTAATGTTAGCGCTCTGAGTGAAAGTCAAGAACAGAAAGGGGCTGGAGAGTCACAATGAATTGAGAGGCAAGATGTCAATAGAGATTCTTTACCTGATCGCATAGGGGGACAATTTTAAAAAATGGAGATAAGGCTGGTTGAAAGTTTTCTTTTGTCACTTTAGGATTTCTTTTCAAATAATGTTAGATTTCTTTTTACAATATGACTTCACTTGTTATCATTTTAATAAAGGTAAGTCAATGCATTTCATTACATTTTTCTCTTTCACTTGACCATTACTCCATGCTCCGTTACCTTTCATAACTTTACATTCCCATTCTTAAATTTCAGATGATGAATATTTAGACAATGATAACAATAATTCTGGGATTTAATTCTGAGAACTCATCCATATTAATATGAGAAGATGATTTGAGCAAAAATAGGCTGTTACCGGAGGTAAAATAGATATGTCTTGAAGATGTGTAATCTTTTATACAGATTCATGAGCTTTGATGATGTTCAAGAAAGGTATTCACAATTGAGATGAAAAATGGTCATCTTTCTTTTACCATTTGAAAAATCATTTATTGCTACCCCTTTGAGCCTATCATGATTTTTTTTCCTGAAGAACCTCAACTAAGGATCACCCTCTACACTGGAGGGTAATTTTTAAAAAAAAAAAAGAAAAAAAAACATCATAAAAGGTCTCAAAGATGGAAAAAGAAAGAAAAGCAAAAGAAAAATAAATGCCACACATGATTTGAGGTAAAATAATGAGAATCTTTTGTGTGAAGAAGGAAAAAAATAGTGAAACGATGTGGGGTAAAATGCCAAGTTGTATCAAATGATCCTTTGGTCTTGAACCTTTTTAATACATGTTTTGAGCCTATTATGTCCATTTTTTTTATGACCCTTCACCTTGGCCTACATTACAACTTTGAAAAGTCCATTTGGATCAAGTGTGAATACTCAACTTGAATGATCATATGTTGAGCGAAGGTATGCTCATGATGAAGCAATGGAATCATGCTACATTGCTCTAAAGTTTGATGTATGAAAGATATCAACAATGGATGAAAAATGAAAAAAAAGAAAAAAAAAGATGATGGAAAAAAAATAAAAAAAAAGAAAGAAAGAAGAAAAAAATGAGAAAATAAAAAAAAGAGATTCAAATTGAAAACCTGAAAGGTTGATTTTGATAGAAAAAGATCCAGGTCAAATGGTTCACATGAATAGAAGACCAAAGACATCTGAAGATCCCTCAAAGACTAGGGCAAAGTTCGCCAAGCTCAAGATGACTTCAACAATAAATGAGTTTTTGAAAAAGAATCCTAGATTAATGTTGAAAATTGTCTGAATATTCATCATTTGGACAAACCATTCATCCCAATGACATGTATTGAATTCATTTCCTTTTCCATTTGCTTTGTACCAAAACAGATCTTCATTGATTATCTTTACCATAATTCACCTTGTGTTCTCTTATTGTTTCACCCCTAGAATGAATTGAGAAAATGCTTGATTGCATTGTATTTGTCAAGAATTGAAATGATAATGAATGAATGAATATGTGCTTAAAAGAGTCTTGTATTCATTTGAAATCTAAGATGATGGTGGTAGCAAAATGAAGAAATGGTAGAAACCTAAAAGAGATGATTTGGAAGGATATATGATGTGACCAAATGGAGAATATAATGGGACAAATCTTGAAAAGTGATATAACCAAGTGATGAGTATAAAAATGAACTGGTCGATATGACTTGCAAGTTATGATTGAATGATGAGAACAATTGTCGTAACGTCTAGATCCGGGGATCTATCGCTAGACATTGATTTTCAGGGAGTCGCCACCAATCTTTTTTATCTAGGTGCGATTGGCCACCTAAGGAATCTGCCCTTTTAGGGAACACCTAAGCTTAAGGGTCCCTAAAAGAATAGGTTCGGGTCTGCTTAACCAGAACAGAGTTCGGGAGTTCGGTTACGTGTGAGGAAGGTTATAGCACCCTCACAACGCCCATCAAAAGATGGTACCAGCTTGAATTTGTGTTATCCAAAAGCCTTAAAATTTTACCAAGTAGTTAGTTGTTGAAAATTATTCTCAATTGACTCTAATACTTTTAGCAGAAAATTGAGAAAATTCTCTCACCTCAAGAGTATGCAAGAAAAACTACTGTTTCACTTGCAGAGGCTCCGTCGTCGGATTATTTAAAGAAAAATCAAGATCAACCAATTAATTAATTATCGAAAATTATTCTCAATTGACTCTAATACTTTTAGCAGAAAATTGAGAAAATTCCCTCACCTCAGGAGTATGCAAGAAAAACTACTGTTTCACTTGCAGAGGCTCCGTCGTCGGATTAATTAAAGAAAAAAAAATCAAAATCAGCCAAGTAATTAATTATCAGAAATTATTCTCAATTGACTCTAATACTTTTAGCAGAAAATTGAGAAAATTCCCTCACCTCAGGAGTATGCAAGAAAAACTACTGTTTTTACTTGTAGAGGCTCCGTCGTCGGATTAATTAAAGAAAAAGAAAAAAAAATCAAGATCAAAATCAAAGTCAAAAAAAAAAAAAAAAAAAAAAAAAAAAAAAAAAAACCTGGAGCGGCTCGGCTATCGGCTCGGCTCGGCTCGGCTCAAGGAAGAAAAAAAACGGCTCGGAGGAGCGGCTTGGAAGCTCGGCTCGGCTCGGCTTGGCTCGGAGGGAGGCTGGCACGCGCGGGTCAGAAGCGGGTCGACGCTCGGGTCGGGTCGGGTCACGGCAAAACGCGCGGATCCTCTGGTTACTTAAGGCCAAAACGACGTCGTTTTTGGAGGGTATTTAAGGCACTCTCCTCTGTTTTTCGGCAGAACGCTCCTCCCCTCTCTCTCTCTTCCTTCCCTTTTCTCTCCCTTCTCTCTAGAAAACCGAAGAACACCGGTGCCGGATTCTGGAAATGTCGCCGGAATCTGGAATTTTTGCCGGAATATGGCCGGAATCTTCGCCGGTTTCTGGGAATCTCGCCGGAAACTGGGTTGGTCACCGGAATCTTCAAGTTTCGCCGGAATTTGTGCCGGAAAATTCAAATGTCGCCGGAATTTTCGCCGGAATCTGGAAATTTCCCAGAAATTTCCAGAAAAAATTTTCGCAAAAAAATTTCTAAAAAATTTTTTCAGATCCCTACAGCTATCCTAACACTTCTCGACCTTCTTTAGCCTTCGAAAACTCTTTTAAACACTTTTTTTCTCTCAAATTCAGTAGCTTTGCTCACTGTTTTTTTCTGTGTTCTTGAACTGTTCCAGGAGGTGCTTTATATAGGGATTGATCAGGAGTTTCTGATCAATCCCAACTCCTCCTTGGACGGGGATTCAGTCTTTGAATCCAATTGGACTCTTTAGATTGAATCCCCACTCCCAGTAGGATTCTTCAGCTTCAATCTCAACCTTCCAAAAAAATCAAATAAATATAAAAAAATAATAGATAATTAGAACAGATAAATAAAAAGATATTATAAAAAAAAAAAAAATATCTGATAATCAGAAAAAATCAGAACAGATAATTTAAAAAAATAATAATAAAATAAGATAAACCCAAAAATATCTTACAAAAATAATAATAATAATAATAATAATAATAAATATATAACTATATAAATAATATACATATAAATCTAATCTAAATAAATAAATACAGATATACATATATTAATAATAATAAATATAAAAATACAAAAGAAAAGAAAAAAAAAAAAGGAAAAAAAAAAATAATAATAATACATGATTGAATTGGGCCTTACCCATTTGGGCCAGGCCCAAATGATCTGGGTCAGGCCCAATTGATCCGGGTCAGGCCCAATTGATCCGGGCCCGGACCTGATTGGGTGTCTACAGCTGCCCCTCTTTGCACATTTTCTGTGAAACAGAAATTGCGCAAAGACGTAGACACCCAATCAAGACTCAACTCAACATTTTTATTTTTGATTTTTTTTTTTTTGTTTTTATTTTTTTTATTTTTTTTGATTTTTTTGTTTTTGTTTTTTTGTTTTTTGTTTTTTGTTTTTTTGTTTTTTTTTTGTTTTTTTTTTGGCCGAAGCTCCTCTAAACAGAGACTCAACGACTTTTGAAAGTAAATTGCTCCTCTAAACAGAGGCAACGGACTTTGGAAAGTAAATTGCTCCTCTAAACAGAGGCAACACGACTTTGGAAAAATAAATTGCTCCTCTAAACAGAGGCAACGGAACTTTGAAAAATAAATTGCTCCTCTAAACAGAGGCACCACGACTTTTGAAAAGTAAATTGCTCCTCTAAACAGAGGCAACGGAACTTTGAAAAATAAATTGCTCCTCTAAACAGAGGCAACGAACTTTGAAAAGTAAATTGCTCCTCTAAACAGAGGCACCACGACTTTGGAAAAATAAATTGCTCCTCTAAACAGAGGCACCACGACTTTGGAAAAATAATTGCTCCTCTAAACAGAGGCACCACGACTTTGAAAAGTAAATTGCTCCTCTAAACAGAGGCAACGGAACTTTGGAAAAATAAATTGCTCCTCTAAACAGAGGCACCACGACTTTTGAAAAGTAAATTGCTCCTCTAAACAGAGGCAACGGAACTTGAAAAATAAATTGCTCCTCTAAACAGAGGCAACGAACTTTGAAAAGTAAATTCTCCTAGACGATCATGTCCGAAGGAGTTGAAAGTTGTGTTTGAAGGGATTTCAGGAGATTATGCCCAAAGGTCTTATAAATCAACCCCGATACCAAGAGACATCCTATTTCAAGGATTAGGAACTTACCTGACAAGTTTCTTCTCAAACTTGCAAAGTCTTTTCATATCTGTCTTTTTCATGTGGGATGTTGGAACACCCCTGCTTCTTGAATTTGTACACTATACTTTCTTGAAAGTAGTGTATGCTATGCAAATGCATATAAATTTCAATGCATGCTATGCAAATGTTGGTCAATTAATTCCTGTTCAATGTATGGTACTCAAGTTTCTCAAGCTCTTTTTTTCTTGGGTGTCAAGCCCTTTGATTCCTCAAGGATCCAATTGCACTGCTCTTCTAAGATCGAACCAGTGTAGCTCTCAATTGTCTCTTCCACTCACATTCTTCTTGTAAGAAATCTCTTCCTAGATTCAATTTCCTAATTAGGAACTGAACATGTCGATTCTGCCTTTCTCACTCTTGACTCATTCAATGTAATGTAAAAATCTTTCCTGTGGTTATTCATTCATCAATCATTATTTCAAATTCAAAAAGTAAGAATGCATTTGCACATTTCTTCAATGGTGGGGTATTAAGAAGAAAAGAATCTGAATGTTGAGAAACAGTCATAAGAAAAAGACACAAAGAATGGAATAGAATGTCTCTTATTAGCAAAATGTTGGCAAACTTTGGTCAAGAAAGAATTACAAGGATAGGTATGGGGACAAAGCCCAAAATGAACAATCAGATAATCATGATAACACATCTCAAAGTCTTTTATGAAAACTCAACCCTCTGATGTATTTAACAACTTGGAACTCTTCCGAACTTGCTAGCCCCTATATCAGCAGACTTTTAAATTCGATGCCGTATCCTCCTTATCTAAGCTGCCTTTTCAGGTTTTCAACTTAGACAACCCCCTATGACTCAAACCGCCCTTTTTGGGTTTTCGCCTTGAGTCCTCCTTTTTCATTCACTTTTTCTTTTTTCCATTTTTTCCATTTTTTTTCATTTTTCATCATTTTTCATTTTTTCCATTTTTTCATTTTTTTTATTTTTTTATTTTTTTGTATTTTTTTCAAGCATAGTATTTCTTCACAGCATCAGAATTTACAGGATGGGGTAAATCGTTTCCATCCATCTCAGTCAGTATCAATGCTCCACCCGAAAAAGCCCGTTTCACCACATACGGCCCTTCCCAATTCGGAGTCCATTTTCCTCTACTATCGTGCTGGATTGGGAGAATTCTTTTCAAAACCAACTCTCCTTCTCGAAAGCAACGAGGCCGAGTCTTCTTATCATGAGCCCTCATCATTCTTCTTTGGTATAACTGACCATGGCACAGTGCAGTCAATCTCTTTTCTTCTATGAAATTTAACTGCTCATAACGTTCTCGAATCCATTCAGCCTCTTCCAACTCAACTTCTTTTAAGACTCTCAAAGAGGGGATCTCTACTTCCACTGGTAGTACAGCTTCCATCCCATAAACCAAAGAAAATGGGGTTGCCCCAGTAGAGGTGCGAACTGACGTTCGATATGCAAGCAAGGCAAATGGCAACTTCTCATGCCAATCTTTGTAAGTCTCGGTCATCTTCTCCAGAATCCTCTTTATGTTCTTATTGGCTGCCTCAACTGCTCCATTCATTTTCGGACGATAAGGTGCCGAGTTATGATGCTTGATCTTGTATTGAGCACATATTTCTTGCATCATCTTACTATTTAGATTCTTGGCATTGTCTGAAATAATTCTCTCCGGAAGTCCATATCTACAAATGATCTCTTTCTTTATGAACTTGCAAACCACGGAGCGTGTCACATTTGCATATGATGCTGCTTCCACCCACTTTGTGAAGTAATCTATCATCACAAAAATGAATCTGTGCCGGTTAGAAGCTTTTGGAGTGATTGGACCAATGACATCCATGCCCCACATTGAAAATGGCCATGATGGTGCCATAACATGTAAAGCAGATGGTGGAGCAAGGATCTTATCAGCATATATCTGGCATTTATGACATTTACGAGCATAGTCGATGCAATCATTCTCCATCGTCAACCAGTAATATCCCGCTCTCATGATCTGTCTTGCCATCATATGTCCACTAGCATGTGCCCCACATATTCCCTCATGCACCTCTTTAATGATTTTCTTCGCTTCAGTCTCATCTACACACCTCAATAATACTTTATCTTTACTTCTTTTGTACAGGACATCCCCATCCAGGAAAAAGCTCATAGCCAATCTTCGGATGACCCTTTTATCATTTTCTGTTGCATGAACTGGATACTGCTGATCCTTGACATACTGTAAGATGTCATAATACCAGGGTTTTCCATCTCTTTCCCCCTCTACATTAGAACAATACGCTGGTATATCCTTAACATCTAACTTGATGGGCTGAATGTCCGTATTATGATTAATTCGAATCATCGCGGCCAGAGTAGCCAATGCATCAGCAATCACATTCTCTTCCCGGGGTAAGTGATCGAACTGGACATCTTCAAATTGTTTTGTCAGCTCTAGAATATACTTATGATACGGAACGAGTTTTGAATCTCTCGTCTCCCATTCTCCTTTCAACTGGTATATGACTAGAGCTGAGTCTCCAAATACTTTCAGTACTTTCACTCTTCTTTCTATAGCAGCTTGCAGGCCCATGACACATGCCTCATACTCAGCGATGTTATTTGTGCAATTAAAATTTAACCTCGCTGTTACAGGATAGTATTGTTCTTCTGGAGAAATCAAAATTGCCCCAATTCCATGCCCCAAGGCGTTAGCAGCTCCATCAAAGTACATTCTCCAACATCTTTCCATATGCTCCCTTTCCTCCAGTCGGGAAATAGTCATTAAGTCTTCGTCAGGGAATTCCAGCTTCATCGGCTCATACTCTTCAGTAGCACGATCTGCAAGAAATTCTGCTATAGCGCCTCCTTTTATTGCTTTTTGGCTCACATATATAATGTCATATTCTGAGAGCATTACTTGCCATCTAGCGATTCTTCCTGACAAAGAAGGCTTCTCGAAGATATACTTAATTGGATCCAATTTTGCTATGAGCCACGTAGTGTGATAAAGCATATACTGTCTGAGTCTTTTGGCAGTCCACGCTAATGCACAACACATTTTCTCCAATGAAGAATACTTGGATTCATATTCCGTGAACTTTTTACTCAGATAGTAAGTAGCTCTCTCCTTTCGGCTAGCTTCATCTTGCTGCCCCAGCACACATCCCATTGAATTTTCATTTACAGTTAGGTACAGAATTAAAGGTCTTCCTGGAACAGGTGGCACCAATATTGGAGGGTTCGATAAATACTGCTTAATTTTATCAAATGCCTCTTGACATTCTTCGTTCCATTTCCCAGGATTATTCTTACGGAGAAGCTTAAATATGGGATCACATTTGTAAGTAAGCTGAGAGATAAACCGAGAGATGTAGTTCAATCTCCCCAGAAAACCTCGAACTTCTCTTGGCGTGCTGGGAGGTGACAAATTTTGGATGGCCTGTATCTTATCGGGATCAACTTCAATTCCTCTTTCACTGACCACAAAGCCTAGCAACTTTCCTGACCTTACCCCAAAGGTGCACTTGGCTGGGTTTAATTTGAGCTGAAATTTCCTTAACCTCTCAAATAACTTTCTGAGGCTAGTAACATGATCTTCACCCTCACAAGACTTTGCAATCATATCATCTACATACACCTCTATCTCTTTATGCATCATGTCATGGAAGAGTGTTACCATGGCCCTTTGATATGTTGCCCCAGCATTCTTTAACCCAAAAGGCATGACTTTGTAGCAGAAAGTTCCCCACATGGTCACAAAAGTAGTCTTTTCCATATCATCTGCAGCCATTTTTATCTGATTGTACCCCGAGAAACCATCCATAAAAGAGAAAATCGAATGCTTAGCTGTGTTATCTACCAGCGTGTCGATATGAGGCAAAGGAAAGTTATCCTTTGGGCTAGCCTTATTCAAATCCCGATAGTCTACACACATTCGTACTTTTCCATCTTTCTTAGGAACTGGGACTATATTGGCTACCCATTCTGGATACTTGGCCACTTGTAGAAAACCTGCATCGAATTGTTTCTTCACCTCCTCTTTAATCTTTAGCAGCATTTCGGGCTTCATCCGTCTCAGTTTTTGCTGAACTGGCTTACATTCTGGCTTTAGGGGCAATCTGTGCTCCACTATCCCTGTGCTCAGTCCTGGCATATCCTGGTAAGACCAAGCGAATATATCTACAAATTCACAAAGTAGATCTGCCAACCGTTGCCTATCTTCAGATGTAAGTGAAGTACCCATTCTGACCTCTTTTTTATTCTCTTCATCTCCTAGATTCACTAAGTCCACTACCTCCTGATGAGGCTCAATTGGCTTATTCTCTTGTTCAATCATCCTCATTAGGTCCGGAGGCATAACATATTCTTCAGAATTCTCTTCATTATCAAGTTCATCAGTATTGATTGAATTCTCAAAGCTAACCCCTTGATTGTTATCATGATTATCTTCATGTTCATTTAAAGACCTGCAATTGAATGAAATGGGGATATGTTGGCAAGATGTGCTTGGAGAGATGAAAAAAAATGAAGACACAAGAAGAAATGAATGAAAATGCATCCTTCCTATTTTTTATTAAAAATAATAAATGATGAATGGCCCAAACAAAAAAAAGATCACCCCATAGCCTTGGGCCAAAGCTATTGAGATGTCACAATTACATTTTTATCAAAATCAAAAGTTAGAGGCATTTCAATGGCACTCCAATTGTTCAGCTCATAGTCTTGTGGACAAAGGCGAACCCATTCTTCTTTGTTGAACTCCACTTCATCTTCAACAGCATTAATGGCTAACTGGGCAAAGTCCTCTTCCACACTTTTCTTTGCACCTGGGTTCATAAATCCTCCAGGTCTGAAGGTTTCGTACAAGTGTGGGATAAACATCAGTCTTGCTGTCTTTCTTGATGGCCTTCTTTTGACTTCCCACTCTGCCATCTCATATCCTAAGCCTGCCCTGTCGCTATTGTCTGCTATTGTCGGAGGTTCTTTAATTCCCTGCAAATTTTTGCCTAGCCCAAGTCCTGGACACCAGCCTTTGTTGATGACTTGGCTCACCACTATCTTTGAAAAAGGCTGACTTTGAAATCCTTCACCTACAGTATTGACCAATTCAAAAGATCGATAGGAGCACTCCAATGCTTCTTCGGTAGCCTCTACATATGGAGTGTTCAATGGTTGGGTCACTAGCATGTCTTCCTCCCCAACTACCACTACTAATTGACCTTCACATTGAATTTGATCTTTTGATGCAAAGTAGAGGGTACAGCTCCTGCCATGTGAATCCATGGCCTTCCTAACAGACAGCTGTAGGATGGAGAGATATCCATCACTTGAAATGTTATATTGAAGGTGCACGGCCCAATTTGTAAGGGCATCTCAATATCCCCCAGGACTTCTTTTCTGGTTCCATCAAAGGCTCTCACAATCATCTGACTATCTCGCATATGAGAATAATCGATGGGTAGCCTTGCCAAAGTTGACATAGGCATGACATTGATGGCAGAACCATTATCGATAAGGACTTTAGCTATGATATGGCTCTGGCACTTTACTGTGATATGCAAGGCCTTAGCATTTCTCTTTCCCTCCAAAGAAATCTCATCATCACTGAATGAAATGTGATTTGGCATGACTAAGTTTCCAGCCAAGTGATTCACATATTCGACAGACACGTTATGTGCCACGTATGCCTGATTCAACACTTTCAGCAAGGCATTTCGATGTGGCTCTGAATTCAGCAACAGTGATAACAATGAGATTCGAGCTGGCATTTTATTCAACTGTTCCACAACTGAATATTCACTATGTTTTACCAGCTTCAGGAATTCACAAACCTCCCTTTCTGATACTGGCTTTGGCTGATCTTCTTCAGGCTCTATCTCTGGATTATTTCGTCTTTCTCCTTCTTTAGCCTTCTCTCTTCTAGCCTTCTCTAGCATTTCTGGGGTGTAACATCTCCCACTTCGAGTAATGCCTCCTACACCAGTAATGTTAGAAGCATCGGCTTTGGAGACCTCTTCTTTTTGCCCCTGCACTACAGCGTCACATCCATATCTCCAGGGTACAGCTTTATCATCTTTGTATGGGAAAGGAGTTGGGACTTTAAAAGTTACCGGCCTAGGGAGGAGCTTGTCTATGACTGATTTTGGTTTGTTTCCACACCGAATTGTCACTGGTTTGGGAACAGCTTTCAGGCCTATCATTCATGCACACCTCAGCATTCTTCAAGCTTCCTTTTTCTTCGTAGACCTCTATCTGATGTGAATTCAAGAGTTTTTGCACCTCTCGGTGAAATTGTTTACAGGTCTCAATGGAGTGGCCTCTTGCCCCACTATGATACTTACAACTAGTACCAGCTATATATGCTCCATGATAGCTGTGTGGACTTACCAGTTGCATCATGTCTGCTTTTCGTAAGACATCAAACAACTGATCGAGAGGTGTCTTAATATCTACCACTTCTTTCTTCACATGGCGCTCATGCTCTTCACCTATAGCATTCACATTATGATTTGGCAAAGGATTGCCACTAACATTTGGTGCAGTCATCCCTCCAGTATCAAAGCAAATCATCCCATCCTTAATCAATCGTTGCACTTTATATTTCAGGGTAGTGCAATTTTCGGTGGAGTGACCAGCAATCCCATAATGGTAGTCACAGTGGGCAGTGGGATCATACCACTTAGGGTAAGGTGGCTTGAGGGGTTCCAATTTACTTGGAGCAATCAAATGATTGTTGTAGAGCTCCTTGTATAATTCCGTATAGGTCATGGGAATAGGGTCAAAAATAGGTCTTTCGCGAGTGGTTCGTTGCTCCCGCGAGCCACCAGCAGGGTTAGTTGGGCGAATTTGTGGTTTTGGGGTGGGTTGAATGTTAGAACTGTACATGGTGTTTTGGGGTCTATGAGAGGTTTGATAGGTTTGGGGGTATGATGGTTGGTATGGGTGAAAAGAAGTGTTATTTACAGTGGGGTGATAGGGCAGATATTCTGGTGGGGGGTAGGGCGAATAACCCCTAAGTTGCTGTCTATCAAAGCTCACAGCCTGAGCTTCAGTTTCTTTTTTCTTTGGGATTCTTTTGCTAGATGCTTCATTCCCTTCTAGCTTGCCATTCTTGATGGCACTTTCAATGATTTCTCCTGAAATTACCATATCGGCAAAATTCTTTGTTGCATTCCCTATCATCTTTTCATAATAGGGAGGTTTTAAAGTGCTAACAAATAGCACTGTAGTTTCTTTCTCGGTCAGAGGAGGCTGTACCTGAGAAGCAATATCTCTCCACCTCTGGGCATACTCTTTAAAAGATTCGTTTGTCTTTTTCTCCAGATTCTGTAAAGACAAACGATCTGGAGCCAAATCGATGATATGTCGGTATTGACTGATAAAGTCATGCGCCATATCGCTCCAAGAGCGAATGCGAGTCCTGTCCAGTTGAACATACCATCTGGCCGCAGAACCAGTAAGACTGTCTTGAAAAACATGCATCAAGAGTTTCTCATCCTGTGCATGAGCTGCCATCTTCCTGCAATACATGGTGATATGGGTTTTGGGGCACTTTGTACCATCATATTTTTCAAATTTTGGTACCTTGAACTTATGGGGGATAACCACATCAGGAACTAGGCAGAGCCCCGCAGCATCAACTGACCCATAGAAGCTAAATCCTTCCACGGCCCTTAGCCTTTGCTCTAGCATGCTAATCTTGGAACTCTCCTCAGCTTCCACTCTCATCTTTTCTTTCTCCTTCTCTTTTAAATCATCTAGATCAGGAATTGGTTCTACTGCCTTTTCAGTGAAGACAGGATTTATATAACTGTTATACTGCCCTGGGTTGAAAGTTGATGGCATTCCAGGATATGTTGGATATGCGAAATGTTGTGGTGGGACCTCTTGGGCAGACGGAGCTTGAGGCGGGCCAAAACCTGGAGGGTACAAAGGGTCAGCCACTTCTTGCTGGCTTGTACTTCCTTCAACTCCTTTTCCTTTGTTCATGTTATTTAGAGCCTCAGAATCTTGCTTAGCTCACTTTCAATCTTCTCCTGAGCTTTTTCTAGCTTTTCGATCTATGAGAATTTTCCTGCTCCCTTTGCCTTGCTCTGGATCTTGTGTTGAAACGATGGGCCAGGGTTTTCGCTAGATGGAGCTATCCTTGGAACCTTGAGTACCATACCTCAGAATTAGTAACTTTGCATGATTATCACATGGTTAAAGTGTAATGAATGAGAATGCAATGAAATGAAAAATGCATGTATGCAGAGAACATTTGCCCTTAAAACGGTTTTCAACTAAAAAAATTTCATTATTCCAAAAAACTTTGATCTACATTGAGTTTATCCCTCTAGAATTATAGCCATAAAAATTGTTTGATCTGTTCATATTGGGCTTTGGCTTCTTCTATGAAGTTCAACAGACGCTGTCCATGTTCTCCTACTGGGGCCACACTTGTCTTTAATGCTTCTGCCTCTTCCACATCTCTTTTTGCCTTACATACCCCCTTTATGGATCTGGGTTGTTAAGTGCTCAATGTATTTCTGCCTCCCTAGGTTCTCTCTTTTACCACACCAGACTTGGTATGATAATTCTCTATGTTCTCTAACCAATGCAGCAATGTGGTCTCCTTGTTCATCCAACCTTTGACTTAGCCCGCTCAAATAACTGTTTAGCATGTTAATTTCTGCCTGTGCTTCAGTACTTTCTTCTTCTAATTCGGCATACTCTTGCTTCAGTCTTGTGTTTTCCTCAGTCAGCTCGACAATGGTTATCCCTTTGGCCCTTTCTCTCACACATAGCCTCTTATGCTCCTGGTGTAACCTTGCTAGATCTTCAGTAGCTGCATCACGTTCTCTAGCAATCTTATGAACTTTAACTTCATAATTTTCAGCTCTACCTTTCCACTGGGCTTTTTCTTCTTGAAGTTCTTGAATCTCTTTCTTTAACTTGATCTTTTCAAATTCAAACTCTTTTGTTGCCAGCTCTAACTCTGATGGTATCTCTTCAAGCTTTTCTTCTGTCGGTGGTTGAGAGACTTCATAAGTGAATACCATTTCCTGTCTTCTCTTTGTTCTCCAAACCAAGTAACCTGGAGTGACTTTTTCAGTGAATGGTCCAGGACTCACTCTTTGGGGATTTTTCCATGCTTTGATCATCCCATTCATCCTCTGAAATGCTTTAGGCTCACTATAAGAGAAATCTAACTGATGAAGCCCATAAGTCATAGGAATAAACTGTTCTCCCCCTAATTGTCTCCTCACTAAGAGCGGTGCATAATTCGTCACTCCCCATAAACCCAGAAGTGGAACCACTGTACTATCTCCACATTGGTATAACATAGGCTCTCGATTCATCCATGGGACTAACCATCTCACTCTGGCACCTTCCAACTTTTGCAAGAAAGTTATCCATTCTTGTTTAGACTTCTGCTTTGACCACCCACTTTCACAGAACTCTTTGATCGGAAAGCGATTACGGATATAAATCTTCGAGAAAGCACCATTTCCATGTTCGAAATGGCTTTTCATCCACACATACAATAACTGTATGCATCCTATGAAGCGCCCTCCATTCCGACGACAATAACTCAAGGATCTGATAGTCTCTGCTAATATCACCGTTGAGGGATTACAGCCATTGATCACACTCTCGAAGAAATCAACTACCTCTATCTCAATATGTCCCAAAACCTTTGGAAAGATTACCAGTCCGTATATAGCCAAGGCAAATATGTCCAACCCCCGTTCTTCATTGGCATGTTGCATCAGAAACTCATGAAAGAACTTCCAAGGTAGGCAGACCTGTTCCTGTTTCTTCTTTGTATGAGAATCCACAACTTCCTTGTTTATCCCCATGAGTTGAGCCAGACTTTTACGAAATCCTGACTTATGCTTTTTGACATATATC
This sequence comes from Durio zibethinus, assembly GCF_002303985.1. The sequence continues at coordinate 3,511,359 of NW_019167838.1, read as the reverse complement.
TTGTCAGGAGTCTTGAGATACAAACCCAACAAGACCGAATATTCTTCTATGGTGGGAGTCATATCAACTTCATTAAAGATGAAACACCTGTATGTAGGATCCCAGAATTGTGTTGCAGCTCTAATTAGTTGGTCATCAACAGCCACTGCTAGAAGGTGTGCTATATGCCCATGTTTCTGACAAAACTGCTCTTGTCTTGACGACTCATCTTCTTCCAGATGTCAACCAAATCTTCTAAATTATTCTGTTTGAGGAGGATAGATGTTTCTTGAGACAGAGTAGACTCATACCCAATTGGCAAGCAATCTCCCATCTTCAGTTGGGTCTTTTCTGACAAGGCCCTTACCTCATTAGGTGTCCCACAGGGTGCTAATACTGATGAAGAACAAACTAGGCGTTCATTGGTGTCCATGAAAAAAATTTGTTGAAGACCGTTTTTCAGGCAAATGTTCTTTATGCAACTTTATGATGTGCACATGAACCAATGCAAAAGAAAAAAAAAGGTTAGTATACCCAGAAAAAGAATAAATAACTAAATAAATTAAACATCACACAAAGTAAAAAGGATGAATCCTATGCTTTTGGTCAATTCTAACAGGGAAGGGTGATGGCTCTATCTATGGGTTAGGCACTCTTAAAGTTCACTATATGCGGTTTTAGGGTCAAAGTCTAAAGGTCCTCAAATTGTTCCTTACATCCTTGTCCATCACAGACTAGTAAGGCACCCTAATCCTCACCCATTACAGGCTACAAGCGGAAAAGGTTCAATTTGAGTGGGAGTATTTCGCTAGCCACTGCGGAGGCATTAGACCTCACGAAAGCAATAGGTACTTTACTCCCTCCTAAAGGGACGGAGCTCGGGTGTAGAGCTCATGTTATGCACATGCATATGAATGACATAATTAACAGACATGAATGAATAATAATACATATATACAAAAAGGTTCAATTTTATTAGGCTTTTGGATAACACAAATTATTTGCTGGCCTGACTCTCAGGATCCCCAGTGGAGTCGCCAAGCTGTCATAACGTCTAGATCCGGGGATCTATCGCTAGACATTGATTTTCAGGGAGTCGCCACCAATCTTTTTTATCTAGGTGCGATTGGCCACCTAAGGAATCTGCCCTTTTAGGGAACACCTAAGCTTAAGGGTCCCTAAAAGAATAGGTTCGGGTCTGCTTAACCAGAACAGAGTTCGGGAGTTCGGTTACGTGTGAGGAAGGTTATAGCACCCTCACAACGCCCATCAAAAGATGGTACCAGCTTGAATTTGTGTTATCCAAAAGCCTTAAAATTTTACCAAGTAGTTAGTTGTTGAAAATTATTCTCAATTGACTCTAATACTTTTAGCAGAAAATTGAGAAAATTCTCTCACCTCAAGAGTATGCAAGAAAAACTACTGTTTCACTTGCAGAGGCTCCGTCGTCGGATTATTTAAAGAAAAATCAAGATCAACCAATTAATTAATTATCGAAAATTATTCTCAATTGACTCTAATACTTTTAGCAGAAAATTGAGAAAATTCCCTCACCTCAGGAGTATGCAAGAAAAACTACTGTTTTTACTTGTAGAGGCTCCGTCGTCGGATTAATTAAAGAAAAAAGAAAAAAAAAATCAAGATCAAAATAAAAAAAAAAAAAAAAATTCGAAAAAAAAAAAAAAAAAAAAAAAAAAAAAAAAACCTGGAGCGGCTCGGCTATCGGCTCGGCTCGGCTCGGCTCAAGGAAGAAAAAAAACGGCTCGGAGGAGCGGCTTGGAAGCTCGGCTCGGCTCGGCTTGGCTCGGAGGGAGGCTGGCACGCGCGGGTCAGAGGCGGGTCGACGCTCGGGTCGGGTCGGGTCACGGCAAAACGCGCGGATCCTCTGGTTACTTAAGGCCAAAACGACGTCGTTTTTGGAGGGTATTTAAGGCACTCTCCTCTGTTTTTCGGCAGAACGCTCCTCCCCTCTCTCTCTCTTCCTTCCCTTTTCTCTCCCTTCTCTCTAGAAAACCGAAGAACACCGGTGCCGGATTCTGGAAATGTCGCCGGAATCTGGAATTTTTGCCGGAATATGGCCGGAATCTTCGCCGGTTTCTGGGAATCTCGCTGGAAACTGGGTTGGTCACCGGAATCTTCAAGTTTTCGCCGGAATTTGTGCCGGAAAATTCAAATGTCGCCGGAATTTTCGCCGGAATCTGGAAATTTCCCAGAAATTTCCAGAAAAAATTTTCGCAAAAAAATTTCTAAAAAATTTTTTTCAGATCCCTACAGCTATCCTAACACTTCTCGACCTTCTTTAGCCTTCGAAAACTCTTTTAAACACTTTTTTTCTCTCAAATTCAGTAGCTTTGCTCACTGTTTTTTTCTGTGTGTTCTTGAACTGTTCCAGGAGGTGCTTTATATAGGGATTGATCAGGAGTTTCTGATCAATCCCAACTCCTCCTTGGACGGGGATTCAGTCTTTGAATCCAATTGGACTCTTTAGATTGAATCCCCACTCCCAGTAGGATTCTTCAGCTTCAATCTCAACCTTCCAAAAAAATCAAATAAATATAAAAAAAATAATAGATAATTAGAACAGATAAATAAAAAGATATTATAAAAAAAAAATATCTGATAATCAGAAAAAAAATCAGAACAGATAATTTAAAAAAAATAATAATAAAATAAGATAAACCCAAAAATATCTTACAAAAATAATAATAATAATAATAATAATAATAAATATATAACTATATAAATAATATACATATAAATCTAATCTAAATAAATAAATACAGATATACATATATTAATAATAATAAATATAAAAATACAAAAGAAAAAAAAAAAAAGGAAAAAAAAATAATAATAATACATGATTGAATTGGGCCTTACCCATTTGGGCCAGGCCCAAATGATCTGGGTCAGGCCCAATTGATCCGGGTCAGGCCCAATTGATCCGGGCCCGGACCTGATTGGGTGTCTACAAGGTTATTTTTTTAAAGTGTCTTTTTTTAAAAAAAAAATGGAAGACAATTTTTGAAAAAAAAAAGTTTATGGGTAAGACTACTTACTAAGATTGTGAACACAATTTTATTCAACTTGGATCTCGAATATAATTTTTTAAGCTCTAACTTAATTTAATCTAACTTAAAATATTATTATATTAATAAAAATAATTTTATTTAATTTACAAAAAATAAAATATTAATGTTAAAAATCTTTTAATATTTTAATTTTAAAAATATTTTTGTAATTCTACTAAATACCTTAAACGTAATATTTTAAGTTTAACCTTAATTTAATCCAGTAAGACCTTGAACATTTTTTATTAGCTCATTAACTAATTTAAATAATAAAAAATCTTTATTTTTTTAAAAAAGTATAAGTATTGTTAAAAAATATTTTTTAAAAATCAATTTTCTTGAAACAAGTAAAATTTTTACATGTTTTAAATTATCAAATACGGTATGAGTAAAAATAAACTTATTTTTAGGATTAGTTGTAACATTTTACTTGAAACTAAAAGTAGTAAGGGTAGTTCTTTTTTGAAAAATTCTAGGTAAATTAAAACAGTCTTTCAAATTGAAATTGGTAACTTCAAGAAATTGAAATTCATAAGCAAAATATTCATCAACATACATGCATATGACAACTTTTAGTAATATTTCTGGTGAAGGGTTGTATCAACCACATGTTCTTAAAGACAAACTGCTAAAAATATAACTCGAGTACAGGCTGAGGCAGGCGATAATTGAACTTATTTCCCTAATTTTATTTTAATTCAGTTAGTTCATATAATTATATTAAAAATTTAAATTCAAATTTTAATATTTGTAATAATTTTTTATTCTCAAGCATTGACATATAAAAAAAGTCAAATTATGCCAAAAGTCTCTATACTTTATAAAAATTTATAATTTAATCTCTATATTATAATTTATTCATTGTAATTTTTTGATTTGATAATTTTAGTTTAATTATTAACTCAGTCAATTTTTTATTATTAAAAATATTGATGTGGCTGTTAACTCGATAACGTGAGCATTAATTTTACTAACGTAGTATTGATTTTGCTAATGTGGTATTGACTTACTGATGTGATAATTTGGATGGATAAAATCAACAATTAAATTATACAAATGGTTTCTGTACTTATACAAATTTTAAAATTTAGTTTTTGTATTTACACGAAATTTAAAATTTAGTCCTTTTAATACATAAAATATTTTGAATTTTTAAAAATTTTTTTAGTTTGTCAAAAAATAGTATAGTTTAAAAATTACCACAATATTATGTCATAATATTGAAAAATCTATCTCAATATTCTGTCACAATTTTCATATATTATCACTAAATTTGTTATAATTTTTTGTCGCCAATGTGAAATACTGTTATTAATTCTGTCATTATTTCTTGTTACATTCCATCATAAAATATAAAATATATTATTAATTTTATCACACTTTTTTGTTATAATTATAGTATATTGTGGTTATAGGAAAAAAATCTCTTACATAAATCTATTAAAAATTTATTACAAAATTTTCAATATATGGTATAAATCTATCACTATCTAATTTTAGTAAAACTATTATTTTTTATTAATTTATTAAATGAATTAAAATTATAATTCCATCTATAAGGGTAAAATTATTTATCAAACAATGTTTTTATTCCTTTAAATAAAGCCTTATTTAAATGATATTTTTATAATTAAATATAGATTTAATATTTTAAATACATTAAAGTAATTTACTAAATTCAAGTATATTCATTTTAGAATTAACGTTATTATTTAATTTAACATAATTATTTAGATTTTTTCTTTTACAAAAACTCTAAAAATTTGAAAGTTTTTATTATGATACAAATTATTGATGTTTCGGTTTATCAAATAAATTATTTTTTCATTTTATTTTGTTAGTATTCAAAGTTCTTCCTTCAATTATATATGAATCCGTTCCTTGTAAGAATCTAAATTTGAATATTTTTATTTTGTTTGGTTGGATGAAAGGGTGATTCTAATCATGATCTATTTTGGGTTCATTACAAATGCAATTCTATTAAATAATTTGATTTATTATAAATCTTGTTATATGATATATTTAAACTAATCAAAATTAAATTATTAAAATTATAGTTGATTAATATAAATGAATAATAATATTATTAATATGATATTATTAATAATTAATTGTATATAATAAAAATAATATATTTTTTAAAATATTTTTATATGAGAAGGACAAAAATATTTTTAAAAAATAAAAAATTCAAAATATTTTTTATAATAGAAAAACTAAATTTTAAATTTTGTGTGATTACAAAAATTAAATTTCAAATTTTGTACCAGTACATAAAAGTAAATTTTAAATATTTTATAAATATTAAGATCATTTATATAATTTAATAACTTATTTTATTCATTCAAGTTATTATGTTAGTAAATCAACATAACGTTAACAAATCAATGACTATATCAATATTTTTAATGATAAAAAATTAACGAAATTAATAATTAAATTAAGATTATCAAATTAAAGTAATATAAAAAATAAAATTATATAAATTATAATATAAAGATTAAATTTTAAATTTTAAAATTTTGTAAAATATAAAAATATCTGACATAATTTAACTTAAAAAATTTTTGAAATTTTTAGCCAAGGTTTGAGGCATAGTGTCTTTAGGTCCACCATGCACAAATTAGTTTTTTTTTTTTTTTTTTTTTTTTTTCTATTTTGTTGTTTTTACTTCACATCCACGCCCTCGTATGTATATATAATTATAAAATTTTTATATTATGCTTTTTTATGTAAACGATCGTAACATAAAAATAAAGATATAATTATAAATATTTAAATTTAAATTTCAGATATTTTAATAATTATTTTTTAAAATATAATTATATAAATTAATTAAATTAAATTATATTATATTATCTTCTTGTTTTCTTATCAGTGGCTAATGCTACACTAGTAGTTTTCGGTCGGTAAAAGGACAATGCAGGAATTATTATAACTAATTATTATTATTGGGTTAGCTATTAGAACTGAGTTCGGAATTCTTGTCACGTTGGAAACTCCAAATTACAACACTACATTGATAGCCATAAATTAGTATTTTAGAGCAGTTGACATAACATGAAGATGGGCCATGATTCATTTCCCACTGATGATGAATGATGAATGACGATGACAAAGACAGACTCGTTTAATTTCTAAATTTATTTCATATTTAACAATTTCTTTTTTTATTTATCAATTGCCTTAATAATAATGTTGGTCGATGATTTTTTTTATATAAGAAATTATCATTATTAAATTATGATATTAAAATTAAAAATATGTAATATTTTATCAATTGATTATTGATCATGTTGATCAACAATATTATGAATAAACAAAAACGAGTTAAATGTGAATGTGATTAGGGATTTGTTGTTGCTGAGCGAGATTGGATATTAATATGATCATTATCTTCTTTTAATTAGATACAAATACAACTGCCAAGCACTAATTCTTTGAATGTTAGCTTGCAGTTTGAAACTCAGGCTACAGCCACCAGTTGGATGACTCGCTCAGAACACGTGATAGTTTTAGCCACTGTTTCTTTTTTTAAAAAATGATTTTTTATTTTTAAATATTTGTTTGGTAAAAAATTAATTTATCAAAAAAATAATTTTTTGATCAATGAAAAATAAGATTATTTTTTTAAAAATTATTTTATGAATTTAAAAAATATTTTTCAAAAAAATTATCAATGAATAAAATTATTTATCAATACTTTTAAATATAATTTTACTTATAAAATAATATTATATTAATAAATAATATTATACTATATATTAATTTTAATAAAAATATTATATATAAAAATAATATTATATTAATAAACAATATAATAATATTTAATAAATAGAACTATTAATAAATGATATTATAATATATTAATAAATAATATACTATTAATTAATTTATTAATAAATAATATTATAATATATAATAAATAATATTAATAATAAATAATTTTATTTTAAGTATTTTTATATTTAACATAATATTTTTAATATTAAATATTATTATTAAATATAATTATTTTTAATATTAATAATATTAATAATAAATGAATTTAATATATTTTAATAATAAATAATTATGAATATTTTAATAATTATATTAATATTATTTGAAAAAATAAATTTTTAAAAAATAATTAAATAATAAAAGATATTTTTCATTAACTAATTCAAAACAATAAAAAAAATTTTTCAATTTGAAAAATGTAAATATTTTTTAAAAATTACTTTTTACAAAATAAATAAAATCTAAAATATAAAAAATAAAATTTTATACAAAATGTAACAAAATTAAATAAAGATAACCGTAACAAAATCGAATAAATATTATTTTATAAATTATGATATCAGAGAAAGCTTTGGAACAAATGTCTTTTCTTATAAAATGGATTTTGATTGGATGTGGCGTCATGCCAATTGTCAAATCATGAATATGTGTATGGATGACAATATGTGTCATGTGTGCATGTTGCATAAAATATTATAATCTAGTAATAATAATAATAAAAGATAGGACTGTTGTTTTTTACGTGTTTAAATTACTTAAACTTTTTTCTTAAAAAAATTAAAATTATATTGTAAGATCAAAATTTAAAATACATGTTTATAAAAAAAAATATGTACTTTTTTGTCGTTTAACCATTACAAAAATATAATTTTTTAAAATTTATAATTTAAAATATCATATAATAATATGAAATAAATATAATATGAAAATAAAATATAAAAATAATAAGATTTACAATTATAATTATTATTATATATAAATTTAATAAAATAAAAAATTATATTTTATATTTTTTTATCGACATAAATTATGTTATATAATTTTTATATAAAATATAATATAAATATATAAATTTTAATATTTTATTTGATATAAATACATTAATAATTAAATTTTTTTTCTTTTAAAATATGTCAAAATTATATATAAAATATATATTAAATAGCACGGGATTTTAGAAGTTCGAAGATGGAATTTTTTTATTGTAAACTAGTAAATGGATGAGCGTTATTGAAGGTGTAAATTTTTAATACTAAAATAGATAAATATTTTTTATATAAAAGATAAAAAACAAGTATTTAAGGTGAATTATAATTGTATCGAATTCACATAAAAACTGTTAAAATATTTATTAAAATTTAACTTTTTGTAATTTATAAAATAAAAATACACATGTAAATCATGTATTTAGATTTCATAAATATATAAATATAGATATTAATAATATATATCCTCCATCTTTTGTCATTTTTTTCAAAAATAAATAATTATATGTGGGGAAAATAGAAATTAACGTAAACCAATATTATATAAAATAAAATTGTTTTTGTTCGTATAAAATCAAAAGCAATCGTCCATAAAATTATCCCTTCATGCATTAAAAAAATAAAAATGATCGCCCGGTCAAGTTGCAGCCAACTAAGGCAATGAAGTACAATTCTTTCTCATTGTCGTGATTTTATCTTTTGACTTAACCGTTGAATTTAATATTCACAAAAAATGGGCACTATACCCTACCTAGATGGGTCTGAGGACCAAAGAATGCTCTAGAGGATCTGTGATGATCATACACTTGGATTAATATGGATCGTATGTGCTGAGAAAGTTCAATTATAAATAGGAGAGTTTTTCTCTCATTTGTGCAAGTTAGAAAGCTAAATCATAGAGATCATACAACTTAGAGATACATATATAGACTTATATATATATTAAGATATTTTAAAGGTATTGAGTAATTGTATATAGCATTAAATAAATAAAAATATAATTATTTTAATTCTCTTTCTTAACTTTTTTTTTCGAATTCTTAGATAACCAACAGAGTGCACAGCACAAACACTCAATACAAAATTGAAAAAAAATTGATTTAGACATTCCGACCGTTGAGAGTATCAAAATCATGAATAGGTTGTCACTATTTTTGAAATAATAAAATAAGAGATCATATGATAATATGAGTTGCTTGCAAAGACATGTGATGTCATAATTTTTTTCCTTTTACTCTAAATTTTATAAGTTTAACACTAATAATAATAATAATAATAATAATAATTTCCCTTCTATTTTTGCGACTCCACCTTCCACTCTTCCCTCTCGATCCCGTGAAAGGTATATTTTCATTAAAATCTTTCAAACATTGAAAGCAAGATTTTTTTTTTTTGACTTATTTAAATTACGTTTTTTGTTTTTTTTCTTTAGCTATTGTTTGTTGATGGCCATCTAAATTCCTTTCAAATGAGAAAGCTGTTTTAATTTGTTTAATGAGGTAATGCATTTCTTTCTTATTTCTTTTTATTTTTTTTCTCTATTTGGTTCTTTAAAAAACAATCAAGATAAAGGTAAGACAATCAAAATAAAAGTTCAATTTATGCTTCTACTTCTCTCAGTTTCTCCTTTAATTCGTTAGTATACGATTTAAAGTTTCTTTTTACTTTTTCCTCTGGAGTTTTTTTTTTATTATTATTTTTTAATCATCATTACAAATCTCTAGAATTCGCCCTGTTATAATTTTCATTCAATTATTTTAACCTTTTTTTTATTTTTTTAAAAATACTCATTAGTATATATCATTACAAGAGTTATTTTGTTGATTAATACATTTATATAGAGTGTTACAACTACAAAACTTGCTATTTGAACTCACTGATGATAAAGTTTAGTTTAGATAATTGACTCAGATTTTGTTCAATAGTAATTAAGAATCAAAAACACATAATTTCGCTGACTCGGTCAATTAGTGTGGCTTTTCAAATTGCATTTGATACAGTGATAGTTCAATTCTATGGTTTGTAAAGGCAATTTCTATTTATCAATTATTAATACTATAATCAGCCTATATTTTGGGTTAATGAGAAATAATAAATTTTTAAATGTTTAGAGAGTGTTTGATATGGGTGATTAATCTAAAAATTAACTCAGTAATTACATCAATTTGTTTGGTAATAATTTAGAAATTTTATGTGACAATAATCTTCAATCACTGGAATAATAAAATTATTGTTATGAAGAAAGATCTGATTTTCATTTTAAAAGATGAAAAAATTTTTATCACTGGGTAAGTAATTTTCAATATTACTTATAATTAATTTACCCTAACAAAAAATTTAGTAAGTAAGAAGCTAACTAGTAAAAACTTTTGACAACCTATTTTTCTAATCACTTATTTAAAAAAAAAGTTTTTTGTTACAATTGAATAAATGTTTATTGATTAAAAAAATAATAAATTTAAAAATTATTTTAATCAAAATTGATATATATATTTTAATTTTCTATAAAATAACATTTAACTATTTTATAAATTATTGATTCAATAAATATTTAATTTTTGCTTGTCTTTTTACAAGGTTAATTTGAATATTTTGTACTTTATAATTTATTTTTTCATATAAGACCAAATGTATTGATTTAAGTTTATAGTGGTTTATAATATTACACAAAACATGGTAATTTAAGATTACCGGTGATCAAATCACTTTGGTAATCTTATCATTATGATAATTAGGTCACGGAAATAGTTTTAAAAATGTACCAATGCTAGAAAATGAAAATTCTAGTTTTCATGTAAACTGGCTATTAAATTGCCACTGGTCTTAATCTTGTCTTATGAGTTAATGAGGTTTATAGATTTTGTATGGTAATCTTGATTGCTTTGGAATAATCTGGCAAAGCTGTGGTACATGGTATGTAGGTTTTTTTTTTGTCCACGACATATGCAGGATTTAATATAGCATATTTTCATTTGTTTCTTGACCATAGCATTTTTTCTAAAGCATGCATTTGTCTCATCTCCTTTGTTGCAAGCATGCTTTTCAAGTAGTTCCTATTCTAGTTTGATGCTCTAAATATAAATTAAGTAAATGCCATTTTTATAGTAATCTTAGCTTTATATAATTTTTGGCAGAATCCTAGTACTTTTTTTGTCAAAGACTTGGATAATCTTCGTGGGACTGTTGATGCATTAGCATGGGTAATGATTTCTCGACTGATAGACATTTTGTTATAGTGTATTTTATGAAGGTATATTTTATGTAGATCTTTTTGATAAACTGGTTGTGCAATAACTGTTTTAAAGCTATAGCCTTGCGGACTAGGTCTGTGCTATAGGTGCATTTCACTGAGTGGAAATGTAGGTTTCTGAATATAGAAACCCCTTTTTTGGTTCAAAAGAAGAGAAACGAAAGAATGGAGTGAGACATAACATACCATCAAAGTTCTTTTATGAATGATGCATTTTGGAAGTGATAAGGATATTTGCTTACTAATTTCTGGTAGTGTGATAATAGGTTGGTTCTTTGGAATGCTAATTGGTTCTTGCGAGAGATCATGTCTGCACTAAAGAAACTTGAGTGAAGCACATATAGAACCGTACACATCTTAATAATAAATGTTTCTCAACTGAGACAGAAACACTGGTGCAGGATCATAAGGTTGTATCAATTGACTTAGAACTTTTGGAGTCAGAGAGTTCAATTTTGTGAATATCTAAAGGACAGGACTATCTTCTGCATGAGAATGTTTTGATGCTTATAATCTAGATCTTGTTCTCAATCTGGTCGTGTGAGCTATGCTATTTCTGTGAGCTGTAGTTGAGATGGAACTACATGAAAGTTTAATTGTGCATTATATTAATCAAAATTTGGATTTTTAGTCATGGTTATCGTATATACTTGAATTTTGGATCCAACTTGATTAGTGGTTTGCCGGTTGTTTCTTTCCTTTGGTTTCTTGTTTAAAACAGGTAAAAAAAAAAAAATATGGGTCTGACATTTTTGGCTGTTAACAGTAATTATATTTATTCCATTATTATTTTTTAGGATCAAAGGCTTGCAGAACCAGTTGATATGTATAAGTTGTTAGGAAATTTTTGTTGGTTCTAACAAGTAGGATGTAGAGTTTGAAGTACCTAAAAATCTTAACTTTAAGTCTGGGAAATATGGTTCTCAGCTTATGGATGCACTCGGTGGTTCTGCCTTTGAAGATCCGAAAAAGATTAAAACAAAAACAAGATCGATCTTGAGAGAACTTCTAACTTTGGATAACATTCAGAGACTTTTGCTTCCTTTAAGGAATATATTGCACAAGTAAGCTTTCCTCCAATTGTTGATTACCTTCTCTACTTATTGTGGTCAAGTTTTTACTCCATTGAATGTTTTCCCTTCTCTGTTTGTGGTACAATTCCTGGATTTGGTGATGTGGTATAATAGGCTTTGATGTCTGTCCTAAATTCCTAATATCATGCACAAGTTTCATGCGATGTGTCAACTCTATTATATTGAAATTCTGATCAACTTGCAAGACTTAAACTGACTCCTTGTTCTAGTTTTTTGTTTCTATTATTTTATACCATGAAACTTTGTTATGACATCTCTCTTCTGTTGAGGAGAGAAAAACATAGAAAATAGATCCAACCTATTTTTTTCAACCAGCTTATGCAATTGCATTGAAAGAAGGAAAGGGAGGTAAAACACAGGTGAGGAATGGAGCATGGCATTTGCTTATGATATTGACAGCCCTTTCTCTCTCAGGCTGTGTGTTCATTCAAGAGCCTTTGGAATTGACATTGGTTTTATATTCTTAAAATTGTCATTTAGGATACATTGTTGATAAGACTAAGTTGACCCTTGGTGATCTTTAAACTTAATCCAATACAGCGGTTCTCTTTGAAAGCTTTAAGATTTTTTTTTTTTTTGGTGCTGTGATTAAATGACTGCCCGAAGTTCAGAAAATTGTCTTAATTTAATATTTAAAGGTGTAGCAGAGCCAGACTCCCCTGCCAAGATTGTAGTCCGGCCCAAATTGGGCCAGGATTGAGCATAGAAGTTTATACCTGAGCTAGCCTGGCATTAGAGATAGAGAAGGCTAAAAAATCCGTATCCGACGGGTTTCGGTTCGATCCGATTTTTTAAGATCGATTTTTTTTTTTGAAATCGAGTGTCGGGTTGGGTCGGGTCGGGTAGCATGAAGAAAAAATCGGGGTCGGGTTTTAGGTAAACCCGACCCGATATATATAAAAATAAATTTTTTAATTTTTTATTTATATATATATTTATATAATGATATTTTTAAATATTTATATTTAAAAAAATAATATTTTATATTTTAAAAAATAAATATTTTATTAATTTCGGGTCGGGATCGGGGGTCGGGTACGATTTATATAGTGTCGGATCGGATCGGGTTCATGTATGAAAAAATAAAAAAAATTTTCAGGTAGGATCGGGTTCGGTTTTATTAAAGCATTAAATAGAGTCGGGTTCGAAGCAAGCAAAATCCGTCCCGAATCCGACCCGATGCCAACCCTAATTAGAGTATTGTTATGTGAAAAACTACTGTAATTTTATTTAATTTTAAACCTAAAATATATATTTAAAACTATTAAAATAATATTTTTTATATTTTAATAATAAAATATATTTATTGTTAGGTCGGATTGAGTCAGGACTTGGCTTTTAATACGTCTGAATGCCCTGCCCAGTCGATGGACACATCTAGTCTTTATTAAGTCCAATAGGGTTTTTATGTATTGGCTAGTCAGAGGAAAGGCGTTTCTTATCGATAACCAAGTGCAGTGATGTCTACATTTTGGTTACTAATTGCTGAAATGTCAAGGACCTGGGTCAGTTTGTTTCTTTGGTAATGAATTTTGCTTTTTAGATGCTAAAAAATCTATGAGTTTGTATTTTTATATTTGTGCTTTTATTTGGCATCTGAAAGAGATTTAGATGTCTTTTTCATGACTTAGTCACATATTGCAAATTTTGTAATCATCAGACTTTTTGCTGTATTAATTTTTACTATGATCTTGGTCTTGTTTTTGTACCATTTATGTCTAAGAATAACTTATGTTATCTCCTGATTTCGCGTTATTAGTGATTTGCTTCTCAACATTAATTCTATTAAAATGACCAAGTCGTTATTGTAGACGTGTCTTTTGTTCTTAATGTCAAAATGATTTAGGTTCTCTGAGCTTATAATTGTGCTGACTGCTGACTACAGCTATCTTATTGATCAGCGGTTAAGTGTAGCTGACTGGAATACCTTGATAATGGAATTATACTTTCATCCTCCAAGAGATGAGAAGATCGGATTCGGAGCTCAGGGTAAGTGACACTGGAATATTGGAAAAAGAAACTCCTAATTTTATAATTTTAATAGCAATTATATTTTATAGTTAACAACTTGATATTTACTGAAACATTTTTGACCTTTAACATTTATTATATATATAATATATATATATATATATATATATATACATTCGCAGAAGAGTTGCTTGCTTGCTTGGTGAGAGAGGTCACCTTATGTTTTATGTTGCAGAAGCTATTCAAGATCACAAATTTTGCTAATTTTTTTCCCCTTTTCTTCCCTTTCTTTTTCACTCTTCCATCAAATTAGCGCCAGTTTTTTGAGCTAGAGAGTTAAGAACCACATTTACTGGAATGCATTCTCTTCCTGGTGCACAAACTTCATCCCTATTTCTTTATACCTAGCTGCACTAATAATTTAGTCTGTAGCAGTAAAAGTTCTAGTTTTAAAATCTGAATATGACTGCTCGTTGTTGAATTAGATGTACTAGAAAAAATACAATACAACTATACATTAAAAGTTTAGCTAAATTATTACTAATTAGATGGCTTAAGAAAATGTTTTTCTGAATAGGGTTGTCATTAGAACAAATTCTTCGTTCCGTTGTTTTTCTTTTCTTTTTGGCCCCATCTTTCTTCTGTTGTTTTGTAGCCGGATTTCCCTACTTCTTTGGATAATAAAATACCTTTTATCCTAAAAAATAACAAAAAGAAAAGAAGATGTTTGCATGAAGTAGATTACATGAAAGTTTTATGAAAGGTTTCTTGATATTTGATTACCCTTTTGCAGGTAGGACACATCACCCTGAACATACAAATGCTCGCTGCTTCTTGTTGGTAAGAAGGACAATCGTAGATTTCTCATATCATAAGTGTGTTCTTGGGGCTCTTGAAATCATTGACCCTCGCAAAACCCTACAAGTCCGCCAGTTTGTAAACCAAATCCACACCATTTCAGTATGACGAAGATAAAGTTCAACTTGAAAAAAATAAAATTCAGTTTGACAAAGATAAAGATAAAGATGGTATTGATTATGATCCATTTTAGTTTGACAAAGACAAAAATGGTATTGATTCTGATCCATTTTAGTATGACGAAGATAAAGTTCAGTATGACAAAGATAAAGTTTAGTTTAACGAAGATAAAGATGGTATTGATTTTGATCCATTTCAGTATGACGAAGATAAAGTTTAGTTTGACGAAGATAAAGATGATATTGATTCTGATCCATTTCAGTATGATGAAGATAAAGTTCAGTATGATGAAGATAAAGATGGTATTGATTCTAATCCATTTCAATATAACGAAGATTGTATTGATTCTGATCTGTTTGAGTATGACGAAGAGCCTATAAAAATCGTCTTGATTCTTATCAAAGAGAGACAAGATTAACTGAGGCTATTCAAATAGGTACGGGTCAACTAAACTGTATTCCTATAGCAATTGGGGTTATGGATTTTCAGTTTATGGGGTAGTATGGGATCTATTTCTTATTTTATTAATTATTTATTATTTTGGTTTGGGTTATATATATTTATAAATTAGATTATATTTATTTATTATTTATGTATTATCACAGTTATAGATATTTATTTAAATTATATTTATATATTAAATATATTAAAATATTAAATTATATTTAAATAAATATCTATAAATAATATAATAATAAATAAACTAATAAAATAAACAAATAAATAATAAATAAATAAAATAAACTAATAAACTAAAAATAAACAATTAAAATAATTAAAATTAAAAACTAATAAAATAATAAAATAAATAATACAATAATTAAAAAAACAAAGCAAATCATATTTATTCTATTAATTCTATAATTTGAATTTGATTCGATCAAAATAGGATTTTAGAAAAGGATAGGATATGATTATTTTTAGAAATAAGGAATAAAGAAATGATGTATACAAGTGATCTTTTCGTAGGCGTTTGCCCCCGATCCAATCAGGGGATCGAATTGATTATAAAAACATGAGTTTAATTAGTCGATTTATTAGTGAACAAGGAAAAATCTTATCTAGGCGAGTAAATGGATTGACTTTAAAACAAGAACAATTAATTACTATTGCTATAAAACAAGCTCGTATTTGAATAATGACAAACGATTAATAATGACAAACGATTTGAAAGAAGGGAGTCAACCGTTAGAACTATTGCTCTTTTTTTTTCTTAATTGAAGAAATAATTGGAAAATAAAACAACAAATACAAAATGGAGTAATAACCCCCAGTAAAGACTGGTATGATTCAATTCAACGTTTTGTTAGTTCGAGTTTAATTGTGTCATAGCTCTATAATTAATTCGGATTAGATTTATCGTTAAATGAACTGTATTGTTGATATTGACCCCAAAAAAGAAACGGTAGGTACAACTAGTTTGAGAACAGCCAACCATCTCACTGTAAAAATTGGATAAGTTTGATCTATGGTCATTGGGTCCTCCTAAAAAGATTTACTAAATTCATCGAGTTGTTCCAAAGAATCAAAACGATCGGTTATTAATGGAATTCTTTGTCGGCTCTCTGTAAAATACTCATTTGGATGAGGGCTTCCAAACACATCATAAGCTAAACCTGTGCTGACGAATAACCAATTAGTAATCAATAGGGAAGGTATAGTAATACTATGAATGATCTAGTATCGAATATTGGTAATAATATCAGCAAAAGAACGTTCTCCTGTGCTTTCAGACATGTTGAGCTTCTTATATTCTTGTAGGGGATCGATTCCGTAAAAGATGAGATCAGTAAACGAAAATTCACTGAAATTCAATCTTTGTGAGATCGTCAATATTGTACCAAAGGTATTTTTAGAGTATATCGAATCAATATAGCTATCCTTCTTCTGACACAGCAATGCAATTTCAAATAGTATATCGACATGAAGTGCTAGATAATTTCTTTCTTTTTCTTACTTGTTGATGTATAACCACGTATCATGCGATAGAAAATTCCTTAAATTCCTGAAATATAATATAAGAGATTCTATTATTGGTTTGGGGCTAGAAACGAAAGATCAGGTAACCCGTGAATCCAAAAAGTTTATAATAATTCATGAAGGAAATTATCATATTTTCACAAGTCAATTAGATGCAAAATCTAAAAATTTACTTTTTTTCGTAGTTGCATAAGAGGTTTTGTTTTTTGTTGTAAGCCCTTCTTTTTTTATTTTAAGGAATTGCTTAGTCGTCTAGTAACAAGTAAGAGCAGTTGATAGTATTAGATATAGATAAAAAAAAGTGCAAGGAATAAAAAAAAAATTCTACTAATCAATATTTGTGAGGCGGCCTTTCTTGTATTCTTATATTAGATCCAAAGGTTTTTTCTTGACCTAACTACAAAGATGATGAATCTATTTTTTTTTCTTTTATACTCTTATCCTGTCGCTCTATTTTTATGAATACCATTTATAATGATTGATGAATCATAAAATTTCAATTGAACTTATTCTTTCAATTGGTATTTTTGCTTATCCCCGTCTCTTTTAAAAATTGAAACTTAGGTAAGTGCTTTATAAACATATGTATAAAAAGAACATATTTCATTTAGCTCCTTCATGCCTATTCTAACTAGTTATTTTGGTTTTTTACTAGCGGTTTTGACTATAAGCTCAGCTCTATTTATTGGTCTAAGTAAGATACGACTTATTTGAAAATTAATTGAATGAACAAACAATTAATAAAAACAAAGTTTTCTGTCCTATTCCATATATTCTATAGTTTTTTACCGTGTTAATTATCAATTATTAGTTATTGATATTCATGGGCAATAGAGATTAATATTTAGGGATAGATATTACCTTTCTTTTTCTCATTTCAAATAAATTGAAATGATTAAAGTTTTTCTATTTGGAATCGTCTTAGGTCTAATTCCTATTACTTTGCCTGAATTATTCGTAATCGTATATTTACAATATAGACATGGTGATCAGTTGGACCTTTGATTAATTAACATCTCTTTTTTTAACTGACCCCTTTAATTTTAATTTAATTAATTTAATTCAAGGAGGTCAAATTCAAATTGCTGTTCAATTTTTTTTTTTGAGTTCGATGTAATTTTTAACCTAACAAGAGCGGAATCACAGTCTATAGGATTTGAACCTATGACATTAGGTTTTGGAGACCCACGTTCTACCGAACTGAACTAAAAGCACTTTTTTATCATAATAAATAAGACCGTAAAAAAGAGGATTCTTTTATTTTATAACCCTAATACATCGTGCACACTTATATTATCATATATCATATATAATATGAGAAAATGATAGATATGTATGCTTAATTTTAATCAATCTAAAACTAAAATGACTCCCTCCTTACTGCTCAAAGGAGAAGTAATAGGTAGGGATGAGAGGATTTGAACCTGTGATATTTTGTACCCAAAACAAATGCGTTACCAAGCTGTGCTACATCCTTTTCAATTGGCTTACGATGTTATTGTAGAGAATCCTTATCTTGTTTTCCACACTCTTATTTCATCTATTGATATACAAAAATTATCTTTCCATTTTCTCTTTTTGGTCTCATATCATATAACAACCATATAATGAATAATAAATGAATCTTTTTTGTGGGAATTCTCAGGCAGAAAGAGACCTATTTTGCTATTTTAAGAAAAGGAAAATCTTATCTATCGAATCATTGTACATTTAAATTTGAATTTTGAATTAGGAATTTCGGGTACAAATATACAAATACAAATGGTCTTTAACCACATATACATGTGATTATATATGTATCACCATAATGTATGTAATACGATAAAGAATGAGGATTTTAAATGTGAGATCTAAAAACATATCTTTTCGTAGCACCGGTACTAAGTACTCCCTAGTTTGGTTCTTTAACGGGTTTATTGATAGAGATCGATCATTTTTTCCAGGATGCGTTAACATTTCCTTTGGCGAAAAACATGAAAGAAAAAGAAAGGAATTAAATTAAAATAAAAAAAAAAGAAATCATAGCAAAAAGACGTGGTATTGGGTCATTTGTCCTATATGTGCAAATAAAAATCGGACAGATCTTTACTCATAGTAGTAGAGCATAAACCTAAAAAAATTGAATAAAAAATTGACGAACCCCATTCAGGAACAAGAAAATGACATTGTGATTTGGATTGAATCACAATGAAAAAAAATAGATCAATGAAAAGTTTGTGCAATAAGTTTAGCAAATTTTTTCTATATTATAGGAAAACGAGCCAAAACTCATCTTTCTTTAATTTAATTTTAAATTTCATTTTATTTAAAAATGTAAGAAAAGATGTGTTAACATTCCCTTTGGTGAAAAACATGAAAGCAAAAGAAAAAAGAATTAAATTAAAATAAAAAAAATGAAATCATAGCAAAAAGACGTGGTATTGGGTCATTTGTCTTATATGTGCAAATCAAAATCGGGCAGATCTTTACTTAGAGTAGAGCATAAACTTAAAAAAATTGAATAAAACATTGACGAACCCCATTCAGGAACAAGAAAATGACATTGTGATTTGGATTGAATCGCAATGAAAAAAAATAGATCAATGAAAAGTTTGTGCAATAAGTTCAGTGAATTTTTTCTATATTATAGGAAAACGAGCCAAAACTCATCTTTCTTTAATTTAATTTTAAATTTCATTTTATTTAAAAATGTAAGAAAAAGCCCCTTCATTTGAAATTAGAAGTTAAAAAGGTCCGACTAGAAAAAACAAAGGATGGCTGAAATCTACACATTAATTTTTTTTCACAATTTTTGTTGAACCGTATGCATCAAAAGGTGCCTGTACGGCTACTAAGGGATACAATTTTATCCTAATCAACTGAATTTATCGAGAAAGATTGATTTTTTTGGGCAAAGAGCTTGATATCCAGATTTTGTGGGTATTATGATCTATCTCAGTATAGAGAATAATAATCGAGACCTATTTTTTTTATAAACTCTCTTGGAGGAGGGATAGTATCTGGATTATCTCTTTTTGATACTATGCAAGTAGTGGAACCAGATGTGCATACACTAGCCATGGGATTGACCGTTTCAATGGTAGTCGGAGGAGAAATTACCAAACGCAGAGCATTCCCTCACGCTCGACGCCAATGAGTTTTTTTATTTTATTTGATGGAAAGAAAAAAGAAGACTTTGCCTTCGCCATGTGAAATATGAATTAGTAAGTAATAATAGCATGGCACTTTGAATTCGATATGAAAATTTTTTTTATTTCTTTTTTTTTTCAAAAAAAAAAATTAAATTATGTATTGAAAATGTAGTATGAGAGAATGGGCATTTCCAATTTGATCTTAGCTATCGTGGGCCCATCTCAGGCATCACAAACTTTTTTTCTTTTCCTACCAGAGGCTATTAACAATATTTATGTTATGAAAGAGTATGAAAAAAAAGACATCATAGTATTTTTTAAAGAAACTTTGAGATTATTGAATCACAGATGAAATAAATATATAAAGCAACGGAGACATCATAGTATTTTTTAACTTTTCCAAAAAAAAAAGGATGGTAATTGGATTATTTATTAATCTGGGTCTAATAGACTCTATATTTTTTCTTTTTTTCGATGAAAGAAAAAAGAGAATTCCATTGTAAAGCCGTATGCAATGCTTAAAAAATGCTTGTAGGGTTGTTTAATTCTATAGCTATTCTTCTCACAAAACTTGGGTTTAAGCTCCAATTAAATTACTAGTAGAGCGAAAAGAGAAATGTGGCTGTAACAATATAATCCTACAAGATACTTAAAGAAAATACCGTATTGTGATTCTAAATCGAGTTAGAAATCATTGTATTACTTATTTACTATTAGTATAATCCATATTGATTTACTAAATTGATTGCAACGAAATCTTTCAGGATTTGGTTTTGAGTTAGCAACTTTTATTTATTTATTTTCATTCCTTTCTTCTTCACTTTTGATCAAAAAATAAAAGAGTTGGGTGAATTAAAAACTTAAAGGAGGTTCATGGCCAAAAGTAAAGATATTCGAGTAATGAATATTTTGAAATGTACCAATTGTGTTCCAAACGTCGTTAATAAGGAATCAACGGGCATTTCCAGGTATATTACTCAAAAAAATCGACACAATACGCCTAGTCGATTGGAATTGAAGAAATTATGTTCCTATTGTTACAAACATACAATTCACGGGGAGATAAAGAAATAAATTGAATCAAGTACTCGTATGTCAACCATTCTCAAGAATATGAGAAAATAGGACATTAGGTATTTAGGTAGCATTAGGTATTTAGTATGAGAAAATATGACATTAGGTATTTAGGTAACATTATGTATTTAGTATGAGAAAATAGGACATTAGGTATTCAGGTATAATAATATATATTATATAATATATAAAGTAATATTAAATATATAATTAGTTAGATATAATATATAACTAATATATAACAAATATTTTATTTATATATTAGTCTATATTTGTATTTCCTTGTCTATTCCACGCTTTCTTTTTAAAATGAAGTTTTTAGTTTTAAATTATTTGATATGCACGTTAATCAATTTTTAACCTTTTTAACCTGGTATATGATTGTATCAGGATATTTTAAGAAATGAACATCCTTATTACTAGCAGGGTCTGGGGAAAGAATAAGAAAGGTGATTTCACTATATTTTTTACCAGGAACATGACCTATCACAAGAATATTTTTCTAAGTGGGGCGGTAGTTCTAAAAAGACAAATTGCCTATCTTTTTTTTCATCTCGGGCGAAATACGATCAGGTGGGGCTAACTCAAACCCCTCCGATAAAATAAGAACAACATCCACATTCAAAGCCCTTTTTTAACTATTAGCAAGAACTTGTTTCAGTTGCATATTATAAGGAATTCTAACAACCACTTCAAATATAGTATCAGGAAGTACCGCTTGTGGAACCTTAATATCCACGGGTTTATTAGCTAAATGGTAATTGGCACATATAATATGCCCAGTTGCTTCTCGTGGATTTTCATACCTTTGCTGCGCAAAAATGGGATATGCATTTGAAATGGATGCCCCGGTTATTATATAGATCATGAGCAATATGAAAATAGATCGAGTAATCTCTTCATTTATCCAAAAAAAAGTATTTCTAGTTTGCATGGTACAATCATTAATCTCGAAAATTTCTATAATAAAATTAGGTAGGTCACTAGTATAGTTCCCTATCCATGATTCTGCTATTTACTTTTATTGAAAAAATTTTTATTGAAATAGAGGAGGAATTGTATTCCCCTGATAGGTAGAAAGAGTAAAGTAAGTACGACTTTGCATTCTTTGCTTATATACAAAGTAAGAAAGATTCTAATTGAATCCGTGAATCATTTTTCAGTCAGTCAATGAATGATAAATAACTACAAGTGACGGCAATACATGATTTAAATAACGAAAGATCGAATATTTAAAAATTGTATCTAGAATGACTGAAAGGGTACAAGTAAGAACAAATACAATTTGATCATTATGAGCAAATCCAAAATCTTTATAGATATAGGCAATTATTAGTTCCCAACTGTGGTACGAATGGAATCCAACACAGAACTTAGTTAATAAAAGAATAGAAAAAGCTTTTATTGTGTCACTTAAATTATATAGGAATTCTTGAACCTACAAGTTAAGAATAACAAGTTCTTCATTACCTAAAATAGAATAACCACTTAGAATAATGAAACAAATTAGATTTGTCGAGAAGTGCAAAATCGTATGGATACGATCCTCATTGTGCATCTTGATCAATTGGATCGTTTCTTTGTGGATTCCTATACGAAGTTTTTGTAGATGTGTTTTCAGGTATTCTTTTATCATTCGTCCAACAGGAGGAGTTCCTCTACTTCTATGAATTGTTCTAGAATACTCTTTTCTTGAATATCATTCAAAAGAGTTTCGGATTGCCTAGTATTCCACCAATTAGAATCCAAGATTTCAGACTTTTATTAAATGAGAGAGAGAACCACCATGGCCAAAAAATCGTGCACCACAAATAGGAACTAATAAAGAGACCTTTCGATATAAGAATTAGTATCTATATCTACTAAATTCAATACTAAAGTCAACCGTTTTTACATAAAAAGAAAGAAATAAATAAATGAAAGAAAGGGGAAAGGAAGGGAAAGAGAAAGGGGGAAGGAAGTGTATCCTAATGAGATCCTAATCTCAAGACACAAAGGGGATATGGCGAAAATGGTAGACGCTACAGACTTAATTGGATTGGATTGAGCCTTGGTATGGAAACCTACTAAGTGATAACTTTCAAATTTAGAGAAACACCGGAATGAAAAATGGGCAATCCTGAGCCAAATCCTATTATTTTACGAAAATAAACAAAGGTTCAACAAGCGAGAATAATAAAAAAAGGATAGGTGCAGAGACTCAATAGAAGCTATTCTAACAAATGAGGTTGACTGTTGGTAAAGGAATCCTTATATCGAAACTCCAGAAAGGATGTAAGATATACCTATATAAAATATAAAATAAATAGGTATAATAATGAAAAACCAAAAAAGACGACTCGAACCTGTATTTTTTTTATTTATATGCAAAATCAATTTATATGAAAAATAAAAAGAATTGTTATGAATCGATTCCAAGTTGAAGAAAGAATCGAATAGAAATTCATTAATCAAATCATTCACTCCATAGTCTGATAAATCTTTTGAAAAACTTATTAATCGGACGAGAATAAAGATAGAGTCCCGTTCTATATGTCAATATCAATACCGACAACAATAAAATTTATAGTAAAAGGAAAATCCGTCGACTTTAAAAATCGTGAGGGTTCAAGTCCCTCTATCCCCAACCCCAAAAAGCCCGTTTGCTATCTATTTATTTTATCCTACCCTTTTTGTTAGTGGTTCAAAGTTCCTTATGTTTCTCATTCATCCTATTCTTTTCCATTTTACAAGCGTATCCTAGTAGAATTTTGTTCTCTTATCACAAGTCTTGTGATATATTGTGATATATATATGATATTCGTACAAATCAACACCCTTGAGCAATGAATACCTATTTGAATGATTCATAATCCATATCATTACTCATACTGAAATTTACAAAGTCTTCCTTTTAAAGATCCAAGAAATTCCCCTTTTAATTTAATACTTTTTCATTTTTTTTTGTTTTAATTTTTAAGTGACATAGACCCAAGTCATCTAGTATTATGAGGATAATGCGTCGGTAATGGTTGGGATAGCTCAGTTGGTAGAGCAGAGGATTGAAAATCCAAATTAATTGATATAGATCGACATAATACATAATTATCTAGTTAGCTATCTGGAAGTAAACCCTCTATTTATTTATTTATTTATTTTTCTATTTTTTAGATGAGCAAAGAGTCTATTATAATTATAATGTAGTAAAACTAATAAATAATGTAGTAAAAGAAAAAAATTTCATTATCTTTCCTCTTCTTTTTTATTTGTTCACGCTGTGGCTCCTCACATTCAAAAAGAATGTTAATACTTCATACATATTTAATTAAAAAAAAGATTAAAATAGTTGGTTGAAGCTTGTGCATGTACATGCAAAGATTTAGGGTATACAATAATTGCAATAAGTACTAGAGAATAACATATTAAACATTTTTACACTAAACAGTTTGATTTGCAGTGATTCTGACTCAAGTTAGAATATTACCCCAAGCCAGTTTTTTCTTGAAGAATTAAATCTGGATCCTAACCTCTAGGCTACTCCATTCAAGCTCAAATTGTTTGACAGCCGACTTCCCTAACAATAGCATGTCATCTCAGAAGAACATTTCTACATAAAAAAAAAGTGTGCTCAAAAAGAGGGGTAGATGGACAATAATTCATATACTTTTGTTGATTTTTTTTTCAATATATTTTTCCTCCCTTTTAGAATCGGGTCGCTGCTTTCCTCAGCTTCGTTTTGCTTCTTCTACTGGAACTTGTTTGCTGGTCTTCACATTAAGCAGAAAAGATCTAGTGGAAGCAGTAACAGAAAGCTCGCAAAATGCAACCCCATTTGATTTGTATTCCACCACGATAGTAGTATAAGAGACATGTTGCGGCTAATCTCATTATTTTTTTCAGCATAAATGGTGATTTTTATAGCTATTTCCATAGTAGAGATGATTGGCGCGAGGATGAATACAATCAGAGTCTCAAATGTAATGTGACGGAAAGTTTTCTTATGTCGATTTTCCAATGTGTTCTCCGTTTTTCCATTTGAACCTAGAATCGTATAGTTTGTAAAACATTTGAACTTGGCCTGATAGTTAAATCTAATAATTTGTATATTCGTGCTAATAATTTTTATATTATTATCGTGTTTTATATAAAATTATATATTATAATTCATGTTAATATAAAAAATATAAAAATATTTTTATTTTTGTTAAACTCATAGTTTTTGTTAAAATTTTAAAATGTATTATTTTTATGTTTTTTTTTTTTATCATTTATACTCTATTTGTTTTGCTGAAAATAAATTTCAAAAAATAATTTTTGCATTTGTTGTTGTTTTTTGATAAAAAATTAACTTGTCAAAAAAATTATTTACTGATTAATAAAAAATGAATCATTTTTTAAAAAATTGTATTTTCCTTTTGAAAATAGGAGGATAATTTCTAGAAGAAAAGCTGGGTAAGGCTTACTTGTTAAGGTCGTGAACACAATTTTCTTCAAGTTCGACTTTGAACATGACTTTTAAGCTCAGACTTAATTTCATCTGATCTAAAATATTATTATACTAATAAAAATATTTTTGTTTACTCTTATAAAAAATAAAATATTAATATTAAATATATTTTAATATTTTAATTTAAAAATATTTTTGTAATTTTACTCAAGTAAGACCTTGAACATAATATTTTAAGTTTAGCCTTAATTTAATCCAATACGAAATATTACTATATTAATAAAAAATATTTAATGTAATTTAATAAAAAAATTAAAAAATTAATGTTAAAAGTCGATTGATATTTTAATTTTAAATATTCTATTTTGTATATTGTTAAACATAAATTTTTTAATATTTCAAAAATAAATAGTATTATATTATTATTTTAATAATAAACAATAATATATTAAATGAAATTTAATTATTTTAATGATTAATATTAAATAATATAATAATATAATTATTATTATCATAAAATGAATATTTTTAATATTTTTTCAATTTAAAATATTATTTCCATATTATATTTATTAATGTTATTATATTATGGTTATTATAATAGCAAATATAAATAAATAATATTTTTGTTAGGATTTAATTATAAATACTTTCAATATAAAATATAACTATTTTAATAGTATAAATATTTTAATATTTTAATAATAATAAATATTATATTAATAAATATAATATTTTGAGAATAGTAATATTGATTTAAATTTTTTAAAATATTAATATAAATAATAAATAGTTTTGTTTTAAGCATTTGTAAATTAACATAATATTTTAATATTAAATATTATTATTAAAATATAATTTATTGAATATTAATAATTTTAATAAGAGATCATTTTAATATATTTTAATCATAAATAATTTTTAATATTTCAATAATTATGTTAATATTATTTGAAAAAAATAGATTTTTTAAAAAATAACTAAACAATATAAAATATTTTTAATTAATTCATTCAAATAATAAAAAATCTTTATTTTTTTAAAAAAATAGAAGTATTTTTTAAAAAATATTTTTTAAAAATTAATTTTCATGAAACAAATAAAACTTTCATTTGATTTAAATATGGGTAAAAACAAACTAATTTTTGAAGTAAGTAGTAACATTTTACATGAAACTAAAACCAATAGGGTTAGTTCTTTGAAAATTCTGGGTAAATTAAAACATTCTTTCAACTTGAAATTGGTACCTTTAAGAAATTAAAATTCATAAGCAAAGTATACATCAACATACATGCATATGACAACTTTTTGGTAATGTTTTTGGTGAAGGGTTGCATCAACCACGTGCTCCTAAAGACAAACTGCTAAAAATATAAATCAGGCACAGGTTGAGGCAAGCAATAACTAAACCTATTACCTTAATTATATCTTAATTTAGTTGATTTATCTTAAAATTTTAGATTTAAATTTTAGTATTTGTAATTATTTTTTATTATAGATCAAATTATGCCAAAGGTTTTTATATTTTATAAAAATTTAAAATTTAATCTCTTTATTATAATTCATATACATTTAGTCATCATATTATTTTGATTGGATAATTTTAGTCTGATCATTAACTTTGTCAATTTTCTGTCATTAAAATGTTAATACAACTGTTGACTTGATAACATAGGCATTGTTTTTGTTGACATAGTATTAATTTTATTGATGTGGTATTAACTTGTTGACGTGACAATTGAGATGGATAAAATCAATTGTTAAATTATACAAATGATCCCTATATGTTAGCTTTTTAGGTGAGATGGTGATCCAAGAATGGGGTGAATTGGATTTTTCTAAGTTCTTTCCCAAAAATAGATTTCAATATAATTCAATGGAAGATTAAAACTAGTACAAAATATGAACATTTACAAGAAAGTTTTCAATTTTCTTGTTGAAGCGGCATTACTTCTATGTTTATATAGGTGTAGTTTCTTATTTATGTCTCTATTGCTATAGACATTTAATTATGAACTCCATTAAGAGTTTAATCCAATCCTCCATTTACGCAATGGCTTACACTAGTATTCCAAATATTTAGAATGGGTTGACTAGTGTTTACATACACATAATAATAATTTGTCTTTACCTATTAAACTTTTCAATTAGAGGTTACTAATTCAAAGCTAGGTTCCCATTATTGGTGTCTAAAAGGAATTTTAAACCCATTCCACTTGTGGTGCTTTTTACCAAATTTTTAGGCAGCACCTTGGTAAGAAAATCTATTAAGTTGTTAGCAAATTTAACATATATGATAGTAATTACCGCATTTTTTTATCAATTCTATGATATAATCATGTCTTAGACTAATATGTCTAGAATTTTCATTATAAATTTCACTATAAGCTCTAGACATAGTAGCTTCACTATCACAGTACAAGGAAATGGTTATCATTGGTTGTGGCCACAACTCTATATCCATTAATAAATTTCTTAGCCATTCAGTTTCCTTGCCTGTTATAGCTAAAGCTATAAATTCATATTCCATAGTTGAATATGAAATGCAAGTTTGTTTATTGGATGCCCAACTAATTACACCACCTCCAAGGGTAAACATCCATCCTGAAATGGATTTATTGTCACGTATACTAGTAATCCAACTTGCATATGAATATCCTTCCAAAACAGCTGGATCTTCGAAATAAAATAAGCCAAAATTTTTAGTTCTTTTAAGATAACCTAGAACTCTTCCTATGGTTTTTCAATGACTTATACTAGGCTTACTTGTATATCTTGATAACTTGCAAATAGCAAAAACTATATCTGGCCTAGTACAATGCATAGCATACATAATACTTTCGATAGCACTAGCATATTCAAGTTGTGCAATTACATAACCTTGATTTTTTGTTAATTTTATACTTATATCATATAGAGTATTGGCTTCTTTTATATTGAGATACTTAAACTTATTAAGTAGTTTCTCAATATAATGATTTTGATTAAGTACGAAACCTTTTTATATCTCTTAACTTTAACTTGAAAAATGGTATCAACTTTATTTAAATATTTTATTTTGAAATTAAAAATCAGATACCTTTTGGTTTCATTATGCCAATCATATTGGTACTAAAAATTAACATATCATCCACATAGAGACATATTATAACTTCATATTCTTTAGTAAATTTTGAATAAAAGTACTTATATGCTCCATTATGTTTAAAACCATTGGCTACTATGATTGCATCAAACTTTTTATGCCATTGTTTAGGAGCTTGCTTTAGCCCATAAAATGACTTAATTAATTTACAAACTTTATTCTCATTACCTGGAAGAATAAAACCTTCTGGTTGTTCCATGTATACTTTTTTCTTTAAGTCACCATTTTAAAAGGTTGTCTTAACATTCATTTGATGTACACGTAATTTATAAATGGAAGCCAAAGCTATAAGAACTCTAATGGATGTTATTCTAGCCACTAAAGCATATGTATCAAAATAATCTATGTCTTCTTTTTGTTTAAAATCTTTTACAATTAATCTTGCTTTAAAGGTTTGTACAAAACCATCTGTATTATATTTCTTTTAAACACCCATTTACATCCTATAGATTTAGAACCTAGAGGTAAATCTACCAAGACTCATGTATTATTGGACATGATTGAGTCCATTTCATCACTAATAGCTTCTTTCCAAAAAGCAACATCTCTTGAAGTCATATTTTCATTAAATGTTTTAGGGTCTTCATCTACATTTAGTAGAATTAGTGTTTTCTTAAGCACTTTGGTTATATTTCCTTTTATTAAAAATATTATAGAATATAGAAAAACAAAATCAAAAGGCAAAAGATTCTCTTTTCTAGTTCTTTTGCTCATTCTAATTTCAATAGAATCATTATTTTCTTTTTTTTTATTTCCAGTCGTAGGAATCATTTCAATTTGTCTCTCCATATCAATTTCAATATCACATATAAACTTATTTTCAAAAAATTCTATATGAATAGACTTAACAATAACATTAGTATTTGAATTCTGTGCATAACCAACAAAAATACATTTAATACCTTTAGGTCTTAATTTTGATTTATGAGGATAAGATATTTTATAAAAAGCAATGCACCCCCACACTTTAAAATAATCTAAATTTGGTTTTCTATCATGATTTCAAAGTTCATATGGTGTCTTTAAGAATTTTTTTGAAAGAATTCTATTATGTATGTGGCATGCTGTTAAAAGTGCTTCTCCCTAAAGATTTAGAGGTAATTTAGCATTTAATAACATACTAGTTACCATATCAACTAAGGTTCTATTTTTTCTTTCTGCTAAACCATTTTGTTAGGGTGCATAAGGGGTTGTCTTTAGATGAATAATTTCATTATCTTTACAAAAAAGAGAAACAGAATCTGGAAAATATTTGTCACCCCTATCAATTCGAAGAATTTTGATTTTCTTATCCTTTTAATTTTCAACAACTGATTTATATTCTTTGAATTTATCAAAAGTTTCATCTTTTGTTCTCATTAGATACATAAAAGTATAACGAGAACTAACATCTATTAATGTTATAAAATACCTTTTTTTCCCCTTGTTAATAAATCATTTAACTCACAAATATTAGAATGTATAAGTTCTAACAATTTTGTATTTTTTTTAGCTTTAGGAAAAAGTTTTTTAGTCATTTTTGCTTTGACACAGATTTCACATTTAATATCATGATTTTTCTAATATATTATATAACCATGCTTAGTCATATGATTCATATATTGACAATTTAAATGTCCTAATCTAGCATGCCATAAAGAAGAAGAATGCTCAACAATATAAGCAGAAACATTATTTATTTCATCAATGCTTAGTTTAAACATACCATCATTGAAATATCATTTTCCAATGATACATCATTTTTGAAGATTATAACTTTATCAGACTCTAGTATAATCTTAAAGCCTTTCTTACATAATAGATTTATAAATACAAGGTTCTTTTTAATCTCAGGAACATGAAAAACATTAAGTAAAGTTAGTTTCTGTCCTGAGGTGAATTTCAATTCAACTGTTCTTTTTTCAATCACTTGGCAGGAACATGATTTTCAATAAGGATGTTTTCTGATCTCTTATATTCTTCATAAGTCTTAAACTGCTCTTTGTTATTGCAAACATGAATTATTGTACCAGAATCTAATCACCAATCAGATGACTTATTTACAGTAGCTATATGAACTTCGATGATCATTCTAATTTGCATGTTAGTCACCATTGCAACAAGTTCATTAATTTTTTGCTCAACCAGATTTACCTTGCTTTCAGAACTAGAAATAATCTTAATTTCAGTATTTTTAAATATGTAATCTTTAATCAAATATCCTTTTTTTCCATAATGGAAACACATTTTATTCTTGTTAAATTTGGATTTCTTAAATTCATTCTTCTTGATTTTAAAATTATTTTAAAATTTATCAAAAGACTTGTGAGTTTTTCCAGAATTTTGTCAACTCATATAATTCACATTGGAACCGCCAAGAAAACGTGCATCTCTTGCATAATTTTTCACTTCAATCTATATGTGAGTCTGAATTCTTCAATAGTGAAAGTATCTATTGAATACAGAACTTTCTTCCTATATCCATTCCAAGAAAGAAGAAGTTTTGACAACATAGCTCTAACTTGAAGTGAATTAAGAACCTTATTTTCAAGCTCACTTAACTTAAAAACCTGAATTTGCAACTCATGCACTTAGTCCATGATTGGTTTATCATCAGTTATTGAAAATTCAAAGTATTTCAAAGCCAAAAACTTATCCATACATTTCTTTTCATTCTTGTATTTGAGTTCAAGAGCAGTCCATATCTCTTTTGGTATTTTCATATTTCTGTATAGATCATATAGACGATCAGATAATGAATTCAAAATATAACCTCGATAGGCTAGTTCATCTTTTTCATGTTTACTTCTTGTTGCCTTAATAGCATCAGAATCTTTAGGAGTTGGTTTTGAAATTGGTTTCAAATTTGGATCAAGTACATAAAACATTTTCAATACAGTCAACAGAAAAACCATTGTGTCCTTCCACCGAGTGTAGTTTGATCCATTAAAATGATCAAATCTGATTACATCTTGATTTTGAAAGTGAACCTTCATGCTTGATTCCAAATCTATCGCAGTAGTAGGGACAATAGTAGTAATATCCATAATTGCCTTTAAATTGTTAATAAAATTAAGAAAAAAGAAATAGTAAGAAAGAAGAAAATATAGCTTTAAGGCGTGAATAACACTATCTTAAAAGTAATTATGCCTATAGGATACAACAAAGCCTTTAAACTCTCTAAATCAAAAGTAGTGAAAATAGTCAAGTAGAAATATCTATTTATAATAAATGAACAGTCAACAGTCAAGCCAATTCAAAAAGTCATGACATTTTGTATAGTCATATTTTATTGTTTAAATAAACTTTATTTAAACAATCATGTTTTCCTATTTAGATATGTTTATTCGTACCATCATATTTTTTACTGTTCAAATATATTTATTCAGAATCAATAATATTTTGAAATAAATAAAAAATACTAATAATAATTAAAAAAAATTTTAAAAATTAAATCTATTTATCAAACAAGCCCAAGTGTCATAAGTGCCTATTTTTTACTTTTAAAATTATTTGACCTACTAAAAAAACTCTTAGTAAGCTTAAATGACTTGATCCACTCAAACATTTAACTTAATTATTTAAATAACATAAATAATTTTTTTTTAAAATTATATATAAATGATCTTTTTACTCAACGTGAGATTCACCGTCTTCTAAACCACCGACATTTTATTAATCACCGATTAAGTGAAGTTGACTGGAATACCTTGATGATGGCATTGTACTTTAATTTGAGAATATTGAGTCCGGAGCTCAGGAAATAAAAGTACATGATACCAGAATATTGGAAAAAGAAACTTTGAATTTTATAATTTTAATAACAATTACTTTTTATAGTTTACAACTTCATATTTGCTAAAACATGTTTGACCTTTAACATTTATTTTATATATATACACATATGCAGAAGAGATGCTTGCTTGCTTAGTGAGAGAGGTCACCTTATGTTTTATGTTACAGAAGCTATTCAAGAAAACAAATTTTGCTAATTTCTTTTCCTTTTCTCCCCTTTTTCTTTTACTCTTCCATTAGCGCCAGTTTTTTGAGCTAGAGAATTAAGAACCACATTTACTGGAATGCATTCTCTTCCGGGTGCGCAAACCTTCATCCCCATTTATTTATACCAAGCTGCGCTATGAATTTAGTATTCAGTAGTAAAAGTTCTGGTTTTAAAATCCTAATATGACTGTTCATTTGTTGAGTTAGATGTACTAGAAAAAATACAACTCAACTATAAATCAAAAGTCTCGCCAAATTATTGCTAATCAAATCGCTTAAGAAAATGTTATTCTCTTGTATAAGGTTGTCATTAATACAAATTCTTCGTTCTGTTGTTTTTCTTTTCTTTTTGGCCCCATTTTTCTTATGTTGTTTTGTAGTCGGATTTCCCTACTTCTTTGGATAATAAATGTCTTTTATCTTAAAAGAAAAAAAGAAAAGGAAACGTTTGCATGAAAGTTTTATGTAAAGGTTTCTTGATACTTGGTTCCCCTATTGGTTCCCCTATCTTTTGCAGGTAGGATATCACCCTGAACATACAAATGCTCGCTGCCTTTTGTTGGTAAGAACAGATGGGACATTCGAAGATTTCTCGTATCATAAGTGTGTTCTTGGGGCTCTTGCCCCTCATAAGGCAAAACCTACGAGTTAAAATGGCCACAGTCCGGTAGTTTGTAAACCAAATCCGCAAGCACTTGTGCCTGTACATATAGTAAGGGATATAATAATTGCAATAAGGATTAGAGAATAACATATAAAACCTTTCTACAATGGACAATTTGATCTGATTTTGACAGAAGTCAGAATATTACCCTAAGCCAAGTTTTTCTTGAAGAATTAAATCTGGTAACTCCATTCAAACTAAAATTGTTTAACAGCCAACTTCCCTAACAATAGCATGTCATCTCAGAAGGAAATTTTTATAGAGAAAAAAAATGTGCTCAAGAAGAAGGTAGATGGACAGTAATTCATATGCTTTTGTTAATATTTCTCCGTCACTCTTAAAATAGGGTGGCTGCTTTCCTCAACTTTTTTTTGCTTCTTCTACTGGAACTTGTTTGCCTTTTGTCACATTAAGCAGAAAAGATCTAGTGGAAGCAGCAATGGAAAGCTCGCGAAGCGCAATCCCATTTGCTTTGTATTCCATAAATACATGTGATAGTAGTATAACACATGTTTCAGCTAATCTCATTATTTTCTTCGGCATAAATGGTGATCTTTATAGCGCTATTACTATAGTAGAGACGATTGGTGTAAAGATGAATATAATCAGAGTCCCATATGTAATGGAACAGAAAGTTTTCGTATGTCAGTTTTTTGATGTGTTCTCGAAAATATTTGAACTTGGTTCAACGATTATATCTAACAATTTATGTATTCGTGTTGATAATTAATGTATTTTATCATATTTTATATAAAATTACATATTATAATTTATGACAATAATACATTTTTATTTTTTTAAACTAATTATAAAACGTATCATTTTCATTTTTGTATCATTTCGACTCTGTTTTGTTTTGTTGAAACTGATTTTCAAAAAATAATTTCTACACTTTCTTGTTTTTTGACAGAAAATTAACTTGTCAAAAAAAAATAATATACTGATCAACAGAAAATGAAGTCATTTTTTTTTTTAAATTGTCCCTTTTTTTTTTTTGAAAATGGACGACAATGTTGAAAAAAAGAAGTTTATGGGTAAGACTACTCACTAAGATCATGAACACAATTTTATTTAAGTTGCACCTCGAATATGATTTTTTAAGCTCAGATTTAATTTAAACTAACTCAAAATATTATTATATTAATAAAAATGATTTTATTTAATTTTATAAAAAAATAAAATATTAATGTTAAAATTTTTTAATATTTTAATTTTAAAAATATTTTATAATTCTACTCAGGACCTTAAACATAATATTTTAAGTTTAACCTCAATTTAATCTAGTAAGACCTTAAACAATTTTTATTTACTCATTCAAATAATAAAAAATTTCTATTTTTTTAAAAAAAGTATAAGTATTTTAAAAATATATATATATTTTTTAAAAATCAATTTTCACGAAATAAATAAAATTTTCGTATGTTTTAAATTATTAGATACTGTATGAGTAAAAATAAACTTACTTTTGTGATTAGTCTTAACAATTTACCTAAAACTAAAAGCAGTAGGGGCAGTTCTTTGGAAAATTTTGGGTAAATTAAAACATTCTTTCAAATTGAAATTGGTAGCTTCAAGAAATTGAAATTCTTAAGCAAAATATTCATCAACATACATGCATATGACAACTTTTTAGTAATGTTTCTGGTGAAGGGTTGTATCAACCACATGCTCTCAAAGACAAACTGCTAAAAATCAATTATTAAATTATACAAATGTTTTCTATACTCATACAAAATTTAAAATTTTATTTTTGTAATTGTAAGACATTTGAAATTTAGTCCCTCTAATATATAAAATATTTTAAATTTTTTAGAAATTTTTTAGTTTTTTTAAAAATATTCTATTTTAAAAATTACCACAATATTTTGTCATAATATTGAAAATTTTATCTCAATATTCTGTCATAATTTTCATATATTTTCATTAAATCTATTATAATTTTTGTCATCCATGTGAAATCTTGTTATTAATTTTGTCATTATTTCTTGTTACATTACATCATAAAATATAAAATCTATTTATTAATTTTGTCACACTTTTTTGTTATAATTGTAGTATATTGTGTCTATATGAAAAAAATCTTACACAAATCTATTAAAAATTTATTACAAAATTTTCAATATATGGTATAAATCTATTACAATCTAATTTTAGTAAAACTATTATTTTTTATTAATTTATTAAATGAATTAAAATTATAATTCCATCCATAAAGGTAAAATAGTTTATCAAACATTTTTTGATTCCTTTAAATAAAACCTTATTTAAATGATCTTTTTTATAATTAAATATATATTTAATATTTTAAATATATTAAAATAATTTACTGAATTCAAGTATATTTGTTTTAGAATTAACCTTATTTTTTAATTTAACATAATTATTTAGATAATTTTTTTTTTACAAAGACTAAAAAAATTTGAAAGTTTTTATTATAATACACAACATTGATGTTTCGGTTTATCAAATAAATTATTTTCTTATTTCATTTTATTAAGATTTAAAATTCTTCTTTCAAATAGATGTGAATCCGTCCCTTCTAAGAATCTCAAGTTGAATTTTTTATTTTGTTTGGTTGGATGAAATGATCATTTCAATCATGGTTTATTTCGAGTTTATTACAAATGTAATTCTATTAAATAATTTGATTTATTATAAATTTTGTTATATGATATATTTAAATTAATTAAAATTAAATTATTAATATTATAATTGATTAATATAAATGAATAATAATATTATTAATAATTAATTATATATAATAAAAAAATATATTTTAAAAAATATTTTTATATGAGAGAGACTAAAATATTTTTAAAATTTAATATTTTTTAAAATAAAATAAATTCAAAATATTTTTTATAATAATAAAATTAAATTTTAAATTTCGTGAGATTACAAAAATAAAATTTTAAATTTCATACGAGTACATAAATAAAATTTTAAATTTTATGTAAATATAAGAATTATTTATATAATTTAATAATTTATTTCATTCATTTAAGTTATCACGTCAGTAAATCAATATACTATCAATAAAGTCAATGACTATATCAACATTTTTAATAACAAAAAAATAATTAAATTAAAATAGTATGAAAAATAAATTTGTATAAATTATAATTTAAAATTTTTATTTTTATTTTTTATAAAATATAAAAATATCTGATATAATTTAACTTAAAATTTTTTTGAATTTTTTAGCCAAGGTATAGTATCTTTAAGTTCACGACGCACAAATTTTTTTTTCTATTTTGTTGATTTTACTTCACATTCACGTCCACATATGCATATATAATTATAAAATTTTTATATTATGCTTTTTTATGCAAACGATCGTAACATAAAAATAAAGATAAAATTATTAATGTTTAAATTTAAATTTCAGATATTTTAATAATTATTTTTTAAAAATAATTATATAAATTAATTATATTAAATTATATTATCTTTTTGCTTATCAGTGGCTAGTGCTACACTAGTAGTTTTCGGCCGGCAAAAGGACAATGCAGAAATTATTACAATTAATCATTATTGGGTTAATAATTAGATCTAAGTTCCAAAGTCTTGTCAGATTGGAAACACCAAATTACAACAGTACATTGATTGCCATAAATTAGTATTTTAGAGGAGTTGACATAACTCGAAGATGGGCCATGATTCATTTCCCCCTGATGTATGATGATGACAAAGACAGACTCGTTTAATTTTCTAAATTTATTTCATATTTAACAATTTCTTTTTTTATTTATCAATTGCCTTAATAATAATGTTGGTCGATGATTTTTTAATGTAAGAAATTATCATTATTAAATTATGATTATTAAAATTAAAAATATGTAATATTTTATCAATTGATTATTGATCATGTTGATCAACAATATTATGAACAAATAAGAACGAGTTAAATGTGAATGTGATTAGGGATTTGTTGTAGCTGAACGAGATCGAATATTAATGTGATCCTTGTCTTCTTTTAATTTGATACAAATACAACTGTTAAGCACTAATTATTTGAATGTTAGTTTGAAGTTTGAAACTCAGGCTACAGCTACCAGTTGGATGATTCGTTCAGAACACGTGATCGTTTTGGCTACTGCCTCTTCTTATGTTAAGCTTTCGTTTATTTCGTAAAAAATAATTTGTTTATTTTTAAATATTTATTTGATAAAAAATTAATTTAGCAATTAAATATGATTTTTTTAATCAATAAAAAGTGACGTAATTTTTTAAAAAATTATTTTATGAATTTGAAAAAAAATAATATTCACAAAAAATGGCCACTATAGCATAGATAGCGTCTAAGGATCAACAAATGATCTAAAGGGTCTGTGATGGTCACACAATTGGATCAATATGAATCATATGTGCTGAGAAGGCTCAATTATAAATAACAGAGTCCTCGTTTGTACAAGTTAGAAAGCTACTTCATAGAGATCTCACAACTTTAAGATACACACTCAGACTTACTTATATATTAAGATATTGTGAAGACATTAAGTAATTGTATATAATATCAAATAAATAAAAATATAATTGTTTCAACTTTCTTTTTGAACTTTTTTTCAAACTCTTGGATAATCAATAAAGTCCACCGCACGAGTACTCGACACAAAATTGAAAAAAAAAAAAAAATGATTTCCCAACCCTTGACAATATCGTAACCCTAAATAGATTGTCGTTATTTTTGAAATAATAAAATAAGAGATCATGTACTCGTTATAATTTTCAATTAGTTTGATAATATGAGTTGCTTGCAAAGACATGACATCATAATTTCTTTTTCCTTTAATTTATCCCAGATTTTTTAACTTTTAATTGTTAGTAGATTTAAGAAAAATAAAAATAGTAAAAAAGAAAAAAATATAATTTTGAAGCACGAATAACACTGTCTTAAAGACAATTATGCTTATAAGATACAACAAAGCTTTAAAACTCTTTAAATCAGAAGTAGTGAAATTGATCAGATAAAAAAATCTATTTATAATAAATGAACAGTTATTAACCAAACCAATTTAAAAAGTCATGACATTTTGTATAGTCATATTTTATTATTTAAATAAATTTTATTTAAACAATCATATCTTTTACTGTTCAAGCATATTTATTCGGAATCAATAATATTATGAAATAAATAAAAATAATAATAATAAAAATTTAAAAATTAAATATATTTGTCAAATAAGCCCAAGTGTCCATCTTTGACTTTTAAAATTATCCAACCCACTAAGAAAACTCCTAACAAGCCCAAATAACTTGATCAACTCTAACATTTAGCTCAATTACTTAAATAATATAAGTAATTTCTTTTAAACTATTTATAATTGATCTTTCTACTCAATGTGGGATACATCACATTCTAAACTACCAACATTAACACTACTAATACTAATAAAAATAAAAAAGAGAAAATTTCACTTCTGTTTTTCCCACTCCACCTTCGACTCTTCGATCCCATGAAAGGTATATTTCGATTAAATTCTTTCAAATATTGAAAGCGTGATTTTCTTTTCTGACTTATTTAAATCGCATTTTTCGTTTCTTTTTTAGCTATTATTTGTTGATGGTTATCTAAGTCCTTTCAAATGATAAGGAGAGAGCGGTTTTAATTTGTTTAATTGGGTAATACGTTTCTTTGTTATTTATTTATTTTTTATTTGGTTCTTGAGAAAACAACCAACATAAAGGTAAGGCAATCAAAACAAAAGTTCCATTTATGCTTCTACTTCACTTAGTTTCGCCTTTATTTTGTTAGTATACGATTTGAAGTTTCTTTTTATTTTTTCCTCTGGAGTTTTCTTGATAACCAAACAGAGCATTATTATAAATCTTTAGAATTCGCCCCTATTATAATTTTCATCCAATTATTTTAACATTTCTTTTTTTTTTTTAAATACTTATTAGTATATGTCATTACAAGTGTTATTTTATTGATTACTACATTTATATATAGTGTTACAACTACAAAACTCGCTATTTGAACTCACTGATGATAAAGTTTGGTTTAGATAATTGACTCAGATTTTATTCAATAGTTAATAAGAAACATAAACACATAATTTCGTTGACTCAATCAATTAGAATGGCTTTTCAAATTGCGTTTGATATAGTGATAGTTCAATTCTATGATTTGTAAAGGCAATTTTTATTTGTCATAACATATAGATTTGTGGACCTATCGTTAGATATAAATTAAAAGAGTAGCCACTAATTTTTTTTGTTTAGGTATGATTGGTCATCGGACATAATATGTTTTATTTAAAGAGGAGTTTCAAGATTAACTTAGGTATCTTTAAATAGTATATTCTGATCCATAAAATCAGATTTTAGGTTCGGGAGTACGGTTACGTGTGATAAAGGTTATAGCACCCTCACAGCGTCCATTAAAAGATGGTACTGGTTTAATTTCAAATTATCAAAGCCTTAAAAATGTTTATAATTTATCAAAATATTTAATATTGAAAATTAATCTTAAAATTACTCAAATAGTTTGATAGCAATTTAAGATAATTTTTTATCTAAAAAGTATTCATGAAAACTAGTGTTCCACCTTAAAAAGGCTCCGTCATCAAATTTATTAATATATTAGTTAAAAAAATAATCAGTAAATTTTTTTAATAATTTGTTAAGATTTACTTTGATACAAATCTCTAAATAGTTTTATGAGATTTTATTTGAAAGATATTTATAAAATTTTATTTTTGTAAAAATTTATTAAATCTTCCAACAAAAAATGGAGTGAAAAATGAAAATGAAATACCATTGATCGAGTCGGGTTGTGCATGATAAAACACACGGATCTAGGTATCTCAAATTTCAAGCTTTTTTTAAGAAGTGTTTAAATATGTCTTTTTAAAAAAAAAATTAGTTATTATTCGATCTTCTTTCTAATTGATTTATAAGTGCCCACAAATTGATGAATAAATCTCAAAAGTCGATAGAAAATTTTCAGAAACCCAACAAATTGTTTAGAAAACTAAACCCAAAAATCTCTAGAATGCAAAACTCTACAAAAATTCAAACCCAAAAATACCAAATTTGAAGTATTCTTATTCTTTCCTTTTTTTTTTTTTGAAATTTTTTAATATTGAATAATCCGACGACGGAGCCCTTGCAAGAAAAACAATAGTTTTCTTATATACGCTTGAGGTAAGAATTTTTTTTTTAATTTTTTATTAAAAGTATTAGAGTCAATTAAGAATAATTATCAATAATTAATTACTTGATAAGATCTTTAAAGCTTAATGGATAACACGAAATTAAACTGATACCATCTTTTGATAAGTATTGTAGGGATGCTCTAACTTTCTTCACACGTAATTATATTTTTGGACCTAGTTCTGGTTTCATAGACATTGAATCCACTTTTTAAAGGTATCTAAATCAAACTTAAGATTTTTTTTTAAAATGAGATAAATTTAATTAGGTGATTAATCATATCTAAATAAAAAAATTAATAATGACTCTTTAAGTTAATATTTAATGATAAATTTATGGATCTAAACATTGTAACATAGGGTCCTGCTTTCCAACTTGTTTGCCTTTCGTCAAATTAAGCAAAAAAGATCTAGTGGAAACAGCAACTCGCTAAGCGTGACCCATTTGATTTTTATTCCATAAATACACGTGCGAGTAGTATAAAAGACATGTTTCACCTAATCTCGTTATTTTCTTCAGCATAGATGGTGATATTTATAGTGCTATTACCACAGTAAAGATAATCAGTGTAAGGATGAACATAATCAAAGTCCTATATGTAATTGGATGGAAAGTTTTCTTATGTCAATTTTATGATGTGTTCCCAAAAATATTTGAACTTGGTCCAACAGTTATATCTAGCAATTTATATATTCATGCTAATAATTCGTACATTTTATCATGTTTTATATAAAATTACGTATTATAATTTATGTCGATAAAAAATATAAATATATTTTTATTTTTGTTAAACTAATTTTAAAATATATCATTTTCATTTTTTTATCATTTCGACTCTATTTGTTTTGCTAAAAATAATTTTCAAAAAATAATTTTTGCATTTGTTGTTTTTTATAAAAAATTAACTTAAAAAATAATAATTTACTGACCAATAAAAAATGAAATCAATTTTTTAAATTGTCTTTTTCTTTTAAAAATAATAAGACAATTTTTGAAAAAAAGTTTACGGTTAAAACTACTTACTAAAATCATAAACACAAATTTATTCAAGTTGGACTTCAATCATGATTTTTTAAACTCATACTTAATTTGATCTAATTCAAAATATTATTATATTAATAAAAATAATTTTATTTAATTTTACAAAAAAATAAAATATTAATGTTAATTTTTTTTTAATATTTTTATAATTCAATTCAAGACCATAAACATAATATTTTAAATTTAAGTTTAATTTAATCTAATAAAATCTTTAACATTTTTTATTAACTCATTTAAACAATAAAAAATTTTACTTTTTTAAAAAATATAAAAATTTTCAAAAAATATTTTTTAAAAATTAATTTTCACAAAACAAATAAAATTTTTATTTGTTTTAAATTATTAAATCCGATATGAGTAATAATAAACTTACTTTTGGTATTAATAGTAACATTTTATCTGAAACTAAAAGTAGCAGGGACAGTTCTTTGAAAAATTCTGGATAAATTAAAACATTCTTTCAAATTGAAATTGGTAACTGCAAGAAATTGAAATTCATAAGCAAAATATACATCAACACACATGCATATGACAACTTCTTAGTAATGTTTCTAGTGAAGGGTTGCATCAACCACGTGCTCCTAAAGACAAACTGCTAAATATATAAACCAGGCACAAGCTAAGGCAGGTTATACTGAACCTATTACCTTAACATACTATCTTAATTATATAATTATCTTAAAAATTTAAAATCAAATTTTAATATTTGTAATTATTTTTTTATTCTCAAGCATTGATATATATATATATATATATAAAATAAAAATTACTTTTTATACTTTTTTATTCTCAAAGCACATAAATTACTTTTTTATTTTTTTTATTTAGTTATTTTTACTTTACGTCCACACACATATATATAATTATAAAATTTTTGCATTATGCCTTTTTATATAAACGATCGTAACATAAAAATAAGGATAAAAATTTTAAATTTTAAATATTTTAATTATCATTTTTAAAAATAATTATATAAATTAATTAAATTAAATTATATTATCTTTTTGCTTTCTTATCAGTGGCTAATCTACTTTAGTAGTTTTCGGTACGGAAAAGGACAATGCAGGACTAATTATTATTGGGTTTAATTAATTTTATTTTTATTAAATTAAAAATAATTAAAAATTACAAAATAAATTAAAAATTACAAAATATATATCATATTTATATATTAATTGAAATATATTATTTTATCAAAATTTATTAAAATAATTTAAAATTAACAAAATTAATTAATATTATTAGATATCAAATTTAATATAAAAAATTATTTTTAAATATATTATATTTTAATATAATTAAAGTATATCGATCAATAAAATTATTATTTAAATGAAATTAACATCTGTGGATAAAACTCCACCATGATTAGAGATGGCAGCGGGGCGGGGCGGGTCAAAATTTTGCTTTCCCCGCCTCCGACCCGAAGCCTTAGTGCTTTTACCCGATACCCGATCCGTCCCCATTCGGAGGTTTTAGTGAAAAATCCGACTCCGACCCGTTACAAATATTATTTACCCGAATAAAACTCGACCCGACCCGTTGCAAATATTATTTATACTGCAGGGATTTTTCAAATTTTTTTTGTTCTTAAAGAAAAAGAAACCCGAAAAGATTCTTGAAAAACCTATAATCCTTGCTAAGGTTTTCGATTCTGTAGGGCATTACTTTGTTCTTGAAAAGTTACAAAACCAATTTTTAAAACATAGCCTTTTTCAACTCCCTCAAAGACGCAAAAAGTTTATCCAAAACCCCTCCCATGGTTTGCAAGCACATGGTTTGCAACAGAACATGGTTTCAAAAATCACACATGGTTTGTAACAAAACATGGTTTGCAAGTTGCAACAGAACATGAACCAGAACAGCCGGTTAGCAGAGTTTCAGCTTTGTCTGAAATCGAAATTGAAACTATCCAAGTCTCTGTAAAAACTCAACATGCTCGACATAACATTAACAGTAGAGGGTAAGGAGATGATTTTGGCTTACCTCAAAACTGCTGTCTGCTGGTATCCTGGCACTGTGGAGATTACAAATGGTTGCGACTCGTCTGTCTTTCTGTCCTGTTAACTTTACTCTTTCTAGCTTGATGGCTTTTTTTGTTGAAATAGAGGAAAGATTCGAAGGAAGAAAGCTAAATAGATAGAAGTTAAATGGATGAAAACAGGTGGGATGGCTGGAATTGGATAGGTGGATGAGAAATTTTGAACAAATCGAAAGAGATGAGAAGGATAGGACGGACGAAAAACAAAAACATTGAAAGCAATCGAAACTCAGAAACCCTGAAAAAAAATTACATATATATATTAAGGGTATTTTAGTAAATATCTCGAGTCGGTTCGGGTTTCATATAAACCCGACCCCGACATTTCAAAAATTAAATCTGACCTGACCCGACCCGATCCGAAACCCGTTTTTAAAGAAAAAAACCCAATCCTAAATTATCGAGTCGGGTCGAAACCCGACGGATTCGGATAAATTTATCGACCCTAACCATGATTCATTTCCCACTTATGAATGATATGACAAAGACAGACTCGTTTAATTTTCTAAATTTATTTCATATTTAGTAATTTCTTTTTTTATTTATCAATTGCCCTAATAATAATGTTGGCTGATGATATTTTTTATATAAAAAG
This sequence comes from Durio zibethinus, assembly GCF_002303985.1. The sequence goes on along the minus strand of NW_019167838.1, from coordinate 3,467,011 downwards.
TCATCACCATTGAATTATGATTATTAAAATTAAAAATATCTAATATTTTTTAATTGATTATTGACTATGTTGATCGACAATATTATGAACAAATAAAGACGAGTTTAATGTGAATGTGATTAGGGATTTATTGTAGCCAAACGAGATTGAATATTAACGTGATCATTGTCTTTCTTTTAATTAGAAACAAATACAACCGTTCAGCACTAATTATTTGAATATTGGATTGAAGTTTGAAGAAACTGAGGCTATAGCCATCAATTGGATGACCTACTCACAACACGTGATTGTTTTGGCTACTGACTCTTCCTACATTAAAAATATAAAAAAAATGAAATTTTATATAAAATGTAACAAAATTAAATAAGGATAAGCAAAATAAGATCAAATAAATATTATTTTATAAATTATGATATTATAGAAAGTTTTGGAGAAAATGTCTTTTTTTATTAATTGGATTTTGATAGTATTTATTTATTTGATGTGGTGTCATGTCAATTATCGAATCATGAATATATGTATGGATGACAATATATGTGTGATGTGTGCATGTTAGATAAGATATTGTATTCTAGTAATAATACTAATAAAAGATAGAACTCTTGTTTTTTATATGTTTAAATTACTTAAATTTTTTTCTTAAAAAATTAAAATTCTATAATTTTATCAAAATCACATAAAAATAACTAAAATACTTAATAAAATTTAACTTTTTATAATTTATAAAATAAAAATACACATCTAAATCATGTATTTAGATTTCACAAATATATAAATATGGATATTAATAAAATATATCCTCCATCTTTTATTATTTTTTCAAAAATAAATAATTATATGTGGGGAAAACAGAAATTAACTGAAACCAATATTATATATAATTAAATTGTTTTTGTTCGTATAAAATCAAAAGCAATTGTCCATAAAATAATCCCTCCATGCATTAAAAAAAAAATAATGATGGCCCAGTCAAGCTTCAGCCAACGAAGGCAATGAAGTACAATTCTTTCTCATTGTCGTGATTTTATCTTTGACTTATTCATAAAAATATTATTTCTTTTGATTTTTTTAAGCATTGAATTTAATATTCACAAAAAAGGGTACCATAGCATTTTAAGTAATAAAATTAAATTAAAAGGATTTCTATATATATATTTAAAATTTTTAATTTTTTGCACTATTATTTATATTGTTTTTGTGAATTATATGAATGTAAAATGAAAATTTATAACATAAAAAAATAACTTTATACCGTGCTGAAATTGCTAATTTCATTTAAATTTATTTTATTATTACAATTTATAATATCCAATGAAAAAATAGAATAATCATAAAATATAATAAAATTCTTATTTGATTTTACTTTGTTAACAAAACTAAATCATTAAACATTTTTAATGAATAGTAAAATATTTTTTCTTATACAAGTTTATTTTTATACATTTAATAAAATTAAAAAATAAACATTTTTATAATTAACTAATTAATTAAAATAAATAATTAGATAAATAATAAAGTAAATAAATATACATAACTTTATTATTATATAAATTTTAATATAATATCGATATTTTTTAATTGTAATTTATCTCATCATTGGGAATTGAAGATGTTTTTTTCTTTTGCCAGGCGAATTGAAGATGTTAATCACAATATTTTTCAACATTCCTAAAAAAAATCAAATAACTAACGGTAAAAAGGAAAATATCAAAGACCTTTTACGACAAAAGATATCATTATCTACCACTAGATTTGTCTACAAATTGAGCCGAATAAGTTTGACTCGACTCAAAATCGATACTAGACATGAGTTTGTAAAGTTTGATTTAAAATTTTATTTTATTAATAAATTTTAATTTTAATTTCAATTTTAAAATATATTTAAAAATAATAATATTTTAAAATAAATTTTCCAAACTGAGAGAAAATAGAATCGAATCATGAATAAAATTTTTAAATGCAATCAGACCATAAATAGGTTTATCTACGACTGCCGTTATTTTTTAAATAATAAAATAGGAGATCTTGTATTCATTATGATTTTTAATTAATTTGATAATATGGGTTGCTTGCAAAAACATATTACGTTATAATTTCTTTTTCTTTTAATTTACGGCAGTCAGAAGATCCGCTTTTTCTCTACTATATTTAACACTACTAGTACTAACAAAATAGAAAACCCCCTCTGTTTTTTCCCTCTCTTCCTCGACTCTGGCTGTTGATCCGTGAAAGGTATATTTTCATTAAATTTTTCCAAATATTGAAAACTAGATTTTTTTTTCTTGCTTGTTTAAATCGCAAATTTCGTTTGATTTCGTGAAGGGTATATTTCCATTAAATTTTTCCAAACATTAAAAACAAGAATTTTTTTTCTTGCTTGTTTAAATCTCACTTTTCGTTTCTTTTTTAGCTATTGTTTGTTGATGGTCATCTAAGTTCGTTTCAAACGATAAGAAGAGAGTGATTTTGATTTGTTTAATCAGGTAATGCATTTCTTTCTTATATGATTTTTTTTTAAAATAAAGGTAAGTCAATCAAAACAAAAGTTCTGCTTGACTTCACTCAGTTTCCCATCCTTTATTTTGTTAGCATATGATTTCGAGTTTCCGTTTTTCTTTTCTCTTGAGTTTTCATCAGTGTATTATTTTTTTTACCAAACTTTTTCTACTGTTTTCTACTTTATATCACAAAGACCGCATATATTGTATAAGCTTTCTTGCGGCTTTCTGTTAATATTACTTCATTTATGTGTAGTGAGAGATGGTTGCCTTTGGGAAGAAGTTGAAGGAAAGACAAATTCAGGAATGGCAAGGGTATGTTTGATATATTCTTTATTTTGTGTATATTGTTCTTAAGCCGTTTCCTGTGTATTATGTGGTTTTATACTTTTCCCCTTTATGAACACTATGCTTTTTGATTGTTCAACATTTTGCTAGTTGCTGTTTAATATATCTTATTATGACATTTTTCTATGAATTAAATGTGGTTACAACTAACTGTTACCCTTTCTGATAGTATATGGTGCTTGATTTGCTACTATCAATCTGATGTGAGCATTAAGAATTTACATGTTTTTGTCTATATAATTTAACAAATTTTTATTGTCATCACTCCAGATTGATCTCATAGAGCTTTTCTTCCCTAATACAAAACCAAACCATAAATGTGTGTGTGTGAGTGTGTGTGTGTGTGAGAGAGAGAGAGAGAGATAGAGAGGTTGTTTTGCATGTTGAAAAACTTGAATTGTATGAGCGGTGATACTATTTTATGTTATGGTCAAATTTTAATTCTTTTGCAGATACTACATAAACTACAAATTAATGAAGAAGAAAGTCAACCAGTATGCTCGTCAAATAGAAGTTGGGACACAAGATCATCGACATGTTCTAAAGGATTTCTCAAGAATGCTGGATAATCAGGTATCCTGAAAAATGAACTTCAAAGTATCTGCATCTACTTATTCATGGAAACCTAAGGCTGAAAGCTTGAATAATAGGGTATATTATTCAAACCCCATTATAAAAATACTGACATTATGCTTTCAAAATCTAATTAAATTTATATTTTCCTTAGAGTTACTTCTTTTCCTATTCATGGATTTTTAAGGGGAAAAAGGTATGTATTGAAAGTATAGGGGGTAGAAAATAGACATGTTTATGGGAATTTCTGTAGTTTATCCTTTATATTATCTGTCTTTAGCTGCTAGTTCGTTGAATCACATTTTAGTGGCTCTTTTTAAGTGGTAAAAAATTGCTTTAAAATGGTCCATGTGAGCAATGAGATGTGTCATGAGCCAGGGGAAGTAATATGCCTTAATATAAAGATTAATCTTAAGAGTGATTATGTAATCAACCATAAAGTTAATGGTGGTCTGATCAGCAAATTTAGGCACATTTTACCACTCCAAAGTACCTTGTGGTTTAAGGACATTTTGTTTATTTTCATACTTGTTTCTATATGTTCCTTGTGCACCTACTCCCAGGTGAATGCTGGTGTAGGGGTCTTCTTGCATGGCTCTCTATCATGAGATAGCATCATGAAAAATGCCTTTCCCAAGGCCAAATCTGATATATTTCACATACTTTTTTGTATCTAAAATTTTAGATTGAGAAGATTGTACTCTTTCTGTTAGAGCAACAAGGCCTACTTGGAAGCAGGTTAACAAAGCTTAGAGAACAGCATGATGCTCTTGAGGAGCCGTCGGAAATAGCCCAAATAATTGAACTAAGAGAGGCTTATAGAGCAGTGGGACAAGATCTTTTGATGCTTCTCTATTTTGTTGAAATAAATGCTATTGGTCTACGAAAGATATTGAAAAAGTTTGATAAGCGTTTTCACTATAGATTCACTGATTACTATGTCAAAACTCGAGCTAATCATCCTTACTCTCAGCTGCAGCAAGTGTTCAAGCATGTGGTAATGTGTCAAACTCAGACAGGCTTTGCTTTTACTTTTAGTCATTTCTATTTCTATCTTTAATAAGGCTTGTAGATGGGGTTTTCCTATCCAGCTCTTGCTCATTTTTAGATGAGATTGTGAACATGTAATAGTGGGGTATGCAGAGGTAGTTTTAGCCAGTACCCTGTAAGCTTACTTTTCAGTTGTATAATTTGCAGGGTTTAGGGGCTGTTGTTGGGGCAATATCTCGTAATCTTCATGAACTTCAGGACCGTCAAGGAAGCTACTTATCAATTTATGATCCACCTGCCCTTCCTCTCCAGGTTTTTCCTATATATACTTGTCATAAATTTTCACCTTACTCCGTCTGCTGAAAATGTTTTATGGTAATATATCTGTGGCTCTGCTATTTTACTTACTTGTGTCATCTTCAGGATCCTATGGTTGATTCAATAAAAGCGGCTGTGGATAGGTTAAGTCACTCAACAAACTTTCTAAACTTTCTGGCACAACATGCTCTCATTATGCAAGAAGAGCTACCTGCTCCTATTGAGGAACACATTGATGAGGAGAGATACCATTTTATGTCACTCCTCTTGAACTTAGCAAACACATTCCTTTATATGGTCAATACATATATTATTGTCCCCACTGCAGATGACTACTCCATGAGCCTTGGAGCTGCTGCAACAGTTTGTGGTATCGTTATTGGGGCAATGGCTGTTGCACAGGTGTTTTCTTCTGTGTATTTTAGCGCATGGTCTAATAGATCTTACTTCAGACCTCTCATATTTAGCAGTATTGTCCTCTTTGTGGGAAATACCATGTACGCGATGGCTTATGATCTGAACTCATTAACAATTCTTCTACTGGGTCGGCTTTTTTGTGGGTACATAAGTGTTCTTCCTCTTTATCTCTTTTCTTCATCAGAACTCACAGCACCTATAGTAATTGATGCGGCATAGTCATTGTTTAGAATAATCAAAGCTCATTTTAATCAATGTAGACTTTGAAACTCTTAGATAATAATGACTCTAAAGGCTAAGCTAAACATTCCAAAATTTATCTTCTTGGATTATATTTATTATATTATATTATATTTACGGCAAACCTGAGGCTTTTTGGAATTTTGCAGAGTAGGAATCAGATCAGACCCAAATTGAACTTAACCAATGAATGTTACAAGTTCAAGAGACTAGGAGAATTTTTTTTTTTTTTTTGACTTTCACCATGTAGCTTGATAAAGTTATTCTTGTCATTTCAGATTTGGTTCTGCTAGAGCTGTTAACCGCCGGTATATCAGTGATTGTGTACCATTAAAAATCCGAATGCAGGCATCAGCTGGCTTTGTTAGTGCCAGTGCTTTGGGGATGGCTTGTGGTCCCGCTCTTGCTGGCATACTTCAGACAAATTTCAAGATTTATAAGTTTACATTTAATGAAGACACTTTGCCAGGATGGGTTATGTCTGTAGCTTGGCTTGTATATCTGATATGGTTGTGGATCTCATTTAAAGAACCATCTCGTGATATTGAAGAGAATAATTCACCTCATGCATCTACTTCTAGTATGTATTTTTCCATCAATCATCTTTTGGCTTGATAGGTTCATGCATATATACAATTATGTCTTTATCACTGATCGAGGTGTTTCCAGTCTGTTTAATTTAAAACCCAAAAATTGTTTCTGGACTTTTACATTTTTACTTTCGCCAGGTGATTATTTTATTTGATAACTTGACCTGTTAAGCAATGCATTAAAATGATCGATTTACATGTTTGACCACATAAATGCAGAAACAGCAGAAAATGATGCACTTGAGGATGGTCTTAAACAAGCACTGCTCATTACTTCAGAAGAGAAGCAAGAAGATGATGAAGACCCAGAAGGTGATGGAAGTGAAGAAACTTCTAAGGAATCTCGTCAACCAGCTACATCAATCGCATCAGCGTATAGACTACTTACACCCTCAGTAAAGGTATATGATTTAATCAAAAGCTGCTTGAGTTCAAAAGTTCTATAGATTAGTCAAGTGTGCATCCTAAAGTCATTTGCAAATATAAAAGTAGTAAGCATGCTTAAATGGGAAAAACAATAGACATGCAAGATATTTATGTTTCTATTTTGCTTGTAAGGAAATGTGACCATTGGACTGCCCGTGGTTAACAAGCATAATTTGTACTTGTTTATTTGTTTAGCCCAAGAAAACGAGCTTAGTTGTTTAGAAACTTTAAGAATAGATCTAATAGATCTCTGCGAAACTTAAATACTTTCAATATTTGAATGTTCTCTGACTTGACTTCTTTTGATATCATCAGGTTCAGTTGTTGATATATTTCATGCTCAAGTATGCAATGGAAATTTTAGTCTCAGAATCCAGTGTCATCACCTCATACTACTTCAACTGGTCTACAAGCAAAGTTGCCATCTTTCTTGCATGTCTTGGCTTAACAGTTCTTCCAGTAAACATTGTTGTTGGGAGCTACATTAGCAACATGTTTGAAGACAGGTATTTTGAAAAAGCCTGCACCCTTTCAATTTTTAATTTTTTTGACATAACTTAGTATTCATATCTTTGTTGATCTTGAGCTGTGGAATTGTTTGTAATGTATCCATTTTCATTGGTTCATTGCAGGCAAATTTTGTTGGCATCTGAAATTATGGTTTGCATAGGCATCCTGCTAAGCTTCCATATAATAATACCATACAATGTGCCCCAGTATGTCTGCTCTGGGCTAATCATGTTTGTTTTTGCCGAAGTACTTGAAGGTAGATATTATTTAATTTTGTTTTGTTGTCTGAATAACAAATAATTTTCTGAGAAAGGAATGGTGCACAGAAGGGTGCAAACTTGGGAAAAAACCATGATGTTGGTATATCTGAAATGTTGCACTGTCATAGCCTTACCTGTGAATAAAACCTTGGGTTGCTAGAATTTCCAGGTTGAACTGAATTTCTTAGAACTAAAGATGAACAATTGTACACGCCGACCCTCCCATTTTTTCCAGTTTTAAACAAACAACTAATAGAATTCACAGGCGGCGTACTTTCCTCTTGTAAGAGCAACTATACGCATGTTTTTCACCCTTTTTTTTTTTTCCTTTTTCTAAGAAGGAAACGGTTTCTTCCTTTAATTGACACACTAGAGTAAAGCTGAGTTTCTTTACTGATCAGGGTTTTGTTGTTCAATTTTTCTTGCCGCCCACAGGTGTCAACTTGTCACTGCTTTCTCGGGTAATGTCATCTAGGCTGTCCCGTGGAACCTACAATGGAGGACTACTTTCAACAGAAGCTGGGACTATTGCTCGAGTGATTGCCGATGCCACAATTACACTGGCTGGGTACTTAGGTCAGAGTCTGCTTTTGAATATCACTCTACTTCCTTCACTACTCATATGCATCTCCTCTATTATTGCGACCTGCTTTACCTACAACTCTTTGTATTAATCGATTATTCCCTTCACAATTCCATCCTTGATTTTTTTTCCCTTTACAATTAATTTTTTTTTTATATTTTTTTCATAATAATGCTGTATGTGGTGAGAAACTTGGGCATTGATTATCCTCTATAATTGTATTTTAATAAAAGTTTGGTTCCCTTCTATTGAAGGCTCCAAATATATCTACAACGATATATTTTCTTTGCCAATAATCGAGTGATCTGTAAGTAAATTACTTGACTCTTATCTCTAATTATCTAGCAGTCTCAAATAGAAAAAAAAATGTTGCTTTTTCTTTTGGTTGAATAGCTTCAAAAGTTGGTACTCAAGAGGATATTACTTCAGACTTTCATCTTGTTAGGAAGAAAATTTACTTACCATCAAAATTTAATAATAATAATAATAATAAAAAGAGTCGATGGAACATTTTGGATTTATTCTGAAGAACTTGCTTATTTATATGAGTGAAGCTTTTAGTAAAAAATGTACCATCAATTCAATAGCAACAAAAAATAAAAAGGCCATTTAATTTAGTTTTTATCTCAAGAGGCTTTTAGTTTTTTTTATAAAAAAAAAAAAAGAAAAAAAAAAACCTTTCTTAACTATCAAAAGGAAAGCAAGTAATACAAGTAAAACCGTGTGTGACATTGATTTTTTTTTTTTTTTTTTTTTCAAGTAACCACTTTTCTTGGCCTAAAACCTCTGGATATTTGCAGCAATTAGCCATTAGGTGCATTGAACCGCACCCAACTGTCCAAATTCAACTTGAATGAGTATCCCAGGTTTCATTACCTAGCCTTCTCTAGCACGAGTTAACTTTGGCTGTCCAACAAATTTGGTTGCTCGATCGATCAGGTCGGGTCCTAGGAATCACATTTTGTGCATTTCTTGAACACTTCCTCTGCCTCATCAAGATATCGTTCAACTTGGTTTGGCTTGTGTGACCGATAAAAACAAGCAAGAATCTTTGTTCCCACAACCTATCTCCCCGTAGAGATTGTTGCCTGCCCTATAATATATTCCTTCTTTTATATATAAGAGGCAAGGCAAGGTTTGCCTTTTGTTGGTATAGATGAAAGTCCTGAGTTTGGGACAATGAATCTTGGGTGGTGGAGACTTTTTGGCGCTGCCTTTGCTGGATTTCTCTTCTTTCATGGCTTTTCTGCCTCTGAGAAAGGTACTGAAACCTTCATAATTCTTTTATGTTTCTTTTTTAACTATATTGCCAATATATATAGTACTCTTACCAGATAGAAGTACATATATATAAACATAATAATAACCAAATTACAAGAATTTGTCATTTTTTTATTAGGTTGTTTGAGTTCATGCAGTTAATCTGTGTTTATAGACACTGATAAAGAATAATTAAATATTATTTTTTTAAAAATACATTATTTTTACATACTTAAATAAAAACCATATATTAATCACAATTTTTTTTAAATATCATCTTAATCGATATTACTAAATATCGATTAACATTTCTCTTATTTTTTAAAATATTTATTTATTTTACAACATCATATACATAAGAGACATTTGTCGTAGGGTTGCATTATGAATTCCTTTCATTTATTGTTATTAAAAAATAAAATTTTTTATCAAATTAACGCCGTCCTAACGGTTGTTTTTTCTTAAGATTCATGTCTTTTTTCATATGAGATAATTGAAAACAACTTTAATTTTGAATAGATTTTTACTAACTTATATGTGAATTTGAAGTAATGTCTCTATTTTACTACTATATATACGGTCATTTTTCATGCACAACGTTAGTCCTGAAATATCAATGTCGCTATCCCAAAAGCTCCGAACTTCTCCTTCATGCACAATGCAACATCAGCTCCAACCTTATCATATTACGACTACATTATTGTCGGTGGTGGCACCGCCGGATGCCCATTAGCTGCTACATTATCTCAAAATGCCACCGTCTTGCTCCTTGAACGAGGTGGCTCCCCCTATGGTAACCCCATCATCACCAACATGGCCAACTTTGGTGCTGCCATCTCCGACCTTTCCCCATCGTCCCCTTCACAACGGTTCATCTCCGAAGATGGCGTAATAAATGCACGTCCTCTGGTTTTAGGGGGCGGAAGTTGTCTCAATGCAGGGTTTTACACACGCGCTGCCATTGAATATGTCAGGTACCAACCAAGCTGTACCTAGGGTTGGCATCGGGTCGGGTTCGGGGCGAGCAAAACCCGCCCCGAATCCGACCCTATCCGAAATTTTTTTTGATTTTTCATACTCGAATCCGACCCGACTCCGATATCACGTAAACCGTATCCGACCCGATCTGACCCGAAATTAATAAAATATTATTTTTTAAATATAAATATTTAAAAATATTATTATATAAATATATATAATAAAAAATTAAATAATTAAATTAAAAAATATATTTTTATATAATATCGGGTCGAATTTTAGGCAAACCCGACCCGACTGTGTTCCTTATTTACCCGACCCGACCCCGAAACCCGAATTTCAAAAAAAAACCGACCCCATGGGATCGGGTCGGGCCGGAACCCGTCGGGGACGGGTTAGCTCGCCATCCCTAGCTGTACCAAATGCTGAAATTTTGCCACATTATTATCGTTGACAATAGCTGAAGGTTTTTTTTTTTGGTTAATTATTAGACAAGCGGGTTGGGATGGAAGGTTAGTGAATGAATCATACCAGTGGGTGGAGAAATTAGTAGCATTTGAGCCACCATTGGGGCAATGGCAGTCTGCTGTAAGGGATGGTCTGATTGAGGCTGGGGTGGTGCCGTTCAATGGATTCACTTATGACCATATCTATGGGACCAAAGTTGGTGGAACAATATTTGATCAACAAGGGAATAGACACACAGCCGCAGATTTATTGGAGAATGCTAACCCCAGTGGGCTTACTGTCCTTTTGTATGCTTCTGTGCACAAAATCTTGTTTGCAATTAAAGGTACATCAAATAACAACTAGCTCAAATTCTACACTTTACCAGATAATAATTGATATGTGAAGAACAAGAACAAAGTTTTTATTCAATAACAGGGAAAAGAAGACCAAAGGCCCATGGAGTGATTTTCAGAGATACATCAGGGGCCAAGCACAGTGCATATCTCAATGACGGATCAAAAAACGAGATCATTGTGTCTGCCGGAGCACTGGGAAGCCCACAGCTGTTGATGCTGAGTGGAGTAGGGCCTGCAGTCCATCTAAAGGCCCACAACATTACGGTGGTGCTAGACCAACCCCTGGTTGGACAAGGAATGTCTGATAACCCCATGAACGCCGTTTTTGTCCCGTCTCCTCTTCCAGTTGAGGTTTCACTTATCCAAGTCGTTGGTATTACCCATTTTGGAAGCTACATTGAAGCCGCTAGTGGCGAAAACTTTGCTGGTGGTGGTGGTTCTTCGTCTCCAAGAGATTATGGGATGTTCTCACCTAAGGTATAACGTCTCCATTTAAGCCTTGCCTGGGCCTTCAAAGCCTAGAAGATTACCCTTATTTGGGCTTTCAACCCTACCCAATTAGCCCCAGGAGTAAATTTTTTTGTTTTCTATGCAGATTGGTCAGCTCTCCACGGTACCACCAAAGCAAAGGACCCCAGAAGCCATAGCCAAAGCTGTAGAATACATGAAAAATCTTGAGCAGGCAGCTTTTAGAGGTGGATTTATCCTGGAAAAAATTATGGGTCCAATTTCAATAGGCCATTTGGAGCTTCGAACCCGTAATCCAAACGATAATCCATCGGTTACCTTCAATTATTTCAAGGATCCTCGAGACCTGAAAAGATGTGTCCAAGGAATTCAAACCATAGAGAAAATTATTGAATCAAAGTCTTTCTCTAAATTCAGATATGACTATCTGTCTTGGCCAGTACTTCTCAATATGACAGCAAATGCCCCCTTAAATTTGTTGCCTAAACATTACAATCCGTCAATGCCACTGGAAGAGTTTTGCAAGGATACTGTCATGACTATATGGCACTATCATGGAGGCTGCCAAGTTGGTAAAGTTGTTGATCTTGACTATAAGGTTCTTGGTGTGGATGCTCTAAGGGTTATCGATGGATCCACGTTCAACTACTCGCCTGGGACTAATCCTCAGGCCACTGTCATGATGCTTGGAAGGTAATTAATCACTAGCTATTCAGTTTTGAATCCTCCTGGTATTTAGAAACGAGATGCTTCATTTCCGACTTTAAGGGGACAGTACTACTTGTTACATGGCAAGCCAAAATGATTAGTTATGGCGTGAATTATGTTGGTCGTTTAATTGATATTGTAATTTAATGTGATGCAGGTACATGGGTGTCAAGATATTGGGTGAGAGATTAGCCAATTAAGAATCCAAGTGATTGATGATGGTTTAATTTTCTTTCTTTTGTTGATAAAGAAATGATGTTCTTGACTAGTTCTAACTGTTTAAACCATTTGTCAATAGCTGCATTTATGAATGGTTGACATCGAGAAAATGTTATTTTTTTGTGCTGCAATTGTTTTACCTTATGTCATGATAATTTAGTTCTGTGATGGATAGCATGTCAAGATGAAGAAAAGCAGAACATATATGAAAAAACAAAATGCAATAAGAAATTTAACACTACTATAGCTTTATAGTTTCCAGAATAGAAAATTAAGCTCATGATCAAGAAAAATTCCCAGTCCAGACTCTACATTATATTCCTCTGTAACAGCTGCAGGAACTTTGCTTATCACATCTAATTCTCTGGTTTCACCTGCGATTTTAATGTCTTGGTATTCAAGAACACCCCTCACCCCTAAAAAAATAAATTAATAAATAGGAACATAAATATTATTCATCATGTCCCATATTGCAGAGAATATTTAGTCGGTACCAGCTGTTAGCCTGTTACAGATATAATCCTAGTAAAGAAACGATGATTTTGACTTGGGAACTGAGATATTGTAGAGAAATATGTTATATTATCTTTAACTTTGTAAAAATTGAGGGAGATAGAGAGATACAAGAAAACTGATCACAAAGTGGGAGTTGTTTCACCAAGAAAGTTACATGGTCACTGAAGGTTATGAATTTGGACTTGCAGATTCTCCAAAGCCAAAAGTTAATCTTAAAGAAAAATTAAACAGAAAAGAATATTACAAAGGATACACCTCTAGGCCCTCGTTTTGCTTCCACCTACTATAGGGAAAAGCAGGCATCTTGTATTGACTCCTTTTTCTCTTCCTCCCTTTTCCTTCCATACATTGATATGGACACAGCTGAAAGAAAGAAATATTGAAAACATTCATAAGTGTAAATCGTGCAAAGTATAGAATCTGTCAAACATCTGTAAGAGACTTTTTTCAGATAAAAGGAGCGGCCTTTCATTAAATGCGTAGAAAGCACGCACCAAAGGTATCCTCGTCATATGCTATGTCTCAAACAACTTATACCATTGTCCATTGGTGGAGCTCTTAAGAAAGAGCCTATAAATATCTTGCTGTACCCCTCAGTTAAAACCAGAACTAGCTAGGCATGCAGTTCAACTTTTTTTGTGCCATAAGACCATGAAAATATTGATCCCTAGGTGAACTAGTTGTGGGGCTCCTCTCCCTTGGCAGTTTATTCTCATAGATGATGAAAGATGATGATAGATGATGAATCAACATCTAATTCTTGTATTCAACAATAACCCGCAAAAGGAGAGTTACCCTTTAACCGATTCGACTTAATAAATCTGCCAAAGCCCCTTATGTTTATAGCTCATTCAAAAGGTATGATTTTTGCATGTTTAATGTGGTTTTCTTCTGAGTAGCTAGGATCCATATTGTCTGTAGGAGTGTAAATTTGCATGACGTTCTTCTGCATGATACATTATAATCTTCTTTATCGGTTCAATTAATCTTCAAGAAAGAGCTCATTTGTCATGCTTTGACAACTTTATTGAGGATGTTATCACTATTTTTTGAGTGATTTTTAGCTTGTGCTTCAAAGGAGTACTAAATACTTTAGGGGGGGCTAGGAATATAATTATTTTCATATATATGACAAAATTCGGAATAATAATGGATCCTACAATTGTCTTTACATTTTGAACATCAACTAATTTTTTCTGGTAAGAATTGTCAACTAAACTGACCCAATTGGGATAGCTTCGTTGGGAAAGTCTTGGGAAAAATCTTTTGTATAATATATTATGAAAGAATCCTCTTGAACATCGAAATGTATATAATACCAAAGCCCAAGTAACTATAACCTGATCAGTGACCCAGTCTACGAGTATCATTGATTAAAAAATAAAGACTAAAGGAGAAGAAAATAAAAAAAAAAAAACGTATTCACAGTTTTTGTCGATAGTTTTTTCTGACAAAAAATAATAATAAAAGGAAAACTTGAAGAAAACCTCGAGAAGAAGAAGAGAGGAAAAGGAAGGGTAAATCAATTCTAAAAAAAACTTTTATTAAAGCAAGATTTTCTTAAAACTCTTGAAATTTTCATGTTTTGTGTGATTTTCTACAACCCCCAACTTACATTTTTGCATCTTTTTATCTTTAGAAATATTTCAATGAGTTTTCGGTAATAATTTGCTGAAATTATGAGTATCAATGGAAAAGTCTCTTCAAGATCTTTCTAATAGTATGTGTGGCACTTTATTTAATTGAATAATTTAAAAGAATTTAATATTTAAAGTTTTTAATTTTTGGGTCTCTGATAGTTACTAACACTCAAATTTGAGCCATTGAAACTCTCTAATCTGGTGGTTGATTTGGTCAAAATTTAGATGCTTTTGATAGTATGAAATGTGAATTTTTTAGTAGTATAATTGATTTGTTCATATGATTTATAGATTAAGATAATCAAAATCTCAAAATAAGCTTCATCAATCTAAAACCCAAAAAATTTGGGCTATTTGTAATAATTTATAAAGTTTTGGCCTTTGAAACTTAAGGTTCTTAAAATCATTTTTGGTGAAATAAAATTCTAAGTTGTAATGTTATATTCCTACTTTAAATTACTATTTTCCTTTTTCACTAAAAACTATAGGATATTAGAGATTTTGTAACTCAAATTAAGCCAAATGATTACGAAACACAAAAATTTTAGAATATAAAAAATTATTTTTAATTATTTTAAAAATTATTTCGAATCAATATTTGATATATTTAGTTATAAATTACTTGAATTTCAATTATATTATTTTAATGAAATTTTATTTATTTTAGTATATTTTTATTGTGTTAAATTCTATATTATTAGTATTGTTAAATGACTATTAAATTATATTTAGATTTACTTAAAAATAATTACTATTAAATATTAAAAATTAAACATTTGTAAAAATTTATATTGCTATTGATTTTTATGTTTTAATCATTAATTTTATATTTATACTCAATTTTAGACATTTCATTATATTAAAAGAAAATTTTTTATATGCTAAAAAAATACTTTAAATAGTTTCGAATTATCAAAAAAAGTTGTCACACAACCCAATTTGCTTAGGATAACCAGTGGAAGGTTGGCCTTGTTAAGTTTATGCTTTTGGGTTAAGTTTTGATTTTCTTGAATTATTAGGATACTAATAGAATTAAGTAATTTGCTGATTAAATTTTAGTTTAGCTCATCAAATAAGTGATTTGATATCCCTTCGATTTTTATGTTGCTAAAAATCAGCTTCAACATGTTTAGAGTTTAAATATATAATATATATTATTTTGTCCATTTGTTTTGTAAATCGAGTTAAGCATACAAAATATATATATGATTTTTTTGTTATAAGCTTAAAATATGGTTTGATATGGTTTTGATTTTTGAATATGATTTCGTAATAATATATTTATATATCCATTGTTTGTTAGAATATGAAATTTTGCTTTTGAATATTATGGAATTTGTTTTCTATGGAATTTTTTTTTTTAGAAAGTTATAAATATGAATTTGTATATGTTGAGTAATCTGAAAATATATTTTGATTTTTGTCTTCTAGTATGACTATATTCTAACCTTGCCAATGGAGATTAATTGTTGGCCATGTTGACATGTATTTTGTGATATCGATATCGATTTTGAACCGTACCATCAATTAAAAATAGTAATTTTTGTTCACTATAATATCGATGATATACTTCTGTCCCATTGCACTAAAAAGTTTACTGTGATATTTGTTTTGTCCCATTGCACTAACGAATTAATTATGATTGTTAATGTAACGATCTAGTTGCTTCTTATATATTTTTGTCCTATTGCACTAGAGAAAAATTTTTTATTTTGACCTATGCTACAATGGCTAAGTGTGGTTGTAGTATGTTACAGGAGACTAATAAAATTTATAAGTTTGTGATATTTGATTCTTTTTTGTGATACGAGAATCGGTTTTAAGATATGTTTGTGAATATAAGATTATCCAAAATATTTTTAATTCATTTGGTTAATGTTTTGTCCTAAATGTTTGTGGCATGCCTAATCCAACTGAGAGGATATTGATTACTTGCTGAGTCACCGTACTCATTCCTTTTATTTTCTTTAGTTTTTTTAAATTTTGATGTTGGTATTTTGAAAGGTTTAATCTTGACAACTATTTAGATTAGCAAGATTAGCATTTGTTTTTAGCTTGGTATAGCATTCGAGTGAATATTTTATTATTGATTCTAAAGGATTTATGGGTAAGAATTTTAGTATATTCGACTAACTTGTAAACGATATAATTTTATAAACTTAAGATTTTGTAAAGTATTATTTTAAAGATTATTGGAGATTTCGATTTAGTTTGATATATGTTGCCTTGCATGCTTGTAAGATTCATTTCATTAGTATGTGACGTTGTTATGTCTTAAATTTTTTAGCTTAGGGCATGACAATGTAAAACCACCAACACACAAAAACCTAATTACATGCATTGACTAGATGATTGATATTGCCTGGTTTTAAGTGGTAAGAAAAACTCATGTATCATAACTAATGTCAATCAGTTTCTCTTACCACTCAAAAACAGGCAATATCAATTTCATTTACCACCCAAAAATAGTTCTCAAGTAATGGTCTCTCCCAAGTTCCATCACCTAAGAATAGCTAGGTTAAATTTTAATATATATATATATATATATGTTTGGTAACTTGGCCCATGAGAGCTAGCGAGCAACGCCCACTTGGGGCCTGAAATCTTGTTAAAAGAAACTTCAGGCAATCAATATAGTATTAGCTTTTTTACATTTATTAAATTGGGGCCTAAACTAATGACACTGCTGAGCTTGAATCTAAGCAAATTATTATTGGTTACTAAAAGAATTAAGTAATTTACAGATTAAATTTTGGTTTAACGCATTAGGTAAGTAACTTGATATCCATTCGGTTTTTATGCCCCTAAAAATCAACCTCAACATGTTTAGAGTTTAAATATATAATATGTATGGTGTTGTCCATTTATTTTGTAAATCGGGTTAAGTATACAAAATATATATTTGATTTCTTTATTATGAGTTTGGAATATGATTATTTTTTAATATGATTTCGTAATAATATATTTATACATCCATCGTCTGTCGAAATATGAAATTTTCCTTTGGAATGACTATGGATTTTGTTTTCTATGGATTTTGTTTTGAGAAAGTTATAAACATTGAATTTGTATATGTTGGATAATCTAAAAATATATTTTGAATTTTGTCTCCTAATATGACTATGTTCTGACTCTATCAATGAGGGTTAATTGTTGGCAATGTCGACATGTACTTTGTGATATCAATATTGGTTTTGAATTATGCAACCGGTTAAGAATAGTGGTTTTTGTTTACCGTATCATCAGTGATATACTTTTGTCCCATTGCACTAAATGGGTTAATGTGATCTTTGTTTTGTCCCATTGCGTTAATTGATTAATTATGATTGTCAATGCAACGATCTAATTGCTTCTATTATACTTCCGTCTCATTTCACTAAAGAAAATTTTTTGATTTTGACTTATGCCACTTGGATTAAGTGTGGTCGTAATATATTACCAGAGACTAATAAAATTTATAATTTTATGATATGAGAATCGATTTTGAGATATGTTTGTGTGGATACTCACACCTAATCTGTGAGGTATTGTTCGCTTTGACCTGAAGATCTTATGGTTTTATCCCACAAAAAGTGTCACAAATTTTGGGTTTAGATATATATATATATATATATATATATCACACCATATCTACATATTCTTCTAATGTGAGATTGAGGGCATTACAATCTCTCCACCTTTAAAGCTTAACATCCATGTCAAGTCAAGTCTAACCAAAAAACTAAGATCACACCAGACGTTGAGATTCTAGAGGTGGCTCTCCACCATATAACACTTAGTGACTCTCATGATGTAACATTTAGTTCCCATCGATTAGTGACCGCTCTGATATCATTTGTGGAGATGCACATCCATAGTTTAACCATAAGACTAAGATCACAATAGACGTTGAGATTCTAAAGGTGGCTCTCTACTATGTAACACTTAGTGACTCTCATGATACAGCACTTAGTTCCCATCGACTA
The DNA here is from genome assembly GCF_002303985.1 of Durio zibethinus. The sequence continues at coordinate 3,448,698 of NW_019167838.1, read as the reverse complement.
GTGACCTCTTCGATACTACTTGTGGAGATACGCATCCAACCTGCGAGGCATTATCCACTTTGATCAAAAGCGTATCACAAGTTTTGTGTTTAAATCTCTACATATATATTATATCATATCCGCACATTTTTTCAATATGAGAATAAAGGCATTGCAGTTTGTAAATATAAGATTACCCAAAATATTTTTTATTCATTTAATTAATGTTTTGATAAATGTTTATGACATGCTTAATCCAACTAAGAGGATATCGGTTACTTGTTCAGTCGTCGTATTTATTTTTTTAATTTTATTTTTACTTTTTTCATATTTCGATATTGATATCTTGGAAGGTTTAATCTTGACAACTACTTGAATTAACAAAATTAACATTTGTTTTTAGCTTGGTATAGCTTTAGAGTGAGTATTTTATTACTCATTCTAAAGAATTTATTGGTAGAAATTTTAGTATATTCTATTAACTTATAAATAATATAATTTTATAAATATGAGATTTTGTAAAATATTACTTTAAAAATTATTGAAGATTTTGATTTAGTTCAATATCTATTATCTTGCATGCTTGTAAGATTGTCTTATGAATATACAATATAGTTACGTCTTAAATTTTTTAGTTTGAGAATAGACAATGTAAAATCACCAACACACATGAACCTAATTATATGCATTGACTCGATGATTGATATCGCCTGGTTTTGGGAGGTAAGAAAAACTCATGTATCATAACTAATATCAACCAGTTTCTCTTACCACCCAAAAACTGGCAATATCAGTTTCTCTTGCCACTCAAAAACAGTTATCAGGTGATGGTCTCTCCCAAGTTCCATCACCTGAGTACAGCTGGGTTAAATTTTAATATATATGGTTGGCAACTTGGGCCCACGAGATCTAGCGGGCAAGGGCCGCCTGGGGCCTGGGATCTTGATAGAAGACACTTCAGGCAATCAATATAGTATTAGCTGGCTTCACATTTATTATGTTGGGGCCTGAGCTGAGTTTGAATGTAAGCAAATTATTTGAATCTGACTCCGAAGCTTTCCCTAAGAATGGTGGAACTTAATGGGATGTCCAAAGGCTCGTCAATCCCATTGCTTTCCCCCTCACCAAAAAAAAAAAGGGTTGATTAATACAGTAGCAGTTATTATTACAGTGTTGACTTTTCCAGCTTCAATTTACCAAATGGATTTAAAATCTCAATTTCATGAATGACAAATTATAAAAAAAAGAAAAGCACTTTTCTAACAGATGGAGATGGCCGAGTTGGTCTAAGGTGTCAGGTTAAGGTTCTGGTATGAACAGGCATGGGTTTGAAACCCATTCTCAAAAGACTTTTACAATTCTCTACCCTTGGTGTACATATTTTAAATGCTTTTTACTTATAAAAGCTAGGACTCAGTCCCACGGCATTTCTCTGGCAAACCGTAGTTTTGACACATTGTGAGGGATATGAACAAGTCTTCATTGTTCTAATTGTCAAAGGGGAAGTGATTCTAGAAACTCATCAGCTAGAAGTCCGTCCCGGCCACACTCTTTTCCGTGGCCAGTCGGAGACATTAATTATGCAATCCCCCTTACCAATACGCAACGGAAGCAGGTATCATATAATTTCATTACCATTTTTGGTCACTTGAATCTTTATTAAGTTGTTCTACTTTTCAAACCTTCAAGAACAAGGAGATTACGAAGAAGATTACGAAATTTTCTATGGATAAAACTCTAAACCGTTCGTCTCTAATTCAAAACGCGTAACAAGTGATGAATTTGAAAATACAGTATTCAAATCGTAATGAATGTTCTAAAAGTATACGCACATGCTAATGTAGTTGATCTTCCAGCCTGTGGGGCAGATGAGATCGTCATCAGTAGCTTTTTGTCATAACATATCTTGGTATAATCATGACATAGTTATAAATTTGTGCTTTAAGCTAAGTCGTCTTTGCATGGCCTAACTTTGTGTAATATATACCCATAAATTCTGTTATTTTAATAGCTATACTAGTAAATTTTTTAATTAGTATTGTATTTTGTTAATTATTGGATAATATTAGAAGAGGGATTAAAATGCACAAGTTCAACTTTTGGATGATTTGCAGGAGGGCCTGAATTGCATGATTTGTATTTTAGAAAGGTCAAATATTAAGAAGTTACCCCTAAAATAAATATTAAATTTCATTTATTCTCTAACCCTAAATTAAAATTAAAAAAAAAATAAATGTTTGATTTCGAACCAAACCTCCATAGGGCTTTGCCCTCCCTTAAAACCAAAAATAAAAATAAAAATAAAATAATAACAACAAGGGAGGCTGCAAATTTGGGATTTAAGATTGCATGTCAAGATTTAAACCAAACTCTTCAAACCTTTACATTTTTAAATAATTTCTATAAAAACTTCATATTAGTTTCAAACTTTAAAATTTTTTGTGTCATTCCAACTACTTTCAGGTGACATTGGGCACCAATAGAAAGCTTTGTTTAAGATCTTTTCAATGAATTTTTGGCACATCATTTAATTAAATATTAAAGAAAATTAATTTTTGAATATTATTAAAAATGAGTTTTTAACAGTTTTAGTGACTCAACTTTAAATTGTCATATATAAATTTATTTTTCGAAAATTATTTTGATAAATTCTTTAAGGATTTTTACAATATGAAATGTTAGTTTTATTTTATATAACTTTTTATTCAATACAATATCTCTTACTTATATGCTTATGTAATTCGTTTTATGAGTGCATGATGCTCTTCTGCTCTAAACCCCTTTGAATTTGGAATGTGATACTTTGCAATTCCGCTAAGCTTTTCTTTTTTTTTTTTTTTTTTACTATGTTTTGAAAAGACCAATCCAAAATCGTCCAAAATTGCTAGAGTTTGGAAGCAGAATATGCGTAGAAGCTGGTAATGCCGACACCATAATTTTTCCACGTTCCTGGAATCTTTAAAAATGAAATCATCTAATTCTTTTGGAAACCTCAGGGACGTTTCGCGCGTACCTTCCAAAATTGAAGTACAAAAACAAAAAGACGACTTTCGCGAAGAGTCTTTCTTAATACAAAAGATTGAAAATTGCCTATGATCCGATGATGGGGGCAAAGGGCTGCAGTTGAACTTGACTTGTCCAACATGCCTTAGGTGACACTGTGGAAAATTTTATCTTACAAGGAAGGGTGTGATCAATAATGTATAGAGAAAGGCAGGTTATAGAAATAATTTAAACGAAGCTTCTGGCCTGCATGAAAAAGCCGGCAACTTCCAAACTTTCTCCTGCCCGTTTCTGCTTTTTGGCTTCTTCCTCGCATCAGCATGACTAAACTTTTCTAGTGCCATTAACCTTTATGGGTCGACAAAGGGGCATATTGCATTATGATTTTGGAAAAGTGTGATGGAGAAATATGGTTTTGTATATAACACTTTACAGTTTTGTGGTCTTCAATCAACCATTTTATGGATGATATGACTTTTTGGGTTTCGTTTTTTTCACTTTTCTTGACTTGTTTGAATCATTTCATTTGTTTGTAAAATGAAATTTCCAGGAAAAGGAATCATTCAGTAAGTTTTACAATTCATCAATAAAATATAAGGATGACGCTTAATCAATTCCTTAGACCGAACATATTTTGTCGGTTTAGTCTTACAATTCACTTCTCTTCTTCAGTTGTCTTGATTTTTATTCATCTTTAGTTCTTTGCTACGTATAAAAAACACTTCATACTTGACTTTGCAGTTAAAAATGGCTTTAATCAAAGACAATGGTGGATGCCTTTTGCAAATGGCTTGCATATTTTTGGTCAGCACAAAGTGAAGAACATGAAGTAGCAACAGGACAAGGTCAAATAGAGTATGCTGATGGGATTCCCATTGGACAAACTTGTTCAACGCTCAAAGTGGAAGACTTTTTGCATTTACGGTCTATGAAATAACAGGAGCAAAAAAGAAGGAAAAATATTAACATATAGAAAGAATGCAATCAACTTGGATTAGCGAGGCCTCAAAAGCCTGCTGTTCTGGTTGTTGTCCAAATCCTTTTCCTGGTCTTCCTGAGTTTCATGCTGCAACTTCACCGATTCCAAGCAGTGCTGCAGCATCACGGTATGAGTTTGAGGTTAGCACAGCTTCTTCTCTTTACCCAAATTTCCAATTTACCAATCATGAGTCTCTTCCTTCTTTTGAGGAAACGTTTTCTGGTTTCAACAAAGTGTACCCTCAATATTCCCAAACGTATCAGGCTGACAAAATCCGATCTCAAGAATACTATCATCTTTCCCTCTCTAAGCATGTCTGTCTTGACTACATTGGCCATGGCCTTTTCTCTTACTCTCAGCTTGAAAGTCTATATCCAGGATCTCCAGTTGCGTCTCCTTCATCTTCTCCTCCACCGCCTGTACATTCACTTACTTTAGAACCTCCATTTTTTGATATTTCCTGCAAGCCAATAAACCTGAATTCTCAGCTATTATATGGTGGTGAAGAGTCAGAATTTCAGTCCGATATTAGGAAAAGGATCATGGCTTTCATTAATATCTCAGAAGCTGAATACACCATGGTTCTAACTGCCAATCAATCCTCTGCTTTCAAGCTTATGGCAGAGGTTTATCCATTTCAGTCTAGTCCAAATCTTCTCGCGGTTTATGACTATCAAAGTGAGGCTGTGGAAGTGATGGTTGAAAGCTCCAAGAAGCGAGGAGCAAATGTCCAGTCGGCTAATTTCTCATGGCCTAATCTACGAATTCAATCAGAAAAATTGAGAAAGAAGATAGTGAATAAAAGCAAGCACAAGAAAAAAGGACTTTTTGTTTTCCCACTTCAATCACGGGTTACAGGATCGAGGTATTCATATCAGTGGATGAGCCTGGCTCAGGAGAATGGGTGGCATGTGTTGCTTGATGCATCTGCTTTGGGAGCTAAGGACATGGAGACCTTGGGGCTTTCTCTCTTTAATCCTGACTTCCTAATTTGCTCATTTTTCAAGGTTTTTGGAGAAAATCCAGTAGGATTCTGTTGCTTGTTCATCAGAAAATCTAGTGCTTCGGTTTTGAAGGATTCAGCAACTGCAACAAGTGTGGGAATAGTGAATCTTTTCCCAGCGTCAAGGCCAACTCCAATCCCTGAAAAACCAGCTATTTCTTGCATTGAAACCAAACAGAAGTTGGATGAATTTCCTGTTCGAGGCTCATTCTCAGGCCCGATATCTATCCAACAGAGGAATGATGAAAGCACTTGTGAACTGAAGAAAATTGAAGGAACCAAAGCAAAGAAAAAGACTGTATCATTTTCTGAAATTGAAGAAGTGATAGATACAACCTTTGAATCTGCTAGCCCAACAATCACCAACACCCCCCAGATTAAAACCCCGCAAATTGAATGTAGAAGCTTGGATCATGCAGATTCGTTAGGCCAGATACTAATCAGCAGCAGGACAAGGAACCTGATCAACTGGTTGGTGAATGCATTGATGAGCCTTGAACATCCACATTCAGAAAAAGGAATTCCTGCGGTCAGAATCTATGGACCCAAAATAACGTTTGACCGAGGACCTGCCGTGGCATTTAATGTATTCGATTGGAAAGGAGAGAAGATTGATCCTGCATTAGTACAAAAGCTGGCTGATAGAAACAAAATTTCTTTAAGCATTGGATTTTTGCAACACATTTGGTTCTCAGATAAGCATGAAGAAGAGAAGGAAAGGGTATTACAGACAAGAACAAGTGAAGCTGAAGGAACAATCTCAAGCAAGAAGAGAGATAAATTTCATTCTGGAATATCTGTTTTGACGGCTGCACTTGGATTCCTGACAAACTTTGAAGATATATATAGGCTTTGGGCATTTGTTTCCAGGTTCCTGGATGCTGATTTCTTGGAGAAAGAGAAATGGAGATACAAAGCTCTTAATCAACAAACAATTCAAATTTAAGCCAAAACTATTCTTTCATTCTTTCAGAACAGAAGATCACTTATTATCTACTGTAACTAGAGAATGCTGTGCTCCCATAACTCTCCCATTTTTTTCCTCTCTTCTGCAGACTTCTGCAGTTCAACAACTACAGTGCAGCATCTGTAAATTTGTGCAGTTGCCCACCACAAAAAGGAAAAAAAATGGAGATAGCAAGGAATATAACTTTGTCTCAATCAGTTAATGAAATCATATTGAACAAAAAAAAAAAATCAGTTAATGAATCTGACAAAATTGACATAAACAATACAATCCGTCTATGCAGTTGACTCAGATATCAGGATAGGAATCGTCTGTTAATTTTCTTATTTTAATATAAATTGTTATAGATTGTAGATATAGAACAAGTTTTAAGTTGCAACATCTAAGGAAAAAAATGGGGAGATTTACCTCGACTTGAATAAGTTTGAGACAGTCATGAAGAGAACAGAAACGGGAGTCCAGGACCAAGTGAGTTTGAGACAGATTTCAATTTGGGAACGCAGAGGCCCAACAACGGGTTAAGAATTTGAAGGCCTATCCTAATGGTTAAGCTTTCTCAAGTGGGCTTGGGTCTTAGGAACATTTGAATTTGATCGCTTTAAAGCCCAGTACCAATTGAATTTAAGTCTTCGTGTAACTTTGACAAACGATTTTTTTTTAATATACACTAATACTTAATTTTTAAAAAAATAATGATATTCCTAAGAAATATATTGTAAAAGAAATTTAAAATTTAATTCAATTGATTCATTTGATTATTTTTAAAAGATAACATTTAATAAATTTAAAATTCAAATTTTAATACTTACAATTTTTTTTTATTCTTCCACTATTTTTATTTAAAAAATATATATTATAAATTACTATTAAGTAATTAATTTATGCCCTATATATAGTTTTTTGTTGCCTATTTTGCCTATATATGATTACTATTGATTTATTTGGATTGTTTAATGTCATTATGTGATTCAAAATTAGAGGTACAGACAACAAGCCTAGACGAAAAAAAATGTGAAAATAATGTCATCAGCAACATTTATGAATGTATGTTGGATTGCCAAATTAATAAAGTTAGTTGTCCAGTAATGGGTAAACTTTGTATCACTAGCTGCTGTTTTCTTCACTTATTATTATTTGTTGACATTTAATGAGAAGCCAGTTATTTCATGCTCCCCTTACTATCTCTTATTTGCAAGTTTCATCTGCACAAAGCAATTGTCCCTTCATAGTAATTAGAAGTTAGCAAAATTTAGTGTAGCTGAATTTGGCATTAATCTAACAAATAAATGAAACAAAACAAATCAAAAGTAAAATCTTGAATAAATAAATTTTAAAAACTGTAATTTCCAATTAAGTGAGAAAAAAAACCTATATTAATTCTGAGCCACGAAAAATAAATTTTAAAAAACACAAGAATTTATAATGATTGAAAATATGGTTATTTTTGCAACAACTTTTAAATTTTGTCGCTTAATTAATTTTTTTAATGTTTTATACAATAATAATTTTTATCTTTGTAAATCCATATCATGTTCTTGAGGACAAAAAAATTTGTTCCTAAATCTTGTTATATTTAGAATAATTTTTTAATATAATTGTTTAATTAAAATTTTTTATATTTTATAAAATAACAATAATTTTATTTAAAATTTTGCAGTGGTGTCTGAGGTATCCATCTTTTACCTTTGAAGCATTAATTATTTATATATATATATATATGACAAATTCACATTAATCTCTAGTCAAAGTCACCTACATTTCCATCATTAAAAATATTGCTTTCGTAGGAGTTCATACCCGTTGGGATAATCCCATTCAAAAATCAAATTACATAGAATTAATAAAAATATGTGCTACTGCTATTCTACCTAAAATTAGGCTCACTACCTTTAGTAAATAACAAAATGACTCGGCCGGTCAAGAAATCAAGATTAAGTACTACTAGCTATTAATATTTCAACAAAGAATAAAAAATTTTCAAGAGGACAGTAACAAAAACGAGAATAATTAACCCTTAAATCTCAATATAAAATTTATATTTAATGCATTATTAATGTATAAATTTTATTTATTATTAATGAATCAAATGATATTATATCATTAATGAATGAATATTAATTTTTAAAATAAATATATAAAATTTTAAAATTTAAATTTTTTCATTAATAAAATTTTATCATCTAATTTATTTCATTAATAAAATAATATCATCTAATTTATAGACATTATATATTAATAATACATTAAATATAAATTTATAATATATATATATATATTTGTCAAACACAACTTAAGATATTCATGCTTTGAGAGTTGAGATTTTATATGCCTATTTTACCAACCAAGTCAGCCGCCTTGGTTTCGTCAAAACTCAAAGTCATCACATCTTTAAAATTGATTCCCATTTGAAGAAAATCTTTCTGTGAATCGGTCGGGTTGGATCAAATCAAATCAATTTTAATTAATTTTTGAAAACTCTCGTTCATCAATTCGAGAGACTCAATTATTAAAAAATACATATTAATATATTAAAATATTATTAATATTTTAATATTTTAATTTAAATATAAATTTAAAAATTTTATTCAAAGCTCAACCCAAATTGAAAGAATAATTTGACCCATGAATAAATTTAATTTAAAGTTACGGGCTTGAAAGTAATTAAAATTATAAAGTTTTAGTTTCTCCTGCCAAGTTCGACAAATAAATATTGCTTCAATGGAAGTCAATTTTATATATCCCATTATCAACGTTGGTTTGCTGATATAGCCGGAAAAATTATGGTGTTGTGGAATCTAAGGTTTCCCATTTACCTGCACATGTTTGCAAAAGGGTATCAATAGCATAAGAAATCAAGCTCCCAATGTCCAAAACAACTAGCAATTAATTTAGACGCTGGTGGTTTCGATTTAGCCCCAAATTTTCAGTAATTTAAGTTTGAGCGAGCTTAATTAAATTAGGGTGGCACAATAAAAAATGTTTTATGAACGAAAATGTTATCTATTTATTTATTTATTTTTACATATAAAAACACATTAAAATTTGAAACTACTAAAAATAAAATAATGACTCTAGGTTTAATTTATACTGGTTTGAATTACTTCTTCCGCCCCCCTAGGTAATTAAACAATTTATTTAAGTCTTAATAATTAGGGGTTGGCAGTTGGTCATCCTTTTCGAGCTAGGTAATAAGTTTTATATTCCTGTTTTTGCCAAAATCATGAAAGTTTTCGTACAGAGTGGTGCGTTGACAAAACATGCTTCTCCTGGTTAATATTGTGAGGTGACATTGATGTAGTGATTAAAAAAAAAAAAAGGTATGGATTTTGCTTCCTGAGTATTATAAAACATTTTTTTAAGTTAATTAAAATATTTTTTATGATATTTTTTATTAAATGCGATAGTCACGCTATTAATGTTATGAATTTTAAAACATTAAAAATGAATTCTTTAATATAATAATTTTAAAAATATATTATTAAAGATTTTTTTATTCCTTAAAAAAATAAGATTTTTATCATCATAAAAACTTCATTTTCATCTAAAATTTTGAAAAAACTAAAACTATTGGATCAGAATCGTCGAAGTCAACGAAAACTTGATTTAGTGGTAAATATAAGATTTGGGATTTTAAGATTTAAGATTTAAATTTTATAACGTGTAAGTTTGATTTAATTTTATATTAAATTTATTTAACTGTTTGTTTATTTGATTATTAATTAATTTTTTATATATGTATATAATATTTGATTATTACAATAATTTATAATTTTATAAAAAAAATAAAATAACTTATACTATAAAATATTCGGTAAAAATTTAAATTTTTAAGAAACTTTGTCTGGAAAGTTGCACAATTTTATAGGCTTAGGCCAGTCCATGTTGAACATTGGCTAGTAGGATACTTGTTCCACTTTCTTGTACGAAGATAATGGCTTTATTAATGCTAAATGAATAAAAATTTATTGCTTGAGAACTTCGCATTAATAAAACAGATAAAAATGCTGACTTTTTATTTATTGTGTAAATATTGAGAAATTGGTGAAAATTTTAACACCCTCACAAATGTGAGAGAAATGAGTATTTGGTTGTTGGCTTATATAACTCTACATTATGGTTATTTAAAAAAGTATAAAATGTGATTTTTATTAGTAAATTGACTAACATTATTAAATTTAATTTATACAAAGATAAAATCTTTATTAAATTATATTAAAGGAATTAAATTTTAAATTTTATGTAAATATAAAAATTATTTACATATTTTAATAATTAATTTTATTTATTTAAATTATCACGTCAATAAAATTAATATTAAATTAAAATAATATAAAAATTAAATTTATAGAAATTATAATAAAAAAATAAAATTTTAATTTTGACTAAATACAAAGATGTCTGCACTATTTGACCAAAACTGAAACACAGGCCTAAACAAACAGTCAACGTGCAGTGTTAAGCACGGTCACATGCTGACATTCTTGACCCAAACTCCCACCAACCGCGACTTGTTCCCACTTTATTTCAACCCAAAAAAATCCGAACACCTACAACGACACACACAGCGGACAACTTCCTTGGCAGCTCCAACGTGACAACCGGTAACTGTCCACACTCAACAACTCAGTCTGGATTTCGTGCACTTTCTTAGTTTTTACCGATTTATATCTTTATTTTGTTGCTTTTGTTTATTTATTTATTAGTAATGAAGTCAATTTTGGATGCTCGCAAAAATTCAAACGATTTGGGTTTTTTTTTTTTTTAATTTTAAAAATTCAGATGAGTTAAAAATATAAAATCTGAATTATTCAAATACATCAACTCTCCCTTTTAAAATTACTTAAAATTGTCTATTAAATTATAAACTCCGCAAAATAACATATGATATTTTCATAAGTTATTATTATTTTTAATATTTGAAATTATTAAAAATTAAAAATTTAATATTTTATTAACAGGTTAAATGATTGTTAACAATTATTATTTTTATTAATATAATCTAAATAATTGTAATTCTATATTTAAATTTTGAAAGTTTCAAATTAAAACCCTACAAAAAATTTAGTATAAGATGAGAATAAATGAATTTTTACACGTTTAAAAAATATTTATAAAAAATAAAAAATGTCTATTTACGTAATGAATAGCAATTTGTTAATCATATATATGTTTATTTTAAATATTCATTTTGAATTCTTTGATGCGGTATCCATCGATTTACGCTTTAATGACAGCATTTATAACTTCAAATTTAACAATTTATGCAAATGTTGCTGTCTTGTAGACTTTTTCCAGTGCTACACGTCCACATTATTTAAGCAAAGATGGCTCCTTATATTCCTAAAATAACATTTTTGTAGCATATCAAATTTGAAAAAACCAAATTAAATTTGTACATGAGCCGGGTCCAAACTCGGTCCGACAAGTTTAAGAAATTTAAATTTTTTATAAAATTTTTAAATATTAAAAAATTTAAAAAATTAATTTCTAAAATATAATTAAAAATAGTTTTATTAATAATTTAATATCCTGAATTAATTAAATCGAGAATGAACTCCAAAATCCTTATGTAAAATATAATCGGTGGACAAATTTAGATCAAACCCCATCATATGATTATTCATTTAAAAAAATAATGATAAAAAATACTTCATCGTACTCCTTTGAATTTCTATTTTATCAGATAAAAAAATATTATATCAAGTTTTGCTCTTTGTATCGAGACGTCTATTAAGAGATAAACTTTTGAAATTGCAAGAGAAAAAAAGAGAGTTGTTAATAATAAAAATTGAAGGTAATTTCAAATTGCTTAAAATCAATTTTAAAAGTTAAAAATGATTTAATAAATTTGAATTGAGTTAACAATTGATTATTCATTTAATACGTAACAAATTAATATCTAAAAAATTTAATTTATAAATTATTAAAATAATTGAAATAACATAAATTTATAAAATTAAATCAATTTAACATATCAACTCAATCAAAATAATTAAAATATTCCTTATTACTGACTTACAATAATAAAATAAATTTATAATACCCTTTTGACATTTATCTTTCATTTCAAAACTAAGTTGGGGTTGTCAACATGTTTGTCACAAATTACATAAAAGCATGTACCCGAGAGCGTTGATTCCAAAAAGAAGAAAAAGACAGTTGCGGGGATTCCAAGGCGGAAATTAATGAAAAATTAAAAAGTTATGTGCGTGTCCATGTCCTCAGATATTTATACAACTTTAAACTGACTTGTTTTTGCATATAAATGGTAGCTTATTGCATGCATGTTATAAAAATTTTAAAAGTAATAGTGAGATAAATTATAAACGTTAAGATTTAATTTATTAATTTATTATATATTATATAATAAATTAAATGAGTTAAATTTTAAATTAAATAATATTTTATTTTAATTTATTTGGTATGTGCATAATTTGAAGGATTATTTATTTTAATTTCATTATTAATGTAGTTGATCATTTTTTTATTATAAATTTGAATAGATTTATGGATTAATGTATGCTATATCATTTTACCTACCAAGATAAAAAAAAAAAAGAGTCAAAAATCTTTAAAAAATAGTATAAATGCGTATTAGATATAGGATTAAATTAGAGTGTCAACAAAAGCATAATTTAAAATTTAAAAAATTTAGAAATTTTACCCTATTTTGCTCAAGTCAGAATTTTTTAAAATATGAACAAATAATAAATATTTATAAAATAACAACTAATGTCAATAAATTTATTCAATTGACACTTCATTAATACATAAATTAAAAATAAAAGTTAATTTCTAAATGATTCAAAAAAAATAAATTATATTTTTATAACGTATTTGAAAAAACAAATTGAAATATAACTTTATAGATTTGATTCATAAGTATTTATATTATTTAATAAAAATGATAAACTTAAATTATATTAAGAATTAAGATTATGTTTGGTATATAGAATAATAAAAAAGATAGGATAATTATTATTTCATACCATATATGATTTGTATAAAAAAAGATTACAAAAAATATTAATCATCCTCTTAGTATAAGATGATTAAATCATTTTAAAATTGAGAGAATTAGTTTTAATCAATTGATTTGAACTTACATTTCCTATTATATCATTAAGAATTGTATCAATTGTTTAAATTATCTAAACTTTAAAAAATTATAATTTTGATCAATAAATAAAAATATTCTATTTTAATCATTACACTTATTAAACACAAAAATGATGCCATTATTTAATATAATCTTAGTTATTAATCATTTTATTCAGTTATATTATAATCTTATACACCAAACATACCTTAAGTACATTAATTTATAATTAATTATGTTCATATGTACTATAAATTCAAAAATATCGAAATCTATAAATAATTAGATTCATACAATTTAAATTCGATTCATGGTTATTTATATTATTCAATAATATATATAAATCTAGACATAAAATATTAAATTTAAATTATATTAATTATTTTAATGCACAACTAATAAAGTTAATTGATACTATATAAATTCAACTAAATTAATGAATAATTAAAATAAATAAATTTAAAAGAATAAAAATATTAAAAATCTAATTAATTGCAAACCCCGTAATCATATATTATAATCCAACAAACTCAGTCCAATCAAAATCCTACACTTAATTTCATTTATCATTTATGCTCCATTTGTTTCGTGAAAAATAACTTATAAAAAATGATTTTCACATTTTCAAGTATTTATTTGACTGAAAATTAGTTAGTTAACAAAAAATAACTTAATAGTTAATGAAAAATGAGGCCTTTTTTTTTTGAAATTGTCTTATAGATTTAAAAAGGAGAATACATTTTTTGAAAAAAAAAAAATTTATGATTATAACTATTTATTAAACTTTTAAGCATAATATTATTTATAAATAATATTGATTACAATATATTAATAAATAATATTATATGAATAAATAATATACTATTAATAAATAATATTATAGTATATTGATAAATAATATTATATTAATAAAGAAATAATATTAGATTAATAAATAACATATTAATAAATAATATTATAATATATTATTAATAAATAATATACTATTAATATAATAGTTTAATAAATAACATTAAGAAATAATATTATAATATATTTAAAATAATATTATATTAATAAATAATAATATAATAAATATTATCAAATTAATTAATAAAATATTATAATAATATATGAATAAATAGTATATTATTAATATAATATATTATTAATATTATTAATAATTAATATTATAATATATTAATAAATAATATAAAGAATAATAAATAGTTTTATTTTAAGTATTTTTATATTAATATAATATTATAACATTATTAAAATATAATTATTTTTAATAATAATAAATTAAATAATAAATAATTTCAATATATTTTAATAATAAATAATTTTTAATATTTTAATAGTTATATTAATATTATTTATAAAAATATTTTATAGAAAACAACTAAATAACGAAAAATATTTTTCATTAATTTATCTAAATAATAAAAAATCTATTTTAATTAAAAAATATAATTTTTTTAAAAATAAATTTTGAAAAATTATTTTGTATGAATCAAAATGAACCTTAATTAAACTAATTATTTGATCAAGTGTCAAATATTTTTTTACTGGCCCTATAAATAATTGTAGGGTAATGATTTGATGGTATCCAATTGATAGAGAATCATTCTCCACTCACAAGATTCTCAATTGAAGCCTATAACTTATATGGTTAGTATCCTTCTTTCTAACCATATATTATATATTCTTAAATTGAATAACATTTTTATTTAATATTGTTAATTAGAATTTGGTTTATACCCGAAAAGAATTTGTTTAATTCAAAGATAAAATGTGAAGGGACAAAAAAAAAAAAAAGTGAAGGGACAAGTAAAAGAGCAAAAAAAAAAAAAAAATAGTTTTGAAACTTATTCTAACACATGTCAATTAGTAGTAAGCTTTGTATAAGTAAGAATAAAAATTAATCGATAAATTATTTGATAAATTGATAGTGAAATTTTGTAATTTCATAAAAAAAGATTAAGGTAATAATATATGTTTCATTTTTTATAAATTAAATTTTTTAAAAATAATACTAAAAAATATATGTCATTGTTTTAATCATGTTTGCAAAATAAAAAAAATTTATTATCAATATATTTAATAATTCTCAAATAAATTAGAATCATTTTTTTTATAAAAAAATTTCCCCTCATTTCTAACTTTTTTTTTTCTTAAGAAAAACATTAAATAAAAAAGAAAGGAGACAAAAACACAATGCAAATGTTAACAAAACAAAAAAAAAAGATATAAAATTTTTTAATTTTATAAGTGAGGTTAATACAATAACATATAATATTTTACTTTTTAAAAAAGATATATTAAAATATATGCGTTATCATCTTAATTTCGTTCATTATATTTAAAAATTTAGGTATTAATATATTTAATAATTTATAAAAAAATATAAAATTTAGTAGATATCATTAAAAGTAATAATAGTTCAATTCAATCAGATTCGATTCAATTTTTTTTATATTACATAATATTATGAAAATTTAAAATTCGATTCGAATCTGAACTGAATTTTCATTCGATCTAAACTGAATCGAATCGAATTTTATTGATTTGGCTTGATTTATTGATTTTTAATTTTTATATATTATTTTAATATAAAATTTTAATTTATTTAAATAAAATTTGATATAAAATCATTGTTTTTATTTTTTAAAAATTTAAAAAATATATAAAAACTAAAAAACATATTATTTAGTTCAATTCGATTTTTTTTAATTTTTCACTTCTAAATTCAAAATTTCATCCAAATACAATATATAATTAATATCTAAATTTGATATGAATTAAATAAAAAAATCAATTTGATCAAAACTAAATATTATAATTTCAAATTGATTTTCAGATTTATGGATTTTTTTTTCTTACCCCTAACTACCATTTTCCACCCTGAAATTATGGCAAGACTGTAATTAAGTGAAAAAAAAGAGGGCAAAAGGAAAAATCCAATGATTCCAACCATACAAGGGGATACGAACTTATGAAGTTTGCATTTGCCTATAAATAGTGAAAATCACTCCCATGCGATTCTCACCAACGTTTTTCCTTGCAGAGTTTCAGGGTTCAATACCAACTCTTCAGAACGAGAGAAAGAGTAAGAAAAACAAAAGTAAAAAAAAGGGAAAGAGCTTTTTTCTCTTTTAATAAAAAAGACTTTAGTTTTTGTTGTAGCTGATCTTCGTTTGTTAGTTGGAGAGAGAAATGGCAAAGAATGTGGGAATTCTAGCTATGGAAATCTACTTCCCTCCTACTTGTGTTCAACAGGTGACATCATATCTTCCTTTTATTTTTCTTTTTCCTTTCTTTTTATGATCTTTTTGGTTTTTTGTTTTCTGGGTTTTGGTTGGGTAGTTGAGACAAGTGAGAAAATGGGTAAAAGGTGGATCCTTTGGTTATTATGGAGAATAAATTGAGCTTCTGAAGAAGTTCGTTTATTTTGCTTAAGCTGAAGCAAAAGTGACTGATGAAGAGATAGTCTAATTTCTTGCATATTTCCTTTTGTTTCCCTCTTATTTTGGGTTTTTATGATTTTCAATTTTCTATTTGAAAAGTTTATTTCAGAGTTTTCTTTTATGTGATAATTTTCTGGGGTTTTTTTTTTTTTTTTTTTAACTCTATGAGTTGTTTGGACTTTGGTCATCTAAATCTCGGTATTTTGGCAAAATCTGAATATAGTTGAAGTGCCATGTCTGCCACCTAACTGTTTGATGTGAATATTTACTCTCTTATCTCTTTCATTTTTTTTTTTTTTTGGGTCAAATTTTATGTTTCCATGTTCGTCTGGTTTTAAATACTTGTCTTGGTGTTTTGGTGTTACTTTTTTACTTTTTGTAATGATAGTAAAAAAATGGCCTTTTTGTTTGATATGTTGTTAATGTCCTTTTTTTTTTTCTTGTTGGAAACCTTTCATTCGAGGAATTAATAATTTAATAACATACACAATCTCTTTATTTGTTTCTTTATAAAAAAAATATCACTGATCATGTTCCGGACTCAAGTCTCAATTTCTTGTTGGAATTTAATAAATTAATGTAATATGGGTTTTATGAATCGAGCCAATTACATTAGCATCAATTTTTGAACATATTCCTTTCTTTGTCCTGCAAAACAGGAAGCATTGGAGGCTTATGATGGTGCAAGCAAAGGGAAATACACCATTGGCCTTGGACAAGATTGCATGGCCTTCTGCACAGAGGTGGAAGATGTTATCTCAATGAGGTTAATCATCCTACATTCTCATAAGCTATTAGCATCACTTAATATTGTTTTACAATATCTATATGTAATAAAAGTAATGTGTAGTATGGCTGAAATGAACACTTATTTCATTTTTAATAATTTGGTACCTTTGATTTGCAGTTTATCAGCTGTTACTTCACTCCTTGAAAAGTATAAGATTGACCCTAAACAAATTGGTCGGCTTGAAGTTGGAAGTGAGACTGTGATAGACAAGAGCAAGTCCATTAAGACATTCCTGATGCAAATCTTTGAGGTACTCTTCCCAGTCATCATGGTCTTCTTATCTAGAATAGTTTCCCGTTTAGATAGGTAAAAAACCTGACTCGGCTTTTGACCATAAGGTGTGATTTGAAACATTAACCACTTTCTCAAAATAGCAGTCGAAAACAGTACGTGGTAGCATTTATTTGGGATCATTTTTCAAAACCTTTATCCTATTAGCTAGTTATGAAAATTCTATATAACATCAGATTGAATAAGTTAAAATTTCTGATTTCTTTAACTGCATTGCTGTAAGGCTGTGTCTGTTTCTTAGGACAACTTTGCTGCAATTTATGATCAAATGCCTGTTCTTGACTCAATGGTCTTTTCTCATGCTAAACAAACAGAAATGTGGAAACACCGACATTGAAGGGGTCGACTCAACTAATGCATGCTATGGAGGGACTGCAGCTCTGTTCAATTGTGTCAATTGGGTGGAAAGTAGTTCATGGGATGGAAGATATGGTCTTGTTGTTTCCACTGACAGCGCGGTATGATAATTTTCTGCACTATTACTGTACAATGATGAATAGTGACTGCAAACTTTTATTTCTTTTTTCTATTCCTGTCTCGAATAAAATAATATTTTGAAATGCCACCCTTTGCATGTTTCTAATTTTGGATTAAAGGGGCTGTAATTTCATAGTACTTTGTTCATATGACCATTGCATACTTCAGGAAGCAAAACATACTTAATTTTGCTTGAGTTTGTATATATTATACTGTAAGATTTTTATGCTTCAAGTCATTTGTGTTTCAGATGTTATATAAGCTCTAGTTTTGTTGGTTTTCTTACTAAGGGTGTTCTTTTTTCAGGTCTATGCAGAAGGACCTGCCCGGCCTACTGGAGGAGCAGCTGCAATTGCTATGCTAATAGGGCCTGATGCTCCTATTGCTTTTGAAAGTAAACTTAGGGGGAGTCATATGTCCCATGCCTATGACTTTTACAAGCCCAACCTTGCTAGTGAATATCCGGTAATGCATCCCAATTGCTTCTCAAGTTTTGTACTTTTATGGGAAATTATTGTTTAAGTCATGGTCGTCATTGGGATTAAGTATTATGACATTCCAAAGGATAGATTTCATAAATGACTGTTTATACTTTATAGCAATCATTTAATTGACATGTCAATCTCATAATGCTATTTTTGTTCATTATGGGTTTCTGTTTGGGTAATGGTTCTATTTATTGGCATGCATGTGTAGGTTGTTGATGGGAAACTTTCACAAACGTGCTATCTCATGGCTCTTGATTCTTGTTATAAATATTTCTGCCACAAGTAAGTTACAACAGAAGTACTTGAAGCATTTTCTGTTTTTCTTTACAAATATGAAATTTAATGACTAGTTATGCTCACCTAATGCATCTATATTTGGCTGCAGGTATGAGAAACTAGAGGGAAAACAATTTTCCCTTTCTGATGCTGACTACTTTGTATTCCATTCTCCATATAACAAGGTAGCTAATTTTAGCAGTTACTGATAAATCTATGAAACTCTTTCAATTAATCACGGGAATTTTGGAATTTATCTGAAAATTTTCCATTTGAACTGCTGCAGCTTGTCCAGAAAAGCTTTGCTCGTTTGTTGTTCAATGACTTCTTGAGGAATGCAAGGTTTTTCATTTTTCTTTGCTGCCCTCGGAGATTCTATTGATTGATTCATCTCTGTTTGATTATTTACTTGATTTGCATGATTTTGTAGTTCTGTTGATGACATTGCTAAAGAAAAGCTAGGTCCATTTTCAACTTTGACTGGTGATGAAAGCTACCAAAGCAGGGATCTTGAGAAGGTCTATTTTGAACTTTGCTAATGATTCCCAGTTTCTGACAAATTTTAGAAGATCACAGTGACAAAAAACCAAGTTATATTAGCTTCTGTTTTATTTTATTTCGTTTGGTATGCTTGATCTATTATTATATTCTGTATGACAACTTGCATAGTAGATTCTTTTTAGATTAGATTGCTTCATCAAAGTTATGCACAACTGAAAACAGTTCCAAGATTTGATTTTCGGAATTTCTAGAGGGATAGCAGGTACAAATTCGTTGTTACTTCTTGCTGATGCCACTTATTTTCATGCATTTGCAGGCATCCCAACAAGTTTCAAAGCCCCTTTATGATGCCAAGGTGCAACCAACCACTTTGATACCAAAGCAAGTTGGGAACATGTACACTGCATCTCTTTATGCTGCCTTTGCATCCCTTATTCACAACAAACATAGTGAATTGGTAATTGTTTCATCTTTCTTCGAATATGACAGTCTGCTGTGTCTGCTCTGCTTCCACTTACATCTGATATATTTAATAACATGCAGGCAGGAAAGCGGGTGATATTATTCTCTTATGGAAGTGGTCTGACTGCCACAATGTTTTCATTGCGACTCCACAAAGGTCAACATCCTTTTAGTCTATCGAACATTGCAACAGTGATGAATGTTGCTGGGAAATTGAAGTCGAGGCATGAGGTAATTCTTGCACTTTCATTTTAGGCAGGATAAAAGTACAATTTGTCAGATATCTACAGAACCAGGGACATATACTGCAAAACACAATGGCCATTCGGCTGCCTGCAATGCCTCTGAGTTTTGGATTTTGTGATGTTATTCACCATGATCAGTTAATAGGCACACCCACCGCATGCATAATTCAACCTGAGCACATTGAGGAATTCCTTTTTCCTTTTTGTTGAGTGCCATAAACTCAACTGAAATGATAATTTTCTCTACTCTTTTACTAAATGTCATTGAAAAGATTGTGATAGATTTGTTTTCATGCAGTTTCCCCCTGAGAAGTTTGTTGAGACTATGAAGCTTATGGAGCATAGATATGGAGCCAAAGACTTTGTGACAAGCAAGGACTGTAGCCTTTTGTCTCCTGGAACATACTACCTCACTGAAGTTGATTCCATGTACCGGAGATTCTATGCAAAAAAGGACTGGGACTTTACTGCCTGTGAGAACGGTTCTCTTGCCAAAGGTCACTGAAGAACATATTTATTATCCCAAATGCCAGCAAGGTGGCTTGTCTTAGATTTGTTGTCAGTACCAAGAACCGGATTACATATGTATGTTAAAGCAAAATAGTTCATTCAGCTGCAAGTCCTTTTTTCACCTTGTTTCCCCCCACCCTTCTTTGAAATAAGTTCTTATTGTTCAAACAGAGCAGTTGGCATTGTAATGTCCATTTTAAGGCAGAAATAACCAAGTAAGAAATCCTCATGATAAAGTGTAAAGACTTGCATTTGAATATTTGATTTAATAAGAAATATGTTTATCATTTACTCAAACTCTTATTAAAAAATTTGGTTTTGAATTTTTCTTTATTAAAATATTAAAAAAATTTTAGACTTAAAAGGTCATCTCTTGGATTCATCCCCAAAACAAAACTAAAATTTACAAAAAATTTATATTTAATATACTGTATAAATTTTTATATATTATTAATGAATTAAATATATTTATTTATTAATAAAATAATATATTTACTGTTAATATATAAATTTTATGTACTAACTCAATTACAAAATAAACAAAAACTTTAAGAATCAAACTATTTTGTGCAAATTAATTGTAAAAAATATCGAGCTTAGATAGGTGGCTTCAATCGATGAAATCAATTTATTAATCCATATAAGACGAAGCCTTTTCAGACCTTTCTGACACAACTCAGCAACTCTATTGGTCGAGAGTAGAGACCACATGTCCCCTAACTGTGGTCCACCAGATTGGGACAGCTGATGATCACCATGGTACCAAACACGTGTTACTTTCACTTCCACTCAACCCCCATGACTGTGATCACCACCGTTGTTTTCTCTTCCCCGAAACCCCAAGGAGAAAACAAAACCAACATTTTCATTACTGATACTAGTCTTCTATTCATTTTTTTTTCGTTTTAATCTTTATTTTCCATGTTTATCCCTTTATAATCCTTTGTGCTCGGACCTATTATCTATTGGACATAGAAAGAAAAAATCAACAAAATTTTCCTTTGATTTCTTGGCAAAGAAGTAACACCAACCCAGTTCGAGGAAATGGATCCTGATGACGACGGAGGCATGTCTGATCTTAGCAACAGTGCTGGAGAACCTAACACCGCCACGGCAACCACTGCTAACGGCAAGACCAAGAACAACGATAAAAATTGTGAAAACTCGGCATTTCAGTTGATGCAATTAAAAGAAGAATCCGACCCAGACCATAAGACACATCCTCTGCCGCCTATTGGGGTGGTCCCAGTTGGCATGCAGATCCAGCAGATGCCAATGCAAATCCCTATGCCCATGCCTGTAACTACCGCTAAACGCTCCTCCACCAAGGACCGTCACACCAAAGTCGAAGGCCGTGGTCGAAGAATCCGAATACCTGCTACTTGTGCTGCCAGGATCTTCCAGCTGACTCGTGAACTCGGCCATAAATCAGATGGGGAAACCGTCAGGTGGCTCCTCGAACATGCTGAACAAGCTATCATAGAAGCTACCGGTACAGGCACCATTCCTGCCATCGCTGTGTCAGTCGATGGTACCCTCAAAATTCCAACAACGTCAGGCACAAACGTTTCCAATAACAACAACAATAATAATAACAATCAAATAGATGACAGTGCCACAAAGAAAAGAAAACGCCAGGCGAACAGCGAATTTTGCGATATAGATGATGGGATACCATTTGCAGTTTCACAACAACAACAGCAACAATTAGTCACGCAAGCTTCAGGGCTGGCTCCACTTACTCCGCAAGGACTGGTGCCAGTGTGGGCTGTTGGAAATACCGGAATGATGGTACCAGCAAATGCGTTTTGGATGATCCCACAGCCCACTGCCACAGCTGCTGGTAATGGGCTTGCTAATAAGCAACCATCGCCACAGATATGGGCTCTATCACCAACGTTAGCACCGGTTTTTAACGTGGCTGCAAGGCCTGTATCTTCATTCGTTGCGACAACGAATCAAGGTCAGGCTGTTGTTTGCAATGGTTTATCAACTTTGGCTGTGAATACAAGCAGTACACCAGTAGGGGCGACGATGGCAAAGAAGTCAACCATGGTGCCAAGCGTGAGTTCCGGCGGTAATGGTAGCTGTAGCACTGTGGGTAAGGTTCAGATGCTTAGGGATTTTTCATTGGAGATTTATGATAAGCAAGAATTGCAGTTCATGGGGCGTTCAGGGAATCATCAGCAGATGCAAGCTGCTTCTAAGCAATAAAAGGTTCTGTTAATTATCTGTAATCTGTCTTTTTCAAAGTAATAGTTAAGGAATGGTTTTTGTGAGAATTAGTTCATCTAGCAAGTTGCAAACTGCAAAGTTTACAGTTCTTCCTGAACATCATTTCTTCACGCTTCTCCAGGTTTAAGAAATGGGTATGGACATTTGTAACTTATAAATGTATCAAAATTTCTTAATTTTATGTTGTATTTGTCATCAGATGAATTCACCGATATGAAATTATATTTCAAATATTCTAATTTCCAACAACACAATACTTGTTTAAAATTTAAAATTTTCAATACTAAAAATATTTGCAAATTTAAGAGATGACATGCATAGAACAAATTGAAATGTAGATGCTAAATAGTTGACAACATCCACACGTGTAAGGAGGGGTCGAGGGCCAATTCCCGTCGGAGTGCTAGGCGGAGTCGGTCTAGTACTGGTGGTGGGTTCACCTTCTCCACTCAGGGGGTCCATCTCCGCAGATTCCTCCATGCTTCATATCAATCACCTACCAACTTTCACCCCTTTCCTCCACTGAAGTTTCAAAAACGTCTACGTGTTAGCTGTGCATTTGGGTGCGCATGAACCGGGGACTTCGTTCTTCTCTTGATAATTGCGGGGTCCAAATTGCACTTCAAAATTTGGATGGAGTTCTATTTCACTTCACTTCATTCTCTATTCACTTCACTTCATTCTCTAACTCTCTCGGCTTGGTGGGATTGGGGTTTGGTTTGGTTTGGTTTTGATTCAAAATCAAAAGGGGTCCATCGAAAAAGGCTGGGGGCAGGCTCACCTTGTTTCTCTTAGCTGCTTTTCGGTGGACTCATGGTCTCCGGAAGGTAGCATTGGTCCTTTTTTTTTTTATTGGGGACATGGTGGCCCACCTCCATAAAAGAAAAAAAAACCAACAATGTGGCCATGAATCCTGGCCGTCAATTGTTGGTTTCTTGGTGGGCCTTTTCTTGACCAATATTAAGCCTTTGTTGGCTAGTTTCCTATCAATTATCATCTCATTTTTCATCCAAGACAAAAAAAAAAAAATCTACCACTTTACAAAAATTATCTCACATACTATAGATATTATTTACCTATTAGGATTATAATTTGCAAATACTAATTTGATTTTTAGTCTATTAACTATTAAATTGCATTAAAATGACTTATTATTACATGTAAGACTTGAACCATATGTCAAAAAAAATTTAAAAACCCATTGAAAATATTGTTTCATTTATACAAAAAAGTGATCTTAATCTTAAATTCAACAAAATCTTTAATCAATAAACTCGTCTTTTTTACTCGATTACGCTCTGCTTAATAAAGAGGATGGAAAAAGAAAATGATAAAAACAAATTATCAATGTAGTAATCAAGATTTTTGTCTAAATTATATCACTAATGTTTATATCTCTCTAAGGGAGAAAGTAATTGCCACCTTTTATTTTGTCTTATTTGAAAAAGGATTTTTGTTATTGACTATTGTTATTGGAAACTTGAGAGTCAAAACTATATGACAGACGTGGGCCCAAAATTTCCATTTATGGGCCCATTACAACAAAAATGGACCCCAAATGGTTGGGCTGTCGGGGTCACTCTCTCGCTCTACATGTTCAGCTACAATTTTATTTTTTTTTATTACTTGTACTTTTTAACATATCCTAATCTAACATGAGAAAGAAAAAAAAAATTAAAATGTCATAATCCCCACAGAAGACAAAACATATATATTTTTTTCCTACAAATTTCAAAATTATGAACTTTGATTAACTTGTAGAAACATACAAACCATGAAAAGGAATTTAAACATGATAAACCATTGTGGTATTATTAAAAAAAATGTGGGTCAAATGTTTATTTATTTCTTTATTTATTTTTCTTACTCGTTGTTTCAGTCATTGAGAGGAAATTATAGTATTTTGAAGTGGGCCAAATCTTGGGAACCATAGGCCTAAAGCATGGGATGAGGTGGGATAGCCATGAAAGGTTGAGTGGAAGCTGCACAAATTCAGCATTTCTTTCACATTTGCTATGCTTGTTAGTGGGCTCAACTCTATAAATTGGAGTTATTGCGAGTAATGAATCCATTTTCTTAAGGCAATGCTTGGCTAAAAAGGGACGAGAAGGTAAAAATATATAACAAAGATAGTAAATGTAAAACAATAATGAAGAAAAATTAGAAAGAAATTTGTCTATTTTTTTTTATCAAGGGGTACAAATTTGAGAAGAAAAATGAAAAATATATGTATTACTTTAATCATTTCATCCTTAAACAAAAAAGAAGCAGAGATTATCAAAATTATAGTATTTGACTTACATCCCTTCATTTTCTATATTCTCATATAGACAATTGGATTTTAATTTTTATGAACCAACCAAAAAAACTCTCTTATTAGTATTAATTAAATAATATTTTAAATCAAGTCTAATTTCAAAATTTATATCCAAAATACGACCCGAATCGAAATATTTTGTTGGACAGAGAAAATTTCTCAAATTTATTTGTTCAATATTGGAGAAAAAATAAATTCTTCCTTTGTTTCCATCCATCCTTTAAGAGGCAAAGCATTTTAATATCCTTCATTTTTTTTTTCTCCACACTTGCCCAGCAAAACCCTAGCTATATTATCGCTTGACATCCTCCGAGTCCAGAAAGAACATATCAGGAGATACCAAAATATAAACAAGGAAGATGAACATTCTTTGTCAAACTAAATTATAATCATGTTAAAAATAATTGGATGACCATTTTCTGTAACTTTATGGGAGACAGTAACCAAACATTAACGACCAAAACAAAATCTGACTGCTCATTTTTACTGATATATGATCAGTTTCTGTGCATTGCTGTAGATGCAATTTTGTTATAATAATGTCCTTTAGCCTTTAGGCAACAATGTTCATAAAATCAGAAGCAACAAAGTCTAGCCAGTGGGCTGCTGCCAGTTAAGCTAACAAATAAGTTATCATCGGACAAAACAATTAATCAAAATTAGCCCCTATAAAAATACCTTTAGAACTTTATTACCTGTTTCAACAAGGTTATTTAAGCTATTTTTTTCACTGAAGTTTAGTATCAATGGCGAAGAAAGGGCTGATTTTAGCTCCTTTACTCGCCAATCATTGCGACACTCCTGTTGAATTCCCATGCACCCGATGCCAATGAGAGGAAGGTGATTAGACGTTTTTGCTTGCTAGCTATAATTTTGTTTTGTATGTTTGAACTGCTTTTATGGGTAGGTTTTGATCGCTTGAGCATATTCTGTTTTTCTTGTTCTATTATAAAAGAAAATGTTTTCTCAAAATGATTATAACATAACGCTTTGATCATTTAACCGGATTTTATTTTTTGTATATTTATTTAAAATATATTTATTGAGTCACATATTTAATAATTTTTTTATTTTTTATTATCATAAATATTTAGTTTTATTTAAAAAATTTTGTATATTTATTATTTGATAATTTTTTTGATATTTCGGAGGGTTTTTCAATGTATATATTTGACGTGTTTTATATTTTCTGCACTAGTGTTTATTATTAGCTTGTGTTAATTTTGCTGTCTGTTGTCTATGGATTTATAGTGATATTATTGCTTTTGTGTTACTCTGTTTGTACGCCCCAACATGTAGTCATGTACCGGCTTGGGAACCTTTTGTTTTTTCTTTTTAGTAGTGGCTGTAGAAGATGGCCAACCAATTTACGATGTCTTTAGCAGGACAGTAACCAATGTTGGTTCTCCAAACTCAAATTATATGCACTGCCTTGATGTCCCCCACCTTTATTGTGGAGCCCCAAGTTCGTCATTCTCGGCTTTGGGTGAGAACAAATCCTTCGTCTTGAAGGTCACCGGCCCAAGGATTTGGTAGCAACAGATCACTTCTGGTAACATAATATGGACAGATTCAGACTATAAAGAAGTCCAGTTGTGGTCTATAATGTTCTTTCTAGTCCTTATTCTCCTTAAATCAACATTTTTACTCATTTCACACAATTCCTACATTTTTCTTATTTTCTAAATACCTTTCATACCATTTTTCCTCTTTCCTTTTTCATTTGAGATTGTTTGTAGAATCATAGGTTTTAAATTTACATTTCAGAAAACTTATAAAAAATTTTTAAAAATATAAATTCAAAAAAAAATCCGAAAACTTTTAAAAATATAAATAAAGACTTTGAAAATGTTAATTCTAAAATTTTTAAAACATTCGAAAATGTAAATAAAAAGACATAAAGAGAAGAATTAAAAATTAGTATATGAAAGATTGAAAGATAATTTATCAAAGGTTTAAGTTATTTTATTAGGGATTTTTTTTTTAAAGTTGTGGAAAGAATTTTTGGGTGTAAATAGAAGCTCTCATTTTTATCAAATTCCTGAAATTTCGTACTTGTACAGTTTGATTCATGCATGATGTGTGGAGTGTTTTTATTGGAAATGAAGCGTAGAATCTCTTATTAGTATATAGTTTTAAATAAAAATAAAAAGCTATAATGCTTAAAAGCCCGTCTAGCTCAGTCGGTAGAGCGCAAGGCTCTTAACCTTGTGGTCGTGGGTTCGAGCCCCACGGTGGGCGCTATAATATCTTTTTTTTCATTTTGCTGGTTTAACCGACGTCGTTTTGTGTACATAAAAATGTATTCCCTTCCCTCTGTCACCAATCCTAAAAACTCTGGTTAAAACCCTAATCCTCAAAGCGAAAACCCCCAAAACCAATCAAAGCCAAAGAATAAAGAAAAGAAAACCAAAACTTGAACGAAGATGCCGAACCTTGAATGTCGTATGTACGAAGCGAAGTATCCAGAGGTGGACATGGCGGTAATGATACAAGTGAAGAACATCGCTGATATGGGTGCGTACGTGTCACTCCTAGAATACAACAACATCGAAGGCATGATCCTGTTCTCGGAACTTTCCCGCCGTCGGATTCGTAGCGTCAGCAGTCTAATCAAGGTGGGTCGAACCGAGCCCGTGATGGTCCTCCGTGTCGATAAGGAAAAGGGTTACATCGATTTGAGTAAGAGGAGAGTTAGCGAAGAAGATATTCAGGCTTGTGAAGAAAGGTATAATAAGAGTAAGCTTGTTCACTCTATTATGCGACATGTTGCCCAGACTTTGGATATCGACTTGGAGGTAATTTCGGTTATTTTTCTTCTTTTTTTTTCTTAATTTTATTTTTAAAATTGAGGGATTGTTTTGATTGCTATATTTGATTTATGGGACTTTTAGTTCTGTTAATTTGGATGTGAGGAAATGTTTTTAGCCATGCTTTATGGGTAGTGATTTGGAAGTGAATTTGGGTTTTTTTTTTTTTTTGGTTGATTGAGGGGATTTTGACAACTGCATTATGGGTTTTTGGTTTGAAATTTTGGTTCAGAGGATTTGATGTCAAGTGAGAATAAGGGGATTCCTGCTAATTGGTCAGGAATTAATGCTTATGAAGAGAATGCGTGTGTTTTTATAACAGAAATACAATAACCAAACCGAATTGAATGATTTCCTTGATGTAGTATTACTCTAGAAGTGGTAATTTTTGGTGACTTTCAGATAGGGTTTTAGCTAACTTTCCTAGAAAAATATGGAAAGTTGTCTTATGCCTTGGAAGAAAACCTGTTTTAATAGAGTGGGAATTCAAGGATTAAGATGAAAATTACTGTGCATGCGAGGTAGAGTCAAATAAGGAGAAATGAGCATACTGTATGCATAATCAAATTATCTATGGATAGCCTGTGTTACATGTATTTTTTATCATCAGCATGCAACTGACTAGTGCTAATTATTTGTGACAGGAATTGTACATTAAAATTGGCTGGCCTCTATACCGGAAATATGGTCATGGTTTTGAGGTAGGAAGTTATGCGTTCTTTTGAAGTTTCACTTTATCTCCACATATTGTTATCATGGTCCTTCATTTTTATGTTTGCAGGCTTTCAAAATCATTGTGACTGATCCTGATTCTGTCTTGAACACGCTCACGTATGAAGTCAAAAAACCTGGTCCAGATGGACAGGAGGTAAAATTTGAATTGTGAGATGCATGAAACATTATGATTCTTCTGCTGGTTTAAGTCTCTAACCATTTCAATCTTTAGGTGACTGAGGTGGTTCCTGCCGTGACTGAGGAAGTCAAAGATGCTTTGATAAAAAACATTAGGAGAAGAATGACTCCCCAACCTCTGAAGATTCGGGCTGATATTGAAATGAAATGTTTCCAGTTTGATGGTGTTCTTCATATCAAGGTCTTATTGCACAAACCCTCTCTCTCTCTGCTTTCTTTGTTGTTTCACTGATATTTGTTTTTGAATTTGCAGGAGGCCATGCGTAAAGCTGAGGCTGCCGGGAATGATGATTGTCCTGTTAAAATCAAGCTTGTTGCTCCTCCACTTTATGTTCTTACCACTCAAACTCTTGACAAGGTTAAGCTTAATGTCTCTTTTCAATTAATCTGCAATGAATTTTTCCTTCTAACATGCCTCTGAAGTTTCGATTCACGTCTTTTAGTTCTGAAAGCATTTACATGAACTTTCACACTATGTTTTATGAAATGTTCTTTACTCAATACTGTTAATCCCCGTCTAGTATTCTTTTCCCTGCTGGAGTCATCATTTGCATGGTTGACATCATATCCATATGTTGATATTGCCATTTGCATGTCTATTTAAGAATGTCTTCTAAATCATGTTATTCCTTTTTGTGTTGGTCAGGAGCAAGGTGTAGCAACTCTCAATAAGGCAATTGCAGCTTGCACTGGAACAATTGAGCATCACAAGGGTAAACTTGCTGTCAAGGAGCATCCTAGAGCGGTGAATGTCCATCTTTTTTTTGTTCAGATTTAGTTGTTTTCTGTTTTAACTGTCCAATTGGCCTTTATTCCAGTCTTAATGTCCTTGCTATGGAGATATTCAAGCATGGTTTTATTCTTGGCATATCAATTGGTTGTTTGATTTGAAAATTTTGATCTTTCCCGAGTCTCACATGCTGCATTGATTTAGGTGAGTGAACGGGATGATAAATTGCTTGCTGAGCACATGGCAAAGTTACGTAATGATAATGAAGAGGTCAGTGGTGATGAAGATAGTGAAGAAGAGGAAGACACAGGCATGGGAGAAGTTGATGTCGAGAACACGGGTCACGGAATAATGGAATGAGGTTACTGCATACATGAATTTGATTGTTATCATTTTTTTAAAAAAAAATTATTGATTTCCCCCCTTTTCTGGTTCTATTTTTTCCGGGCAGTTCAAAACCTCGAGGTATTGTCTTGTTGAGTTGTTTTGCTAATTTATGATATCTTTAAGCAAGTTCAATGGAGTGTATAGACGGATGGCCTATTGATCCAAGTTTTCAAAATATTGAAGCTGTTCTTGTTGAGTACTTCCCCTCCCTGTGTGAGTTTCTTGGTTTGGCTCTATGATTTCTAAGAGATTGCATTCAATTGCACGCTATTAATCCTATGATGGTAGTATCCCATATTATGGGTGACTTTCTACAAACCATTGGTAAGCAATGTTGTTGGAAAGAAAATTACATGGATGAATTACCTAGTGTAAATGAATTAGAAACAAGTTAGGGGGTGATTGTAAACTCCTGGCTATCAAATCTTATTATCTTACAGTAGACTGCTTGAAACAGACATCCCTTTTTAGCTGTTGGAATTTTTTTTACCTCCTACTACATTGGTAAACTAGGAGTCTAGGTCCTAAACTTGCATTGTTCTTTTTTTTTTTTTTATAAAAATATTGACAAATGTGTTTCTTTAGAAACAATGTAGGAGCTTGAAATGTTTAACTTCTATATTTGATGCGTTACATGATATATTTCCTTTCCAAAATGTTTAATTTCGAAAATCTCTACAATCAAAAAGTTGTGTTTTATTAAATGAGAAAGAAAAAAATCTAGCAACTTAGATTTGATCAACCAATAAACTCAAAGTATATTTAAAAATAGAAAGACCATTTTCAAATGATTTATTCAAAAGTTAATATGAATACAACATTCAACTACAAATACCAGCAATCCTTCGTGTCATGTGGGAATTGGTGCCTATATCAGAGATTATCACATTCAATAACATGAGCCAAATAGAAAAAGGAAAATCAAAGAATCCATACCTAAAGTTTTCAAGCTCCACTAGTCTCATGGTTTGACAAACCTTAAGAGGCACTTCCTCACCAGACAAGACCTCAGGGATTCCTGCTTCAGTTTTAACTGGGATCATCAAGCTCCAACAGTCTTCTTGTTTGGCTCAAATACATACTTGATAAGAGACTCCTTGATGGACAGGAGTTCAGGGAATTCCTTCTTCAATTTGTTTGCATCAAGTTCATTATTGCTCCTCGGAGCAACTATAACCTTAGCCTGGTCCTCAAGATTGAAGTTCACCCAGGTGAAGTTGGAATCGATGTAGTCGCGGTACATTTCTAAAATCTCATTGTGACTGACCACTCCAGGGTTTGTAAAGTTCCAAATTCCAGTAAGGTTTCTCTTGGCCATCTCAATGGAAATCGGAAGAAGTTCATCCAGGATCGTCATCGAGTTGGGAATGTTGACCACCTTTTCATAACGAGTGATTTTCGTGATGAAATTTCGAGGATTGGCTAGATCCGATGAAATAGGCATCCTAACGCGCAATGTACAAACATTCTCATAATTCTTGAGCAACTCCTCCACCTTTTCAATCATTTGCAAAGATTCATCATTAGAACAACAGCACAATTCAGATCTAGATGAACTAAACAACAGCAAGAGAAAGGCAAAGCAGAATCAGGACCAATCCCCTATACTAGATTTCCAATCAATATTCCTTTCTAAATCCTAGAATTTCCAGCCAAACCAAAGTGTGATCAATGCCAACAGATTAGAACTTTCAGTAAAGATTAGAACCAATAAAAAAAAAAAAAGAACTTTCTTGCAATAAAGATAAGAACTTTCAATAAAGATTAGACCTTTCTTGCATATAAACCAATAAAAAAAAGACAACCAAGTTCATAAATCTATCTAACATAAAAAACCCAACAACATTTCCTTGAAATCACAAGATCTGATCTGAACAGCATTAGCATTAACAAATAAAATACGAACACATAATTTCCAACATTAAAAATCTATGCTGCAAAACAGATCAAACAAACAAACAATCAGATGTAATAACGTGTTGTTTCCAACATTAAAAACCATGTTGCAAAACAGATCAAACAAACAAATAATCAGATCTAATAACATTAACATAACTCGCAAATTTAAAGGGAAAAAGTATTATTCTTTTGTTGGTTGCTTACCATAGCCTTGGTCTTAGAATAAAAGGAACCAGTGAAATTCGGATAATCCTCTTCCTTGAACCCGATACCCGATTCGATCGGATGAGCCGCATCGTACTCAAAGATACAACCCGTAGCATAATTAATCAAGATAAGGCCTTTGTCTCTGCACACGTCAGCAAGGGTAAGAGTCCCGACCACATTGGTTCTGATGGTCTCGACCTTATGGGATTCGCACCAGTCGACATTCGGACGCCCAGTGACTCCGGCGGCATTGAACACATGGGTTGGTTTCACGGCGGCTATGTCGGACTCGAGGGACAGCCGGTTCTCGAGCCGGCCTGACCCGTACTCGAAGTCGATTCCCTTGGACTCGCAGAGTTTGCCTAATAAACCGCCGATCCAACCGGATCTACCGTATATCAGAAACCTCAATGGTTTCTCCGATGACCCATTTGCTGGTAACCCCATATTTATTTATTTATTTATTTTTTTGAAAGCAAAGTGCAAATTTCAGGGTTAGATTGTTACTGATTGAATGCTTCATTGATATATATAGACAAAAAATGAGGTCATTATTTTTCTAATTTTTGCCGTTGTTTTATTTATTTATTTATTTTACATACAAAAGATTCGGGATTGAACAGAGACGAGTCGGTGAGGAAAAGGAAATAGTAGTCAGAGGTTAGGCTCATGATTGATTCATGGGCTTGAAAATCATTAGTACGTGGAAAGAAGTACGGAACATCATACACCATGAACCATAATCCATGATGATCTCCTGGATATTGTGATCGTGAACTGTTGATCTCTCGGGGGAGTATACGAGCTTACCGTAGCTTCATAACACTGGAATACCACCCCTGTCTTAGATTCTTCAGTCTTGAATCTTGACTTTGGATGGGATATTTGGATCAGAGGACAGAGTTCCATTTTTGTCCAAAAGAGTGGGTGGTTCGAGGGAGATCACTTTACCCTTGTTCATGAACGGCAGTTCAGTTGGGACCCGCACCTGCTTTTCTAATATGCTAAGGCACCGGATCTTAAATTCTTTGTACCAGGGATAATTCTTTGTTAAAAAAATCTTGAATTATAATTAAAAGATTATTTAAAATTTTATTTTTGATTATAATTAATCAAAATTTGTTAATATTTAAAATGAATAAAATTTTTATAAAAATAAAAATTAACACAATTAATTTTTTATCAGTTAAGATAAAATTTTATATAATATCAATAAAATAAATAAAAATTTATATATAAAAAATTAAATAAAAAAATATATTTTTTTAAAATTTTCTCTCCTTCTTTGTCTTTACAATATTATTCAATTGTGAGGGATTTAAGAATTAATTAATTAAATTTTGTAGTATGATTAGATTTTATTCATTTAAGAGTTTAATTAAATCAAAAAATTAATTAAAAACTTTATTCATTATAATAAAAAAATTAAAAATTTAAATGATTATTGAATTATAATTCAAGATTCTTTAACCTTAATTGTTATAATCAAATCTTTTTTTAAAGTATAAAATTTTATCATTTTAGCTTATTCTAAAATTTTATTAAGTTAACTTGAAATCGATTCATTTTTTATATGAAATTTAACTTAATCAATTTACACAATCATATTAAGTGATATTTAATAAATTTATAATTTAATTAATATTTTATTACACTATTTAAACCTTTAAAAATAATATTAATAAATTTATTTAAAATTAATTAGTTATAATTAAAACTTCGCTCTTTTTTACCGCCTCGCTCTTCATTTGCAATTTTTCTCTTTTCTCTGACAGTTTTATTGATTTTATCTCAAATGCTTGTGCTGTGGTTACTTAATGGGATATGACGATCTTTTCTTTTTGCAGGTTGATCATCATGATCCTGCGAGCATTTCTTTGCTTAAGTTTCATGCACTGTGAGAGTCGAATGAATAATCATCATCACTCTCTGTTGGTTTTCTCCACAGCGAGGTCACCCACACTGTACAAACAGTTAAGGAAAGCACAAATCTAAGGCTCTGAAGAAGAAAAGAAAAATAGCAGAGATTAGATTCCTCCCTCCGATCCACCAAAGGAAAGTCCAAAAACAACAATCACATTTTTATCGTTTTATATTTATTTCAATCAGACCGGCGTCAAAACAAATCCATCTCTCTCAATTTCTCACAAAAGGAAAGCAAGATATTTGAAAATTTTGAAATGAAGTGAAAAATTTGAGGGAGATGAAACAAAAAGAAAAAAGATTATCTTTCGACGATTGAAAAAGAACTTTTCTTTTTGCGAAAGGTGATAATGAAAATCAACAGAAATGTCCGTTGTGACGATTGAAGAGGGAAGCGATAAAAAAAAAAAAGCAAAGTTTTAATTATAATTAATTAATTCAAAATAAATTTATTAATATTTATTTTGAAAGATTTGAAATGTTTTCATTAACGAAATATCTTTAAATTATTAATTGATAGTATATAAGAGTGATACATTATTAATGTATAAAATATTAATTTTTTTATAATTTATATCTCAACACATATTTTTTTTCTTATATTAAAATTATAATCTCATTTATATTAAAACTATTAGTTAATTATTATTTTTTTTACCCCATTTGCATTAAAAAATCAATTAATTTTTTGTTTTATGTTAAACGATAAAAGATTATCAGACTTCGTCGGATACCTTCTTCATATTTTTTAATATAATAATTTATTCAAAATTTGATTACTTTATGAATGCATTGTTTTTTAAAAGAAATTCCTAAATGCATTTATAAAAAGCAACGGAACTTTTACTATAAACAACGATAATCACTCGACTAATAGCCACAGAATGGTATCATCTCTAATATCGAGAAATCAGGGAGCATTAATCAAAATTCAAGGCCAAAGCATAAGAACTGACTTGTTCAACATCAACATAAATCCGCTTGTCACCACTCCCTTTGATAACATATTCACAAGTGATTTTAGATTGTGAGATTTTCTTGAATGGCTGTAAATGAACCCACAATTTTTCCACCCACATCGGGGAATGTTTCACAGCCAGGAAGGGCCTTCACTTTCCCCATCCGATCAACTTCCACCGGATACTTCAGAAGGTGACCCTTCATTTCTGTCACCTCATCAGCTATGTATTGTTTCCAGTTCCGCTCACCCAAAGACCTGACTCGTCTCACACATTCCAGACTCTCTGGTTGCTTAAAACTTTCTTCAAGGGCTCCAATATGCTCTGCCCATAGTGACATCCTATATCCGTAAACCTGCAGTCATTGAGTTTTGCTCTGATTAAGCAAACAGGGACCATAATTATGAGCCACACCACTATAGAATCTTTAGTTAATTTGATATGCTTATTATTTTTTGCACAGCTTCTGTTTACTCATGTGAACTTCCATGGGAAAACGTGGCCTCCACAAATCAGAGCTTTCAAGTTTAATGAGCATGTGCACACGTGAATTTCTTCAAATGTACAAGTCTGACATTGAAATTTCAATCCATCCTATGGTGACTTATAAGCTTAAAAAAATTAATGCAAAATCAGTACACGCTTGATTATGAAACCTGACTAGAAATGTTAAGATATGTATGGAAATAGACTGCCAACCTAACAATGAGATAAACGCATTAAAATGTATCATCTCAAGCTTACCTGGCCATGCGGCTTGTATGGTTTGCTTGAGCAGGTACGGTGAGGCTGATAAGCACCCATTGCTATTTCAGTGTCTCTAGTGCCTTCCATCGAGCGCTGGTTGATATTAGCAGATCCTATTATGACATAGTCATCATCCACTATCATACCTTTAGAATGGATGTAAATCATAAAGCGTCGATTCTTCTGAGCAAGTGCCTGCATTACCAACATTTGGTACATTTTCTTATGGATGAGCAGGCTGGAAGATTAAAGAGAAAGATGAAAGGTCTATTTAGGTAGGAAAGGGAGGTACCTGAGGAGTATTTGATGCAGTGGAACCTTTGGCATCCAAAGAGTCTCCTCCATGTATAGCCTCTCGATTGCCAAGGCAGAAGAAATTTAAAAAATCTTGAGGCTCATATTTATTCTCAAGTCCAACTTCCACCAATGCCTTGTAAATTATGTCATACATCATTTGCATTGTTTTATGCTGCGGAAATCAACAATTATACTCAGTGAAGAAGTTTAACATTCAGCAGAATGTCTTAAAAGACTTTTAAATTGAAACACACAATCAGTTTAGGAGCATTCTGCAGAACTTGAAATGAATATTACCACCTGAAATGCCATCTAGCATGCAAATAATTGATGCTTAAGACATAGAAGTACTTTTCTAAATGTAATTGGAGCCTACCTGCCAAAAGAGCATCCTTTGGATAGGGGTGCTTGTTGTAACTCCTTCTGGCCACATTGGGATAAGAATATATGCAGAAAACCTCTCATTTGATCTGATTTTGTTGGCAATTTTGAGAGCAATTTCAATTGGTATTAAATTATTTGCACCTGTAAGTAAATGGCATGATTACAACCTTATATATATTCAAGTCTGTCCTCAAAATCATTATGAACGGGAGAAATGTAGGATTACTCAGTCCATCTGTTAGATGATGGAAGTTTTCAAATTTCAATGCTTCCTCTCAAAAGAGATCATATGAAAGATATGACAAGTTGAATGATATGGAATACTGTCTCCATGTTCTCGTGAACATCTCAAGAAGGAAAGAAATATCAAAATTTCCAGTTTGATAATTTAGTTGAAAGCTAATTTTACATAATTATTTTATCTCCATTCCTTACCTAAATCTTTGTGAGAATCCCAATTAAATGATGATCCAAGAAAGTACTGATTCTCAATGTAGATGAAGCGTTGAGCAGATCGGATTGCATTGACATATGCAGTGTGTATGCTCATGTCTATGAGGACATTCTTCCCACACACCAAGTTCTGGACAAAATATAAACATAAAAGCTGGTTTAAACTTGATCAATCATTCTAGGGTAAGAACAGCTAAAATCAATAGGTTTCTCTCACCATTCTTATGGCATCTTTTGGATCGTCAGGAAAACCTTTCACAGAATTGGAATCAATTGAACGGAAAACCTTTGAAGGTAGGAATTTAGAGGAACAGGAAAAAAGAATTAGGAAATAACAAAAACAGGAAACAAGAAAAGTAGTAATGAAATACTAAACACCAATAGCTCATTAACATCTAAAATACCTGAACATGCCAAGTTTCTGGATCATCATTGCTCAAAGAAGGAATTTCTGTCATGCCAACAATTTCAGGAATCCTTTCAATCTTCAGTAACGCATCATCATGTGAAGTCCTTAATTTTTGAAGCCCATGGGGTTTTGAGGCCTTTAACCAACGCTCCTCAAAATTGGTGAGTATGTCATAAGCAGCTGGACCATCAATTCGACAATGCAAATCATGCCATGGTTGTCTTGGACAACCACCATCAGTTTCCTACACAGGAAGAAAGACTAGTGCTTGTAAAAAATTTAACTAATGTGGTAGATGATTTCTCAACACAACACCAGAGTCCAGAGCCAGTAATTCCTTCTAAAAAATTCCACTTCATATCAAATACTATATGAATCATAATCGATTAGTAGTATCTTTTTTATTTAGTAATGGATTAGAATTAAAATGGTCATTGTGCAACTGATGACATGCATCACTTGTACATGGTTGCATCAACCAAGCAGATAGGGTTCCCATGAGTGCTTTTTGGTTACACCCAGAGAAATCATATTGGACACATATGCTTCCTCTCAAATATTTCATAGAGTGGCCTAAAAAATCCCAAAAGAAAATAAAACAACTGAGAGAAGTGAGGAAAAGTGAATAAATGGTTACCGTGAGGGAAGGGTTGTGGTAGTCATCTTTGTGCACTGTTTGTAGTGTTCTGAAAAGTTGATGGTTTGGAGTATCATACCGACCCTTGCACAAATCTAGACCTCCAACAAACGCTGTGATCTTTCTCTTGTTGTTACCGGCATCAGCATCAACAATCACAGTTTTCTGATGATGGGTATAGATTGTTCCAGTTTCCTGGTAAGCAAAGGTCAAATGAGAACAAAGTCCTGATTCAGAGCATTACAAAATGTAAATAGTATCTAAGTGACATGTTCCCTCATCAAAATGTCAATAACAAGCCTAATCAAAATATCAATAACATTTTTTTTACAAAGTAAATTAATTCCTGATACTCTAGAACTAACAGCACTTGGACCATAGACATATTTCTAGTAACTGATTATACCCAACCTGCTTTTTTACCCAGCTTCCTTTTCCAGCAGATCGAGGGCAAAGTAACACTTGCACTGAAGAGTGCTTGAAAAAACGGCGAGTCTCTTCATCATTTGTGTTCATGATTCCTTCCTGCATATCATAGAAGCCAGTCTGTGACTCGTTCAAGTTAAAAGAAGACTAATTGCTAATTTAAGAAGGATAAAACTATTGAATTGATTGTTGAATGACATGTAGTATCAATATTCCTTAATTACTCAAAGCACAGATTCTAAAAGGTAGAAAAAATGATCCTCTAACCTACAAAGCCTTATCAAAGCTAGTTCAAGCACAGCCACATTAATCATATCACACTTTACAAATACACGGAAGAAGAGGATGCTAATACAGATAAAATTAGTACAAATTCTAAGAGAGTATATTTTGATATTGATATTGAATAATGCTAAATTCCATGATGACGACTGCATCACAGTTAGTTTCTGGTGCCACCACATAGCAGTACATGGTTCAAGTCTTATTAGTTATACTTGAAAACTCATCAAATCATACCATACTACAGGGCTTCCAAGACATACAAGTGGACCAGTGATGCATACTATTTTTGCCCCTTTATAGGGAAAGGGCAAAGATCAAACCTGCAACCACGTTGCTGTTGGCTCTCCAACATTGTCTCACTCCTTTATGATACTTTTAGTCTTTAAACATCACTGCTGCATATAAGATATCTTACAGTGAGATTATGAAAAGAAAAAGGAGTTTGTTTAGTTGCTCACCGTTTTATATCCTAAAATGCTCCTAGAAGTAGGATCATCCCATACAAGGAGCAGCACCCTCACACCTTCCTGGGATTTAGTTTTGAGAAGATCCCCTAATGTGGCATTTGTTGCCTTATCAGTTTCACGAACAAGTCTGACATTGTGATAGACAGACCACCCTGCGATGTATATCAAACGACGGGCCTGACCTATAGCATTACATATGTCCTGCCAGCAGTTTCCATGCTCATATCGAATATTACCATCAACCTTCAAATTGAGAAGGAAACTATCGTGGACATGAGCATCTTGATACAGAGTAACTTTGCCACCTTTCCTAAGAGGAAAGTATGTACCAGGGACCCCATGATAGTCAGGACCTGAACCTAATCCCTTACAGTAAAGCGCCACTTTCTCAATTGGGGTGTACTGAATTGATAAAGTCAATGCAGCTCCAGGCTTGCAAGGCTTTCCATTTGCATCAAGGATAGGGAAGGTTCCCTCAACTTTTGTGCCAGAGCATAATTGCTTAACCGAAATACCAACAGCTCCCATGATCTGTGAGCCCACAACATCACTGTCTTTGACAACAAAGTGGACTTCTGAGGCATAATGTGCAATAGGAACGTTAAAATGCTGCATCCAAACCGGGTTCTCGGAATTA
This sequence comes from Durio zibethinus, assembly GCF_002303985.1. Next base: position 3,409,058 of record NW_019167838.1, on the reverse strand, counting down.
CTAATAACAAAAGTCCTCCCAATTACAGCACCAGCCACAGAGACTGTAACATAAGGATCACTGGTTATCTTATGAGGCATATGGTCTTCAGTTTTGCTGCCAACTTTCAAATTAAACATTCCAAATACGTCGCCTAACTTCTTGTGGAACAAATCCATGTTAGGAAGGTTTTTAGCCTCCTTGACCCAAATATCTAAATTGCCATGCAACAGCAAAACCTCCAAGGACTCTTTACTTGTCTTAAATGGCAGAACTTGTTGGCCCTGACCATGGCTTGAGCCTCCGAAGGACAGCGTTTCATGGAAAAATTTAGCCATTCCAAAATTAAACAAGAACGGATTATTTGGGTTGAGGCACTAAATTGAATGAATATCAAGGCAAACTTGGAGCTTGAAACTGCCAGAGGAACAATGAAGAATATAATCCCAGTTCAAAATCTGATCAATATCCAAAACATCTGCAGAAACAAAACTGGCACTCGAAAAAATTGGGGGTAGGAGAAGAAGAAAAAGCTGGGTCTTCAAGGAGGTTTGAGGGTATATTTATGAAAGAGAAAAACCAAGAGTTGAATTGGTAAAAGAAAGTGGGAGGCACAGACGAAGAAGATATGCTTTGAAAAAGCACGTAATCCAGATGATAAGTACGAAATATAATAAACAAACAAGAAATTGAACGGCACATGTGAATTATGAGTTGAACTTGGATGAAGAAGAAGAAGAAAATTCACAACTACCCAATAAAAAATAGTTAAAAGGGGACCCATTTATATTTCTAGAAAAGGATTATTCGCAGGCAAACACTGTTCTAAGACTACAGAGATGGAGATTCCAATGCTTGTGAAGCTGTATGCAGGTCAAAGCCGAAGAAAGAAGAAACTTTGAAGAGAAATTTTAGTCGAGGTTTTGCTTAGAAAGTTCCTTTTCGTGTCCGGATTTTGACAAGTACTTATTACACCCGTAATCATTACTTGTTTTTTTGTTCACATTGTATGGATGGTTTGCTTCGTCAAGAGAAAGCCGGCCTTTTGTCTTGCTTGAATGACAGCAGCCAGCCACGACATGACATGGGCCAACAAAATGTCAACTAGAGCATTTACGGTCATTTATAGACACGATCTGTTCTCTTTCCATTGGGAGGAGAAAAAGAATTGGAGGAACAAGAAGAAATTAAAATAGAAATATAAATCCAATTTCCCAATTAACCAGTGAATTTTTTTTTGAATAATTAAGCCAATTGAAACGTCTTATGGTAATTGGCTTTTTCTCAACTAGAAAGCTGATGAATTCCACTGTTTGGGTAGCAGTTCTTCAATTGCTAATCAAGGTCAATGTACTTGATATCCTGGACTTCTTCTTAGCTATCTCAAGAACCAAACAAAAGAACTCTTGATATTAGTGTCTCTAATAGCTGATTCGTAATGTTTGCATGCTGCAATAATTGTATTTGTCAGATGGCTAAGTTAGAATTCTGAAACTCTTGTACATTGAAAACTAAAATATTTTTAAGCGCAGGACTTCATTACCCGCCTGTTTTAAAATTATCGCGAGGCCTAGAAAAATAAAGGAATATTTTGGATAGCCTATTTTAATAAAGAAAATCAGTTTTGGGGCCCATTCATGCATTGTCTCTAATTCTGAGTCTGGAATTGTGGCAATGACTCGCATTTCAACTAGTAAATTCTCGATTCAGGAATATTAGAAATTAGAGACACCTCAATAAAAAAATATCTGACAGGAAGTTTGTTTATTTTGTTAGAAACTTGAATCTACAAACATGTAAGCCATATAAAACTCATCCTATTACAACCTGTATTTGGTTTTTGAAATCATCCAACTTCCCAGATTCTTTTCAGCACCTTCTCAAAATGTTAGCCCACAGCTATTTACCCCAAGAGGTCACGTAATAGCTATACTAACATCAGCGTGTTGAAACTTTCTTCTTCTGCATTCCTCACGGAATTTATTGTCTACCTTTTCCGCTTGGACTTTAAGGAGGTCACAGATTGAGAGTTGCTATGCCAGTTGCGCTTCCTTTGGTTGATGAACCAGTTGTTGATTTGCTTTAGCTGCAATCCTGTCTCTTCCACAAGTTTGGCCTTGTCATCTTCCTGTAGAGAAATGAAATGAAATTGTAATTACCGATCAGTTAAAGTGGTATGGCTCTTTTGCAACCCAAATTCTGATTGAATATGGCATTTGGTGGAAACAGCTGATCTAATGATCAGTTATATTCCTGGATCATCCAGGACTTGTCCTCTCTGTTGAAATAGATAACTAATTCCAGTGAATGGAATCAAATTAATTTTTCAATAGTATTGGAAGTTGAAGTTGGTTGCTTACAGTTGGATATGGCCACTTTGAATGTTGCTGCCACCAGTTCTTCAGCACTGTAGTTGTGTCACCTGGTAATTTTCCAGCCCTTCTTTTTCGTAGAATTTCCTCCCTCACATCTTCAATTTTTGATTTGAAGCCCTGTACGGACATTACTAAATGTGTTACTGTTTATTTGCTGTGATGATCAAAGTCAAACTATTTTAATCAGTAACTCTGCTGTTTCAAAAACAAATTAAAGCTGCTTAGAATCTTGATCTCAAATGTAGGAATCTGCGTAAAAATACTCATGTTAAAGTCTCCAAATACCCTTTTAATCTGCACAAACTTTTTTAATATTTCAAATGAAACCGAAAAATGCAATATAAAGCCTATAGCAACAATGATTCGAAACAATCACCTGTTTCAGTTCAATCTTCAGCTCCTGCCGAACCCTCTCCATCAAAGACCTTTCAGATTCAGTAGGAAGTAGGGGACCAAAACCCATTAAGTCATGCCCATCAGCACCAGGTTGATCCAAAGAGAAGTTCATTTGCAGCTCATCCTCATCATCTGACATTGTTGCACCTGTACCTTCAGCCAAGGTTACTCCTGAAAAAGGGAAAGGAAATATAGTCAGGAAAAACTCACTAAGCAATCATCATATATAGTTTGCTAGACCAAAGGGCTCCAATGTTTTTGCATAGTTAAGATTTATAGATGATTGATTAATTTGTTTCACATGGGGTGTTTCAACTTTCAACACAATGTCAACAGACGAAGTTGTGTTTCCAAGCATGTTTTGCACTTGAGATCAATGTCGGACTAGAATCCCTTGTTTTTATTTTTCAAGGCAAGCTGATCCTTGGTTTTGTTGGGCTAACCTGTCTTCACCTGGAAGCCCAATAAAATGAATTTTGTTGGGTTGGGCCTGCTTAGATTACTAAAATTTAGATATGTTCCAATGCCATATTATTATTTGGCAAAGAAATTTCAAATATTATGAGGTTGATTTTTGGAATAAAAGGATTTCACAAAATTTTTTACAAATAATTTGTTTGATGTCATAGTTTTTTATGAAATAGAAATAGATTCTATACTATTTTCTAGAATTCATTTATTCCACAAACAAAATTAATCTAAATTTCTTCGTTTCTTAAAGTAAAACATTAGTGAATTTCTTTAAATAAAATTCATCAAATTTTAATAAAAAGGACTCTAAGACAGAAATACAATTTCCAAATCAAAACCCATACTTTGATGAATCATGCATATATATATATATATATATATATATATATATAGATTCAGGTGATTTTAACAAACTTTAATGTTTATATAAATGGGTATTTTTCTGAAGTTATTGCAAGTATTTTTATCACCCTTCAATAACCAATAATTAAATCTTAAGTTAATATATTTCATTTATAATCAATGTTTTATATTATTACATTATCAATCTATTAATATAACATATACATATATATATCATCCATGTCAATAAGAGTATAAAATTTCACTAACCAAATTAAATTATCGCATATCTCATTAAAGTATATTTAAAAAACTAATAAAGTTGTATAAAAAAATAAAACATATGATAATATTCTAATATCGTTGGTAGAATTTAAAAACTCAACTAATCATAAATAAAAAAAATTATATATTTTTTCAAATTATTCACTGCTTTTTTTTTTTATATATAAATAGAGGTAAAAAATTGTAACTACCATTGTGTTTATATTGCACCTTATGAACTTTCAGTCCTGCATTAAAACAAGGACGAGCATCTATAAAAATTGAGGGGACAATTGTCCCACTTCTTAAATGAGGCAAGAAAATATTAGTCCTTTTCTGCTAAACATAACAGCTAACATGATGTCCCTGTTACCATATGATCATGACATATGATAAATTTACACTTTATTAAAATTCATCTTTAATTTATACAAACATGTCATGTTCCCAAACACTCAGGACCACCATGATTGAGCCTTTGCTCTTTTAACCACAATATTCCACAAATTAATTTAATTATATAACACAAATGTTTTAGAATGGCATCTCAAATTTCAGTTTGGCCTTGAAGATTTGAAACATTTTTTAGCATCTCTTTGAAGAAAAGAAAAACCAGAAAACATGATCCACCAAGCATCTAAAGGTGAAAAAAATACTGTATATTTTGGCATATAGATGATGAGTAGTTTTTTAAATCTTTTATTTGGGACCATTGGCTTTCTAATCTGAGCCTCCACTTTTCTCAGCATCCTCCTTTCTTCTCAACTCAATCAACCTCGCTCAAAATTAAAAACTTGCAATGTCCTTGGCATCTTATACAACTAATAATATTTCATGTAATTCATGTTTCGGTTAATTCAGGTTCCGACTATTTTTGGGCTTAGGTCGATTCGAATTCGGATTGTTACGATGCTATTAAGTTGTTAAATATTGGAGTAGCCAAAAGTATTCGAAAGTAGTTCTTATATGTACGTCCTATATTCTGATATGAACACAGCTAGCTTGTTTGTAGCCTGTCATCAAGAACTGAGATTTTAGAATCAACCTTTCCCCGTAGGCCAGCCAATATCTAAGATAAAATGTTATCTCCTTCATTAAAATTGTACACTTTTCAAGCAGAAGCAGGCACAAAACCCAGGAAAACAAACTGTTCAACGCTTTAGACTCCAATTGTCAGAAAGGTGTAAGCAATGCAAGCATGAGTATTAGCTGCCAAACTGTCTTATGATGTTCTGAAAGCTTCCCAAACCCTAAAAGCACCAAGATGCAACTAGCCTACATCTGATCTGACGGAATATATGAAAGACCCAATATCAATATTCCATTAACTTAAGCAAAATTAACTAATGCTGTTTTCATTCTCTCTATTTCTTGTCAATTTTAACAACACAAATCATCGAAGCTAGCTTCATGCCTAGACTCTAGACAGTAGACTATGGTTATATATAGCTTCATATATAATTAAAAAGAAAAAGAGACCAAATGAAAAAAGCGTGTGAAACATTATCTTATTAAATCATTTTTATAGTGAATTCTTATCCATCCATGACCGTGGGAATCTAAAACTTAGATACTTAACAAGATTCATGCACATTTTGTATTTAGAAAACGCAAATTGATGAAAAACTTTGTTAGGAATTAATAAAAGCACTCTTAGAATCCAAATATTCCAAGTCAAAGGGTAAGGGGTGGTGATGGTGGGGGTGAGGGTGCCATCTTCCACCAAACTAACTACCCTGGCAGCCCCCTAACTATAACCTGTAGTATGATTTGTATTTTTTTTATTGGTTAATTGGTCCTACAGCACCAAATTCTTGGTATGGACTCTTAAGCTTGCAAGAAAGCCAAATATCAATCCTTATCCCTCCTGCCTAACTACCAACCGCATAAAAACACCAAAAGAAGAAGAGAAGAAAAATATTATTAATTATCTTTCTAGTATATATTTATACCTAGAAAACAAGATAAGTAGTTGAAAAAAGATTTAATTTTAATTTCTCCTTTCGTCTATGAGTTTATCACATCATTAATTAACCTACTAGTGATAATTATTAGATGAATTATTTGATAATAATATTAGGAGGGAGAGAAGAGAGAGACGGGACAAACCAGTGAGAGCTTGTAAGTTATTTTCTATTTCACGGCAAGCCATGACAGCTTCAACGGCATGGATTCTGACATGTTGTTGAAGCTGTTCTTTGAACGTACACAGCACTATCAAATAATGTGACTGCAGCAAACAAGTTTAAAAAAAAAAACCACCATAAACAACAAAAACATTTTCCCACGTTAAACTCCCCAAAAAAAAGAGACAAAACAAGAAAATCTCAAATCACAAAACAAAACAAAACAAAGAAAGTCTTCAAAAGAATAGGGCGTTCGGGGAGGGGAAATTAATTAGACTTTGAAAAATAATTAAAAAGAAGAAGGAGAAGAAGAACTGACCAAGAAGTTGTCAAGCTCCTGTCTCTCATGGGATGATAAGCAGTGACCGTGTTGGTGATGTTGTGAAGCATATGACCTAAGAAGATTATGAGACTGTTCTAACTGAGCATCGATCAATGGGAACTGATCAATTGGTGTAGCAACACGGAGACAAGAAACATGAGCTGCCAAAAGCTGCTCATAAAGCGGATGAGTAGCTATCTCAGCCTTGAGCTGACGATTCTGGTCACCGGAAACAGACACTTCACCGCTGTTTAACCCTCCAATTGCACCACTCCCACCACTACTCATCATGCCTAACCCTGGTTCTTGCATTTCTTGGAACCACTAACGAGTATAGACCCAAGTATATAATACAAAGTACTAAAGGGAAAGTATATTAAGGACTGAAGAACAAAAAAGAGGGTTACAAAAGAAACGATGTAGCAGTAAAGGACCACAAAGAAAGACCCTTGTGCTTGAGAGTGAAGTGAACTAAGCCGAGGCTAGTATTTCTTTGAACGTTTTTAATGGAAAAGAAAGAGAGAGAAGGAAAGGGAAAACAAAGTTTCTTTTTTCTCGTTAATGGTGTAAGAGAGAATCAGTATATCGGGATCTGAGACACAAGGCTTTCTGCACCACCCTCCTCTGCTATATGTGCAGGGTTTTACTTATACTATTTACATAAACAGATAAAGTTAAAGAAGCAAAAGCATGAAAAAAATAATCAAAAGCAAAACAGATATATGAGAGACAGAGAGAGGAGATTTTTCCAAAGCTTTGTTTGAAAGTCTTTGGGGAAATAGTTTTTTCAGAGAAAAAAGATAGAAGGGAGAGGGTAGCAGGGAAAAGTAAAAAAAAAACCAATAGATAAAGCTGTTTATATGGTCTGACTGACAACTTGATTGCTTTATATATATATATATATATATATTTATTTATTTATTTATTTATTTATTTATATTGGGTTTTATTATTTACTTTTATTTTAAGATATTGTTGTATTTTAGCAAATAAGCATGTGGGATTTGATTGGAGCTTGATGCATTAAATAATTATTAATCAACCTTGAATTTTTCATAATAGAATTGGATTAGCACTTTAGCAGTGTTAATTCCCTTTATTAATCATAATTTTCTTCTTTTACATTTATTACCAAATTTTAGATTAATTACAAAATCTACCCTCAAAGTTTATCAATACTACACCTAGAACAATTTTAATTAATTGGACATGTATTTGCTAGTCGAGCCAAAATATTTGTAATAATTTTTTTATTTATTATCTCATATAACTTTAGTAGAATAATAAATCTTAAATGCATCGTATCTATTTGCAAAAATCCGTCCATAAAATTACTTAAAAAAATTAAAATTGAAAAAAGGAATTGTATTGGGGGTTTTATTTTCTTATTTATCCTGGATTTTTTATAAATCATATATATATTTTAGCAATTAAAGTACCGAGCACTGATTTGAGCACCCGTTGATGCGAGTGATATTGAAGGGAACACATTCCATTAGCAAGTGAGAACAATTCGTGTGGTCACTGTATAAAAAGGTTTGCTGTCTTTTAGCAAAAAGGTCCACGTCATTTCTATCATCAATGTTATCAAGTCTACATCCCAGCAACTGAAATTTTATTTTTTTAAGATAAAATATTTATAATACTAAAATTTTTTTTTATTTTAAATTATCAAATTTAAACTTTAATCATTAAAATTTTAATAATTTTTCAAAAATTTACATAGTTGTTGGCATATAAAACTTGTGTACTACTTCTACTACTAACTTGACCACCCATTTCTTATATATATATATATACAAAAACTTATATTTTACTTTAAAGAAAAACGAGAAAAAAAATCTTAGAATTATGGTGATTCAAATTTTATTAATTCCATATTGCATCAAAATAAAATGGTGATTCAAAATATGACTATTTGAACTTTTGAATATAAAATTGATTTTCTAATTGAACTCTAATTTCTGGTGAAAATGAAATAATATTATAGTATTATTTTTAAAAAATTAATAAACTAATTGAAAATTTTATTTGTAACAATTTTTATTAAAAATAAAAATACCCTTTTTTTTTAGAAAAAAATAAAAAATACGTATTCATCCACTAAAAGAGAAAAATATATAATAATAATAATAAACTTAATTTAATTATTTTATATAATTACTCTTAAAAATAAGATTAACAAATTTAAAATTTCAATTTCAATTATTATAAATTTTGTTTTTTCGAGTGAAGGGTCTCTTAAAAAGCAAAGGGTACTTTCCCTTAATCAATGTTAATTAACTTTTTTATAGGCAATTAACTTCATTTTTTTGTTATTTAAGAATGTCGGCTGAGGGTGAGCTGTCGGTTGTCACTGTTCCGCCCGCTTCTGGCTGCTGCATGTTTTTAATATTTTTCTCTTTCATTCGACCATTATTAATGCACTAACCCAATCTATACTCCATGATAAAAGAAAAAAAAAAAAAAAAAAACCCGAAAATATCTGCTAATGGTTTCTTTTTGCCAATTTTTTTTACCATTTTCCTGATTTAAAACAAAGAAAATTTTGAGAACAATAGCTCAAGACGTAATCCAAAAGTATAAGTAATTGATAAACTTGGTTGAATTAAACAATCAAGACGTTTTATTTTTACCTATTTTATTTATATATTTACCCTTAAAATGTTATTTCCTCTGTCTCAATTTATTTAGGCAATATTAATTTTTATGAAATTTAAAAAAAAAAATTGATTTTAATATATTTAATATTAAAATTAAAATTTTATGATTTTTAATATCAAAAAATAAAAAAATCATAAAATATAATTTTAAAATACAAAAAATAAAAATTTTAGATATTAAAAAAATAATTTTGGAACATCTTAAAAAAAAAAAAAAGAGATATATGGAGAATTAAAATTAACAATCTAATTTTCAATCAACAATTATAAGCCTCTTAATTTCCCATTCTCTCCTTAACTTTTGTAATGTGTTTTAAAAAATGAATTAAAAAATTGCAAATATCATTGGTATGGAGCAGCCATCAAAATTTCATATTTTTTCCCCAAAAAAACGAGAGTGAGTTGGATGTTTCTTTGGAAGCAATGCACTTGGATAATTTGAGCATGTGTGTTTTTCAGTGGCCTATCGTGGTCCGCAGTCGGTATGGTTGAAGACAAAATCTTGGATGTTTTCTATGGTGGTGGGCCCATTTTCTAGGACAATTTTAGGCGGTGGATCCTTCTCAATTGGCGGATTGTAGGAAGAAAAAAGTACTCCACGTTGGAGAGACGCCAATGGCACTAGTTAGACTTTTTTTTTTTTTAAGATAAATTTAATTGAGAGGAAAATTAATATCATTAATAATTTTTAAATTATAATAAAATATTTAATATAAATTATAAAAATTATTAATTAATATTGTGCTCACTCTTAATATAATTAGTTTTAAATGATGATATATAATAAATAAATAATTTTTTAAATATTATATTAGTTAATAAATATATAATTTAAATATCATATTAAAAAATTTTAAAATTAAATATTTTATTCTAATTTAAGAAGTATTTATGATATTATCTCTTAAAAAAATATATTTACTGAGAATTTATAAGTTGTTCTTAAAAAATTGTTGGAGTGTGTGGAATCGAAGTTAACTTACAAGAAAAATATTGATACTTGTCAACTTAGCTAACTTCCGTTGGAGGCATGGAGTTGATTTCAAGCAATAAAAAAAAACCTCAGCTTACTTTTATTGTTTCATGCAACATTTTAAAATATAAAATTTTAATAACTTTGTGTTCAAATTTTAAGATATGTATTTTTTTTTTTTTAGACTATAATTTTTTTGTAAAAAGAAGAAAAGAAAAAACTATATAGCAGGAGTAGAACTATTTGAATAGATGATGAAATTTATTATAGTAATATTGAAAATAACAATAAAAATTATTATAATTACGATTAAAAAAATTTTAATAAAAAATTTATATTAAATGAATTTTATTAAAATTAATATTTAAAATTAATTGATGATACAGTCAATTCAATTATATCGTACTAAAAATATGATTGAATCCAAATGATCATTTAATATAAAGAAAATATTGTGGCTTTTCTTTTGTTTTTGGTTGAAATGTTTGCGTTGGAAGCAAAGAAGTAAATTTTCTTAACTATGGTTTTAGATTTTGGTAAGAAGGTTTCACAAGTAATGCCTCATTTATAGAAATTATGCAAATTGTGTATATAAATATCCTGAATTTAATGGCTACTATTTTCTTTGATAACATCAACTAATTTCTTCAGATTTAAGAAAGATTGAAAGTCAGAGTACAATAACTAAAGAGATTATATTACAAAATGTTTTAAACAACACACTATCTCTTCTGAGAGTTTCAATTCACATGCACCCGTGTTTCCAAAAGATAAAACATATAAATAATTATATTTTAATTAATTAATTAAAATTATAAATTATAAATTTTATTAAAATATTATATAAAATTCACTTTTATTAGTAGTGGATTATTATATAAATTTAATTATAATAAAAAAATAGAAAAATCAAAATTTATTTGAAATTATTTGATATTTTGCTTAGGGGAGAAAACAAAAAACAGAGAGTGAGGGTTGGAAGGTTAATGACGTAATTCCAAAGGAAAAGGAAGAGGCAAAAAAAGTGAAGCATCGGCGGGCGTTGGTGGGGAGGTGGAGTTAGAAGTGGGGTCACCGTCACAGATGTAGCTTTGTCCTATTCCAAACCTAAGATTGCGACAATCTCAAGGGACCACCCCTTTCTTTATTATTTTTCTAACTTATTTATACCTACTAATTAAAGATATCATGATCATGCATGAAAAAGGGGAAAAAAAAATCACCGAACGTGAAATTTTGAGCCCTAATGTTAACTCTTTGAGAGTTAGGTGAAGAAGAAAAACCAATTTTTATGGTACAAATTTCAAAGGGTTTTGATATTGCGAATCGGATGAAAGGAAAGTGTTTGATTGAAAATGATTAATTGAACGGGGCAGCAAAGTGTCCAATGGTCGACTTTTGTCCTACTTTTTGGTGGGTGCATTTAGACAAAAAAAAAAAAAAAAACCTTTCTTGCTTTTCAAATTCAAAGCACTACTTTTTTTTTTTTTTGTTTAAATCAGGAGCACTACTTTTCTTTTAACCTAAATGTTTCAAGATAGAATATCACGTTTATAATTTATTTATTATATAGTAAAGCTTTGATTTAATTTGTTATTTCATGTTTATCAATGACCACAAATATATATATGAATTGATATTTTGTGAGACAACATGGGTAAAATAGAAATAAACATAACCCTCCAAATAAATTGGATTTCAATTTCTATTTGGAGTTTCAGTAATAATAATCCAAATTCGAACCCTAAAAACCTCAAGAATCAAAATAAATATCAAATGCTTATAAATTCTTGTCACTACAGTGACAAGTCAATCTTGGTCGACGCTGACACTACAAGAAGTAATTGATGTTGAACAGTTGAAGAAGGCAATTGAGAATTGACCAGAGATAACAAACTCCTACGCCATATATGATTCTTTCAAGAATTTAATCCCGATTGCTGCCATTGTCAATTTGTTATATGCTACATCAACATCACCCTCTCTGCCCCCATATGTGCTTCGTAATTGTTGATAACAAATGTTCCCCTTCCCCCCCATGACACCGTGGGCTACGCTTTCACATCCATTAGATAATAATAATAATAACAACAATAACCAAGCAGGTGGCTCCCCCAACATACACTTGATGCATAACCAGGTGAAGTTGTTCAGGTTTCCACCATACTTAAGCTTGTTTATGATTGGGACCACAAACTAGCAATGCTAGAAACATAGATAGTACTCGAATATAATTATAAGCTGCCACCATGGACAGTGGTTATAGGCTTTGAACAGGTGAAGTAATATTGCAATATATACATCCCATTTTATACAGTCAAAAACTTCACCTAAAATGACATATATGGTTAATCAGGGTTTTTATTAGTGTTGAAATGCAATTGGACCAAGACACCCACCATTTACAGTACAATGATTTCCCAAATGCATTAAAGCGAAACTCACATCACAATACACTTTTCTTTTAATTTTGCATCTTGCTTTGATGATGAAGATGAAGAGTTCCTTCCACTGCTTCTCGGCACCTGCAAAATGCCACTTCTGTCATTTAGAATTTCAATGTTCCGCAACACACCATACAAAGTCAATCTATGAATTGATGTCACCACATCAAGTCTAGAAGGATAAGTCATGAATGCATGATAATAATAGATAATTAATAGTTGTTGTTAGTGCTAGACTGCTATTCTATCAGTATTAACAAGCCTATTAAAGTCACACCAAGTACTCTCCATCTTTCAGGCAACCAGAAGATCATCAATACAGAGTTTAAACCACCATGACTGCATTTAGGGTACTAACTGGAAAAGCTCAATCTATTCTCAATACATTTTCCAACTGTTTCAGATCTTTTTATAAAAATTTTCTAATTGAATAGCATATTCTTTATTATTCCACACTACTACTAATAGAAAGTATCTACTTCATATATGATCCTTCTCTTCCATCTACATAGCTTCCAATCTAAACAAATTATATTTTTAAACAACAATAATTTATCATGTCACTTAGAGACCCAGGTAAGTCCAGCTGAGTTTGAGAAAAGAAAGTCCATCACACCACAAATCAGTGCACTCACCCGGATATAGGATTCAAGAATCAGTGATCAGAGTCTGAGATGACAGTTATTTAAGAATATCTTGAAGGAAGAGGGAATAAAATACCTGGGGACCTGTTACTATTCTTGAACCACCAACAATGGGTGGTTGCTGCACATTCTGACGCTGCGGCTGTTGTTCAAACTCTTGTTGTTGTAGAGCTATTGCAAGCTGTAAATCTGAGCTGTGATGATAACATCATAGAATTAATAAAACTTGTTATCCCTAAGCATAATAAACGACAAGTACAAACATGCTTAGAAAATTTTAATTCATTCAAGAATATTGAAAACGTATTTTAACTTAACCATTTTTCCAAACAAATAATTATAAAATAAAGCATCATTTCAGATATTGACAGAATAATGGCTTCCAAAACTTATGCAGTTATTGAGATTCATTAGAACTATTAACATCAAGAGAAATTATTGTAGAACAAATTAATATAGATACCCATAACCCAAAGTTAGGATAATTACGTTATGTCCAATCCTGCTTGCGATGCACTATCAATGGTGGCAATGTAGTCCTGCATCATGTAAATCTTTGGTAAGTTTCATTAAAGTCATTCGTCAAATCAACCATTAAAGTTTTCTCGCCAAAGGGAAATACGTACAGCAGCACTAGCCATAGCATTTTGTTCATCCCAAGTACCGGTGGCATGACTATCCACCTTGAATTCCTTGAAGTTGCCAGTCATAAACAGTGTGTCTCCATTGACCTGAAAGCATGAGGAGATAATTTTTGGATACCAAACTTCAAAAAAGAACCAGTAACAGAAACAACATAGGTTTAAAACAGTTACAAGGTTCAAATTTAAAATTTTAAGACCCTTAGCAGCATTTTTCTCTCATTTTTCAAAACTTTATTATTTCATTAGGAAGTTGAATGGGACAAAAACAATGAACAAAAGAAATGGAGAAAATACATCACCAAATGAAGAGCATTTAAAAGGTACTAGTATTCTGGACCAGAAAAGGAAAAATATACGTCTCACAAGCAATTTTCTATTTTCTTGTCATTTAAGCATAGTTGTTTAACTATAAAAGTTCTTAAGGCAAAGCATGGAGAAAGATCTAGTGTTCCTCAAAGCACAATATGTTGACTTCAGGAGTAATATTCTGCTCCCTGCTCATAATCATAGTTGCTATCATCAGCAAACAAGAACACCTACAGGCCACAGCTATAGCTAGTACCTCTGATACTAAACACTTGGCTGGCCTAAATTTTTGTTTCATTAGTTTTGATGTTTTCCATTTTTTCATAACACTAAAGCTAAAAAGCAAGTAATCATCCCAGTTAAACATTCATGACATACTTCAAGAAAGCCCCATGATGCAGTGGCCAGTGCACCACTGACTAGTTATGTATCTTAACGACTCCAATATAGTCCAAGACTTTAAAATTGACGACAATGTAAACAATCCAACTTACATATTTTGACTACAATTACAAATGAGACCCAAAAGTCAATGAAGTGATTCTTGCTTAAGAAGATATCAAGGAAACAATTTTACCTCATTTAGTTTCTCCCAAACCAAATCAGGCTGATTTAGATAACCTTGGTCAGTAGCTAAAAGATAGAGTTCACCATCATACTGCAAATAAAATGAGATTCAATGAATCAAGAAATAACTAAAGTAAAGAAACAAAAAAAACTGGTTCTTAAATTGGCTTATTAATTTAGTCAAGTTGTTCAAGATAAAGCATAAGTGGCAGGTCATAAACAGCCACAGGCAATAATTCACAGAAAAAGTGATTCCAGCTCCTAACCTTAAACATGGTGCTGAAATGATTATTACGAAAAAAAACACAAAGCTCACGTTCTTTAAGACCATCTTGTAAGCAAAAAAGCCTGCAAAATATATTAAGAGTCACTAGACAACAAGCTTCCTCATAACATAAAGTTTTATGATGTAATAGACTCAAGAACAAATTAGATCTTTAAACAGCTAAAAAATACCAAACATACCCATAAAAGGTCAATTGACTGGCATTGTTCTTCAAAAAGTTTCCAATCAGTTCCCCTGAATAGCATTAAGGAAATGCATTGTAGGTTATCTTGAATAAACACATGAAAATAGTAAGACAAGCAATGGTGGACCCAGAATTTTTTTCTGGGAGTGTCCACTTATAAAATGTATAAAAATTTGTGGATTTATCAATTTTGTCAATGAATTTACTAATTTTGTGGAAGAAAAAGGTGCCCATGAGAAAATTTTGGGTGTCCAGTGGAAAATTTTCCCCCAAAATTTCTTATTTTTCAATTTTGGGGGTGTCCGATAGAAAATTTCCCTTCAAATTTTCTTATTTTTCAATTTTTAGGGGTGTCCAGTTTATAAGGTGGATCTGCCTATGAAGACAAGAAAGTCCATTTGGATAAAAAAGGAAACAACTTCTTTTAAGAATTTAAAAATTAAACCTAAATGGATAAGAAAATGTATTAATTATTCTTTATAAAAATCCTCGAGGAAGCAACAAGCAACAAGCAAAAGCAACAAAGAATGGGGTTTAAATCAATGAAAGAAAGATATATGCACCATACAAGGTTATAGATTTACATTTTCTATAAGGTGCATTACTAACCTTCTTGTGGAGTGATTTCATCTTTAGACTTCACATTGCAGTCCTCTACAGCTCTTTTTTCAGCTTGTTTTGCAAGAATTACCTCACCTTCATATACAGGCTCCCGGTCCTCATATGTTGTTGTTACTGAATCTAATATGCATTCTTCACCTTCATATATAGGTTCACTTCCATCAAGACTAGAAGTAAACGCTTCAGGTACATCTGCATGATGCATTCTGCCACCAGATGAATCTGAACTAGCATTTTGTAAAGACACAGATGATACTTCTGGTGAATCACACCCATTCACATTATCTGGAATGTCCTGAGCATCAGTAGCAGAAGTGGATTGAATCTCAATTGTTTCACCCCCTTGTGAAATTTCAGTGTTCTTTC
Organism: Durio zibethinus; assembly: GCF_002303985.1. The sequence goes on along the minus strand of NW_019167838.1, from coordinate 3,393,085 downwards.
CATCTATAGAAGCAGTTTCCTTTGCCAGAGAAACAGGAGCTGCACTTTCAATCTGGAGCGATTCTTCAGCACTACTCCCCTTGAAAACCATTGTCTCAAAATTACTCTTCTCAACCACATCATTTGAAAGGCTAATTTGCCTATATTTAACGTAAGATAACTGATCCTGATTAATCCCATCAGTCTTTGGGGACTCTTCCCTTGTGAGGGTCTCAAAACATGTTTTAATACCACTACCATTGCTCAAGAAAGTGCAATTATCAGAAAAAGATGGTTTGTGCCACTGCAAGTTCTGATGTTCAACACCTTTGTCCCCCTCTACTGTATCTACAGAATCTACAGAAACAAGGTTCTTTGAACATGATCTTTCATCTAAACTGCCAGGATCACCAACTGAGGTTGGCAATTCAGCTTTTGACAATTTCAAGACTCTCAATAGCTCTTCTTCCTCCTCAAGATCCCCCTTTCTTAATATTTGCTGATCAGACACAAAACAAGGAGAATCATCAAAAGATCTGGTTTTTGAAAGGTTAGGAGAGGGAACTCCTAGAGTGGCAGTGGTTGCAGCAGCAAAATCCACACAATCTTCAGAGTTATTTTTATGTGAAACCTCCATATTTCGTGTTTCCAATGCAACAAGCTCCTCCATAATGGCATTGTAGGATTTTGACTCAATGGCACTAGCAGTTTCATAGTCCTGGCACATGTGCACCGTGAACATAAACTATCATATCCTGGTGCAATTAATTTGTATTGCATGATATCTGATTAAAATAAAATCAGGATTTGGCCAAAAAAAAAAATTAAAATCAGGATGTGCAGGCCCAAAACTTGTAAACCTGAAACCTAGACCACACAGGAATGGACATCTTAGAAAAATAACAGAATCCTAGTAATATAAACACTAATTAGAAACAAAATATATACTACAAAAAGTTAATGTAATAATCTTGAAAGGTAAGCAATACAATCTGATAATATATGTGACTAAAAAGACCATACCTGGGGATCAACTATCCAACCATGATAGAGGGGAATATCAAGCAGATCAAATATGGCACACTCAGGAGTGAACTCGAAATCATCTATTCTGTAAGTTTTACACATAATTCAATAAGGATTGCACAACGAGGCGATTTGTAGGAGAAAAACAAAGACAGAAATAAAGGAAAATGTTAACCTCCTGAATTTAATATTTACATCAATCCCTGTAGCAAGGCGTGGAAGTAAATCAATTGCATCTGCAATATTCTGTTGTTGATTTTCAACATAACCTGCATCTTTATTCTACATGCCAAAAAGGGTTTATCAGTATCATCCTGCTATACCATTAAGGCAGTAACAAGCAAATAAGCCTAGCATAAAAAAGGAAAGAAATTACATTGACATTACTGTTGGAATCAATGACGCGCTCGGCCACCAGTGAAAGCAATTTCTCCTGTGAAACTTCAGTTATATCGGAACTCAGGTTCAAATTATTCCTTAAAAGGAGAACATTACCTGTCATAGGCCCCAAAAAATGTTCATGTTCAAAACTTAATAAGCTCCAATTCTAATTCCCATAAAAAACGATATCACAATATTGACCAATTAGAAACTTGATCATGTTTGTAATTCGATTTATTGACATAAAAATTCATTTATAAATTTTTTGTCCTGTTCTTCAAAACACGGTCTAAGTTCTTCCACTAGCAACAGGAGGAACAATAAAGAATCAAACCAATAAACCCTAAAAATAATCAAACATTCGAAATGTTCAAAAAGTCGATTCTTGATCGCTCCCGGGAACAATGAAAAGAAAATTGAATCGAAATTGAAACCTAAGACCAAAACCAAAAAGATTAAATCGAAAAGCTAAAGAATTTTCAATCCGAATATTCAAAGCAACAAAACAATGACAAGAGACAATTAATAAATCAAAATTTAAAACCCTAGAAATGGAAAGAGGAGAAAGAGAGGAGTTACAGATGGCAAGGAGAGGGCAAGGTCCATTGTCGTTTTGGAGAATAATAGGCGTAGTACGACCTAAGAACTGTATAACCTTAGTCTTGTGCATGCACTCTTTAATTGCTTCTTGCTTTTGTTGTTCTTGATTGAGTCCTTCTTTCACTGCTTCTTCCTTCGATTCACACACAGAAGAAGCCGAACAAGAAGAAGAAGAAGCATCAGCAGCAGCAGCGGACATTTTCCTTTCTTCTTTTGCTTTGAAACAATTTAATCACAGAAAATTTACGTCACCACTAAATGAAAATAAGAAAAAAAAAATGCTTTTAGAGAGTTTTAAAACTTATGAAGAGAAAAATCACAAAAGAAAAATAGAAAGTGAACCATTATTGTATGGAGGCCTTTTATTTTGACGGCAACACAAAAGTTTGTTTTTCTTATTTTCTTTCTCCATTTTATTATAACTATTAATGATAAAGTTTTTTTATTAGTACCAAAAAAACATAAATATTTATTTTACTGATTCTATTTATGTAATTTAGGAGTTCACAGTTATTAGTTGTATCGTAATTTATTTATTTTTTATAAGACATTTTTATATAATAATAAAATAAAATTATTTAAATTTGAATTCTAATTTTATAATAAGTTACTATTCTTTTCTCTTAACCACTAAAAAAGATAAAAAAATTCGAAATTGATGGATTTCGATTCAACTCGATTTTTTAGGGTTAATTTTTTTTTTTAAATCAAGTATCAAATAGGGTAACGTAACATAAAAAAATTCGGAGTCAGATCGAAGTTGAATTTTAGGTAAACTCGACCATACTCGACTTTATATATATAAAAATTTTTTTTGTTTAATTAATTATTTAATTTTATATTTATTTATATATTTTTAATTTCATATGTATATTTAAAATAATATTTTATTAATTTCGAGTAGAATCAAGTATAATTTTATATAATATTGAATCAAATTCGAGTATAAAAATAATAAAAAATTTATCGGATCTAATCGAATTCAAGTTTTATATATTTAAAATCGGATTAAATTCGAGACGAACAAAAATCGATCTCGACTCAATCCGTTACCATCACTATTAATCACCCATTAAGAAATTATTGATTTTACATTATTTTCCATTTATTAATTTTGATTTTCATTTATCTCATGTTTTGAAGTTTAATTAGTAGTTAGCATTAGCTATTTAAAAAAAAAAATTAACTAGTGTATAATAAAATTATTTAAGATGATATTTAAGAAAAAAATGTAATTAGTGTATTGTCAACTCTTAGATTTAACAAAAATAATGCATCAAATATAATTTTTTAAATAATATATTTTATAAATACCAGTTAATCAAACCTACTTATATATTAACATACAGTTTTTTCGGCTAAAGGATAGCAGCAAAGTTAGGATTTTCATTTGCATATACCTTAGCAACTAAGAAAGGGAAATACTTAGTCAAATGGCAGGAATTATAAGCCGCGTAATTGGAGTTGAGGTTTTTTTTTGGACTCTTTTAACTTTTAATTCAGTTTAAATGTGTCCTAGTAAATCACGTTTTTCGACAAATCCGGACTTTGACTGCCGTCGTTAGAATTTTGATAAAAAAAAAAAAAAAACACTCACATCATTTTACAAGAGTGTAATCAAGTCCAGCCAAGGGTGTTTTTGAATTTAACTAGAACCCTCCATTATAATTGGAGTTTGTGTCAATCTCACTATACAGTGTAAAAATTGAGACCAAGTTTTCGTTGACTAATTTTGATCGGGTGGCCGACGGACTTTCATTTGTTTTTTTTTTTTTTTTTTTTATCCCTTAGTTTTTATTGTAAATACAAAATCACTCCTATAATTTAATTCTTTTCTTTTCTCTTTTAATTTTATTTAAAAATTTTGAAATAATTTTAATTTAATAATAAAGAATATCATTTGATATATTATTATTTTTATTAAATTTTAAATATTTATTAATTTTGTCAATACTAAATAATTTAAAACTTTTATTATATATAATCTTTAATCCAATGTTTTTAATGATTATTTTCTTTTCTTATTACAATTCACTTTATTATTATTGTTATTTTATATCCAAATACATATTTCATATTGATTTAACTCACCATAACAATAATAATTTATCTTCTATTATTATTTTTAATCTCATTAAAATTAATTTTATCGTCTATCCAAATGGATCTAAATCAATATAGTGAAAATCTTGAGTTTGAACTCGATTTAATTTTCGTTGTTCGATACTTTATTTAAATTCAATTGAATTTTAATTTTCAATTTAAATTTAACTCAAAATAAAAATTATATTATTCAAATTTATTTGATTAAATTTGTTTGATAAAAATAAATATGATTTTTATATTCGATTTCACATTCAATTATTTGTTTAAACTCAAATTAATATATAAAAATAAAATAATAAATTTTGAATTAAATAATAAAAATATATTAAATTAAAAAATTTAATTAAATTCGTGAACTACTCGAATTTAAAAATTAAATTATTTGAATTTAGTTTGTTCAATAAAATGAATTGCTCATATTCGATTTGATAATTATCAAATAAAATTTAAATTTTATTTGAATCTAACTTGAATAATTTATTATTATTAATATATTATTTTCATCTCTAATCTTATCATATTATATGTTAATCATGAATCTATACCCGCCAGTAATGGAATTTGTAGTTTACTCTGCATTTGGAGGTTGGGGAGTGTAGTGAAGGAGAGATTCTCTGCAACCAGGCTTCCCACATTTGTGTGGCAGGAGCTGCACTACAGCACACGAGAGCATGAGATGCTAATTTACAATGTCAACCAATTAAAATAAATTAATACTTTTTTTAGAACCCATTGCCAATTGCTACCCCGTCCAGAATCAGCCTGCTAGTCCATGACTTTATGAGCAAAAAGAAAGTTCGCACTCGTCAGTCCATAAACGAAGTCCATTACGAACCAAATAGGATATGGCTCATTAATCATGGGCCGGCGAGCAAGGATTGTGAGGAAATGTGTGGGTGGTTAAATTGATGGACCACAAGCTGGTAAAATTAACTCTGCAGCGCCTAGAGTTCCCGTTGGAGGGTCACTTTCACTTGTTCATTTGCACAAATGAAAATCATTCTAAGAGAAGTTGTTGTGTAGTATCTTTGAACGACTACATTAATTATTAACGAAATTTTAATTGCTTTGCTCATATCCTCTCTTTTTTCACCTTAATAAATCATAGCATCGTTGTTAGGTTTGATAACACTAACAAGATTCGATTATAAAAAAATTAAAAAAATATTAAATATTCGATTCGATATTAAATTTTAAAGTAAATTAACTAATTATATTTTTTAAAATTTTTTTATTAACACAAATGAAGTAAATCAACAAATAAGGCAATGAAGCATCATTAATTTTTCTTTGAAGAGAATACTATTTCGCCTATATACGTAAAGATTTAGACTCTAATCTTTGCCCCTAACCATATGAGGTTATGAGCTAAACGACGATTAGCCAACCAAGCTATCAATGGTCCATGTCACACCCCCAATGTGGAATGGTTCGTGTCCCCAATGTGGTCCATTAATACCTACTAATCATCACAAATAAAAAAAATTCATTAACTATGCTATTTTTTTGAAAAATCTAGAACCCAATAGTGCGCCACCACTTGGCACAACTGTTAAGTAAAAAAGCCCTAAATATAAGGGGAAAAAGGGGTGGCGAGAAGAGAAAGAGAAAAAGTAGAACCGAGGCCCCAGAGGCCAAAACCCCACCATCAAACAAGGAAGAGCCACGTGAAACCCAGCCTGATCATGATCACAGTACAAGAGATGACGTGGAAAACTCCCATTAGCTCCTTCTCTATGCCATTTGTACGGACAGACGCAGATGTGTTTTCCTAACCATGTACGGACCCACGCTGGAAATCGTTTAATCCTGATCGATGAGTGTCCAATTTTTGATGCAACCGACAGAAATGTTCTGTGTCTTTCACCTCACACGCTGGCTTTGCTTCTTTCAGTGGACACCGGGGGTGGAGGTTGTCGGTAAAACGAGACATGTGTCATGAATTCATGCGGTGGGCATACATTTTTGGTGCATCCTCTTCTCTCTTTATTAGGGAATCACATGTTTTGGCATTTATTCTCTATTTTTCTTTTTTCGGAGGTGCCTGTTATTTCCCGTTCAATTATACCAAAAGAAGAAAGACATTAGGTTCTCCACTTCCTTGGACTTTGTCTATTATAATATTTTTTAAATTTTATTTTTTTATTCTGTCTAGGGTTATAGGAGGTTGAGGTTGAGGTTGAGGAAGTGACAGAGAGCAAATTTGGTCAAGTCATTTTTCTCATCTATAAAATCTAGGGTTTCTTAGATTTTCATTTCCAAGAGAAATTTCAAAAAATTCCCAGTAAAATCTTGTTTTTTCTCTTTACATCAACTTGAGCTTTCCCATACCGAGAAAGATCTTTTTCAGGCTTCTTTTTGAGTAATATGTTTGTCCTAATTTGATTAGATTTTTAAGTTACTCCCTTTCTATTTTTAGAAACCTTTTTCTCATCTGGGTCTTTTGGTTCTTTGGTTGTTGACCATCGAAATCTGTTTGAGTTCAGACAGTTTACTCTTTTCTGGGTTTGTCTTCTAGGATTCATTGTTTCCTTTTGGTTGTAGGAGAACCAACTGCTACTGTGAGATTAATATGGTGAGAGGGAAAACTCAGATGAAGAGAATAGAAAATGCATCAAGCAGGCAAGTAACGTTTTCAAAGAGAAGAAATGGATTGCTCAAAAAGGCCTTTGAGCTATCAGTTCTCTGCGATGCTGAAGTTGCACTCATCATCTTCTCTCCCAGAGGGAAGCTATATGAGTTTTCTAGTGCTTGGTGCGTTTTCTCATCTTTCATCTTCATATTTGCTTTTTTTTTTTTTTTGGGTTACTATTTTAAGCTTATGCAAGTCTCCAATGTACTCAAAATACAATCTAAATAATATTTGTTTAATTAAATCTGTGGAGATATAAATAAGTTTTGGTAATTAAACTTGGATGTCACTTAATTATACAGAGGCCCCGCTCAGGCTGCTCTCCTACCATGTAGCTAGGCAAGTACTATGATAGATGATTCCAGTCTTTATCTCTGTCAGAAGGGTCTGATCTCTTTCTGTCTTCTTTAGTTTTTCTTCAGAATAAAATCTAACCAGGTTATCTTGTTCTGTTGGGTTTCCTTGTTAGTAGATGTTCCAAGTGATCTTGCAGATTTCTCTTGTCCTCTCTTCAAGCACGAGTCCTGAGAGACAAAAAGAAAGAGAGATATGTGGTCTTTAGGGTTAATGTTTTGGGTAAAATATACTTGGATTATTGATCGCCAAAGTTTAGGTGTTTAGTCATATATGTGAGCAAGCTCACCTTAGCTAGCTAGCTTTGAAAAGGTTTTAGAGGTTAATGACAATAAGCAAGAAGCAGCAATATATAGGCTCATTTTATGAGAATATTTCCAATTTGGTTCTATCAATAAAATCTTGATTTATTATCAACATTTCCTTTATGAACAAAACAGGTGATAAACACTTTTTGAGTTTTATTTAATTTGAACCCAAAAAAACAAAAAAGAAAAATTAATAAGTTGAAAGTGAACCTGTTGACTGTTAAAGGGGGGCCTCTGAGCAGGAGCTGAGTTTTGTACTTGGCATTTCTTGTTTATATGGTTTTTTTCATTTTTGACAATACATAATTCGATTACACTGGATAAATAATTTGCTTTTTTCAAGGTACATCCACTATCTTGTTTTTAGTGTTAGTGTTCGTGTTAGTGTCAATCGTGTGTTTTAGGACCTCATGATTAATAATTAAAACAAGTAATACATATAAATTATTTATTACTCATCCAAAAATTACTCTTCTATAATTGAGGTTATATTGTTTCATGGATTCCTAGCTAGCTAGAGAACATCTGATAATCTCAAGGGGATACGTCTTTTGAGACTGATCTAGCACATGGCTTCCTAGAGATATTTTTACATCACAATAAGATTATCATCCTGTTGAAGCCTTAATGATGATGATTCATAGATGGTTCTAGCATCAATTATTTTACATGAAATCATTACTCTTAGAGCTTGAAATTTGTCTTTATAGCTCTACTGCTGTTAATTGTTGCTTAGACTCTTCTTCGAGTATTGGACGTAGGTCGATGCGAAAAGGTGCTGAGGCTCTTGTTCATCTGGTAGTTAAAGATTTTATACCCTTTCACACATCTTAGAGGAATCTTACTCATGTTTGAACTATTAAAATTTAAAACAAGATTGATGTTTAACTAAGTTATAGACTCTATCAAATCTGATTTAGTTGAGACTAGGTAAGATTTTTTTTGGTACATGAAACTAGCTAAGATTTAGTTATTACGAGCATTTCATGCTTTGTTTTTCATGATCTTTTGAGCCTAATAAACTTATAAAAAGGAAAATATATAAGAACTAAGTAGTTTCAGTGCATGACACTTGTGATAGGAAGTTCTCCATTCACAATCTTGGTGACTTTAGCTACTTATTATCAGCATTAGATTTTATTATTCGAGGTGTTATTATTCCACAATCTACTATTGGCAATAGAGTTGAAAAGTTTTATAAACGAGTTTATATTTTTTCCTATGTGCTTGTTTAATTGAATATGTTAATTCATAATTTTGTGTTAATCTCATAAATAAAATAAATGGAAACTTTGTATGAATCTACTTTAGGGTTTTCACATTCTGTCAAGAGTGGTTAGGATAGTAATTGTCACTCCATTTAGTTTACTTTACCTTAATTGACATTTGAGAATTATAACTAATTTGTTCTTCATTTATGTTAGAATTGCTTATTTCCCTCACAAATTAACATGAGTGAGAACTTTGTTCCATCATCCATTTGTATGCATCTTTGTGGACTTCATAAACAATTAGAAGGAAGATCTTTTTGGTTCCATGCAGAAAGCTTCAAGCATTTCCACATTCTTTGTTAACATTTATAGACTATATCAATAAAGCATTGAAGGTTTAATACATACATTCTAAATGGACAAGTATTGAAAATTTTGAACACAAATGTACTATTTCTACACCCTTTTAACCCATTGCAAGTGATTTAAACGGTCAGAAGGGTTCCCTTTATTAAGGTTTTCAGTTATTAGCATTAACCAACAAACTGCATGGTACTTGTCAAACAAATGGGTGTATTTTGTGATCAAACATCATCACGTATTGTATGGCCATTGATTTATTTTAGAGTGATTAGATTAATTTAGACGAAAATTTCATTTATATTCTGAAGTCAATGTAAAATTTTCTGGGCAATTCTACCTGGCCTTTTCTTTTTAAAGAAAAAAAAATGATTGTTCAAAGAATTTTAGGCATGCTCGGTTTTCTTAAGGTTTGTCTTTGATAACTTTTAAAGTTTGGTAAAGCCTCCATATTATTAAATTTGTGATTGTGAATACCACTTGATACTGGTTCATCAAGTAGCTGAGTAACACTTTGCCCTTAATTGGTAATTTGGAAAATTGGACTTCAAAATCCTGAATAATATTATTAATTTTTCTTGTCTGATTCCCATTATCATGTTGGTAATGTTGTTATGTACATACTTTATCTTCATTTTCTTTTTGCATAAACGGAGAGACAAGGTTCCAAAATGAAGGAAAAGGCTAATTTTATGATATTTCTCCATGAATGAGATTTTTGTACCGCATGATAAAGAAATGAATTGTAAATCCACCACATGGAAGTTTGCGTAAGTTGATTGTTGCTTATGGGTCAAAAAATGGCCAGTGAAGAAATTTTTTGGGGTCCCAGATTGCTTATTTTCCTCCAACTATATATGAGCTTTGACTCAGCTGGTAGTTTTAAAACCAAAAATAAAAAAAGAAGCATGCAGGCATAATTACTTTCTGTGTTTTATTTAACTATGGCCTTTGGTTGATATAGAGATTTAAGGCCAAAACATCAATTTAGCTCATATATTAAAGCTTATTCACTACAACATCTTCCATGGTGCCTGACCCCCCACCCTCCATTAAGGAAAATCCGAGAGAAACAGTAACTGGGTTAGCGGCAAGTTTGAGGTATAATAAAACACTTCTTTGTACTTCTAGGAAAAAAAATAGAAAAAAGGAAAAACCCATGAAGATGTGGTCCTGAAGGAATATTTGAAAGAAAAGAGGATCCTAGGCGTGCATCAGACAACCTATTTTTCTTTTCTACCTCCAAAGTATTTAGCCCTTTTTTGTTGTTGTTTTCAATATACTTAGGGCAGTAGCGACATGATTAATTTCTAGGTAATATATTACACTACATGCACGCTAATTAACCTCAATATTATTTCTTAGTTTGAAAACATTTTCTGTTCAAAACTGTGACCGACATGTGATTCCAGGAAGAAATCTGGGTTTTCCACAATTCAACTAGTGTGTGATGAATATGACTATCTTTGAAGATACAGGATTTTTGGACTTGAGAATTTCTTACCATAAATATTCTGCCACACATTTTGTTTACCTTCCATCTTGGAAAAGAGAAGTGCTTTGATTGGCTATGTTTTTCTTTCGTGGTTTTCAGCTCTTAGAACATTGATCTTTTTAATTGAGACCACTTAGAGAAAGCATAGTCTGTTAAGAAGTTCAAACAATCAAGTTTAACGACTTAGGTATGGCTTAGTGATTGTAATTTCTCTTGAAAAACCCTCATCTTCATTTACTTTTTTGCATATACAAATACAAAATGAACAGTCAACATTTACAGCGCCAAAACATTAGAAAATAATGGCAAGACAGGTTAGCTAGCTAGTTTAATATCTGATCTTTTTAGACGTGCACTCATTCTTGTTGTGTTTGGAGATGCTTCAGTATGAACAAAATTATAGACCGGTATCAGAAGAAAGAGAAGGATCTTGGAATCGGCAGCAAAGGGGTAGAGCAAAATATGCAGGTAGCTCTAGCCATCCTTTTGCATTCGTTGTTAAATATTAGTCAATAAAAGATTGGAACCTAGAAGCCGTCTTTGTAATCCACCAAAAATTCTTCAAGTAAATACTAATCTTATGAACATTAATTGAAAGGATAGAAGATCACCATATTTTCTATATATTCTGGTTCAGCATTTTCTGGTGTTTCACATGTGACTTATTTTACCGCTTTATTTTCTATAATTCCTAGCCAAACTTCATTCCGCTCACCTAGAACTAGAATATAATGAGCAAATATAATTGTTTTTATTCTACCTTAATAGCGATTATGCAGAGATATGATTGCATGTAGCAATCACTTGGACCTCTCTCCTTTGGTTTTTTACATGTTAATTTCTTGTCTCTGTCTTGGAATTCAAGGACATAATTAAATATGCATATGTAAATGGGATGCAATTTATTATTTTCTTGTGAGAAAGGTCTATGTCATTGTGCGTAATTAATATTGCAGATTCATTTTGTTGCCTTTTCAAATATTTGCTAAATTTGAATTTCTAACCTTTATCGCTCATGACCAACATCTTTAGCAAGTCAATGAATATATATTAATGTTTTATTTGGATGTGTGGTGGGAGACTCTCACCGCATCGTGGGTGCCGTTTTATGATTAACAGTGCCGTCACTCACTGCACGGTGGAAGTCCCTCCCACCGTGCATCCAAAAGTCGTAAGTTAGGCTCCCCTGATGTCTTAGACTTATGGAGCAATTTCTTTACGCATGATACATCTGTACATTGAGGCTTGTCATTCAATATCTAATTATTGAACTTGTGCATGAAGAACGTAAAGGAGGATGCTCACAGCATGGCAAAGAAGATCGAATTTCTTGAAGATTCTAAAAGGTTAAATCCTTTGCTTGAAACTTGTATAAAATACATGTACTTATAACTGAGTTCCAGTTCATATTTGGAGTCCCTTTTCTTCACCGCATGTAAACTTTTATATTTTGAATTTATAACAGAAAACTCTTGGGAAATGGATTGGAACCATGTTCTCTTAATGACCTACAAGTGTTAGAAAACCAGTTGGAGCGAAGCTTAAGCAAAATTAGGGCTAGAAAGGTACATCAGAAATTCACTTGCACGTTCAAAAATTTTCATGTTTGTAATATAAATAAAATGTTACTGACATGGGTTTAAAACTTGATTTCGCTGTGTTCAGAATCAATTATTTTGGGAGCAGATTGAGAAGCTAAAGGGAGAGGTAATCATTTTTCGTTCTTTTTTCGATGCTGTTGATGCAAGGATTGTAAGATTATAGCTGCTACGGGGCATTGTAAGGAGGACCACATCTCACATCTAATAACCAGAAATCGAACCGTGATTTTACAAGTAAAGATCGTTATTCTCCTACTGAAGCGTCTTTTTTCAAAAGAATACATTGTCAGGAAGATAACGTCAGGCCTCAGAATAGACAATGCTTCGTAGCAGACACAGTTCAACAATCCCTTGCGTTAACAAATGTATGCTTAACATTCCATGGATATTAATTTGGAAGAATAATTTCCTAACCATGTGGTGTTATTATTTCCATTTCCTTGTAAATCATTCAGGAGAGACGCCTTGAAGAAGAAAATGCAAAGCTGAGAGGACAGGTACTATATTTGTTCTCTAATGCTCCTATATCACAAGATTTTGTTGAACCGGTAAATCAAGAAAACCCAGTACACGTAACAATCATAATCCACTCCAGGAAGGTGGTTGATCTATCAGCTGTTAGATAAATGTCAATAACAAGAGTAAGCACTAGGTTCTTCGATCTTTTATCAACATGAATATTAATTGAATTCATCATTTTATTACATTAGTGTGGGGTGCGACCGCGACAATCGTCAACAAGCCTATCGGATCATGAACTGCAAACCCAGAGCATAGAGGTGGAGACGGAATTGTTTATAGGACCGCCGGAGACAAGAATTATCCAAAAACCTTAGTGCTAAATATTAATTGGTGATCAATAAAGCTTCAAAAATAACTTTCAGAAAGTTCAGATCAGAGCTGCCTTTTTCTTGCTTTTTCATCTTGAGTTGTGATGAAAAATGAATTGTGAATATATTATATGTAGTCGTACTTATGACAAAAAGGGATTGAGCTACAATAATATTTGTGTGATTAATAGTAAGATTTCATGTGCGCATAACTCAATTTTAAAAGGTAAGCTTCTTGTTTGTATGAAATAGTAAATTATTTATTTTTATTTTTTGTATTGATCTCACTAAAATTTAATAAAAATATAATTAAAAATAATTATCATGGAGTATTATTATCAAGATTTTCTTAATTATTTGTATTATTAATTAACTGAAATTGACTCTTTTTTCAATAAGCTGCATAAGAAATAACAGATATGAGCACAAGAATTGAGATGTCTAATCCCTATACGAAATCTACACAAAAATTGAAATATCCAACTTTTTATCTGAAATTAAGGCTATGAATATGAAAGAAAATATATATGCTATTTGTTTTGTTTTTATTTTTAGAGGTATTTGGGTTTAGTTTGTATTCAATAAAAAAAATTGTTTTGTTCGTTTGAATTTGATTAATTTAAATTATACGATATTTGTATTCGATTTGTATTTGATTTAATTAAATTAAATAAAATTATTTGTAAATATTAAATAAATTTATTAACGAACATGTATAAATAAAAATGATCGTGAATAATAAACAAATTATGATTAAATAAATTTAAACAAATAAATTTTAAACGAACATAAACGAACCTTAAAATAAAATTAAAGCATAAAAATATAATTTTATTAGTATTACTATAAACAAATAACAAATAAATCATAAGCGAATAATAAATGAATGGCATTTAAACGAGTTTTAAACAAATTTATTCACAAATGTAAATAAATTAAATAAAATTTTATTTATGTTAATTTATTTAATAAATAATATAAAAATATTATTCAAAACCATTTATTAAATTTAATAAATAAATAAAAAAAACAAATAAATTAACAAATAATTCATCAAAAATTATATTTATTTACGCTCTTACTCAAAATCACCGTTTCATTTTTTTGGGTATTTAATATGTGGGCGGACTACTGCCTATGCTCATGACAACTCTTTCTACTTGGTATCCGACTTGGATTCTGAAAAGAAAAAATATATATATCAATTTAACAAGTACACTTTTAAAGGTGGAGAAAAAATATATTTATATTTTTAGTAAAAAATTTACAATATAAAAATAAAATTAAAATTAAAATTAAAAATTTAGATTTATTTAATATTAAATAAACTTTAAAATAAAAGCTATTATTTAATTAATATTATTATAAATAAATAAATTTTAAACGAATTATTCATAAATATAAATAAATTAAATAACTTTTTATTTATATTTAATTTACTTAATAAATAAATATAAATTAAATATATTCATAAATAATTCATCAAAAACTTTATTCATTTAACTCCTACTTAAAATCACTGCTTTTTTTTTGTACTATTTAATATATGGGGCGGATCATTGTCTATGCTCTGGACTAGGATTGTAAATGATACATTAGTACTCGCAAGTTATTTGAGTTCGATTAAAAAAAAACTCGAATTCGATTTGATTATTGTCGAGTTGAGCTCAAGCTCTACTTATCGATCGAGTCGAATTCGAGTATTCTTATATCTGACTCGAATAGCTCGCGAGCTTAATCGAGCTTTTATATTTAAATATATTTTTATTATTTTAATTAATAAAATATTTCAAGTCTAAATTCGAGTTCGAGTTCGAGCATAAATAATCGAATTTTTATTGAGTATACGAATCGAACTTATTTTTACATATTAATCGAGCTTAATCGAACGAGCTCAAGTAACACGAATTCGATCACGAATCGAGCTAAAATAAAACTCGATCGAGCTCGAATCGAGTATCAAACTCCTAGTTGTGAGTCGAGTTCGAGTTCGAGCTTCTCACTATTCGACTCGACTCGGCTCGTTTACAACCCTACTCTTAACAACTCTAACTAAAATAATTTCACTTTGCATCAGACTTGGATTCTGAAAAAAAAATATATATATATATATATATATAAATTTAACAAGTACACTTTTAAAGATGGGGAAAATATATATTTATATATTTAATAAAAAAAATTACAATTTAAAAATGAAAATAAAATTAAAATTTTAAATTTATTTAATATTATTTTTTTAAAAATAATTATATAAATCAATTAAATTCAAATTCAAATTTTATACCCATTTATTTTGATGCCTAAACTAAATAGGTAATTAAGGTACCTAAAGCTTTTTTTTTTCTTCTTTGTAACGGGGGATCTCAGTACGAGCCTATTTGCTTCTTTATATGCATGCACGTGATTAATATGCTGAAAATAATACATCCTTCTGGACAAAAAGGACAAAAGAAATGAAAATCTATCTATAATTCAATTCTCCCCTTCTTACCAGTGGATGCTGTCCACAACTTTTTTCTGAGATGAAAAACATAATTCAAGACATCGTGTTTTGCCAACAACTTTTGTTTTTATTTCATCTGGTTTGGTCCAATGTGGGACCATATTTTCTCTTGGATTTCTTCCCTCATTTCGTTTAGGTAGCCCGGCCCATGAGAGATTGCATCCCAGGCTAAGAAATTTTAATTGAATTAATCGATTAAATTGATTTAATTTAATTAATTAATTTTAAAAATAATTTTAAAAAAATTTAATTTTTAATTAATTTGATTTAAAATTTAAATTAATCAAAATTTTAATCAAAATATAATATAATTCGATTATAAAATAAAAAATATATGAAATAAATCATTTAATTTCATAACTTACTAAAATTTTTAACATAATTTTTAATATTTTATTAAATAATTTTATTTAATTTATTTAAAATATAAAAAATTAAAAGTTTAAAATATAATTTAATTTAAATATATTTATTATTTAAATAATTAAAAAATTAATTAAACTAATTAAATTAAATTTGATTGATTAATTTTTAAAATTCATCAATTTAATTTTGTTATCGAAAATAAAATAATTTAATTTTAAATAATTCATATTCGAAATTAATGAAACTGACCAAAATGAACACCAACACCGTATTTTTCTTGGCAGTTAGCGGTCAATAATGCTCCGCCTCCTATGACGAAATCCTTTTTAATAGTATTGGCCGGGCATGGCCATGCCAAGCTAGCTGCTAGTGATTGATTATATAGACAGAAACCAAATCTCACATATCCCAACTCTGATCAAGCTCAGCATTCACAAATGTGGAACCCATTCGTTTCCTTACAACCAAGCTTTGTCACTTCAAAATCGAACAAACCTCCATTGAAATGAAACACAGAGAGAGAGAGATTCATGAATAATCATAAGTGAATTTTCAAGTTTAATTTTTATATGGCATGCATTTCATTTAATAACGAGTGCATACGTATAACTTTATTCAAAGAATCGATTTCCAAACTTCTCCTAAATGGAACTTACATGGTTTGTTATTACAATTCTAAATCAATGAATGAGGAAAATAGAAAAAGAAAAAGTCATTGGTTGAATAAATTATATGAAAATTTGTAATTAAAAAAGTATTGTTTTGACAAATTGTACACAGAAGTTGGAATTGAATTTTGTTTCATCATGGATAAGAATCGATCAGAATGGTTATTTGGTTAGATATTTCGATTTTATTACATAATGAGCATCTTAATTAATTTTTAAATTAATGATTTTTAGTGACAACTTTTTACATGAGATGGTGAGTTTTGCCTGTTTTATTAATTCCAATGGAAATTAATTTATATTTACTTTAACTCTTTAATCATGATAAATAGATAAGTTGATATCAATTTAAATGAACGAAAAATTTCTAAATAAAATTTTTAAATTTAATTCATTTCGTTCGTACGAGTCATCATTAAATATGATATTTAATAAATTTAAAGTTTAAATTTTAGTATATATAATTTTTATCTTATACTTAGGTCACTATCATTTTTATTAAAAAAAAAAAACTTAATTCTTTGTATTTTTTTAAAGTGAGGCCTTTAGTTTGAGTAATATTTGAAGAGCACTTCAATATTCAAATGAAAACTTCAAGCTATTAAAAAGTTTCCAATTTTAATTTGATTGGTGATAGGATATAATTTTCCTTATATTACAAATATTAGTTATATATGAATAAAAAAATGGAAAACATAAACTACATACTATAATTAACATTAATAATTAAAGAATTTCCTCTACAATATTAGTTCATAAAAGTTGGTCTTGGTCTTAGTCACCCGAATGGAGCATGATAGGGATGAGAAAAAGAATAAAAAAATAAAAATTCATTCGAAATTTTACTGTTTAATTTAATTTGATTTAAATTTAGATATTAAATAAATATATTAAATTTGAATCAAAATTTTGATTGAGAAATGAAAATTTTTAAAAAATCGAATCAACCCAAATTATATATTTTTATTAACTTATATATTTTTTAAAAATTTATAAAACAAAATCATTATTTTATATATAAATATATTAAAAGTTATATTAAAATAATATATAAAAATAAAAAAATAAAATTTAAAAATTAATAAAACGAAATAAATCAATAAAATTTGATTTATATCGAATAACATTAAAATTTTATTCAAATTGAAATTGAATTAGAGATGTCAATAGATAAGATATAAAGAGGATATCGTATTTTTTATTTTTAAATTTTTATATTATATTTATTTTGTATTCATACTCAATAAATATTTTAAATTTATTTTCATCCCTGTCCTTGTAATATTTAATAGCTAATCCTCCTACTCATAGCTTTAAAAAAATATTTTTTAGTTTTTTTTTATATATTTAGGTATTTTTTATAAATATATATTAGTATATATATTTCTCAATAAAAATATATTAATTTAAATTAATCTTAAAATAATTTATATTATTTAATAAAAAATTTATTATTAAATATATAAATATATATATATATGTAAAATATGTGTATGAGATGTATACTATAATCTTCATATTTATTATTGTATCCAAAAAACATTTAAAATCATTCACATCTACATTTTCATACACACAATATAATATTCATCATTTTTTTTATTTAAATAAAAAATTAAAATTTTTATTAAATATAAATAAAATTAACATTTTTAAATTAAAATTTAAAATCTTATATATTATAAAAAATTGAATTCAATTTCAGTCATGTCATTATCATGTAACATGACATGTCCTGACGTCCCTCATCTTCATGTACATGTGAATTTGTTAATTTGCACGTTTTGCAACCTTTATGTCACTTCATTTTCACAGTCCTTTTTTTTGTTTTAATCTTTCTCGTGGAAAGGATACATGAAGTACATATCATATTTTAACTATCTATTTATAAAATGTTTTCCTTTTCAAATGACTACTTGAAACCTAGCTTTTAAAATTACAATGGCGCAAAGGATGGTGGGCATATGAATAGACTCTCTTCAGTGAGTTATCAAATCAATAGGTACTAAGTATGCATAGAGAAATTAAAAATGGTGTTGGCATACTTGTCAGTAAAAAAATATATTGAGAAAATGACCGACATCGGGTGAAAACTTTCCCTCGCAAAACTTTTTTTTTTTGTGAAAAAGAAAATCAAAATGTGAAAAATTGCAATTCCCTCTGTCTTAATTTATTTGTTCTGTATTAATTTTTATAGAATTAAAAAAATTAATTTTAATATATTTAATATTAAATTATTTTTATAAAATTAAAGTTTTATTATTTTTTATTTAAAAAAGTAAAAAAATTATAAAAAATAATTTTAAAAGATAAAAAAATAAATGTTTTAAATGTAAAAAAAAAGACATAATTTTGAGATATAAAAAAAAAAAAGACAGAAGGAATATAATATTTACTATGAATAAGAACATTTTCACCTCCCAAACTTTCTAAATTAAGTAATTAGGTTTTCTAGCTTTACATTACATATTTGTTACGAATTAACCCCCAAAAATTAAAAGTAATTAATAAACCAACAAAACTGGGATCCAATATCTTAGGATCAATTTCTAGATAACTCCAAAAATTGGAAGGATCATGTGCTTACTTGATGAGTGGGGAGTAATTAACTTAAAGGTGAATTTGGATCCAATTGCACATCCAATGAAGTGTAATTAAATTTAAAAAATCATCAGTAAAATTTAAATAATAATTAATAAGATACGTTTAATCAAATATAACATAAATTTTTTATTAAAATTTTCAAATTCGATATAAATTTTTTTTAATTTCACCAAAATGATTTTCACTGGTAATCTAAATGGACTGTAAATTGATCTTTGTCTTGACGAGAGTAAAATATTTGAGTATCCAAAAGCCACGGAGAGTCAATAAAAGGGTGCCACCTAACGGGGTCTGCATGTAAAAATATACGAGTCCAAGCTCAACGTGTCATAAGATGTTGAACCCAAGTGTCAGTGTTGGCACAAGTCTGGAAATTCAAGCAACCTCTTTCTCCTTTTTCTCTAATTTGCTGCTATAATTACTCAAAAACTGCCATACCCGCACGCATTCCATTCAATTGCCGCTATAATTGTTCAATTGTAATGAATTCAATGTTTTCAACTTTCATCAGCATACAAGCAAAGTCAAAAGTTTAAGCAAGGCTGCTCCGGAGTTGAAGCAAAAGCAAAAGGAAACAAAAGTTTCCAAAGTTTTAAAGTCACCGTCTTCTCTTCCTCCAGGATTCTCTCTGTTTCCTCCCCTTCAAAGTTTTAGCTCTTTCTTTTTTGCTATAACCATCATGTTTTTGTTGTTTTAGCTGGTATTTCATTATTGAATTTTTTTAAAAAATTTTTTATTTGGGTGCTTCTCTCCACCAAAGTTGGAGCTTGGACATTAGGTATGGGAACTTTGACTTTTGCTGCCGTTCTCCCTACAAAGCCAAGACCCCCAGTGTTTGAACACCATAGATCTCTTTTTGTTTCCGGAAGAAGATCCAAGAAGAAGAACCAAGCTATTGTTCCTGTAATCTTCCTTTCTTTCTTCTTCATTTTTGCCTTTCATTATAAATTTTTTTGAAGATTATATTGATTTCATGGATTGGATTGGATCAGGTAGCAAGGTTGTTTGGGCCATCTATTTTCGAGGCATCAAAGCTAAAGGTTTTGTTTCTAGGAGTTGATGAGAAGCACCCAGGGAAGCTACCTAGGACTTACACCCTTACACATAGTGATATAACCTCTAAACTTACTTTAGCAGTCTCACAAACCATTAACAAATCCCAGGTAATCCTGTCATTTCATAACCCATATGAGAATTTATGCTACTGTATTATTTTTCATTGAGAAGGAAACAGGCCAAACGTGGATTTGCACTATGTAGTCAGCTGAAAAATTATTTGAACAAACAAAACCAAGAGGAATGAATATTAAGGAAAACATGGGAAGAAAGAAAAGTTGATATGACATTGAATTTGTTGGTAAACAGAGTATATATATATATATATATATATATTTTTTTTTTTCATTTCTCGTAAAGAAATCGGGGTTTGCTTGCAGCTGCAAGGTTGGTCAAACAAATTATACAGAGACGAAGTGGTGGCGGAATGGAAGAAAGTGAAGGGAAGGATGTCTTTGCATGTTCACTGTCACATAAGTGGAGGCCATTTCCTCCTAGACTTGTGTGCTAGACTTAGATACTTCATCTTCTGCAAAGAACTCCCTGTGGTAATTTAATTAATTTCTTTAACAAATGATTTCTGAATTTCTTGGTTGTTAATCTTCCGGTAGTTAATCTCTTAACATAATTAAAATAGGTACTGAAGGCGTTTGTCTATGGAGATGGCAATTTGCTGAAAAACTACCCGGAATTACAGGAGTCTTTGGTTTGGGTTTATTTTCACTCAAACATTCCAGAATTCAACAGAGTAGAGTGCCGGGGTCCGCTGGTGGAAGCTGGAGCAACTTCAAGTGAGGCAGATATGACTCAGACCCAACAAAAAAAGCAAGAAATCTCGCCAAGTAACTGGGAATTGCCCCAGCCGTGCCCGGAGAATTGTAACTGTTGTTTTCCAACAATGACCTTGATCCCATGGTCACAAAAGCTTCCCAATGAAAATGAAAAACATGGGTCCCAGCAGCAGCGGTTGCCTCTACGAAACCTGAAAACTATGGATTGAATAAAAATGATAGTTAAATTAATGATTGGTAATCATTCATATTAATTTGCATTTGTACTCTCTCTTGTTTGTGATGAAAGATGTAAATAAAAAGTCAATTTCTCAAAACATGTCCCCTCAAAATAAAACTGGTGGGGGGTTCAAACACCTGAATCGAATCTTTTTCCTCGACGACGAATCTTATGACAGCCAGTGTCTGGATGTGTTCAAATATGACCCATATATCTGATTTGAAGCCCTAGAAAGCGAAGTTCACACTTACATTTTGTAGTTGTGCTTACAATTAATTTGTTTTTACCAAATATGAATTTATTTACAAAAACAAAAAGAAACGTGCTACAATAGGTTCCCGGTTCTTCAACAACCTCTCCGACTTCTTTAATTTACAATGGAAGGGAAAGGAGTAGCCATCACCATTTGATAGCACCTCCCGCTATACATCAATCAAACGTGTTTTAAAGAAAAAGAAAATTGGGATTCAAAATCAATGACTTACAAGAAACTAGCAATAAATTACTTCTTGCAACTACTGCACATTTTTTTGATTACTTTGTGGGTTGGTTCACTCGAAAATTTTGATACTTCAGAGCATGTGAATGCTCACAGCATGTTTTCTCGATGCAGTCTGATAATTCCAGGCACGAGAATTGCTTACAGCATATTTTCTCGATGAAGTCACCGAATTGTGGTTCTTCCAAAGGATGATGCTCCTATTTCGCTATCAGTGTTCTGCATTAAAGATCATGACCAGAAATAAATGAGTTGTTTTATGGGCCATTGCTTAACAGAAGGTTGTGTACAAACGGAAAATAAGAGAATCTTGAAAGAACTTGATGCAATTAGAGGCAATTATTCACTGTTAGAGGCAGCACAGAACGATGCAGCAATCACTTTTCACTAGATGAAAACTACCTTTTTGACCAAAAAAGTAGTAGTACTATATTTCCTCTTTCTCTCCATGAAACTATTTATACTACCAAGAAAAAACTAGTAAATATATATGCCGCAAGGAACATCCACAAGTAGGGTAAGAAAATACTCAGATTGATATTAAAACTAATGTCAGATTAAATTGGCTAAAAAAAGTTAGGTTAAACAATTTGTGGAAAAGATAAAGATATTCAGATAACCAGGAATCCAAGTGTCATTACCTGGGATTTAGGTGAAGGGAACACATTCCAAAACCTTAGGGTCTCATCTCCAGCTCCAGTAACTATCGTCTGAAAGAAAAAGTGATTTCAGCCATGGGAAGAGCATGCATGTATAAATAAAGAGAAAATAAAATTGCATAATTTTTATCTATTTTATTCATTTTTATCATTATATTATCATAATACATAAGTAGAAGGCAGAAACTATAAAGTTTGTGAAAGTGAGGTACCTGTCCATCAGGTGAGATTGCAAGATAAAGAACTCTGTATGTGTGGCCCGTAAGAGTAGCCAACTGCATTAGTAGAACAAGATTTAAGAGGGAAAAAAGTGGATAATGAGAGATTATTATCATATATACACTGTTTTTAAGCTTTCTTTACCTTTGACATGGTAGAGCATCTCCAAACAATTATCTGGTTTTGGGAGTATCCATGAGTGCTGACGAGTTCATTAACATTCTTAGACCACACTAGATTGCAAACCTGTCATTCATAAAGTGGACATTAGCATCTTTTAGAATTTGTAACTCAAGTATTAAGAAGCACCACTGAGACAAAAGAAACCAGTGACAGTTTGTCAATTTCTATAATAAAACTTTACCATGGATACATTTCAAGAACTTACAGGAGAACTTTAAATTAAAAATGTAGATTAAACTTTTTGGTCACTCTTATCTTGTTAATATTCACATGGCTATTGGATTTCAGATTGGCAGTAGAGCTACTTTGACTACCATCCAGATGACAGCATGTTTCATCATTTCAAACTAATTGGAGAAACATCAATTATATCAATGCAGTCAGGGAAGCAACTTTATGCAGTAAAAGGTTTTTCCATTCCATGCACATTTATGGCCATATTAAAGGTGTATGATATGATAAAAACCAAAAAAAAAATAATCACCTGACTGCCAGTGTCCATGCAGCTCAAGTGTGTGTTAGTGGTTGTATTCCAGAAACGAATACATCGATCAGCTGTACCACCTCCAGAAGCAAGAAGCCCATGCAGATGGGGAGACCATGCAATTGCTTTTACAGCAGCAGTATGCTCACAGTATTTCAGGACAGGTTGAGTGGAATGTTGATTCCAAACAAAAAGCTGCACACGAATGAGAGTTTTGCCATTCAATCAGTTGAAAAGTAAGTGTATAATAAGAATCAGAACAAGTTAAACAGGCAAAAGAACTGTTTACATACTTTGTTGTCATTTCCGCCTGAAGCTAGTTCACGGTTATCATAAGACCACTTTAGTCCACAAACCTACACAATGGCCAAAGATTCAGACTCAGAGTTGGGCAACATGTTCTTAGAAGTGAAGGAACACAAGCATGATGAGTACCACATGCATCTCCAAAAATAATTAATGGCTGGCATTAGACGATGAGTTCATGACAAAACATGAGGAAAAGTGGAATTTATGAAATCAAAGAAGCTACATGATAGAAATTTAAATAAATATCCAATTTTAATAATATGTATATGTACATATATACATTTGTTAGGACCATACACACACACACACACACACACACATATATATATATAGCTGATTACATTGAATAAACTGAAGATGAGTATGAGTCTAACCTCTGACTTGTGTCCAGAGAGTTTACTAACAAAATCATCCTGAGCACGTATATCTCTTTGAAGAATGCTCTTGTCACGACTACCAGAAGATAATATAGAAGAGCTCCAAGCTAAGGCTCCAATACGTAATCGATGCCCCTCCATTGTTCTTATCCTCCGGCAGCGAGATGCATCCCAAATCTACATACAAAGTGATAGCCATTAACTAACTACATTATCCCACAATCAAAATGCTAGAAGCCAAATATAGACAAAGGTTAGATGACTCAATGTGGTCACCTTCCATGATCATGGTAGAAGTATCAGGTTACTAATTCATGTAAAAGTTTAATAAAGCCAAAAGATTCAAGCAAATAGATGAAGAGTCAGACCTAGCTTCAAAATTTTAAGTAACAAAACTCATATAAGCAAATAAAGAATGTAGTTTCCTTATATGAGGCCTAAAAATGGTAATAAAATAGAACAAAGTTTACGTCTTACATTATCAAAAGTTATCTTACACTGCCCAAAAGTTCTTCCAGTTTGTAGACATCTATAAAAAGATACCACAGATGCACTTAATGATATCACTAGAAAATTTCTAGTTTCCTTCTGGCCTGAATAAAAAAAATTAGGGATAGAGGCTTTCACTTTAGGGTCAGACTTTATCTGACCAATGAAGCATATTCCCACCAAATTTAAGGCTTTTTCTACCCTCCTATTTCTCCCAAAAATTATCTACAATTTAATGTTCTATAAGCTACATCATAAAAGCAAACTATTATTTTCAGTTGCAACTTGAACATAATGTGATAGCTTCAAAATCCCATAAAGGCCAACGACATATAGAAGCATCAGTAAACCCAAGAACAATTCCATAAAAAAATAATTGAGAAAAATTGCCAGCAAAATGAAATGAAAGGCAATAAATTTGTACTCTTCATATTATTTTTTGGATTCAGCAATAGTTTCTTTGGGAGACAAAACTTTCACACTTTGCACACATTCCACCACCCTTGTTTATAAAAGGCTTTGAAAACATTATCACGTTTCATAAGAACTAATGCCTTGATTCTTAATTATACTTATCCGCGTTCACAGGTTATCATCACTTAATAACGCTATCTAATTGTAACAGCTTAAATCTAACATAGCCAAAATCAGAAAGCAAGCATACGCACAAACTTAATAGGTTGGCAACATAAAGATTTTTATCATCCAATACTAATAATAAAAGCAAACCTGAACTTTCCCGTTTCTTGTCCCAACAGCAAGATGAGTTCCACGTTGAGCCCAACCAACTGAACAAACACTATCATCAATCCCCAAATCACACAACTTGGTGACCTTACTACTACAAGCATTCCACAAATAAACACAATTCCCCAACCCTACCGCCAACACATTAGTTGAAGACCAATCCACCAAATTCAAATAAAAATCATCTTGCAATGCAGGTGCATCTAAAACCTACAAAACCAGAAGAACAAACATCAGCCCTAAAAAGAACAAATTTTCAAAATTTCAACCTATTTTACTATAAAACCCATATAAAAAAAAAGTTACCTTGTAGGGTGACCTGGGAACCTTCCTGGGAGCTTTAACGGGGCTATGGCTAATCCCAGGTACCGACTCGTCGAGCCCGAAAGGTGAAAGCGAGTGTAATGGCCGTTTAGTTTCAGTTTTGTACCGGAAAATATTCCGGCAAGCCGGAAGGCCCGATGATTCCTTCTTATTGGGCGTATCGGGACCGAAAAGCGCGGCGCGTAAAAGGCTGTTATAAGTACCGGAACTGTCTTCTTTTCCTTCGGCTGACGTGGGAGAATTTGAGATGTCGAAAAGTGCGAAATTGGAGCCGGATCTGCTAGGGATGAACCTATCGGAGTAAATTGTGCGCGAAGGAGAGCGGTTGTAGGTGGAGTTGATCATACGGTTGATATGCGTTGTCCGAGACGGGAGGTTTTCGAGATGGAGGGAAGAGTCGGACATTCTCGACGGGAGGTTGAGACGGGGCGTTGGCGGAGCTGATTGATTACGTTGATTGCTTATCGTAGGATCGTCCATAGATAATTATTAGTTTTGGGGGTTGATATGATTGAGAGGCCGGAGACGAGTTTTTTTTTTTTTTTTTGAAATTAGAGGTTGAAGACGAGTCGTAGCTTGGTGGGAGGTTTTCTTTGTGGTGACGGAAAACGTTGGCACTTTTTATTTTTTGCGCGAAAAGTAGTGATTCGGTGTGGAGGAGTCTATCTTTATATGTGGTCCGTGAAGCTGTGAGTCGGTTGATCAGTCCTTACCCTATTTAACAAGTAATCTTGATGGTAGTAATTGTTTTTTTTGGAAACTTTTATTTATTGATAATTAATAAAAAGTTTTTACAAGAAAGTAATTGATGAAAATTATTTGTAAATAAAGAATGGTGGTGAATGTGTTGATTAAATTACATGGTTTGTTGTACTAAAATTTCAAGAATGAAAATTACTCTCATAAAATTGAGATATGAGGAGTTATTAAAATAGCTAATTTATATATTTATTTTAAAATTAATTTATATCAATGTAAAATTAAAAAAAATTAATTTTTAATTATTAATTTTAATATATTAAAGAGATAAGAAAAATAAATTAAAAAATTTTAATCTCCTTAAATTTATTAAAATTAATGGTTAAAAAATTAAAAAAGGATGCAATACCTTTTTAATGTAATTTAATTTTTTTTAATTAAAAGAATACAATATCATAATATGACATTAGAATTAAAGAGTTGATATTAATTGGATTGATAAAAAAAAAATCAAATTTATAGTTTGAAATTGTTCAAAATTTGTACTATTTCATTTAAAATATAGTAATTGAGAGCTTTGCAAAAAATTTAAATGAAACTTGACAAAAAAAAAAAGAATTTACATGGAAAATAATGAAATATTACTTAAAGCATTTTCCTATCAATTTATAATAGTTGAATTCGTAATCTTTATACGCAGTTATTTTTAAAATTACAAAGACAAAAAAATTACCGAAATAGGACATTTATTAGAATCTAATAGGGATTTTTCACTTGTTTCTCTGAGTCAGAGTGAGAGTTGAAGTGATAAAAGTAAAAACCTCGATTTCCTAATTTTTTTTTTTTTTTACGAAAACAAAATGCTCAATTTTACTTTTGTTTTTCTTTTGACAAAAAAAAAAAACCTTTTTCTTTTAATTCATTCAAATATATATTTTTTGAAAGTGAGATTTTTTACGACGTTTGATTAATGTGGGTTCCATTCCGGGAAATCTTAGTAACGGTAACGGCAACAGTTACTACCGAAGCGTTCTCGCGCTAAAGAAAAGATTTGGTGTGGGTAAAAGTAAAGTCAGCAGGGATTCCAATGACAGAAGATGGACCGTTAGATTAGGCAATTGGATTCGGCATTAGGATGAGCCCAACGTATATTATAATTGGGCCATCAGATTGGCGAACCGGCCCAACTCATTTCTTTCTTTCTTTCTCTCGCTTAAATTAACTTTCAAAAAAAATAAAATTAATTTTCTTCCAAACTGAAGCTTCAAACTTGAAATTTGCAGACCATTATTCCAGAATTAATCATATTTCTTTTGCTAAGACTTTATAAATTCTTCATAAAAAGTAAGGGAAAGTAGAAAATCTTAAATTTGAGTTTAATTAAGTAGGTGAAATGGAGGGGATGTTGCAGCATGAAAATCATGGCAGATTGGCAGTATGAGACAGGAAGAAGTTGATGGCATCCTTGAATTGTAAGGTCCCCACTTTGGCTGGCATAGCCAATACCCATTTCCAACTTCTGCAGATTAATTTACTGAGAAAGAATTTGCATATTTTGTATTGCATTATAGTGTTTTTTAATTCAGATTTCAGTCTGTTATATCTAACATTTGAAGCTATTAAAAGCAGCATTACAAGTTGAGAACTATTGTTGGAATGTGGAAGCCAGCGCATTGTGGCCCATTTTCTTGGAAGAGGTGGCTACCAACTCTTTCCACTCTAAACCAACTTAAATTTCAAGGGCCTTTGGTTGATAATGGTGTTTGACCACACAAAACAAAAGAATTTGTAAAGCATGTTGATTTTGCGTTCAAGCGTGCAACACTTTTTTTACTGAACTATAAAGTGTTGATCAGAGTCTTCTTTCATTGAATGTGTTAACAAAAATTACCAAGGACTTGCATGATTTCAGCCAAGAACTTCTCCACCGCTACAAAACTAGATTGTTTCCTACATTTTGTTGTTATGATGGTGAAATAAAGTAATATATATTCAAAAACCAAGATTTAATTTCCTTAGTTCATACAATCACTTTTAAAAAGGATCTTCATTAAATTTTATTTCAAATTTCAACACATGCAATCTATAATGACTTAATTTGTGAAAAACAATCCAAAATTTTACATGCAAAACTTTTTCTTGCTTCCATGATCTGATTTGAAATACCCTGTCATCTTGGCGGGGATGAGGGGTAAATGGAGCACTTTGGTTTTCTTTAACTTCTTCTGTCCTTAATTGTCACCGAAAGTTGCAATCATTTTTAGAAAATATTTAAAGTTCACGCTTATGGCTTTTTGATTGATGTAGGCCAGAAAGAGAGAACCGAAAAGTCCTTTCAATTTGATGCTATTTGAAATACGAAATTTCAAATAAACAATCACGAATCTGAAATTCTGAGGTTTGTTCCAATATGTTCTCAGAAATTATGAAACTCTCAGAAGTTTGGTCCTTTTCCTGAAAGTTTTGGGAAAAGAGAATAAATTCTCAACCAGCATATCCTTGAAAAATAGAGTTGTCCTGTTCCAAGATATTGAACACAAGAATATTTGGTTAGGTTTGTTTTTCTATCTCAAAAACAAATGGAGCTAATCTTAATGATCATACATGAAAAAAATGACATAAATAACATTTCAAGAAGGATAAGGTATGTAATCATGTTCGATTGGGCGTTGTTTGAGTTACAGAGGCTGTTGGAACCCTGATATGTCCAACCATGGAAACCTGAAGAGCTTCCTCTTCATATGCTCTCCTCTCCAACTCCTCCTTTCTTGCTTTCTTCTTCACCTTAACAAACATTGCCACCAAAAGCAATCCCAAGAGGAAAGCACCCAATGCAGCACCGATTGAGCTTCCAACTGCCATTTTCCATCTGCTAATCTTCTTCCTTACAGGCATTGATGGCGGTGATCCAATGACCAAACCGAAATGGCCATGCATGGTTGCAACACAAACATTGGGTGATACTTGGTTTTTAAATGTTACTTTACCATCTCCTTCAAAACTGGCGCACAAGGGCCTGATTCCTGTCATGTTGGATGCCTTAGTAATGTTGCTGAAATCTATTTTAATTGGTTTTTCCCTGGAAAGAATTCCAAGCTGAAAAGGGCTACTAAAACTTATATCACTGCCAGCATTATAAGCGAGGAGGCCCAATACAGGTGACATAAGCTGGTAACCTGATAGATCATAGTTAGAATAATATATGGATGACCAATTATAACCCAAGTTTTGTCTAACTACCATGACTCTTTCTGCACAAGGCTGCACAGTCACACCACTTCCCAGATGAAATTCCTTAACTTGTGCACCATATCGATGGAGACTTCCACATCTAAATCTTGCTGTATCGACTTTGATGCCTGAGAAGTTTGCAGGTAAATGTACAGTGTGTACAATACCTGTTCTCAAGTGCCTGTCAAAGGACTTTACTGTGTAGTCCCTAATGAGAAGATCAAGAAGGCGAGCTGATCTGATCCCTTCAGCTTCAGCTTTCATTGAGAGTAATGATGCCCATGAAAGTATTATCAATGTGAAAGAGAAGAAAGAGCCCATGAGAGGAGCTTCAGTTGGCCAAAGAAGTTGGCTAGAACAGTTCTGTGGTCTTTTTCTAATTTTTCTTGGCTGGTGTATTGAAGGAACTTGATATTTTTGAAAGCTATATTCCAAGAACAGATTCTTGTTTCTCTTCTAGATGTGACAGGTTTTAAGTTGCAAAGAAGAAAGTTCGTACTGTCTGGGGCAGTTTATAGATGATAGAGGCTTTGAATTGAAGAGAAAGTACCAGTAAAGAGGAGAAAAGAATGGTGTCCCAGGTAGAATCTACGTGAGGTAGCGTTTTGGATGATGTGGAGGCATCAGGCATTTTATATGTAGTTTCTCCAGTGGTTAAATCCAATAACAATTTGCCACATTGGCATATTAAAATGACATTCTCATTTTCTTTGCTATCAACCAGGTATCATCTACATAGAAATTTACTGAATAGTAGATAATTTTAGCTGGATTTATAGCAAGCAAGTGGCACTACTACGTAATTTGCTTTTAGACTGGCAACTAGTGATTTGGTATGTACATTTAAACTCCCTTGAAATTGCCTAAAATCTTCTGGCATGGAAAGAAACATTGACGAGCTACGCAAGGGAGGGATTAATGTTACGAGAAATGATTTGAGGCATGGCCCCTCATATCAAAAAGGAAATGAAAAGGAAGCTGGCGTGCTAAGGGATTGAAGTGAGGACATATTTCCCCTTTGGGGGCTCAGTACTCAAATTGTGTTTTTAACATGTTCCCCGTTTTTAACAAATTTGTGGGTCTCATGTTAGCTAGCCATATGGCATCCCATCATAATTCTTTTTATCCCTTTGATTACACATGACCTTTGTACAATAAAATCAAAAGAAATATTGAAATAAGCAGAAGAAAACGGAAGAAGATAGAGAAAAAAAAATCGAGGAAAAGCAAATAACAAAGTAAAACAGAAGGGAAGAACATAACAGTGAAATAACCAAAAGAGAGAAGATAATAATTCTCCTGGCCATTCAAACTTGGTTGAACCATGGAGCTGCCCAGTTGCCTAAGCTCTAGAAATTACAAAGGAAAATTCTCCAAGGAAAGCAATAAAGCATGGGCCTAGTAGGGCTTTAAAAAGGGCAAAAAAAAGAAGAGCTATTGTGAAGTTGTCGATTAATGGAAGTTCACATTTGTCTTGTAAGTCAATCCTACATTCCAATTGGCAGGTGCAACATTCCAACATATGATGGTCTCCTTGGTTGTGTATGAGGTGATCTTGAAGGAAAGAGATTGGCCTCTAAGAGCTGCAAATGCCTGGTATGAAGCTCCCCAGTTATGGCTCATGCTAATCCACCCTGTTTTGCTTCCTTTAACCCACATTGTTGCAATGTCACCACCTCCTCCTACATTCATCACATACACCAACAACCAGTACCCGTTTCCTTGGAAAGAAAATCTAAGCCCGCCTGACCTTACGCACGGTACCCTGCAAGGGTTAGAATCCTTAGACCATTTAGGAGAGCATGTATATTTCAACACTAGAATTCAAAAACAATTTCAAGAAACCAAGCTGATGATAGACACGTAGTTCATAACTTTCTTGGAGTACGTTAGAAAATGGTTTAAACATTCTCCTTCATATGCAAAATCATGTTGAATTTTTTATATCAAAACAAGAAAAGTCAGGATTTGAATAGGAAACCAGAAAATTTGAAGTTTGAACTACTAGGTGAGGCTTTAAGAGGGATTTCAGTATCCAAAGAATTTTCTTGAGCATATTATGATGTACGTACCTTCGATACATGACAGGGATAATGCCAGCCTTCCACTGAGCAATTTTCATGAAAGCGGGCTTGGACATGTCGAAGTGGACTCGAGGAGGGTTACACCAGCCACCATTGCTGGAGTCTTGGCCCCAATTTGGAGGGCAAAGGTTGGTGGTAGTCACAGTCGTGGATTGAACCCCACTGTAGCACCAAGGTGACTGAACACACTTTATCTGGTAACATGTAAACCCATTGTTGAAAAGTGTTGTGCTCAGAGCAGCTGTGTCCGTACCATAATCATTGCTTACCAAATTCACATACCCACAAGCTCCTCCTGTAAGCTCACACAGAAAACAGGGTTAATTACCACGGATTATTTCCCGCATCATTTTTTTTTTCATTTCTCATCTCATATTAGGAATTGCTAAATCGATGGTCAAATTTGTTTATAAAACCCTTTACTCTGATACGATAATGACTGACAAACTTTTTTGAGAGATTAACAAAATAAACTCTTCTTATATGTCTAAATATCAATCTTGATGAGCTAAAGACACAAATTAATGACCAACATATATGATTTAGAAAGGAAAGATTGAAGAGAAAATTCCCATCATATATGCCAAAGGAAAGGGTTAAAACAATGACTAGCTATATGAAAATGCTGATATGACAACGTATATACCCGTAGTCTCGGAGGCGGTTTCGTCGCCATAAAAGGTGGCATGGGCAAGGGCCCAGGAGCTTGGCTGGTATACTGGAGCAGCAACAGAAGTTTTGCTGATGATTGCCAACGTTGTAAGTGTCAATGAAAAGAACCCAAAGCTCCATGAATTTAAAGAAGAAGCCATGGTTTATCTTTCCTATGAAACTTTCCTCAGACAAATTAGAACAATGCCTATATATTTTCCTTCTACCAACCTTTCATAGAAGGATAAAAAAAACAAGTTGCATGCCATCGTGACACTCACGAAGCTCAATTCTCTCAAGCGTCAAACTTAAACTTTTGGAAATGGATATGTAATGCTTCATTCATCGGATATTATCATACAAATTTTTTAATGATTGTCAACGTGCGTGCAGGTTCTATTTGTGCTCTTTAGTTAGATTAATTAAAAATATAACTTTGCAGAACGTAAGGAGACAAGTCTTTATTGAGGAATACATTTCAATTTAATTTTTTCTTGCAAATTTAGCTGTCAACTTAAAGGAATATCGAAAATTTTTGGGTCCCGAAAAGATGATTCTAAGTTTCAAAACCTTTTTTATCAGGATTAGCCTCGATGGGAAGTAAGAAGCAATCTGCTTTCCATTAGATTGAACCCTGGTAGAGGAAGATGAAGAGAAAGTAATAAAGGGTTTTTGAATAGGTGCAGTGAACACAAAAGGGTGTGTCGAAGTAAAGGCCAATTTGGTAGCCATTGATGAATAAGGTAAAAATTAAGCAGGACCTCAATCTGTTAGAGCTATGCTATTCTGTTTTTGCTGGTTTCAGGCGGTGCTGAGAGTCAAGCTGATGATGATGGAGCAACCGAGGAACGTTTGGACCGTGGACGATAACCGATTTTTGATCTTACAAAATCTGCCTCGTCATCTTTCGTGATGGTCGTTTTCTGGGAAAATCTTGCCCTTAGGCGTGAGATTGACATGCGGTTGCCTTGTGCTGTCCACGTGAGTCCATTGGGCAGCCACGTGGGCAGATATTTTGGGGCCAGCTTTTTGACCTTTTCTGGTTTGTGTTTCTTGGGCTTCATTTATTGGGCTGAGCTAACCGAAGGTTATAGCCTTCGGGTTTCATCTACTCTTTTGAAGCCCGGTCTGGCCTCCTTTTTTCTTGAAAAAATAAATGAAAATTAAATATAATTTACAGTGATTCATTTGAATTTTGATCATAGTTATTAAAATAAAAAAAAAATTGTTGGATTATTATAAATTAAAAATTGAAGAATGAATTTCAGATCATTTTATAAGATTTTTAGCCTATATTATATAAAACAAAAAAAAAGAAGAAGTCAAGTTTAGGTACACATGAATTAAATTAGGGATGCAATTAAAAAAAAAGGGTAGGTGTCTTAGGATTAACTGAGGACAGGCAAAAATAAATCTTTTTAGATTTATTTTTACAGAAAACAGGTGATGATGGATTTCATCATGCTATTATTCCTTTGACAGAGAACAGATAAATTTAATCACTTAAATCAAAATCACATGAATAAAATAAGGTGGACAAATTGATTGTTTTAATAATTCAGTTTGGTCTACTTGCCTGACAAAATGCAGTTTGAAGTGTATAACAATTACTTATGACATGCGTACGATTAATTAACTTGGACATCAAATTTTTATCATATAAAAAATTATATAGTTAATTAGTTAAATTATTTTTCTATTTTCCTCCATTATGATAGTATTTTTTATTAATTTAAATTTGATTGATTGATTCAATCATTTTGATATTTGTGAATTTTTAATTTATTTTAGACCTGAAAATAATGGCAAAATGAAAATGTGATTGAAATATAAAAAGATTGACCCCATGTAAGCAAATGATTGTCGGTGCTTTTTGGGCATTGATGCACTACATTAGGACTTGACCCACTCCTGCTGGTGAACTACCTTTCAGAGGCCTGAAATGGAGCATCGATGCTTATAAATAAAAAATAAAAATCCACTGAAAAACAGTAGTCTCGTCCCATAGATTTTCTCAACCTTTTCCGTATTTGTTTTCGTTTGATCTTACCACCCCCTTAATCTAAAGCCAATAATTGGTATCACGTAAAAATGTAAATGATATATTATTATTAATAAATTATTTCAGATTCGAATAAAATTTGAATTAATTCGATTATTATTGAGTCGAGTTCGAACTTGAATAATTTGATTCATCGATTGAATTGAGTCCGAATATTTTTATGTTCGATTTGAGTAGCTCGTGAACTTAATCGAGTTTTTATATTTAAATATATATTTTTTATTTTAATTAATAAAATATATCGAATTTAAGTTCGAGTTCGAACATAAATAATTGAACTCTTATCGAGCATATGAATCGAGTTTATTTTTATATCTTAATCGAGTGAGTTTGAATAATTCGATTTCAATCATGAATCGAACTCAAGTTAAGAAAATAAAACTCGATCAAATTCGAATCGAGTATCGAATCACGAGTTAAAAATCAAACTCAAATTTTTTACTATATTGATTCAACTCGATTACACCTTAATCCTGGTCCATCCTACCTCCCCTTCAAATCAACTTAATTCCCATTTTCCTTTTTTTAAAATTAATTTTAACTAAAAAACATTTTTAAACACACACACACATATATATATATATATATAACAAAAAAATCAATATATTATATATCCTCTCATATCAAATATTAATTTTTTATTTTTAAATTATAATTAAATTCGAACGCATGACTTTCAATTTTAAAACGGACTTTTAGTATATTGATTTTCATTAAATTTGTGCAAATGAGATCAGTCCATAATATTGTTTGAATTTAGATATATCTTTTTATGAAAGTTTAAGGACTTCTATTTAGATCAAAACGACAATGAAAGTCCAAAAAACAAGATATAAAAAGTCAAAAATTAAGAAAATTTAAGATGAAAATAAAATAATATATATTTATGCTACAAAGATGAAAGCAAAAATAAATAATATATATATATATATATATTTATGCTACAACAATTGAAAAAGCGTTGCAAAATTAATAAATTACCAGCAGAGAAGAAGCAGGCAGATAGGCTGTGGCTGACCGAAAGCTCATTGACTGAAAGACGAGAAACCAACTACCTCATTCTTTCCATGTACAATTCTCGTGTTAACTCAGGCTAGGAAAATTCATTTCCTTTGTTTTTCCTTACGTAGAAATGTACAAATAAACCCCTCACCCCTCTTTTTTAAAGAAAAACTATGAATTAATATTAAAAGATTAATTCATTTTAAATTTCAATTGAAGTTTAATAGATATTGAGAGTTTATCGTCAAATCTACCAAACAATATTACTTTTTAAATATTATTACATAAATTAAATAAATTAAATTTCGAATTTATTTAAAACTTTTTTTAATGCATGGATCTATATAAAAGAATCGAGATTTTTATTTATCTCTCGAACCTAGCTATGCTAATTCAACTTTACATGGAGTTTAATATCTAGTTGAAATACTTGATACGTGTAAATTTGTTCTTATTGCTAAATGATCACTCTTTTTTATTACAAACTTAAGTTTGGTCAAATATAATAATTTTAGTTATTTATAAGTTTTTTTTTTCTTGCATTGAATCCTTTTAATTTCCATCTTCTTGCCAAATAAAACAATGAATGGTAAAATGTTTCCAAATGCGAGTAGTGAATGGGAAATTTAACTTCAACAATAATATTTTTGTTGAAATAAGTTTGAATCCTTTCCACCATGCATTTTACCTTAAACTAACTAATTAATCCAAAGGCAGGGGTTAGATGAAAAACGTGCAGTCCTGGCTTGGTAGTTGGTACTCGGACTTTCCCCAAAAAAAAAAAAAATATATATATATATATATATATATTTAGTCAAATTTCTTCTAAAGCAAATCACCTATTTTATAATTATGTATGTAAATTAACCTAACGTAATGTAGAATGTTTTTTATTTAGAATTGTATTAATTGAATCATAATCATTGAAATTAATTAAAATTTTAATTTTTTAATAACAAATCATTTGATTAAGTATGTATGATTTTCTCTTCGAATTATATAAAATGAAACCATTAACAATACGAATTTCTAGTCTAATCCTAAGAATGGTAGATGATAATAACAATCAGCTCGTATATTTGGTTAATTAAGATTAAGCGATCTTAACAACTTATAATATTAATTAGAAGTATATATAAAAAAAATGTATGTGTAAGATTAATTACTTGTTGAATCAATCTTTTGACTATGTAATTTTTAGATATAATTTTAGGATTAGAAGAATTATATGGGAGTGAGAGATAGCTTTAGATGAAAGAAATCAAATCAAGTTCCACATCACATCATAATTATTTGAGCATGTGGTTGAGAAATGAGACAAATAGTTTTCTATTTCAATTTAGCAGAAAGAAGAAGAGATTGTTAGGCTCAGGTTTCCCATATCCATATGCTCCAATCTTCCAGTCAACTCACTTTAGGACACTTTGACCATGGCTACTCACTCACGTGAACAACCTCCCATCAATTTTTCTTCGATGGTGTTTCCTTTCTCCTGAGTCTTGAGTTGGTAGCTCTACCCCATCCCGTGTTCACTCAGGCAACTTGTTGCTTTATTTTCCATTTGTTTTTTTCATCTTCCGCTTATCATTTTTCTTCAACCACAGCCCTATAAAAAGCCCATTATAATTAAGCATTAGCATTACAGCTG
The DNA here is from genome assembly GCF_002303985.1 of Durio zibethinus. The sequence continues at coordinate 3,356,324 of NW_019167838.1, read as the reverse complement.
ATACTACAATACGAAAAAGAAAAATTTGTGCGTTTGAAGAGTGGAAACAACAAGCTTTTCAAATAGGTTTAGACTGCTAGAATGGTGACTTCAGTGGCTTCCAGAGTAGAGAGCTTGGCAAGCAGTGGGATTCAGTCAATCCCAAAAGAGTATATTAGACCTCAGGAAGAGCTGACAAGCATAGGTAATGTATTTGAAGAAGAGAAAAAAGAGGAAGGGCCTCAGGTTCCGACCATTGATTTAAAGGAGATCGACTCCGAGGACGTCGAGGTACGCGAGAGATGTCGCCAGGAGTTGAAGAAAGCTGCCATGGAGTGGGGTGTGATGCACCTTGTTAACCATGGAATCTCGGACGAACTCATGGATCGTGTCAAGAAAGCTGGACAGAAGTTTTTTGAACTTCCTGTTGAGGAGAAAGAGAAGTATGCAAACGACCAGGGTTCAGGGAAGATTCAGGGGTATGGCAGCAAGCTTGCTAACAATGCTAGTGGACAGCTTGAATGGGAGGACTACTTCTTCCATCTTGTATATCCTGAGGAGAAGAGAGACTTGTCGATCTGGCCTAAAACACCCAGCGACTACATGTGAGTTTAGCTTGCTTACATTTAAATATGCTTGACTTCATGGTTTATTTTGTTTCTAACAAAAACATGCTATATTTGTCCACCGGATTCATTGACAACTTTCACATTTAATCAAGAAACCTATCAGTTTGACGATTATTTGGCGATCTATATTATATAACGTTTCCCTTCATTATTAACGAAATTAATTGGTTACTGTATATGCAGTGACGTTACAAGTGAGTACGCAAGGCAACTCCGAGGCCTGGCAACCAAAATTCTGTCGGCACTATCACTTTGCTTGGGATTGGAAGAAGGAAGGCTAGAGAAGGAAGTTGGTGGCCTGGAAGAGCTTCTCCTTCAAATGAAAATCAATTACTATCCCAAATGTCCTCAACCAGAACTCGCTCTCGGTGTGGAAGCTCACACAGATGTAAGTGCACTCACTTTCATTCTCCACAACATGGTTCCTGGCCTGCAACTCTTCTACGAAGGCAAGTGGATCACCGCAAAATGTGTTCCAAACTCCATCATCATGCACATTGGCGACACCATCGAGATCCTCAGCAATGGTAAGTACAAGAGCATTCTTCACAGGGGTCTTGTTAACAAGGAGAAGGTAAGGATCTCATGGGCAGTTTTCTGTGAGCCGCCAAAGGAGAAGATAATTCTGAAGCCACTGCTAGAGACAGTGTCCGAGACAGAGCCTCCATTGTTCCCTCCTCGCACCTTTGCTCAGCATATCCAGCACAAGCTGTTCAGGAAGACCCAGGATACTCTGTCTAACTGAGACCAGTCTTTATTTACATAAAATATATCTTTTTATATCTTCAATATTGTCGTGATAAGCTGTTTATGGGTCTGAACTCTGATGATGCTATATTTTCTTGGGTTAAAGCCATGGTTGTGGTAGGGTGTTGCCAGTGTGGTCTCTTTCACTCTATGGTTACTCTTTACCTGCTTTAGAATAATTAGTGAGACGTGATTTGCTTCCTTGTATTAATGGTCTTTGTTTACATTTTCTTCCTCAATATATATCTTGTTATTAAACAGTGCTTAGAAAAACTTTTTCCCCTCCACACTTCTTTTCTTAGTCTTAGTTTTGAACATATTAACAATCTTTTTAACATATAAATACAATTTTTTTTTTATAGAAGAGCTAGGCTGCAATTCGATGATATATATATATATATATATATATATAAGAGATTGCAAATACAACGTCTGTTTAATATTATTTTTTAAACATAAATTAATTTAAATTAAAATTTGGGTTTGATATATATTTATATTTTTAAGCAACTGTAATTATTTAAATAGTGCATCAAACTCAAAACATGCAAGTTTCTACCAGGTCAAGCAGCCTAGTAAACAGTATTAGCAATCTTATTATGTTTGTCGCCATAGATATTAACCTATTTTTTTAATTAAAAAATAAACTTAAATTTTATAAAAAATTATACATAAATTATTCTGTCAAATATTCAAATATAAAAAAAATTTCTTATCATGAAAGATTAATAGAACAATATGTAAATCCCCTATACAAATAAAAAAATAGTTCTATTACTGACGTGGAAATTGCTTTACTAATTAATAAATCGTCGACTGAGAATAAAATAATTTCATTGGCAATTCAAATCCCACAGATAAAGTGGTTCTGGCACATGTGCTGCGTGCCTCATCAACCGTTCAAGGGACCCTCAAGGAATTAAATAATGAAAACCATATCATCTAATCAATTCCTTTCTTTCAGCAGCCGAGCAGTACTGTTTTTGACTAGTGATATTTTTTTTATTTTCTTTGGGCAGTGCTAGTGTGAAGCTTTCCTAAATTGCAAAAGCACGCATCCAATCAAGTATGATCTTTCCTTTCCTTTCCTGAGTGAAAAGATTTTATGCCATAAAGAAGCTTTTCATGGACATCTCTTGCCCAATTAAGCTTGTCGGCAAAGTCATCCTCATTGGAACAAGCTAGCTTATTTTCAAAGCTCCTTATGTCTTGCCCAATTACATATGAACATGTTTTGCCCAATAATAACATCTTATTTAATACTAACTATTCAAGAGCAAAGATACGGAGTCGGGCCTTAGGCCCATGATAATCCTTCTCTAATCTCTCTAATGAAGAAATTCAATTTCAATATATTCTTACATGACTTTATAAATTTTATTTTTTTTGGGTATTTTAATTTATAAATGACTTCTATTATTGTAGTTATGAATCATGCAGTACTAACTGTATACAAACCAGTCAGCACATTATTTAAGATCTAATAATCAACTTGGAGAATGAAGTATTAGCTTTGTCAATTCGTGTTGCAGCTCTGACAGCTCGATGCTTCTTCCACCATTCACCTGTGAACAAGTTAAGCCTAAAACTTTAAGAGATCTATTGCTTCTGATTTATGATTCCCAATTAAAAATTGCAAAAATATTTACCTCCAATACAATAGTATGCAACACCCTTTCATTTGCTCTAGCTGAAATGCACTGAACCACACTTAGGCCTTGTGCAGCTATAACGTCAAGCACATTTGAAAGAGGAAGCCCTCGTCTCAACCCAGTGTTCATGGTAATCTCCACTCCTATGGAACAAGCTCTAACTTGTACAGTACTGTCCTTGGAACAGTCTGGTCTGGCTTCCATCATAGAAGAACTTGGTGTCTGCAAATTGGATGATCTTTTCAGTTCATCTCTCTTATCACTTAACTCCGTGATCTTGTTCTGCAAATGTTTGATGTACTTGACAGCCTCCTGCATGTGATCGGATATTGACCTTTTTCCCTAAAATTAAGACAAAATATCCAATGACTATACTTGAAATAATTTTAATCTAAAGTAAGAGAGCAAGATAAACCTTGAGATATTCAAGAGGAAGCCGTGATCGAAGTGTCGAATGAAGAGTAGTCATTTCTTGCCTTCTTTGTCGCTCAATATCTCTATGTATGATTTTCTTCTTTTTATTATCAGTAGGATTTCCATCGTTGACGCCAACAGCAATCTTACGCTTTCCCCCGCTACAATCACTGATCATCTTGGAGACAACATTGCCGTGTTCATAAGGGATCGAGTTCTGTTCATCTTTCTGTCGGTTGTTGCTGTCTTGCTGGCCGGGATTAATAGAAAAGAATTGAAGCAGCTCATCTGTGCTTTGCTCTGATGGGAACTCTGACACCACACAGTCCTGCATGTTTCTTAAGCCCCAAACTTCCTCTGCATCATGTTCCATCTTCCTATCCCGAAGTAAAATTAATGATTTATACGAAAGGGGATAGTTTTATTCAGGCATGAGATCGTTGTTATGTTTTAAGAAATAAGAATCCAAGACTTTGTTTTCTTTCATGGACAACTACCGTACATTTAGACAAAGACAAAAGCAATAGCAACTGTACATTTGGAGGGCTGATCAAATACTCACAAAATTCACATGTCTTAAACTACTAATACTAAAAGGAGCCCAAATATACTGCTAAGATTTTCTTATTAATTAATCGTGGGGTAGGTCAAGAACTTATAATGGACAAAAATTCAAGAATTATTGCGGATGAAGAAAAAATCTTCTTCCCTCAAATCAGAGAGTGATCGTTACTGTATGATATGAGCTTGAAACTAATACCGATTAATACATTCAAGTTTCTTGCCAATTAAATAGATGCTACAGTTTTTTTAGAAACCATGATCATTATTGTGAGGAAACAGGATTGGATGAATCTGATTTATCATGAAAATGTAGGTCCAGATGTATCATTCAGATCTGTGGCCTACTTGGCTGTATGAGTTCATCTCTTATCATCTAGCATGGCAATCAGAAAATGACAGGTGTATATATTTATTGAAATCTGAGAATTAAACATGGAGAATTCAATCAAAGTCTTGAAAATGCAAGTTATAATTTTAACTTCTTGATCGTTGTAGGTTAAATGCTCAAATTAAAATTAAACATTTGAATAATTATTTAATTTAAGATTAAATATTTTAATTTGTATAAAAAGTTATCAATTAATTTGTTATAATATAATTTTGTTTAACAGAAATTGAGATATGCATGATATGCGTTGTTAAATTTAACAATTATTACAAACAAATATGACTTGAAATTAAGTTGTCCACGTGTAAAAGCTGAATCTCATGTGCCATGTCCTTTGAGACTACGACAAACATATCCCACAATCTGTGTCCTTTTCTTCTTCATTGTTTTGAATATTTGGAGTTTTTCTCATTTTTCTATTCTTTAACTATTGCCACCAGGAAATCGTGCATAGATTTCTGCTTATTCATAATGGAGTAAAGATTGCAACTCATTTCTTTATTTAAATTAAGATTTGGATGAGATATATGTTTGTTGTTGTCCAGGGACTCAAGTGGCCTAATTGATGAATTAATTTAACTACTTATATTATTATCCTTTTTAATCAAAATCTCTTTGCTTAATCATGTGCTTGGGGAAGAATGATTCAACCGCCGGATATATACTTGTAGGATCGAGTTTGATGGATTTAGTAGAAATACTTGGTTGCTATGATCATCTGTATAGAATTGAATACCAAAGCAGAAAACCATATATCTAGAAGGACATTAAAGGCCAGATTCGAAGAACAGTAGGAAAAATTCAAGCCTCCTCCCTCTCCCTCCCCAAAAAATTTTTTTTTTCTCTATGTGTGTTGAAAACAGATCAAAAGTTGAAATACTTTTGTTCAAATTTGAAGTTAATTATTAAAAAACAATTAAGATTTCAACGAGTCATAATGCTAGGGGGAGGCTTTTTGTGTTCATGTTCAAACATCAGCTATACTTTCTTCATTGATCTTCAACGTCGACAAATTGGATTTACCAAAATCTGGAGTCTGGACCCATGAAAATAACCAATATTGCTTGCTGATCTAGCTTCTAAAGATATATAATGATGAAGAAAGCGTCATTCAGGATATCCTAATTATAACCAACGCATTGATTCAACATAATTTGCTTTTATACATATTTACAGCTATACGGAATATCAAGGCTGAAGAAAATTTTGTTAATCATTTTCAGAACCAACCTTGGAGGTCAATAATTACTTGGTCAACACAGCAAGATTTAACTCAGATGAGGGAACTGTCGACATTGTTAATTTGTGTTGCAGCTCAGATGGCTTAATACTTCTTCCATCATTCACCTGCGTACAAAGTCCAAAAATCAGAGTGCTTTAAACTTCCATCATTCAAATACTGATACGATTGACAACGTTAATTTACCTCGGAGACAATAGTGTGGATTATTAACCTTTTATTTACTTTAGTTGATATACATGTAACAACACTTAGGCCTTCTGCAACTATGACTTCGAGCACACTTGAAAGTTGAAGCCCTTGTCTCAAGCAAGTGCTAATGACTACCTCCACTCCTGCTAAACAAGGTCTAACCATTACAGTGTCCTCCGAACTATTTTGTAAGCTTTCCGGAACAGAACTTGAAACATAGGAATGGAATGATTTTTTAAGTTCATCTCTCTTGTCACTCAGCTCTAAGATCTTTTTCTGCAGATGTTTGATGTAATTTACAGCCTCGTTCATGTGATCAGATATAGATCTCTTTCCCTAAAACCAGTGAAAAGAAATTAAATGCAAATGATTTTAAAAAAACTGCAAAGATTCAGAGATTATGTATAACTAGGTAACCACCTACTTGAATTTTCACATGCAAGAAGGGAGGAGGAGCTAACCTTGAGATATTCAGAAGGAAGCAGTGATCGAAGAGTTGCGTAAAGGGTAGCCATTTCTTGCCTTCTTTGTCGCTCAATATCTCTATGTATGATTTTCTTCTTTTTATTATTATCGTTAGGCTTCCCAATGTCGACTCCGTTGACACCAAAAGCTTTAGCTGCTTTACGCCTGCGCTGGCTATAATCACTCCTCGTGGAGACAACTTTGGCATCTCCAGAAGGAATCAAGATGCGTTCATCCTGTTGGATTCTTTGTTGGCAAGGTATGGGAAAGAATTGAAACTCATCTGTCCTTTGGTCGGATTGAAACGTTGATGCAACATGCTCCATTTTTTCAAACCCTCAAATCGCCTATGATCCTATCTATCTTGTGTTGGATTCTAGACCACCAGTGGAAGTTTATCATGGGATCTATTTATTTTAAGCATATCAGATCTTTGATGGGCCAGAGATTCCAAGATTTTTGTTTTCTTTCATTGGCAATTATGATATTAGATATGACCTCACTCACTTCCAGGCTTATATTATTTGAAGGGTATTGCTATAGATATTTTTCTTGAAAATGTTATTGCTATATATTTTGTTTAACAGTAAGTTCCATTACATAATAATATATAATAAATAAAAAATTTATGAATATTTTAGTTAAATTACATATGAAGGTATAATAAATAACAATTTTAAGAATTGCTTTTCTAGTGATTGAGAGAGCTGAAAATTCACTCATTAAATAAATATATATATAATATAGAAATTTATGATTTATCTTATTTGATTTATGTAATTATTTTAAAATATAATATTCAATAAATTTAAGATTTAAATTTCAGTCTGTAATATTTTTTTATATCTTTAAACTAAGATATCTTTTATAAAAAAATATTGCATCATATAACCCTTTCTTATTTGTGAGGTTATTGTCACCTTAAATCCAAATTCCTGAATTATATTTGTAATATATTAAGCATCGGATTTTAATTTGAGGTAAAGAAAAAAAAAGATAATATATTTTTATAAACACATATATGACAGTGCATACCAATTGCCATCAGAAATCAGTTATCATTTTTTTATTCACTCAGAATCATTGAGGCAATAAAGGCACATAGGACAAAAGGAAAAGAGAAAGTATCCAATATAAAGAAGATCCTGCTTATAGAAAATTTAATTGATTGTACATTTGATAAGCATATCCTACCTGAAGTGGAAAGTGAAGTTATTGTTTTGAGCTCATTCAAAGAAAGAAAAGGTTGGAGAATGGTAGGAGGAATAGGGAAAGAGGTAAGTGTGCAATCTAGCATAGAAGCAGTAGCCATGGCAGCTGAAGAATGAATTTAGGTAAGGTTGTGGTGGAGATAGATTCTGCAATCGTGCATAAGTAGTTTGCAAAAAATTTTAATTTTGATTTGAAAATCTCACGATTTTATTTTTATGCACTTCATAAATTTAAGTTTAAATTTTAATTTATATATCATAATAAATCTTTAAAATATATCGATATAAAATTAAAATGTTACAAGCTTATATAAAAAAAAGAGAAGCCTTAGAGTGCAAATTTGAAGGAGTCAAAATCTACTGGATTAGTAGAAGTGCTAATGTAGCTGCGGATTGAGTTGCAAATCGATTCAAAAGGGAAATGAGCTTGTCAAATTCCTTAGTACATATATTGAGTAGGGATGGTTTCGTGCTCCTCCTTAGAATTTAGGTTGAATTTGGATGCAACCGCACCTATAATGAAATGCAATTAAGCTTAAAAAATTTTCATTGGAAATCAAATGAAAGTTTAATGAGGTGCGTTTGATAAAAAGCAGCAGAAAATTTTTACAAAAATTTTAAGATTTAGTGTAAATTTTTTTTAATCGTAATTATAATAATTTTCATCATTATTTTTAATTTTATTAAAATTAATTTTACTGTCAATATAAATAAAATTTTAATTTTTTTAATATAATTAGTAATTGTAAATGCCATCTGGATTGTTTGGGTTATTGGCAAAAAATAATAATAATAAACTAATTACATTTTAAGCTTCTTGTCAACTAAATTAATTAAAGAGGCCCCGTTTAATTTTAATGATGCTACCCATTGTTGTGACTTGTGAGGGGCCAGGATTAGGTGGGGAGTTTTGATCATGAAATATGTAGGTCCATTTATATATATATATATAAAAGAAAAACAAATGCAGTACGAGAATTTTTTTATTAGATAATTTACTTTAATGTTGTTCTCTTTCAAACACATTTAATTGTCAAATTCTGATAAGATTTGATGTATTAATGCTGATATGATTCCATCTTATATATTTAATTTGTAATTTTATTTTGTAGTTTAAATTTATCCCATATAGATATATAGATATATATATATATATGTCATTGACAATGTGTAAATAATTTAATATTATTGAATTATATTATTATACTTAAATACTTTATTTTATTAATCAATCAATCTTTGATTAAATTATTTGAAGGTGTGATACATAAGTGTTTCACATGCAAATAATGAGATTAATTATAATTTAAAGGTGTGATGTAAAATTTTTTTCTCTAGAAATGAGGATGAAAATTAGTTGACCAAGTAGTGTGAACCACAGTTTCGTTTTTTTATCTCTTCTTATACAAGCTATACAGACTTTGGAACACGATTAAATTAAATTCAATTAGCACGTTATTATTTTTATTAAAATAAATATACAATGAGAAAAAAAAAAAAAACGCAATATATAGGTGGATTTTAGATACTGTTATGCATGGGTTTTTTTATTTTATTTTATTTTTTCATTTGCGGGTCTTGAGATTGACGATCAAGCAAGTTATATATTGATATCGGTTTTTGGAGATTTTTGGAGTAAATTTAATAATTTGTATATTCGTATCATATAAAATATTAAAATTTATGTATTAATATTATATTTTATATAAAAATCGTATGTCATAATTCGTAAGAATATAAATTAACAAAATTTTCGATAAATTATTCGTAAATATATTTGATTTTCGTTCGTTTATATTCGTTTATTAAATTTAATAAATAATTTTAAATAATATTTTTATATTCATTTATTAAACGAATTGACTATAAACAAATATCTATTTGGTTCGTTTATGTTCGTGTATAAATTTGTTTAAAATTTATTTATTTATTATTCATTTGCTGTTTGAGTATAATAATATTAATAAGATTACATTTTTATCTCTTAGTTTAATCCTATTTTAAGGTTCATTTATGTTTATTTGGGTTTGTTTATATGCATTTAAGGTTTGTTTATTTAAATTTATTTGGTTATAATTTATTTATTATTCATAAATATTTATTTATATATGTTCGTGAATATGTTCGTTTAATATTTAGAATTAAATTCATTAATTTAATTGAACGAATACGAAAAAAAATAAAAATAACATATTATTTAAATAAACGAATATGAACAAATAAAGTAATTTTTTTATGATATAAATACCTTTAAAAATAAACGAATAAATACAAAAAAAAATTTATTCGTTCATGTTCGATTTGTTTATAGCTCTAATAATTCATGGTGACATAAAAATATAAAATATATATTTTTTAATTTTATTAAATTTATATATAATTATTATAAAATTTTAAATCATATTATTTTAATATATTATTTTTATATCATATTTTATATCTTGTATTATATTTTAGATTCTCAAATCTACAATCCAAAAGCGGACTGAGATCAGTTTAGACCCAGTGGTATATATGGGCCACTTTGCCGTGAGCCACGCCGAAAAAACACCTACGTTGTTTGAAACAAAATATATATGTTTTTCACTACTAGTTGCTGATGCTGGGCCTAAATGAAATTACTTGACTTGACTGCCCTTGAATCCAAATCGGGAATAGTTTTGATTTCTTTGTTCCATTTACACGAAGTTTTTGCACTGCAACGTTGCCTCCGTTGCCGGTTAGAAGGCATTACAGTTTACAGAAACATAAAAGAAGAAAAAAAACCCAGGTTTTTCTTTTATCCAACAGATTGAATGGAAAGCATCAAATGGGAGAAGAAACCAAGAAGATTAGCAAAGAAGAGGTAATTGCAAAACTCAAGGATGATGGTGATTTCGACAAGCTCCGTCTCAAAATTATCCGCAAGCTTAAGGACAACGTATGTTAATCCATCTTCTTCTTCTTATTTTTTGTTTCTTTTCCTAAGGTTGAAACTATCTTGTTTACTTCTTTGGGAATCAAGGTAAAAATTTTGGAATGTTGAGCTTTTGGGTACCTTGGAAAACATGGATGCTTGTTGTTTGTGATTGTTTGCTTCGTGGGTTGTGCCTTGATTTTGAGTATTTTCTTGGAATTGAGTATGATGATTATTTATGCGTGTTATTGGTTAATATCAAATTCAAGACTGTGGTTTTGGGTTTAATGGGTGCTGAAGAATTCTCTGATATTGAATGAAAGATTGACTAAAATTCTTTTTTCTTTTCTTCAGAAAGATTATATTACATCAGTTGTTGTGATTGTAAAGCTTGAATATTGTAGGTTCTACTTTGTCCCATACAGCTTGTCATATGGAAATAGCTTAGAGTGATTTATTATCTGTGTTAAACACTGCAATGACACTGTACAAGTTGATTAAGCTGCTTTGCGGCCGCAGATTTTTGACAAATCAGAGTCTTGTGTATCGTGCTATCAATTCAATCAGCCTTTGCTTTTCAAAAAATGTCCTTTTTGGTCTTAAAGGATCTTACAGTGATTGAATTTTATTTGATTTTATCACTATATGTTTGGCTGGTTAAATGTTTTGTAATTGCTTTATCAACTTGATTGGTAATGAGTGGTGCTCTTTTCATTGCTCGCTATATGGTAATAAAGAACTTTGCTTGATTATACTTGTTTAGATGTAAGCAGTTGTCCATTTGGATCTATGTGGAATATAATTGCTTCCGCTCCTAATAATTACTCTGTCAACTCAAGAACATGTCAATTGCAACTTTCATATTTTTGTTTGCACATTGTTCTAACCATGTACATTTATAAGTTCTTCTGAATAAGGCTATAAATTGCAGGAAGAATTACGCAACAACATCATTGCAGCTGTGAGGCAGTCGGCAGCACTTAATCGTCCAGGTGCTGAAAACATGAAACTAAGGCAACTATCAGATGCCATATATGATGAGGTTGGGTAAGTGTCCCCCTGTTGTCAAAGTTCTTGATGACTTTATCCATAACATGTTCATTTTTAAAAATGCAAAAATAAAAAAATCTGAACATTAAGAATCCTTAGGTTTTGCTTGGCTGGAAGGATGGAAAAAAGTGAAGACAGAAAATTTGTTAATCTAATGGTTAAGCTAGAAAGTAGGAAAGTTGTTATAAATTTTAACTATTAGATTAACAAATTTTCCATCCTCACTTCTTTCCATCCTTCCTACCAAGCAAAGCCTAATGGTTTTCTTAGTGGAAATCACGTTTGTTCCTGGATAAAATGTTTGCATCTTTCTTTATTATGTGTTTGGCATGAGGAGATTTGGTTATTAAAATCTTTTGTCTTGGGAATAAGATTTGGATATCAGAATAAATTTGGAGTACTTCATAAGAAACATATCAACTCAGAAAGAATGGGTTAACTTTGTTTGTGTTCAAGAGTGTGTTAGAATGTTCAGTTAATCCTTCACCAACTTTTTGTAAGTTCTTGTTGGTTGGTTTTGAGTTATTCAATAATATTGATGTTAATTTGATAATTCTAATGTTTCATAACCATTAGGAACAAAGTGATGGGCCAAATTTCTGATAGTCTATGGGAAATAATCAGATCAGAAGGTGGAATGAGAAGTGGAATAACAGAAACAGTACAATCTGTGTACAATAAATTAGCTAATCCTCAAGGGAAAGAAAAGGGTGAATCATCTATCCATGAAATGGTGCCTGTTGAAAAGGAAGCTGAGAATAATCGTATCATTAAGGCCACAGTTGGTAGAGTTGATGAGACATTATCTGATGGTGAACCAAAAGAACCACCAGGTTTCTCTCTGTCCAATAATCGTTACAGCAACCACCATCAGCTGCAGCATAAGGCAAAACAGCAGCTTCCTAGGCCTTATAGTAATGGAGCTCTAGAAAACTGTAAGGAAGAGCCCCGTCACTCACAGGATGGGAAGGAACAAGATGATGTTGATGTTGGTGTGCCACCTGGCTTTTCTGAAGATATTAACCGGAAGCAACCATGTGATGTCAGTGATGAGGACCCTGATGTGCCTCCTGGATTTGGTCGATGAGAGTCAACTTGCAAGTCATTTCCCATAACCATCGTGGAGCTGTAAATGTGGCAGAGACTTTTCAGTGAATGGGTCAGTAATGTGCTAATGAGACAGTATACCTTTTTTTCTGCTCTAAAATGCCCTAAAATGCTCTTCTTTACATGGCAGTCAGGGGGGGAGCTCCGAATCTGCTATGTGTGATAACCAGATGCTATTTTCTTTCTTTAATGAGTTTTTCTCATGCATGTCTTCTTGACTTGATCTTGAATAACTTATGATAGCATTCTTGAGAATCTGCTAGTTGTTACCAACATTTTAAGAGGCTTTGCTTTTTTATAAGAATAATCATTCTTATTGTCAATTGTTGGTGTGGGAAAACACTTATTTACAGCTGGCTGTAATCTTGTAATCTGTATATTTATATTTGTATCCCTAGAATTAAGGAAGATTTAGTTTCCTAGTTTAACCCCTAGTTAGTTGTATATAAACCTAAGATTCTTGTATAATTGTAGATAAGCAGTTTTTCAATATACATTCAGTTTCCACATGGTATCAGAGCTTTAGGCTCTTCTTGGGAAGAAAAATTTTCAGCCTTCATTGTTAACTTGTTTAGGCCTTCATTGCTGACTTTTTTAGGCCTTCATTGTCGAATCCTGTTTAGGCCTTCATTGCCGAACCCTTTCAAAGAAAGATATCACTATCACCCAATTTGAAGAAATGTTAACTGGAAAAATCACTGGAGTACTACAGATGTCTCAGAAACAAGGAGAGTTCAACAAGGAAGAGATTAAAAAGCTGAGAAACTTATTGAAAATCCTTGAAAAGCCTACTATGGTATGTTCTTTGGGTAAAGTTTCTAGTTCAGGTAAAGCTTCCGGTTCTCATGGATTAAATGTCTCGGCTAAGCCTATTATGAGTTCTTGGGTCATTGACTCAGGAGCCACAGACCACATGACACATTCCCCACAAAAGTTTAGTACATATAACCTGTGTCCTAGTAATAAGAAAATTGTTGTTGCTGATGGTTCACTTACCATAGTGGCAGGATTAGGAGATGTTCAAGTTAATCCATCGTTTGTTCTAAAAAATGTTCTTCATGTTCCTGGATTGTCTACTAATCTGATATCTATACAAAAACTTACCAGAAATATGAATTGCAAAGTAACTTTTTATCCCTCTTATTGTGAATTTCAAGACCAGAGTTCGGGGAAGATGATTGGACTTGCTAGGGAGAAGGATGGACTATACTATCTTGAGACATCAAATAACACAAGTAATATCAAAAATAGTTTACCTTTGTCATTTCTTTCTGAAAAATCTTCCAATAAAGACAAAATCTGGTTTTATCATTTTCGTCTTGGACATCTTTCTTTTGGAACCTTGAGAAACATGTTTCCTTCTTTGTTCAAAGAATTAAATGTTGAAGATTTTCATTGTGATATTTGCGAATTTGCAAAACATAGACGTGTGTCTTTTCCAATCAGTAACAAAAGAAGTTCTACTCTTTTTTACTTGATTCATAGTGACATTTGGGGTCCCTTTACAATTCTTAATATTTCTGGTGCGAGATGGTTTGTTTCATTCATAGATGATTGTACTAGGGTCTCTTGGGTTTTTTTTTACTTAAATCCAAATCAGATGTGAATAGTGTGTTTTTAAGCTTTCAAAACATGATCCAAAATCAATTTGGAGTAAAAATCAAGAGATTTAGGTCTGGTAATGTAAAAGACTACTTCAACTAGAGTCTATCCACCTATTTCCAAAAAGAGGAGATTATCCATGAGTCATCTTGTGTTAATACTCCACAGCAGAATGGAGTGACAAAGAGAAAAAACAGTCATTTATTAGCCACAATCAGAGCCTTTCTTTTTCAAGCAAATGTACCTAAATCTTATTGGGGGAAAGTTGTTCTCACTGCCACACACATTATAAATAGGTTACCTTCAAGAGTTTTGGGATTTAAAACTCTTATGGAACTATTCTCACAATTTTATCCCAACCTCAATACCACAAACAATCTCACACCTAGGATATTTGGTTGTACATCATTTGTTCATGTTCAAAGTCACAACAAGGGAAAGTTGGATTCAAGAGCGATTAAGTATTTTTTGTGGGGTATTCTTCAACTCAAAAAGGATATAAGTGCTATCATCCTCCTACCAAAAAATTTTGTGTCTGCAGATGTCACTTTTGAAGAAAATAAATCATTTTTTACTCAACCTTATCTTCAGGGGGAGACTTCATTCATGGAAGATAAGGATAAAGACTTCTTTTTGCTTGATTTGCCCCTTCTTCAACATTTACACCCATTAATTCTTATGAGTCGAAACCTGTTTCTGTTGAGCCCAAGTCAAACATTGAATTTGAGTCTGAACCCATTCCAAATACGAAAGATGTGACAAAGGATAATATTATTCTTGATTCTATGAAGGAATTACAGGTGTACTCAAGAAGGAAAGTTCCAGATTCTGAACCAGTGCCAGTCCAAGAACCTGATCCTAACTCTGGAAATGAGGTAACTACAGTTTTTGAAATGGAGGCAAACCATGAAAATAGAAATGAAGGCCTTAGAGAAAAATCAGATATGGGAACTGGTAGAGTTGCTTAAAGGAAAAAATCCAGTGGGGTGTAAATGGGTTTTCACTATAAAATACAAGGCAGATGGTACTGTTGAAAGGTATAAAGTCAGGTTAGTGGCTAAGGGCTACATTCAGACCTATGGAGTGGATTACCAGGAAACCTTTGCTCCAGTTGCCAAGATGAATACAATTAGGATTTTGTTATCATTAGCTGCAAATTACAATTGGCAGCTTTAACAATTTGATGTAAAGAATGCTTTTTTACATGGTGATTTGGAAGAAGAAATATATATATGAAGGTTTCACCCGGATTTGAAGGTCATCTAGAAGCAAACAAAGTATGCAAGTTAAAAAAGGTTTTATATGGCCTTAAACAGTCTCTTAGAGCTTGGTTTGGGAGATTTGCCAAAGTGATGCTAGCAATGAGATATAAACAGAGTAAAGGAGATCACACATTGTTTATCAAGCACTCTGATTCAGGGAGAGTCACAGTTTCATTAGTGTATGTTGATGATATAATTGTAACTGGAGATGATGAAAAAGAGAGAGAATTTCTAAAACAGTATTTGACTAGAGAATTTGAGATAAAAGAGCTAGGGAGATTGAAGTACTTCCTAGGAATTGAAGTAGTTCACTCACGGCATGGTATTTTTATCTCACAACAGAAATATGTGATGGATCTTCTGAAGGAAACTGGGAAGCTTGCATGTAAACCTGTAAATACTCCTATAGATCCTAATCATAAAATTGGAGAAGCTAATGAAGATGCTGCTGTAAATAGAGAGATGTAACCAAAGATTAGTTGGAAGACTCATTTATCTTTCCACATACTAGACCTGATATAGCATATGCTGTGAGTGTGGTAGTCAATTTATGCATAGTCCTAAAGAAGTGCACCTACAGGCTGTCTACAGTATATTGCACTATTTGAAGGTCAATCCTGAGAGAGGTATCTTATTCAAAAGAGATTCGGGGTTAGTTCTAGAAGCATATACAGATGCTGATTATGCAGGTTTCAGTAACTGATAGAAGATCTAACCTCAGGCTACTGCAACTTTCTTAGGTGGTAATCTTGTGACTTGGAGGAGTAAAAAACAGAATGTGGTGGCAAGATCAAGTGTTGAAGCAGAGTTCAGAGCAATGGCTCAAGGAATTTGTGAACTACTATGGTTAAAGATTATCCTAGAAGACTTGAAGATCAAGTGGGATGGACCAATGAGACTCTACTGTGATAACAAGTCTGCAATAAGCATTGCACACAATCCTGTCCAACATGACAGAACAAAACACATTGAAGTAGACCGGCATTTCATAAAGGAAAAACTAGACAGTGGGTTGATTTGTACACCTTATGTATCAACCAAGGGTCAACTTGCAGATGTGTTGACTAAAGGTTTCAGCAGTGCAACATTTCAAGAAATTATTTCCAAGCTGGGAATGGAAAACACCTATTCACTAGCTTGAGGGGGAGTGTGGGAAAACACTTATTTACAGCTGGTTGTAATCTTGTAATCTGTATATTTATATTTGTATCTCTAGAATTAAGTATTTGTATCCTTAGAATTAAGAAAGATTTAATTTCCTAGTTTAACCTCTAGTTAGTTGTATATAAACCTAAGATTCTTGCATAATTGTAGATAAGCAGTTTTTCAATATACATTCAGTTTCCACAGTTGGTCTTCACAAGTAACTAGCCCCAGTTGCTTCTATTTTAATTGTAACTAATCTCTAATTTTTTCACCTTTTGAAAAGGCATAAGGTAGGGATGTGAAAGGTTTAGCCATTTGTACCTCTTTTTAGAACAACTGTCTAAAACTCTGTCCATATTTGTGTTGCTTACGTGTTGTGCAATGCCGTATTTCTCTTTTCTTTTTTTTTTTGTTGTTGAGAAATTTACTTTGATTTAAGCACCAAACAGGTTTATTTTCAATGTTACTATTTTATCTATATGCACTTTGTATGGACTTATTTGGCAGATGGAATTACTTTTTTTTATATGGTTTTTATCACTCAACTTTTCACTTTTGTTCCTGTTGGTCTTCTGTTAGACATATTTATTACTATTATTTTTTTCTTAACTTCATCATCAAGTGTTGATCTTTAAATTAGAAAAGCAAAGGTATTCAACGTCTATGCCTGGTATAATGTTCCACATGCTTCTTCCCCCTTCATTGGATTGAGTTTGAATTTTCTGGTCATGAGGTTGAAACAATTTGTAATGTTACTGAAGAAAACATAGAGAAATAAGTTGTTACAATTCTGTGATAGCATCCAGGACTAGCTCTTGATTTCTATGAGAATACATTTGAAGCTTGCTCTTATGTCTTTATGCACATGTTTCTTACTCAAACCTTACTGCAATAGGACTCCTAACAAAGTATTTAGCAGAGACCCATTTGATGTATCCTCGAGTGAATTCACCAATGTTATAAGCTGAGTCAACTCGAGTAAATGTTATTGTGTAATTTGCCTTCCGGTTTAGGTCTGAGAAGTATAGTGTACTAGGCTACACAATCACATCAACCCCTTACGGCGCTATGACCATATCTTCGTAAGATGAATTTGCCTCACCAACCTTTGTCACAGTCCTTTTGTGTGTCTGAGACGGTCCAAGTTGGACAGAAAATAAGGGATAGTTTAGCTCTCCTTCTGGAATACTGGGCTTTCCTGACCGCTTGATTGATCTATGTACAATAATCCTAACTTCCTCATCTTTGTAGCCCAAATCACAAAGATACGGAATATAATTATCAGGTTGGACATCATAAATTAATCCTGGGTTATCTGCCCTTGATGGATTATCGTGGCCAACACCCGTATCAAAGAGATCTGCAGGTTGGAGCGTTTCATCAACAATGGGTTTGCCTCCTATGTTGAATAGGTTGGTAGGAGTCATCATAGCAGATTTAGTGACAGCTGGTGACCAGGTCGGATGAGAGCTCTTGAACAAGGCTGCGATACCACTGAGATGAGGGCATATGTGCCAAATATTTTATTGAAAGTGGATTTTGAATTTGTATCATTAAGAGGGAAGTGCCATGCTTTCATAATGTTCATTCCAGGGCCGATAATGTCTGGTTTCAGAATGCCTGGGCCGGCCAAGCTGGGGCCTCTTGACAAAAAGGAAGCAACAGAGGGAGATTGATGAATCTCCTATGATGGTTCCTCGAAATAAGATTGTTGCTGTAGGTGCTGCTGTTGAATTTATGTAAGTTTTGATCTTCAGCCCAGCAGCATAGCTTACATGGGTTGCTGGAAGAACATGACCATCAGCTAAAATACTGAAGCCACTAGCTTCTTTATTCATGAGAATCATGGCAACACTATCACCATTTTTCACTTCCTGTCCTTTAGCAATTCTTGCTATTCCACCTCTTTCACATAAAACCACCTTGCCTTTGACATCTATACCTTTCAATGATCCCTCGCCACAGAGTGCAGACTCTGGTTTACCATTCATGCCTACATAAACAAGCGGTAACAGCATGGAAGGAAAGTCATTGGGTTGGAAAATGGATTCTCCATCAAATTCTTCTCCATTTCCTAGCTTTGCTATGGCTACAACTTTTCGATCAACGGCGCTTGCTCCAACCATGAGAAACCATGGGGCTTCATTGGATAATGTGGTGTTGGAAGCCCCTGATTTCCAGCTTAACAACTAATAAATATTCCATTCTTCATTGCTGCAAATCCGCCCACGGTTATGTTGTCCTGGAAGAACGGAACTGCATCTACTCCGAAAGAGGGAGATCGCATCCACAGCATCCTCAATTGCAGCATCAAACACAGCTAGTTTGTTGCTATCGCCAGTCTTCTCCAAAGCATACTTCATAAATTGCCAGGTGAGCAAGTGGTGCCATCCCTACAGCTGTACCTTTGGCATTTCCCAACACATCAACATAGTTTTCAAACCTACCTGCAGCAGTGCTAGCTGTGTGAGTCCCATGTCCATCTTCATCAATTGGTGGTTCAACTCCCATGCCCTTGGTCATATTTCCATCGATATTGAAGGACCTTGCCCCAATTAGTTTGTTATTACCGGCTGTGAAATCGCATCTTCTTTTCCATTTTGCTGGAGGTGGCATTCCTTCATCCCTGAATGAAGGGTGGTTTGGCAAAACTCCAGTGTCCAGCACGCCATTTTTCACACCTTTCCAAAGTTTGATTCTTTCCAAATTCCCAGTTCCTGATGCAGCCCCTAGAAGCGGGGTGTGTGTGTTGTCTGTGTACGTCTTATCCTTTGAGGACGTGCTGAGATCCCCTTTTTCGTTCTCATTCTCATGGCTTGCACTTCGTCTGTCAGTCTTGCTGCAAAACCACTGACGACACTTGCACAAATAAATGATGCATGGCCGCGTGTCTGAGCTTGCAGTGTTGAATGGCAGAAAAGATTTGTACTGGCTCTTTACGTCTAGATTGTCTGATTGTCCAAGAACTCCTACATCTGACTGCCCAACATGGACAATGTAAGTCTGCAACTTTTTCTTTTCATTTTCTGTTGCAGATGAAAATTAACTTCGTTGGACAATCAGAGAATGGAAGTTGAACAAGAAAATGATACAAATGAAGTAAGTGATTTCCATCTTTGATAGGAAATGGCTCCTCTCTAGTAAGTTGGAGGAGGGATATTTTTTTCGTTTTTTCACCACTTTTTAGTCTGCCAATACATACAAGTGAGAGGACGAAAGATGGCCGGCTTCTTTAAATAAGCCTCAGTGCAGGCTAAAATCTACTGCTGGAGTATTATAGTGAGCCCATTCATTTGTATTTGTTGAATAATACCCTCTGTAATCATACTTTAAACAGCAATATAGATGCCTTTGAGTAAAGCAGATTTTATAGCTAAGGGATTCTTTTCGAGTCAGCAATCTAAACTTGTGTGCGTGAGATTTCAGGCAGCAATCTGAACTTTAAAATACCCACCAGCGAGTAGGCTGTGCTTGAGATTTCTTGGTTTATCTTGTAAATAGAGTTCAAAAAATCAACAACAAATAAACTTTAATAAAAAAAAGAAAGGAGGATTTTCTTACCAGAAGTAACTGCTGTGTCCCAAGGAATCATGCAAAGGAAAAGGAAAATTTATTCCTTGATCGGTTTCTCTTCTTACTCGAATTGCAAAAATGGAAAATATGGTTGGTGTACGTTGAGTTGATCCGTCTTTGACCTTAACTCAAAAGCAGGCACTTAAAAAAATGCCATTTATAATCGAAAGAATTAGTGGGGTGAAAAGGCTGATGCTCAATCAATCAGTTCTTTGTTTCACTTGAACATTTATTGAAGAAAAAACGCCAAAAGCCAGTGAAGATTGTGGACCAGGAATAGTAAATTACAAGCTTTTGTATGAAAACATGGCCACGCATGGGATTAAGCTGCTTGAACTAGCCATTCCTTATTCGAATATGGCAACAATTGGGCTTGTAACATTATACTGATCAGAAACCCATTTGAGAAGTCCTTGGGAAAATTGCAAGTCGATGTTCTTTTGTCTGCTAAATGTCACCGAGTAAGTTGCTTTCTGGTTCACCTCTGTAAAAACAATCTGATTCGGTTTTACACTAACATCTACTCCTGCTGGAGCAACGACTTCATAGGTGTAGGGTGAGCTTGCTGGGCCAACATTTGTCACCGTCCTCGTATATCTTTGAGAACCAGACTCCGGTAATATTATAGAAAATGAAGGATAGTTTAGCTCTGCTTCAGCTATTATTGATTCACTGGAGCAGTCCACAGGTCGTTGCACAATAGTTCCTACCTCTTCGTCAGTGTAATTCAGGCCACATAAATAAGGGATGTAGTCATCCGGTTGGATATCATAGATAAGGCCAGGGTCGTTTGCTTTGGATGGATTAACATGACCTGCGCCAGTTGCAAAGATATCAGCAGTAGTGTTTGTTTGGTCAACAATGGGCTTCCCTCCAAGGTTTACCAAGCTAGCTGTGGTCATGATAGCTGATTTTATAGCAGCTGGAGACCAGTCTGGATGGGAGCTTTTGAGTAAAGCAGCAATCCCACTGAGATGAGGGCAGGACATGGAAGTGCCAGAAATCATGTTAAATGTCAACTTTGTATTTGTTTTGTTTTCCACAGAAACTGGCCATGCAGCTAGAATGCTTACACCAGGGCCAATAATATCGGGTTTCAAGATCCCAGAGCTTTGCATATTTGGGCCTTTTGAGGAGAAAGAAGTGACTTCAGGAGCAGATGGCTTTCCTATTACAGTACCTTTGAACAAGATTGTAGCTGTTGGTTTTGTTGTTGAGTTTATATACTTTTGGATGCTCAAACCCGCTGTGAAACTCACATGTGTTGCAGGAAGTACGTGGGGATCAGCTATTGTACTGAAGCCACTAAGCTGGTCATTCGCGAGGATCATGGCAGCGCCACCATTGTCCTTCACTTCTTGGCCTTTGTCAATTCTTGCTATACCCCCTCCTCTTTCACACAAAACCACTTTTCCTTTGACATCAACATCTTTCAATGATCCAGGGGCGCAAAATGCGGATGACGCGTTACCATTTGCTCCTGCATACACAAGAGGCAGTAACGTTGAAGGGAAATCTTTAGGCTGATAAAGGGATTCACCATCAATTGTTAACCCATTTCCTAGCTTCGCTATTGCTAATATGGTCCTATCAATGGTGCTTGCTCCGACGGTAAGAATCCACGGGGCCTCATTTGATAAGGTACTATAGCCAGGACCTCCGTTTCCAGCTGAACAGCTCACAAATATACCCTTCTGAATAGCTGTAAAGGCACCCAATGCAATTGAGTCTTCATAGAAGGGAACTGAACCACCTCCTAATGAAAGTGAAAGGACATCCACTCCATCCTCAACAGCAGCGTCCATTGCAGCCAATATTGCACTTTCTGAACAGTACTGTCCACATACTTTGTACATTGCCAAGTGAGCTAAAGGTGCCATGCCAACAGCTGTGCCATTGGCATTGCCAAACACATTTGCATCCCCCACAAAATTTCCACCAGCTGTGCTTGCTGTGTGAGTGCCGTGACCTTCCTTATCAGTTGGTGGCCCTGCCTCATCTTCTGCAAGATTTCTTGCACCAATTAGCTTGTTATTGCATCCCCTATCAAATTCACATTTGCCCTTCCATTTTGCTGGTGGCGGAGGCATTCCTTCATCACTGAATGAAGGGTGACCTGGGGTTACTCCAGTGTCTAAAAGCCCAATTATGACTCCCTTACCATAATTTGATTGGTTCCAAAATCCAAGATTTTGGGTCAACCCCAAAAAGTCAGGACTGTGTGTTGTATGTAGAGAATATACTCTTTGAGGCCGAGCAGATATGACACCTTCCTTTCTTTTCATTGCTTCTGCTTCATCTGCTGTTAGTTTTGCAGCAAATCCTGTTGCCACATTTCGATAGGAATAAACAATCCTGGTTTGCTGGCTGGATGTGGTGACCGGAAGGAACGATTGATACCAACCATCTAAGTCTACTGCTTGTGCAAAGACTCCCTCTGGTTTCTTAAGGTGAACAATGTAAGTTGATAAGCCGCTTTTCCCATTTTCTTTGCTCATGGGCATAAATTCCACTTCTCGAGCAACTGCTAGAGGAATATTAAACCTGAAAACACGAGTAACTAGAAAAATTGCTACCAATTTTGGCAGCATTTCAAAATGTTTGCCCTTCATATTGGTTAAAGGAATGAAGAAATCTAATGTTTTCGATTACTATATACTACTATCTGCATGCAGCTCCATTTATAGATGGTACATGACGGAGAAGGAGAATGTTGGTACAAATGTTGGCCGTTCTCTTTACGATAATAATTAAAATTATCATTGGAGGTGCTACAAGAAAATTCTTGTTGGGTCTAGTTTGTCAGATTGTCGATTGGGATGGAAGCCTACAGATTTTTTGGATTGGAACTTGGAATTTGCCGCTGCTGTATCCAGTTGAAAAAAAGTAGCGATGTGCCTTAAGAATAACAGATTTTTGGGGACTTCTCCAGCAAAGCCAACTGCCATTTACTTCTTGTTTACTTCACTATGTAAATTCTCCTACTTCTTGGTTTATGGGAATTTGTCTGCATGTTACATTTACTATGACAATTTCTAAATGTTTAAGTTATGCCTTGAACAGTCATAGGAAGCCTCATTGCATAACCTAGGAAAAATAGCAATTTCTTGGTTTGATTATGGTTTCAAATCTTTATTTTTTTTTTGGTTTCTTGCACTCTGTAGCAATTAATAGGCTACCAGTTGTGTTTTTCACCAATACAGATTTCTTCAAGTTTTTCTGATATTAACCCCAGCATATTCACAGTAATTTTGCTCAAAATCATTGTTCTCTGTCTTTGCATATATGGACTTAAGCTTAAAAATGTTAATTTTACTTATTTTTAATAAAAAATTTAATTTTTTACTCAAATAAAAATGAAGATGAGTATCATATTGTGAGTATAAGGATGAAGAAGAATATAATTTTAAATTTTTATTAGAAACAAATATAAATAGCATAGTACCTGTCCCTATACTCATATTCTACATATATATTTTTATATATATTTAATATATAACTTTTTTATTAAATAATATAAATTATTATTTTAGATTAATTAAAATTAATATATTTTTATTAAAAAATATATATTAATATATATTTATAAAAAAATTACTTAAATATACAAAATAAAAATAAAAAAACTATATAAAATTTTAGTGTTTAATTTTTTGTTAAAAGTTATGAACATCTCCATACCTATTAAATATCCATAAGAATGAAAATAAAAATAAATTAAAAGTATTAATTAAATATGAATACGAAAATAAATATAATATAAAAATTAAAAAATAAAAATAAAGAATACTTTATCTTATCCATTAAAATCTCTACTTCAATTGTTTTCTAGCAGCTTGTGCAAAGATAATCATAATTTCTTTATTTACTAATATATAAAAATAATAATTATAAATAATAAAATATTTACAAAGTTATTATCTAGTCTAAAATTTTCGTTCTCTTTATATTTATTATAAATAATAAATATTTACAAAGTTATTATCTATTATTATTCATAAATATTCATTATCAATAATTTTTTTAACGTATATATAGTTGAATTATTGGGCATTTGGAAACACAAAAAAAAAATAATATTAGTGAATCCAAAATTGTTTCAAAAAAACAAACGATTCTTCTTATAAAAAAAAAAAAAACGAAAAGAATTCGAATGAGTGCATGTAATTTACGGTATATTCTCCTTTTAATAATATAACTCTTGAAGAGAATTTTTTTTAGAAACTCTTCGGGAGGCATTTTTGTATTTATAGAACTTGAGAGGTTGTGGGCTAAAGCCTTTTATCTTAAGCTACCGATTAATCATCTCATAGTAAAAAGATTAAGACGCGTCAATATTTTTTATTTTTTGGTATGGGATTTTTTTATGTGTAAAAATTATTTTGAATCTCAATTAATTTAAAATTAAATAAAATTAAATTATATAAAAAGGTAAAATTTTTTAAATTTGTTTTTGTTTATTTATAAAATTTGAAATAAAAATTTTACTTAAAAAAAAAAAAAGAATATCTTATGAAGGTGGGTGAGACGCGTCAATATTATTTGCACGCCTGGTGACAAGTTTTCTTATTCAAAAGTGAGATTGTTGAAGGAGCTGTCCCTAGCATTCCCCGTATGGTTATATGATAAAACTGCTTGCTTGCCCGTAAGTGGAAGGGGAGCCAAAATGACTATCCTCTTTGTCACGTTGCGGGTCCCAGGCTCTACTTGTTACCACGCATGACCTGACAAGCGCATTTGTTTCTGCAAACACCTGCAGAGTTTCCTGACATGTCAGAATGCTTTCAGTCTCACTTTAATCTCCATATCTATCTCTCTCTTTGTTGGACTTGGATAGGAACAAGAATTCATAGAAAGACAACTGGGGCGTGCATGGTGTCATTGTTGCATTTGTCGTTTTAAAAAACAAAGGATTTTCTTTTATTACTGAAAACACATTTTAAGAAGATGCCCATTAGCCCATGCTATCCCATCCCCATGTACTCTGCCATGAACTAAAAATTTTCTGACTTAAAAAATCTGTTTTTACTGTTGCAACTTTCAGATAGAGTATATCTTTAACCTTTACCGCTAATTCATTGTATGTTGCAGACCCTACTGTACCTGCTTCTTGACCCTTTGTTTTTTCTCTGATTTGTGCCCACACGCAAGAAATGGAGCCCGTAAACTCTCCTCTACAGATTGCCCGTTTTGCAGACTTAGGTACTTTTCCTTTTCTTTCTCTCACTCTCAGGGAGCACATTACTTCATTTCTCCCATCATGTATTGGTAATTGCTTTTGCAGGGATTGGACTTACAAATTTGGGTGATTCGTGGAGCATGGACAGTAATAGGCTGAGTGGAGGAGAAGGGTCACCTCCAATTGGGCTAGGTCTTGAGCTTGGACGTGGGTCTGGTCATAGACCAACTGGGTTCACAGTTTTTCAGCTGCAAGAACTACAGCTTCAATCTCTCATCTACAAGTACATGGAAGCTGGACTTTCTGTGCCCCATCATCTTCTTCTTCCTATATGGAAAAGTGTTACTGGTTCTCTCAGTGGATTCCATGGCAGTCCTTACCAACTCTATTCCGGCTGTAAGTACCCAAAAGTCCAAAACCATCTTTTCTTTTGCTACTACATATTTTTCTTTATTTTTTTGGGTTAATTGATCGGTAGTAATGAATTTACTTTTTGTTCTTCTGTTCTTTGATCTTGGTCCAGTTTTGGATTGTGGATCCTTGCATTTGGGGTATAAGAATGGGCTGGATCCAGAGCCAGGAAGATGCAGACGAACAGATGGGAAGAAATGGAGGTGTAGCAAAGAGGCAGTCCCAGATCACAAGTACTGTGAGAAGCACATGCACAGAGGGCGCCAGCGTTCAAGAAAGCCTGCGGAAGCTTCTCAAGCAACTAATACTGATACCAACCTTTCCATTTCTCTCCAAGTGGATAACAATGGCAGCAGTGGCAGCAATCTCTCTTCCAGCTTTATTGGTTTCTCTCAAAAGGGTGTTCTCCAGGATGGGGGGCAATCCAAAAGCTGAACTTTCACTACAAAATTTCAGGAATTACTGTAGGACAAAGGGATTTAATATGGACAGATTTTCGTAGCCGCTTGTTGTAGGGAAAGCTCAATCTCCGATTTTGTTTTGAGACCTTTTGATTTTGTTTTGATGTAATGTCTGAGATGTGAGAGACATTAATGGTGTTTGTCGGTGAAAGGAGGTAGAGACTGACAGGCTCCATTACTGATCAATCTCTACCCTTAGCTAGCCTGGATGTCTAGATACCGATGCACTTGCTCCTATTTGGGCTTTTTCCAATGCTGCTGTGAAATAAAGGGTTATATGCAAAGCAAACCGCTGGCTGGCTTTTAGATTTCTAATAAGCAAAGCCCAAAACAAAGCCCAAAATCATAAATCTTATGATTAGACCTCTTTCAGC
Organism: Durio zibethinus; assembly: GCF_002303985.1. Next base: position 3,329,782 of record NW_019167838.1, on the reverse strand, counting down.
TGAAGTATGGGACTAGCCATTATAAACCAACATTCATTGAACATTCATCAACCCCTATTTTCTCAAGTCTTCTTTTTTATCTATATTTCTACTTCTCTATGTTAATGATAAGTAATCAAAGTTGCTTTAGACTTTTGTTTTTTTTTTTTCTTATTTTAATAGAAAATTAAAATAAAATGAGAAGCAACTCTTTGGAAACAAAAATGAGATAACATTTTAAATAGTTTTTGATAGCATCTTGGAGCATTTATTGCAAAATTTAAGATACTAGTAACTAATTATACAAAATAGTTATACCTTATTGTGTAGATCAATATTATATATAAAAAATTATTATAAAAATACATTAATAATTGTAATCTATACTCTCACGATTTTTTACCCTTTTTATAGCACTAATACAAATCTATAGCTTGATTATGCGTAAGTAACAAGATTTTTTTTTTGATTATATCATGAGGATAAATTTTTAGTACAATAAAAGGAATGAAAAGAAATTTAATTTGAAATTAAACTTTTAATATCCGTTCAAACGTCTTTAATCATTAAATTTAAATTTTGAAAACGTAACAAAAATTTCATACTTAGTACTAAATGCTAATATTATATGTTACATATCCCAGCAATTCATCAGCTGAGATTTATTGACTTGTATATATATATTATTAATTGACTTGTGTATATTAGCATTACAACTATGATAACCCCCAAAGGTAAATCAAATGCATTAAAAACTATGAAACCAAGAATCACACGTGCGTAACATCTTATTCATACGTTGCGTGTTTTGGCACTTTACCATAAAAAACACGCGGTATGTAATAAACCCTTCACTGTAAAAATTAAAAGGAATTACTGTTAGTAAAATAAATAAATAAAAGGAAAAAAGAAAATCTGGTCAGATTCAGACCAGAGTCGTGCGAGCGAATCCATTACCGACACCCCTCTAACATCTAAGTTTCTTTTCACGAGGAAATCTAATTAATACATTTATGTTTTGTTTTATTCCTTTCATTACCCTTTCGTCCAATCCAACGGGTCACGTTTATCCATTTTCTCAAATCTAAATCTTCACCCTCTGATCAGATCATCTCACTGAACATATCCTCCTCCCTTCATTCCTTCAGATCTAACACGCCACACAAAAACGGAAGAAAAAAAAGAAACAGTTTTTGTTCTTTCTCTCTCTGTTTTTCGCTTCTTGATTCTTGGAGAGAGAAGAAAACCCAAAGGAAAAGGAAAAAGTTTGAGTCTTTGAGCTTAAAGTTACTATCTTTACTATCATCCCAAAAGACCCAAATGGTGGAAGCGCAAACATGGACAAGGAGGATGAGCAACCCAAGACTGGACTCAATCGCTACTGCCGACCACAAGGTTTTGGATATTCCGGTAACCCCAACTGGTGATGTTAGAAACAGCGTCTACAGCGTTGGATCCCATCTCTCTCCTAACCTTTTAACAGCACTGATCATTGCTTCATGGTTCATGTCCAACATTGGAGTCCTTTTACTGAACAAGTATCTACTCAGCTTTTATGGCTACCGTTATCCAATCTTTCTCACCATGCTTCACATGATCTCATGTTCTTGTTACAGTTACGTAGCCATAACCTTTCTTGAAATAGTTCCAAGGCAACACATTTTGTCAAGGAAGCAGTTTTTCAAGATCTTTGCTTTGAGTGTTATTTTTTGTTTCTCCGTTGTGTGTGGGAACACATCTTTAAGGTACATTCCGGTGTCGTTTAACCAAGCTATTGGTGCAACGACCCCTTTTTTCACTGCTATTTTCGCTTTCTTAATCACTTGCAAGAAGGAATCTGCTGAGGTTTATTTTGCACTTTCGCCTGTGGTTTTTGGGATTGTTTTGGCTAGTAATAGTGAACCTTTGTTTAACCTGTTTGGCTTCTTGGTTTGCATTGGTTCTACTTCTGGTCGTGCTTTGAAATCTGTGGTTCAAGGGATCTTGTTAACTAGTGAAGCTGAGAAGCTACATTCCATGAACTTGTTGTTGTATATGGCGCCTATGGCAGCAACGATTTTGTTGCCATTTACTTTATATATTGAAGGGAATGTTGCAAGAGTCACACTTGAGAAAGCTAGGAGTGATTCTTTTATTATTTTCTTGTTGGTTGGGAATGCTACGGTGGCCTATTTGGTGAATTTAACAAATTTTTTGGTTACCAAGCATACAAGTGCCCTTACTTTGCAGGTTTTGGGCAATGCTAAAGCTGCAGTGGCTGCGTTTGTGTCGGTTATGATCTTTAGAAATCCGGTGACCGTGATGGGAATGACTGGATTTGCTGTTACAATTATGGGAGTTGTGCTTTACAGTGAGGCAAAGAAGAGATCTAAGGTCACAACACACTGACAATAATTTTAAAAGAAAGGATGGGATTCATTTTGATCGCCACAAACACGGGTGCGGCTCTTTTTTCTTTTTATTATTCACTGTAATTTCTTGTTTTTTGTTTTTTATTTTTTATTTGATTTAATGGAGGGAAAGAATCAAAGAAGAGAATTTGGATAAAAGAAAATTGTGATTGGATTGTATAGTAACGATGGAGGAAAAACAGGGAAAAGGGTTTGATGCTCTTTTTTCTTTTTTATTGGGGTAAGAGAATAAAATTCTCTCTTTCACTTTTTCCCTGTTTGTAATCTTACACATTCTGTTGCTGCATTAATAGGGACAGATAGAAGACTCAGTTCAAATATTCATTTCATGTGTTGTAGTTGGGAGAAGAAGTTCTCCCACTTGTATATGTTGGACATATCTCCTGCTGTTTCATTGTTTGACTTCAGTGTTCTGTTCATGAATTCTTCATTGTTTAACTTCCAGCTTAAATCCATTCATGTTGACATTCTTTGGTCTTATTTCTGATTTTGGAAGAATTTCGGTTGTTGGTAATTCTGTTTCGGGTCTAATCCTTGTAATTGGGTTTAGAAGGAAACATGTTTTTTTATGATGGAACAGCCTGAGAATGAAGTGTTGGTGCATTTTCAGGTGTCCTGAGAATCTGAAAAGAATTTTCTTCTTCTATATACCATTTGAAAGTTCATCTTTGTGATCTGTTATGTGGGTTTTTCCATCCAACGATAATTGGTCAACTGTTCATATTTATTTCTCATCATGGTTGTTATTTTCTGTATTAAATATTATGTAGAAAACAAAAGGGATAGCTTGAATTAAAACTGATGGACAATGAATCAGCGAACGGCCTATTTCTAGATAAGCATTGAGGTCAATGACCATTCATTTTTGTTACTACTATCAATAAACGTGTGAAGAACTTTAGAATCCTTTTAACCACCGCTCCAGAGTTAAAAGTTGGTAAGATTCCATATTTCATTTCCAGGAAACCAGCTGCAAGTGATTAAAATGCAGCTTTTTGCTGACCTGTGCACGATGTTGAGATACTGGTTCTGTCTTCTGGACAAAATACTTTTTCTATGTTATGAATTTGCATGTTCTATCAACCGGGATCAAATGGAGTTCTGGCATCGGCAAGTGTTGATTAGAGAGTTCTAGCTTGATAGAGGTGTAATAAAGTAATACAATCGAATGAACGTTTGCAGGTATTAGCAAAACTGTTCTGTTACTAGTGGCGCAATTTGGGTCGTCAAATTTTTACGCTTGAAGTTTGTAGGAAATAAAAGATCAAGGAAATTGATTTTAGAACGAAATAACGTTTTTGAAGGCCAAATCAATGTCAATCCATTCAGAGATACTTGTCTTATCGGGAAACAACGTGGAAATGGAGCTGTGAATGTCTGAATGGTCAATCAACTGACAATTATATAAACACGAAACGGCGTGCCTGTTCATCTGCTTCAGCTAGAAAACGACCAAATCAGCCTGCGGTTAACCTATTCCCTGTCCTGGTTAACCTTGAGGCATTTGCTCTTAGCAGCCTCGGTGTCGGTTGCCACGTATGTTTCTAGCAGTTTAAGCTGACAGAAATCCACTTGGTGTGGCTTGATTAAGATTTTCCAATCAGGGAGGAACTAAGGGTTGCTCAAAATTTTTGTGGCAGTTGGAACTACATATTCTCACAGCGGCTAGCTTTAAATTATTGGGTTGGTAGAAAGGCAAGATTTAGAATTATGCGTTTTATTGTACATGTATCTAATGTGGCTTTGGACTAGGCAATTCAAACAAACAGGGCCTGGCTTGCAATTCATATAAAAGTTAATATTCCAAATCATTCGGTGTGGACTTCTTTCTTCCCCCATTCCATCTGGTCGAAGGCTTTGCATAAAATACAATATAATGCTAACGACTTGCGAGCCAAATCACAAAATGGGGTACTTGGAAAGATGACAAGTTGCTTTCAATCTACTATTCGTGAAAAAAAAGAACCGAAACGCTGCAATTATACTCCATTAGGCATTAGTTGCTACTGCTGCCAGGTTTAATCCTGGGTCACCTGTCTATGTCGGAGATGGATAAAGATGTTGGTGACCTTAGATATTTGGCTTTATTCAAGTGATTGGGGGTAGAGGGGAGGAGACCAGCATTTGCCCAAAAATCCTTGGTTCCACTTTCAGGCTCCAGTTAACCATTGTTTTTTTAATGTAAAAAAAATTTCAATTGAGGGGACTAAGCAATTGCTAGCTTCTGATTCCACTTCCTGAAATCTGTCAGCTCCGCAAATTGTACCAATTGTCTTTTTCTAGTGTTTGCAAGGGTGACCACGTTCACGTCATTACCGGTTGGTGAATCCTTTGGTTGCAGCAGCAGGTGCAACACATTGTTAAAAAAAAAAATTGTTTGCATCCACTCCAAAAATCATTGTGGGTTACTTTCTTAATATCGCAATGGAGCATGTGGTGCCTGAACAATTCCTGTCACTTTCCCAAGACTCTGATGTTGTCTTGACGTTTTGGCATGACCTTTAACCAGAATTTTCACCCTTTTTTTTTTTTTTTTGGTAGAGGTTTAGGACATTGAAAGAACAAGTGCAGCAACTAGGCTTCTTTTTTGTGGCAGAATTTTTTTTAATGAATGTAACCGAGTTTGAGTCTGAGAAATGTTGGAACAAAAAGGGAAAAAAGACTAAATTTTCCATGTTTAGCAACCTGGCCGACTGAGATTGTTTGGTTCGTGCAAAACAACATCAAAAGTTCCAAGAACTTGTAGCCATGTCTAAGCTTAAGAATCAGGGCAGAGGCCTCGGTAACATGTTGCTGCGGCACCATGGAAGTTTTCTGTTGGGTTTATACTTTATTATCAAATGGGATTCCATTATGCCATCTCTAACAATCAGGTTTTTTTTTTTAATAATTGAGACTTAATCAAATATTTAAATTGTTGAACTTTTATTAGTTTAGATCATAGGGAGATTTGACAAATTCACAAGAACCTCTAAGATGCTGAGTTTATATGAACAATCAACTGGATATGTGATGTCAATCAGTTGAATTGACGATGGGGACTCCCTTTCCATGTTTGGTGTCCTCCTGCATTGGTGAAAATTCATTATCAAAGCATCATCATCCATTGATGTCGGCTCACCTTTAGCCTTCAATATGGGCTGAATTATCGCCGTTACCATTCCCCATCTGCTCATCGGTATGGATATTATTTGTGGGCTCGGCTAGGCTTTTATTGAATTTATTTATACAAGGAATTTATAACGTTCTCTGACTAGAAAGCCCAAAAAAAAAGAAAACAGAAAAGCCCAAAGAAAATTTGTTGACAGAAATAGCATAAGCCTCAAAGAGAAGACGATGACTTGATTAATATAATTATGGCAAACCATTGTCACAACCCTGTTCTCCAAACGGAACAAATAAAAATAATAGCAAGTTCAAGAATTGAACACTCAAAAACAGTTTAACCTGGGAATTAAGCTGGAACAACATTGCAACATTAAACAAGGACCATCCCAACAAAGCTAACCACGACCACAATCCATCCATAAAAGCTAGATGCAGCATTTCCTCTTGGAGCAGATGTTGATGTTGTTGAGATGGGAGTAGGAGTAGGAGTAGGAGTAGGAGCAGAAAGAGGAGATCCCACTTGATAAAGCACATTTGCTAAGCTTCATGTTTTGGGCTGCGCAGTACCTGGCTGCACCGCAAATGTACCATTTTCTTCGTGGGTTGGCACATGTCACCGCATCATTTCCGGTGATAAGAGGAACAATGTTATCTGCTGCTTCACATTGTTGGAACTCAGATCCATTAACTCTAAGGTCTAAGCACATTGTGACCTGCCGGTGTATACTTGAAAACTGCATCAAGAAAATTATTTACTTAATTGTCATCAGGCTAAATAATTGCGAGTTTACATGTATATATATAATTTTAGACAATAGAGAGAATGTTACCTTACCAAGCTTATCTCCAACTCGAAATTCCTTTCCTGCTGTTCAACCTTGGTAATCAAAGTCAAGACTCCATTCTTTCTAATTACCTAATCACCAACCACAAACTCAGTGGCCAAACTTGAAGGAATTCCAAAGTAAGCAACAACAGCAATGATGAAGAAGATCTTGGAAGAGGCCATTGAGGAAATTAGCAGGCAACTGTCTTCCAGTTTGCCATGGATGTGTTCTTCAGATGGTCTTTGCGGAAATGCTTGCAGTAAAGAGTTTAGAGTGCAGCCTACTTACAAGGTTTATGATGCAGAAATGCTTAATTTCTGCATATGTGATCCGGCTGAGGTCGGCACAGCCAAATGAACATGGAAACTTACGGGAAGAGCGCATAAAAGCTTCAAAAATCAAACAGGTTTGGAATATTGATTTTCTTGGAGATGTTTATATAGCTTCGGAGGTTTTGATCGGCTAATAGGAAAGGAGATTTTATCTTCAGGACCAAGTCGACTCTCAGTAAGTAGAATTCTCTGTTGCCTGGAAGAAAAGAGAGAGAGATGGAGTCCCAAAGAACTGAAGGTGTAACTGGTCTTGATGAATCCGTTAACAGAAGTGTTCCTGCTGGAAGATACTTTGCTGCTCTTAGTGGACCTGAATTAGACTAAGTGAAGGTAGCATACTAAAGTTATATATATAACGTATGCTAATGCCATGAATTTGATCTGCTGAAGTAGATTTTTAGTATTCATGGTCTGGACTCTAGTTACTTCACTTTCAATTTTATGCTCCTGCTTTCTGCAGGACCATGGGGACATTCTCCTCCCAAAAGATGAGATATATTGGGCCCTTCGTCCGTTTCCCAATTGGTTGCTCTGGTTATTATCTGTCTTGGACTACCAGCCAAGCTGCTCTATGGCATGCCCTGTCAGGTAGCCTGGATACCAAGTTTCTCCACATTACAACATTTATCACTCTTTTCATCAGGGTATTAGCCCTGGCAGAACTAGTCTCAGTCTCCATAACCAACTTGCTCAACCGTACTGACTACTTTGACGCTGTCAAAAGAGAATACTTCCATCCTTTCAGTCAGTTTCTTCTTTGCTCCTTGGTTTGTATGCATAGTCCTCCAGCTAGGTGAGTTCTGATACCATAGCCATCTTGTCAAAAGAGAACACTTCCAAGTTCCACCCTGTCAGCTCTCATACCATAGCCATCCAACTAGAAATAATTTTGAACTGATACCACCTAGCATTTCCTGAGAAACTCAGTAAATAATTTACATTTCTGAACTAATGGCCATTACATTTGTTATAATGCTGCAAAATTGAAGTCAAAGGAATCGGTAAGAGGCCTTGTTAAAACCTGTAACACTTTTATTGTATTATGCACTTGTGACCCACAAGTATGGAGCACAAAAGTTCAGTTTCTTTAGAGTTAAAAGATTGATTTTTTTTTTTTTTGCCACAGATAAATATTGATTTGTAGTAAAGTGGATATCAACAGATTCCATATACACCGAAAACCTATGTTGATATGATTTCTGCAATTGTCAACTGTTGATCCGTCAAAATTCTAAACCAACAGCAGAATATTTAAGTTGGATGTTCATGTGGTGGTAAGCCATCTGGGACTGCTGCCTTTACTTTCAGCGGATGCCCAAGCTCCTGCATAATCTCCATTTAAAGTTATTCTTGAAAATTTAAAATTAAGGAAAGATGAAAAAGATAGTGTTAACGATCGATCCAAACAAACCTCATGCTCAGTTGATTACCAACTTCAGTGAAGCAACCATCACTCGCACACTGAATGTTCTTTCCGCTGAGCACATGTGGTTTCTCCTTTGCCAAATGCATCATCTACAAGACAATAGCATTTAGATGCATTTATTCGTTGGAGGAATTAAAGCCTTGTGAAGAGATGCAAATCGAACTTCGGTGCTGAAATTATGAAACTTACCTCATTTTCTGGTTGGAAAGAAGTCAATCTATTTTCTTTTGAGCCCTTATACCAAAGAACAATTACATCAATAACACACTAAGAAAAATAAAAATTCAAAAGCGCTAATAAGAAATAACAGAGTTAAAATACTAGGAGAAACTTTGTAGATATAAACGTTGGAGGATCTAGTCTAATTTGGGATCCATTGCTTGCCTGTAGTTCAGTTGTAAGAGACAGCTGGCAGACAACATAGACATAGAAAAAGAGATATTAATAACATATGCCATGCAAACAACGAGACCCGAAAAAGATCAAACACTTCAATTGCATTCTTACATGCCACATAATGTTAATTGGAAATATAAAAAGGAGGAAGATGAATTACAGTATAACTGAAACATATTTATTAAGGTTTACCTTACTAAAAAGTTCTATGGGTGGATTTTGTGGAACCTTCTTCTCTGTATGGAAATTAAATTCCTGTTTGACAGGCAAAGCACAATATCATATCAAACAATTCAGCCAACAATCAATTTGAAATAAAGAAAGATCTTCCATGCTCCACCATTGGCACTGTGGTTTCCCTCTTGATATTTCGGAAAACACCAATATCTCCTTTACTGGAAAATATCTGCATACAGGGAATTAGATACACCTTAGATAGGAATCATTGATAACTAGCCCAAGCAAGCAAACAATACACTGATGTAATTTGTTGTTTGTTTACCTTCTTATTCAAACGACGAGCTTTGAAGTTGTTCTTTGTGTCACAGGCATCCTGCCTAGTGGCATCCATGGGACTTGGTCTAAACAATGCAGGAAAAAATTCCAAAGTCATTCCTTTCTCAGATTTAATACAAATTTAATACTAATAAACACCAAGGGACCCATATATAAAAGAATTAGCACAATAAGAAATGCATGCTTGGATAGATGCCTACATGGTATATATTCCGCACAAAACTACATTCTCTAGATAGTTAAAAGATAAAACATTTACCTTCTGGCTTCTCTAGTTCCATTGCCACTAGCAGCAATTGTACAAGGTTTCTCAGACCTCTGCAACAACACAAGTTTTGCAGAAGTAACAAAGTGGATTGATTCATAAAAAAGCCCAAAGTAAGATGATACATAAAGATATCAATGGGTAACCTTATCAGCGTCATTTGTTTGGAATGAGGAGGATGATACAGCTGACGAGAGGTGTACAGCCCTTTCTGATGTCTTTAGGTGAAATTCCTGAGAAGCAATGAGAGAGCAATCTAAGCTAGCTACATATGGATGCAAGGAACCTCATTTTGCCAAGAATCATTGCTTGTCATGATGCTTCCACAAAATGCCATTAATCCAGGAACAAGCAAGAACCTACAGTCTGTTACTTACTTGAAACACTGGCAACTTTGGAATACTCTTCTTAGGAAGAGGAATTGAAGGAGCCTTGAGAATCTGCAAATCATAAATACATATTTGAGAGGAGGGAAGTACAACAAAACCAACTTTAGAGAAAGTCCCTTTTGTCACATCATAAGTACCAACTTTTCTATTCAATGGGCGTGCTTTGAATCTATACGTGGCAGATGTAACATGCTCTTCTTCTGTACTGTTCTTAGGCCTGAAATGAAGATATCATTGCACCAGCAGCTTATTAACAATACTTCTACAGTTGTACTCTACCTCAAAATATAAAGAAAAGTGACCAGAAACCAACCATAATCTTTGAGCCCTGTGGGCTGTTTCAAGCTCTGGTTCCCTTGGAATGGTAAGCTTCAGCTTGCTACTGATGGTGTTTCTATCTATTCCATCCTGCATAACCACAAAGAAAAGCTCAGAAAGTTTCAGATGCAAGACAGGTTAAATCCAAATGCACTTTATAGATCTAGACATAATTTGAGGGTATACCTTTTTAGGTGCCTTGTGGACCAAAATAGTCTGTTGCTTTGCCTCATCAACCTGCCATGCAGAACAATAGTTTAGCCCAAACCAGAGGCTTATTTGGTAAATTATGTAACTCAACCACTAAATAATAGAAATTAATGATAAAGTTAGAATACCTAAGTCTCAATGTGGAGAAGGAAAAGTGAAGACAGGCCAACTAGAAGAACTGACCTATGCAACATCTAGTTTGCCTCTACTCTTAGTATATGAAAAACACAACCCATTAGAGCACCTTGTGATAACATGCACTCATGTAGTTATTAACTGCCAACTTGTAAACATTAAAAAGAAAAGGTTCTCTCAACAAAATAAAAAACACTTGAAAAACCCAACATGTTCAATACAAATGGTTTCCATGAGAAATTCTCCTCGATATGAGTAACATAGCAGAAGTATGAGAAATTTTACAAACTCATGTACCTTACATGAGAGACCTCCCTCTAGCTTCTGCCTCTTGGCAGCTTGACTTTCAACCACAGAAGAATTACCTTGGCTTCTATCACTGTTTAGCACCTGTAGCTTCTGAAATCTACAACAGAAAACCAAATAGAAAGATCAGAACTGTAAGATTTTAGTAAAGGAGCTTTCGCAGATAAACTGTTCCTCTTATTGAAACTAGGATTCTTTTACGTTATAAGGGATAGAGCATTTTCATGCATTACCTGGATGTAGCAACTTGAGGGGACCAATTTTGTTTGGCTAACTGACTTGCAGTAGGTTTCATGTAAGTCGAGCTCCAGGGCATTAATGGTTTCAGGCCCTTAAATTTAGCTTTTAATTTATCACTGGGTATATGATTGTAAGTTGTCGTGCCTGAGAGAGTGAAAGGAAAATAAGTATGAGCAAACATATAGGTAGTAATGTTCCTATTAATGATAAAAGAATCATTACAGACATGTTCAAGCTATAACAGAAGACAGATTATACGTATAGTGACTAAATTCAAGCAAATAGATGGGAACAAATCTAGAAAGTACACACCATTCAGACTATATTTGTGGTTAACGAAACATACTTGAGAGCAGGCAACAATGATAACAATAAGAAAGCAATGTCACTGGAGGCAGATACAAGGAAAAAAAAAAAACTGTACAATCACTTTGCAGAAGTGTGCCGATCACCTGTAGTTAATTGAAATGGTTGATTCAGAGCCTTTTGTAAAACTTTCTGTATATTGGTGAAGGCCGCTCTGTTAGTTCCATCGTTGCCTAAAAACAATAAAAGAAACAATAATATCGGTTCAACCCAGTTTTCAAACTTTCCGAAGAAAAATTTTCTTTTTATTTACCCATTGTTCTAGTTGATCTACCCTCCCATTTACTCAAAGGATTAACCAACAGCTCTAAGACAGATTACACTCAAGCTCATGCTTAGTATAATTGCCTGCAGAAGCACAAGCTTGCCTCGAAGACTCTCTCTATATTTCTGAAACAAGCTCCACGGCTCCTTTAATATCAGCTAAATTATAGCTTTCGGTCGTAGAATCTAAATAGAAAGCAAGTTCAATAAAATAAAAACTCTACATATAGGTCGCAAAACGGGGTTAATTGTACCTCTATTAGTGGCAGCCATAGCTGAAAATTCCAATGCCATCACATTTTCAGAATCATTTTCATGTAATGTACTAGTGTCTTCCATGTCTTCACATTTTGGAGACGACTTAGTCACATTTTCCAGGAGACTCTCCTCCCTTAAAACTAACTTTGTCACTAAAGCTACAATCCAAAAGGAAAGGGTGAAAATATTGACAGTAAAATCATCTTTACAGCTTATTTTTCTTCAACCAAACAAGAAGAAAAGATAATAAACCAAAAAAAAAAAAAGAATAATGAAATAAATCTTGCTTCAGGCAAATATTATTAGGCAAATGAGAAACTAACGAGAGGGAGGACAAGTTGGGGCCGACTCGAACCAAAGTTCAGCTTCTCTGGCCTCCGCTGGCGACTCCTCGCGCGTGAAATCAAAGAAACGAGCCGCATCAAACTCATAATCGAGATCGATCTCTCTCACCTCGAACACTGGCTCTATCTCCATCTCCATCTCCTCTTCCATTTCTCTCTCCCTCTATCTTTCTCTCTTCAAAATGCCGCTCGAACTTCCCCTGAATCAACCATTACTAAACTTCGCCGCCATTTGCACCGATAATTTGAAACTGATTTTCCCTCAGAAACCCAAGAAATCTTGGAAACAGCAATGTTGAGTCGACGACGGCGGTGAGTACGCCAGCTTCACTGTAGCATTCAAGGCAAAATAAATTTTATTTCAACGAAGAGAGAAAATGAAAAACGCAGAACAAAGGACAACATCAACAGCGCAAGGTACAAGCTATCGAAGCTCCTGCCCGGGTTTTTTGTTTTTTATTTTGTTTTATAGAGCCGAGGTTTTGTAACGATCCGAATTTGAATTTATGGGCTTCAGAAAATTTTTAAAACAAAAATATAAATATAAGACGGTTTATAAATTTTTTGACTATATTATTCCCGATCTTTTATCCGAATTTGAGGGTGGAGTCGTGTTGGGGGGTGGCCGGAGAGGGTAAAAGAGTAAATTAGGTTTTTTTTTTTTTATAGAATTTGATATCTTTGAAGTGAGGAGCAGTGCTATCAGGGCTCGAGCACAGGCTTAGGGCGGCGAGGTCATGTCGACGGGACTCTGAAATTTCGGCCGGGGTTAAATTTGCCACTGAGATTTGATCGTAATTGCGAGATTGCCCGTAACGGTTTTATTCGTTTACCAGGTGGGAAAGAGTAAGGGGCCTCTCGGATGCGCATTCAAATATGGAGGAAAAGTTGAGAAGGGTGGTAATAAGGACATTTGGTGATTTACGAACGAACTGTAAATTAGTCAGCATCATTTTTTTTTTTCTTGTAAGAATAAAGCTTCGGATTTCAATGGAAAATCATTTTGATTTGATTGTATATAAGTTGAGTTTAACTCAGCTAAGATTTTATATGTTTAGACTTTGACATTACATCAAAAAAATATGTTTATATCTTTCACATAAAATTTAGTCAATTATGAGTTTGAATGCTGCTTGAGCTAAAACCAAAAGAGGAAAAATAAAAAAAAAAAGTTCAAATTAATATCAATGATTTTTTTTTTTTTTTGCCTCCAATGAACGATAAATTTTTAGTTTTGAATTTTGTAACAAAGCTAGGGATGGGAATTCAATTCAACCCCGACGGGTTTCGATCCGACTCGATCCTATGAGATCGATTTTTTTTTTTAAATTTCAGGTTTCGGGTCGGATAATGTTAGGAAACAGTCGGATTCGGATTTTAGGCATACTCGACCTTATCTTACCCGATATTATTTAAAAAATTATTTTTTAATTTTTTATTTATATATATGTTTATATAATGATATTTTTAAATATTTATATTTAAAAAATAATATTTTATATTTTAAAATATAATATTTTATTAATTTTAAGTCGGATCGGGTATTAAAAAATAAAAAAAAATTTGGTAAGATTGGGTTCAAGTTTATTAATACATAAAATCGAATCGAATTTGGATTAAACAAAACCCACCTCGAATCCGACTTGATGTCAATCCTAAGCAAAATCTTTTTTATTTTATTTTAAAAGAGTTACATACGTAATCAAATCATATTTTGAGTATTATTATTATTTAATTTTAATATTATATTTTTTGTTACATCAAGAGCATAAAATTTTAACACAAATAAGAATAAGAGATGGGTGATTGATTCCGAACTAAATATTTGATATTTTTTTAAATATTTTTAATTATTAAATTAAAGGTTTAGAGATAATTTTAACATTGTATTTGATAAGAGAAAAGAGTGTGAAAAGAAAAGTGTTCTTTTCAAATTTTTTTCTTGTTTGATAAGAAGAAAATATTAAGAGAAAAGAAAAGGTTTTAATGAGAAACATTGGATACTCACCAGTTTCATACTGTGTCAGATTTTCAAAATAAGAAAGGAAAAAAGGAGGGAGAGGCTGCCAAACTATCAATGCCTTGCAAAAAATAGCATATGGTTTTTACTTTATTAATGCAATAACTTTTGTGCATTTCTTTTTGTCCCTTTGTGAAGGATTATGAATTCTATGCTGCCTCTAAAAATGCTAAGAAACAAAAGACATTGATTGCTTGGTATAGACTGTTTAATGAGAACAACATTGATTTTCACGTGATTTTTTTTTTTTTTTTTTGCCCTTTCGAAGAAATTTGAGATTCAACTTCTAGAACTAGAAATAATAGCTTGGTAGTTGAATATTCCAGATTTTTTTTAAAGACATGTTTTATTTTTTTAGTTGAAAATATTAAAATTCGAATTATAAATTTAGTAAATATAATTTTTTAAAAAATAATTATATAAATCATTTTAATTAAATTTTAAAATTGAAGTAGTTTCCATTTTCAATGTAGTCACAGGGTTTTGCATCGGATTCCTTTCTATATTTGATATTTCCCCCAACCAAAGGTTGAACAATGTAATGGTATTGTTTCCTGCATTAATTATCATCTGACCTTTTGTCCAAAATAGGAAACATGACTCACTAATTCACATCTCACTTCATGTCAAAGATTCGTCGTACCTTTGTCTCTTTTTTTTTCGGATATTTTGATTTGAGACCATGATCATTTTTAATTAGGGTTGTTTAGAGTTAATAATTAAGCCATTAGCAAGGAATAGAGCACGTTGCTGTCTGATTTTGTTAAAACTGTCGTTATAGAGCTTCAACAAGAGACCAAAATGACCCAACCTCTTACATTACATCCATCATTTTAGCAATGAGATGTTGGGCTTGTGACCTGAAAAATGAGAGAAATTGCCTCCCTAGAGTACTCTTTCCATGCCTGCCTGCCAAATTCATGGGCTTAAACATTTCATATAGCATTCTCCTTTGGCAAAAGGGGGATTCAGCAGCATGCTTGCGTGCTTTCACTGTGACAAAAACAGAGCAGACAGAATCCATAACTTTGTGCTGGACTGATGCACAACCTGTAAGCCAATTCCAGGTCCATCACTTTCTAAAAACACGTACAGCACCCCAAGTTTTCAAAATTCAGACCTCCTAAACCAAACTTGATGGCTCTTGCGATCTTTGTAATTCTAAGCATGCAATCAACTCGATCTCCAATCCAAGCTTCAACATCCCAATCCAATTAAATGTTGAACTGTTTCCAGGTTCAACAATGACTTTTATTTGCTAATACATCCTCAGAACAAGTTTTATTCAGTATTTTCAATGTATTCCCTGTCATTGTTCATAAAAAGTCTCACTTTCAGTAAATGATTTTTTTTTTTTTTATAATACAATCAGAGTATTTTCAGATTTTTTTTTTTTTGAACTTAATTTCTGATTTCAATCAATATATCACAATAAATTAACCCAAAAGAAAAAAAAAAAAAAAAAACCGGTTCGGTACCATTAACTAAATGAGAGCTTACCCCATTTTAACCAGTCCAGGATTAATTGGTTGTAGGTGAGCCAACATTTTCCTTTGCAACAATTGTGAAAATAATGATTGTTTTGAGTTAGGTTTGAACAATGACCTCTCACACTTTCCAGTTAGGTTGATGATTACTGAGTTCTCTATGTGGCCTAGGCTCTTAATTTGAGAAGTTTCTAATATTAATGATACCCAACTTGTTTACTTTTGCTTCACAATCTGCTGGGGAATAGAGTGGCCAATATTGGATAGAGATTGCTTCATTAGTGGGTAACACAGCAGAAAACACCCCCAAGATTTCATGGATCTACATACTTTAATGATAAAGCTTTCCTACCCTTTACTTTTTCTGATTTTTTTTTGTTGTGGATTTGTTTCCTCGATTAACAAACATTAATATCTTGCATTATTGTTCAACTAACTTGAATACGTGCAACCTCAAAAAGCTGCATGGATTGAGTGCAAGACTCAAATTTTAGTGGGTACAGACGTCAATAATGATGTATTCCTGTTGTTTGTATGAATCCGTAATGATTCCTCAATCAAAACAAAGTCCACACCCTTATCAGGGAATTAGTGTTGAGAGAAAAATGATCCCACGTCTAATGATTAAGAATTAAATTATATATGATTTTGTAAATAAATGTCATACATTCAATGGATAAAACCATGAGCTAGATCGGATTAAATCTCGAAACGAATAATATCTTATGACGAACGCAGTCCAACAATCTTCTCGAAAAATATCATTTAGGTTTCTTGAATCTTGTAGCGTAAATCTAAGTACAGAAAACAACTAAAGCTTAATTCTTGAACGAGAAAATAGTCAAACTGAATTATTAGTAATTGTCCTTTTAAACATCTCCCTCATTTCAGGTTTCTGAAATCTATAATAGTTGAATGAATCTATACGTTATCCTAAAACAATATTGTTTTCGTCTTCAACGTTTTTCAATATTTTCCCGTGCTTCTTTAAGAAGAAAACTCCTAATCTCGGCATCTATGGACACATCACGTGGACAACTACAAGGCTAACTTGGTGATTAATTTAATACTCATCACACCAAGGTTTAAGGAAATAAACAAGTGAAACTTACAAACCATCTCCTTTCTTGATCCATTTAGCTTCAGAATGTATTTAGTTATTCAAAAATGAATAAAAAAAAAAAAAGACAAAACACATAATCTATTGGCCTCAAAATCAAGAATTCAAGATTATGTAAATGAAGTGTGCGGCTTAAATAAACATTAATGTTTTCGAGGGGACAATCAATGGTCCTAGCAAAAAGGTTAGGGAAAGTGACTACCCAAGCTTTTATAGGAAAACTTGGACCTTGGAGGAGTGAACAAAGGTTGCTATAAGAGAAAAACAAAGGAAATGGAAGTTCCCAATAATGCTGCAAAGTTTGTGTGTTGTGTATGATTTCTCCCAGGTATCTGGTGACTTGCCTTGGTGAAATTGGCTTTATGTAGATTGTGGTTGTGGTGGACAAAAAAAAGGCCAAATTTGGGGTGTTGTCTTCAAGTGCAAGGGGGGACTTTGAGGACAAAATGTTGGCAGATTCTATCTCCTGTACTCTTGTTTTTATAGAGATTTCATATGGTTTCTAATTGAGGTTAGATTAGAACAATGTTTTCTTTGACATAAAATATTATGGCTTAAATCGTGTCTGAAATTACTATAAAACCGACAGTATTCATTTTTTTCCTCCCAGTTTCAATTTCCAAAACCAAACACAAGGAAGAATGGACAAAACAAACGGGAAGGCCATTTGAGTAAACTCACAGCTTTTCCCTCCTAAAGATCACAACAGATAAATCCCAATATCTCAAAAATCCCCCTCCTCATGAGGCTTTAAGAAAGGAACTGCTGAGAACGAAGCTGTATCCCATAACCCAGGAAAAAAGAAAGAAAGAGAAAGCAGAAGAGAGAACTACAAAGCTATTATTTTTATTAACCCATTAAATTGCAATTCATTTTTGAGTTATGTGGCCAATGGCCATGGCTTCACTACAATGACACAAACCCGATATTTCGGAACCCGAACAGGAAAAAAACGGAGGGGGAGGAGGAGCCGCCATGAGAGTGATAGTTCCTCTACAGGGCGTTGTTCAAGGAAGAGGAGGCTTAGTTTTAGGCTCCATCATCCCTTGCGCGCTCTTTTACTTTCTCCAATTCTATTTGAAGCGACATCGTCATGACCAGGATGACCAGAACGAATCCAATTCTCTTGATGAAAACCCATCTACCCGGTCTCCGTCGTCCGGGAAGTTGGCGCAGCTTCCTGGGTTGACACGTAGTCTGTCTCGAGCTTCGCTTTCGCCGAAAGGTCAGAGTGGACCCGTCACGATTTCAGGTCGGGTTAGTGGGATTATTAAGGGTGCGGATTCTCCGTATTATGTGGGGTTGAGACGGGTCAAGGAAGATCCTTATGATGAATTGGGTAATCCGAATGGGGTCATCCAGCTGGGTTTAGCAGAAAACAATGTGGGTGCTTTTACGTTTTTGTTTTTTAATTGTTAATATGCTTTATGGTTCCGTTTTTTATTTTTTATTTTTCTTGTTTTTTTAGTTGTCGTTGGATTTGGTTAAGGGTTGGCTAGCGGAGAATGGGAAAGAAGCGCTATTGGGAAATGGTGAAGACCCCAGCATTAGCAGGATTGCAACTTACCAGCCTTTTGACGGATTAATGGAGTTGAAAGTGGTAACAATTGTGAAAAAAATTTCAACTTAACTGTTGTTTTGCATTTATTTTAGTATTATCACTATCAGTTTATTGGGTCAGTCTTCTTGATATGTTTGTTTTTATTGTTTGAAATTGTTTTCAAACTTCAAATGCTTCATATGTTTTTATTGTTTTCAAACTTCAAATGGTTCATATAATGCTAGTGAGAAAAAGTAGAAGTATTCACTTGTTGGTGACTTCAAGATTTAATTGTTTGGAGATTTAGATTGATTGAGCAATAACAAGGTTACTATGTGCTCTAGGGACTGCGTGTATATGACGGTTCATGGTCTCTGTTAATAATGGCGGCACCAAATAATTTAGTAGAGTCCTATATCTTTAATTGTTTGGGATTCCACAAAGGAGGGTACAATATTTGGTGTTTATTGAGTGCCTAAGAAAGATCTCTAATAGAGTACTTCATTATGAAGAATGAAGTGAGAATGAGGTCACAAACACCAAATATATGAACTGTACTATTGGAGGTCTGGGTTGATTGCAGGTGCTGGGTGGTAGACACTAAACAGAAGGCAAGCCAAGTTAGTTTCTTAGAGAAGAGGATAAAAGAGATAGAAAAGAAGAGTTCAGAGAAAATAACAAATTGAAATGATTCCCTTCTGGTTAAGTGTTACAAGTTCAATTAAAGGGGGATAAATAAAACAGTTAATAAATCTAACTTCATCAGCTCTTAATTCTTATTAGTGATGTATATTGTTGGTAGATACAAGAACCCTTCATTAAAACATGTTCGTGCACTGAGATCTTGTAATTTCCAGTTTAGTTCACCTCTTAACACAAGTGTTTTTCTTTTCTCACCATTTATGCGTCATGCATTTTGATTACTTGCGGTGTAGGGTTTGATGAAAATTAAAAATCTGCTTGACAACATTTATGCCCATGATCATAAAGTGAACTCCTTGTTTGGAGAAAGCAAAGGAAGATAAAAGAAAAGCGAGAAATATATTAACAATTATTGACAGGTCTTCTTAATTTATGCACAAGTTTTGTAGGTGTATTTAAAATTTTCAGGTGATATAATATGTTGGAAAAATACATTTACCGGCATAAATTATTTGTAAAATTTTAAATTTAACATGTCTCAAGTGATGTTAAGATGTCTGATATAGACATCTTGGGGTCATTAGTCTCAAGAGTCTATTCTCTGCCTACAATTGGGAAGCTCCTCATCTAATGATTCCTTCTGGAAATGTTTTCTTCTTGTCAATAAACAGTCTCTACGTGAAACATTCTTGTGTCTTGAATTGTTATTACTTTCAGGCTGTGGCAGGATTCATGTCTCAAGTCATGGAGAAAGCTGTTTACTTCCACCCTTCACAGGTATTGCTGACTGCTGGTGCGACCCCTGCAATTGAGATTCTTAGCTTCTGCTTAGCAGATGCTGGAAATGCATTTCTTGTTCCAACGCCATATTACCCTGGGTAATTTTTTTTCTCCACCATTTTGACAGTTTTCATTCTGGAACCAGATATCTGAAGAGGAAATTGAGGTTTTGAACAAATATGCAGTTTTGACAGGGATGTAAAATGGCGGACTGGGTTGCAAATAATACATGTTCCTTGCCGAAGTGCTGACAACTTCAATTTAAGTGTAGCTTCTCTTGATCAAGCATTCAACCAGGCAAAAAAACGTGGGCTGAAAGTACGTGGGATAATAATATCAAACCCATCAAATCCTGTTGGCAATCTTCTAAGTCGAGAAACACTTTACAGCCTGCTAGACTTTGCCAGGGAGAAGAACATCCATATTGTCTGTAATGAAATATTGGCTGGTTGCACTCATGGAAATGAAGAATTTGTGAGCATGGCGGAAATCATTGACCTGGAAGATGTTGACCGGAAAAGAGTCCATGTAGTGTACGGTTTGTCGAAAGATCTTTCTCTTCCAGGTTTCAGGGTTGGTGTTATCTACTCTTTTAATGAGGAGGTTTTGGCTGCTGCTAAGAAGTTGACAAGGTTCTCATCCATATCGGCTCCAACCCAGCGTTTGCTCATCTCTATGCTATCCGATACAAAATTTGTTCATTCATTCATCACCATTAATAGGGAGAGGCTCCAAAGAATGTATGTTAAGTTTGTGGCAGGGTTGAAAAAATTGGGCATAGAGTACATAAAGGGTAGCGGGGGCTTCTACTGTTGGGCTGATCTGAGCGGGTTAATCAGTTCTTACAGTGAGAAAGGGGAACTTGAGCTTTGGGATAAGTTGTTGAATATAGCCAAGGTCAATGTAACTCCAGGGTCTTGTTGTCATTGCATCGAACCTGGATGGTTCAGCTTCTGTTTTGCCACATTGACAGAGAAAGATATCCCTGTAGTTATGGAAAGGATTCAGAAAGTTTCTGAAATCTGTAAATTGAATTGTTGAGATGCTGTTATTTTGTTCATTGATTTTACCCAACCCACTGATTTTTTTTTTTTATAGAAAACTATTTCTTTGACACTACGGTACGGTGGAAAGTCATAGTCCTGACTTGGAAGAAGAGGACCAATTAATGCCATTCAGATCCTAATTGAGAGATCGGTGCATGTCCCAAGCCTCTCCACAGGGATCAACGTTTTTAGGGATTTGCATGTGCATAACACTTGGAAATCCGATCCTTTCATGTTGACCAATATGTAAACGTCAGAAGCTTGATTAATAAAATGACACTGGATCTTGAGAAAACTCTTAAAAAAAATGGGTTTGTTGGATTTGGTGCAGCAGTGTTTTTCTCTATGATTGAGACAGAGCAGGAATTGTATGGTTCCCAAGTAAATTTTGAATAACAGTGAAATATATATGCCATTGTCACAAATTAGGGACCAAAACAAGAACAGTAAAGTGAGCGCATATTTCGAAATGCAAAATGCAGTTAAAGATACTCTAAAAGGGAATATTTGGATGTCCAACCGTGATGTCAAATGAACCAAAAATAAATGAAAAAGCTACTACCTCTAGCAACATTTTCTTTCAACAATTGAGACCGTTGCAACCATAGAAATCTGATATGGAAACCATGCCAAGATTGCAAAGGCTTGGGGAAACCCAATAAAGAAAAGCACCATTAAAGAGCTCCGTGCCCTTTGTATTGTTGAATGAACAATGCTTTTAAGAGGCTTTACCTTTATATTAGACAACATAAAAGAAACTGTCTGCATGCTGTGCTGCTGCCATTGCTGTAAACTTAAATGGGAAGGCTTCCTGGAGGTTTGAATTTCTTGAACTTACTCACCTGGTCCCAAGAACTGAGCAGATGGATACAAGTAAATGAATACTTTTTATTGCACAAAATTACAAATAGAGGAACAAATCAATAATGGTAATAGCAAAATGAATACAAAAGAATGATCTTTTTTTTTTGTCTATTCTTTTTTACCCTAATCAGCAACTCGGTCTCTTTTGCACAATTAATCACATCCCCTTCCAGCTAGACTACCATTTCTTTGAACTTTCCTCAAAAAATATTACTTTAAATCTCATTGGTACTTGATCACTATGGTTCCACTCCAGATCAGATGGACTCCAGAACTTGAACAACCTCAGCCATGCTGGGTCTTCTTGAAGGAACCTCTGATGTACAAATCAACCCCAACTTCATAACCTGTATTAATTCATTTTCTGCAAAACCACGCAATCTTCTATCAAAGCAAGCTGAAGCAGAACCCCTCTCCAACAATCCTCTAACATATTCACACAAAATCACTACCTCATTTAGTGTTGGACTCTCCACTGGTTTCCTCCCAGTTACCAGTTCTAAAAGAATTACTCCAAAGCTATACACATCACATTTCTCACTAACTCTCAAACTTTGAGCCAACTCTGGTGCTACATATCCAACTGCATTATGGAATTTAGTTAAACCGTAATTATCCAAAATCGGAAGCAATTTTCCCAATCCATAATCAGATAATTTAGCCTCGTACCTCTCATCTAAGAGTATGTTAGTTGATTTGATGTTGAGATGGAGAATTGGAGGTCTACAATCATGGTGAAGGTAAGAAAGTGCTCTTGCAGTTCCGAGGGCAATATGAAACCTTCTAGACCAACTTAGTTCACTATTGCCAGCACCTGTACTAGTACTTGGGTAACTTGATCCATGAAGATTATCATAGAGATTCCCGTTCGGAATGAATTCAGATAAAATCAACTGCATTGTTGAGGACCAGTAATAACCTTGAAAAGCAACCAAATTGGGATGTTGGAGGTTACCTAGGCGTCCAATTTCCTGTTCAAATTCATCTTGGTTTCTAATTCTTCCTAGAGTCTCAAGCTTCTTTACTGCAATTGAGATCCCACCTTCAAAATTTGTTCTGTAGACTGTTCCGATCGACCCTCCACCTATTAGACACTCCTTGTCAAGCAAAGCTTTGGTTCCAGCTTCCCAATCTTCATATTTAGACGGCAAACTTTTGCTAAAGAGGACCAACTTCCCAATTATAACATTTGAATCGGATGAACCTGGTGGGGTGCTCTCAACAACCACTGTCACTTCCTCCTTTTTACTCTTGCGTGCCCTGATGTTCATGATGGTTACCACACAAACCCCTGTAAGGATCACAGCAGCAGCAACAATGGCAACAATTGCAGAAACACTAAGGACCATGGTTTTACCAGTCGTGGAAGGTGTGCCACCTCCCGAACAGGATGCCAAAGGGGAACCACAGAGCCCAGGATTGTTAAAAAATGCTGATGCACCAAAAGACTGGATGGTTTGATCAGTAGGAATGATACCAGAGAGATTATTGTAGGAAAGATTAAAATGTGTTAACATATTCAAATTCCCAAGTAAAGGGGGGATTGAACCAGAAAGTGAATTCTGTGAGAGATCAAGAAATTGGAGTTTTGACAAGTTCCCAAGACTAGATGGGATACTTCCGCTCAGATGGTTGCGATGCAAGTCAAGAATTTCAAGATTTGACATGTTGTAAAGAGTATCAGGAATATGTCCCTCTAGAGTATTTCCAGAAACATCCCTGCAGCAACAAAATATAAGTTTCTCAGAATTAATTCAAAGCAATACTGATGATAATCTCTAACACATTAAGATAGCATTTATACTCACAGTTCACGAAGAAACCTGCAATTGCTTATATCATCAGGAATTCCACCGGCAAGGTCAAGATTGTGCAAATCCAAGACCTGTAGCAACTCAATGCTACCAAATCCAGCTGGTATTGTCCCGCTAAGTGAATTATTAGCCAAACTAATTGCCAAAAGCCTTCCCAAATCCCCAATATTAACTGGTATGGTCCCATTAAGCCTGTTGAACCCCAAGTCCAAAACTTTTAGCCTTTTACAGTTTGAAATGCTTCTTGGGATCTCCCCATCCAAACTATTCCATGAAGCATCGATAAATTCCGTTGTCTCACTACAGGTTCCAATCTCAGGAATCTCACCAAAGAACCCATTATGTGAAACATTGAAATAAGTAATATTCTTAAATTCAAGAACCCCTAGTGGTACCAACCCTGTAAAAGAATTTCTACTAAGATGCAAATATAGCAAGCTTTGACATTTTGACATTTCTTGGAGCACACTGCCACTTAATGCATTGCTACCAACAGATACATACTTCAATACTGAGATATCACAAATTCGAGAAGGTAATTCACCGGTAAGATTATTGAACGAGAAATCAAACCCTTCAAGCTTACTACAATTCACGATGGAACCCGGAATAGAACCCGAAAGACTGTTATGTGAAAAAGAGACATACTTTGTTTTGTAACAATTCTTAAACAAAGCAAATGGAATCTCTCCAGTATAACCATTCTTTGAAAAATCAAGAAATCTAATATTAGGTAAATCACCAATGAAATCAGGTATAGAACCAGATAATGCATTTGAACTCACATTGATCTTCCATAATGTTTGTAACAATGAATATTCTTGCGGGATATTACCTGAAAATCTGTTGCCAAACAATGTCAAGACTCTGAGTGAGCTTAAACCTGACAAGGCAGCTGGCAGTTGTCCATTAAGGCTAGTGTTCCACAAAACAATCTTGTCCACAAATCCCTCTGGATTACAGAACACACCACTGAAATCTACACAAGGGTTACCACTTGGGACCCAGGAAGCCAAGCTGTTGTAAGGGTCATTAGTGATGTTTCCTTTAAATTGGAGCAAGATTTCTTTTTCAGTTGCTGCTAAAGAAATGATGAGGATTCTGATTCCAAAAGAAGCAAGAATCAGGAAGAGCAAAGCATGGGAAACAATAAATTGATGGATCCTTCTCATGCTCGAAACACAGCGGGAACACAGAAAATTGAATCTACCCGTTTGGCATTATAGAATCTGATTCAAAGAAGATCTGCCTATCCTGCTTTTCCAATTGCAAAGCTTGTTGTTTGGACTTGTAAAAATCTCGAGTACCAAAGACAAAACATCACGATCATGGCCAAACACAAACATTTTTCACTTCCTTTCTCACAAAAACTCAACAAGCTCCAAAATTTAACATACATTTGCTCAGCAAAAACAACAGAGCTACCCCTATTAACCCAAACTTTCCTCAATGAAGCAAAGACTTATAAGTAAGAACCAAAGATCTCACCTTTTTCTTTCTGGGTTTGAGCAAAAATCTCAAATTTTTTTAGTTCTTTCAGGTCTAGACAAAAGGAGAGTTAAAAAGGGCAACAAACAAAGCATGGGAGAAAAAAATGCAATGAAAATGGTGACAACTGACAAGTGAGAACAAAAATGAAGGTGTCTTGGCTGGAAAGAAATACAGGTGAGCCAATTTAATAACTACATGTAAATATTTATATCTATACGGTTGCCACCAACAGAAGATGAACCACGTGCATGTAATCTCTTTGTATCTCAAAGCTCAGCTCTTTTCTTTACAAAACAACCCAGTCCCACTCCCCCTATCTGTCTCTCCCCTCCCATTTTTCTTTGTAGTTTTAACTAATTTTAACTCTCATATAAAAGAAGAAAAAATTGAAACTCCACTGTCTTCTTGGTTCACTCACCTCCGTGCGAGGATAGGGCCTTCGCTTTGTCTTCAAACAACAAGCATTTATTCTCTCAACAACCCATGGTACCAACACTTTTCATCACCATCAAATTATTGGCAGAGGGATAACAGAAGAACAAAATGTGTTTATAAAAAGAGCAAAAATTTTAAGTAAAACCCAAAAGAGAAGAAGTGTAAAAGAAGGAGAAATGATGGTTGCGTTTTTTTGGCTTTTTGCCTTTTTTTTGGTTTTTTGTTGACTGAGTTGTGCTTTTCTTTCCTTCCTATTGCAATGAAGGTTCTCTGTATCCGTTCTGATTGTGACTCTTTTTATTAAATTTAGTTATATGAGTCGTCAAAATTTATTTCCATTTCCCTTTTATTTTTACTCTATAAGCAGAAATTTTGGTTTTAGAAGAAAAAAAAATATGTGTTTACACTGTATTTCCAGCTGGACAATGGGAATCTTTTCCTGTCTCCATTTATTTATTTACTTTTGAAAGCTTCAGCGGATCTTGTCATGTCATGTCTCTTTTGTTTCTGGAAAATTCTTTTTTTTTTGTTAATTTTTAATTATCTTTTAAATAATTTTAACAGTTTAACTTTAATGGATTTTATTTATATTTTAAGTAACTTGAGGCTGTTGTCTTGTTGCATTTGACTGAGTACATGGTTCTGGTTAGAAACTGAGATGAATCAATCCAAGGTCAAGAAAAGTACAGAAAGAAGCTAAAAACTTAAAGTCTCTGAACACTATTTTTTAACCGTTGAATTGAATTTTTTTTAGGGCAGATGAGCTTAACGTATATGAAGAACCTACTACCATGGACCTTATCAACATTCTCAGACTGAAGGGTCCATCAAAATTTGCAGGAAAAAAAATGGAAAAAGAAAAACTTGGTGCCTGAGGCTTTTGCCTAGTGAAAGATTTATGGCATTTTCATTTTTTAAGGGCCCCCAATGGTGCATCACAGCCTTTTGATGTATCTTTTTCTTCATTCCCATGTGACCATATCAACAGCACTTAACACTTTAACCATAAGTGCATACAAAATGCTTGGAAACACTTTAATATTCCTTAATGGAATGCCAGGCCAGCAGCCCCAAGCACCATCCTCTCATTTCTTCTCCAACCTTCAGTCATTGCCATGGTAGATGTGTAGGTAGAGATGTCAATTCCTCCCCCTCCCCCCCTTCTCACTCTCCTCTTTTTATTAAATCATTTTTTTTTATTTCAAAACCTTTATCAATCGGCCAAATACACCAAATCTCTCAACAAGAAAAATGGTAATTTGGCATCAATCTTTCTTGAATGAGACAATAACTTACAAACAAGTTAAAAACTAGAAAATGTTTTTGATGTTTTTAACTGGGATTTTTTAGCTTTGCTGTTCAATCTTGCCCAAACTGAATAAAAAAGGATGCTTTAACACAAAGGTTTCTTGGAAAGCAAATGCTTAAGTTTGTAACATCCTAACAACTAGACATAAATAGCTTAATCAAACACCAATCCAGAATCACAAATGAACTGACAGAACGACAGGCTACCAATTTTTACGAGTGTTGAACAGCCAAAACAGCCTTTTTCTCAACCCTTTGGCTAAAACCTACAATTTGATATTTAAACTGTCTTACTTTTGGTTTACAATGCATTCACAACTATAATTGCATTATCTACTAAAGTGTTCTTTGACTGTTACAAAATTTAGGTGAGAAAAATTAAAAATAAAGGGATCTCCATATGATGTTATTTGTATGTATGCAGCTGAAACAGAATTTTTTTTATCCATGTTTATGCTATATGCAACACAATAATGATAGATTTCTAAAGTTAAAGGCGACAAAATCATCATAATCATTGTGTTAAAAATATATCTCATCTTCCAAAAACAATATAATAATGTGTGTCATAAAGGCATTAATTTGCCAAAAGCCAACAAAGTTCAACATTAATGAATGTTATTGATAGAATTGAGAGAATTTCACTTTGGTTCTTTGTAGCAAAGAAACAAACCCCACCAGTTATCAAGTTTGTATGTTTCTTAGATTAACTGTAGTAAATTGGTAAGGCAATTTTACCACTTTCATTTGTCGATAGCCATGTAATTTTGGAATGAGAGTAAAGGTTCTTTTTTTTTTTTCTTGGTAGTATTTTGTTAATGTTTTCATTAGGATCTGTATAAGTATTTGCATATTTCATGAACTATTCATAGGATGCCAGCAAAGATGGCAGAAGATGTAAGAGACAGAATGCCATACATCTGCCCAACTGTTCAAAAGGCAATTATGTGGACAAAATCTTTTCCAGTCTTGATTGTTACTTGCTTTATGATAGTAGGGCTTGATTGAAAGATTTGAGTATTTTGGGGGAGTCCGAGTGCTGGGACTTTACCCTTAGCTTGTTCAAAAATAAAGGAGAAAACTCCTTGCCATGTACCAAAAGTGTGAGAATGCTTCAGTTTCAGTCCATGAACTTTTGGACTAAACGTTTGAAAGAAAAAAAGCTAGTGGCAGTTTTGAATGAAACATTGTCCAACAGAGGCGTAGCTTTACTTTAGGGATATTTCTTCATATTATTGAGATCTTAAAGGTTAAGCAGCCAGGTGAGAACATCATTGTTCTACCTTAGATGCTTTGACAATGATTGAAGGTTACGCATACAGGAGAAAGCATCATTGTCCCACCATTTAAGGTTGAAACTGGATTTTAAAACCACAGAAAAGATATGAACAATTCTTTATTTGGGTCAGTGCTCGCACCCATGGTTAAAAAATAGAACAAAGGATAAGTGTCAGGGGGTTCTAGGAAAGAGCCATAAATTTTATATCAATTATGTATTAGAGTTAATCTTAAGATATAAATATTCACACCTCTTTAATTTATAAGACGTTTTTCGTGAAACAAAATCATGAGATCAACAAGACAAAACAGACAATATCTCATAAATTAATATAGATAATGACATTTAATATCAAAACTAACTCTAATGGTACTAACGATGTATCACCGAAGACGATGAACTTCAATTGAAGGAAGATGTCATGATCCTAAAAAAAAATCATAAATCTTACATCGACTATATATTAAAATTGATATTAAGATAAAAAGTTTACACCTCTTTAACTTACGAAATACTTTTTGTGAGATAACCCTGAGATCAACGAGTCAAAATAGACAATATTTCATATGTTAGTGTGAACCGCGACAATAAGCGTGTACATGTGAAATCCAATAAAATAAGAGAGACCAAGGAACAGTTTGAACACCATTCGGCCATAAAAAAGCAAGGATTCTGCAAAATATCATATACAGCAAGTCAACAACAAAATGAAACTGATTTATGTATAAAATGTCGGCGATTTTGCCTTGGTCCACTTCAACTTTCATATGGCAGACGTGTCATTCATATACAAATCTCAATTATGTGTGCTTAAGAGCGAGAGAGAGAGCAAAGAATAAAATTCTTTAAATAAATGGAAGATAGAAACAGCCTTTCTGTATGATGCCAGATTTTTGTCTTGGTTCCCTCTGTGTTACTCCTTCACAATGCTTCATAGGACCATGTTTGTCCTCACACATTCCATCCAATAGATGAAGTTGTTTAATAAATAAAACTTCATCCAGCCTATAACGTTCTCAACATGAATATACACCTAGCTCGGGTAGAGATTGTTTCTCTCTAAAACAAACTACGGCTTATTGCAACACTAAATCTTCTTCTTTCTGCAACAATTTTAGTTGCCTTCTCGCATAAACTGTGAAAACAATTGTTGTCACCACTGTTACAAGGAAACCGCCTACATTTAACAAAATCTGTGGAGCTGTTAGGGTGTGTCGCTCATTCGAAGCATCTGCCAATGTCTGTATGAGGATACCACTGCAATAATCAATATTCTAATAAGTTTTGGAGGTATGGAAGTTATGTCAATTAACTATGCATGTTGCCATTAAGAAACATCTATGATAGGAAGCATACACAAAAGAATGGATAGCAGAACAACCTAAAAGTTGCGAACCTGTTACTACCCAAAAATACAGCTCATACACTGTGTGCATTATTTTTTGGGGTTTGCATATCTGACTAAATCAGGTAATGGTCTAAGATTATAAGGTACATTTAAGAAACATAGATGTACATGGATATGCGTATACAAAGATCTTACATCTGCATATGCATGCACATGCACATGTGTTGTAATGATCAAAGATTGTATACAAATTGAACACATATGCATAAGTAAACACAAACTCAAGATTAAATACAGAAAAAAAAATGAGGGAGAGGGAGAGAGAGATCTTACGTGTATATTGCAACAAAAATTTCAGGCACCATTCCTACCAAAGATCCCAAGATGTAAGGACCATACTTAACATGTGTTGCCACTGCACAGTAATTATATATGATATATGGGAATGGAGAGATCCTGATTAATGTTACAGCTTTAAACTGATGAAACCAATTTCCTTCACCAGCTGCTCTCAGAATGGCGGCTTTCTTGGGATATTTTTCTAACCAGCCCTGCATAAAAATGGAACTACTTGAATATTCATTGAATAAAGGGTGAACAATAAATTCTTCGGATAAGGTACGCACTTGAATTCTTTGAAGGAAAAGAGAGCCAATAAAGAATGGAAGTGAGATACCCAGAGCAGCTGCAGATATGATTAGTAGAAATCCAAAACCATAACCAAATGTCATTCCTGCCACCCACATAGATGGTGTAGATGGTAAAAGTAGCGTGGGGAATAATGCCACAGAAGCAAAGACTAGAACTGCCAGAATCGGAGTACTAAAGGTTGTCATCTCCCAATTTATTATAGGCATTAGCTCCTGCAGTCATCATGTCATTCGTCAAGTCCAGTTAGAAAGTGCAAAGGAAATCATCATTTTTAGCCCTCAGTTCGCATGAAGATCATAGAGAAGAATCATAATCTATCATTACAAAATCAAGAATTTTGGGTACACAATGGACCTAAAAAATGAATCAAACCTAAGTGTCCATTTGCTATATTTCATAACTTAGTTGGAAGAATGAAGAATCACGCTTAACACAACATAGACACATATCCCAGTAAGTAAAAGTTAATGCTTATTCAGGTGCTGATTAGTTTACCAACATTGTTAGTTTTGGACCAAAAACATAAAGTGAGAGAACACATATCAATTATAATTAATTTCTCAAAGCATAAACTATTCCCATATAGAGATCACTAGAGTGCTTTGCTGACATTTTGAAGCTAAGAAGGAAAATGAACATAGAATGACTATTCTTGTGGCAAGAAAGAATGTTAAGGGGAGACACGGATAGACATAGAACCAAACGATAATTCAGCTCCTTCTCAGCAAGCAGTCAAATATATCACATAAAATTCAAAGATAATAACATAAGCTGGACTGGCAACTTGCCATTAAGAAAAGAGTTCCCTGCCCATAATCATCATGTAGACTGATGAATTTTTCTAACTTTAAAGATAAAAGCATGGTCATCCAACCTTGACAATCCACACATTCTGACTAAATAATATGCTTAGTCAATAATAAGATCAACTGCACCAGTGGAGAAGGTTTCAGTTCATTTTAAGAACAAACCAGCAATGACCTCCAAAATATATAATGATAGAAACCATTATTATTTATTATACAATATGCAGAAAACACAGAACAATATCATAACCAATAAATGTACCGCACTAACCCCATACGAGCGCTCAAAGTCAAAGACATTGAATTTAGCAAATTGAACAAGGTTACAAAACCCAAGTTGAAAAAAGGAAAAGAAAACCATCTTTTAGTTGACAGTTTAATATCATGTAATCACTAAAATCCACCAAAAAAAAAAAAAAACCAAAATTCCAACAAAAAAAACTGTCATTATCCTTTTGAAGGAAAAAAAAAAAAAGAAAGAACCCTCAAAATTAGTCAAACAAGGCAATGTAAATTGCAAGCATAAAAAAAAAAAAAAAAAATCCAACCAAGGCATGAAATTGAGGAAAAAAATAACCAACCTTATCTATGAAAAATGGGCCAAGCCATTTGAGGAAAACAGCAGCCAATAACCCTATAAAGGTAATTAAAATTCCCAACTTGATCCAATACCAAACAGACTTTCTCCCTATTGAAGAAAAAGCTGACTCTTTTAACGACAAATCTCTCTCTTCCACTTCACATTCTTCTAATAATCTCTGTCTCAAGTTTACCCTTTTGCCATTAACATCATCATCATCATCATCACCCTCAATTCTTAGCTTCAGCTCTGGCACCACCTCTCCTCCCTCATCATTATTATTATCATCATTAAAAGTCATTGAATTTCAGAACAAGAACCCTAATTTCCTGTTTGGTTCCTGAGATAATTAGAGAAGAAAAATGTGCGAGGGAGGGGCGAATAGATTCGAAGAGAAGATGAAGGAGAGTGGTAGATGAATTGAGAGCAAAGATGATAATCTATTTAACAAAGCAAGCAAACCAAAAAATAAGAAACGTTTGATTTTTTTGGTTTTTGATTAATTTAAAAGGAAACTCAACGTTTATGTTACTTTATTTCTCATTTGTCAATTTGGAAATATTTGTTTTCATAAGGTATTGTAATTTACGATGCCGCCATTCGAAGCAACGGCGTCGTTTAGAAAGTTTTGAATGACACGTGGCGAAATGAGTGAGGTGTGATCCACTTTGATCGGTAGAAGACGCTGAGGGAACTGAGTTTTTCAGCCAGTTAGAGACTTGAGCTGCCAACACGAAATTGACTCACTCCATCGTGGATAAATACTGGAGTCCAAAAAATAATTTGTGGAAAGAGGACATGCTCCGATGGTGACATGGTGGTGTGCTAGATTTGGAGGACAGAGCAATTAGAATTGGACACGTGTCACACAAATAGCTGGCTGCCACAGTCGGGAAAAGCTGGAACGCGTGCTGTGGATCTATCCTTTTCCTTGACGTTTATAATCGAGGGCATTATGTTTACAACTCCAAGGAATTCCACTCAAGTAAGTACTCCAAACCAAAGATGTTAACTAGATTTGGCTTTCAAGCTCAAAATATGTACCAATCAATTTGGTTTATCGTGTTAAGGAACATAGTCTTCGTACTCAAAGTAACAAATTAAGTCAATAATTATATGATTTAGTAATAAAATATTTAAAATTTTTATTTTAATGTGTTAAATAAAAAAAATCGCATGATTAGACTTACTCAAAATGATATTGGTAAAACACTAGAAAGGATTGAGACCAAGGTTCTAAAGACACATAATTTAGTCAAGTATATGGACTAAGACCAAGATCAGAGTGCAAGAATACACTTGTGATGAGTTATATGGTGCTAGGCATAAAGATTACTCGTTGGAAGGATCTAGAACATTTTAGAAGAATGGTGCAGGCAATCAAGCATAGAAAAACTTAGAATTGCTTAGAGACAGGTTAAGCACGTGGTGCAAAAAAGTTTAGAAAAGCCTGAAGGTAGACCAAGTGTGCAAGCACCAAAGTTTCCAGAAAGACTAGGTGTGGGTACAATGTTGGGCACTGTAGCACCTAGATAGGGAAGTCTTTAAAAGACCATAGCTGCAAGCAAAATGGCACCCAGATGGATAAGGTTTTGGAACCCATTAGGTCGGGCACTCAGTGGAAGTGCTCGGATTCTTCTAGACCCAAGGGCTTGGCAGGGAACCTAAAATCAGCATATTTTTAAAAAGGTCTTAATCGACCTTGTTGGGGTTTGGGCACCCTAAAACTATCTAAAAGGCTCTTAATGGCGACACACTTGAATTCATTGTAACCACAAGTATTAAGATGGCTTAAGTATAAATAGGAGAGCCTCTCTCTTATTTGTACATAAGCAATAACCAGAAGATGAAGCAAGAGTGTGAAGTATTTGGGACTAGGCCTTGAGAGCATTTATAGAGAACACATAAGAACTATGCTCCAAGCAAGTGTACATACCATATCAAATGAATATACTATTCTTGCCTTAACCATTTTATTCCTAGTTTTCTCTTAAACTCTTAGAAAGTTAGGTTAAGTTTCAACACAAGTGCACAACAGTTTATTAGTGCATGGAATAAAGTCGGTTAAAGGTTACTTAGGTATACAGATGGTAGTTTCCTACCTAAAACCATACAATAGCTAGGCTTAAGCTCCCGGCCTGTGACATAAGCACTAACTTGAGCTTTTACGCATGTATGCCAACTAGTTGAGGCCATGGGTCACTGAAGCAACCAGTTGACGGACAACATGGCCAGAAGGCATGCGTGGCCTAAATTTTGCTCTATGGATGTTGCCATAGATGTATGCAATGACAAGCCCATCACATACACTTACTCCCCTTGTGGGTGAAAGAGGGGTGACTTGAACAACCATTCCCTAAAGAGCATGAGAGATTTTATAAATATGCTAGCAGTAGATATTAAAATGTCTATAATAGGGACACTTTTAGGCATATCCTACTCTAAAGGTTTATAGGTACTGATGGTGGATAAAGTATGTGCCCGTATTAAGGCCTAGCATGTGCCAATGGTGTTTGAGGCAATTGTTCGCAACAAGAGCTAGCATATGCTAATAGTGTTTGAAGCAACTGCCTTTACTAATGACCATCTTTTATCGATGCTGATTAAGGCATGTGCTTGTCTGGGTCTAGATTGTGCTAATGCTGATTAAGGTATATGCCCTTACTAAGGGCCAGCATGAGCCGACGGTGGTCGAGGTAGGTGTTCGTACCAAAAGTTAGCTTGTGCCAACGGTGGTCGAGATAGGTGCATGTACCAAAGGCCATCTTATGCCAATGATGGTCGAGATATGTGCCTACATCATATGTTAGTATGTGCTGATGATGGTCGAGGCCTTGACCAAAGTTTATTCTAGGCCCCAGTGTCCATGCTAAGTTTGAGCATGTGCTAGTGTCACATTTTTTACCTAGGGCACCATCACCGGAGCAATGTCAGAGAACCTGACTGGTGGCATTAGAGGTTTTAGCAATTGAAGGAGTGGGTCGAGAGGTGTGTGCACAATAATGCAATGGGTGTCAATCTTTAGCCCTTATATTGGCCCCATATCTCCTAAGAAACCTCGACAATTCATACATCTTTAAAGAGCATAAAAGCTTTTATAGGTTTGTAGCTAATAGCCATTCAAGTTTTTAAAATGGAAACACTTTTTTTCAAATGGCCATAAAATCTTCTACACTTTAATTTTTTTAGTTGAAATTTTTTATGGATACCAACAAACAAGGATCACGTATACCAATTTTGGGACCAAAACTCCTAAAAAAATTTAAAAAAATCTCAACTGGCGATGAAAAATAAAAAATGAATCACCTTGTCATAAAATATCACATGAAGGCTTAAAAGACCGTTATATGAATTTACATCCATAAAAATGGTATTGGCATGACAAAATTATGAAGATGTACCTAAACTCACCTACTATCTAATCATGGTGATCATGGTGCGCAACAAGGGCCTAGGATAATAGTGCGTGATGTGCGACCTAGCACTTGTCGATGCTTTCGAAAAACTATTCACCCCAAGGGCCAGTATGTGTCAATAATGGTCGAAGCATATACCAAGACCAAAGGCCAACATATCCCGATGGCGATTGAGGCATGTGCATATGCCACAATCTGTAAACTGGTCTGGCTCATAGGTTCTCTCCAAATCAAGGAGCAATTTTAGATTTAATAAGACAGGGTCTGACTGCTATGGGAACTAAGCCTTGAGATCTATTGGAGGCCCAGGTCATGGGAACTTAGCCTAGAATAGTGGTACGGGTAGTGATCAAGACTCTAGAGGCTTAGGCACGGTATTCAGGTTTGACAAAATTGAGCCAGGCTTAGGTGCGGGTGTTAATGAGTACTTATATGAATTTACAAGCCATAAAATGGCATTGACTCAACAGAAATATGAAAATGTGCATGAACCCATCTACTACCAGTCATGGTATGAATGGTGCATGGCCCGAATTTAGAATACCCGCACTTGATGCGTAACCTAGCATGTACCGATGGTGTTTAAGGAAACTACCCTCACAAAGGGCTAACATGTGCCAATGGTGGTCAAAACATGTCCGAAGACCAAAGGCCAACATGTTTCAATGGTGGTTGAGCCATGTATATGTGTCATTATCCGCAAGCTAGTCCATGCTCATATGTTCTCTCCAAGTCAAGGAACAGTTCCAACTCTAGTAGGAAAGGGTTTGATTACTAGGGGGACTTGGCCTTGAGGCTGACTGAAGGCCCAGATCATGGGAAACTGGCCTAAAACAATGGTATGGGCAATGATCAAGGCTCTATAAGCTCAGGCTCAATGTTCAATTTTGGTAAAATTGAGCTAGGCCCAAGTGCAAGCGCTTGTGAGCATTATATGAATTTACAAGCCATAAAAATGGCATTAGCATGAAAGAAATATGAAGATATGTCTAATCCCACCTATTGCCCAATAGTAATGCGCATAGTATCTAGCTCGAGCCTAGGATACCCACACTTGGTGCCCGGCTTAGCATGTGCCAATGGTGTTTAAAGGAACTACTTGTAAAAAGGGCTAGCATGTGCTTATGGTGATTGAAGCATGTGTTGAAACCAAAGGCCAACATTTCCCAATGGCGATCGAAACATGTCCATGTGCCACGGTTTCCAAGCTGGTCTAGGCCTAGCGGTTCTTTTTGAGTTAAGAAATAGTTTCAGTTCTAGCAGACAAAGTTTGACAACCAATGAGATCAGGCCTTGAGGCATACTAGAAGTTTAGGTCATAGAGAACTAGCCAAAAACAATGGTATGGGTAATGATTAAGACTGTAGTGACTTAGGCATGATGTTCAGGTTTGACAGAATTGAGCCAGGCCCAAGTGCAGACGCTAATGAGTGTTATATGAATTTACAAGCCATAAAAATGGCATTGGGATTGCATAAATATGAAAAATGTGCCTAAACTCACCTATTGCCCAATCGTGGTGCACATGGTGCGTAGCCTAGGCCCAGGATAATTGTGTGTGGTGCGCGGCTTAGCATATGCCGATGTGTTTGAGTGACTACCAGCACTAAAGGCTAGCATGTACCGATGATGGTCGACGCATGTGTCGAGATCAAGGGTCAACATGTCTCGAAGTCAGTTGAGGCATGTGCATGTGTCACGATCCGTAAGGTGGTCCAGGCCCAGGGGTTCTTTCAAGTCGAGAAGCAGTTTCATTTTTAACAGAAAAGGGTTTAACAACCTAAGAGACCAAGCCTCGAGGCCTGCTAGAAACCCAAGTCACGAGGCACTAGTCTAAAATAGTAGTATAAGCAGTGATCAAGACTCCGGAAGCTTAGACATGATTTTCAAGTTTGACAGAATTGAGCCAGGCCGAGGCGAGCACTAGGGAGCAATCAAATTTAAATTCTAATAATTTTAAATATTAAAAAAATAACATCATATTTATTTATAAATTGTTTAGTAAAATTTTTTCACGTGTGAGTAGTCATGTTTGTATTTACTAGGAGAGATCGAAGCTATTTTTCTGGCACAAAATTTAGCTAAGATTGAGAGAGAAGTGGCCAAGTGGGGAGTTATTGTGTGGGATGGAAACCTTCCTTCTTCTTGCTGTAACCCTGGCGTTTCATAATTTCAACGAAGTCATATTTTCTTCAAACAAAAAAAAAAAAAAGAAAATTTGTAATCTGTCAAATCTTGTAGTAAGGTAATCAGAAAAATTCTTGCAAGTTGAAAGAGGCTTGTTGATGTTTGTAAGGATATTGTTGAGGTTTAGGTGGTGGTTTTGCAGTGCAGCTGATGGTGTCTGTTTCTCTTAAGAATCTTCATGTTCCATAAATGCAGCTAGCTTGGAAGCTGTTCATGCTGTTCCTGGAACAATTAAGCTGATGGCTGTTGACTTTTGTTGTTGTTAATTGGCCTTGCTTAGGTACCAAGGTTTTGGAGAGTTCTTTGGGAGGATTTATCTGATTGAGATTTTCTTCAAGTAGAGCCTGTTCATTTGGAAGGATAGGCACGTGCTCTACTATTTATTCGTAATTTTCTGAATTAGATGGTGATGATGGCAAAACTTTTGAAGGTCTCGAAAGGGAAATGAGCAATAATGATGGGGATAGGGTAGCCATGGGTTATACTTCAATCAATCGCTTCACTGCATGATCTTGTTTGCTTTAGATAATTATTCTCTTATGATTGAATGATTTGTAGACACGATACTATCAGAATATAGCATAGTCTAAGAGATACAATCACTTTCTTTGCAGTAAATTTAAGCCATTCAAAGAGCTTAATTGGCATGCTACAAAAGCCCTAATCCCAAAATTTGCAGGCTTCAAGTCAATTCATAGTTTATATGTTATGGGAGGGATCTAACCCGACATTGAAATTTCAAATGTAGTTGATCAAGTTGAATTCCTTGTATCAATTAGAAACATGAACATCTGATAAAGGAAAAAGAGAAAAGATACATTCCATATTTTCATTGCTATGTGAATCAAACTGGTTAATCTAAACCAAATATGAAAAAAATTATCAACATAATCTAATGTACTTGTGGCCAAATTTAACAATGTAATATTCCTGGAACTGGCGAGAGTGAGGCAGGGGATGGACATCTGCATTGAGCATATGGTCTGCAACCGTTGCTGACTTAAGCTCCGTCTATGTTTGTTCGGTAGTGAGTAGAGTCCTTTGGACTATGTTTCATCAATGAAGCTAAATAATTCTGCATAGCCTCACTCAACCCAGATTTGGCTG
Source organism: Durio zibethinus (assembly GCF_002303985.1). The sequence goes on along the minus strand of NW_019167838.1, from coordinate 3,291,771 downwards.
CTACATCAACCATCTTGTCCCATTTTGATTTTGGAAGTTCCTGTCCTTGTTCCTCCAATTGGAGCATCCTAACAACCATGTCCCGAACCTTGCAAAACAACTCTTCTTGTTTTGCCTTCAACATCCCCACATATTCACTATGCGGAACAGTCACTTATTTCTCAACTGTAACAAGCAAAAACAGTCCCTTGCCTTCTAAAAGTCCAAACGCATCCGCCATAGCATATGCAGCATCCAGGATAAGGGTTACGATGTTATCGGGGTTTTCCTAGGGGACGGATTTTTTGTCCTGATGCAATTGTTTCCAAAACAACCTGTCTAATTCGAAAGGAATTTTCATGTAATTCAACATCTGAGTTATATAACTCCGCGGTTGAAACAATGAAAAATTATCATCACATGTCAACATGTCATATGGAAGATGAAAGAAACTCCATGAATTATGATGCTTAATGTTGGTTGGAATACTTGCATCTGTTCTGTTTGAAACATATATGATTCTAACATTGCACTGGAACTTTAACATAGGCGAAGGTGCATCGTCTCTCTTATCTTTGTTTGGCTTAACAGAGAAAAATACCTTGTAGTCATGCCCTGGAGGAGTACTGTCAATCGCCATTGGCATGGAATAGAATGTGGATATGGTTTCGTGATGGCTAAGGAACAGAAACAGATTTTGGGTAATGGGTTCGGGCGAGAGACACAAAAATAGGTTATGTATTGCCAAACCTCGTATATTTGTAATTGTTAAACCGACTCTTCTCCTCTAATCCTCTTTGAGTTACGATTTGTTTATATTTTTAATCAACCGGCATAGCCAATCAGAGGAAAAAATTAGTTTTTCTTCTTCACACTTGCTCTGCAACTCATGATCACATAATAATCAAAGACTCACTTATCAGTGGATCTCAACAGAAATTTTCATTTGATGAAAAACCCAATTTGGAAATGGCATCATTGCCTTCCCTTTCCTGCTATTTTAGTTAGGGGAAATGGATTAAAATTTTGGTTACAATGACACATTGATTCTGACTTTCCCTTTTATCTTTCTTCATCAACACATTTAAATGATGCATATAAAATCGAACTGTTATCATTGGCAATGGTAGATGTGAATAAAATGTTCAACGTTAGCTTGATTTACTACTTATTTCAATACCAAAAAATGGCATGTCTTATATATATGCATTCAATATTGAACTAAAAAGTTTGAGAGAACTGAAGACAGAGTAATAGAATAAGTAAAGAGGTTGCAAGTAAAAAATTTAATTTTTAAATTTATTAGATATTATTTTTAAAGAATAAATATATGAATTAATTTAATGAATGAATATATGATTGCAACTGAATTAAATTTGTAATTCACCTATAAACAATTTTACAAATAATATTTTTTTGAATTTATTGGTGCAAAATTTTTTTTATGAGAGAAATAAATTATAATAAAATTTCGACAAAATGGGTGGAATGATTATTTCGATTTCAAAATATTTTTGAGATTATATTTGAATACTAAAATTAAGTGTACGATTATTTTCATTCAAATTCAATTTTAATTAGATAAATTAACATGTCCTTAAAGTTGATATTTTTTTTTTAAGAAAAATTCAGTGTAAATAAATTGTTCAGTCTCTCAAATTAAGATAAGATGTGGATAAACTAATATGTCCTTAAAATTGTTACTTTTTTTTGTAAGAAAAATTTGAGGTAAATAAGTTATTCAGTCCCTTAAATCAAGATAAGATGTACCATATCTGATAATTTAAAATAAATAATTATAAATTATGCATTTGATATGATCTCAATAAATGATCACCGATAAAATTCGAACTCAAAAAAATAACTCTAACCATTTAAACCAACCATTAAAAAATTGATACTTGAAAGAATGGTTCAAGACATGTAATGTCACTGAGCAAGGTGTACGGTAGAGTAGAGAATTTGAGAATAAATTACAAATTAAAAAAAAAAAAGACCATATTTGGTCCGGTTCTGTAACCCACAGTTGGACCGGGTTCGCTGTAAGCAACGGGAGGAGGCGTGTCAGTGAAGGGAGCGTAAAGAGCACAGTCGCTTTCTGAGACTGAAAGCAACATTTATTAATTTTAACAACTAAATTCCCTAAACACCCTTTCTCAGAAGAGTGGATCCCACAGCACTAACCGTCGGATGATCGAACCCTTGACGTCATCACAAAGGCCGGATTAGATCGGATGGCTCAGATTTGGACTCCTGTCAAAATACCGTTGTACCCTTGCCATGCAGGCATAAAACCATGGGTGCCGTACACACAAAACCAAACACCCCCCCCCCCCCCAACAAAAAAGAAATTTTGAAGTTAAAAGCCAAACTTGAAAACCAAAGGTTCCGTTGTGGTTTTGGTTTTTCGAGTTTCAGCTTCGTTTTCGTTTTCCTTCTGTTCCCTTTCTTTTCTTTCCCACAAAAAAAAGTCAGGATTTTTCTGCTGTTCCTATAAAATTTTCTCAATTTCTTTTATTTTCTATCAAATTCTGAAAAAAAAAATCTAATCTTCGTCTGCGAATTTCCCGATTTCTCTCATCGATCGACGCCGACCTAAAAAAGCAACAAACAAAGAACCTCCGATTATCGAAACAGCGAGGTATGGTTTACTGGTTTTAATTTTCGATTTGAATTTTGATTTTGTTTTACTTCTGGGTTTTCATGTTCATCGATTGAAGAAATTTCAGGTATTTTTTTCCTTTTTGTGTGTTGTTTGACTCGTAAATACTGGTGGCTGGTCGATTTATTCCGATCGACGGCTGATATTAAATTGGGATTTTTACGTTGATGGATTGGAATTTTATCTAGATTCTTCAGGAATGCTCCTGATTATCGGTGGAGTTTGGGTTTAAGTGGGCGTTTGAAAGACTAAATTACCCTCCTTTCCGTTGACCCTAGAATAGCTGTCCGAGGGTTTGTCTGTACTTTTTGTATATTCTTTTTCCTAGTTCCATTCTGATTTGTTTTCTGTCTTCCCCAGTTTGAGAAGGCAACACATTTTTTTAACATGACGACAATACCCTTGCTACGTCGGTATAGCCATAGAAAGAACATGTAGGTGAAGGGTATATTCGTTAATAAAAAATTAGTCTTAGGGAAATAATCAATATATATTTTGATTGCGAAGCTCGTTGGTGTAATCCACGTTAGATCTTTCTGATTTTCCGTGAAAAAAAAAAGAGAACAAAACCCTAATCCTATTTTCTCATCTTTGATTGTAGAAACCAAAGCAACGCACATATAAAGGGGAAAGAAACCATGGGTTCTGAACAGAATGAAGGAACCAGCTTTTCACCATCCGAGCCGAAGCTTTGCGCCAACGGCTGTGGATTTTTTGGCACGGCGGCGAATATGAACCTATGCTCCAAGTGCTATCGTGACCTCCGGGCGGGGGAGGAGCAAGCTGCGAAGGCTAAAGCTGCCATGGAGAAATCCCTCAGTGTCCAATCGAAGCAGCAGGATGTCGTTGTGGAGCTGCCTCATGTGGGTTCGTCTTCCTCATCGATGGCAGTTGAGCAACAACCGACTGTTGTCGCTGGTGATGAACAGGCGGAGCCAAAGCTGCCGAACAGGTGCTTTATCTGCGGAAAGAAGGTTGGATTGACTGGGTTTAAGTGCAGGTGTGGGAGTACATTCTGTGGTGAGCACCGGTACCCGGAAAAACATGAGTGCTCCTTTGATTTCAAGGGTGCTGGGCGTGATGCGATTGCCAAGGCAAATCCTATCGTCAAAGCTGATAAGGTGGAGAGGTTCTGAAAAGGGGAGGCTTGGAGTTAGTTTGACTGAGCCGGTGTTCTTGAATGAATTTGCCTTTTCTTTCTTGTCCTCTTGGCTTTTCGAGGGTTCTATTAGATTTTGGGTCAGGAAAAATGCGGGGTGTTATAATGTTCTTGCTAGTGTTTTGTGGTGGTTGGAATGATTGGGACGGTAACTTAGTTGATTCCACAATAAGAATGGATCAATGAATGTTTAGTTTCAGTTTACTTTGAATGTTTCTGTCTTGATCTTTATTTTATCCATATTTATTAGGTATATATATAATGTTTGTGCTATCTACTTTGTATGTTTGTTGGATTAAGATCTTATCACCATCAAAATTTCTAATACGTGATTGATGTAAGTTCTTTTAGCTGCAAATACTTAATCTTGTAGCTACATATTCTGATTTCTTACCATGCTTAGTTCTCTGGTGGAGAGATGCCTGTCTCTTATCATTCTTCAAACGCAGAATTTCCGCTGTGGATGTTGTTTCTTTTGCATTCAAATTCCCCAGTTTTACCCCATTTATGGTACTCGGTTCTTTTCCTTCCAATGTAACTTTTTAAGTTACCTGCATCATCTAGTTATTGCTTCATAGAGGCATCAACCCTTTTTCTTTTATTGTTCCATGCTTCTGTTTCTATACTGGATCTGCATTTTGATTTGTGTCTATTGCTACCTCCTGATTCATGAAAACTTCTGAAACTTTTAGCCAGTTGATATTCTATATGATTATTGGAACGGAATCGAAGTCACTGTTGTTGAAGTAGGTGAAGAAGGCGGCATTGATGGCAGGGATCTCCTCTCTCGTTGTTGTATCTTTCAGTAAGGCTGTTTAACTGCATTTCTCTTGGCCGTAAGAAGACTGTCCCTGGTCGTGAAACATGTCAAATTTATATGGTATCAAACATATGTAAAACATGTCAAATTTATAAGATACGCCCATGAAATATATTTTTGGTGTCTGTTTAACTTATTTTTTTGTTAAAATTTTAAATTGTGTTATTTTTGTAATTTTTTTAACATTTTCATCTGATATTACAATGTAGTGTTAAATTTTAAACTTACCAAAAGATTTCGAATCCGTAGCTATTATAGGACCTTTTCAGATTCTACTATCACGTATTTCTAGTAGGAGCAGAGCTGAAATCATAGGGTTATAATCTTCTATCAGTTTGGCATTCCTGGAATGCGTATTGATTAGGTTAGAGATCATCTTGGTACCCTTCCTTTTGTGAAAAAATTGACCAAAATTTACATTCTTATGTGTTAACATCAACTGCTCAATTTAACCTTAGATGATGAGTTTTTCATTCTGAACATTCAATTCCAGTTGTTTCTTGAGCGGCTTTCTGCAACCTGTAGTTCTCGTAACCCATAGGTCGTAGCGGGTAAAGCTCGTTGAAATTAAAGTTTCAAAACGTTTTGCACTTTCCACTTTCAGTTCCTATTTTAAATTCGAGTACCCAAGGTATGGGCCTTGTTGGTCGGATGGTGGGAGAAATTGCCATTGCATACGAATAACTTCTGGAGTCCATATTATCTTCCTGGAATCATACAATTTCAAATTCGACAGTCAAATTCGAGGAATCTGTGAATGTTGTTGACTGTACTAAAGCAGTATCATAATTTCATATATAAATATTAAAAGATTTTCAGTTATTTGGCCAATCACCTTGTTGAATATATAAAATATATCCGTCCATGAAACTGGCAAATGGTGGTTCCCCCATAATTTGGTGGATGGTGATAAGAAAAAAAGGTCAGCAAAGCAGAGAACCTCGTTTAATAAGGTTGTAATTTTTCAATTGGACAAACAATTAATTACTAACATAATACTTCACCTTCCAATTGTACACAAATGAAGCGGATATGCCTGAATGGTCAGGGACATTAGAATTCCTATTAACTTGTTTATATTAGGTGGTGAGATACAGGGTACGATCTGTATCCAGTAAATGGAGTGTTCTGTTATGATTTAATAGATTTCATAAAGTTTTTCCCGCGACAAATTCCATTTTATATGTCAATTTGAATCGCAACGCTGACAACGGAAAAAAGAAAAGAACAAGAAACAACCCAACTCCAACCCTTTTAGGCGTGAACTGGAAACAGGTCGAACCCAACTGGACTACTGGGAACATGTTCCTGGAACTCATATCACAGCACGTGTTTACTGCAAAGAATTCATGCAAGTTGGTCAAGATGCAACCAATCTTGTCACTACTGGTGTAGAGACCCGCACTCAACCTGTGAGGAATTGTCCGTTTTGATCCGAAAATCTCACGATTTTGTCCCACAAAAAGCACCTCACAAATTTGAGATTAAGTCTCTACATATATATAGCATTCCTTATCCACACATTTTTCTGATGTGGGATTGGGGGCGTTACAATCTCTCCACCTTTAATGCTTGACGTCCCTGTCAAGCCGAGTCCATCCACAAGACCAAGATCACACCAGACTATCGTGTAGCACTTAATGATTCTCACAGCTCCACCGTGTAACACTTAGTGACTCCTACGACTGCGGACTGGTGACCGCTCTAATACCACTTATCACGGGTCGAGACTCAAGCTCCGAACCCGCGCGGCTCCGAGACTCGGGCATTCACGCTTCCGACATCTCGGATCAGCCTTCCTGTCACGGTTCACACCCTTGTGAGGTATTGTCCGCACTGACCCCCTGACCTCACGGTTTTGTCCTACAAAAGGCCCCTCTCAAGTTTGGGATTAAATCTCTACATATATATATTATTCCTTATCCACACATTCTCCTGATGTCAGATTGGGGGTACAGTTGATATAGTTGAGGCGTAATCAAAATATGGGGTTTGGGGATGGAATTTGTGGCGTCAGCCAATAGGGTTTATCGTTTTTCTAATTTCTTCTCTAGCAGAATGTGAGAGATTACCTTTTGATTTACCAGAAGCCGAGGAAGAATTAGTAGCAGGGTATCAAACCGAATATTCAGGTATCAAATTTGGTTTATTTTATGTTGCTTCCTATCTAAATCTATTACTTTCTTCCTTATTTGTAACAGTTCTTTACTTGGGGGGTTGGAATATTTCCATTCCGTATGTATTCGTCCCTGAGCTATTTGAAATAAATAAAATGAATGGAATCTTTGGAACGACAATTGGTATCTTTATTACATTAGCTAAAACTTATTTGTTTTTGTTTATTTCTATCGCAACAAGATGGACTTTACCTAGGTTAAGAATGGACCAATTATTAAATCTTGGATGGAAATTTCTTTTACCCATTTCTCTCGGTAATCTATTATTAACAACTTCTTTCCAACTTCTTTCACTGTAAAGAAAAAAAGAATACGAGATTCATGACTTAGTTCAAACAAGAGAAAAAACAAACATATGTCAGATTGGGGGCGTTACAATCTCTCTACCTTTAATGCTTGACGTCCTGTCAAGCCGAGTCCATCCACAGGATCAAGATCACACCAGATCATCGTGTAGCACTTAGTGACTCCCACGACTCCACCGTGTAGCAGTTAATAACTCACACGACTGCAGACTGGTGACCGCTCTGATACCCTTTGATACCATTTGTCACGGGTCGAGACTCAAGCTTCGAACTCACGCGGCTCCGAAATCCGGGCATTCACCCTTTCGGCGTCCCGGATCAATCTTCCTGTCAGGATTCACAAGGTCCGAAACCCGGACATTCATCCTTTCGACGTCTCGGATCAACCTTCCTGTCAAGATTCACATCCTTGTGAGGTATTGTCCACTCTGACTCCCTGACCTCATAGTTTTATCCTACAAAAAGTGTCTTTCAAGTTTGAGATTAAGTCTCTACATATATATATCATTTTTTATCTACACATCCTTTTGATGTGGGATTAGAGGCGTTACAACTGACTTCTTAATATTTAGTTGTTTAGACCAAATAGCATGTATTCGGATGAGTGGGAGGGTAAAAATGAGTTGCTCAGATAATGAAAATGGTAGTTGGTACAACTTGATAAGAACTGTTCAGGGCGTATAATGATTTCAATATTTCCTTTTAAATATATACGAGGAATGAAATGGATGAGCAAGGGAGGTCGCTTTTGCTTTTAAATGGCCAAAACCATCATAACATTATTGTATCACTTGCTGGTAATCCTGTCTAGGTCTTTTCCGCTATAAAACTGCAACATATCATGTGGCAGGTTCCACTTTCACAATGTTTTCACTGGGGCTTTCTTTCTTCTCTTTTTGACCATAATTTCATTAAATATTGATGAATAGTTTTCCAAGCACTGCCACTTGATTATACAGTGATTTATGTGTTGCATCAATACCAATTCATTTTCTTAGATTTTCCTGTTGAATGTACTGCAGAGCATCTAATTTCAAGTATACTCTTTGAGGCATTTCAGGACCACCATCTCTGAGCTTTTTTATTGAAGTGTCTTAATCAGGGCAAATGCGAAGAAGAAATAGTAGTAAACAAATAATAATAATAATAATAATAAAAGCTGTCAATAAGGCCTGCCGGGTGGTGGATCAGACCACCTTAAGGCCTGCGGTGGTGGAGCAGACCCTGGCTCATTCTCTCTTTCTTTCCCTGACTTTAACAAAACTTGATAGGACATATCTTGTAATGGCATTCCATAGTGATGGAAATCTCTCTTATCAAATTGAGGGGATTCCTTTCTTTTACTAATTTGCACTTTCCATTTGGCATTTAGATAAAGATCATTTCTCTTTCCATAAATTCATTGAAATTCATGATGTAAGATATTCCATTGCTGGGGCCGAGCCCACCTTCTTTGAATTGTTTTTTATGTTTGCAAGGAAAGAAAACCTGACTTCCATGACTGTCATGCATCTTCATCATGAATTATAGTAATCTCTAAGAATTTTATGTTTATGCATTTATGTTTCCTTCTTCCTTTACTGATCAAAAAAGGTTTTTTAACTTCAAAACCTTCAAGGACAGTGATTTGATTTGGATTTAGCTCTAGATGGTTTAGGAGCTAGTTCTAGACTCAAACTCAAGCATGATTGAGTTCGGGTTGTGAATAATTCATCTCTTTAACTGTTTAATGGAACAAATGCAACCTCCGCATTAATGAAACATTAAGCAAAGGTAGATTGATTGTAATCTAACCAATCCCTATCAATAGCAGCCTCCTTTTGTGACTTTTTATTATATGTAATGTAAAAAGAAAGAAACAAAACTCTTGAAATTTAATTATTGGCCGACAATCGTTTGACATTTAATAAAATGCTGAATTTTTGAGTTTTAATAATCAAAATTCAATTTTTTGTAACTTCAATATATATATATATATATATATATATATAACTCTTAGTTATTTATATATGGTCTTACGTATTTCTAGGTTTTTGCTTGGCTCATGCGTAGCACATTAATGTTTCAATTAGATGTTGACTATTAATATTGTTGATTAATCCCAAAACATAAGTCCCATCTGTTTAAAGCACAATACAGTCTATGGTCTACAATCTTTTGTCAAGTGTCATTCGAAGAAGCAAATAGACTGTCCCTTTAGGTTGCTCAAACTCACTCACACTGCAAAAAAAAATGGTGGGTCAGTGGACATTTTAACCACCAGAACTAGAAGGGTAGACGGCTAAGTTCAAGTGTTAAAATCATACAGATGCTTCAATCACACATTAAATTCATCTGTTAGGTAAGCATCAGATGGAACCTCCGACCATGGCAACTGCACATCACCACCTCTTGAGAGGTGATTTTGGCTTCACATCTTCATCAACCACGAGTTCAAGTCTATGCAAAATTGAATGTACAATATAGGGCTCCCTGACCCACAATCTGAAAATAAAAGCATCATATTTAGAGATTGCTAATCATGAATTTGAAGATTTATAGAAGAAATAAAATTAATCTTTTTGACATGTTGAAAATTGAGGAAAGAAGAATACCCGGCCATTGAACTGAATCATAAAAGAAAAATAATTCAAAGCAGCCTACTTTTGTACCATCAGGTGGGTCAGGGTTCACCCAAGCCCTAAGCAAACTATACTTTCTTATCTTGCTTTTTTTTTTTTTTTCACTATTTTAAAGTCAAATAGAATCTAGGAAGGACTCTTTAGTGGGATCCATTGCTTTTCATTGAGTCCATAAAAAAATATGATGAAGAATGAACTCTAAATTGAACCAACTTTTGAGCCCCATGTTTATAAGGTGGGAAGGGATTACATTGCAATTGGCTGTTCAGATGAAAATGGGTGTTTTGTATTGAAAAACCGAGAATACTTCAAATTTGAAATGAGGTTTTCTTCTGCTCTTTTTGGCTCTTCGAAATTTGAATGCTCCATGTTAGAAATGCAGTAGCTAGTTAGATTTCAAGGGTCCATCCCCCACACTCAACCCCCAACTTTTGCTTTTCTTTTACACAAAAGCTTCCTTTCTGTCTCTTTTTTCTCGTAATTTGCTAAACCAGCCTTATTTCCTTTCAAACTCTCCTTTAGGGTTTCTTCTTTATCTGGCCTACTTTATTTCATCCAGTTTTCTGGTGTCATCTCCCTGTTGCCCTTGGTAATGCATTAATTAATGCTGTGTATGACAATCGATAAATGCAACCACTGTGGTTGCATGAAGTTTCATGGTTCCGAGCAAATCACAATACATATATGACTTTATTCATATCCTTTCAACCAATCCGCATGGCTTTGTGGCTTGTTAGGAACTTGGAACTTGACTTACCAAAAAAATGAATTTAAATTGAGTTAAAATGCTCTTGATTTGTTTTGTCAATAATATTCTAATAATATTTTGATATTATTTTAGATTGCTAATATTATTTTAGTAATATTCTAATAATATTTTAAATTAATTTGATATTGATTTAAAAAATATTAGATATTGATTAGGTGATTATAAGGATTGATTTAGCCATTATTTTTATTTATTATATTTTTATTTTATAACATTTTACCTCTATATAAATAAGCTTTAAGCCTAATTGTAAAATACAAGTCATTATAATAAAATTTTTATCATTTTTTTCTTTTATATGGTATTAGAGCAATTTCATGGTTCATTTCGAAAGTGAATCACCTTAACCAATATTTGATTATTCTCATCTTTGGTTTATTTTTATTTCTAACTTCATTTTTGCTTCCGCGTTACAATTTTTTGTTGAGGTTTTTTTTTCATTTTCAAGATTCATCTTTTATATCAAAACTCATAACTTCCTAGATTTTCATTTCAATTTTTTTAAGAACTTAATGGCAGGTATTCAATGAGAAAATGTACAACCAATTTCAATTATACTTGATGGAAATAACTATAATAAGCGGGTTACAGCTATGCGTAGTTATCTAAAGGGAATGAAATTATAACTTGTTACCAGAGAATATAAAGCACCAGAAAGAAAAAAAAAAGAATCCGATAATAAATTTACAGATCAACTAGAGGAATGAGAAAGTAAGAATCATCGAATTCTAACATGGTTCACTAACACCACTGTTCCTTTTATCAATATACATTTTGGGTGATTTGAACTTGCTAAAGATGCTTGAGATTTTCTTGCCACACGGTACAATTCTACTATCTTTACTCATCAATATCATATTTTGACCACCTTATTTCACATTCGTCAAGAATCAAATCAGTCAATTGATGATTTTCATTCTAAAATGCAACATTCATTGGATATGCTTGAAAATTTTGAACCGAAATTCAAGGATGAAAATGATGCTGGTAATTTTATTACTTATCGAAATCAAATTCGTCTTATTCAATTTCTAATGACACTTTTAAATGAATTTGAAAATATTAGGTCTTCACTTTTGCACCAACATTCTTTACCAACTATGGATAATGCCCTTATGGAATTGATATCTGAGGAAACTCGATTGGATATGAGTCAAACTCATAGTGCTGATACTATTGTTGCTACTACTCTTCAGAAAAATACTAACTTTACTTTTTAGAAATTTTATTCATGATGTAAGAGGACTAATCATCCTGTTTAGAAATATAAAGTTAAATATCATCGTAATGGTAGTCTAATTCATTATCCTCTCACTGATAAGACTATTGCGGTAACAACTACTGAACAAAATACTTCTAAGTCTTCTTTTGAGACCATTACAATCTCCATCACTAATCTTCAAACTTTGGTTAATCAAGTATTATCTCGATCTCATGTTCTTGCCATGTCTGCTGCTACATCAGGTAATATTTGATTATTTGATATTGCCTATAAAAATTATATAACTGTACCTAATGGTCTAATCATCAAAATAACAAATGGATCTATCTTAAAAGCTAGCCACATTGGTAATATTGAAACCTCAAAACTATGTATGTTTGACAATTACTTTGTTTCTAATCTTACTTTAAATTTGCTTTTTGTTGGTCAACTTTTTGACCTTGGTCTTGATTTGTATTTTCACAATGATATAACTGTATTATGCAATATCCTCAAATAGATCAAAAACTTGGAATAGGGCGTAAGGTTGGAATACTATTTGAGCTTGAAACTTTTAAAATTTCACAACATTTGATTATTATTGCTATATCTTAAACAACCAACTCTTCAATTTCTTCATATTGTAGTATTTTAGGCCATGACATGTATCTATTTCTTGAATAAAGTCACATCCATTAGTGTATTAAGTAATGTTTCTTATAATATTTTTTATTATTTATCTTGTCAACCTGGAAAGTAAAGTGCTTTACCTTTTAATAAAAGTGATTCTATCTCATCTACTCCTTTTGATTTAGTTTATTTTGATATTTGAGGTCCAGCTTCCATACCAACCTTAAAAGGTTCATGTTATTTTGTTATATTTATTTATGATTTCTTTCGTTATACTTGGATATATTTATTCAAACAAAGAACATAACTTTTATCAATTTTTCATGAATTCAATAACATGATACAAACTCATTTTTCTAGAAAAATAAAAATCTTTAGGTTTGACAATGTTGTTGAATATATAGAAATTAAGTTTTATAATTTGTTAGAGGATGATGTGATTCTTCCTCATAGGTCTTGCCCATATACTTTACAATAAAATAGTAAAGCTAAAAAAAAAAAAAAAACATTGTCATTTTCTTGACACAGTTTGTGCCATTCTCATTTCCTTTTCTATTTCTGAACATTTTTGGAGTAAAGTTATTCTTATTATTGTTTACACTATTAACGTGTTTCCACACCAGTATTAGGCATACGGTCTTTCTATGAATGTCTATACAATAAGATACCTAATTACCATTCTTTTAAAGTTTTTGGATTTCTTGTTTTATTCTACTTCCTAGTTATGAAAGGACTAAACTTGAACCTAGAGCTAGATTATATTATTTTTTGGGTTATGGTATAGAACACAAGCGATGTAGGTGTTATGATATAGTGTCTAAACATTTTCGCATCTCAAGATATGTAATTTTTTGGGAACATGAAGGTTTACTAGTGTGTCCTCATTACATTTATTATGTTCTTTTTCATGTATTTTTATAGATTAATTTTTTTATTTTTTTTTAAGTGAGAAGATTGTTATAGGTACTTCTGACTCAAATAGTAACTTATCTTTTTTTCATTCCTACTATGTTTGATCTAACTAAGGCTCCTATTGATATAGTTATCCTTTCATCATGCATATCGCTCCACTTCATCATTCCACTCGGATAAGAGAGCCTAAGATTCAACTTTGTGATTTTTACTATTATTATACTTTAGCCACATTACATGAACTTCACAAATTTTGTGAAGTTATCTCTAATCCTATGTGGCAACAAGTAATGGCAAAAAAGTTTCAAGCTCTTGAGAAAACTCATACTTGAGATATTGTTGAACGAGGTTTTGATATGTCAGTGATTGATTATAAGTGAATCTATAAGATCAAGACTTAATCTGATGGGTTAGTAGAACATTACAAAGCTTGTCTTGTTACTCGAAAATTTACATAAAACTATGGCATTGACTATGAAGAGACTTTTATCCCAGTTGCATGTTTCACATCTGTTCGTTTACTATTAGCTATTGCTACAATTAGAAAGTGATCAACCTTTCAAATGAATGTTAAAAATGCCTTCTTAAATGGTGATCTCATCGAAAAAGTCTAAATGAAGCTACCTTCTAGTTCTATACCTTCTAACATGGTCTATCGTCTTCAACATGCTCTATATGGTCTTCTTAAGTAAGCCTTTAAAGCTTGGTTATCGAAGTTTTAAACCATTATTGCATAACTTGATTTTACATTTAGTAATCATGATTCTACTCTTTTTACTCAAACTACTAAAAATGGTACTACTATTCTCTTACTTTATATGGATGACATTATCATTACAGGTAATGATGCAAATGGTATTCAAGATCTAAAGATTTTTCTTCATTATAAGTTTGAAAGAAAATATCTTGGTCTTTTGAGTTATTTTTTTGTCCTTAAAGTCACTAATAATTCTATTGGCCTACATTTGTCTTAAAATAAAGTATGCTTCTAATCTTATTGCTCGAGTTGGTTTAACTGATGTAGACACCAAATTTTATCCGGGTCTATATTTTTTATAATTAAAAAATAAAAAAAATAATAAAAAAAAGGAAAAAAAAGAAAAGAAAGAGAGACAAACAAAAAATCCAAACAGAAGAAACAAAATGGAAAGGGCTGGTGCCAGCAGGTGCCATGCACGGCACCGCTGGCCACCCACGCCCTACCATTACCCCAGCCATCATACCACCCCTTTATCACTTCACTCCATCAGCACATGCTACCACCATTTTCAACCGTATAAAACACTCGATTCTCTCTCATTTTAGAGCTGGCTGAAACTTTCGAAGATCCCCTCACCAGAACACCCAAAAAACATGCACCCCTACCAACAACCTCTCAGACGAAAAAAAATCAAACAACCCCTCAAATATCCAAAACACAGTCCTTCCCCACAGGGAGAAACCCAGCATCGAGTTACCTGCACCAAGAAAGAAGGGTATCGGTTAGTTTTCAAAAAAAAAAAATATCAAAAACTTCAAAACTCGATCTATGAGAATCAAAGTTTTTTCCAGTGAAAGGAACACTAGATCTGAGCTCAAAAGGTTGAATGGAACCTTTTGGTCAGTTTTGAAGTTTTCGACCACTGGCGACCACCGCCGATGGTGGACCAAGCGACGGTCAGTGTGGTGCTCTGACGATCGAACGACGAGAGCGTCGAACCTTTTCCAGAGCTCTCTCTCCTTTTTTTTCCTCAAAAACAGAAAAATAAACTGAAAAAAAAAGGCTGACTTTTATAAAGAAAACATAAAAGCAAAACGACGTCGTTTTGAGCATAGGGCCAAAACGACGTCGTTTCAAGCATAAGAGGATCTGTGCATAGACCGAACCCGACTCGAGATCTGCGTAAATCAACCTGACAACCCACCTCAGTCACCTTTCATTCGGTTCAGATGAACCGTCAGTGAAGCAGTTGAACCGATCCGAACTGCTGGATCGCCCGAACCTTGATTGGACAGTTGAACCGGTCAGACCGATCTAGACCAATGTTGACCGGATTGTTGATCGATCTAGTTCAGGTAAAAAAAATTTTTTAAATTTTTTTAAATTTTTTTTAAATTTATAGATATATTATTATTGTTATTTTAGGTATTTTTATATATTTATGCATGATAAGTTCTTAAATTTGTTAGGATAAATTTTTAATTATTTTAATAATAATAAAAATAAAAGTAAGTAAGATAATAATTAAAAATATATATTAAAAATGCTTAAGATAATAATAATAATAATAGAATAATTATTATTATTTTTCCTGCCTAGATGTTTGAGGGAATAAAAAATATTTTCTTAAAGAAATAATTTCGCTTAGATGTTGGAGAATTATTATTAATAAATTTTCATAAAAAAATAAAAAATATATAAAAAAAATTTTAATTAGTTTTCAAAAATCATAAAAATCAAACTTGCTTCGAAAATCTGCCTAGATGTTGATGATTTTTAGAGATGTTCGTATTTTCTTAGAAACGAAACTTTAAACACTAATTCTTAATTTTCAAAATCCTGGGTTTCTAAAACCCTTAAAATCCAAAATCCCCTAAGATCCAAAATCCTAAAATTTGAAACCCCTAAGATCCAAAATCCCTTAAATCCAAACTTCTAAAATCCAAAATCCTAAAATGCGAAACCCCTAAAATCCAAAACCTCATAAAATCCGAAATCTCAAACCTTTAAACTCTTAAATCCAAACCCCTAAAACCCAAACCCTTAAATTAAAACCACAAACCTCAAATTTTAAATCCGAAACCCTTAAAATCAGAATCTTCAAAATCTTGAAACCCTAATATTTAAAACCTTTACTCAAGCCCTTATTCAAAACATTCTAAAAATTCTAAGGACACGTGTGAGAATCTTATTTGGAATGATTTGTTCCCGAATGCTGCCTAGATGATGAGGTATTTAGAAAACTTTATTTCATTAAGTTTTTCATATAAGTTCTTAATTCGTATTAATAATAAGATTAATAAATAAAAAGTATAATAATAAATTGAGATCTTAAATATAAACAGTCGCAACTAAGCTCTGCTTAGATGTTGAAGAGTCGGGGTGATCTCATTATACTTAAAAATCTAATTTTTAAATTGCATTTCATTTTACATGACATTCATTAGCACACATATGTTAGCATGTTATCATCGATAATTATCTGCATTACTCTCTCTTTAATTTTTATTTACTATTTAATGATAAAATATTTTATAATAAAAAAAATAATACATTAAAAAATGTGATATTATAAAATAAAATGAAAATAACATTCCGAAAGAAATAATTCTTGTTACTCTGCCTAGATGTTAGAGAATCACTAACAATTATCTTCTATAAAGATTGTTATTTTATTTTAAGGATTATCGTGTTAAATCTTAAGCGAAAAGAGTTATTTTAAATTCTATCTAGATGTTGGAGAATTTTAAAATAATTCTTTAGCTTCAAGATTTTCTCGATATCCCTAAATAAAGAGCTTTGGCAAAATTTTATTTTTTCAAATGAAGAGAATTAGTATTAAATTTCAAGTCAAAATTATTTTTATCCAACGCCGAAAATAGCACATAATTAAATGATACCAATTTATGGGCGTTGTGGGGGTACTAATCCTTCTCCATATGTAACCGACTCCGAACCCAATCTATTTTTTTTCGTAGATCAAAATTTATCTTTTTGATAAACTTTAAACCCGTTTTTATAGTTTTATTAAAAAGATAAACTTTTGGGTGACCAATCACATCCTAAAAAAGATTGGTGGCGACTCCCCTTTTATTTCTCTCAATTTTAAAACTTTTTACGTCTGACGGTCCCAAAATCGTTACGACAACTGATAGTAAGATTACATCATTACCACTTAAACATAATTTGAAGTTTTCTCTTTCTAATGGTACACCACTTTCAGACCTTTTTTTGTATTAAACTCTGTTGGGTAGTCTTGTATATTTGACAATTACTCACCCATATATTTCTTATGATGTTCATTTGGTTAGTCAATTTCTATCTACTTCTTGATCTACTCATTTTGTTGCTGTCCATCGGATCCTATAATATGTTAAGGGCACTATGTTTATGGTTTACATTTTTTTTCTAGTTTCTATTTGGACTTGCGTTGTTATTGTGATGTTGATTAGGTAATAGATCCTATTGATCGTCATTCTACCACAGGGTATTGTTTCTTTCTTGATTCTTCTCTTATTTCTTGGCGATGTAAAAAATAAATTGCGATGTCTCGCTCTAGCACTGAAGTTGAGTATCAAGCTTTTGCAGATACCATATAAGAACTTCTATGGTTACAATAGCTACTTTAAGATATAAGTATATCTCATCACTTTAGTACTCTTATATTTTGTGATAATCAAAGTGCCATTCAAATAGTTCACAACGATATTTTTCATAAGCATACTAAACATATTGAAATCAATTGTCACTTCATTCGTAACCATCTGCTTGCACAAACTCTTCGATTTGTTCCTGTTACCAATGCTGATCAAAAAGTAAATATTTTCATCAAATCACATCCACTTAGTCAATTTTTTATCCAAGTTTTCAAACTCAAGTTGACCTCTACATTATCATCTTGAGTTTGCGGGATGGTGTCAATGATATTTTAATAGTATTTTAGTAATATTCTGATTAATGATATTATTCTAGTAATATTCTAATAATATTTTAGATTGCTTTGTTATTGATTTAAAGAATATTAGATTTTAATTAGGTGATTATAGGAATCAATTTAATCATTATTTCTATTTATTATATTTTTTATTTTATAATATTTTACTTCTGTATAAATAGGCTTTAAACCTCATTGCAAAACATAAATCATTATAATAAAATTTTCATCATTTTTTTCTTTTTCATGCTTTACTTATTTAATTAAACTAATATACATCTTCATTTTCTCTATTTAATTCACTGTTTGATTTTTCTTTAATTATTATTTGGCTTCGCCTCTAACCATTACCTTTTGATTCAAAGTGGATTAATCAATAACATTAGCGAGAAATTAAAATCTAAACCTTAATGCAAATAAAAATGTTTGTATAGAGTACTAATAATAATGCTTTCTAAACCTTTACTTTATTGTCTATATAAATCTTTACTAGATTTTGTTAGTATCTATCTAGCAATTTAAAAATCAATGCCCCATGATTACTATACTTACAAAATTTTGTTAGCACAATTTGAAATCTAATAACATGCAAATCCTACTTTGAAATTTCAAAATTTGACCATAGGTGCTGATATCAACATGAGATTAAAAATTATATTATTATAAATATGATTATTTAATCTAAATTCTTTTCATTATCTTTCAATATTTTTTATTTATTATTTGCAATTAACACTTGATAAAGAGGTATTATTATACTTGTTGAATTATAAAAACGATTTGAATTTAAGATTTAGTTTCATTAATTAATATAATTATTTTTCAAAAATAATATTTAATAAATTTAATATTTAATATTTATGATATTTTAAACCGTGAATTTTTTATAAAAAAAATAA
This sequence comes from Durio zibethinus, assembly GCF_002303985.1. The sequence goes on along the minus strand of NW_019167838.1, from coordinate 3,273,003 downwards.
AAATTTTAAGACGGCAAATATTTAGGTATTTTAAAATTAAAATCAGATACTCCATCTTAATAATAAGAGACTGAAATAAACAGTTGGTGGACACTTTGGATCTGATCATCTGAGGGGCATAACAGTAATTTAAGGATCCCGTACGGTTCCAAGACACGATGCGCACGTAGAAGTAAAGTAACGAATGTGCTTATGTTTCAAAAGGTTAATTTAGTAAATCCAACCAACCTCCTCCCACCACCGTTTTTATCTAGTAAGTCACGTTCTCTGGTCTACTCTCAAACCCAAAAAACCTCTCCAAATAAAGGAAAAAAAAACCTCTCATTCATTGCTTACACTCTCTCTGGTAACTTGCAGTTTCAACGCTTGGAAAAAGAAAACTTTTTTCTACCTTTCACAACATTTTCTTAGCAACCAAACATAGGACAAGCAAAGAAAAAAGAGTTCAGGTGGAGAAGTGGGCATGTTAAAAGATTGAAATCTTTTTGAGGTTTTTGGAATTGAGTTTTTGAAGAAATGGCTAGTGGTGGTGGAAATTATAGGAATGGGAGCCATAGGAACTCTCTCAAAGGAACAACAACAGCAACTGATAGGGCACTCTTTGTGAACTCCAACCCTTCAAAGCCTGCTCTTAAAAACAAGCCTTTGTCTTCGGGTGGTGCTTCTTCTGGGCTAAGGAAGAGTAGCCCTGGGTCACTTGGAGGTGGAACCGCCAAGGATGATATTGGAGGTTAGTTTTGGGGTTTTGTTTGAGATCTTCGATGATACATTTTCTTGGTTATCTTATTTGTTTTCTTTTTGTCGTAAAGGTTGTTTCTTGTTGATTTTTTTCTGTTTTTGGAGTGTCGGATAGTCTGAATTTCCACTTACGGCTGATGGGTAGCTTTTTGCAATTGTCGATGATTATAGCATGCATTGTGTGATTTTGCGTTTTATGAGTCGTTTTATGTGTGTTTTTGGGGGGGTAAATGTGTGATTATCTTAGCTTCGAGCAGGGATAGAAGAGAATTTCTTAAGTTTTTTCCAGTTAAAGCAATTTGATAATTTATGCGATCTAAAATCTTGTTAAATAGCATTTCAAAAAAAAAATTCTTGTTAAATAGTAATCACATTTATTCATGGCTGGATAAGTTTTAAAGTATTCCAGGATCGAACTGTGTTGGTTCTGCGTCTCAAATTAGATATGAATTGGAAATAAACAGTATTTCGGGCATTTAAATGCGGCATCGGATTATATATTGATGGACTCATTTTGGTAACAAAAGAAAACCTCCTAAATTTTGTTTTTCGTGGAATGGTAGACTACAGTTAGTTTATATGGTACTCCAACATTGCAAAGATATGCCTTTAAGGAGAATGCTCCACATCAGACCGCTGAACTAGATACCTTGGGGGTACAACTGAGTACTGGTTAGGGCCACTAATAAGCAGACCCCTCAAACAGTATTTAGTGTGGCTTTACTCAATATTCACTTTGAAAATCTGATTATTAATGTGTTAAAAATGTTGAAAGTTTATATAGCATTAAAATTTGTTTATCTTTTATATGTATATCTTTCAGTGCCCTTATTTAGGGCTGTCAAATGTTAGATTCTTAGGAAGTTCAGTCTTTGCTAAGAAAAAGGGATTCATCTATAGATTGTAACTCATCTAGTCTTGACATATATGATCAGTATGCCTTTTTTTTTTTTTGTTAATTAAACTTTTCTATGTTTCTGTTCAGTTTCTGGAAGAGTTCGAGTAGCTGTGAGATTGCGTCCACGTAATGCAGAAGAGTCTGTGGCAGATGCTGATTTTGCTGATTGTGTAGAACTTCAACCAGAGGTATTTTGATGCAATTTGACTGGTTAGATGTGCGGGGGTTAAAATTCCTGATAACAATTTTTTTCTTAGATGTGTTTCTCTGCTTTCTGTTATCTTTTAGATTATATTTGCCTAGATATGACATCTTGAGTGATGCATCAGTCTGAAAGTGAGTTTATTGAAATTAAAAATGAGAAAAGGAGTAAAGTTTGAGTAATTATCACTTCATTTGAATTAGTTAAGAAGCATTTAGTTTCTAACCACCTTAAAAATGACAAGGCTGGTGGTCCTTTGTTTGTGCATGTTGTAGCTGACCTAACTAGCTTTCAAATTACTTGAATTTAGCTCCCATCAAGTTTCTCACATGTTTTCCTCCTTACAAAGGTACTGATGCTTCATTTATTTCAGCTTAAAAGGTTAAAGCTTCGGAAAAACAATTGGGACACAGACACCTATGAGTTTGATGAGGTGCTCACAGAGTTTGCATCACAAAAGCGTGTGTATGAAGTTGTTGCAAAGCCAGTTGTGGAGGTTTGTCTGCATGGCATATCTACTTCTACCACCATTTGTTACAAATTCACTTGCATTGAGTTATTTTGCTTTGCAACTGCAAATGCAGTACATTTAAATATTTCATCTAGCAAAGTATATGGTTTCTATCGTGCTGGATAAAAAATATTTTCAGATGTTAATGACTGTATCTTTTTTCCCGCTATGGGCTGAAAGAACAGGCTATCATTGTGTTTCATTGCTTGTCTCTTCCCAAGTTATCAATTGTTTTTGCTCTGCTTTAAACAACTGGTGTATTTGGTCATAGCTTATAAAGGATCTGTTACCTTTTTTTTTTTTTTTTGTAAACTTGTTTTAGATGCATGGCTGATTTTGGTAAAAAGATTTTTGCATAATTTCTGTTTATAGAGTGTTTTGGATGGTTACAATGGGACAGTCATGGCTTATGGTCAGACTGGTACTGGAAAAACATATACTCTTGGACGACTTGGGGAGGAAGATACGGCTGATCGTGGAATAATGGTCCGTGCTATGGAGGATATTTTAGCAGATGTTTCATCGGAAAGTGATTCTGTTTCAGTGTCCTATTTGCAGGTTGTTGCACTTTACCACAGATCTTGGTGTTTGATTTCTGATGTTGTCATAGTTTTTATGAATTGTTCTACAACAATTAACACTAACTAACTGCTCTAACCTTATTTTCTTCTAGAAACTTTTTATCATTTTCTCCAAAGCTATAAACATGTTAATATGCCTAATAGTTTTGTTCATTGAAAATTTGTGCAGCTTTACATGGAGAGCTTACAGGATCTTCTTGATCCTACTAATGACAACATTTCCATCGTGGAAGACCCTAAATCTGGAGATGTTTCACTACCTGGGGCTACCCTAGTAGAAATAAGAGATCAGCAGAGTTTCTTGGAATTACTACGGTTAGGAGAAGCTCACCGCTATGCTGCAAATACAAAACTGAACACTGAATCTTCTCGTAGTCATGCTATTTTGATGGTGAATCAATTGAATTAAGTTATCCTTGTACTAATTGATTCACTGGCTTCCTGATTGATTCACATTTATCTTATCATGCAATTAATTTATCTCTTTCTGCTTTAGGTACATGTGAAGAGGTCTGTCAAAGGAAGAGAACCTGCTCATTCAAGTGAAAATGGTAACAGTACTAACATGGGTAAATCTCTTAGGCCTCCACTTATTCGAAAAGGCAAGTTAGTTGTTGTAGATCTTGCTGGTTCAGAGCGAATTGATAAGTCAGGTAATGAAATTGGAAGCGCAAAGCTTTCTCCTCTCAGTTTTAACTGTTTAATTAATGATGGTCCGACTGTCCACCTTTTCACTTGTGAAAATCATCTTCCTGTTGTTTTTCCTGCTAGTTGAACTTTGTTTCTTTGCTGTTACGTTGCAGGGAGTGAAGGCCACACGCTTGAGGAAGCCAAGTCTATCAATCTTTCTCTGAGTGCATTAGGGAAGTGCATTAATGCACTGGCAGAGAATAGTGCTCATGTTCCAGTTCGTGATTCAAAGCTTACTAGGTTACTTCGAGATTCATTTGGAGGTAAAGATGTAATAGCTTTTTTTCTTATGTGTTATTTGTTATTTTACTAAGTTCTTAATCTACATATCTCGCTAATATACTTGTAAACAAGAATGTTTGACATAGAGGTATATCTGGTAATTATATAATCTTGTTTTAAGATTATGACATTTTAAGTCCCATCTGAACATTGAAACATCAGCATCTTCCACACTGCAATTTGTTTTGCCTGACATTTTGATTCTTTAACAGGCACTGCAAGAACATCGTTGGTTATAACTATAGGTCCATCCCCACGTCATCGCGGAGAAACAGCTAGTACTATAATGTTTGGACAGAGGGTGGGTTACAAAACAACTTCCTTTTCTTTATTTTAATCAATTCATATTATTTTATGCTTTTAAGAAGCATTTCTGGACTAGTTGCTGGATTGTCAGGTATTCTGTTCTATTATTTTTCTAGTAACATATGATGGAATCAAATCTTGACCTAGAGTGTAAGTAACATTTATAATTCCATTTGATTGCTCAAATTTGCACTTTTTTTGCCCTTTATAGGCTATGAAAGTGGAGAATATGTTGAAGCTCAAGGAAGAATTCGATTACAAAAGTTTGGCTAGAAGGCTAGACATACAATTAGACAAACTGATTATGGAGCATGAGAGGAAGCAGAAAGCATTTGAAGATGAGATTGAAAGAATTACCACAGATGCGCAAAACCAAATTTCTGAGGCTGAAAGAATTTATGCAGATGCAATGGAGGTAAGGTTTTTACCAGTATAGTAGTTGAGGCCTTGAGGGTAATGTTGATTTTTTTCCTCTTTTTTGCATTTGTTGGTGTGCGTATGCACGTGTGCATGAAGTGTGTGTGTGTGTGGGGGGGGGGGGGGGGGAGAGAGAGAGAGTTGCTTTTTTCCTTAAATACATATTCTAAATTTAGCTGGAACAGCGGGGATATTTTGTCGTTGAAATTTCTGCATGGTTTCTAATAACATGAATGTACCAAATATGTAACACTGGATCTTGTAAAATAATTTGGAAAAGTTAGCTTTTCTTCTTTGTCATATATATATGTGTGTGTGTGTGTGGAGGATGGGATGTAAGAAGGGAAGTGCAAGAGGGTTTGCGTGGGGTGGAACTAAGTGAACAATTAACTGCTGCTTTTTGGTGATACATTATCTTTTAATCCAGTGCCTTAAGTTAATCTACATTGTACTTGAATGCATACTGAAATTCATATCTTCTTCTTCTTGCAGAAAGAAAGATTGAAGTATCAGAAGGACTATATGGAATCGATAAAGAAGCTTGAGGAGAAATGGATGACGAACCAGCAAAAGCTGGGTGGTGAAAGAAAGGTGGAAATATAATCTTTTGTAGAACTATCTCTCGTATTACATCATATAAGTTCCTGATCCTATGGAAAATTTAATTAAGCAGCCATATTTTCTGTCTTTTGCTTTATTCCCTTTGTTACTCTTTTCTCTAGTTTTTGCCACTTATAGCTAATTTGAAACTTGCCTATCATGTCTGCCATTTTTTGTCTGACACAGGAGCAGATGATATCCACTGAGGAAATTGGTGAGGTAAAAAAGTTACTTAGCAAAGAAACTTCACTAAGGAAAGCTGCTGAAGAGGAAGTCAGTAACCTTAGAAGTCAACTAGCTCAATTGAAAATGTCAGAGGTATATTTTTGGTATCTCTCTGTATTTTACTTCATCCTTAGCTCTGCTTTTCTGCTACTTCTTTGTCATATAGACTGCTGTCCCATACTGCCATACTTCTATGTATAGGCATCAGCAAATTCTGAGATCTTGAAACTGCGAAAGATGTTGGAAGATGAGGCATGTCAAAAGGAGAAACTTGAAGGGGAAATATCAATGCTGCAAAGTCAGTTATTGCAACTAAGTGTTGAAGCTGATGAGGTATGTTATCAACTGAATCTACAAATTCGATAGTTGTGCATAGTCAATTCATTTATTGTTACTGATCCTGTAACGCAGTACTTCCAAAACTTCTTCCCTTTAGCTTGATCATTTCTCATCCTTCATTTGCTGATTAAGTATTCCTCTCATGCATGAGGAAATTTTATACATAAAGTAGATGGTAAATCTTAAAATTTTCAAACTTTGTCTATGTCATTGTAATTATAATGCAAATTAAATATTTCTCTGGAGCTTATGAAATTAAATGGCCTTCTAACGACCTTATTTAAAGAACTGAAAATTATCTATTAGTAGGTGAGGCTTGTAGTTTAAGGATACGCATATGTTTGCCACCTGAGTGACAATTGCTTTAATTGTACATCTCAAATTTTAACCAGACATGCATTTTTGTTATAGACTAGAAGAAGGCTTGACAGAGGCGTGCCTGCAAAAGTCCCTGGTGCTCTAGATTCTCTCATTTCTCAAATTAGACCACAGGTAAAGGATTCAGGAAATGGAGAGAAGGCCTCAATAGCAAAACTCTTTGAGCAAGGTAGTGGTAATTCCTTAGCTGATATTAACAAAATTAATAAACAATAATCTATTTGTATTTAATCTTTTTCTTTTCTCTTATAGTGGGATTGCAAAAGATCTTGTCATTGCTTGAAGCAGAAGATGCTGATGTGCGGATTCATGCTGTGAAAGTGGTCGCAAATTTAGCTGCTGAGGGTATCTTTTCTGCCTGTCTGTTCTTCATCTACCTTTTTTGGTAGCATTGACATACTTTTCTCTAAATTTGACATGATTAAAATGGAGCACTGCTATTTTTAAGTAGTTGCACGTCTTCTGTTTTTTCTCATCTTTGGTTTCAAATTAATACTTGTGAATCTTGTAGGAAGCAATTTTAGGACTGAAACTGTTAATTCTAGATTATTGAGGTTTTTCACATGGATGTATTTGCTATTTCCTCCATCTCTTCTATCCATATAATAATTACTTTGATAGTGCTGTTTCTTACTAGAGCTGTCAATGACAGTGTAAACTTCACCTCCATTATGCAGAAACAAATCAGCTGAAGATTGTAGAAGCTGGAGGTCTAACGTCCTTGCTGATGCTGCTTGGAAGCTCTGAGGATGAGACAATACATAGAGTTGCTGCTGGTGCAATTGCCAATCTTGCGATGAATGGTAAAATTTAGCTCCCCTTCTTCATCATTTTTATACTAGCACGCAAAGTGACACTACTTTCTATTAAGTCTTTTTGCTTTCAATTGCTCTTCCTTTTAAATATTTCCTTTTATTTTGTCAGAAACCAACCAGGAACTCATAATGTCTCAAGGGGGCATTAGCTTGTTATCAACAACAGCAGCTAATGCTGAGGATCCTCAAACACTTAGAATGGTTGCTGGGGCCATCGCCAATCTCTGTGGCAATGGTAAATTGTTGACGTCTTGATTTTTATCTGCAGCAATCATCTTATTTGCTTGCACAGTAAAGTTCATGAGAATTTTGTGCATGTTTTCTCAATAAGTATAAATTTCCTTAACTTCAATAAGTAATGTGCTTATGCAAACTTCAACAAGTAATGTGCTTATGCAAACAGAGACTTAAAACTTCTAATAGTTAAAACTCGAAAATATTAAGCCTTTTCTGCGTGTCCCATCTGAGGTTGTTCCCAAGGAGCTCTTTACTATGCATGTGCTTTTTTTTTTTTTTTTTGAGTCAAATGTATTTTGAAAGAACTTAGACTGGCGTAGTCCTATCAATAACTTTCTTAAAGGTTCATTAAGTTGATCAGTTTGTTTATCTCTTCCATTGAGTACTTCTCCATTACATCTCCAGATAAGCTGCAGAATAAGCTAAGAGGTGAAGGTGGTATCAAGGCTTTGCTAGGAATGGTCAAATGTGGACATCCGGATGTTCTTGCACAAGTTGCTCGTGGAATAGCAAACTTTGCTAAATGCGAGTCAAGAGCATCAACTCAAGGTACATTTCTTGGAGGATGACTTCTTGAAGTCTTTTGACCTCATAGCTTGCCACGCGGCATCTTTTAACTTGTTGATGCCTTGCTAACAAAGTTTACAGTGGGTGTTCAGAAACATATGTATGATTTCTTTGTCTTCTTGGGTATTTTGGTTCTCAAATGGTACAGGAAGTAAAGCTGGAAGGTCTCTTCTGATTGAGGATGGAGCACTTCCATGGATTGTACAGAATGCTAACAATGATGCCTCGCCAATTAGGCGCCATGTTGAGCTTGCACTCTGCCACTTAGCACAACATGGTAAGTTTGTTTTCTCTTTGGAAATTTTGGAGAGGTTTCTCTCTTTGACAATCTTTCTAATGAGACTCCAATGCACTACATTGCAGAAGTGAATGCCAAAGACATGATAAGCGGAGGTGCCTTGTGGGAACTGGTCCGCATCTCGCAAGACTGTTCTCGGGAAGACATAAGAACTCTTGCACATCGGACACTTACTTCTAGCCCCACCTTCTTAGCTGAATTGAGGCGGCTACGAATAGAATATTAAACACACTCTGGAAAACTTTATTAAAGTGAACTTGAAAGTGCAGAAACCGTGTCAGCTTAAACTAATTCAAACTAGAGGATTGATACTCCCCACATTTGAAACAAGGTGTGCTTCCAGCTGTGCTCCTGTTGAAGTTTTGCCATGAAACAGAGTGCGCTTGGCTTCGTAGTCAAGATATGTTGTTGATTACACAAGGAACCTCTGATTTATTAATCAAATTGTTGTCTTGTAATCTCATCTGAGACCTGCCTGTGTAGTCTGCTAATTGTAGTAAACAAATGATTTGTATATGAAATGGGTATTAGAGTAACTAACATCCAGTTATTGTATATATAAGTAAGTTCATATCATTTATTCTGTAACGATTGATTTGCTTTGGAAAATCTGAAGCCCTGAAAGTAAGTAAAAACCCCACTATGTGTTAGTGCACTTTGGTGCTGGCAAATTCCAGGCTGTAGTTGCTGTGTAAACAGTTTCTTTTTTTTCTGTTTTTTTTAATTGTTTAAAAAAAACAACAGAATTTTTTTTTCTTTCAAAGTATACATTGCGAATGGAAAATTCTGAAAAAAAATGAAAATATAAGGCATGCAAAATAACTCATGATTGATTTATTTGTATTTTCTATTTGGTACCAATAGTAATTTTCCGTATATTATATCTCATACTAATTTTAATTAATTAAGAAGATTTTAGTTATGAGCTTGACATTGATCTTCTAGATTAATTAAAATTAACCTAGGTAAAGAACCCACGTTTTAACTGTCAAATCATGAGTCAATAACTTAAAAGGATAGATCAGCAAAAGAAAGTGGAAGGGGAGTGGGGTGACAGAAAGGAAAAGCTGAAGATGTTCAAGAATTCAGTGAAAGAAGAATGAATGTATAAGTAAAATAAGCTCAGCTGTTTGGAACAACAAAAAAAAAAAAAAAAAAGGGAGAACAGCCAGCTGTGAGTTTTAAGATGGAGACCAGTGGTAATGCAAAGAATCTGAAGTGGATTTTGGCTTGAATCTTGAACAGCCGCAAAATACCCAGTTCTCTGAATCCAAAATAGACGGATAGGGAGAGACAGACAGATAGAGGCTAAATTTAAAGCCCACGTTGTCTTGGTCGTTGCCTTTTTGTGCCAGTGTTTTGTAGTATTGCCTCGAAAAGGAGCTTGTTCAGAGCAGTGCACGTGTAAACCTGTTAAAAAATTTAAGAAAACAAAAATAATAAAAAAAAATGATTTTAAGATATGAAGAATATTATTTTAAAGATAATTATATATATAAGATATATTAAAATTTTAAAATTTTTTAAATAAAAAATAATGAAATTGATCAGACAAAAAAATTTATTTATAATAAATAAATAATTATCAATAAAGTTAATTCAAAAAATTATGATATTTTATATAATTATATTTTTTTGTTTAAATAAATTTTATTTAAATAATCATATTTTTTTTTCAGATATGTATATTCATATCATCATATTTTTCTCTATTTAAATATGTTTATTCAAAATCAGTAATATTTTGAAATAAAAAAATAATAATAAAAAAAATTTAAAAATTAAATCTATTTGTTAAATAAACTAAGTGTCTAAATACTCATCTTTGACTTTTAAAATTATTTGACTCACTAAAAAACCTCCTAACAAACCCAAATGATTTGGTTTTCTCCAACACTTAGCTTAATTACTTAAATAACATAAATAATTTTTTTTAAACTACATATAAATAATTTTTTAGTTAATGTAAGATACACCATATTATAAACTACCAATAAAATCAGTACCCGTATATTTTCATGTCTCTCGTATCTTTAAAAGAAAAACCCTAACTAAAGACCCTGTCAAGAAACAAATGTTTGGAAACTATAATGCCCATACCTCTTTGCCTACTTCTCATAAATATTTTGCCACCCCCTGAAATGAAATCGTCTCTATATCCAGGTTTAATTCAACCCCTGATCTCCTTTGACCTTGTCTGCTTCTTTACATAAACAACAAAAAATAATGAAATAATTTAATTCAAATAATTTGTATATATTAGTGTTAAGAACATTTGGTGATCAAAAAAGTCTAGTGAATTTTTTTATGTTATAAGCTTTTAGCAATCAATCAGAGATAATTCTATCATCTATGCCAATATGTCAATCTAAAATGTTAGGTCAATCTAACATGTTTGATGTCATATTAACTCAACCCTATACTTATTATCTTCTAATGGTCCTCATTGCTTATTTATAAATATGAAAGTCTAGACACCGTTAAGATACTAGACTAGTCTTATTTCTCCTTATTATTGTCTTTTTAATCTCGTTTGTTTTGACTTGCACATTTTAACCGTCCTTCTCTTCTGTCTTTCCAAGATTTGACCCTAAGATTGAAGCTCCACACAAATAATTAGGAAGAATATATATTGAATTAAAGAGTTGCATCGCGTGGTAAAGCACACAACAACATGAAATGGCTAATAGCAGTTTGTTTCAATGGCTACTATTATGAGAGAGTTTGCTGGAGCTGCAACAAGAAAAATATAGTGAAAAGAAGTTCTGCAAGTCCTAAGTTATTTTAGCAGCCGTCCCTATCTTCTTGTTGTTCATCTTCTTCTTCCATTGAAACATACTGGAGACACTTATTCTCATAAAATCAAATGCACCGAGAGTCCATGAATTTACAGTCATTGTCAATCAACATGCTGGCATATGACCTACTCATTAAATTCAATTAAAAAATAAGGAAAAATAAAAACTAATTAACAGTAAAACAAAACAAAACTTGAAATGCTAGCTACAAATTAAGTTTTTGTCCTCTTTGCTATAGCTGAAGCTGAAGCTGAAACTGAATTAACCAAACAAAGGTATCATTCAGTACTGGAAACTGTTAGCTAGAATGGAGGGCGACCAGTGGCCCAAAATGCCTCATTTGGTAATTGAATAGAACTGAGAAGATTAGGTGGTAGTCCATGAAAAAGAGGCGCATTTGACTCAGCCAATACTTCTTGTTGCTGCTGCTGCTGTTGCCCTCCAGCTGTACCCGGTGACCCAATTGCACCCCCTTGCATTGGAAGCTGTGGCTCTTCTTCTTCCAATGGAAGCCGCTCATATGCGGCGTTACTAAAAGAAGCTGCCATAATCACAACCGGGCCTGAACAAGTAAGTGTCCCAACAACACTGCCACCTACCACCTGGCCTTGCCCACCAGCCAAATATATGGTTAACCCCGTAGCTGCAGGCGGTGCTGGTGGAGGGAAAAATGATCCTGCAAATGATAATATCTCAAATCGGCCATGTAAAGTCACAATTGCACCAGCCGAGGCTGGTTGCCTAAGGGTTACATTGGTAACGTTCCCAGTTCCACTCATTATGCAAACGCCTCTCTGGCGTCTTCTAGCAAATGTTGCGACGCTTTCAACAATGTCACATCCATCTCCTATTTCCATGACATGAGTGAGTAAAGCGTTGGCACTGTCTCGGGTGATGATGATTGGTGGCTTAGGTTTGTTCTTGGATCCAGCAGGCCTGCCTCGTGGTCTTCTACTGATCTCTCCTTCACCACAGCCCGGAATGCCAAGTTCTTTGCCTTCATTATTGGGGCTGCTGCAGTTGATGTTGTTGCTTTCGTCGTGATCCCGTTTCTGTAGGCCACTGCTGCTGCCACTTTGTTCATCTTCTGAATTTTGGTGATGGAATTGATGTTCTTGATGTTGCTGCTGCTGCGGATGAAGATTGAAATCTCTTATATGAAATGGAGGAGGAAGAAAAAGACCATGTGATGTAACTGGATCCATTGCTTTTCCTATAAGAGATTGAAATCTCTTATCTTTTCTTTGTTTCTTCCCTTGTTTTACGATCTCGAAGCTCTCACTTCCTCACATACAAACAGGAACCCCAGCCCAAAGCAGTGATTAAACACCAAAGAAATATTGAAAGCACGCACAAAGGAGTAAAGCTTGTAAAAGAATTAAAGGAAGATAGTGGAAGCAAAAGAGGTTAAAAGATCATACATATAATAACAAGACTGCTGGGACGACTCTTTCTTTTCCTTGCTTTCTGGCTTTCTTTCTTTTAACTTGTTTAATGAACTAGTAAGCACATCACCATCCCTAAACCAGAACCCCATAAACTGACTTGATTTTTTATTTCACAATAAGAACTTTGATCAGCTGAATTCACCATCTATACAGAAGAGCAGGGGACAAAGGGAAGAGAGAAAGAGGATGGGATTTGGTGGGTTTTCTCTGATATAGCTAAGGTGTAAAAAACTGAAATAGGATGGAGCTGGGGACAAAGGGAAAAGAGAAAGAGGATGGGATTTGGTGGGTTTTCTCTGATATAGCTAAGGTGTTAAAAACTGAAAGAGGATGGGGATAGGGGGTTTAGGGTTAGATATTGAGAGAAAAATAGAGAGGAGGATTAGGTTTGGCTTTGGCTTTGGCATAGTCTGCGTGCTTATGGGCGGTGGATGAGGTCCCACTTCTCTTCTTTCTCTCTTAATTTGTCTCCTTCAACATGGTCTCTCTTAATTTCTATGATAAATTCGCTAATTCAACGTAAATAAATTTGTTTGAATTGAAAAGACGACATGCCAATTAGCCATCCAAGTCCTTATCTATAAACAAATTCGACCTCTTTTTCAACTCATGAATTGATCTAAATCCTCTTCTCCTTTTCCTCCAAGTTTCAAAGCTTCAAGCTTATCCAAGTTTTTGGCTTATGCTTTGGTATAAAACATGAGTTTGTCAGATATAAATTCTGTTTAGATGTAGAATTGTAGTAGGCTGAACCTGAATATCGCATGTTTTAGTGAAATATATATACATATTAATGTGTGCGCAAATTATAAGCAATGTTTAATAAAATTGTATACAAAAGGTGAATTCCTCGTTCTGTGAACTCAGACTGATGATGCTTAGGGCCATCCCTCTATAGCTGGAGTTTATTTAATTTTATCTCAAACGTTTGAAGATCATGTAGAACAACTCATGAACAACACAAAAACATTTATAGATTAAAAAATAATCCATTAATGCTAAAATATATATATCACAAATAAGTTTGGTTTGTTAAAAAAAAAGAATTATCAAGGGTATGTAAATTAATTTGTCTACTGTAATTTCTAACTTCTTATGGTTTATCTCCTTATTTAATCAAATTATTTGAATCAAATATGTTATATTCTTTTGCACACATATAATTTTGGATTATATAAGCCTTAATGATGGTAAAATATAATCGTTTCATTTTTCATAAATCAATCTTTTTACTCTCGCTTTAAGAAAGAAAATTAATATTTTTTAAATTTTGAATCTTAATTTTAACTGTTGAATATAAGTTAAAAAAACAAAAAAAAAAAAAAAACTTTAATCAAATTTCGTCACAATTCAACAACATGAGCTAATAAGCTAGGTTGGAATTTTTTTTCTCTTGTTTTTCTTAGAACAAACGTTCAAAACTCTTTTTTATAATTGAGATTTTCAATCTTTGATCATTAAAATTAAAAATTCAAAATTCTCCAACAAATTACCCAATTGATTTTATTAGAACAAACCTTCGAAACTTTAGGGTTGGTGGAACAGTTAAATCGGACTGTCATGTAATAACAGAAGAGAGAAACTTTTGCTTCAATTTTTTCCATGAAACGTACAAATGACACTAGGTTTTGCAAATTCTATCTTTTATCTCTGATCTGTCTCTCAATATTAACGTTACAAGGGTCCACATCTGCTACAAACTCCATTCTTAGTCAAATTTCACGTTCCGTGCAATACGGCGTATTGACTGTTGAGCTTACTTTTGTAAGTTCCACATTATTAATTATTACATACGATTAAGATAAGCATATTCTTGGGGATGTAAAGTTTATAGCTTTGACCGCATAATCCAGGGTGTTGGTAGCGTGAGTGAGTGAGAAAAAGACGCGTGGGAGGTGCTGACAGAGAAGCAGATCAGACAAAGGCATTGCCTTCCACGAGCAGCCTGGAGAGTTTGGTAAAATGCAAATGTTTTTGCTAGGCTAGCCAACAGATGAATCAAGAAGACAAGCAGCAACTCTTAATTTCCATCATCTTTCTTCTTAGTTCTCAGTCTACGCAAACTCCTGTACCAGGAGATGCTCTTTGTCGGGGCTTTCTCTCTTTCCTCATGGAGGGCTCCACTTTAATTTCCTGCCCTACTTAGACTCTCTCTCTCTCTTCCTCTCTCCAAGATATCATTTTTTTTTTTTTTAATGTGGTCTTATCCTGATCATTTGGCAGAAACGGGATTGTTCGGCGTGGACGGCCTTCACAGCCAAACCTATATAAGATTTGTAAACAAAGTTGTATTATATCTTTCTTGCTATATTTCAATGTCTAAGAGTAAAGACCTAGTCTATACATATAGTTTTATGTACTGCTCTAATATTAACTCAATCCAGTAATTCATTAAAACCATAAATATAGTCTTTTATCTTGTTAGTTCGGGTTCAATTTTTGTAAGACACGTTTCGAGAGTAAAATCTTAAATATAGTAGATTGATTTGAAAAATTGTACTCTTAAAATTATCTAGGAAAGGATCATATAAGATAAAGCATAGAGGGTACTTTCTAATTGCATTAAAAATAAGAGGTTATATTTAATATATTATCAGTGTATAAATTTTATATATTATCAGTGAATTAAATTATAATAATTTATTAATAGCAAATAGCAACACTTAAAATAAATATATAAAAATTAAAATAATTTATTCAGTAATAAAAAATTATTATCTAATTCACTTTATTAATAAATTATCATTATCTAATATAGTATATAAATTCTATAAATTAATAGTCCATTAAACATAAATTTTTAAAAAATATATAAATATAGAATTGTATATTTTGAAGTTTTTGTGTTAAAACTTAATTACCGGAATGAGGATGTTTAAGATATATATTTGAGGTTTGAATTCTAATTAATAAAAAAAAATTTATTCTCAATTTTAAGGAAAAAAAAAGAACTTTAAGGTAAGTATCCAAGAAGAATTTTTATTTTTTATTACTTTGTAAACATAGGACTCACAAAAGCAGTAATTATTTCATTATTATCACGACCATGCTATGATAGTTTTTTTTTTTTTTTTTTTTACTTTTGAGATGACTCCAAACAAGGAATAATTTCTTTCCTCTCTCTCTCTCTCTCTCTCTCTCTCTCTCTCTCTCTCTCTCTCTCTCTCTCTCTCCTTAATTTAATTTCTTTACTTGCTAGGTCGAGTATGCTCGTTGTGAATATAATCTCTAAACCCAAAGCTTGTGGTTGCTATTCAATACATACATACATACATACACACACACACACACACACACACACATATATATATATATATATATATATATATTCCTAATTCCATGATATCTCAAATCAAAAAGTTGATGATAGAAATTTTTCATTTCATGTGGAGCAAAGCATAATTAAATCAGATCTCTCCCAACTACCATGAACATTCTCATTTCCAGGCTTTATACTAAAATTGACTTCCTTAAAAACATAGATATATGCCATCAACTAGTAGTTTAATTAGAGACAAATTAAATAATTAATAATCAATTTTGACTTCAATTAATTTGATAATTAGCTATATAGAGAGAGAGAAAGAGAAGGAAAGAATATAATGAGGCCATGATCAAACCGTCTTATGGACAATGATGAAGCATGTATAATAATAGTATATATTAAGAGAAAGACCGGATATTAACTCAATTATATATATATATATATATATATATATGTTAGGTGGAAAGGATAATTAGCAGCCATTGCTGAGGTATATATATGAGTTGAAATTGTTGAATCCATGTGCAACAACTATCATATAATTATTTTCAAAGCTACTACCCTTTTCTTATCCTTTATACCAATTTCAGGATGTTTTATGATGTGAGAGAATTAAGCCAATTTGTAAATTTTATTGTCATTATTATATATATATATATATATATATTAATCACCTTTTGTGATGGATGATATATAGAAGAAATAAATTAAATATGAAATGACTTGATCTGAAAAACCCTATCTTCAATCACAGATAAATAAAATCATTCTTTTCAGTTTTTTTTTTTTTTTTTGTTTTTCATGTTCTATTAGAAAATAAAAACTAAATAAAAAAACACCAAACGGAACCTAAATTAATGAAAAATTATTTGGCATAGCAACCTCTAACTTAAGAAAAAAAAAAATTCTTCTTTTTGTGATAGACAGAGATTAAGTAGAGTTTCAAAAGCATGTATTTAGGTGGGATAATAAAAGTATAAACAATATATTAATACTCATAAATTATTTAAATTTGATTCGAATTCAATTATTATCAAGTTAAGTTCGAGCTAAAGTAGTTCAATTTATTGATTGAATCAAATTCGAATATTATTATATCTGACTTAAATAGCTCGTGAGTTTAATTGAGTTTTTATATTTTAATTTATTTTTATTATTTTAATTAATAAAATATCTTGAACTTAAACTCGAACTCAAGTACAAATAATTATATTTTTATTAAATATAAAAATCAAATTTATTTTTATATATTAATCAAATGAGTTCAAATTATTTAATTTTTATCTCAAGTTAAAATCAAACTAAAAAAATTAAATTAAATCAAGTTCAAATTAAATTTTATATTTTATATTAAATTTAAATTTAATATTACACCAATTTAAACTCGATTAACTACGTGAAACACCTGTTAAGAGAAATTGAAAATGAAATGTCAAGTACACAACAAATGTCTCTTCTATATTGTCAATGGTTAATTTCCTTAATATTTTCTTTGATTAAAACTGGCGGTCTTCATAGGAATTATAATAATATTTCTATACACAGCAGTAGGTAGTACGGTCAAAGCTCTAGCAACTGACACGGCTTCAGTTCCGGACTCTCCGGGTGGTAGAGTCCTGACAATACTATCTGATACTATGACAACAGCGTGTAGATCGATCTAACTTGACAAGATAATACCAACCATAAGCGTTCCATAGATCAGACATATAACCAAGGTATTCTAGCCGGTGTTCAAGACTCTGGCGCCTTTTTGGCTTTAACATCGAACTGGGGGCCTGACTTTTATAGAGATATGTCTTTCACTATAGTAACTTACTATTAGTATGATCTTGGGGCAGTATAACTTTTCTTTGGCTGAGAGAAAGGGATCAATGATCTGTGTAACAGTTTAACAAGATTTTTTGATGCAGAGGATCCATAATAATATGGCAGCTGCAGAACATACTCAACTTGTATCACTGCAAACTTTGAATAGCTTGAAGAGAAGCATGAAGCTAAAAGATTTAACTATGAAAAAAGGAAGATGGAATGACCAAAAGAGAAAAGAGGTTTTTAGCCAAACATATTTTATAGAGAAATGTTACTTACAAGGGATGTTTTTGATAAGTTGTGAATGATTCGTAGATGATTTTCCTATGAGGATTACTTGATTTTTTCTATGATTCCTAGATGATTTCTTCTTGGAGAACTATCATCCTATTTATACAAGAAAAAAGTAAAGGAATAGTAGCCTAATAGGACAAGGCTAGGATAAAGTAACTTTACAAGTGGCTTAAGATAAAGCTAAAGGATGGTGAGTCATAACTATGGTACAATGACTCATTATTATGGTACAATGACTTATTATTATGGTATGGTGACTCATCACTTATGGTATGGTGACTCATACTAAAGTACAGTGACTCGTTATGACTTGACTAAGACATAAAGTTGATGAAGACTTGACATAAAGTTATCTTGATGTGAAGGCATCATAATCAACTCTTTGGAGTCTTCTGGAGAAAACTGAAAATATCACGCGTAATTATACAATATTGGACTGGAACAGGAAATTTTCTTGTAGCACCATGAGTGTCATCATTTGAGAGAACAATGAGTGTGTTCTGAAGAGAGGTTGAGGTGTGAGTTATTGGCACCTAGTGTGAAATCATAGGAGATGTTTTCTAACCATTGATCTGGATTAAAATCATCAAGTGGGTCTTGAAAATCTTTTCATTTCATTTGTGGTAGAATTTCATGAGGTTTCCAATAAGGATTCCATTCTACTGGTCCTGCATGGTCAAATTCAAATCTGGTAGAATCAGAAAGAGGTTCTATCCAAGCACCATCAAGGCGGGTTTCATAAATCATTTTATCTATTTTGAGCTGATAATTGTACTCTGAAGGATAGTTTCCCCATGAAACTTCATCTTGGAGCTCTGGCCAATTTTTCTTAGAAAATTTATGATTCATTTCACAAATTTGTCTCTGAAATTCAGTGTATTCAACTGGGTGATCAAACTAAGAATCAAACAGTAAATATCCTTGGGAGCTGTAAATTGTTGCATAGGGGAAATATTGAGGGTCTTTTGTCAAATAGCTGTAAAATTTATGAAAGATTAAATCAATATGAGGATAAAAAAAAACATTTATATATCTCTCATAGGTTTCAATCTATTAGATCCAAATGAAAATAGGTCTGAACCAAGTGAAAAAAAACTTGAGATGTTGTTGACTGGGGTCCAACTGATGTTTGGTAGGGTTGATGGTTGACTGCTGAAAAAGGTGAAGAAGGATTTTTAGGTTCGGAAGTGGGAATTCTATAACAATATAATAAAGGTGACAAAGGTACCACATAAAACAAACTGTTTCTTTTGGGAAACAAATAGGTTCAGGGAATTTAAAGGGATGGATGAAGGGATAGTCAGGGTGTATACCAAGAGATTGAATGGAGGTGTCTCTAAACTTTTTGAGTGTTTTGGACTGATATTTGAGCAAGAGGTGTGAGGCTTTTTGATTAAGGATTTGAGTAGCAAGAAGTCTGGGTAATTCTGGAGGAAGATTTTTCACGAAAAAGTTGAGAAATTCATCAGGTAAATCAAATTCATCATCAAGGTGAAGTTTTTTAGAAGAAGAGAAAAGAAAATTTTTTTAAGAAGAGGCTTATGAAGAAAAAGGTGTTGGGTTCATCATGAAAATGATCAGAATAACTTGTAAGGTGTTTGAAGGAGATTTTGAAAGAGGTCTTGTGAGCATGTCTGAAATGAAGTTATTTTTACCTTTTATATGTGCGGTAGTGAAGGAGTACTATAAAAACCACTGTGATAGCCTGAGTAACTGTGCATTTGATATTTTTTTTATTTTTAAAATTGAGCATATGATCAAAAGTTGACATATCCAGTTTCACGAGAAAGTGAAATCCAATGAGGTGAAATTCAAATCTTTGGATTCCATACTTTACAGCTAAAATCTCTTTTAGTGTAGAGTGATAATAAAGTTTCGAATCTTTAAATTTTTTGTCCTTGTAACCACAGATTTGTCTGGTTCCATCTTTTTCTTCTAAAAAGATTGCTAACCAAAACTGTTCACTAGCATCGGTCTGTAATATTATTTTTCCATCAAAAGAAATCTTTAAAGTGAAAAGTGACTTTACTTTTATCTTCAAGGTTTATACTACATTTGTTTGGATCTGAGATCACGTGGGTGATTCTTTTTTGAGCATCTGTCTGAGTGGATGTGTAAGCTGGATAATATCTTAGAGAAATTCACTCATGTAATTGACTATGCCGAGAAATTATTGGATTTGCTTCTTTGAAAGATTTTCATCAAGAAAATCTGTAAGTGACTGAGCAATACGAGGTTGAGTAATGTACTGGCCATCTTTAAGATGCATGCTTAAGAAATCAATTTCTGTAGCACCAATGATCATCTTTTTCTCTGAAAGCATTATCTCATACTGTTGAACAATGTGCTAAAACTTATCCAATAATTATGCATAAGAGGTGTCATTAAGAGAAAACAGTAAGATGTCATTAATGTAAATCAAGGCATTATCGAGAATTGGAGCAAATATCTTGGTCATGGCTTTTTAGAACAGTGAAAGAGCAACTTTTAATCCAAAAGGTATTACTGTCCACTGAAAATGGTGTTGAGAAATATAAAATATCATTTTGTATCTGTCTTGTGGATGTATACCTAGTTATCAAAATCTTGCTTGAGATCAAACTTTAAGAAGACTTTTACATTTGCCAAATTTGTGAACAAAGTTTTTTTGTTTGAAAGAGGGAACTTATCATCTGTAAGAAAAATGTTAAGAAGCTTGTAATTGATTACCAATTTTAATTTTTTACGAACTTGTTTTGAACCTTTGTTGACATAAAACGCTTCACATGCCCATGAAGAGGAGTTTGATTCAATTAATTCTTGAGCCTGGAGAAGAGAGCATTCTTGGATTGCTTGCTTGAAATGATCTGGGTTCATGCTTGAATGACTAACTTTTATAGGATTGGCATTTTCATCTCTTTTGAAGGGAAGAAAAATGAAAAATTTAAGGTTTTTTCAAAGTGGGTGATCACATTTTTAAAGAAAATTTGAATGATTTTTTGCACACGAAAAGTGAATGAACTTGTGTTTGAATTCTTGAAAAACATTTGGTTGAATGGTTAGGGTGAAGAGATTGGAAAGATTTTTCCAATGTCTAAAATAACTTTCAAACTTGATACATTTTCCACTAAGCTTTAAACCTGGTATACTGGTAATGATATCAAAACCAATAACAAGGTCTTTCTGGGGAAGTGAAAATCCTAAAATCTTTTGAGTTATTTGACATCCTGAAAAGATTTGAAGGGTAACAAGATTGCTGACAAAGTTTATAGAAAATATATTTTCATCAGCGATTTTGAAGAAAGTTTTTTGTTTGGTCCAAAAGTGTTTGGGTAAGATAAGAGGGTTTGTTATGGTTTGGGCTGCACCAGTATCAAAGAAAGTTGTGACTATTATAGAAAGAAAATGTTTATGAGGAAAGATCTGAACTGAGTCTAAGGGTAATTTTAAAGGTTGAAGGGTTTAAATTTTTTGAAGTTCTTGAACTGACATATACTCATAACATTGATCATCTGTAAAATCATATGAGTATTATGAGTAGTCTGAATCTGCATACTTATCATCATCAAACTGCTTAATCATAAACAGGGATATTTCATTCTGCTCATCATCAAGAGAGAAAATTGATTCAAGATCATCATCTGAGAGATTGATACTTGAGATATTAGCAATGTCTTGGATCATCTTAACTGACTTTTTGTTTGACTTTGGGTAATTCTTTGAAAAATGTCTTGGTTTTCCATAAAAAAAAACATTTTGAGCTTCTGATCTTTAGATCTTTCTTTTTTCTTGTAAATTTGAATCTTTAAAATCTTCTGAGTTTATCAGCATATCTGAAGAACTTCTTATGTCTGGGTTTGGAGATTATTGAAGGTCTGAAAGGTCTGAATCTTCTGAAATGCTTCTTTTTCTTGTTGCTGCAAAAACATGTGGGATCTTTGAAAGAACATTTAATTTGAAGTCCTGAAGAGGAGTAAGAATATGGCTTTTCTAGCTTTTTGAAGTTGTGCACCAAGGTTTTGATGTATTTATGCTCTTTACAAGTCTTATCAAGTGTTTTCAACATCATCTTGTAGATATCTCCAAGGGTCATAGATTTAACATCAAGGGATCTGAAGTTCAACTGAATTTTTATTTGCTGGGTAAGTTCTTCTAGAACAAAATTAAGAAATGCTTGCTTTAAGTTAACATCATCGAATCCGCCAAGTATATAAAAATACTAGAAAAATTATTGATAGTGTCTGTCAAGGTCTTTTGGATGGAGAGAACAGTATTTTAGTCTGAAGAATTACTCTCTGATCTTTTCCAATCTGTGAGTTTCTTGTCCACAAAATATTAATACAAATTGAGAGACAGCTTCTGTGATTGTTGGGCATTGAAGAAACTGAAGTTGTCTGTATTCACCAATATTGTCCCAAAAATTTTTCAGAGTTTCAACTAGTCTGAAAATAAATTTGATCAAAACTGTATTCATCGTAACATTGAGATGAGAGTTTAATTCAACGAGTCACCATACTAAGAACTCTTGAAATCTTGAAGGTCACTTTGAAAGAGGAACATCATCAATGGTAAAAACTGAGAACTTAGATGTTGAAAGAAAAACATGTGATTGTTGTGGAGGAGGGCGTTGTTCAACATCCATTGCATCAGGGTTATGGACTTCTGGAGTATCATCTAGAACTTCAACTGTTGGTTTTGTCATGAAAATCTGAGGGAGCATCATTTCATCTTAGTCATCAGTATCATTTGTTTCAACTGATTCATCTAATTTGACAGTGTTCATGTGAGATTCAGTCTTAAAGGTAGATGAAAAAATATCTTCAAGAGAGAACTGAAGAAGGTTGTCTTGTGTCATCTGGTGAAGTATTTCTTGAAGGTTTTGTGTAGAAAAAATCATAAGTTGTACAAGTTTTTGGTTTGGTTGTGGTGTAGGGTTTTGAGGTGTGGAACTTAAGCTTGGTTTTGGTTTTGAAGGTTGAGAAAGTGGTTGTTTTGTTACTCTTTTGGGTTTTGGATCAACTGGTTATTTTTCTCGAAATTTATGAATCCATTTTTCAGTTGTACCAAAAGGGGATTGTTCTGGTTGGTCTGAGATAGGAGTGAAGTATTGTGTTGGTAGTGAGGATGTTGGGATAGATGTTAGGGGAGGTTTGTACTGAAAAGGTGTGAAAAAAGGTTTTGGAGGTGAGGTTAGAGGATTGTATGGTTGAAATGGAGGAGGAGTATAGTCTTGGTAAGGAGAATGATGCATACTAGTGGTAAGGAGTATCATGCATACCAGTGTGATATGGTGTGAAGATGTTGTAACTGAAGGCTGCTTGTTGTTGTTGTTTCTGACAAAACTGATTTTGAAGGTCTGTAAGTTGAATCTTTAGGCTCTTCATTTCTTTTTTTTGTTCAGTGAAAGCATAAGTGAATCCAGTGTTAGTTTCAGTCATATATCTGAGTTCTTAATCAAGTGTGATTATCCTTGACTGAATTTCAAGAATAATATTTTGAAAATTGACAAGGCTCTGATCAAAATGTTAACTGACTTGGTTCAACTTATGTTCAATTCTGTGCAGGTATGAATTCTGCTGGAGAAAATTTTTAGTCTGCCAGTTTAAAATTACTTCAGCATGAGAAACACTTTTTTGGTTTTCATATTCATCTCTATCAGTGGGAGTGGGGATTTTTGGAATGTGTTTGTATTGGTCTTTATGAAATTCTTGAAAATGAGAGAAATCTAAGCTTGAGTAGGTTGGTTGCATCATGGAGATTTATGGTAAAGGTTTGGGTAAAGGTTGGGTGAAATTTTAGGTAGAATCTGGTTTTTGAGTGGGTTGATTTGAGTAGGTTTGAGAGTGTGGTTTTTCTTTCTTAGGATAGATGACATAATAGTAAAATTTTCCTGAGGGTTCACTAAGGAAATCAATTTCAGGGTCTCTATTTTCATATCTTTCTTTGAGCTTTTGCTGGGAAAACTTTTTCTTCTTTTGCTTCTTTGAAATATCATCATTATCATCATTCAGGAAGCTTTGATATGCGTCTATCTGGCATTCTTTGAATTGACAATTTATGTCCCAATAACAATGTCCTTCTGGAGATCTATATGCATACATAAGATTTTCATCGGACTGAAAGTGTGTGATTGGAACATCAAGGAGATCGGCATGACGTCTTTGCATCATAAACTATGTTGGAAAGATTGTTGGAGGAGGAACATCCTTTCCTTTGCTGTGATCAAATTCAATTGTGACAGTACCATCCTGATTTATCTTGTAGGTTGGATCAAAATGTTTAATTGGTTCATCTTGTTTCCAAATCTTTTGATAACTTGTCATCCATGTCTTTGGGAGAAGGGTGGCAAGTTCTTTATTGGAAATCTGCTTTGGAATATGAACATGTTTAGAAGTTTTGTCTGTTATTTCTATTTTAACAAAAACTGCATCACTGGAGTGTGAAAGAGGCAAGTTAATGGCATGATCTTGAACTCTATATGCCATCTGGTAGTGAAGGGTTGCCTGGAGGCCTTTCATTTCTGTGCCTACGATCTGGACTTGAACTTTTAAAGCATCTAACAGGGTTGGATCATGAAGAGACATTATAATTTGGGAAGACTGTGAAGAAGATAGTTCTTACATTGAGTGTCGTCTCAACAATTCCAAGGACTGCATGCTTGTAATCTTTAAATCTGGTGTCCAATAAGGCCATTCTAGTACAAACAGGAATTCCATTTCTGTCATGGAAGGTTAAGGCGATTCTGATAGCACCAAAGTGAATGTAAGTGTATCCTTATTCTAACCACTGGTGAGAAAATTCTTCTGGGATCTGAAGAGTAACAAAGTGCTCTTGAGGTCCTGCGGGAAGAATACATTGATAAAAATTTGTGGCTTGAACATACGCTTTAGGAGCTGGATATTTTTGTTTTAAAAGAGTTTTTAAAGATTTAGTAAGAGAAGGGGAGGAGTTTGATAAAGCTGTATAAAGATTTACAAGGGGTAGAACTGTTTGTTGGATTTTCTTTTCTTCTAAAATGTAATCTACTTCATATAAGAACTTAAACTTAGAAGAAGAAGATTTTTTTAGTATAGGAGATGAAGGAGAGGACAAACTAAAAAAAGATTTGGAGGAAGAAGGTTGAGAACTAGAGTTGCTAAGAGTTGATAAATTCATGAAAATAAGACTCTCTTTTGGCTTTTTCTTTTTCAATTTTAATAATCAAAACTTTAGAAACATGATTTTTTTTTTACTATCTTGACAAGCAACAAGCTCTGATACCATTTCTATACACAGAGTCTAGTCCGATTTTTGCCAGGTGGCCTCTGTGGGTACCTCAAAACTAGTTTTACAAGGAGCCTATCGACCCTGGGCATATTCCCAGGTGGGTTTTTCCCATCCTTAACGGCACATGTGGCTAGCCTGCCTGGCCATGTCAGGGTAAGAACCAATGCTTCACCATAGATCACACTGTGAGAACCCTGATCATGATTCTGACTGATTATAGTCAACATAGCAGCTACCGAGTTGCCATTAGTTTTTAATTCATTTTGTCGCCATGTTTGGATACTTCATTTTGTCGTTATATATATATATATATAAAAGAAATTAAGATGCTTGGTGAATTTCTTATAATATGAAGACTTTTTTTTTTAGTAGGGGATGGGACGTTCAGTTCAAGGTCTCATAATAATATATATTATTTTATTCAAATAATATATGCATTTAATTTTTATTAAAAAATAAAAAAATAAAAAAATTATATTAGTGTGAGTAAATCTCATATTATATAAATAAAAACCTAATTCAAATTTTGTTTTTTTAAATAAAATATAAATATAAATAAATTTCATGCTTGTCTTAGCTAAGGCTACCCTAAAAAAACCTTGAAATAAAAAAAAAATTTCCTTTGATCACTGAAATTAGGCATGAATCTCATTGAAATGGGAAGTTGGGGTCTTCAAGATAGGCATGCAAAGAACTGTTCTAACCTTGAGGGAGGAGCGAAGTTGTGGAAATTGATGATGAAAGAAGATAAAAACATAGAAACTATCACAACTTTGAATGCTAGTCATGTCGAATTAACTATATTTTTTAATGCCTTATCTTAATCAAGCCTATTTATCCTTATCTTAATCAAGTCTATTTATTCCATTAAACAAATCCACCAATAATCACCATCTTATTTGTAAAATTATATATATATATATATATATATATATTCAAAGAATTATCTGAGAAAGTTAAAGAAAAGATAAGTTAAATTAAACAGCATGTGAAAGGCACCCCATTGCCTCAAATCTGGTATTTTTGTTTCTGCTTTTCATACAAAACTGTTGCATCCTCATCTTTTATCAGTTGAAAGTAGAGATGTAAATAATATATTAATACATGTAAATTATTTGAATTTAACTCAAATAAAATTTGAATTCAATTATCAAATCAACTTTGAATTTAAGTGACTTGACTTTTTGATTGAGTTAAATTCGAATATTTTTATATTCGATTCAAGTAATTCACGAGTTTAATTAAATTTTTATATTTTAATTATTTTAATTAATAAAATATTTCGAATTCGAATTCGAGCTCAAATATAAATAATCAAACTTATTTTTATATATTAATCGAGTTTAAATAACTTGATTTTTATTTTGAATCAATCTTAAATTAAAAAAAATAAAATTCGATTGAATTTTAATTAAATTTTAAATCGAATTCGAATTTAATACTATATCAACTCAAACTAAACCAACTACACTCCTAATTAAAAGCTATGGCATCTTTTCTTCTTCGGAGGGAGACCAACACAATTTAGCCTTTTCACATGTATGGGTTTAATTGAGTAAATAGTTTTATGTTAGACACTAGTAAACGACAAATGAAGTCGTCCTACGTAGTCGATCCATGACAATCGAATGTGAAATCTTGTTGATCATAAAATAAATTAATCAGCTTCTTAATTAAAATGCAAATTAAAATAAATTTAAATTGTTTCAAAAGTCAGTTCTTTCATAGTAATTTCCTTGGTGTTGAATTTTTCATGTATGTACTTGACTTATTGCTGGCCACCCATCTTGGAATCCTTCAAAACTTAAGTGGAATTCATACTTATTGTACCAATTAATCTCTGCACTAATGCTAATAGTAAGATTGTGAAATTCTTTTATTCATGTTAAAAGAAATCCCATCCTTGTTTCTTCATCACCCCTTAAAACACGTTAGTAATATTTTAACTAGAAATCAATCTACAGAAAAATGAGATATTTAATTTAATGAATATCTATATGTGGATAATATAAGATCATCTATGGTAGATTTGTTGTTGTTTGTGCTTGAAGCGGAAATAAAAATTTTTTCTGGTGTAAATTCTGGGATATGATTTGTAGTAAGTTTCAACCTGCCATGGAGTTTTTATGCAGCAAAATTCATGGGCTGGCCCTGGAAAAAACTGATTTGTAATTTAATGGCCCAACATTGAGCCGAAAGGCACAAACCCAATTAACCCATTCAAATTTCCAGACCAGACCAGACCAAGGCTGGCCCATTTACATTGTCTCTTATCAACTCGAGAAAAAAAAATAGATTATGGAACAATTATGTACACTAATGTATTATGTTATATTTATATATAATCTATAATTAATATGATTAAAAAGCAGATAGTTGAGATATGGTAATATTTTGGAAATTTTTTTAAAATTTTTTAAACTAACATTAACCCCATTCGATTCCTCTAACTACTGTAACTTACCTTGGAACTTGGTGCGTTCTAATTAGAAAATGTATTGGACAATTTCAACGTTCCAACCAGTTGAATGAAATGGACAATCATTTGGCATGAAACTCACAGCGGTTGGTGTCAATGATGAAGATTTTAGTGGGGACTTGAAAATGAGAACCATGGAACTTGAATGGAAGAAAATAGTAACTTTTATTTTGTGTGCTATGTCTGTCTTTTATTTCTAAAGTCTCTCATTTCTTTACTTTCTTTCCTTGACTCAATTGGAAAGTTATTCAAATCACATTGTCACCATGCGCCCAGCATTTATGGACTGGACAAAGTGAAGAGGTACAACTCTGATCCCACTAAAAAAAAAGGAACCAAATATTATAATAAGATCATGATTGGTTAGGACCTAAATATATAAAGAATTAATATATCTAGCCATTACACTATTGGTTATGATGAAATAGGAAAATGAGACAAGCACTTACAATATATTCAAACCAAAATTATCATACTCAATTCATTTATTAATTATAACTAGTGATAGAAGCATTTTATTTCTTAAATTTTTTTAAGGCTTGTGTTTGAGAAAATATCTAGTTAATACATTGCAAGGTGAAAATTTTGGTATCTTGTTCTCTCAATTAAGCATTTTATGATTTTCAAGCAGGGAATACTGTCATCATGAATTTGAACTCTTCAAAATTTATAAGTCCATCTCCATCTTTGTCAACTCCTTTGATCATGAGGAAGCATTCACTGAGACTACACTTTTCATAGCCAAGACCTGCCAGTATGTTCTGCAGCTCCTGAGCTGATATGAATCCATTTTTGTCAGAATCAAATATGTTAAATGCATCCATTAACTCATCTTCCTTGTCACTGAATTGGACCGTATTCACTCCAAGAGCATCCATGAATTCCTCAAGGTCGATGTATCCATCACCATTTCGATCCAACTCCCTCACCATCCCATCAGCTTCTTTCTTTGCTGCCGACTTTTTCTGC
This sequence comes from Durio zibethinus, assembly GCF_002303985.1. The sequence continues at coordinate 3,244,609 of NW_019167838.1, read as the reverse complement.
CCCAAAGACAATAACATTTCACTGAGCTCAAGTGATGATATTTTCCCGTCTCCGTCAGTGTCAATGAGCTTGAACACTTGCTTCATCTGACTAGAAACTTCCATGGAAGAAACTGAAGATGAACTGCAATCAAAACCAGCAAGTAAAACCTTGGGCTTTCTTTGCTTGCCTCCCTTTTCTAGGCTCAAGACTTTGAGCTTTAGGAAAACTTTTCTGGCCTGCTTGCTCAAAAGCCTTACGCAAGATTCAAAAGGGTTAAACATTTGTTAAAACTAATAGAAGAGATATAAGGAATAGAGGATGGCAATGGCTTAATAGGGTACTAGCAGATATGCTATGAGGAGTTGATCGAAGAGGCAATGGTAGTTATAGTAAGAACACCATTGTGGAAATACTTATAATTGTCAGAAGGAAAAGAAAGTTGAAATCGATTGGTACTCAGAATGCGGATTTATTGATGGTGGAAAAAGCATGTTCCAATAAGGTTCTCCATATCTTTGATGATAAATTGATTGTATGCAACAGTTGTCCTGATATCTTGGTTTGATATCCTGATCTTCACATCCCTTAAATATTCCATAACTAAATAATGTGTTTGAAAAGTCAGTGGAGCTTCCTTTTCTTTTGTGGTTTTCGGTAGCCTGTTAGAACATTAGTCAAGGAGGAAGCTGAGGTAATATTGTTGGAGACTTAGATTCATGATATATCTCTTCGAAAGTAATGGTGAATTTGACTAATTTTTTGGAATTATGTGGTTGGAATTGGGCCGTGGCTATGTGGCATGCACATATAGAAATTATAATCTTCAAAGCCTAATTATTATATAGATACCATATAATTGCAAATAGAACTCGTGAATGACATAATAATACTTAATTAGATGAAGTAAACAAAAGAAGTTGGAAGATGAGGTGGCTCTCCGACCAGAAATTACAATGGTCAAATAAAACCAGATCAGAACATACTTTTGTTCTCTTGTATGTGATAATCCTGACACTGTTTCTCAAACAGTGTTTTACTCTCTCATTTTCACTGTCCTAAGAACAGAAATAATTGCTTTTTCATTCTTCACATGTACCTATATCTCGAAGGAAGCTTAGGCGCAATTTATAAGATTGATATCATGTGACTTAATGATTAAGAATTCAAGTCATAAAAATAATATATTATAAAGGAAAGATTGCGCATAATAAATTCTTTTTCACATCCTGTTATAAGTAAAATTTTTATACACCAAATTATTTATATATATATATGTATGTATGTATGTATGTATGTATGTATCTATATATATATATATGTGTGTGTATTGTTTCATTTTTGTCTTAGATTAGAGGAATTCAATTTTTCATCTATTTGCCTTTGCCTTTGAACTACAAAGGTCATTTTGGTTTTCACTCCATTGTTTCACGTGGACCCATGGCTAAAATCGATGTGCATCATCTGTATTTGATTATCTGAGACTTTAATTTTCTCCTCTTATTTATTTCTTTGCCTTGGTTCTCAGTTTGAAATAATGAATTGTCTTTGCAGGATTCCCAACGTAAAGAAAGTTAACATGCTGGCCAAAGATAAGAAAATAATATTAATAAAACAAAACAAAATGAATGTGGTGGTTAACATTTTGCTACGTATTAATTAAATATTTATGGGAAAACAATATAAATAATTTTTTTTTAAAAAAATTAAAGTTATAATTTATCCCTAAGTTCATATTAAATTAAATTATTTTTATTTATTTTTATTTAAATTTTGCACTATAATTTTAATATTGAGAATTTGTCGACATAAATTAATGAAATTAATAAAAATCATTTATATTAATAGAATATTTTGTAATTATTTAAATATTGTTTTTATTTAAAATTCAATAAATTAAAAATAAAATAATAAAATTTATCATTCGCATTAATAAAATATTTCACTTTGGATATTGTTTATGAAGAAAAACCGCCATATTTACACTTTAGAAACTAAGTACCCACAAGAAACTCATGCACTAGCATTAATCCATCAATCGTATCTAAACAACCCTGATTTGATTTCCCATCTTTCTCCTAAGAAAAATATATATTTGGATTTAGGAACAACCCCACCAATCTAATTTGCTCAAGAAATAATGCCTGCAACATCATGGTTGGAAGAGAACCCAACTGAAATAACATCTATGTCACCGTCACTTTCAAATCCCACCCAGAAATGATCTGCCAACCTCATGCAAATAATGCTTTCTGAGCTGAAAACACAGAGAGGAATAGCGGTTCCTTTGGTGGCGGTGAACTTAACATGGTCTGCAAAGATAGCGGTAACAACATCTTTTCTAGGCCGCCTAGGACAGGTTCAGTTAGCCTGTAGCATACTCGGATCCACCTTTGCTAATGTCACTGGCTTCTCTGTCCTGAACGGACTTTGTGGTGCCATGGAACCTGTTTGTGGTCGAGCCTTTGGAGCTAAAAAATTTAGGCTCCTTCACAGTACCATTCTGGTGGCCGTGTTCTTGTTACTGTTAGCCACACTGCCGATTTCTTTCCTGTGGCTTAATGCTGACAATTTTCTAATCCATTTTGGCCAAAAACAAGACATTTCAGCCGTTGCAAAGATGTATATATCTTTTCCACCTTCTCCCTGATTTAGTTGTCACTTCATTGCTATGTCCTCTCAAAGCATAACCATTCCCATAATGTTTAGTTCAGCTCTAGCACTTGCTTTTCACATGAATCACATCCCCATCAACATCTTTCTTGCAAAAGCTAAGGGTCTTGAGGGAGTTTCAATGGCTATCTGGATAAGTGATCTCATAGCTGCAATCCTTCCAGTCTTATATGTACTGCGGATGGACAATAGAAAGGGAGGAAACCGGAAGGAAGGAGGATGGTGGGATCAAGGTGTTCAAGGCTGGCTTAGTCTGCTCAAGCTTAAACCATATTATCTTACCACCTGCCTCGACTGGTGGTGCTATGAGATTTTAGTCTTGCTTATTAAGGGTGTTTGATTTTAATAGAATTAATGGATAAAATCGATTTAATCCAATTAATTAATTGGTTATCAAATTAATTTTTAATTGATTATCAAAAATAATATTTAAAAATTTTTAATTTTTGATTAATTCGTTTGATAATTAACTAAAATTTTAATCGAAATATGAGAAATTTAAAATTAGAACTAAAAATACATTAAAAAGCCTATTTAGAATGAGGCTAACTTGTACGTATCAAGAACTTCATATGATCTAGAAGAGTGTCCTAAACAAGTATTGCAGAGTTCAAAACCTCCCTTTGGATGCTGAAGAACAATGGTCTTGTTCATAAATGATCCATTCAGAATACAGCTCCAGCAACAAGCTAAACAGGGAAGCGAATGCCAGGTTCTGTGGGAATTTCACGAATGCATGGATGGGCATAACCTGCAATATCATTCAAAGAATGAACAGATTGATCACTCGCAGTTACGGGCTTTATGTTGTTAATGGGCTTAACTAAATAATTGTGGACAGTGCTGTTGTATTTGCTGATAGGCCTTATTCCAGACCAGACCCTATTAGCTTAGCTTGTATTTAGCTTTTAAAGTTCCATTATTACCATTAGAAAGGATGAGAGACACAGAGTGAGCTCAAGCATCCGATACTCTTGGACCACTGCTGTGCATTCTGTTTGAGTGATGCAAATGATGAAAGCGGAGGTATTGTAGAACATCCTATTTAGCAATACTAAATGAATCTTCTTCTCTAATTCTATCTTCTTCCTCTGATTTCATCCTCTGTTACTGTCAGTTTATGCTAAACCATTCTTGGTTCATATCACTCGCCAAAAAAAAAGAATTTACATCTCACAATGAGTACCAGGGGCAAGTATTACCCATCTACAGATTCAGGTCCAGAACTCAAAGAAGTGAGCTCCTTGGCCTTGTCATCGTTGAAACCAAGAGCCACCATTATCTTGTGACGAGGATATTCCACTTCAGACCAAATGCCAAGCAGCGGATGCGTTGTTGTAATTTCCCTATCATCACCTGCAGTTTGCAGATTGAATTTCAGCATGCCCTCAAAAGTTTTATATACCATGCACCAAAGTCATCACAGACTCCATGAAGAAGAATTTTATCAAACAGACAATGCAATCAAACAAGAACAATAATGTGTTGGGAAATAAACACACACGTGCAGTACTCATACACAAAATAACAAACTGAAATCAAAAATAAAAACATAAATATATTTATTTCGGTCTAACTCAAAATGATATATTCTAAACTCAATTTACTAACAAATAAATCTTTATAACCGTAAGACTTTTGAAATGAAAAAAATCTTCAAAAAATTATTGCTCAAAACTTAATTCAAAACTCAATTACGTCCTTTTAATAGTTTACTCACCTAACTATTCTCTCAGTATCTATTATCTAAGATTACCAAACTCAAACTAGCTATTCTCTCAATGTCTACTATCTAAGATTATTAAACCAAAACTAAAACATCTTATTTATAAGGGTGAAATTTCTTATAATTTTATTAAACTCTTGATGTTGGATACAAAACAAACTCAAAATTCTTATAATTTTCGATGTGAATTTTAAGATTTAAGGTAAATTTTAACATAATGCAAAATCTATATAATATAGGGGATTATTAAAACTCTACGAGGCATCCAGCATACCAATTTTTCTTTACTCAATCCCATGCACTCTATGCAGTTATAATACGGAATGAAAAAAAAAATCATATATTCCTTTTTTCACGATGTATAACTGTTCAACTGAATCGTTCATATAAATCCGACCTTGTTTACAGGACATGCGACATACCTTTGAGCAGCTTAAAGAAATCACAAAATCAGCTATAAACAACTTAAAAAGAAATGCCTACACTTTGTACACATGCAACCATGAATATAGCAGTCAAAATTCAAAATTAATAATTGCATATCCTTTACATTCACAATGATTTCACAAATATGCCCTAGTTATCTGTAATACTTCAATTAGAGATACAAAAATATTGGTGAAGTACAGAGATTTTCCAGCATAACCAATAATAAAATAGACAACAATGTGAATTCCAACACCTGCTTTTTCTGTCTTTTTAATTTCTATTCAATTTCCATAAAAACATAAAACCAGAAACATTATGTTTTTGCCAGCAAAGGTCCCATTCGGCTAAAAGTAACTCTTATCACTAAGTACCTAGAAGTAAGAAAAATACAGGCACGATTAACAATAAGACTAAACCCAGACAATTACACTACAGTACCTGTATTGGCCCAGCCTTGTATATTTAATGCCAAAGTTGAACAAATGTGTTCCCTTTTCTAGAAAGATTATACTTTTACTTTTAACATGTTATTCACCATTAAGAAAAGGAAATTAATGAAATTTTGAAACTAAGAAAGTGAACAACAAGAAAACTATTGATATTATCCCCACAAAAAGGAGAAATAGTGCTGTTGCAGTGCATCACAGGGAAATACCATTCTTGTAACTAAATTAATGTGGCAGCTTCAAGCTGTAAAGAGAATAAAAGATTTCTTATTTAATTGACCAACCGGAAGACAACGATGCTGGAAAAATTTGGCCCAGAAGGGCTTGCTTATCATGCAAGAATACTATTGCTACCTACCTACCAAGGCAGCACTGAAAGTAACACAGTGCATGTTTGCTTGATGAAACGAATCATGCTTATAACAAACTTTCGTATCCTATTAACCCACGGTAGCTAACTTCTCAATAATGCTGATTCTCATTTTCAATAATGACTAACATTATCAATGATCACACATTCTTTTCAACATAGTTTGTTGTAAATTGCATGTTTCTCATTATCCCTTCCCTGTTGGGACTGCTAGAAGATTACCTTTTTAGGATGAGCTTAGGCAGATAAATTACTAAAACAAGAAAAAGAAAGTAAACAAGCTTAAAATGGAAATGGGTAGTTGAAAATGTGATTACCTTCAATCAAAATGCCCATGAGCAAAGCCTCACTTCCAGTAGTTGGATACTTGAGTTTCCTGGCTTCCAATTCAGCCGTAGCAAATGATATTATTGCCTTCCTTGACCATCTGTATTTCCATTCAGTAAATATCTAAATAAAAACCCGAAAAAGAATGGAATTTATTAAAAAAGAATATGGAAAGAAATTCAAAGGAATTGAGACTACGTTTGGTTGAAAAATAAGATACTAATCATTCTATCATTGTTTTTCTTGGCTAGAAACTAGAAAATGAGTTTAGAATGTGAGCCTTTTTATCCGATACAGCATGGGGCCTTTTACTTTCCACCTAACTTCCTCAGCAAATTGTGCAAAAAAATCACTTTCTATTAATTAAGTACTTTATCGTATAAAACTATATTTCAATATTTATTTGTATGAGATTATTGGTTAGAATCAAAGTATATTAATAAACAAATAGATATACCCTTTGTTTATATTATATTGGAAACGACATTTACAATGTTTTTCAATAAGTGAAATGTTAATAACGATATAATCAATTGATAAAGTATTAAATTTTTAATTTTGATAATTAAATTTAATTTTTGATAATTTTAAATGTTAAAAATGTTGATGTCTGTGCTTTGGCAAATATTTTCTATGTTTATTAAGTTATTTATTGGGTGAATAATCCATAATGCCATACATAATAGATAAGGGAAAAAAAAAAAAAAAGAGAAAGGCTCTCTCGATTCTTCGGCCCCGAGAAAGAAAAGGAGAGTATCAGATGAACAATACCCAAAATGGATTTGAGGAGAGCCTAAACATTAGCCTGGATCCTTAAACAATGCCCACAGCCATTTTAGTGGACTTAACTGAACAAAGCTAACAATCTTCTTAAATGGGCAACAGGGCATGTTGTTGCTACTTCTTAAATTGGTAATTTAAAACACATAGATTATATTTAATACATAAAATTATGATAAAATAATATAATATAATAATATAATAAGATTAGATTAAATAATATCATCATATTTTATGTTTGATGTATATAAGGATTATGATATAATAATTTATTTATTTATCAAAATTATCATTCATTAAATTTATATAATTTAAATTATTGATAACTTTTAAAAATACAATTAGACGTATAAATTTAATTCTATAAATTAAAAATAATCATCTCCACTTGAGAATAATTAAATAATTTTATGCTAAAAAGATATTAATCTTTCTTACAATTCATATCCCTCTCATTATATATAAATCAAGCATGATATAAGATAATTATTATCCTATCTTTTAATAATATTAGACATCAAATATTACCTACGGTGATATGTATCATAACGTATAGATCTGTAAACTCATAACTATATATAAAATGAGTCATCATTAATATTTTATTAAGATGTGATTGGTTACATAATGAATCTAACATTTTAAAAAGATCATAAACTTGATTAAAGATTCCTAAAGAATAAGTTCTAACATTTTAAACAGAATTTTGTTCGAAAATTCAATTACATGTAAAAAAGTTATAGCATTCTTATAATGCCCATCCTAAAATACAATACCAATTTAAATTTAAATTATCTTAACAATCATCTTGGTTTTTATGATTTTTTTATTAAATATTAAAAAATAATTTTTAAGATTTTTTCATCAATCTAATAGAATTTTTAAAAATACTTTCTCACATCGAGAATATTCAAGAATCCAATTTATTTTCTTAAAGAGACTTCTTCATTGAAAATACTTAATTATTTATTCGTTTATTTTTTGTTAAAATTTTATTTTATTAAAAATATATATAATTATTCTACTATTTGGATCAAAATTAGAAAAATTTTATCATCTAAAAATTTTTTAAATAATCATTTATTTACAATTATTAAGAATTTCATTCTCAAAATTTATTTTTTATTTTACAAGTTTTATTTTTAAATTTTCTACCATTTTAGCCTAATTTAGAAATATCTTATAAGTTTTATTTCTATATTTTTAAAATTTTTACTATTTCGACCAAATTTAAAAATATCTTTCCTAAAATTTATTCTCCATTTATTCATCATTTATCATTTAAAAAAAATAATATGACAGTTATTTTTTGAAGTCTCGTCTAAATCCTTCTACTATTTTGGTTGAATTTAGAAAAAAACTTTTTATCTAAATATCTTATGAAAATTCAACAATTTGTGATTTTTTTTTAAATTTCATCTTTGGATAATCATCATATATTTTCATACCAAAATTTTTTAAAGTCATATTTTTAATTTTTAATTTATAAAATGATGCAATTACTTTTATTGAAATTTTATCTAAATTATTCCAACATTTAGATTAAATTTAAAAAAATTTCTCACTTGAAAATTTCTTTAAAATTTTACCTTTTTTAAAAGTTCTAGAAATTTAATCATTGGAATAATTCATTTCCAAGAATTTTATTAAATTTATTTAGATTTTTTATTTAAATTTGAAAATAAAAAATAATAATAATAATTATTATTATTAAAATTTTATCTAAATTTTTTTTTTCATTTAGGTCAAATTTAAAAAAACAATTTATCACTTATAAATTTTCTAGAAATTAATCATTTGTAAATTTAAAAATGTTATCATTTGATAATTATTATTTATTCTCAAAATCTTATTAAAATTTTATTTTATATTTATTATTTATTTAAAATTAACTTATCTAACAATTTTCCTAAAAAAATCAAATGAAATACATCATAAATAAATAAATAATAATAATTAAATAAACAAAACTCATAAATAAAATAAAAAAACCAAAACATCACGGGTCGGCTTGGCAGCTAGAGTAGAGCTCAATTGCATGTACAAAACTAATTGAAAAAAGCTTAGGAAGTAACTCGACTAAGCTCAAGCGTGAGCTGCTAAAATAGGTTGCAATTCATGTCGAGTGATGTGGGTCGATCCAAACCACAAGCAACACGTGAAATTTAAAAAAAAAATAATTTCATTTCTTGCTAATATATAAAGTTCCAAATATTTCTTTTTTCTTCATAACCTCTTTTGTCTTCTCTCTTTTTTTCAAGATTTCGATGATCATAATCTTTTAAGTTGTCGGGAAGTTCATCAATCGTCGATCATACTTTAGCTCAATAGCCAGATTTTAAGATTAGTTGTCAAAATCTGAGTAATTACGTTGAAGTTGCATGCCTAATTACTGTCAAACTCTTGTTTTTTTTTTTTTTTGGTTTATTTTTCTTTTTAATTGCTTTTTGATTGTTGTGTCTTTTGTTATGTGATTTAAAAATCTATTTATATGACACAATAAGAAGAATTTCACATTGATTACAATTTCAAAAATTATGATTATCATAAAAAAAATTATTTATGACAAGTTTAATTTCAAATTTAATTATGATAAAACTATATTATCATCAATCATTGTTTTTTGATTTACAATCATTCATTTTTTTTTAATTATCTTTTTTTTAAAATAACCACATAAATGTAAAGAAATTAAATAAATACAATTAAAGATAAATAACATATAAGTAAGATAATATAAGTAATAAAATAAAAATGATAAATTAAAAAATATAGATAAACAAAATAAAAATATAATTTTAACAATTAAGTTTGGATCAAATCTGAACCTAATTGATTTGAGTCATTGGCTGTGAAATTAAATTGGACATATTTAATTTAGATTTTAGACTAAATTAGATATCTACAATATGATACGAATACATTATAAAAATAAAATATAATAGTAACACAGTTTAAATTTTATCAATAATTATATATAGATTTAATAAAATAAAAATATGTATATTTTATATTTTTATAATAATTTAAATTATAATATATAATTTTCATATAAAATATAAAATATTTATATTTTAATATTTTATAAAACACAAATATATGAATCGCAAAATCTAATCTAATCTTCAATGTCAATTCATATCAATGACAACGACTTATTTATAACCAGCGTCAGACGCAAAAAATGCTGAAACAAAACCAAAACTCGCTCTCCAAAACGCTTTAATACATGATCATTGTCATGCTTCAAATCACATGTAATACTTACTGCCAATTGGGGGAATCTAAAGTTCAGTTTCTTCCCTATACTCAGCCAAATTAACGTGCTCCTATGCCACCAATTACGTTGAGCCGCACCGTTGTCTAAAAATGTTAGGGTGTATCTTCTTTTAACTTGTTTGGGCAACAAGACATGGATTCATTGGTAAAACAATGTGTGATGTTTTGTAATTAGGCAGCAGGTGGGGAGGGCACCTAATCAAAAATCTCAGGGGAACCACTAACCTTAATCAGGGCTCAATCTTGCAGGGCAAAATCATGATTCTGTCAATCTGCCCAACACATGATCTTACACAGAAAAAGAACTTTGAAGGCACGGGTCAATTCCCTGTGGGATTGTGGGCTCCTGCTCTGCCTCAGGCCTGCCTGTATCGCACCAATATCGAAGAAAACGTGAGCAATTAAGTGGTTTCCCACTTGGATTTTCAGAATTTCGGGCCTATAATTACCTGTTTAAAGGGGGATAAACAGGCTAAAAAGTAGTGGAGAATGTCAAGTCTGGTTAGTCAACTTGGAACTAGGAAGAAGGGGATTTCTTTTGCTCTGAACTAAGAAGATTTCGGGGCTGGGTAGTTGGACAGGAAAAAATCTGGTGCATGTGCAGCACCTAACAGATCTAGTGAATTGGCCCCTATTCAGATTTGGATATGTAACATGAGCATGTCACATATAAAAGATGGTTAATTTTTAGATAATTGTTACCATATAACAGTTGATCTTTTGAAAGTTATTGGTTCAAACAATTTATATGTGTAATTTTTTTAATCACATAAATATAAAAATAAAAGTTTAAGAATAAATTAAAATTTTAGAAAATATATAGATATCAAATGCCTCAAAACATATAATGATCAAAGGAATGAAGAATTTCTTAGGTCATTCTCATGCCACTGCATGAAAAACATGTAATGATTCATCCTATCAATCAAGAATATAAACTGAAAAAAAATTAAAAAAAGCTATAGTTAATGACTTATTACTTCACTTTCACTGGAAAAAAATTGTTAATTAAAATCTATAAAAGGTGTTTATGAGTTGGGTGGGATTTTTTTTTTTTTTCGGCTAAGTTCAGTTGAAAATTTTTAAATTATTTTTGTTTAAATTCATTATAAATTAAAATCTTATTAAAATATTTAAATGTTTTATATAAATATTTTAAATTAAAATTAAGTATTAATAAAATAATATTTTAGATTGAATCTAATAACTTGAAATTTTTTTCTAAAACTTGATTCTTATTGGGCCAAACCCACGAGCGTAACCAGCAACATCCCAATCCATGGATAGGTTATTTTCTCATTTATAGTAAGTAATATTTTATTGTCATTTTTTTGCAATAAATATTGGGTGTATTTTATTTTACACACTAAAAAATAAAAAGTACTAAGCACATTGAGTATTTCAATTATTTAATTTTAATAAATAATTATGTGAAAATTCATCACTTATAAAAATAAATTTTACATAATATTTTAATAGACTTTACGTAATTTTAAAATTTGGTTGATTAATTTTAAATATATATTTATTATAAATAATATGGTTTATAAATTAATTACTAAATATAACTACAAACCATCAATAAAACAATATAAAAATCAACAGAATGGCCAACCCCTACAACATATTTTGCTCGTTTTAATAATTAAAACGATGTTTTTAATTTTTAATTTTTAATATGCCTTCAACTTGATGAATGATTCAATTCATTATTATTACATAAACAAAAGATAACATCAAATCAAGAAATTCAAAATTTATGGAGGGAATAAAAGCTCCTATAAATTTTTTTACAATAAACAATGAAGAAACTTGTCACTTTCATATCGCCCTTTTATAATTACTTGGTTAAAAATGGTGTGACATGTTGAAAACTTCATGCCTAATCATTAAAAAGGAAAATAAAAATCAAGATTCGATATTTATTTGATAGGCCAATCGAATTAATCAAGCTTTATTTTCATTTTTCATTTTTTAAAATTGCTCCATAGGGCACATAATGAGTGGCCAATTGGATTCGATGCCTTGCCAAAAGAGAGCCTAAAGGCCCACATCCAAATTTCCTCACAAAATCTTTGCCTTTGCATAGGGCAACAGTCTCCATTCTAAATTGACTTGAATTTGCAACATTTTTTTTATGGCATTGGCATAGCCTCTCACTAAGGTTTTGACAAATCAGTTTTCATTTCTCAACAATAATTTTTTTAAGGTTTTTTAAGTTGATTCGATTTGACGTATACTTCATTCGGATGAACGATGAAAAAAATTTTTATCGCACTTAAAGCGTTTTTTGTCACTAAAATAAAGCCAATATCTATCAATGAATGAATTATTCTTTACTTTCAATAAAACAAAATAAATAAATAAAAACAAGTTAATCATACCCTAACTTGAGACTTGCCTATTTACTTGCATTTATTTATTTCTTTTGTTGGAAAGCTGTATTAGATCTTGATGATCAGAAGCTAACTTATTCATAAGCCTCAGCAAGGGGAGAAAAAAAATGTGGAAAAAGTGGTGTTAAATGTTAATGGTTTCAACTTGGTTAGGGTTTATAAATAAATAGTTAGATGGCTTGTTGAGAAAGGTAGTAAATAATTGCATTTAATTGGAAAATAAAGTAGAAACCAACATTAATAAACATGAAAAAAAAATGATTCTAACCCCCTTTTGTCTTCCATTTTGAGTAATTGACAAATCACCTACCACAACATTATATCTCAATAAAATGAAAATTGTGATACATTCTTCTTCATTTTATGTTTTTCAAATAACCAAAGTAAAAGATATTGCAATTCACATTTTCCTTTGAGGATGAATCTATTTATATTAATGTAATTTTTGTAGTTTTTTTAGATATTTGGATTAAAATTATTAAATTAAAAAATATTATTTTGATTTAAATGAATTATGAATTTATTTTTTATTTAAAAATAAAAATATAAAATTTATACTAATACAAGTGAATCTATATTATTTTCCATTTATCTAATATAATTGTAAGTTAATGTATTGGTAACATAAACTACATTATATGTAGTTAATCTCATTTGAAACAATAAGAAGAAAACAAAAATATTGATTAATAGGATTAGTTTAATTGATAAAAATCAAGTACTCCATTTATAAGATCTATATATTTTTTTACCGTTAATAATTTATTTTACAAATAATATGTAAATCAAATGTAAATATATGTTATAGCACTTTGATGTAATAACTTCTTCCATTTAATCTTTTTTGTAAAAGAAAAATAAAAATATTAAAAAAGCAAAAACCCTTAGTCATCAAATTATTATTATTTTTTTGTTTATCGGAAAGCAAAACCCTAATACAAAGAAGAGAGATGGGGAGCTTGGTTCAAAACTAAATTTTTAATGTTTCTTCTAACACTTTTAATAATTAAGTTAAAGACTTAGAGATTAAATAAATAAAAAAACTTTAATCATCAAGTTATATATAATATCAATGTGACAAAAAAAACCAAAGTGCTTCAACACCAAGTAACCAAAAGAGCTTGCTTGGTGTTAATCAAATATAAAAAGAAAAGGAAAAAAAAAAAGGGTCAGCTGAATCATCAAGGCAATCGACTAAATTCCATAGATGTTTCCATTTCTAAATTGTTTTTCTTAAATGGGTCAATTTAAAAAACCTGACTTACAAGGCACGCCAGATCCTATGAAACTTTCTTTTGCTTTCTGTTTACGTTTTCGTTCTCAGCTCCACAGCCTCCAGCATCACTGCCCCTGCTTGGACTTAAGTGGAAATGTTAGCCATCTGATTGAGATCAGACGGTGAGATAAGCATTCAGTTATTGTCTAAAATTGTCGCTGACTTATCAATGAAAAAAAAACCACCGTCACCAGAAGGAATCTTTTTAAAAAACAGAAGAATATTCTCCAACGACTTTAAGAAAGTATTTTTTTCAGACTATATTAATAAAAATTTATAATATTAGCCATCAAGTTTACATAATTTGACGGAGAGATCTGCGGCGTCGCTCTATCGAATCCGAACCCATGTCTCACTTAACTCCCGCCTCCAAGTGTGAATCAGGTTTCGAATATGGCGCTAAAAAAGGTCGATAACGGTCAAAAAGGCAAGGCTGTCCCCGACCACTCAAAAGAGAAGCCAGGATTTCCATAAAAAATCAATATTATCTTAAAAAAAAGGTCGTTATAAAGGGACCCATTTACCGACGTGCTGAGCAGTCATCGCCGTGTCACTTCAGTTTCGCCTCGTACTTGACCCTTCGTTGTTGCAAAAGCCGCCAACTGTATTCCATTTATCTCTCGACTATTTGCCTTCCCAAATCCTACGTACTTTACACGTCAGGCAACGTGGCTCCGCTTTTGCCTTTTTTTCCCCCACTAATAACAATTTTTTTTTTGCTTTTATCGATGTGGATATCTCCGAGTTGACGTGGCCCCTACCGCCATCCTCAGTTTGGCGGGAACAGCACCAGTAGTTTGGAGGGAATATCACCGGTTTCCCGCCATACCCGAATCCGAAGCTGGTCCCCTTTGCTTTGGGAGTAGATTTTTAATTTCAAGTTTTAACCGCCAACAACTGTCCCTTTAACAGACGCCTGCTTTTGGAATGAACACCTGCCGGTTTTCGGTTCATGCAAAGCACGATTCCTTTCCACGTGGCAGCGTCGTGAGGCAAACGTGGTCCCAATATCGTGCGGCGTCCAACCTTCAACAGGAGTTTTTAGATTTGAAAATAAAGTGTAGCTCTTTTCGTCTTTTTGGGTTATTTTGGGAATAGTAAACTCTTATTGTAGAGACGGCCACGTCAGAAGCAGTGCAAGACACGGTCTAGCTAAACCGGTGAACGTGTTTTCTGACAACAGACAGTGGGGCCGTGCGTGGGTTGGGGGTCTTTGGTTATGACAGCATGGTGTTGGACATCACTTGTACGCTGAACACATTTCAATTCAGCAATTCAAAAGAATCAATTTTTTATTGATTAATTAATAATTAATAAAAAATAAAAATCCCTCTGTTTAAGGAGCATGACACAATAATTCTGAAAGCGTGCCTCTCCACCACTAAACTCATGCGCGCAGTTTTTGTGCCGTCTAACCAATTAAATGCAACCACGTGAAATTGGCCTTTATTTTTCTTTAATGGACTAATTTACCCTCTTATAGATCTCGACCGTACTAAAAGGAGGGAAAACGAGAAAGACGGACGTGGCCATTCATGGTCCGCAAATAAGGAAACATCAGAGGGTAAAACGGGATATTGAGTGGAATTATAGGCCAAAGTAAAGATAAAATATTACATTACACGGAGAAGTACCAGAAAACCGGACCAAAAAAAGTGAAAGATAAAAAGCCGATGCGAATAGCGAGCGGGGGGGTTGTTAGAAGCGATTTAGTCGAAGGAATACAAAGTGGAAGAGTTTCTAGAGTATCTGGCATTTGGCCTTGTTTGATTCAGCCAAGACCCTTGTTGGTTTCCTATGTCCTTCTACAATAAAAGGGGTTGTTTTTGAACTTGTTTCTTCAGTGATTGCTGAAGTTTTCTATCCTTTTTGTGTTCTTCAAAGAAGAAGAAGAAAGAGAAGAGAAAAATGGAGTGGCAGGCTTGTCTTGATGAATATGAGAAGCTTGTCATAAGGATGAGTACTCCCAGGTTTGTACTACTCTTCCTTTCTTCCTCTTCAAATCAAACAAAAATTAACTGAATTTTTTGTTGTAAGTCAGTGGGTTTGCAACAAAATAAGGTTGTGGGTTTTCCTGTTGATTCTGCCTTATGCCTTGAGCTTCATGGGATTTTGAGTTCCAACTCTTTTATGAGCTTTTGATTTTCTCCTTGTGTTTTGATCATATGTTTTAAGAGTCAACAATTCCTTTTTAAAATGTTTCCTTTTGCTTTCAATTTTCTTCTCATTCCTGGCTTCAAGATCTCTGCTTTGTTCTGGTTTTCATGTTTCTCTTCCCTATTAATTTGGAAAAATCTCTCCATACTTATGGAAACTAGTTAACAAAATCATTTCTAAACCTCAATGAATTGTCACAAAATTTTATTTATAATTATAATTATTACCACTTATATAATTTTCATTTTCAATTTTATAATAATTCTGGCAATGCCCCTTTTTTATCCTTCATATTTTCCAGAAGGTCTCGAAGTCTTCCTTAGACTTTTCAAAGATCTCTTTCAAAAAATTTTTCGTCCTTGTAATATTTGAAATTTGAAAAAAAAAAAAACTAAAAAATGAATTTCCCTGGCTTGACCATTCCTTGCTTTTTATCGTTTTTACAGGGTCGTGATCGACAATGCCGTTTGCCCTACAGCGACTCTTGTTAAGGTTAGCTTCCACGGAACCTCCCAAAATTTTGACTTATGTGTCTCTTGTTTTCCCCTGATTGTTCAAAGCCTTTGACTCATTCGTTCCTCTTGCTTTTATTTCTTAGGTTGATAGTGCTAGAAGACACGGAATTTTGTTAGATGCTGTTCAGGTTTTAACAGATCTGAATCTTTCAATTAAGAAGGCTTACATTTCATCTGATGGCCAGTGGTTCATGGATGGTAAGCTAAATTTACTTTAAAAAAACATGATTTTTGAGATAAAGTTTGTTCTTTTGGCATGTTACTATTTCTGGGTGGTACTTGGAATTTCTGTTACTGACATTTTCCTTTTGGGTTTTGCAGTTTTCCATGTGACTGATCTAAACGGAAACAAATTAACTGATGAGAGCGTTATTAGTTACATTGAACAGGTAGTTATTACACTTGGTTTTACTTTCTTTAATCAATGTCCTTTATATTAGCTGAATTTTTTATTTATGTTTTGTTTTATTTTTGTCTGGTTACAGTCCCTTGAGACCACTTATCCCGATAGAAGCCACGGATTTGATGGCTTAACAGCGTTGGAATTGACGGGAACAGATAGAGTTGGTCTTTTATCAGAAGTATTTGCAGTTTTAGCTGACCTGCAATGCGATGTGGTAGATGCTAAAGTATGGACACATAATGGTCGAATTGCGTCTTTAATTTATGTAAAAGACTGCAACTCGGGGTCCCCAATTGAGGATTTGCAGCAAATTGACACAATAGAAGCACGTTTAAGGAATGTTTTGAAAGGAGACAATGATATTCGCAGTGCAAAAACTTCAGTTTCTATGGCTGTAACCCACACTGAGAGAAGGTTACATCAAATGATGTTTGCAGATCGTGACTATGAAAGAAAGCCTACTTTGCAACATAGGGAGGATTCCCCTGTGGTCACCGTGCAAAATTGGGTGGAAAGGAGTTATTCGGTTGTGAATGTTCAGTGCAAGGATCGAACCAAGCTTCTGTTTGATGTTGTTTGCACATTAACAGATATGCAATATGTTGTGTTTCATGCCACCATCAACACAGCTGGGGATGAAGCATATCTGGTACTAAATTGCTTCATTACCAATCTTCTTTAAGATTTTGATTACATGACTTCAGCTTGTTGACTTAAATTTGTTTATTCTTGTTACAGGAATTCTATATTAGGCACACAGATGGAACCCCAATTAGCTCGGAACCTGAAAGACATCGTGTAATCCAATGCTTACAAGCTGCAATTGAAAGGAGAGCATCTGAGGTATATTTCAATTCCAATTCATTTCTCTAATTGACAGTTGAATCTTTGTATTTTTATCGTTTGTCAAATATTCCAAATTCTGATGCACTAGTTGTGTGATTTCAGGGTGTCAGGCTGGAGTTATGCACATCAGATAGGCAGGGTCTATTAGCAGATGTGACCCGAACATTTAGAGAAAATGGTCTTAACGTGACAAGAGCTGAAATATCAACCACAATGGACATGGCTGTAAATGTTTTTTATGTAACAGATGCAATTGGGAACCCAGCGGATCCCAAAATCATTGAAGCAGTAAGACAAAAGATTGGTTTAGGGAACTTAAAGGTGAAGGAATTGCCATTTATTTATCATCAAAAGGCAGAAAGAGAAGAGGAAGCAGTTGGGGTTGGTGGTGCGGTGTTGTTATCACTTGGGAGCCTAGTGAGAAGGAATCTGTACAATTTGGGGTTGATTAAATCCTATTCTTGAAGTGGACACTCGGGGGCAGCCATTTGGTAGGAGAAACATGCATATTGTTTGCTTCAGGTTTGGGCTTTGGCGTTTTTGTACATATGAAAAAGGTGGAATTTGGTTATAGTTGTTGTCATAGTTGGATTTGGTTGGTTGAATAGACAGATCACATAGAGAAGATTGGGTGGTAGCTCCACCGAATTTTTTTATTGACTCTCCCCCAATGCTTATTTTGCGGGAAGAATTTGAATGGGAAGAGGAAAAACAGAAGAAAAGTTAAAGAGATGTTGGTGGGGTTTGTGAATTGTGCCATAGATTTGTTGCTGGCAGAGAGAAAAAGAAGATTAGGTAGAAGAAAAATATGGTTTATTATACACAACATTTGTAAATAACGACATTTAAGTATTAATTATAATGGTTGACTTGATTTTTTTTTTGTATTCTTTTGTCTACTATTTTCTGCTTTGGTCCATGAATCTAGTGTTTTCTTGATTAATCCATCAAGATGCTTACATATAAACAAGCTGGAACCAATCAAAAGGGAACACAAATTGTAACAATGGTTGATTTTCAAGATGAGACAAAAAAATGTTTTATCTCAGCTGGATTTTGCTGATATTCACAAGTTTTAAGTTTGTATTAAGTTCGAATTTTTCCCTAAAATTTTTAATATAGACTATGAGGGAGGATTGCCTATCCACCCAAGCAACTACCTTTTTCTTTAGGTCTGTATCCAACTAACTACTTTAAACCAAGTCAAGTGGCCTAAAATTCCAAATCGAACATAAATTTAACTAGATTTAAGCTGGTACAGAGGTGTTGGGCAGCCATAAAAAGGGTAGGGAAGGTTAGGTGATTAGAATAATCTATTAGCCTAACTTTTTAAATGTGGTAGAGTTATTACAAAGTCTTCAACAGTGAAGATCCTCTGCAGTCATGGAAGAAATTTTGGTGGATGGTTAATTATGAATATCATAACGGCTTGCACCCGCTGCTGCCCTGATAACTGGACAGACAGGGTAGCCAAATGCCAATGGTTGAGTAGATTAGTGGTCCCATACCACACTTTTGAAATTTAGATGATATATTTGTCTAATAACTTCTGAAAAATCCAAATTAATCAGTTGGATAATTGAACTTTGATAATTCATCCAAAAATTGGAACTTATGGCCTACTGTAATAGTACTAGCTAACCTATGCACCAATTTAATTGAAGAAATTCGTTAATTTGAATCAAATTGACATGGAAAAGAAAGCAGTAGCCAGCGGTCCAAAAAGGCAACAACACAAGGGGAAAGTTGGCTGCTTGTCTTTTCCATGTTTTCATCTGTCCATGGCCAAAAAACAAGGGGGCAGTGGAAGGTTTCTTGGTTGTAGCTTTGGATTCAACTCCTCTTTTTTTAATCTAAAATTCCAAAATATTGCCCTCGTCCTCTCCCCTCACTACATGATTTGAAGATGCCATTTAGCTTGTTAATTGGTCAGCTTTGGTTTTGTCAGCAAATCGAAAGAGGCCACCCTATCTCATTATCTCGGTTTAATTTTAAACATGAATGTGATAAGTAAATAGATTTTCTTCTTTGGCTGTGCAAAATATATCCCATGATTAACCACAAAAAGAATATGCATTGTTACCATATTCATTCAACACACGCAAGTGGTAGAAACTAGAAAGGGAAACCATCGCCTGAAACAGCTGTGAAGAATTTGTCAGTTTCACAATTTCAAAACCAAATCAAATCTTTTGTCATCGACCCATTAATGTATGGCGTGTGAATTGTCCCTCTCCTCCTTTTTTGTTGTCAAATGAAGAAATTAGAAGAGACAAATTTCTTTATTTTCTTCACCCCAACTACAAGATATGTCTTTCGTACAGAAATCAGAATCCCTTGTGGTCCACAATGGGAATTTACATAGATTTTCGGGGTTAACAGTTAAACGCGTGAGCTTTGGGGTTTAGAAGTTAGAGCCCCGTTTGGCTCACATGCCGGCAAATGTGCCGGTTAAGGTGGTGTAGCTTAGCTGGCCCTTTTGGCTCAGGGAAGAAAGAAAGGGAAAGGGACATTGACACTGTTGGAGTCACATGTGATGGCCTGCAGCTGTCTCCCCAATATGGCCCTGCCTTTCATAGACTTGTTCTTCTGTTCTGTTGGTCTCCCTTTCAATATTTTATGAAATTTGCACATAACCCATTCTTTTTGTTGCTTTAATTTGTCCAATCCAATCCCTTACATCAATCATTTTTTTTCCACGGAGAATTTTGCTCAAGAATTATTGTGAATTCCTCCGTATGGTTTCTTTCAATTATGGAAATTCTAAAAAAGTACTGTTCATCATCAAGTATATAGCATTAAAAACTTCCGCATCTCAAAACTGTAAAAACCACACGTATACAATAGAATCTTGTTTCTCTAGCTAATGTCCTAACGTTAAAAGAAAAAATAATTGAAAATTTCACATTAATCATACAGTCTGCCAAAATCCCCAACTAAGTTTTCACAATATTAACTATGGCAACTATAAATAGTACTAGAAATTAAGTGTGCTAACCAAAGTCTTTTATGTCATCTTTATACTGTTTGTACTGTTCTTTTCATCATTTATTACAACGACAAGGATCCAGCTAAACCCGCTCATATCTCCTTCGGTTGGTGTCTAGTTAGAACAACTGCATATTTGTATCCTTTTACTACCTAGAAAAAAGACAGGAAGAAATCCAAAAGAATATAGTATACTATATTAACGTTCCAAAAATCACCTAATAAATTTTTTTTTTATTTTGAGTTTATCCGGATTTAAACCCTAATCACTGAAATTAAAAAATCAGTATTTTAACAACAGATCAATTGATAAAATAAACTAATTTCTTTAATGTAGTTTATGTTGTTTTTCCTCTTTTTCAATCATTCACTTCAAATTGCTGCAGTATCCTTTATCCAAGAATTTTTTAGAGAGACTTGACTGGATAAGATTAGCCATTTTCTTTTGTAACAATATTCTCCATAATTTTGTGCTTTAATTTGCCTATGGCTTTTCTTTAGATCGTGTTCACGTATATGGCTTTGAAGAGTTCTTGTTTATCCCACAATGTATGGACGAAAGTATTTTCAATAAAGGAGATTCTTGCCCTTTATTAACTACCTCAAAATTCTTTAATGTAATGCCACATCTCAAACAGCATTTAGCCAGCCACCATTGGATAATATTTATTAGTAAGTGGTTGAAACTTTGTTTTGCAATTAAATATTTCTTTTGATGGCATGCAGAATCAAGTACACAGTTAGCTAGGATGCCCTCATAACAATATTAACCAGCCTACATTTATAGTTTATTTCATCATCAAATTTGGGTGCCTTGAGTCCTTGGATATTTACTATATAGCTTGTTTTGTTAATATCACATTTATGGTGGCAGGGTGGCATTTATTTCCCCTTGCCTGTTCGTGTAAATGCTCTTCATGCTTTATGTCCCGGAGTGATTTATTGCCACCAGGTAAGAATCTCAACACTTACAACTCCATTGGTCTATGTTTCTAACCCTCCTAACGTAACCAATTGGGACAGTTCCACACCATTTCAGCAATAATATCCAGTAAAAGAGACACTACAGCCTAAAATAATTCTAACTACTTCAATGGCAGAGAGCTCGTCTGCACATATCATTGGGTAATACTGATAAAGATAAATGGAATAGTTGTTTCTAAAATAAATATGGAACAGAAGCTAGTTCAATATTAGTTTCAATGGCAGTTCTTAAAGTATGGATGCTAGATAGTTTATAGGCAGGGGCGGGTTTTTCTACATTAAATATTGCAAAAGGAAGACTTCTCTTCATTTGGGGAATTTTACTGGTATTTGATTACGAGCAACACTTAATTAACACCATAAATTTATTTATTTTTAATAAAAGAGATCATAACTTGGAAATAAAGAAATATGTTGTCAGAATTACTAGATGTCACTCTTAAAGTTAATTAGATAAATTAAATGAAATAATCCGAATTCAACACCATAAATTTATATGACAAAGCAAGTTTAATATTGTGAAAATATGCTAACTAGAGATGAGATATAAGCCTGCTTATCCTAATTATTCTTCCGATACGAATTCAATTAGGGTTTTTGAATTCCAAGTGGATTAAGATTTTTTAAAATTTTACCAACTAAGATTTCTTTGTCAGGAAAAGAAAAAATAACAAATTAAGGTCAACAACCATATCAGCTACATTATAATTTGCTGAGAAATTCTGGAAGTCAAATCACATTGTTAATTATCTGTTAAAGTGCTTGAAAGTTACTGCGTATGATAACTGCTCACAGTCTTGGCAGGTGGTTACCTTTGAAAATAAAGTTGATTAGCATTAGTTGACCCCTTAAAGCTTACAAATATGAACAAGATAATGAGCCACGAGGACAAGACATTTAGGGTTAATGACAATGTTAGACTCTGAAGGATCAATGTTTTTTTTCTTGTTAATTCCCTAACTGTGATTACACGCATCACATAGACAAGACAAGTGTATTCACATAGTTCCCATTTTATTGGATGTCTCAATATAACCACAATGACAACCATAAATTCTATGTTAATTTTTAACATTTTTCTACCGGATTTTGACCAAAGAATGGAACTGGGGACACAAGGTCCAAGGAGGGAATCGTGGCTGTTGACAGCAAACTTGCTATCTCTATTCTGATTGTAATCAACATCTGCAGGATGCTTGCATTTGGCCTTTTCCAGTTGTAATATTAGTTCGGGCATAGTTGAATTTTCCAACTGAAACAAATTCCAATACAGCAAGATTTAATTAATCGAATATTTCCCGCGGATGATTAATCAGATACGTAGATTTTGGAGAAAGAAGATTCGGACCAAAGCTTTGGATTATGCTATTAAATTTGCTACTTGTCAAATGGATTGTCTTGCAATGTCTTTTATATAAAAACAGGAATCATGAAAATGATCGGACAAGTTGGTTCCCCCAATGTTACATTCTTCGTGTCTGGTCTTATCAAATTTAGAACTACTTGTCATTCCAAATGTACATGCAACATGATCCATGTCTTTGGGCCAAAACCAATCCTCTTTCATCATTTCTTAGTTCTTATGAATTCTAATCATATTGCTAAAAATGGTACTATTTGTTCGTTTAATTTCTATTGAAAGAATGCGTTTTATTTTATACAGGAAAACTATTAGGAGATGGAATTCTAATTGTTGAAAAGAGGAAGAAATGGAGCCCCTAATTACACTGTACAACAAAGTACCAAAGCTCAAGGATCTTTTCTTCGGCCTGAACCTATTTTATGGGGTTCTTAGCAAGGTTGCTTCTGGGGCAATTGGGCTATAACTGGCAACAAATCAACCCATTTGAAATTCTGTTGGTTGGTCTGAGATTAGGCCTGAAATTTCAATCTGAATATACGAGATTAATGCAGCACTGTTGTCTATGTTGAGAAATGAAAACACTTGTCATGATCCACAAGCATATCCCAGTTCTGAAATCTGGGTATCTCTCCAAGGTTGGAAAAGGGGCAAGAACATGTCAGATTTAGAAAGCCATAGCCCATAACTAAGCTGGTTAGGCCACTTTTACACAGGGCCTGCCGATATAAATGCTTCGGATTTTGTTAGATAATAGTAAGTGATATCGAGCCACGACTTATCGACCATCAATCCATCGCGGCTGCCATAACCAAAATTATTTGCTTCATCACCGAAATTCCAAGGGGATCTTTTCTAGTAAACTAAACATTCTTGTCTATTTAATTTGTAACATCTTAAGACATTTTTATCATGTGTTGTTCAGATTTAATTCCTCCAATAGATGAAACGTGTCGGGTTTTAGAATTGGCCGTTTAAAATGGGAACTTGGGGCTAGTGTAAACATTTCCCGGATCAAGAAACTGAAACGTAGAAGGGAAGGAAGGAACCCTTGGAATTTAGAACGCTCACCTCCTATTTTTGACCCTCTATTGATTTTGACTCTTACCAGAAATACCAACGCACCTAGATTTTGTGTTTTTAGTTCTGCATGGCTAAAATAGATTCTAGTTTTTTTTTTTTTATTCCTTTTTTTTTTAATATTTATCAATAAAATAATTTACAAATTTTTTTTAATTTTTTGAATTTATAAATCATATTCTAATAAAAAAAATCGTAAAAATTTAAAATTTGATGTTTTATATCAAAACTTTAAATCTTAACAATTTACACCAAACCTCTATTTAAAGAAAAAAAAAATTTTTCTATTACTCACTTATATACTGGGGTCGGACAACATAAACTCCAACCCAATTAAGAATCTAAAATTGTACAAGGACCCATCTGTTCATCTGTCACTTTGACTCATTTTCCACTTATCTTGACTGCTCTTCCATTCCAACTTAACTGCCGTTTCATTTGGAACCTGGCTTAAGTAAAACATCCATGTTCCATTCTGTACGCAAGATTGTTGTGTTCATATTAGCACTTTGTATGAGTTTCTTTTTTTTTTCGTTAATGAAAAATTCCAACTCAATTTTTTAAATATTGAAATATATTGGCATAAATTTCTTTTATTTTAAAATTTTACAAACTTATTGTATGATTACAACTTGCTATAATTTACTCTAAAAAGTTAAAAAAAATGATTCCTTAAAAAATATGATAAAGAAATCGATTCTTTTTAAGTAAAATTTTAATTTTAAATTTTATAAATAAAAAAATAAATTTAAAAGAATTTACTCTCTTAAAAATTTAATTTAACTTGATTTTAAATTAATCTGAATGCAAAGAAACTTTCAAACATCGAAGGTTTTTAAATTAAAAAAAATAATTTTATAAAAAACCTTTAGATGTATGGTCAATTTTGCTCTTTTGATTCAACAATAACAAAATTTTAAAAATATTTTTAAGATAAGAAAAAAAAAGTCATTAGCAAATGATATTCAATTAAGTTAAATTGAAGAATCATATGAAAAGAAAAAAAAAAAAGGGGGCTATCAAGTAGCCATGTTCTCAACTAAACTTTATGGGAACGCCGGCAATTAACATTTCTTGATTAGAAAAATATTAAGCAAAGCTAGCAAATATTAACAAATAAAATAAAATAAAAAATATAATAATAAAATATTCTAATATTAATTTTCAGCCTTGCCCATGAGATTCCAATTTTCCACTCCCTGACATAGACATGCAATATGAACACCACTTATCTTTAACCTCAACAAGTGTTAATTTTTTTTATGAAAAATTCTCAATTAATTATTCTCATTTTCCCCTTTCAATGATATTGAAATTAAAAAAAAAAAAAGTTAGGTTTGATTACCGACCATAAAAATTAAATAAATTTAAGATGTTTGTGAATTCCACAATTGTATTCAAATAATAATAATAATTGTCATTATTAATAAATTAAAAAATAAAAGGTGTGGATGTTAATGTTCATCGAGCTCATCGCCAATATTTATAAAATTTTTGAAATTAATTAAATATTAATAGTAAGTTTGTTCTTATCTTAATCTAATTTCTTTAATATTATTTTCTTGTTTTTGGTAACTTACCTTTCAAATTTGTTAATATTTAAAACTGAAATTAATTGCAATTTTTTTTTTGGTCAATGCTTGTGGTCCATCCATAATCACAATATTAAAATAAATTTTTTATTGAATTATGATTACTTCCATTTTCCATAAACTTTTTTTAAAATATTTTATTGGGAAAATTTTTATTATTATTATTTTCTCTCTCATCTTCTTTTATTAGAGCTGTTGGATTTGATTTGAATATTTCACAAGAAAAGTTCTGCCCTTTTTTTTTAATGGTTTTCTTTTTGAAAAGAGATATTTGGCCTAGCCGTTACACCTCACGTATTTGTTGGGCATAACGTGTTAATGATTTTTTTATTCGAAAAAAATACTATTTTATTTATAAAGTTTATATCCTTACTAATAAATTGATAGGTTTTATAATAAAATTTTAATATTTATTTGTTAAACCTACCACAAAATATTAAAATTAAAAAAAATTCCCTTAAATATGGGGAAAAAAAATTAAGAGACCCATATTGTTGAAAAATATCAAATATTATATATATATATATAAATATGTATATTTGTCTCGATGTATTTTTCACGAGTTAAATTTATTTTAAATATAATTAATAATTTATGTATTCGTATCATATAAAATATTAAAATATTATATTTTATATAAAAATAAGCATGAAATACATATTTTTTAATTTTGTTAAAATTTTTTATAATTTTTATTAAAATTTTAAATTATATTATTTTTATTTTTTTATCTGTTATTATATCATATTTAAAATTGATAATTTTAATTTTTAAAAAAATGAATATGTTTTAGATTTATTTTAAAATTTTTATCACAAATTCTCTATTTTTTATATTTAAAATGATTAAAATTAAAATTTTAATATTTTATGTTTAGTTCACGTGATTGTTGATAATTCTTCAATTTCTTTGTCTCTTTCCTTTCAAATTGACCAAACAAAAATACAAAATTAAATTATATATGTAATTTAATATGATAACAATATTGTTATTATTATATAATATTACAACCCATGAGTAAAATTATTTACATCAGGTAAGCGGGAACATGATATCAGCTAATATATTGATATTATCATGCCTTCGAGAGTCACTTTACAGATTTCACATGGGGCTAGGGTGATGTTGGTTTGGTGAGACAATTAATAATTAAATATACTTATTTTATGAAATATGAATGAAACAGAGGAGTTTAGCACTGCAATTTTTGGGTCTCATGTTTTTATTTTTGGATGTTAGCTCAAGTTATTAGAAATTTTTTTTTTTTTGAGTTTAAATTTGTTTGAGAAATTGTAAAAAAATATTTATTATAAATTTATTTAAATTTATTTTAAATATATATATTTATTGAAGGAAGTAAGAAAAGTTTTAGGTCTAGTGGAGATTTTCAATCTCATCGTTGCTCATTTATTCCAAGTATATCCTTACTTTTTTTTTTTTATTACTTTTGAAGGTATAATGGAAGGACAAAAATATCTTTGATACTTAGTTTTTTTTTTTTATTTAAAAAATTTTATTAATTCAAAATAATGAAAATTTATTATTATAATAAACTAATAAATAAAAATATTTTGTAATTAAATAAATAATTAAAATAAATAATTACATAAATAATAAAATAAATATTATCAAATTTTAATTTAATATGAATAAATAATTTTAATCTAATAAACATTAGACATTAATCTAATATCTTTGATAATTTATTATTATTATTATTTATTAAAATATAATTTTTTTATTAATTTTAATTTTATTATTATAATAATTAATCTCATTTTTATCGAAATTCATTCATATGTATCCAAAAAAAAAAAAAAACGATCGCTTTTTACTCAATTAATGGAATGCTCTATTTCTTATCGTTATTTTTTTTTTTCTGGTAGTCACTCAGTTTTATTTTTCCAATGATTTTATCATTCGCTAAGTGGCAAAAGTTTATATTACAATGACTTTTGCTTCTTTTTTTTTTTTATACATAAAAAATGTAATGGAAAGAAAATAATTTGAAATTGGAAATATGTTTTTTTTTTTAATTTCAAAATTTTTAATGTGTTTGTAATTTTTTTTTCCCTTCTTTTACGTAAGGCAACACATTATAGCTTTGCCTTAGCCCACCCCTCCAATTTTTTTTTTTCATTTTCTAGACAATTTCTTCAAGCCTTGGCAACCTAATTTTACTTGGCATTCACTCAAAATAAAAAGAAAATAATTAACTATTTTTTTAGTATATTTTAAATAAAATATACCCCACTTTCATTATCGCTTTAAAAAGAAAAAAAAAAAAAGAGAAAAGAAAAAATCATCGACCCACTTTTTTATAATTTCTTTTAATTTTTAATTTATCAGATTCCAATCAAACACAAATATCAATATCTTTATATAATAAAATAATTAATTAATACAAAATAATAATATTTCATTAAAGCCCCCATTTTTGAATAATTTTCTTTTCCAGTATTTTATTATATTAATCTTAAATTTAGACAAGATTAAAGAAAAGTTAGGAACCTAAATTAGCCTGTTCAACAACAAAAACAAAACCCCTCTTTATTCTCATCATTTTTCTTTTTTCAAAATAAATTTTTTTTTCACAGACAGCTTAAAATCAAAATCTTTTTATTTTTTTTCTTCTCAAATCTCATTCTATCTTCCAAAAATAATTTACAAAATTTAAAAAAAAAATTAGACACCTTCCATAATCTCTGTTTCAATTTAACTGAAAAAAAAAAATCTTTTAGTTACGAAATCAACTCCAAAACTTGTACCAAAAACTTAATCTTTTCCTGGTTTGAACTTAAAAGCTCTGTTCTTTCTACTTTGTTTTTTTCCTTAAAAATTTTAAACTTGTTTTTTAGTTGTTTGAGCTTAAAACCCAAATGAGTTTTTGATAAAACCTCAAAAAAAATATTTTTTTTCTTTATAAAGGTTTAAGTGTTAACTATGGAGTCAAGAGAAGCTGTTACCGGTACTACTACCGCCGCTGTTACTGGTACTACTACTGCCACTGCCACTGGTGGGGTTACGGTGGTAGGATCCGATGCTCCGTCGGACTACCACATAGCTCCAAGGTCCGAAAACTCGACCCAGAACCCGAACCCGACTCCGGGATCTGGTCAGCCGCAGCAGCCTCCTCCGCAAACGGTGGCGCAACCAGTACCTCCGCCGGTTTTGGTGGCGGGGATGCCGGTGAAGAAGAAGAGGGGAAGGCCTAGAAAATATGGACCGGATGGTTCACTCACTATGGCGCTCTCTCCAAAGCCTATATCGACGGCTGCGCCGCCTCCGGTGATCGACTTCTCCGTCGGGAAGAGAGGGAAAGTGAAGTCGCCGACGTCGGTTTCCAAGGCTAAGTACGAGTTGGAGAATTTAGGTGAGAAACAATTAACCATTTTGGTGAATACGCCTTTTGAGTTTCAAGTGATTTGGTGGTTGTTTCCATGTTAAAAGTTGGATTCTTTTGTGTTCATGGTGATGGTTGTTTCGCTTTGTTTGAGTTGTTTGAAAGTGTTTTAGTTTATAGGGAGAAAAGGGTTGAGGGGGGGGGGGTGTTGAGTTTTAAGCGTGTGATAGTGTTGGGTAGATGTGGGACCTGAGAGCTGTGACTAGATGCCCCTAGTTGAGAGATCTCTCGATAAGTGTGTGTGGTAGTTTTGGAAGGATGGTGAGAGTTTTTATGGGTTGGTAATGTAGGAATGATGGAATCTTATTGTTGATTGTCCTTTGGCTTTGCCACTTGGCATGCTTTATTGGAAGAAAATTTTTTGGAAGTTACCTGCTTTGTGGCACCTGCTCAAGTCTGCCAAGTGATGGTGAAGAGACCTGGATATGAAACCTGTCTGCCATTTGCTGTCTGATCTTATTACCATATGGAGGAGAAGGAAGTTGCTTTTATGTGCTTTGTGTTATTGAGTTTTGATTTACGTTCTTGGTTTCTTGGAATAATAACTCGTATGCTTTTGATATTTTGTGGCTATATTTCAGTTGTGTGATTCTTTCTACCATTTGGGTTGAATAATATTCCAGTTTGCTTTATGCTGTTTTTGCAATTGTCTCTATGTTGTGGAAAATCTCTTGCAGAGAGAAAACTCCTATATCCAGTTGCTGATTTTGTAAGACTATCTCCTTGCAGGTGAATGGGTTGCATGCTCTGTTGGTGCTAATTTTACGCCGCATATCATCACTGTTAATGCTGGTGAGGTATGTTGAAAACATAACTGTTATTTTGAAGTGTACTTACATTCTGTATTAAGGTTATGGGGTATTATTATATTTGGCATGAATGCAAAAGCTTCATAATTTCATTGCCGAAATTATATGGTTTGAGGATACTGTGAGTTTCATTCTGATGTTTAGACAATATAAGAACAAACTTGTTAATTTAGTACATCGGTGGCTTTCTTTTTGGTGTTTTAGGACGTAACGATGAAGATTATATCATTTTCTCAACAAGGGCCTCGAGCTATATGCATTCTCTCTGCAAATGGGTTGATCTCAAGTGTCACCCTTAGGCAACCTGATTCTTCTGGGGGTACATTGACATATGAGGTAATGTTCCATTTCGCTTTAATTATAGACTGCTTATGATGAAACTTTTGAATTATATGGGTATTAGCATGGATACTCATTCTATACTTGTGCCTTTACAGTTCATTCCTTTTGAAAGTTTAATTCTCTATGAAAACGTAAAATTTTTTCATAGTTTAATCCTTAACACTTTAAAGCATGAAGACTGAATTTCTTGTGTTTCTAAAAATTTACTCGATCAACAGTTGTGAGCTGTTGCATGAACATTGTACTGACCCGCGTGTGATGTGCACTGTGCGCATAAGTAATTTGTTGTAGTTATGGCATGCACTTTTTCTTTTCCATATATATTATTTTTGGAGTTAAATGGTCATCTGAGCATTCCCTTTTTAGATATTGAATGTATTTAAAATATAATATCCTTTTGAAGTTGCAACATGGCCTCCTCTTCATAATAATTCTAGATTTTCAACTCTAATGTTCATCAATCCTATTTTTTTAAATTAGAACTGTCTTATCTACATAGGGAACATGAAATTGGTATTTGAATTTTTGGTTGTTACCTAGAAATGTGGAATTAACAGAAATAAAAAGTAGCAACATGTTGAAGCAACAATTGATGTTTTTGTCTATATACAGCTTGAAAATAAATTGCTTGATCTTTTTCTTTTTGCTAGAGAAAAACACTGCATAATGAGAGATCAAGAAACCATTTCCTGCTCTATTAGATGTTGATATTATACTTGGCATTGTGATCTGTGCAAGTAAAAATTATATATATTCGCTACTTCTATTTAAGATAACTTTGGAGCTGACCTGTGTTTCTTGCAATGACCATTGAAATGACAACTTTTTTATTTTTCGGCAAATATGATGCTCTATAACTGTTAGTTAGAATATTAGAATAATTGGTTCAAGATATTTGGCTTAAAATCAAAGGACAAAGTAATCCTTTTCTGGTAAACAGTGTGAAATGTTTTAGTGTGAGTTGTAGGAAGCAATGATAGGGTTGTTCTGCTTCTACTTAGGCTTTATTAGTACAGTTTTCTTCAACTGTGAGAGTCTTAGCCATTAAAAATGAGAAGAATTAGGAGTAAAGTAACTATTGACCAATGACTGTGGCTAAACGAGGTATTTGGAGTTAGTGGCAGCCTGAAGAAAATGCATGTTGACTGGAATATATCGTTGATCCTATAGCGTTTATAGACTTTCCTTAATCTGCCTATTTCTGGGGTGAAGTTTTACTTTGTTTATTTTATCCTTCATCAGCAGACATCCCATCTCTTCTCAAATTTCTTGCAGGGTCGTTTTGAGATACTGTCCTTGTCTGGTTCATTCATGCCCAATGACAGTGGAGGAACAAGAAGCAGATCTGGTGGGATGAGTGTTTCATTGGCAAGTCCAGATGGGCGCGTGTTAGGTGGTGGAGTTGCTGGTCTGCTAGTAGCTGCTGGCCCTGTGCAGGTTTGGCTTCTGTTTTGTCAGTGCCATCCTCTTCCCTGTTTTTCTTCTCCCTATCTCCCTCTGTTGTTTCTCTCTCTTACTGGGTTTTCACAGCTTCCCTTCAATCAAATGATTACCTCAAACCCTGGTGAAGACAAAGCTTCTAAATTTCTTACTTTCTGTTGTTTTGAACCAGGTTGTAGTGGGCAGTTTTCTGGCAGGGAACCAGCATGAGCAGAAGCCTAAGAAACAGAAGCACGAGTCTATGTCAACTACAACACCAATGGCTGTCATTCCCGTTTCTAGTGCCGAACCAAAACTAAACATCTACTCATCCTTCCGCGGCGATAGTTGGTCTTCGTTGCCGTCAGATTCAAGGAATAAGCCCACTGACATTAATGTATCTTTGCCTGGAAGCTAATCCAAATTTCCTTATCATGCAGTATAAGGCTTGATACTGACAGCACTCGCAATCAAAGTACAACTAATGAATCTCATTCTCACCTTTGTTGTTGTTTTATGTGTAAGCTTATTGACTTATCACAAAGTACTGGCATGTTCATTTTCACCTGGGGTTTTTTTGACCCTATTTTTTTTCATCAGTAGCTCAGTTAGTCACCTGATCAGATAGGCTTCAGCCGCTGTCGTGTTATGCAGAATACTTTGTAACGTTTATTGAGAGCATTGGCCTTTCTTCCAAGTGATGGATTGTGATTTAGAAAACCAGTATCTTTTGAACATCTCATGTTTATTGCTATTGGCTTGTTTATGTAGCGTCAATTCAGTTTTATTATTGGTCCAGATATAACAATAATAATAATAAAAAGGGCTTTCATCCATCCACCCATATTTGCTACAAAATCTTCACATGATTAGCTTGTATTCATAATGTTAACTCTGTAGGAAAGCTTCATCAGGATCATTAACATACGACACTTAAGAAACATACGAAACATACGAAAATTTATTACAGATATCAGTCATTTGGTGAAGAAACAACAAAAGGACACTAACAAAGGCCGGTTCATTCCTTGATACGACGAGGTCTGACGATACGATCAATGAGCCCATAATCAACAGCCTCTTGAGCTGTGAAGCGTTTAACCTTAGATATGTCCTGTTTAATCTGCATGTGCACATTTGTTATTAATTCTGTTTCGACACATAAAACAGTCAGGAAAACGAGAAACAAATGAAATTTCTGCAAGGCGGGCAAATATAAATTCGAAAGGCATATTTCTCGTGAATGTTTTTGTTTAACCACTGTCCAATAGCTGTTTAGATCTAAAGCACAAAAGGGGAAGCAGGCAATACTCAAAATGAATCAAACAGAGAAATTATACTAATTCACTTTTGAGCTTGAGCTTTTAACATACTCACCTTCTCAAAAGACTGGCCCGTGTTCTTAGCTAGCTCACTGTAAAGGTAATCTCTGACTTTAAGAAGCTCGTTTGCTTCATTACTGATATCATCAGCCTGTCAAACATTTGATAATTTCATGATCATCACAATCATAACATTAAAAAGTATAATATAATTTGCCATGACATCCTGCAGTCATACCTGACCACGAGCTGCACCAGCTGGAGGCTCCAGAGAAATTCTTGAAAGAGGCATTGCAGAGCGGTAACCCTTCATTTAGCATAGCAGAAAACAAGAAGAGAATGTTTTCAATTTTCAGCTCTAAATAACAGCTGCATCACATAAGGCATAAAATAAAAATTCACAATCCAGTGGTAGGCTACAGGACAGAAATGATGCACCTATCATGAGTTAGAAAAGCATTTTCTGGTTGCTAACTTTACATTCAAACCAGCGTTAAAGAACATTTTGAGAATCACTACATAGTCAGCATAACACAAAAAAGTTAGTGTAACTTTTAAAATTTTGAGGAACAACTTCATGCATCATTCCACAATAATTTATAGCATTCACTTACAGGAATAACACCACAAAGTTTATAGATTTAGATGGAAGAGAAGAGAAACATTACCTTTTCCCCAGCTGCAAGAAGGAAGCTTGCTAGATTGAAGGCATAGCCTAAACAGTGGGTGCCGATAGGAGTCTTCAAGCTTTTCACGGTGTCATAGAGAGACAAGCTTGGATAAATCTGAAAGCAGAGCCAGTCCATATCAGATAGTGACCAGAGACAAGAAACTAGAAATTTAAATATATATAGATCAGCAAAAGCTTTAAATTAAAAAAAAAAAAAAGAAACCTTACATCTCCGCCAGGACCATTAATGTACAAGTAAAGCCTGTTATTGTTATCAATAGAATCAAGGTATAACATTGTTGCCAATACTTGGTTGCTAAATTCCTCATCTATATGCTCTGTAATGAAGACAACTCGCTCTCGATACTGCATCCAAAGTACAAGAAAACAAAAGATTCATGCAATAATCAAAATCTAGTACAGATGCCAAAGGTAAATCCATAACAGGTTATTAAACCACTTTTGCAAACTGAAAGCAATTAATATAACAGCAGGACAGTAAAACAAGGTTGACAAGAGTAGAAAGAGCGTACATTGGAATCATCTCCTACATAATATGACCCAAAACAGTATGCATGTTAAAATCTGTAAAGTTTTTAACTAGGATCTCCATTCTTATAATGTAAAATTATTTAAGATTGCTTACTAGGGCATTCCATATATCAACCCACTGCCAAGTTTCTTGACCAGGGGCTCTATAGGGAACTTTGGGAGTTCCCATAGGCATCATCACAACTCGTTCCATTGTTGGATTACAGTTTCGTCTTCTGCGTACAAAGGAACACACAACAGTCAAGAGATGCGAAGAACTAAACCTCTCCATTTTCCATGAAAAAAAAGTAACTAGATTATAACAACAAACAGGCAGGTGTAGCAAATAAATAATGTGTTGTCAAACATGCTAAAATGCTTCAAGGAGCAAGCTTTTAATCAAACTTATCAAACATAATCCTTAAAAGATGCTCTTTTTCTTTTCCTTGGAAACAAAAATAAATTTCACATACAAATTTTACTCCCAAGAAGCACACTGTGTAAAATCCAAAATTCAAATTTATAAACTGCAAAATTGCTCTAGAGAGTCCCATAATCAAACTAAATAGGAACAACTCCAAATCTCCAATCACAAGCCAATGTTTCGAAACTAGCCTCTAAAGTCTAAATCCATTAAGCAAGATTAAGCTAATAGTAACAGATAAATAATAACAATCGAAACTACAGACAAATACTATAAACAAACAATTACCCGCGTTGGAGGCTCTTATTAACTCTGCTAAAGAAGTCTGCATTTAAGCTTGGTTTCCCAGTCGCAAACAAACCTTTTAAAAATGAAAATTTAGCAAAAAAAAAAAAGGGAAAAAATCAGAATTTAGGGTAGATAAAAAAAATTGGAAGCAGATTATAGAGTGAAGAATACGAACATACAGGGAGATTGAAGCTTCAACCCAGCGTAAATCTTAGTCCCACAACTGCAAAACAAGAAAAGAAGAAAATACAAAATACACATTTCATAACGTAAAAAATACACCATACATGTATTATACAGAGGAAGAAAGAGAACCTGAGAGAGCGATGTTGAAGATTTGTATTAAGTGAGGTTGCCATTGTTTTTGGGGTTTGAAGAATAAGATAAGAGTTTTATTAGGATTTAGGAAGAGGAATGGGAAGAGGCTTGAGATAGGGTTGGAAGACAGCAAAGATCTGATGGAGCCGTTTTTATCGTAGATATGTTCGTGAACAAATCTCTGCCTGTTGGATTAGATTTAGATTAAAAAAATAATGCAAACGGGACCACCAGATAGCTGCCTTTTGTAGAACGACAGAGATGTTCGTACTAGCTCGTTTTCGTTTACGAGAAAAACGTAAGCGTTGAGCTCGAACACCATTAGCTGTATTTTTTTTCTTTTTTTCTAGAATGTTAAAATTTTTTCATTTGAACCAAGTTAGAGTACCCAGCAGTCACTGTGATCCAAGTAACATTATTTCTTGGGTATATTATATAATTATATTCTAAAATTTAACGCGATTTGAATTTATCACATGAAATTTAAAAATAAAATTTAATCATTTTAAATTATGTATCCATACAACTTTGTTAGTTTTCTTTGAACACTGTCTATAATAAAGTGACAAGAGTATCCTTATTGCTACAAATTTGATCTTCATGCATTTGAAACAAAAAGCATAATTTTGTTACTTATAATCCAATCATCTAATTTAAAAATGATCAAAAGTTTTCATCCAAGATTCAAACCAAAAAACCTTTCAATTTTGATTAAAAGGAGTTTTTTGAGGTAAAGTTTAAGCAAAAAGTAATAGAAAATCGTTGAAAAGGCAATGGTCGAAGCACTTTGGGTGCCATTAAGCAAAAAAGTGATAAGGCATAATTACTTTGTATTGAGTAAATTTTTATAATCTAACAAAGTATATATGATTCTCACTTTCATTTCATTAAAGTTGGTTGAAATATTTTGTTTAGGGTTTATTAAATTTAAAAACTTTAGGATTTTTTTTATTTTGAATAACTAAATTATAGATATGTTGTACAGTTTTTATACATGGGTTATTTTAGTTAAGTTTAGAGTCTTTTATGATCACAATATCTTAGTACATCACGATACAATAGTTTCATTAATGCTACATTGT
The DNA here is from genome assembly GCF_002303985.1 of Durio zibethinus. The sequence goes on along the minus strand of NW_019167838.1, from coordinate 3,208,395 downwards.
GGGTAATAGTTTAACATTCATGTGAAAACTATAGATTTTTGCACTCTAAAATTAGGAATATTCTGGTTTGCCTAAGGAAGGGGATGATAATAACTATGGGTAGTGTTGCATTTCAAATTTTTTACTGCCAATAATGTTTAAATATACATTTTTGAAATAGACTTCAAAATTTGTTTTTGCAAATGTGGAATGAGAATAAAAACACTTAAATTTTATCATGGTGGATCATTTATCTGAATTCTTCATAAGGTCTAAGTAGGAAGGGATGTTGCATAGGTTGATAATTTTCCCTAAACTGATTATCATATATTCAAGTGCAAAAATGGGTTATAAAATCAGGCTATAAATCCATTAGGGAAATGTATTATTGTGTTTCTAAGCTATCTTTGGATGATGGATTAAAATAAATTTGTTCAGATAGAGATATTAAAGCTATGGCTTGTAGTCATAACAACAAAAGAATAATCCCAATTTATGTTGTAGCTTGTACACCTCATTTTTTTGTTGTTTATCCATGTACACCATGTGTGAATAAAAAAGATGTAAAAAAAGGTCAACCTAGTGTTGTTAATTTGGATGAAAGTAATGAAGTTGAAAATGTTGATAAGAAAATTGGAAATGTAGATGAGGAAGATGAGGTTAATAAAAGAAGTGATGAGGTTAGTGTACACAGTGATGAAGATAGTAATAAAGATGATAGTGATTATCAAGTAAACAGTAATGGTTATTCTAGCAGTGACTCTAGTTGGTTGAATGAAGGGTTTTCATAATCTCATGATATTTTTTAGGATGAAGAAGTTGTTGGTGATTTTAACCAAAGGGAAAGGGAAAATGCTAATATTAGAGAACCTAGTCTAGATCTAGTGGTTCAAAGTAATGATGTAAATGAGGAGTTTAGGGATAATGTGGTAAAAGATGGTGATTTACACAGTGTTCATGAATCTAATGATAAGGGAAAGCAATATATTGTGTTTAATGAAGAGGTTGATATGAAAAATCTAGAGTTAAAAGTTGGAATAAACTTTATTAGTGCCTATGTTTATAAAAGGGCACTGAATGAGTATTGTGTGAGCAGAGGCTTTGACTATAAGTTCAAAATAAAAGATGGGAGAAGATTACTACTTCATGTGTTATGGATTGTGAATGAAGGATATATGCTTCTAAGATGAGGAAAGATCGAAGCTTTCAAATCAAGACTTTTAATGAAGCATAATTATCGAAGGGAGTTCAAGATTAACCAGTTTACTGTACTTTATTTGGCTGAAAAATTTTGTAATGACTTAAAAGATAATCCTAATTGGAAAACTTAAAAGAGTAAGATAAAAATGTCTAGAAAGTTGAAAGTTGATGTATTTATTTCTCAGGTGCATAGAGCTAAAAGAAAAGCTAAAAAAATGATAGAAGGGAATATAAAGTTGCAATATTTTAAATTATGGGATTACTGTGACATGATTCAATAGACAAATCCAGGGAGCTCTATGTCATAACGTATAGATCTGTGAACTTACCGCTAGACTTGGAATGAAAAGAAGTCACCACCAATATTTTTTGATTAGGTGTGATTGGCCACTTGATTGAATTTGATATGCAAAACAGATGTTAGGTTCGAAAGTCGATTATGCATAGGAAAGGTTGTAGCACCCCCAAAATGCTCATTCAAGGGATGGTACTAGTTTGATTTCGAATTATCTAAGCCTTACTCATTTTTATAATTTACCAGATAATTTATGAATTTTATTAGAACAATAAAACCTTTTCAAAATTTTTATTCATTTATTTATTATTTTGAAAACATTATTTTCAAAAAAAAAAATTTGAAAAAATTTTTTTAAATATATTTTTCAAAAAAAGATATTAGTGGCAAAAGTAATTTTTTTAGTTCATTTGTGTTTTTAAAAAAAGAAAATAATAAAATAAAATAAAAATGGGTTAGAAATAAAATAAAATCAAATAAAAAAAAATAAAAATGAAAAAAAAAACCCACGATCAGGTCGGGTCAAGACGCGGGTCAGTGCGTGAGTTTTTGAGTCGACGAGTGGATCCTAGGCGATCAAAATGATGTCATGTAGAGGTGGTATATAAGGCACTCTTCAGTTTTTTTTCCTCAGAACTCCAGAGCCTTTCTCTCTCTACACCCCAAAACCTCTGACCTCTTTCTAGAAAGTCCACTGAAAAATTTAATTAAAAATTGAAAACCCCACCTATTTCTAGAAATTTCGTCAAAAAATTCAATCAAAAATTGAAAACCCATCGGTTTCTGAAAAACCTGTCGGATTCTAAAAATCTCGTCGGAATCTTGTTGGAAACTTCAACCTTCGCTGAAAAATTTCATCAAAAAATTCAAAGTTCTTTAGAAAACCCAAAAAAACCCAAAAAATTTTTTAAAAAATTCTTAGATCATCCTAAGACTTCCCTAAACCTTCTACAATCCTAAATTCACCTCCAGAAACCTGAATTCACTCCCAGAACCATAAATTAACCTCAAAATCCCAAGATCAAATTCTAAAACCCTTTTTGCCCAAGAATTTCTTAAACCTACTTTCAATGATTTTCACTCTGTTTTTCTGTGTCTCTCGATGTGTTCTTATTCTGTAGAATTAGTCCAATTTATAGGCAGCCTAGGATCAATTCAAGAAACGAACATAATCAATCCCAGGCTTGATTCCTGGGATTGCATTATGTCCAGATAAGATTTTAAGGCCAAAATTTCAACAGTTGTATTAATTTGATTCTGTGTTGACCAAAAGGATTTCGATCCTGATTTTCTCATACAGGTTGAATCAAAAGGAAAGCATAAAAAAAAGAAACAAAAAAAATAAAAATAAAGATAATAATAATAATATAATAATATAAAAATAAAAAATAAAAATAGTAATAATAATAATAATGATAATGAAAGTATCTACTTGGACCAAAATGGGCTATAATAGACCTAACCAAAATAGGCTAGACCAAAATGGTCCTAGTTAAGCCCAGTTGAAGATGGCCTAATCGGGCTTGGATCAAAATGGGTCTAGTTGAGTCCGGATCAAAATGGGCCTAATTGGATCCGGACCAAAATAGGTGTCTACAACTGTCTTTTTTTGCATATCTTTGTTAGACAAAGATGTTACAAAGACTCAGACACCCACTCTGGTCTCGAATTTAAAAAATGACATGGACTGAACCAAGGTTGAGTGATTGAGACTAAACCACGAGTCAAGAGAGGCAACTAGAATCGATTTGAGGTAAAAAATAAATGATCGAGATGAAACCACGAATCATAAGCAATGATCTAGACTGAGTCAAGATAAAATGATCAGGACAAAATCACAAGTCAAAATAAAACGACTAAGATCGAGTTAAAATTGAGAATAAATGATCGAGACGGAACCACGAATCATAAAAAATGATTTGGACTGAGCCAAGATCAAACAACTGAGACAAAATTATGAGTCAAATGAGATGACCAGGACCAAGTCGAGGTCAAAAATAAATAATCAGAAAGGAATCATGAATCATAAAAAATGATCTAGACTGAGCCAAAATCAAGCAACCGAGATAAAATTATGAATCAAATGAGGTGACCAAGATCGAGTCGAGGTCGAGAATAAATGATTGGGATAAAATCATGAATCATAAGGAATGATCTGGACTGAGCCAAGATCAAGCGACTGGGATAAAACCACGAGTCAAATGAGACAACCAAGATCGAATCGAGGTTGAAAATAAATAATCAAGATGAAACCATGAATCAATAGAGATGATCTAGACTAAGCCAAGATCAAGTAATCGAGGCGAAATCACAAGCCAAAATAAAGCGACCAGGACTGAGTCAAGATCAAGTGATCGGGACGAAACCACAAATCATAAGAAATAACCTAGATTGAGCCAAGATCAAGTAGGTAAATAATGTAAATACATGCCTTATCTTGGATGCAGATGAATTATTAATTATGGTACTAAAGGTTCTGTCCTATTCATTTTTGTACACCTTTAGCAGAGAAACCATTGAATGTTATCTTACATGTTTATCTTCATTGTGCATTTTAGTGAAGAAATCCCTTTTCACATTTGGTAAAAAAACTATTTTTCACCAACCCAGAGGTATATTTTTGGTAAAAAATCATCTTTTATCAACCTGGAGGCATGTTTTTGGCAAAGGAACTTTCTCGTTCACTTATATATTTATCCCAAAGAAAGCAATGGAAGTCAACTTCTTCTTTTTTTTTTTTTTTACGGTTCATATTTTGCCTTTATCTCTTTCAGTCCTTCAAAATGACACACTTCTTAAGACTTTATTCAATTATTAATAATTATCCTAATTTCAAAGCATGAGGATGCAAGTTATGCATTTCTTCCATTCATGGTAAAATATAAAGAAAAATGGGCAACGTATAAGATTTAGAGAATAATAAGATGATTTTAATTTATTTGGATAATCAGCTATAAATGATGGTGTGAAGGAAAAAGAATGCACAGGAATGGTTATTTGGGGTAGCAGTGCCCCAAGATAAATGATTAGATAACCATGATAACAAATCTCGGATCTCCTTTAAAAACTTAATTAAAACTTCATGTCCTAACATTTCAAAGCTCTTTAAAATTTACTGTCCCTGATATGCCTTCCTAAGTAGTGCCAATTTTAGTTGCCTTTTAGAGTTTTAACCCTTCCATTGGTTCCAAGTTGCCCTTTCAAGTTTTTGACTTAAATTTCTCTTTTTTTGTTTTTTTTAATTTTTTTGGTTCAAACTGCCTTTTCGGGCTTTTGATTTGACCTTTCTTTTTTTGTTTTAGATTAAGCAAAATACTTCTTTACTAAGTCAGAATTGACAGAGCCAAAAAGTTCATCTCCATCCATTTTTAACAAGATCAAAGCTCCTATCGAAAAAGCTCTTTTTACCACATAAGGCTCTTTCTAATTTTGGGTATATTTTTCTCTATTATCATGCTGACTTGGAAGAATTTTTTTGAACATTAACTCTTCTTCTTGAAACTATCGAGGTTTGACTTTTTTTTCATGAGCTCTCATCATTTTTTTTGGTACAATTGGCCATGGCACAGGGCCATCAATATCTTTTCCTCAATAAAGTTCAATTGCTCATAGCGTTCTTGAATCTATTTAGCTTCCTCTAATCCCACTTCTCTTAGGACTTTTAGAGATGAGATTTTTACTTCCACTGACAATACAGCTTTCATATCGTAAACTAAGGAGAAAGAGTTACCCTAGTAAAGGTGCGAATGAAAGTTTGATACATATGAAGAGTAAAAGATAATTTCTTGTGCCAATCCTTGTACATTTCAGTCATCTCCTTCAGAATTCTTTTGATGTTCTTATTTGTAGCTTCCACTGCTTTATTCATTTTTGGACGATATAGGACTGAATTATGATGCTTGATCTTAAACTAAGCACATACTTCTTACATCATCTTGTTATTTAAATTCTTTGCATTATCAAATATGATTCTTTCTAGAAGCCCATATCTATAATTTATTTCTCTTTTGATGAATTTACAGACCATTAATCTAGTCACCGCTGTGAAAGAGGCAACTTTGACCTATTTGATGAAGTAGTCAATCATTACAAAAATAAATCTATTCCTATTTGAAGCCTTTGGTGTGATGGGGCCAATGACATCCATGCCCCACATAGAAAATAGCAAGATGGTGCTATGACATATAAAGCACTGGGTGAAGCATGAATCTTGTTAGCATAAATCTGGCAATTATGGTACTTTCAAGCATAATTGATGCAATCTTTTTTCATTGTCAACCAGTAATATCCAACCCCCATAGCTTGTCTTGTCATCATGTGCCCATTTATATGTGCTTCACATACACCACTGTGCACTTCTTTAATAATTTTTTTGGCTTCAGATGCATTTACACAACATAATAACAATTGGTCCTTACTTTTTTTAGACAAAGTTTCCCTATCTAAAAAGAATCCTATGACCAATCTTCTTAAGATTCTTTTATCATTTTCTATGACTAGGTTTGGGTACTGCTGGTTCTTTAGATATTGCATAATATCATGATACCAGGGATGACCATCTTTCTCTTCTTCCAAGTTGGCACAATGTACTGGTATGTTTTTTATATCCAATTTGATAGGTTGAATCTCTACAGTATTAACAATCTGTATCATTATGACCAAGATAGCCAAGGCATCTATAATCTGATTTTCTTTTTGAGGTAAGTGTTCAAACTGAATTATTTTAAATTATTTGCACAGCTTTAAAATCTATTTATGATAAGGGATGAGTTTTGAATCCATTGTCTCGCATTCACCTTTCAGTTGATAAATGACTAAAGCTGAATCTCCAAACACTTTTAATGTTTCAATTTTTTTGTCCAAAATAACATGCAACCACATGACACAAGCCTCATATTCAGCTACATTATTGGTGCAAAGAAAATTCAATCTTGCTATAACAAGATAGTGGTGCTCTATTGGAGATATCAAAACTGCTTAAATTTCATGCCCCATGATATTAGTGGCCCCGTCGAAATACATCTGCCATGTTTTTTCTTTATTTTCATCTTTTTCTGGTTCTAAGATGACCATTAATTTTTCATCTGAGAAATCAACCTTCATGGGTTCATAATCATCAATGGCCTTGTCTGCTAAAAATTTAGCAATAGCACTTCTTTTGATTACTTTTTGACTCATATATACTATATTATATTTAGAAAGCATCACTTACCATTTTACGATTCTTTTTGATAGTGAAGGTTTCTCAAAGATATATTTGATAGGATCTAGTTTAGCTATGAACAAAGTTATATGGTACAACATGTACTGCCTAACTCTTTTAGCTGTCCAAGCTAAAGCACAACATATTTTTTTTAATGATGAATACTTAGACTCATACTCTGTGAATTTTTTACTCAAGTAATAAATAGCTTTTTTTTTACTGGATTCATTCTGTTGGCCCAACACACATCTCATCAAGCTTTCATGTACCATCAGGTATAGAATCAATGGTTTTCTCGAAATAGGGGTTGCTAGTGTTGAAAGATTCGATAAATACTATTTAATTTTATTGAAGGCTTCTTAGCATTGTTCATTACATTCTCTCGGGTTATTCTTTCGAAAGAGTTTGAAAATAGGATTACATTTAAGAGTAAGTTGAGAAATGAATCAGGATATATAGTTCAATCTGCCTAAGAAATCTTAAACCTCCTTTTGAGTACTTGATGGTGATAAATTCTGAATAGCCTAGATATTATCTGGATCCACTTCATCCCTCTTTCACTAACTATAAATCCCAGTAACTTTCTTGATTTGGCTCTGAATATACATTTAAATGGATTCAGCTTGAGTTAAAATCTTTTCAACCTTTCAAATAATATTATGAGATTGACTATATGATCTTTTCTTTTTCAAGACTTGGTAATCATGTTATCCACATACACATCAATCTTTTTATGCATCATATCATGAAAGAGTATTATCATAACCTTTTGATAAGTTATCCCAGCATTTTTTAATCCAAAGTGTATAACTTTGTAACAAAAAGTTCTTCATATGGTGATAAAAGTGATCTTTTTTATGTCATATGGGGTCATTTTTATCTGATTATAGTTAAAAAAATCCATCTATGAATGAGAATACCGAATGTCGAGCTATATTATCCATCAATGTATCAATGTGAGGTAGAAAAAAATTATCCTTAGGGCTAGCTTTTTTCAGATCTCTATAGTCTACACGCATCTATACCTTGTCATCTTTTTTGAGGATAGGTACTATATTAGCCACCCTTCAAGATATTTGGCCACTTGTAAGAAGCCTGTATCAAATTACTTTTTAAATTTCTCTTTGATTTTCAATAGCATTTTTGGTTTCATTCTTTTTAGCTTTTATTGTACCGATTTGCATTCTAGCTTCAGTGGTAACTTATGCTCCATTATTTCGGTGCTGAGTCCAGACATTCTTGGTAGGACCAACCGAAAATATCTATAAATTTTTAGAGTAAATCCTCTAATCACTGTCGGTCAACAATCGAAAGTGAAATGCCAATCTTAACTTCTTTCTTATTTTCGGGATCACCCAAATTGATCAATTTAACCACTTTTTGATGAGGCTCAATGGATTTATCTTCCTGTTCAATTAGCCTTATTAAATTCAAAGATAAAGTATATTCCTCAAAATCTTTCTCGATATAAAGTTCATTAATATTAATTGCATTTTCAAAGTTAAACCCCAGATCATTGTCATGATTATCTTTTGGAGACTTAAAAGTTAATATAATAAAAAATATTGGTAAGAAATTTTGATGGTGAAATGAATGGAATGGAAAAAATGAACACAATGCATGCTCCTACTTTTATTGAAATAATGAAAAATAAAATGCCCAAACATAAGATTTTATCCTAATGCTTTTAGGCATAAGCAATCAGGAGATGTGATTACATTGAAGGAAAGTAAAAAATAATAGGCATTTGGATGACCTTCTAATTTTGCACTTCATATCCCGATGGGCAAAGGTAAACCATGGCTTCCTCATTTTGGCTTCCATCACCCACCATGTGAATAGATAACTTGGCAAATGTTTTCTCCCACTTCGGTTCTTTTTTTGTATCCTCTTCAGCTTTTGGAAACATGTATCCTCCAGGAGTAAAAATCTTGTTTAAGTGGAGAATAACCGTCGACTCATTTCTTGCCCTTTTGTTAAGGCTTGGTACTTTTTTCATCTCATAACCCAATCATGTTTTGCCACTATTATCCTTAAGCTTTGAGAATTCTCTCATCCCTTGAAGGTTCTTATCCAGATCGAACCCAATACTTTAACCTTTGTTAACCATCTGATTAATCATGATTCGATTGAATTTAAACCATTCACTTGTTGTATTGATAGGTTCAAAGGATCTGTATGAGCACTCCAATGATTTTTTTACTGCTTATACATATGGGACATTTATAGGTTAGTTCACCAGTAAATCTTTCTCCCTGACCACAATCACCAACTGCTCTTTTACATTGAATTTAATTTTTTGATGTAATTAAAAAGGGACAATGCTTTATTTTGTGGATCCATGGTCTTCCTAATAAGTAGCAGTATGAGAGAAAAATATCCATAACTTAAAATTTTATATTAAAAACACATGGACCAATCTGTATAGATAGCTCAATATCTTCTAATACTTCTCATCTAGTTTCATCGAATGCTCAGACTATCATTTGACTGTCTTGGATATGAGACATATCAAAGAGTAACTTTGCTAAAGTGGATATAAGCATAACATTAATGGCTGACCTACCATCAACAAGGATTTTAGCATATGGTTTTTGCATTTAATAGTGATATGCAATGCCTTGGTGCTTCTTTTACCTTTTGGTGAAATTTTATCATCACTGAAGGATATATGGTGTGGCACTACTAGATTATTTACCAGATGATTCACATACTCTATGAATACATTATGGGTCACATAAGCCTAATTCAATACCTTTAACAAGGCATTACGATATGATTTAGAGTTTAGAAGAAGCGATAATAAAAAAATTCTGACTGGTATTTTATTCAATTGCTTCACTATAAATACTCACTGTGCTTGATTAGCTTTAAAAACTCACATGCCTTTTTTTCAGGCATAGATTTTGATGTATCATTCTCTGAGATCTTTAGTTCAATTTGCTTCTCTTTTTTTTTTGATTCATTCAAAGTTTTCAGAGTGTAATATCTTCCACTTCTAGTTATGCTCCCTACTCTTGTTATATGGGTAGTTTCAGCTTTTAATACATCCTTTTACTGTCCTTGAATTGTTATCCAACATTTATATTTTAGAACACTACTTTGTTATCTTTATAAACAAATAGACGTGGAACTTTGAGGGCTACTGGTTTAGGAATAAACTTATTTCTAGCTAATTATAGCTTCTCTTTACAGTGTATAGTGATAAGTTTTGGCACCCACTTGTTTGTCATAACCACTTTAGTGTTTTCTAAGGCTCTTAACTCTTCATACAATTTTATTTGGTGAAAGTCTATCAGTTTTTGAACTTCACCATAAATTATTTGCAAACATCAATTGAATGACCCAATACCTCGCCATGATATTTACATGTTTAACTTGGGATGTGTTTTCTCACATTAGTGCATGAAGTTACTAGCTATATCATTCTGGCTTTACATAAGGCTTCATATAGCTGGTCAAATGGCATCTTAAGCTCTTCTACCCTCTTTTTCACATGTTTTTCACTTATGTCTAAAGCATTGACTATATGACTGGGTAAAGGATTCCCACTAACATTAGGTGCAGAATTTTCACTGGTATCAAAGCTTATCAGCCATTCTTAATCAAACTTTGTACCTTATGTTTAAAAAGAATACAATTTTTAGTAGAATGTCTTGTCACCCTGAAATAGTTATCGCAATAGACATTGAAATCATACCACTTAAAGTAAGGAGGTTCAAGTTGTTTTGTAAGGATAGGGGCTATCAAATGGTTTTTGTAAATCTTTTGATATAGCTCCGTGTAGCATATGGGTATGGGGTCAAAGGTTGGTTTTTCTCTGGTTTTGGTATTACTTGTGGTGTTGGCTAAGTGAGTAAGGGATCTTGAAGAAAATGGATAAAATGGTCGAGTGGTTTATTGGTGAAGAGATGCAAAAGTATGATTCATTGTATGGTGGTACGTAAGGTAAGTAGGTCGAGTGTAGCTTTTGAATTACTATCTTTCAAGACTCATAGCTTGAGTCTCATTTTTTTTCTTTTTAAGTGCTCTTTTAGAAGATTCACCTCATTCAAGCTTACCATTCTTGATAGCATTTTCGATGATCTCTCTTGAAATCATTATGTTCGTAAAATTCTTAGTCATATTTTTTATCATTTTCTTATAATAAGGTGACTTTAGAATGCTCACAAATAGCACTGTGATTTTTTTTCTATTAAAAAGGGTTATATCTGGGCAGTCACATCCCGTCACCTTTAAGTGTATTGCTTGAAGGATTCAGACACTTTTTTTCCATTGTTTATAGGGAAAGATGGTCGGGAGCCATGTCAATGATATGACGGTACTAGTTAATAAAAGATCTGGTTAAATTTTTCCATATTTTGATGCAAGTTCCATCTAATTGGATGTATCATCTTACCATAGGTCCAGTTAAACTATCTTGAAACACATACATAAGTAGTTTCTTATTACTAGCATATGCCATCATTTTACGACAGTACATGATGATATGTGTGATAGAATATTTAGTACCATTGTACTTCTCAAACTCTAGTACTTTAAACTTTGGTGGCATTACCACATCGGGTACTAGGTAAAGTTCCACTGCATCTATGGATCTATAGAAGTTTATTCCCTCTATAACCTTTAGTCTTTCTTCAAGCCTGTTCATAGCCTGATCAATTTTAGAATTTTTCAAAGGCATAGTTGCCTGTGACTTTTGCTTCTCCTTTACCTCATCTACAATAAGGAGTTGAATAGGTTCAGCTATTTTTTTTATAAAGATAGGATTATCATAGCTTTGGACATTCTCATGACCTGGTGTATAAGTCATTCTTAGGTAATTGTATTTCAGAAGAGTACTTGTTGAGGTTGAAATAATGGTGCAATTTGATTTTATGGTGGGTCGAAGCCTAAAAGATATGCAAAATTAGTAGCTTCTTGTGAAGTATTTTTTTCCATTGATTTTTCCCTATTTATCCTTTTCAAGGCCTCCAGAATTTGGCTCAGCTTTCTTTTTAATGCTTCTTGGGCTTTTCTATCTTTTCAAAGTGACTTGCATTGTCCTGTTTTATCTTTTTAGCTTGAGCTTGAGTATTGTATTGATGAGTAGCTATTCTTGCACCTTAGTATCACAATTAAAGATTCAATAATAATGTTATGATAATGAATGCACGAGTGAATGTAATGCAATGCATGGAATTGAAAAGAAAATATTTTCCCCTTAAAAGGAATCCAATAAAAAGAAACTTTTATTTATTCCACATAAGTCTGTTTTACATCAACCCTAATATTGTTCCTCTATAAAAATGCCTAACTTGCTCATACCGACCGGTCTTTAGCTTCCTTAATGAAGTTCAACAATTTTTTCTTATGCTTTCTTGCTGGTGTAATCAAAGCTTTTAGTGCCTCAGCCTTTTCTGCCATTTCACCTGCTTGGATCATAGCCTTGCCTATCTGAGCAGTGAGGTGTTCTATGTATCTTTGTCTTCCTAACCCTTCTCTTTTATCGTACCACACTTGATAAGATAATTCTCTATGCATTTCTATAAGGAACTTGACACAATTTTTTTGTTTACTCAATTTTGATGTCAAAGTCAGAATGTGACCTGAAAGCCATTGGTTCCCCTGCTTAACCTCTATGAAAGTATTTTTTATGTGGTCGTACTATTCTTTCAACTCTTTATTTTCATGACCCAACTCCATATTGTTTATTTTTTTGGCTTGTACCTGTATGCACCACCTCTTATGCTTATATTGTAACTCCTTCAGCTCTTTTAGGGTATCGTCCCTTCTCTAATAACTTTTTGGGCCTTGCTGTATTCTTTAGAAATTTTATAGTCTTGAACTTCTAATTTTTTTACTTTGTTTTGCCATTAGTCCTTGTCTTTCTGTAGCTTCAAAACCTCTTGTCTTTCTTCTTTTCCATCTCATGCTCTAAATTTGAAAGATTTTTATTAGACTCTTGACCCACTGATAAGTGACGATCTTGAGGCCTAAGTGCAATATTCTAACCTCTCTTATTTTTCTAAATCAAATACCCTTGAGTAACTCGATCAGTGAATGGCCCTGGGCTTACTTTCTTGGGCTTCTTCTAGGCTTTAATCATATTATCAATCTTTTAGAAGGTTTTAAGTTCCCCATATGAGTAGTTGAACTAGTCGAGCTTACGGGTCATAGGAATAAATTGTTCAGCTATATGCTGCCTCTTTACCATTAATAGGGCGTAACTTGTTAACCCCCATAGGCCTAGAAGTGGGACTCCTATCTCATCTCTACATTGGTATAGCATAGGTTCTCTACCCATCCATGGATCTAACCATTTTACCTGACTAGTTGTGAGCCTTTGTAGCAGATATTTTTACTTTTTTTGAGTTTTTGCCTCTGGCTAAGTACTCTGATAGAATTCCTTAATCGGACTCTAACTATAGAGATAAATTTTGGTAAAAACACTTTTCTTGCATTCAAAATGGCTCTTCATCCATACATACAATAAAGGTAAACAACCCATGAAACGTGTTTTGTCTATCTGCCTCTAGAAATTTAAAAATTTGATAGTTTTTGCCAAGATAACTGATGAAGGGTTACAACCTCTTTTAATTTGCTCAAATAGATCCATTATTTCTATCTCAATGTGTCCCAAGACCTTGGGAAAAATGATAAACCCATATATGGTCGGAGCAAATGCATTCATTCCCTGATCATTATCTGGATACTTGATAATGAAATCCTGGAAGACCCCCCATAAAATACCTTTGTGATCACCTTTCTTTCGAATGTATGAATCTATAATCTCTTTTCCCACCCCTAGCATCTGACTCAACTTCATGTGACTCCTTAATTTATGTTTCTTCATGTATATTCTGTCTGGATATAATAAATGCATATCCATCAGAGTTGAGTACTCTTAAATTATTGGTATTAGATCAACCTCATTAAAGATGAAACATCGACAGATCTCAAAATTGTACCATCATCCTGATGAGTGAGTAGTCAACCTCCACTAACAAAAGATATGCTATATGTCCAAACTTTTCACAAAAAGCCTTATGCCTTAAAGGGGTCATATCATTTCATGTGTCTGATAGGCTTTTCAAGTTATTATATTTAAAGAGTAGGTGGACTTCTCCTGATAGTGTAAGGACATGACTAGTTGGTAAACAATCTCCTTCTTCTAGCTGTCTCTTTTCTAATTTGATCTTCACCTCTATGAAAGAATCACATTTGAACAGCATAGATGAGGCACAAACCTGACGTTCTATGAAATCCATAAGGATTTTTGTTAAAATAGCTTTGGGGCAAGAATACTATGCAATCTGTGAACATGTTCATGAATGTATGCAAAAAAAAAATAAAAGACAAAGAAATTAGTTAGTCGTTTCAATAAAATATAGGGAAAACATAACAGTTAAGATAACAGCATGATCTAGAATTTTGGATTATCTACAGAAGGTGAAAAAATAAGGCTCTATCTACAGTTGAGCTTCTAAAGTCAACTATATGTGGTTTGGGCCATTTCTAAAAGGTTCCCAAATTGTTCCCTACATCATGGTCCATTACAGACTAGTAAGGTACCTCAATCATCACCCATAATAGGTTTTAAGCGAAAAGGGTTCAATCTGAGTTGAAGTGTTTCGCAGGCCCATGCGGAGACATGAAATCTCACGAGGGCATAGGTACTTCACTTCCTTCTAAAGGTAGAGTCCGGGTGGAGGACTTATGTTATGCATATGTAAATGAATGATAGATATAATAAGCAGATATTTAGGTAAATATAAATACTAAATAATAAGGCTGACAAATAAATAATAATAAAATAGATATACGCAATGAAAAAAGGTAATTTTAAGTTTATTAGACAAGGCTTAGATAATAAGAAATCTTTACTAGCTTGACTCTCTAATATGTCTCCAGCGGAGTCACTAAGCTGTTATAACGTATAGATCCGTTGACATACCGCTAGACTTAGAATGAAAATGAGTCACCACCAATCTTTTTTAATTAGGTGTGATTGGTCATCTGATTGAATTTGGTTTGCAAAATAGATGTTAGGTTCGAAAGTAGATTACACATATGGAATGTTATAGCACCCCCAAAATGTCCATCCAAGAGATGGCACCAATTTGATTTTGAATTATCTAAGTCTTGCTCATTTTTATAATTTACCAGATAATTTATGAATTTTATTAGAATAGTAAAACTTTTCAAAATTTTTATTCATTTATTTATTATTTTGAAAACATTATTTTCAAAAAAAAAATTTGAATTTTTTTTTAAAATATATTTTTTAAAAAAAGATATCAGTGGCAGAAGTAATTTTTTTTTTGTTCCTTTGTTTTTTTTAAAGAAAATAATAAAATAAAGTAAAAAATGGGTTAGAAATAAAATAAAATAAAAATAAAAAACAAAAACCTGCGATCGGGTCAGGTCAAGACGCGGGTTGGCACGCCGGTCTTCGGGTCAACGCATAAATCTTAGGCGACCAAAACAATGTCATGTAGAGGCGTTATATAAGGCATCCTTCAACGTTTTTTCCTCAAAACTCCATAGCCTTTCTCTCTCTACATCCCAAAACCTCTTACCTCTCTTTAAAAAGTCTACCGAAAAGTTTAACTGAAAACCAAAAATCCTGTCGGTTTCTGAAAACTTCACCTAAAAATTCAACCAAAAACTAGAAAAACCCACCAATTTTTGGAAAACCTGTCGAATTCTAAAAATCTCATCGGAATCTCGTTGGAAACTTCAACATTCGCCAAAAAATTTCATCGAAAAATTTAAAGTTCTTCAGAAAACCCAAAAATACCCAAAAAAATCTAAAAAATTCAAAAAAATTCCTAGATCATCCTAAGACTTCCCCAAACCTTCTATAATCCTAAATTCACCTTCATAAACCTGAATTCACTCATAGAACCACAAATTAACCTCAAAATCCCAAGATCAAATTTCAGAACCCTTTCTGCCCGAAAATTTCCCAAACTTATGATTTTCACTTTGTTTTTCTGTGTGTCTCTCCGTGTGTTATTGTTCTGTAGAATTAGTCCAATTTATAGGCAGCTTAAGATCAATTCAGAAAATAGACAGAATCAATCCCATACTTGATTCTTAGGATTCAATTATGTCCAGATGAGATTTTGGGGCTAAAATTTTAGCAGTTGTATTAATTTGATTCTGTGTTGACCAAGAGGATTTCGATCCTAATTTTCTCGTACAGGTTGAATCAAAAGAAAAGGAAAAAAAAAAAACAGAAAAGGAAACAAAAAAATAAAAATAAAGATAATAATAAAAAAAATAAAAATAGTAATAATAATAATAATAATAATAATAATGATAATGAAAGCATCTACTTAGACAAAATGGGCCATAATAGACCTGACCAAAATAGGCCTAGTTGGGCCTAGATGAAGATGGCCTAATTGGGCCTGGATCAAAATGGGTCTAGTTGAGTCCAGATCAAAATGGGCCTAATTAGACCCGAACCAAAATGGGTGTTTACACTCTGCATTGATGAAATTGGAATCTCAAAATTTTGATTATGAAATTGGTGTTTCCAAATATTTTATTCCTAGATTTGAAAGATTTTTATTATGTTTGATGCATAAAATAAGAGATTTACTAATGGATGTGAAGGCTGACACGGCTGGATGGCTATCATTTGAAATGTCATTTTGGAGGACAATTACTCAGTGTTGTTGCTCAAGATGGAAATGAAAATTTTTTCCCATTTTGTTATGTAGTAATTGAACAAGAGAATAAAAAAAAAATGGTATTGGTTTCTTAATCTGTTACATGAAAAAGTTGGCAATTTTCATGAACTAAAATTAGAATTCATGTCAAATCAACAGAAGGTATAAAATTTCTTGTTAGTTCTCTATTTATCTAATGTCTTTTATGTTCTGATTTCTAACAATATATATTTTATTTTCTTTTTATTTGGTAGGGATTAAAGCAAACATTTCAATAAATATACCCTAAAGTCGAGCATAGGTTCTATTTGAGGTACTTTTACACAAATGTCAACGAATAATTCAAAGGGGAAAGAGTATAAACAAGCTTTGTGGAAAGCAATAAATGTTGAGTCAGTTAAAGAATGGGAAAAAACCATGTTGTATCTTTAAGGATTTGATAAAACAAGTTAGGCTTGTGCTTAGGTAAATAGATTGAACCTATCTAAGTGGGTAAGGTTTCATTTTAGCATAAGAACTAAGAGTGATTTGTTGGTTAATAATCTTAGTAAGTCATTTAATACTTACATCTTACAAGCTAGGGATTTGCATATACTGAGCATGTTAGAATGGATTAGGAAAAGATTGATGAAAATGTTTCATGCTAAAAGAGTTGGAATGGAGTCATACAAAAGCCCTATCTGTCCAAATGTTCAGGACAAACTAGAAATAATAAAAAAAGACTAATTCAACTATTTTTCAGTTTTAGCTAGTAGGTATATTTATGAAGTTGAATGTGGTATAACTAGCTATATTGTGAACTTGGTAGAACAAAGTTGTATCTATATATTGGGATTTGATTGGAATCCCTTATAAGCATGTTGTTTTCAGATATTTTTAAGAACAAAGAAAAATCAAAAAGTTATGTCCATTTTTGCCACTCCAAAGAGATCTATATGAAGACATATGATAGAATAATTAATCATATTCTAGGACAACAAGAATGGGTTACAAATAACCATCATTAAGCTCATCCAATCATTTGTAAACCACAAGATAGACTAAGAAAATTAATAAAGAAAGCAACTAACAAACCTCAAAATACTTACAAATTGTTTAGGAGGAACAATCAATAAGGTGTGGAAACTGTGGTCAAGAAAGACAAAATATGAGATATTATAAGGCATCAATTGTAAAAAAGACTTCATGGCAAAGAAGGATAAGGTTAAAAGGGTTAAGGATCCATACTCAAGTAATAATTTTTAATATTTCTACTATATATGATGAAGGCTATTTCTGCTATTTTTGTTTATAAGATTGTTTAACGCTGTTTTTCATGTTGTTTTTGTTTTCACGCTATCTTATGAGCCTCTTATTTTTTGTTTCATGTTGTATTTGTTTATCTTATTGTCTCAGTTGTAATTTCATGGTGTCTGATTGTATGTAGTTATCATATTGTTTATCTTGTTGTTTATTTTATTTATTAGATTGTTTATCAAAGTATCAATTGTAATTTTTATTTTTGTTGTTTTTGTTTATCAGATTATTTATCTTGTTATTTATTTAATTTTCTTTATGTGGTTATTTTGATAGGTTGCTTAGAATTCTGCATCTTTTTCAAGGATAAGTTTAAGAGGAAAGGCTACTGGTAGAGGTAGATCTAAAAAAATGCAAATCCAAAGAAATAGATCTAAAAAAGTACCTCTTGATGCTGGTAGAAGAATAAATGATGACAATGTTAATACAAGAGGAAAAGCTACTCTAATGTTGTTTAAAGAGGAAGAACTACAACAAATGATGGCAATGTTGGTATGAGAAAAAGAGGTACTACAAATATTGATACACAAGTTCTAGCTACTGCTATAACTTTAAATCTTGGTGTAAGTCCAATAGGAAGAACTACTATAAATGTTACCAAAAGAAGAAGATGAGGACCTTTTAGGCCAAAAGTTACACCAATTAGATGAAGGGGTAGGCCTACTATTGGTAGTAACCATGCATCTGATAGCCAACTAGTTGGCAATGACACTGCTGGCAGAAATAAAAAAACTAGCAACAAAAAATTTAAAAGCCAAGCAACTGGTAGCCAAAGAGTTTAGGTGCAATCTGGGAATGGTTTGTAATGCTATTCTGATGATGTATGTTGATGTATAGTTATTGTTAGGTAGAAGTTAGGAACTAGTTTAGGGTATAGTTATTTTTGTATGAAAGCCTACTGTTGGTATAATTCTTTTTAGGTTGAATATGAATGAACCATTTTAAGGTATAGTCTTTTTTTTTTATAGCCAATATCTTTACAGGTTTTATTATGACCAATGTTACTTTGTTAACAAAATAACTTGTTTCTCATACAAATATGAATTGAAAGCCTTCATGTTCTTTGCTATATTTCTTAATCAAATAATGTTTATTATCGATATATGGTTATTAGGTGCTAGAAAATTTGGTAGTTGAGCTTTTTACAGATTTACTAGTTGTGTTATAAATCAAATAACATAGTTATTATAGAAGAAATGATTTAACATAGCTATAATAGAAGAAAACTGTATATATTAATCACAAAGTTCATTGAGTCATTTCCACGAACACTTGGTACACATAAAGCATTAACTCATTCCTATTAATATCAACATTGGAATTTCAACTCTTCAATTCCAAAAATTGGTTTCTACAACTTCTTGGATTAAAGTGATCATATAAAATTACCATAAACAAAATTAGAACACTTTATCAAATTAAAAACACCTAATTTTTTCCTTTATTCTAAGTGTCAACAAGTTCTTCCTTCAATTTTAGCTTCATTTTTTTTTTTTTGCTTTAACTAATTCTTCTTGCAAACTCATTTATTTTTGCTAAACTAAAACCAATTCTTCAAATAATTCTTGCTTTTTTTTAATTTAACTTGAAAATCTCATATTTTATTTTTTTTATTGTTTCTTTCAATTTAATTATCTTTCTTTTACAAAAAAACACAACATTTCATTCACCCACAGGAAGAAATCACATTTTTGACTTTCCTAACAAGAAATATAAAATTAAATACATTATTTAATGAACAAGTTATTTCAAAATTAAATGAAGTTCATCTCACCTCAATTTTGCAACAACCATAAAATTTTCGTCCACGATGATTTCTTGTTCTAGATGTTCTTATAGGTGATTCCACACCATAATAATATATTTTTTCACCATTTGATCCCCACTTGCTAAAGATTGTGAAAAATTCATGCTTCCAACTTTTTTTTTTTTGAAAATTTTGAATACGAGAAATAAAAAAAAAAATAAAGAAAGAGTTAAGATTTATTGATTATGCGTAAATAACATTAAAGAAAACTAATGGAATATTACAAATACACAGCTCAGAGTAGTTAAGTATTACTTTTTAAATTTCAAGATTAAACCTGAAGATATATTTATATAATTTACCCTAATTTCTTTTATGTAACATGTCAAAAAAAAAAAAAAACTCCAAGCTGATTCTATTTCCCCACATAACCAGTAACCATAGTATTCCAAGAAGCCGAGTTTTTCTCAGGCATCTGCCGAAAATGTGAAAGCGCCCAATCCATATTTCCCATTTTTGCATATCCTGATAGAATTGCATTCCAAGATAAAACATCTTTCTTTGAAATCTCATAAAAACCCCTTTGAGCCTCTCCTAAATTCCCAGCTTTCAAATACCCAGATAAAATCGAATTCCATGAGACCACATTTTTCTCAGGCATCTCATGAAAAACCCTTTTTGCAGTATGCGTATCACCCAGTTTCATATACAAATCCAAAAGAGCTGTTTGCACAAAAAGACAGTTGCAAACCCCATATCTGTGAACCTGAGCATGGATCAAAATCCAATCGTTTTACACTCAGTCCTAGCAAATGCTCTTAAAGCAGACGACATGGCATGTGTGTTTGTGTACAATCCTAGCTTCTGCATTTTAACATAAAGAGAAATAGATTGTTCAAACTGCCCATGCTGGGATAAAAACCTTTCTGTGAACCCCACGAAAAAACATCTGGCTTTTGCAAAATGTAAAGGATTTCTTGCACATATAGGAAAACACTTTGTCTTATAGAGCAGTTGTTAGTTGACAGAAGGAACTGATGAAGCAAGAGGGGCTGGAGGTTGTTAAGACTGGTAATAATGATTTGAGCATGAATTTGTTTCGCCTGTTTGATAATTAGCCGGTTATTTAAGAAGCTCTTTAGCCTACATTCCAACATCTAATAGACCAGGCTGATTAATTCAGAACACTTGGATTTGCTTCTCAACTCCGAAGTTCCTAACAAGTAATAAGGTCCTAAATATGCTTGCCCTATTGGATGGTTCTTTTATCAAACCAAAAATACTGAAATATCCAAGTGTTTCACCCTTTCACAGTTTCATTTCAATCTATACTCTGTTGCATTGATAATTCAGCAGATTTTTCGATCAATTGTCGAGATAATCCTGATAAAATATCAAACTTCACAGTAAATGTAAAAGAAACTTGTTACATTCTCGCTTTAGCAAGTGATGAAACCCTTTTCCAGTATCCAAAAAAATCCCCGAAGTGAAAGACAGTCAAAGTCAAAGAATTTTTATTTGTAAGAAATAAAGATCCAACAATGACAATCAATGACAATCCAAGTTCAAGTATTTCCAGTTCAATTCTTAAGGAAGAAAAGTAAAAGGCAAAAAGCAACTAATATATATATAATATTAAAAAAAAAAAAAAGAAATGCAAGATTTTTCCTTGTTAGATTAGGAATAAAAAAAAGCTCATAGTTTGAGCAAATCCAAGCACGAGGTAAACTCAATGCCTAAAAAACAAACACCAGATGCCTGGAAAATATATATTCAACTAAAATCAACTGAAATTCTCACAATCATACAACCTTGGAATTTATGCTGTATCAGTTACGACAGAAGCTGAAATAAGATAGAAAAAAAGAACTCTGGATGATGCTTGGCAGCAGCTTAGAGCAGCAAATACTTCAAGTTAAGAAAGCTGCCATCTGCTTTTAATCATCATCTACATCTTCTAACGTAGACCAGATAATCCTAACAAATATACATAAGTTCCCATGTTAGCAGACACTAAAAAAGCAACATGTTTAAAGGGAGCAACCCTTGTATTGTCCAAAAAAATATTACCAGAATATGGAGAAAAAGAGGAGAACAACAAGGTAGGCAAGTTTAAAAAGGCGCTGCTTCTTCTCCCAGTGAAGTAAGTTAAATATCTCTGTGACATCCATCAGGTGCTGTTTTCGTGTGTAACTGATAGCACGAGAAAGTTAGGAAAACAGCCCAAAGCATATACAACTTCAACAGCACTCAGCAAATTATAAACCTTAACAGCAATAAACTATTTTTTTCCCAACAAGGAAACAAGTAAATTCCATATGCTCTAAGAGTCTCTATTCTATGATCCATGATCAATATTATAAAAAGCAACTTAGTTTACCGCAAACAAATAACTACAGTTATGCAATATGCCAAGACTGTTGCATGCAATCTACAATAGCTAGAGAGGAAATAAAGCTAAATTTAACCATAATGCAATTCTTAAATCCATCTAACTTGGCAGAAGAGATAGATAATTAGATAATATTAGTTGGGACACCTGATAATTGTTTGTTAGGAAATTAAACAAAAAGTCATTATTATGCCTGCCAATCAATCCCCTTCTTCCCTCTCTTCTATTCTTTTCTCCCTCATAAAGGCATTCTATTGTTTCCATCTATTGATATAACATTGCGATAAATATTACACTCATAAGATATATCCCAATTTTCTTTGCAATTAGCTGCTTCATAGCATGTGTCTCTAACCTAAGAGTGGCAAAAGGTACCCTAAGTAAACAACACAAACAATAAGCTATTTATTAACACTCATACTCAATACAATGAGGTCCCGCAAAAGTATGGGTATATAATAAAATTTCCATTGTCATAAAGTTACAATGCTCCTATATTAAGTTATTAGCTATGCAGTAACGGATTTCTTTGCACAAGTTAGAAGTTATAAATCTTAACAGTCACAAGGCCCACAATACATCAGTCACATTATCCAACAAGTTCTTGGAACTAAATAGAATCATCAAACAGACAGGGGATTAATCCTACTGGACACAGGGTTTAATGCTCAAAATATACGAGGGAATTGCAGTGAAGAAATTTGAAAATTACCGTGAATCAAAGCTAGTGAAAACTATCATCTGACATTTTTCTCAAAATAGACCACTCATAATAAAAAGTATAATAAGAAGATGAGAGAAAAACTTACAGTCTACCATTGTAGTATAAATATGGAGCACATAACAGTGACATGACCCAATGCCCCGTTAATAGATAGAATAAACATAAAAATCCTTGCAGGAAAAATTCCGGCAAGACCACATTGTTTATCCGTGATGAAGAGTCGTAAGGATTGATGTAATCAAACTCTAAATCAGCCAAGCACATGAGCTGCAGCAATAATATCTAGCTGTTAAATTCCATTTCCCATTCTCATATAACCAGAACAATCTATAGATGAACAATAACATCACAAATGAGCAAAGCGCCACATAAATTTATTTTGTTAAACTTCTTGTTATGTTTAAAATCCAAAACCAAGTCCCCAATTGGTTCTCCAAATCAAAGGGCAATGGGATGACTATTCCAGGAATCAGGACTTCAACTCAGACGCTTCTCTGATAATTCATAAAAATATCAATACCACTTCCCATACACCTTTTTTACAACAAAATTCAACACAGCCTGATAAATGCAATCCGAAAATACTATTTCTTCTCTCCTTTTCTCAACACAAAGACAGCAAAAATTTGCATTTATTAAGTGATTTTCTTGCAACTAAATAATCATTAACTGCCAAGCTAATAGCAAAGCATAACATAATTCGGACAAAAAAGAAGGGATATAAACAAAATGACAAGCAGACCCAGAAAAGAAAAAACAAAGGAAAACAAAGACTATAGGGTTTAAAAGGGAATTGACCTGGTAAACAAGGAGAACGAGAAGGGCAATGAGGATGAAAAAAGAAATAAGCCATATGAAGAGTTCTCCCATGACTCTCTTTCTCTCCCCCTCTTCCTATCTCTTCTCTTTTCCTTATTTCTTCCTTGAATTTTTGCTTTAACGATAAGAGGATGAAGCCCGGGACAGGATTTAGCTGTGCCTGGTGAGAAATGCGCACGGGTTTTCCCTGTCTCTGATAGTACCAGGAAGACACGATGAGGAAAGGTTGTGTTGGCTTGTTGCTCTGACTTCTGAAACGCCTGAAACATCCGACCAAAAGTAGTCAGGGAAAGTACTACCATTTGAGTTTAAGACTCGAAAGACTTAAGATTTTTTAACCCTTTTTAACCTTTTTCACTGTTTTACTTTGAGTAATATTTAGTATTGCTATAATATAACTTGTTGTGAAAATTAAAAATTTTTTAATTTTAAAAAGTAAATAAATTTGTGTAATTGGTTTTTTTTTATTACCCAAATCATCGAAAGAAAAAAAACTATAGAGATTAATGATTTTGACCAATTGTTTTATGAAAAACATGGGAATTGATTTTGTTTTTACTGAAAAGAAAGATATATATTCCTTGGCATTTTCTCTTTAAATCAAAGCAAGAAAGGTATTCTTCATACAAAGGAAAATCATCTTTTTTTTTATCTTTCTTTTTTATGGGAAAAGACTAAAGAGAAAGATGTTGCTAATGCCAATTTATTTGTATCTTTTTCTTTCTAAATTTGGCTGACTTGAAGTACTCTCGGCCTCCATGCCTTATTTTCATTGAATGGCTAGACACGGCTCAGTCAGCAGTGAAGTTGGTTTGAGTTCTATCATGATCTGCAAAGGGGGTATTGTTCTTCTACTGGCCAATCCCTTCCATTAGACGATGAAATTGATTGAGATTGAAAATAATAATAAAAATGAGATTAGTTCTTGAGCTGACAGCTACGAATCCAAATACTCCTATGAACCTCCTAATTATGCTGACAGCTACGGATCAATAATAAGCAATAATAAGTTATTGGATTCTTATGTTTGTATCATGAGATGGCGAGCTAGCTATTCCCAAATATTGGTTCAGCTGTACAAATGGGCCTAGCTTCTAAATAACAAATAAATAATGGCTCAACTTGAGCATTCTAACGGATAAATCCATTCTCGAAAATGGGGTTTACAGTAATTATACGAATAATAGACAAATCCAAAAGAAAGTGCTGTTTTGGTACGAAATTTGATGCATTCTTTTGATTATGACGTCCACCCATACGATATACATATATTAAAATCATTGAGCCAAAGTTAAGCCAATTAGGCACATTGATGGTAGGCAAAAAGCCTAATGGTGTTCTAGCGTCCAAGGAAGGAGGCTGTTCTCTCTTATTGGCTTCCTGCCTATTGGCAATCACCTTTTCCTAGGAGAATGACAACCTAACCAAACCTCGAGCTTTCCCAATTAAATCCTTTGCTTTTACATTCAAGTGTTAGGCTACTGTTTCTATGCTGGTTTAAGATGGACTATTCCACACGAAAAGAACCATCTGAACTTTGCCGACGAAAATGATAAAATGCTTGTTTTTTTCAACGCACGCTCACTCTTGCGTGTAACATTTTAATTGCAAGAAGCAGAGTATTTCTTCAGCACCATTTATCTTGTGGGATACGATATAATATATATTGTACCATGATGCATGATTCTGGTTCAATGGATTGTGACAAAGCCAATTTAAAAAACATTATTTGTCAAATTTTTGATTGATTGCTATGGTTTTTCCTGCAACTTTACTTTTCTTTCATGTTCCTTTAATATCAAATTACAGTGAACTGTTTTAATGATTCAAATAATTTGAAATTTTAGTAAAAAATATATATATTTTTTAAACAAAGATGAAGCAGCCTTCTATCAGGCCTCTTTGCTTCCCCTGCTACTGCAGCTTCTTTCTTTTGTTTTTTCAGATTATGCAACAAAACTGCTGAGTTGGAACAATATTGTTGCCTTTACAAAAACATAGAAGCTTGGGATTCAAATCATGTTATAAGAAGCAAGAATTAAAACTTAAAATAGAAAGTAGAATAATTTCACATCCTTTTTTTTCTTTTTCAGTTTTTAGTATTAAAAAGTAGTATTTACAATTTGCATGATAAAAATGATGGTAAATAATAGAAGGGCAATCCCGATAATAATGGGAGAAAGCAATCAAAAAAATGAGAAAAGGGAATTACGTATCACTGTGATTACAGTTGTTAGAGCAGCATGATAATAGTTTGTCTTACTCTAACAATGTTATGATCCTGGAATTCCTGGCTATCCATATCATCTCAAGCAAACCAAGACCTTCCAGAGCCTACGCGTTCTTCTGACGATTTTGCTTAGTTTTCGAGCTATGAAAGCTGGAAGCAAATATGTTGGAGGTGGAACGGCTGGAGGAGAGTTGGCACTTGCTGGAGCAATTTCTGAAACAAAAGAATTAGATGCTCCATTACTGCTATGGCCACTGCTATTCTTTCTAAGATAGAAGCTCCTGCTACCAGCATCCCCAATTAACTGTGATTTATCCAAACCTACTCAACCAAAAACATTGAAACCATATAAAATGGGTGCAACCAAAGATAGAAATCAAATAGAAAAACAGCAGGTAACAGGATTGAAGAACATGCATGATCAGTTATCTGAAACCACTTACTCTGAAGGCTAAAATAGGAATAATGCAATTCCAATCCCGAATTGCAATCAAGCTTAGGAGTTCTCCCTTCTTCAACATACTTGTCTGCAACAAGCTTTATAGTATCTTCGACACTGGACCCCAATTTGACCATGGTCCGGACTGGTCCGGGACTTCCTTCTACTGATACATTGATCACAACCTTAGCATCTTTGTTGTATCCCTGCATCCCAACCTTCACATACAATTGAAGACTTCTTCAGAGTTTGTAGACAATTGCTGCTTGTCAAGCAAGCAATCACAAGCTATAATGTCTAAATTAGCTTATTGGATTTGAATCTAATTGATTAATTGACTCTGGGAAAATTTTTGGGCTTAAAAAAATTGAAAATATATATAATTTTGCAATTTTTAACCCATAGAAAGAAATTACTGTAAAGAAAACATGGGATCAAGTTTGACCAATGAGCATACCTCAAAACCCTGCTTTGGAGAAGAAGAAGGAGAACCAAAACCCAACAAAGAAGGAGAAGAAGAAAAGACGTCAGCAAAAGTTTGAGGCCTAAACAAAGGTGCCCTTTCCCCTTCAGAACCCACGAAAGAACTTCTAATTTGCTGATCTTCATGACCAACACTGCTCCAAAGACACGGCTCTGACGCACATCGCTTCAGAATCCTACCATGGTTCGACGACCTTTTAGCCGATCGCCGATGTGGAGGAGGCGTACGAAGCCTTGGGGTTGGTGATGGGTACGGGAGCCTTGGTCGCCGGCATCTTGGAAGC
Source organism: Durio zibethinus (assembly GCF_002303985.1). The sequence goes on along the minus strand of NW_019167838.1, from coordinate 3,181,642 downwards.
CGTCGTCGTAGACTCTTTTCGGACATATAAAAAAAAAAGTTGCTTTGGTTTTAGGCCTGTTTTTTGATGTCCTTGGTTTTGAGAATGAAAAGACTTTTGGGAAAGAGGGAAAGGCAGTTGGAAGAGGTAGTTGGCTGTTTGCGTTGGACTAACGGATGGTATTTTGAAAGTGGTTTGGTTTTTTCAAGCTGTTTCCTAAACCTTGTCTTGTGTTGGATGCTTTTTTTCCTTTTTCGATTTTGGTTTGTGAATTTCAAGTTCAGCTACTGTTTCCTATTGAGGTTTTAACGTCACAACTTCGTCATTAGCCATGCTCCTGTGAGGTGGGAACCACGCTCAAGTCTAGTCCACCGCCAGGCACCGCATTCCCTAAATTATTAATCGTTCAATTCTCCTTTAAATCTTTTTAAAAAAAAGAATTGAATAGATATAAAAATATATTTAATTTTTTATTTTTAAATAGTTAGAAAACTAGAAACAATAAAGAGGTAAAGAATTGGCCGATGTTTGACTTGGAAATATGTCCATTTTGAAGTGTTTTGTTGTTTTGCAAAGAATCCCAAATCTAAACCAGATGATTCGTGCTTCCACTACTTTTGTCGCAAATGCTACATAATGGGTTGCAGAACATGTGAGATTAAACGGCGGAGTCAAAACTATCCTGGTTCAGTTTGGGGTTTCGTCACCTTATGCCTAAATCAACTTATCAATGATTAATTTGTTCAAATTTTGGTTAACATGATCATTATTTTGAGTCGTCCATACCAAGCATGTTTAGATAGTCACGTTATTAATCTTAGATAATGACTCATCCAATGTTTCACGAACATCCAATTAAAATAATTATTTTAAAATTAATCATTTAACATTCAATTTATTTAAAATTATTAAATACGATTTATATTTACTTAAAATTATTAAATATTTCACATGAATCATTTTCAAACATTATATAAATATTTTATTAATTATCGATTATTTTAATTAAATTATTTTTTTTTATTTTATCAAAAAAATAAAATCTTAATATAAGTAAAAAAAAAAAAAAATCTGACTCAATCCTCTCAAATATCTTTAGTAACTACACCAAAGACTCTGCAACAAATTACTATCATTCGATCTTAGATATAAAGTAATTAAAAATTCAGGTACGAAACAATAAGTAAGAGCACCAATAAGAAGTAAGAACACCTAACTCTAGTACATTTTTGGCTTTTTTCTCTCTATTAAAAACTTTTTACACACACCTCAGTATCTTCGTCTTCTTTACTTTCTTATCAAATCTAGCATCCTATTAATTTAAATGTCGGAAAACGTTTCCTAATAACAACTTCAACTTTCTCTGACCCTGTTCTTTGGCTGCAAACACAGTCCTTCCCTTTATCTCACCTCCTTCATTTCAGCTAAGACATCCCAAAAATACTATCACCAATTTCAATTTCTCAGCAATGAACCAATCCATGATGCATCTTTTTACAGGTGATATTTCTGTTGTGCAACCAGATTATATATTGACTTCAATTGCCAAATCTAACAATTTCTCGAGTCCAGTGCTGGCACCGCCTCAACGGGTTGATTCTAACAATTTAATCATCTTTGTGTTCTACATGCCACTCGGCTCAGTCGGTGGGCGTTTCCAGTTTTCTGTTTGAAGGAAATATGGGCTTACATCATGTTACACTTCCAATCGCTAAGCCCATAATACTTTGGATTCCAACTTCCAAGATTCAGCTTTTTGGAACTAAGGGATGGTATTCTGGAATTGGTTTGGTTTTTTCAAGGTGTTTCCTAGTTTCTACACCTCGTCTTTGTTCGATGCTTTTTTCCTTTTTCTTTTGTGAATTTGAAGTTCAGGTACTATTTTCCTACTGAAGTTTTAACGTCACAACTTCGTCATTAGCCATGCTCCTGTGAGGTGGGAACCACGCTCAAATCTAGTGCACCGCCAGGTACCTCATTCCCTAAATTATTAGTCATTCAATTCTCCTTCAAATTTAGAGAAAACATATCAAAAAATCAATTGAATAGATATAAAAATATAATTAATTTTTTATTTTTAAATAGTTAGAAAACTAGAAATAATAAAGAGGTAAAGAACTGGTCAATATTTGACTTGGAAATATGTCCATTTTGATTTGTTTTGTTGTTTTGCAAAGAATCCCGAATCTAAACCAGATGATTCGTTCTTCCACTACTTTCGTGGCAAATGCTACATAATAACATGCAGAACATGTGAGATTAAACGGCGGAATCAAAACTATCTTGCTTCAGTTTGGGGTTTCATCATCTATTTTTTATTATGTTTAAGTCAACTTATCAATGATTAATTTCATCAAAATTTGATCAACACAATCACATCTTTGAATCGCCCAAAAATATGTCATATTATCAATCTTAAGGAATAACTCGCTCAAAGTACTGAGCCTTATGGATATCTAATCAAAGTAATTATTTTAAAATTAATCATCTGATATTTAATTCATCTAAAATTATTAAATACGATGTACATTTATTTAAAATTATTAAATATTATTAACAATTATTGACATCTCGAGCACTAATAAATATCTTGTTAACTGTTAATTATTTCAATTAAGTCGATGCCACTTGATCTCAAATATTTTAAGCTTTTTTCCTCTACTAAAGCTTTCTATACGTACCTCATTAACTTCATTTTCCTTACTTCCTTACCAAGTCTTAAAAGCATTTGAGCGTTAAAACGCCCCCATGATAACAACTCTGACCTCTCCTGACCTTGTTTGTTTGGCTGCAGGCACAACAGTCTTTCCCTCCACTCACTCCTTTCTTCCAACTAGGACATCCCAAAAATACCATCACCAATTTCAATTTCTCAGCAATCCAATCCATGATGCATCTTTTTACGGGTGATATTTACTGTAGTGCAACCAGATTATTTATTGACTTCAATTGCCAAATCTAACAAATTCTCGACTCCGGTGCCGGCGATGCCTCAGCCGGTTGATTCTAACAATTTAATCATCTTTTTCTCCCCCATCCCACTTAGCTCAGTCGATGGGCGTTTCCAGTTTTCTGTTTTGATGGAAAATGGGCCTACACCATTTCACGCTTGCAATCCATTAAGCCCATATTTAGCTTAATACATTGGGCTCCAACTTCCAAGATTCAGCTTTTTGGGTCTAATCTTAGTGGCCACAAACAGATTGGAACTGGGTTGTTCTGAAGATTCTTAAATGTTCTTTTCAGTTCAAATATGTGAATCAAGCCCAAATTCATTTCAGCCTCTCTCGCTTGCATCATTGAGATGCTTCAATCAGCTCTATTTTGGATCATAAAATCCATTTTAACAAATGTTGATGATCACAGGTGGCCCATCATATATCATGTAACAGTTTCTTTCATCTCATGCTGCATTCTGAAAAATAAATTTAAGGAGCTAGCAAGAAAAGAAAAGAGCAGGAATCCAATATTTTTAACTTTGAGTGAGCTCCAGGTACGAGTAAAACCCACAAGGGTAATCATGTGCTTGATCAAGCCAGCTGGTTTGTAATTTGAAAAAACAAGTTTCAGCATTCAATGTTTATAGGTGTCAAATTCCCCCCTTTTCTTTACCCTTCTCCACCTTTTTATAAAGGGGGGGAGGGGGGGAATTGCAAATGACTTTTCTTAAACTTTATGGCATTCTTTTTCGTGGCATCATTGGGGAATTGTTTACCTTTCATCAATTAATGATTGACACGTGGCATAAATCACAAGGTTGATCATGGGACCTTAGGTAGAGAATGGGGATACACCCATGATAAAAACAACCTGTGTTTGTTCAATTTGGTCCACACCGAGAGTATGGAAACATTGCTACTTTTATGATATGCATGAAACTCATTGTGTACATCCAAACAAAAGCAGTTCCTAATGATAACTTGGCAAATTTTTTATGCTTGTGAACATCAAAGGGTACCCCACTTGAATGAGGTTTGAAGAATATGTTCCAATTTAATTAATTTTTTAGATGATTTTTCCTATTTAATTATAATTATTAAAACTAATTAAACATATATGAAATGTAACAAAACCAATTATTTTATTCTTTTTTTTTAAGAAAAAAAGTTTATATAAAAGGGTAATTTTGGTGCACCCCTAACCATAGTTAGATGTAAAAAGAAAGTGTCTATTATTGTCTCCAAAGTCCAATGGGAAGAAAGGGAATCTAAATGAAGTATGTTCAAAGCTTGGAATTTAGTAAAGGCATATGTGTTGGGAAAGAAATAGCAGCAAAGTTAATACATATCTTCTAGCAAAGCCATGTCTATCATGTAGAGAGAGATGTCTTTGTTTCCATTTTCAACAAGGATGAAAAGGAAAAAGAAAAAAAAGATCAATGGTATATTTTTTATTTTCTTTTTAAGCAAGTTTAAGATTTTGAATTCAAATTTAAGTATGAAGTAGATAGTAAAGAGAATGGAAACTTAGGGTTTAATTTAATTACTTCCTATTATCATTTTTTAAAAAATAATATCCAACAAATTTAAAACTCAAATTTCAATATTTATAATTTTTTATTATCAGACTACGGATCCTTTTATTAAAAAAAAAAAAAGGAATGGAAAGGTTTATTTTCATATTTCAATAACCTTTTTGATTGACTTCCCATGAGCAAAAGTTTGATAAAAGATATAATAACATATAATAAAAATCATCAAAATTATATGCTATTAGCTATGTATTCTCCAAATATTGTCTGCATCATGAAATGTTATATACATGTATATATATGTTGTTTCAAATATCCATGAAAAGATTTTATTTTTTATCACAATTAATTTTCATATTATGAATTTTTGAATGATCATTGCAAACTTGAAAAAAAAAAATTGACATGTAAAGTTATAATTATTGAAAGGTTATTTAAATTTTGTTAATTTCTACTACCCGATTTGAGAGCAATCAAGAAAGTCATTAGATTTGAATTTCTCAGAATAAAATAGCCGTTACGTATGCCTATTATTTCTCCATGTTTTTTTTTTTTTTTTTTTTGTGGTTAGCATTCGTACAGAAGATAAACAAAAGAACATATTTAATCAGTCAATCAATATATATTTTTCCAAATAAAAAAATTAATAATTGATATATTGTCACTGTAAAATTCTTACTCACTTTTATATATATAATTCAAAGTTTATTGATATTAATAAGTAATATTAATATTTTGAAATATTTAAATTGTGAATATATTAATATTTTAACATAAAAAATATTATTAAATAAATTTTTATTTTTTAAAAAGTTATAAATATGAAAATTTTTTATATCCATTAAATATTCTCGGAGATAAAAATAAAAATAAATTTAAAAAATTCATTGGATATAGATACGAAAATAAATATAATATAAAAATTTAAAAATAAAATAAAAAATAGTATATCCTTCTTATACTTTGCCGATTGACATTCTTATATACTAACAAATAGTATTAGTGTTTGGAAATATTTAAATTGTGAATATATCAATATTTTAACATAAAAAAATATGATTGATACTATTAGAAATATTTTATAATTTATGATAATAATTAAAATTTAAACTCTTATGTTTCTTTCATAGTAAACTTGAAAATATCATAAAAAATTCGATGTTTAAACATTTTTTTTTATCTCGATTATACCATTGGCTACTACAATAACGAATTGCAACAAGTTGATAGCAAACATGTGATGTTCACCAAATCTGCTAACTGCTAAAGAGGTTTTCTCTAAGAAGTCAAAACCACCCAAATATTCGTTGGGTTGATGAGTCCAGCGAGAAGATGGGAAAATGATTGAAAAAAAAAAATATATATATATATATATATATAAATAATTCTGGCTTTATTTAGATGAGAATAAAATTGATGATTATTTCCTGTTGGAAACATTGAGGACAAGGGACAAAGACCTCCAAAGAAATGGTTCCGAGGAAAAATACTAGGTTATGAATTCTCATTTATTAGGCGTTTAAAAAAACAGTTTTGAAAACGACAAGCTTTGAAGAATTTTATTTTGTTGAATTTCATCTAAAATTTTAAAAGATTTTTAGTTTTTTTAAATTTATAAGCTATAAAAATTCAACATCTCAATTTCTCAAATTGTGAAATTTCTTAATCACTCATCCATTTTTTTTAGTTATTTAAAATTTAATTTAGTTTATTCATTTAATTATTTTTCAAAAATGATATCTAATAAATTTGAATTTCAAATTATAATATCTATAATTTCTTTTTTTATTATCAAATTATGATTTTCTTTAGAAAAATGAATTAGTTTTGTATGTTTTCCTCTTTTAAGTATGCCCTAGAAATTTTAGGTACAGTGTCACCTTAATAGTTTTTTAATTTGCATTTTTAGAGTTGGTATGCAAAAATAACTTATTTTTGGCATTTGGTTTACGGAATATTGAATTTCGGATAAAAAATATGATCATTGAAAAAATGTGTATCTGAAATTTTTTTTTTTAATTTTAAGACATCTCGTGTTTAAATTTATTCATTTGGTTGAAAAAAATTAACATATTTTAATTTTTAAATAATTACTATAATCTCTTTGATGTATATACCAATTTTAAAACCTAATTTGATCTTAATCATAACCAACCCCATTTGTTCAAATTTTTTTAGTATGAAACATTTAGAACTTGGAAGGGAATTTTTTTTTTAAGGCGTTTTTGTCGAAAACGCTTTAAAAAAGCTTTTTTTTTTTCATTCATTTGGTTTTTTGTTGGAAAATTTTTTAAAAGGTGTTTTTCAACAAATATACCTTAAATAATCTTTTTTAAGTAGATTATTTAAGATGTTTTTTGATAAAAAATATCTTAAATAATCTTATTATATTTTTTTAAAGGGAATTATTTAATCTTTATCAATTATTTAAAGTATTTTTAGTAAAAAATATCTTAAATAATCTTATTCATTTTTTTCAATAAATCATTTAATGCGTTTCTTCAACCTAATATTTATTTGAATAATGGTTTATTTAAAGCTTTTTTTTTATGCCAAACGTCATTAATTGTAATATAAAAAAATTTTAATAGTAGAAACCTACAATAAACTTACAGTCACTTCTAGAATACTTTTCAAATTGATAATAGTTATTTTATATATTTTTTAATATGGTCAAATTTAGAAATAATGTAATTTTTTTCTTCAAAATCCTAAAATATTATAGAAAGATGTGAGTTTTTGATTTTAATACTTTGGATACTATTAAAAATCTATCACTTTTTTTTTAATCGAATTATTTTAAACTAAACGTTGAAATTAAATATTTACTAATAAGATTTCAAAGAAAAATTTATAAATTTTTTAAAACCAAACGTCCTATAAGGGAATTTTTTTTTGTGCTCAATGAATTGGGGAAGAATTAAAAATTATAGGCTTAAAATATGGTTCAAAACATATATAAGATGGATGACAGTTGGGTTACAAATGGTTCATTGACTCAATGTATATTGACAACTAAGGTATTAACAATTGACCTTTTCTCCCATTTTTATAGTCCTATGATATAAACCCTTTGCTCCATTTAATAATTTAATCAAATTCTTGCTCTTCTATTTATTTTAGTAACTACCTTTGTTTAAAACATATATATCAAACTTAATGCTAAATGATAAAATAAACAAAAAACAAAAAAGAGAAAATATTTTCGACCAAAGATTAGTTTAGTTGGCAAAGAAGGAATCTCATTTGTTATTATTTTGAGTTCGAAAGCATTTCGAGATATAATTTTGAATTTATTGAGTCAATGTAATGATGTTTGCTGTTAAAATCATTTGAAAATGAAATTAGATTCAAATAAAATCTAAAGATATCTTTAATTATCTTATAAATTTTTTTTCACATTTGAGATGAAATTAAGTTCTAACTTAAAAGAGATTTTATTTTATTTTGATTCTAAATGATGTTACATCAAGTAGAATAAAATCACCTCAACTTGAGTAGAATTTTATTGAAACTTGAAGCATTTTTCAATCCCTCAATATTATAATATATCGAGACTCATTTTGTATAAAAAATTTTAAAAAAATTATTAAATATATTGACAATAAAATCTTTTAATTTCATAAATGAGATTAATATAGTGACATTATTTTTTATATATTTAAAAATTAATTTAAAAAAATAATGAGATATATGTTATCATCTAAATTCCTCTTATAAAATTAAAAAATTATATTATCAATATATCAAATAATTTTTAAAAATTCAAAAATTTATTTTTACATTATAAACGGTCAATAAAAAAGTTAATAACTAAATTTGAAAACCCTTTCTTTTTTTACCTTAAGTCTATCAAATGTTTTTGATTATGGGCCCCTTAGGAGCAAATTATTAAAAAAAAAAAGTGTTCTTAAATACAAAATATGGGCAATTGAGAGGGATAAAAAATATTTTGTACAGAACACATTGATGTTGCCAATACTAGGGTAGTAGGTGCTTTTATAGATCACAATCTAAAGGGGATTGATGTGTCCATGATGATATTATTCAATGTATTCTGGCATGATTAGCTTTTTCAAAATTAACTTAGAAAATAAGGTGAAATTTTAAAGGTGATATTTATTTGATTGAAAAATATATTATTTTTATAAATTTATTTAAATTTTTATTTTTTAAGTATAAATTTTAATAATATATTAATTAATTTAAAAATATTTATTTTAAAATATTAAAATATTAATTTTTTAAAACTTCTTTCCCTTGTAATAATACTAGAAAAACTATAATTAAAAATGGACAAAATTTCCCGTAAATTTACCCATGACTATGCTACCTAATCTAATGGTCCTTTTAGCAAAATTAAAAAACAAAGAAATAAAAAAGAGGAGAAAAATAATAAAATAAATGAGAAATCCCCAAGCTTTGATTGCATAGAGTGTTTGGTGGAACTTTTTCAAGGCAATTGTTTTGGATGTCTTCGGTCAACACTGCCCCCAAGAAGAGCCGGTTGAGGGGAGGAGAATTCATTAAATTCCTAGGTTGCCCTTTTTATGTCCACGTCTTGAAAAAACCCACATGAACAATACGTCACAAAAGGAAACCCAATTTAACGCAACTCTGGTCTGGTTGGTTGTGAAAAAATGAAAAATCCAACAGAAAATCAAATTTTCTTTTTAAAAAATATGCAATTCCCATCATGCAAAAAGAAAGAAAAAAAAATTCATGACGTAAGGGATTAAAATTTAAATATAAAATATTTAAGTTTAAAATTTTATAATCTTTTATTAGTAAGTGATTTTTAAGTTCAAAAAATTTTTAAATTTTTTTTGTAGGATGATCCTTTGTCTTAGATTTAAAAATTTTAAAAAAATTTTATAAGTTGACGATTTATTTTGATTTTAAAAATAAAATAATTTTTTAAAAAAATATTTTTGGATAAAAAAATCAACAAAATAAAAAGAAACAAAAAAATGATTGAAAAAAATGAGAAAAAAGAAAAAGAAAAAGGGAGAAACATGAATGTGATACCAAGACTAGAACCTTTTAAGGCGCGTGTCATTACTCTCCAATCACTGTTCGTGACAGCCAGTGTCGGGTAGTAAATGTTTTCGTACGTGGGACTCTGGTGTTACCTTATTACACCAGTTTCCATCAACATGCCCCCCTTCCATTCTCCCCACGCTCACCTAGACGACGCGTGTCAGTGCGTCGGTACAATACACACTCTCTCATGTGCCCTTCTTTCCCTCTTACCCTACCCATTTTACTTTTCTCTTTGAAATTTCTCCTGCTAAAAAACCACACCCAACAAAAAAAAAAGTTGGAAAAAACTCTGCATGGAAAGTCGCTGGGAATTAAGATCCGGCCGTCGCCGGCGGATTTTCCCGGCTAAATGCAAAACCCATAAAGCGTTTTCGTCTATATAATCCACGGGAACGAGGAAGAGAAAAAGAAGAAAATGATGACAACAACAACGATGTCAACAGCAACAAATACAAGAAGCAGAATCTTTCAGTGAAACTCCAAAAAGAGTTGCCAAATTTTCCCTTTTTCTTTTTTAATTTAAGTCCCTCTGCAATGGCTGCCTCGACTAATACAACAACGACGCCAGTGGACTCAGTCTCAGCCGACGAGTTAACAGCCAAGACCGTGCAGAAAAGGTATGAAGGGTTAGTCATGGTTCGAACCAAGGCTATAAAAGGTAAAGGAGCTTGGTATTGGGCTCATCTCGAGCCCATGCTCGTTCATAACACTGATACAGGACTCCCCAAAGCTGTGAAGCTCCGGTGCTCTTTGTGCGACGCTCTTTTCTCAGCTTCTAATCCTTCAAGAACAGCTTCAGAGCATCTAAAAAGGGGAACTTGTCCCAACTTTAACTCTCTTGCTATACCCATTTCTTCTGTTTCTCCATCCGCACCAACGTTGGCAACAACAACCGCAACTCAAAGTAATAGAAAACGAAGTTCTTCTTCGGTTGCTGTAACTGTCACTGGTGGGGTCCTCGTTGGCTCGGGTTCGGCTTCTGTTTCAGGTTCGGGTTGTTCTTATCAGGCTACTCCGTTGGCTATTATTGATCCTTCGAGGTTTTCTGGGGAGTTAGCTTACTCGCCGTCGCCAAGGGCGGTTGTGACGGCGAGTGGTGGAATTTTCGTGCCTCAACATCAGCAGCATTTGGTTTTGTCTGGTGGGAAAGAGGATTTAAGTGCTTTGGCTATGTTGGAAGATAGTGTAAAGAAGCTAAAAAGTCCTAAAACTTCACCTAGGCCAACTTTAAGCAAGTCCCAGATTGAGTGTGCATTTGATTTTTTAGCTGATTGGATTTATGAGTGTTGTGGGTCGGTTTCATTTTCGAGTCTTGAACATCCAAAATTTAGAGCTTTTCTTAATCAGGTTGGGTTGCCACCAGTTTCCAGGAGGGAGCTTGCTGGGAGTAGATTGGATGTTAAGTATGAGGAAGTGAAAGCTGAATCCGAAGCAAGGATTAGAGATGCTATGTTCTTTCAGGTTGCATCTGATGGGTGGAAAGTTAAAACCTTTGCTAGTGGGGAAGAGAGCTTGGTGAATTTGACCGTGAATTTGCCTAATGGAACTAGTTTGTATAGAAAGGCCGTTTTTCTTAATGGTTCTGTTCCTTCTAAATATGCAGAGGAGCTGCTGTGGGAGACGGTAACGGGAATTTGTGGGAATGCTGTGCAGCAATGTGCAGGGATTGTTGCTGATAAATTTAAGGCTAAAGCATTGAGAAATTTGGAGAATCAGCACCATTGGATGGTTAATCTTTCTTGTCAGTTTCAGGGTTTTAATAGTTTGATTAAGGACTTTCGCAAGGAGCTTCCTTTGTTCAAGACAGTGACTGAGAATGCCTTGAAGCTTGCAAATTTCATAAATAATCAAGTTCGAAGTAGCTTTCAAAAGTGTCAGTTGCAGGAGTGTGGGAGTGCCAGGTTATTGAGAGTGCCCTTGCGTGATCATGAAAGCTTGAATTTTGGTCCTGTGTATACAATGATTGAAGATATATTGAACTCAGCTCGGGCACTTCAGATGGTTTTGCTTGACGAAACATATAAGATGGTAGCCATGGAGGATCCAGTTGCCAGGGAAGTTGCAGAGATGATTCGAGATATGGGGTTTTGGAATGACCTAGAGGCGATGCATTCATTGGTTAAATTGATCAAAGAAATGGCTCAAGAGATTGAGACGGAAAGACCACTAGTTGGGCAATGCCTGCCACTTTGGGATGATCTTAGAACCAAGGTGAAGGATTGGTGTTCAAAATTTCACATTGTAGAAGGTCCAGTAGAGAAAGTGATTGAAAGGCGGTTCAAGAAGAACTACCACCCTGCTTGGGCTGCTGCATATATACTTGATCCACTTTATTTGATTAAAGACATGAGTGGGAAGTACCTTCCCCCATTCAAATGCTTGACACTTGAGCAAGAAAAGGATGTTGATAAGCTGATAACCAGGCTTGTATCTATGGAGGAGGCTCATATTGCTCTTATGGAACTTATGAAATGGAGAACAGAAGGGCTTGATCCAGTATATGCACAAGCTGTGCAGATGAGGGAGAGAGATCCAGTCACTGGGAAGATGAAAATTGCGAATCCCCAGAGCAGTAGGCTTGTTTGGGAAACTTATCTTACTGAGTTCAAGTCCCTCGGTAAAGTTGCAGTTAGGCTTATTTTCCTCCATGCAACTTCATGTGGATTCAAATGCAGATGGTCTTTGTTGAGATGGGTAGGTTCACATGGGCATTCAAGGGTAGGCATGGAGAGGGCTCAAAAGTTGATATTTATTGCAGCTCACTCCAAGCACGAGAGGCGGGATTTTTCCACCGATGAAGAGAAGGATGCAGAGCTTTTCGCATTGGCAAATGGTGAGGATGATGTGCTAAATGAGGTTCTTGTCGAAACATCATCAGTGTAATGTTTTTTTTTTTTTTCCCCATTTCTTTAGAAATTTAAAAATTGTAGGATTTTTTGAATTCTTTTTACTACTTTTTTTTTCCCATTTTGTAGTAGTTTACTTCCTCTTTAGAAGATTTTAGGAGCCAGTTGGGAGGAAAAGGGCATTGATTGAGATTGAATATTGTATTCCTACCACTGCTCAGCCTCACAGTTTGAGCACTTTCCCATCTTTTACCCTAGCAAGATTTTGGGGCTTTTGATTTGCAGAAAAGAGTTTTCTTGTTTGTGAAGATGGAGAATGCTGCATGAGTAGAAGTTACAGAACAGGAAGAACATTGTAAATTTTTTTTTTCATCTAGCATTTTTTATAAAAAAAAAATCATATCTATATAGGGGAAAGATTTATGATTTCTCTTTTGGTTTTATGAAAATATCTTGAGTCTATATTTTCTTTTGAGGTTTAGGAAACAGGTCATATGCTTGGACCATAAAGCACTTATGCACCATGTGTTGTCATCTTGAGTAATATCGGAACTTATGTCATCTGATTTGGTTTGTATGCTACCTTGCATATGTGCTTTTTTGTCGGTTTAGGACTCCAATGCATGTGTGTATAGATGATATTATTTACTGAATTTTCTCTATTCCATTTACAGTCTTGCTTTAAGAATTATGAGCCCTCATTTGTGTTCTTAAGGATCTGAGGAAGCAATTTCTCTTGGAGTCCAGTTCACCATTTTATTGTTCTTGGGAAAGTAATTAATCTTCTAAAGACAATTACCTTTCTGTCTGAAAAAGTTTGTTACATTGTTTCTTTATTTAGATCTTCAAGTACAACTGAACTTTTGTAATTGATATAATTTACAGTTGGTCCCTTGTTCCCAATATTATTTGAAGTGTGGATCCTTTGCATGATCATCTCATTTCCTTTATAAACAAGCGTGATCAACACTCTGTCTTTGTGCAATTTCACATGTGCAATTTGGATATCATTTGCTCTATGATGTATGGTAAACTGATTGGGGAGGTTATACTGAAAAACCTTTCACTTTTTCTGGTCTTTGGTACTTGAATTTGGCTGCTTGGTGGTCCTTTGTATGCCCATCTAGAGGGTCTTTCTGCAAACTAAAGTGGAATGAAGTTCCAAGTTTAGGTTCTTTATCTCAGCCAAAACAGGTAATTGCCTCACCTGGACCATGTTGTATCTGTTCTTTGGGAGATACCAAAACTTGATAAGATTTCTGCTTTCTGTGTTTCCATTGTGTTTAGTCTTTGAAACTTGTGATGCAATCAAGCTTTTTGACAGGTTGTGGACCTAAATCACATCCGAAGTACATTCTTTACTTCTGAAAGTAGTAGGTTCAAGTGCGTTTTTATCAGAAATGTTTGGATAGGCTCATTTCTTCCTTGGATATACGTTTGTTTTTATTACGAGTTATTTTCTTGGTGAATTGAACTACCGAAACATTTGTTCAAAAACTTTGATAGAGTCAATTGTTGTAAGTTGAACTTATGATAATTATGCTAAATGTCTTTATTGTTTTTGTTGGCAGAAGCATATGAAAAAGATATTGTCGGACTGGAGAGACCACCATAAAGATGGTTGGGCGTTAGTATCGTTTGGACCATGATTAGAGAGGGATTAGGATCCAAGGACTTGAAGTTTTTGGCAGAGAGGTGTCCTTTTCCAGGAGGTTCCTCAAGCTGGTTGGCTGGATGGCAAGCCGTATTTCAGTATGTGGGTCAGCAACTTAGGAAGGACCCGAGACCAGATCTTTCTAGCTGGAGCAGCCCTTCTAACTGTTTCCTTCTCATCTATATCTCTCCTGTTTTTTGTGTCTTTGGGAGAGTGGAGCCCCACCATGAAAGAAGTGGAAGTCTTTTTCCAAGCTTTGGTTTGTCTAGGAGAGAGATCAGGTTTTTCCCATCAAATCATCTTTGGGGTAACTTATCTTTTAAACATTCCAAGGCTCATGATGTTCATGAAGAGTCATTGGCTGATGCCCCCCATGATTGCGAGAAAGGCCTTAAGGAGGACCCAAGCAAAGGAAGATTGTCGGCCTGAAGCGGCACGGAAGATGCTCGAGACTTGAGAGTGATCCTACAACGATTTCAAACTGATTCATTGGTTCCTCATGCACCGGCAATTTCAAAACTATAATTTAAGCAACTTCTCCGGTGGATGTTCCCATATTTATCTTCCTTCTCCGATGAAAAACAAGATTTGTTATTCATGACTGTATAAAATGAAAATGGAAAACAAGAAATAATTGTATATGAGCTTAATTTTGACTAACATATACTAGTCTTTTATGCCTCTCACAATTAGAACCACTCTAGTTTTTTTTATTTCCATCAGTCTATCGGAAAACTATGATCCTTTGTTTAGGAAAAACAAAAAATAAATGCTAATCGAGAAAAGCTGGAAGGGGTTAAGCATGCAGTTTGGCTAAAAAAGGAGAAGAAAATTAATTGCAGACTTCAGTTATATATACCTCTCCAAGGGAAGCATATAGGAGTCATTTGACAATAGCTGGTCAAAAATTAACCATTACACTTTCTTCCAATTATGGTAAGCAGTCACTGTTGCATGTTGCAATCCTTCATGGAAACCAAACATGGGTTTTTCAAGAAACCATCGGCTTTCCATCTTTTTTCCTTCTCATCATACAAAAACCCCTTAAAAAGCGCTTTGAACTTTGAACTTTGAACTCTCCCTTTTGGCTTAATGCCTCGATGGAATCAGATTCACCCTACCCATCTCCACCAACAGTTACAGAGGTGAAAATATATATATAAATCAAGTGGTCTCATTCATCTTTTTGTGGGGGGTGAAGAAGAGGGAAGAAAAAGTGGAGTGATTTTCTTTTACCACTCTTTGTGGTCTTCTTCTAATTATAAATTACCGATTTATAAGTGGAGAGACAGAATTTCATGTCGGCAAGACTTGTTAATGCTGACTTCTCACCAAACTAAACTACTAATCTTTCTTTCTCCTTTTTCTCTCTCTTTTTCTCGGCGTATGGTATGCTTTACTCCACTCATTTTTGTTTGGTTAAAAGGAAAAGAAATATAATGATTAGTATAGGACGACACTCTCTCTTTATACAAAGAATCTTTGCCGCTTCCAATGGTTCTCATCATACAACTTTTTTTTTTTTTGCTTTCCATTATTCTTGGTTTCACTCATTGAAGTGTTCATTTTCTTTGAATTTTCACTACCATTAGCAACCTCATTAAGAGTGTCTGAGATTGATTTTTTATATATAGTTTATCTGCATCATTGTCTTTGGTGTTTATTGTTATTATTATTATTAATGTTGTTATAATCATAATGGAATCGAAAACGATCAAATGACATATCAAATTGTTGAATGACCTGATCCAATTGCTATTTGAGTTGGCATTAAACCGGGACTTTAATACATAGACCAAAATGTGTCTTATAGAAATATTTACTGTTTGAGTTTGCATTAAACCGGGACTTTAGCCAAATTGAATTTGTTTGATAGATGTGAGCTCATTTCTATAGAATTGCACTCGTAAAGTTAAAAAATAAAATTAATGTTACGAAAATTCTTAAATTATATAATAAAACATTTAATATGATATTTAAATTATAAAAATTTATAATGTGATGTTTAATTAAATTATAAAATTATTAATTAATATAATATTTATTTTTATAATATGGTCAGCTTTAAATGATAAAAAAATAATTTTTTAAGTATCATATTAATTAATATATTTATAATTTATGTATTATATTAAAAAATTTTAAACTACAAGTATTTCATTAAACATTTTATTATAATTTAAAGATTATTCATGAGATTAAACCTAAAAAAGAATACTTACTATAACTCTCTTTTTTGTAACCCTAGAACTTATTTTCATCAACTGTTTCTTCACATGGGATACTTACAATACTTTCTTTCCTTTTTCTGAGTAAATTAGGTTGTCTTACATTATTACATTAATTTTACATGCTGCCAAAAAGTCTTACCTCTTTATGTTTCCCTTTCCCTGCAAATTGCTTAACCTATTGCTTTATTTATATATTACTGTCTTTATCTGTCACGCTATGAAATTTTACTTACTTTTTTCAAAGTGGTCCTATCTTACACTCACATTTCGTAACTTTTTGAATTCATTTTTTTTACACACACACACACATATATATATATATATGGATGAGGAGTTCAAATGACAAATATCTATAATTAATTAATTATAAAGATTCAAATTTTTACACAAATATTTGAAAGGTGCCAATGGATTTATTAGGAACAATTATTTTTTTAAATTCTTCCTCTTTTGGAATTATGTTGTAGTTAATGAATTTATTTTTATGGAATTGATCTTAATTATAAGTTTTTGCTTTTTTTAATATACAGGCAAAAATTTTAATATTTTTATTCAATTAATTTGACTATAAGAGGATATAAAAATTTTGATTTCGAATCTTTTTTTTTTTTTTTAGTTATGCCCATCTTTTGTGTTAAAAAAATTTAAAATTTAATATATAGTTTTAGATTCAAATTTTAGTATTTATAATTTTTTTATTAAATTTAATTTGTGACCTCCTTTATACTAAATAATATAATAAAGTAAAACAAAAAAATTATAAATAGTTATTCATTCAATTAATTTAAATATATTAGTAATTTTTAAATTAAATTGTTAATTAAAAACCATAATATGTGGGTAAGAAAAATCATTGAAGGGACTACTGGAAATGTTGATCCTTGTAATTATAAAAAGCTTTACAAAAAAAAAAAAAAAAAAGAGCACTTTCTGACTTAATTATTCAAAGTTCAAGATCACTGATTTCTTTCTTTTTTTTTTTTTGGGTACAATATCACTGATTTTACATCAACAATAAAAGTGCTCAGTCATTTCAATTTGAAGTCAAACGTTTTGAAAGCAAAACAAAAGAACTCCAGTTAACATTTTTGTTTCCATTAAAGTGAAAGCTCTAACCACAAAAAAAAGGGAGGGAAAAAACAAATTTTAATTAAAATATTTACAAAATGCAGAGCTTTTTTCTAAATTCTTTTCCAACTCGATAGTGACAGTCTTACCCCACTAGATTAAAGAATTTGAGCAAGTGAAAGATGAACA
Organism: Durio zibethinus; assembly: GCF_002303985.1. Next base: position 3,164,161 of record NW_019167838.1, on the reverse strand, counting down.
CACACGTGTGTGTATATATATATATATATTTATTTAAGTCGTTAAGGTTATATTTTGTACATTAAATAATAAATAAGATAACATAATAATTATTTTTTATTATATTTAATTTGTATTTAATTAAAAGAGATAAAATTATAAAAAAATTATTATTCTCTTGAAATAAAATAATTTAATTATTTTAAAGTAAAAAAATTATTTTTAATCTATGAGACTAAATTTACATATTATATTATATTTTTAAAAATTATTTTAATAATTTAAATTGTATAAAATTTGATTAATAAATATAAAATAAAATGATATGATTAAGTTAATCATATTCATAATATTATCTTATATTATCTTATCATAATTTTTTATAACAAATATGATTTAAATGATTAATATTATGACTTTTTTTTTTTACATTTTTTTTCCAAACCTTATTAAGTTTAGATCATAGCTTATACTTATTATTTTTTTCAGAGTCAGAAGAATCATTTACAATCTAGAGGCTCTAGATCTTGCAATACTTAAACGTATCTTCCTCCATATGCTTGATAACCTCAAGTGGAGGATTAGTAAACAAATGGTTATTTATATCATTTCTAAAGGCCCAACTAATCATATATAATCCACATGTAAATTGACTTCTCTAAATATGTGTTTAATCTTGCACTTTAAATCACAGCTCATACTCTTTAAAACAACATATTTATAGGCAACCCTTAGATCGCAGCAATCCAATTAAAAGCCCTCATATATTATTATTTTCAAAAATTACGCGTACATGTCACATCATAAATAATTTATATTAATTAATATGTTATTTTTTATAAAAAAAAATAAATTTCTTTTGGTGGCAGGAAATTGCACCACAAAATTAATGATCATAAATTAAATAGTGATAAAAGGTTAGTTCAATGATATTGGAATTAATTATAAGACAGAAAGTTTTGAATTTAAATTTTAATTGTAATTCAAAAAATTTTAAAAATTTTAAAATGTTTTGTCAATAATTGCGCCATTTATTATTAAAATTTTGGATTTTTAATTCAATTATTAGGGTTCTTACAACTTAAAATAAAATAACGTGTGTGTTTTAAAGAAATGATTAATATCATAAATGATTAATAAATTATAATAAAATATTTAATGTAGTATTTAAATTTAAATTTTTTTTAATATGTTAGATAATTTTTAAATTTTTTAATTAATATTATATTTATTTCTAACATAATTAATTTTAAATGATAATATGTGATGAATAATATAATATTTTAAATGCTATATTAATATTAATTTCAAATGATAACTTATAACGGATAATATAACATTTCAAGTATTATATTAATTAAAAAATTTATAATTTAAATATCATATCAAAAATTTTTAAAATTTAAATATTACACTAAATATTTTAATTATAATTTAAAGACCATTAACTCTTAATGAAATTACAACGAGGCAAGAAGCCTTAAGTGTATTACATAAACATATTTAGGAGGCTCAACAATCGAGACACGTGTCACAATTTAGAATGCTCTCGTTCCTACGGTAGGGGTCAATGGGCATTTGATTCGAATCATCGTGAATCAAAAGCCCAACTTTGATGACTGATGAGCCGCATCAAAGCCGTCCAAGGCTTGGAAGGGGACCACGTCTAGCCTTGATGATAAAATAGAACAAAACGATATTGACTGTAAAAGTCGGGCCCCACCCTGGGCCCAATGGTTTGGAGGGACATTTTCAAAAAAAAAAAGCCGAAGACGGGTTGCGCCGGTTGTTGAGTGCTGTTTGACTAGTGGGGCGTTGGCAAAATAAAAAAACAAGGGATACAGTGCAGAGCGCGTTGAGAGTTCAGACAAAAGCTCAAAACTAAACAATCACTACAATCTTGACACGTCCAGAAACAGACTTGATTATATTCCTTTTCTCGGTCACGTGGTCAACTACTGTGTCGGGATGATGATTCATGGGACTGGGATTCAATTTGTCAATGTCCGTACTCTTGACGTCAACTTTGTTAGACAACTTACGTCACTTTACATCATTAATTACAAATATTTTTATTTTATTTGAAATATAAAATACCTATAATACCCTGAGTACTAAACCGCCAAAGGTGAGAGCGATAACTCAGTGTATAAATAAGGAAGCACGTGTGAGACTGGAATCTACTGCAACAATACTCATTATCACATGGTGGAATTGAGTTGTCTATACAAAACAAAAGTTTCAGTTAAAACTTAGCTTTCAATATCAACCAACGAAATCATTGCCACTATCTTTTTTTAATTTCCACTTATTTCATCTAATTACCGATTATTATTGTAATTAACTTTCTCAATCATCTTCTTCTGCTCCATAATTACTAATTGTTTTCATACAACATAGATTAAACAAATATATAAGAAACATTTTTTTATTTCAATTTATTTAGTTTTATTTTTACTAATCTGAAACGAAACTGTCCATAAAAAATTTAAATAACAATGAAAAAATAAGAAAAAAAAAAAGGGTGCCTTTGATTTATTTATTGAGATGAAAGTGGGGTTTCATGACTTGTTTAATGGGGTGTGTTGAAAAGTGCTTGGATTTGCTTTTGTTATTATTGTGGGGGCAAATCTCCAATTAACATAATTTGATTGAGAAACAATTATTTTACTTTTTCCTTTTTTTTCCCTTACTTTTTTAAAGTAGTCAATTTTGCTTTCATTTGATTATTATTCCTTCTTTATGAGTATAATAATTTGTATGGGTGCCTAAGGTATGCTAACATTATATGGGCACCCATGATTTTCATGGACTTACAACTGTATATCCATAATATTAAAACACCAAAAATTCAAAAATACCCTTTTATCTCTCGAGTTTAAGTTCTTTTTGCAAGAATAATTTTGTTATTTCAAAAAGACGGATATAATTTGTGACAAAAGGAAAAGCATTTTCATCATTGCTAACCTTACTGTATAAAATCTCAAAAATAAGATTTGGTGCTTATTTATATTCCTAGTTCAATGGATTGCTTACATCAAAAGAAATTTGATTGGATTGGATTAATTAATTTTGAGTTTCATTTTTCATTTTTGTATTTTCCACATTACTCCAATTGGCTAATGGAATGTATTAGTGTGTTACACGTGATTAGACACAAGGGCAAAAGAAAGTATAACTTGCAAGATTAATCAAATGAAAAAGAACCATTAAATTTATTCAGTGAAAGTGGAGCATTTAGTTAAGCAAACAATAGGACATTATTATACATGGGTTTTTTCTGATATGTTGCAATTGATTAATTTCTTTTATTATTTTTTACATTGGGCATCTTGTAACAAATAACAAATTTAATATCTTTAATTTTTAATTTAATAATAAAAAAAAAAGATTAGCTCACAAGCAAAGTGGATTAACATGTACAATAATATGTAATTAGCATTAAACCCAACTTGAAAAGTACTATAACAGCTAGCAACTAAGCAACAAAATGCTTTTTGGAGATGAATTCCTTCTCAGATGAATTAAGTAGATACGAGTTAGGGATTAATTTTTTTTAAGAACCGAAGTATTAATAAATTAATGAAGATATATTATTAAATTGTAGCAGCTGTCAAGATATAATGAATGCAAGTTTTAATTCTGGTGAGTCATTAGCTTAGCCAATTCATTTCAACTTGATATTTTGTTTTTCCAGTCATATGCATACTTTTCCAATGATTAAGCACACTTTTTGTGATATATTTATGTGTATATATATATATATATATATATATATATAGGTAAAATGTAAGAGTTGATTGGGGCACTGAAATTGGGTTTTCATGATTCATGAGTTATCTTTTTGAATATTTAGAGGAATAATCTAAAAATGATTATATTCAAGTGTTAAAAAAAGTTAAATTAAGCATTGACAAGGGAATGATTTGAAGAGATGGAATTTTATAATGGTTTGTTACTACATAAAAGAATAAAAGAAAAAAAAGGGAAGAATTACCCTTTTGTTTTCATAATTAATCTAAACATCAGATTATAGTATATAGCAACTTTTTCTTTTCTTTCTTTTTTTTTTTAATTTGAAACAAAGTTTGGTGACTTGGAATTTAAGGACAAAACGTGTATCATGAGGGTCAAAATTCTTTAATCATGAGCTCTCTTTAAGGTTAAACATAATTAAAAAAAAAAAAACCATGAAAGTTACATGTTTGATGTTCCTCACATGGAGCAGAAGCAACCAGGAGACAGAAACAAGAAGAAGCTTTTAAGATTACTTCCAAAAGACTGCCACTATGCCATTAGTGTAGTTTCTTTTGTTTCTTTTATGGGAAAAAGTGGAAAGTAGAAGTTGCATTTGCCTTGAAGACATTGCTTCTGGTTTGCTCAATTTGTTAGGATAAAATACATACATAACATTCGTGCTGAAAGTTGTCCTTTTTTTTTTTTTTTTTACTATTACTTTATGTCATTCGGATTGAGTCACAACAACTCACAAGACTTGACCTCCAAGCTTTTAATACTATTGATCACTCTGGCATCTCCCCAGCTGAGATATCAGTCATTTCTTGCTAAAGCGGAGTAAAGACAGCAGTCCTTTTTTTCAGTACAAACACCCAACATGTCTTAATTGTGAGCAAACCACTGACAAAAATTTTTGTTGGGAATAAATGAAGAGAAGATATGAGTTTTGGAAGGAGACAATTCAATCTTTGCTGTGAAGAAAAATGTTGAAATTCAGCTTCATTTTGACCTTCACAGCTACAGAAAATGCCAATGCCTTTGGAAGCATACATATATTATTATAAAATTAAAATTGAGATGCCAAGGTTGATCCACGAATTTTTTTGGGGTGCTCGAAATGGAATAATTAATCTCTGCCTGGCTCTCATAGATGCAGATGAAAGAGATAACTAGCCAGTTTATGTGATACTGAAGGGTTTGCTGGTTGATGACCATTTTTTATGTTGTTTTTCAATTAACAAATTAAACTTGAGATGCTATGGCCATTCAAGATGTTAAGAAAAAAAAAAAACATAACTTCACATTTTGCTGTCAACATGATGTAATTATATATATATATGCATTAATATTCTTCTTTCTTGGTGAACAATTTATACCCAGGTAGCTGCATCATTGATCACAAACGATTTTCAGAGACACTTTAGTACAAGGGCTTTAAGTTTCCTATCGACTACTCTTGCAAGCTGCTCGGTGGCGTTGGGCTACGACTGAGATAAAAGAGAATACATGAAACATCTTAATTACAAACAATCTGTTTCTACCAAACCATGTTGTTTGTCTATAGGAGCAAATGCAAATGATAAGCCCAACATTTTTGACTCATGTTGTAGTTTAAAGTGTTGGTAGGTTGCGTGCCTGGGGTTTCAAGATTTTCAACGCACTAGAGTACTACCAGGAGATCAAGGAACCGAATCTGTCCAGTTTGAGTCTGACAGGAGCGGTTTCAAATTTCAACAGACTGCTTATTTACCCAGGGACAATTCTTTGATTTTTACTGATGTGATCTTAGCTGCATTGTTTTCATGGTTCGGGGGTTTTGTCGGCATCGAACAGGAAAATACTAAAGATGTTATTATTGGAAATCACTCGTCACTTTGGTAAACCTAAAAAGGAATACAAGAATCTGAGAATAAAGCACAGATAGGATTAGCTAGCAAATTAAAATCAAGAACATTTGCTTTATGACATATATATTCTCTCACTTTCTGCATATGAATTTTAGACAATATGGGGTGAATTATTGTCGTAACGTCTAGATTCCATGATCTATCGTTAGAAATTGACTTAATCGTCATCAATCTTTTTTATTTAGGTGCGATTAATTATCTAATAAATCTATCATTTTAACAAACACCTAAGCTTAAGGGTCCTTAAAAGAATAGATTCGAATCTATTAATCAAAACATGGTTGGAGAGTACGGTTACGTGTGAGGAATATTATAGCATCCTCACACATCGAAGGATGGTACCAGCTTGATTTTGTGTTATCCATTAAGCTTTAAAAATTTATCAAATAATTAATTATTGAAAATTATTCTTAATTGATTCTAATACTTTTGATAGAAAATTAAAAAAATTTCCTCACCTAAAGAGTATTCAAGAAAACTACTATTTTTCTTGCAGAGGTTTTGTTATCGGATTATTTAATATTAAAAATTTTCAAGAAAAGAAAGGAAAAAAAGAAACTAAATAAAATACCAAAAGAGGAATAATGATTCAACTTTTGATATAAATCATTTTTTTTATTATTTAAAAAAAAACTTATCGCTTTTGTACAAGAAAAATTAAAACTTTCAACTTGTCCTTAAAGCATTTGGAAGTTTTTTTTGTAAGAAAAATTGATACTTTCAACTTTTCTTTAAAATATTTTTTTTCTGAAATTTTAATTTCAAGAAAAATTGATACTTTCAACTTTTCCTCAAAATATTTTTTTCTTGAATTTCAAGGAAAATTGATATTTTCAACTTTTCCTTAAAAATATTTTTTAAAAAACCTTTTTATTTTTAAGGGAAATTGATACTTTCAATTTTTTCCCAAAATACTTTTGAAAATTTTTATTTTAGAAATTTTATTTTTAAGAAAAATTGATATTTTCAACTTTTCCTCATAAACATTTTTTTGAAAATTTTATTTTAGGAATATCATTAAAAAAATAATAAAATAAATTAAAATAAATTAAAACTAAAATTAACATTAAAATTAAGGAATATCAAATAATTCTAATTTAATCAATAAATAAATAAGTAAAAAAAAAATAAATAAATAAATAAATAAATGAAGAAAAAAAAACCTTTAAGCGGCTCGGCTCGACTGAAAAATAGTACGACTCCAAAAAGAAAATGGCTCCAGAAGCTTGGCTTGATGGCTCGGTTGGCGGCTCGGCTAGGCTAGAACCCAGGTAGGAACGCAGGTTGTTGGTTCGGGTCACGCTGTGAGTCGGGTTATCGGTTTGAAAATGCGTCGATCCTTTGGGATTAGTAAGGCCAAAATGATGTCATTTTTAATGGGTATATAAGGCTAATTCTTAGCTTTTTCAGTAGAATCTTTCTTTTCCTTCTCTCTCTTCCCTTTCTTTTCTCTCTCTCTCTCTAAAGTTAAAGAACTTTCATCGAATTCTGAAAAAAGTCATCAAAATCTGGATTAGTTCATCAAAAGTTTATCAAAAAATTCAACCGACGTTGGAATCTATGTTTGATTCTGTGTAACACACTGAAAAGTTCAACCGACGTCGAAAAATTCAATCGCCATCGAAAAATTTGGCTGGAATCTAGAATTTTTTCAGAAATTTTTTTTTTCAAAAGGCTCCAAAATTTTTTCTTTTTTTTCTTTGCTTGCTGTGTTTTTGTATTTCTTCTGTGATTGGCTTTTGTTTTTTATTTTCCCTCTTTGTGTTTTTGTCCCTATTTCGTTCTTTATTTTTCGTGTGTGTCTTTCTTGTGTATTCCAACGTTTATTTATAGGGATTGATCAGAGGAGTTTCTGATCAATCTCAATTTCTTCTTGTGATTGAGATTCAATCTTTGAATCAAATCCAAACTCTATTAGCCTAGTTTTATGCAAACTCAAACACTTTTTTTTTGTTTTTTTTTTATTTTTTAATTGTCAGAGTTGATCTTGTAGACCCTCAAACAGATTGAAGTGTCTATAGCTGTCCCTCTTTGCACATTTTCTGTGAAACAAGAATTGTGCAAAAACATAGATAACCTAATCAATTTGACACTTTTTTTTTAAAAAAAAAACAAAGCTCCTCTAAACAGAGGCTCAACGATTTTTGAAAATAAACATAGCTCTTCTAAACAGAGGCATAATAACTTAAAAAAAAAAATAAAGCTCCTTTAATCAGAGACTCAACAACTTTTGAAAAATAAACAAAGCTTCTTGACAATCATATCCAGAAGTATCATAGATCAGACCTAATGAAATTTGTCATGGAAACTTAAAATTTAAATGTTCAAATTCGTAAGAACCTTTCAGCTTCATAAGAATTCGCTGAAATTTGATTATTAAAACTTCAGTTTCACAAGAATTCAACTTGCAAGATTTCATATACGCAATAATTCAGATTTGCAAGATTTTCATTTGCAAATTGCAAGACTCGCATTTAACATTTCTCATTCAAAATTTGGAGATTCACATCCCAAAAGTTCAAAGTTTTTCGTTTGAATTTTAGAGATTCACATTCAAGAAATCTTAAAGTTTTACATCTAAGTTCGAAGGTTCTCATTCAAAAATTTAAAAATTTGCATCCAAAAGTTGAGTTCAAAGCTTTTCGTTTGAATTTTGAAGGTTCACATTCAAGAAATCTTAGAGTTTCACATCTAAGTTCAAAGGTTCTCACTCAAAATTTTAGAGATTCGCACCAAAAGTTAAGTTCAAAGCTTTTTGTTTGAATTTTAGAGATTCACATCCAAGAAATCTTAGAGTTCTACATCTAAGTTCAAAGGTTCTCATTAAAAAATTTAGAGATTCACATCCAAAAATTGAGTTTAAAGCTTTTCATTTGAATTTTGAAAGTTTACATTCAAGAAATCTTAGAGCTTCACATCTAAGTTCAAAGGTTCTCACTCAAAAATTTAGAGATTTGCATCCAAAAGTTGAGTTCAAAGCTTTTCACTCAAATTCAAAGGTTTGCATTTGGCAAACTTGGGATTCACATCCAAAAAGTCTAAAACTTTTCGTTTGAATTTTGGAGATTCAAATCCAAAAGTTCAAAGCTTCTCATTCGAGTTCAAAGGCTCATATGCAATAAAACTTAGAGTTTTACATCTAAGTTCAAAGGTTCTCACTTAAAAATTTAGAGATTCGCATCCAAAAGTTAAGTTTGAAGCTTTGAATTTTGAAGATTCACATCCAAAAGTTCAAAACTTTTCATTCTAGTTCGAAGATTCATATTCGATGAACTTTAGGGTTTCACACCTCAAAGATTTTTATTTTGAAACCTAAAGATTCTTATTTGAGTTTGAAGATTGACAAATTTTAAACTTCACACCTCAAAGATTCTTATTTTGAAACTTAAAAATTTTCATTTGAATTCGAAGATTCACATTCGATAAATTTTGGGTTTCACACCTTAAAGATTCTCATTTGAAATTCAAAGATTCTCATTTGAAACTCAAATATTCTTATTTGAAGATATCTTAAAGATTTTCATTTAAGACTCAAAGATTTTTATTTGAAATGTCTTAAAGATTCTCATTTAAAACTCAAAGATTTTCATTTAAAAACTCAAAAATTCTCATCAAAATATTCATAATTATTTTTCAAGTGACTCAAAAATTTACATGAATGAATGTCATGACCAAAGATGCAAATGCCTTCTTAATGATGCAAATGCAACAACCTAGATTCTCATAGTGCCATGCATGTCCAAACAAAGTTTTAATTCATCAAATTTATGCATGTACTATTCAAGCAACGATGCCAACATGATGCATGTAATACGGATGTCAATAATGTCATGAAATCCTAAATAATTATGATAATATGGCTCTCAAGACTTCATCATTTTGAGTTTATTAGCATTAGCCATCTCAGAATAAATTATGCCTTTTATCACTTAATCATTGCTCATAAGCTTCTCAATACTAGCTATTTCAAAACAAATCTCATCCTTCATCACTTCACCAGTTTCGTCTATTGCTCCATATCATTCTCATCACTCAATCATAACTCATAGGTTATGTCGACCCATTCATCCTCATATTCATCACTTGGTCATACATTTTTTTCAAAATTTACCTTATCTTCATTTTATTGACCAATTCATCATCACGTGTCCTTTCAAATAATCTTTTTTAGGTTTCTATCATCTTTTCATTTTTTCTCTTATCATCTTGGATTTTTTTTCAAATAAATGTAAGAATTTTTTATACGCATTGTCATTCATTCATCATCATTTCAAATCATGACAACTATAATGCAATCATATATTTTTTTTGATTTATTCTTAGGATGTAATAATAATAATACAAGATGAATTATGAAAAAGGTAATCAATAAATTGCTAGTTTGGTACAAGACAAATGAGAAAAGAAACAAATTGGATGTATGTCATTGGGATGGATAGTATATCCAAATAATGAATATTTAGACAATTCTGAATATTAATTCATGATTCTTTTCAAAAATCTATTTCATTGACTTTTCAAAATCACATTGAGCTCATTAAACTTTACCCTAGCTTTGAGGGATCTTCAGATATCTTTGACCTTCCATCCATGTGTCCAACTCTCAACTCAGAGATTTTTCTACTCAAATCGTCCTTTCGAGTTTTCAATTTGAGTTTTTCTTTTCTTTTTTCATTTTTTTCTTATTTTTTCTCTTATTTTTTCTTTCATTTTTTCATTTTTTTTATTTTTTTATTTTTTTATTTTTTTATTTTTCATTTTTTTTCATTTTCTCTCATCTGACCCATTGTTAATGTCTTTCACACATTAATCTTTAGAGCAATATAGCCTAATTCTATTATTTCATCACGAGTATGCTTTAGCCCAACATATGATTGTTTAATTAGAGCACTTACATTTAATCCAAATAGACTTTTAAAGGTTATAACGTAGGCCATAGTGAGGGGTTATGAAAGAAATAGATAAAATAAGTTCAAAATATGTGTTTAAAGGGTTTAAAACTAAATGATCATCACTTGATGCAGCTCGACATTTTGCCTCACTTTACATCATTTCACTACTTTTTTTTTCATCTCATTTCTCATAAAAAGATTCTCATTGCTTTGCCTTACTTTTTGTGGCATTTATTTTTTTATTTTTTTCTTTCTTTTTGCTTTTTTTTTTAGAGACCTTTTGTGATCTTTGGGCTCTTTTTTTTTTTCAAAAATTATCCTTTAGTGTGAAAGATGATCCTTGGATAAGGTTCTTTTAGGAAAAAAAATCATAACAGACTTAAAGGGATAACGATGAACATTTTTTCGAATGGTAAAAGAAATATGGTCATTTTTTATCTCAAATATGAATGCTTTCTTTAAACATCATCTATTGAACAAAAATAAGCTCATGAATCTTTATAAGAGATTGCACCTCTTCAAGTTATATTAATTTCACATCTGCTAGTAGCTAACTTCTTTTGCTCAAATAATCTTCCTAAATCAATGGGAATGAGTTCTCAAAATTAAATCCCAACATTATTGTTGTCATTGTCTAAACATCCATCGTTAGAATTCAAGAATGGGAATGAAAAGTTATAAAAGGTGACAAAGCATGGAACAATAATTGAATGAAAAAGAAAATGTAATGAAATACATTAACTTGCCTTTTATTGAAATGATAACAAGTGAAGTCATATTGCAAAAAAAAATTTCTAACATTACTATGAAAGAAATCTTAAAATGACAAGCAGCTTCCAACAGCCTTAACAACATTTTTAAAATTATGTCCTTGTGCAATTAGGCGAAGGATTTTTATCGACATCTTGCCCTCCTAATTCGTCGAAGCTCACTAAGCCTTTCTGAATCAAACTTTGCACTTTGTGGTTGAAAATTATGGCATGTTTCAGTAGAATGACCTATGTTCCCTTATGATAATCGCACATTGTACTAGCATCATACCACTTTGGATAGGGTGACTTCAATGGTTCTAGAATAACTGGAGAAACCAAGTTGTTCTTAACGAGTTTTGGGAATAACTCAGTATAAGTCATAGAGATAGGGTCAATTTATGCTCTTTCTTGGTTATTTCGAGATCTCCTTAAATTACTTGCTTGGTTGTTAAGCTTTGAAGCTGATGCATTGATATGACTAGAATCATATGCAGGTACTTGAAAGGCTGATTGGTAAGTTGATAAGTAAGCTGGTTATGGATATGGTTGGTAAGGATAAGGTGAGATATTGTTCATAGCAGGATAGTATAGGGCGTAACGTTGTGGTGGATAAGGTTGATATCCCCTGAATTATCTATCAAGGCTCACGACTTAAGCTTTAGTCTATTTCTTCTCTGGTACCTTTTTGGTTTTTCATTCTTTTAACTTGCCATTTTTAATGGCATTCTCAATTATTTCTCCTAAGATTACCATGTCGACGAAATTTTTCATGGCATTCTTTATTATCTTTTTATAATAGAAAGTTTTTAAAGTGCTAACGAACAATACAGTGGTCTCTTTCTTAGTTAACGAAGGTTGCATTTAAGAGGCTATGTCCCTCCATCTTTGAGCATATTTTTTGAATGATTCAGTTACTTTATTCTCCATATTTTATAAAAAAAAAAACGATCAGAGGCCAAGTCTATAATATGCTGGTACTGATTAATGAAGACATAGTCCATATTGCTCCAAGAATAAATGCGAGTCTTGTCTAACTGGACATACCACCTAGCAACAGAGCCCGTGAGGCTGTCTTAGAACACATATATTAATAGCTTCTCATTATTAGCATAGGCAATCATTTTTTGACAGTACATGGTAATGTGAGTCTTCAAACATTTTGTACCATTATATTTCTCAAACTCCAGCACTTTGAACTTTAAAGGAATAATAACATTCGGGACTAAACAGAGCCCAGCTGTATCCACTGAACCATAAAAATCAACTTATTCCACTGCTTGAAACCTTTCTTCTAACATGTTCATTTTTTGTTTAGCTTTTGAGGTTTCTAAAGTCTCATTCTCCTTGAGCTTTAATTTTTTTTATCCTCTAGATCATCCAAATTATGGATTGGTATTGGTTCTACTATCTTTTCAGTAAAGACAGAATTTATGTAGCTCTGATACTGCCCCGGGTTTGAAATTAATGGTATTTTAAGGTATGTGTACTTTACAGGATAGGTAAACTACTGTGGTGGTGGACCTTGTGCAGGTTGGGCTTGATGTGACCCAAAATCAGTATGGTATAATGGGTCATCCTCCTCTTGTAAGAGATGGTCTTGTTGACTAGCATTCTCTTTTATTGCCTTCCCTTTGTTTAACTTGTTCAAGGCCTCTAGAATTTTGTTTAATTCCCCTTCAAGCTTCCCTAGTACTTTCTCTATCTTTTCAAGACGATTGAAATTTTTTTGTTGAAAGTATCAATTTTTCTTAAAATAAAAACTTCCAAATGCTTTAAGGAAAAGTTGAAAGTATCAATTTTTTTAAAAACTTTATTTTAGGAAAATCATTAAAAAATAATTAAATTAAATTAAATTAAAATTAAAATTACAGAATACCAAATAATTCTAATTTAATCAATAAATAAATAAGCAATAATAATAATAATAATAAAATTAATAAATAAATGAAGAAAAAAAAACCTTTAAACGGCTCAACTCGGCTTAAAAATGGTACGACTCTAGGAAGAAAATGGCTCGAAAAGCTCGGCTCGACGGCTCAATTTACGGCTCGACTTGGCTAGAACCCAGGTAGGGACGCGAGTTGCTGGTTCAGGTCGTGCTATAGGTCGGGTCGCTTGCTTGAAAATGCGTCGATCCTTTGGGATTAGTAAGGCCAAAACGACGTCGTTTTCAATGGGTATATAAGGCTAATTCTCAGCCTTTTCAGCATAATCCTTCTTTCCCCTCTTTCTTTTCTCTTGTTTTTTTCTTTCTCTCTCTAGAAGCTGAAGAACTTCGGTTGAATCTTCACCAAAATTTGAGAAAAGTCATCAGAATTTGGGTTGGTTCGTAAAAAATTCACCAAAAAATTTAGCCGATGTTGAAATCTATGCCGAATTTTGGGTAACACGTCGAAAGGTTCAACCAGCGTCAAAAAATTCAATCGGCGTAAAAAAATTTCGTCGAAATCTGAAAATTTTTCAAAAAAATTTTTTTATTTTTTTTTCAAAAGGCTCCATTTGTTCTCTACTTGTTGTGTTTCTATATTTCTTCTGTGATTAGCTTTTTTTTCTGATTTTTCCTCTCTGTGTTTCTGCCTCTGTTTTGTTCTCTATTTTTTGTGTATGTTCTTCCTATGTGTTCTAGCGTTTATTTATAGGGATTCATCAAAAAAGTTTCTGATCAATCTCAATTCCTTTTTGTGATTGTGATTCAATCTTTGAATCCAATCAAAACTATATCAGCCAAGTTTTATGGAAATTCAAACACCTTTTTTTGTTTTTTTATATTTTTAATTTTTTAATTGTCAGAGTTGATCTTGTAGACCTCCAAACCTATTGAGGTATTTACAATTATGATATCATTTTCTTGAAGTTAGAAATCAAGAATGGTGCTCGAAGAAATTAAGATTGATGTATAATTACGTATCTGTATAAAAAAAAAAAAAAAAAAAAGAACAAATACAGAAAACGGATAAGCCTATGTGTGACTTGACCATTGAAGGCTATTGGTGAACAATGACATTTTATAACGGTCTCTCTATTGATTCAGAAAGTCAATATATACCAGGAAAAATGGCTTAATGGGAATAAAATTTCAAAGCTACTAATATGGGAAAGTTGTTGTGATAAAATTCTACCTAAAACTTCATAATTTTTCCATGGAATAACTTTAGCTTTTTTACTACTGTTCCCTGGCAAAAACAGCTTGATATATGATCTTCAGTTTGACTGTTCCCTGGCCAAGCTTTCATAGTCCATACTGCCTTTTAATCGGCAGGTCTGCAGGCTGATGATAATGAATGATGAATTTGTTCATCTACTAATTCAAGATTCTGGAGTTATTAATCAGTCAAGGGAAAACTGACAATAATTGATCTAAACAAGAGAAACTGGAAAGAAAGCAGACAAAAGAACAGAAACTAAAAGGGTTTATAAAAGAGATATGTTAATTCGCATAATAATTCTAAATAGTATCCTTAATCATGATTTCGTTTCATCGAAGAAATCAAGAATGATTTTGAGAAAAAAAAAAAAAAAAACTCTCAAGCCCAACCGACAAGAACAAATGTATGTATGAAATGTAAAATTTCTAGCAATCTGAAAGTTACTGAAAGCTATGTCATGTCATGTACATCCTGCAGGCACCACATGATGCAAAAGACAATAATAAAAATTCATACTATAATCGCTTGATCATATATTTTATCATATAAAAATTGAAACATTTCTCATCAATTTAAAATTTTAAGATAATAAAATTCAGTGGCAAGAACCCAGATTGATTTTAGCTAATATCTTCTTGTTAGACGTATTTATGAAGATATTAGCAAAGTTGAAACCTGCCTTCCAGTAAGCTCATGAACGCATGACAAGTGAAAACATAGAAAAATCAAAGTCTAACCAACTCAACAAAAATTGGAAATAAAAGCAAATTTAATGGAGCAAATTAATGAATTTCTCTCACTGTTGTTGAGCTTATGTTGTTGCTGCGGCAACCATCTTTTCAGGCTTTAGACCAATACTTTGAACAAAGAGCAACCTTCAGAATTATTTGAATGGACTTGATATATAAGATGCATGTATCTAAATGACAAAGTAGATTAAGTAATGCTACATTTGCTTGCTTCCATGATGTTAGTGCAAAAGTGCCATCTTTCTTGACATGGAACTCTTCATTGCAGTGTGAAATAGTTGGGAGGGATCCAAATGGTTACGATGGTTGCATGCGGTCAATTTGCGGCGTGCATGGCCAGGTTTGTCTTCGCCCTAATTCAGCAATGCTATTGAAAGTAGTTTTTGAGTTTAAAAATTACTTTCGACTCAATCTCGATCCTAAACAATAAAAAAATGACTTTTCAATTGGAAGTTTGATTTTGCAACTCAAACCAAAAAGTTGCTCCAGAAATGCTTTTACCGTTAAAAAATATTTATGGAATAAAAAATTACTATATTATTTTATTTAATTTTTAAAATATTTTAAGTATTCACAGTACTTTTTTACAATAATACTAAACACTTAAAATTTTTAATCACAATTTTTTAACCTCAAAACTTTTTATAATCACAATATCAATACTAAACTGGTTCACTTGTGTCTTATCGTTGTTTTTTGCCGTTGTAGTAAAAGGTTCAATTGGATCTTTCGACATTGTTTTAAATTGGTTCGGAAATTCTTCGCGACAATGCCTCCTTTGGATAAAATGTTGAATCAATGCCGTTCAAAAGGCTTTGAAGAAGCAGGCCTTCTCCAAAGAAACCTAATTTTGGAAACAAAACAGAAATAGGAACTACAAAAGCATTGTTTCTTATTAAAAAAGGAGAAATTAAATTATAAAAATTAAGTTTTGAATCAGTGCTAGGCATTGCTGTCCACCGGTAAACCACTTTCCTCTTAACAAATCATTATTCTCTTGTATCATGGTTGTGCCCAAGATTTGTACATTCGGAGGCATTTAAAAGCATTTAAGTTTTTCATAAGCAGAATGGTGTTAGGCTTCACTATGTTTAAAATTTCAAAATTCAGAAAATTATATCCTATCAATTACAATAATATAATACAGGTGAATTTCTTGGTGGCTTCCAGCACATCCGTTGCAATACACAACCAGAACGAAGAGCCAGGTAAAACTGTGACGCTACTGACGAGGCTTGACAGGCACAGCCACAGCAATCAAGAGGCAGACATTTTCCATTGATTTGAATGTTAAAAAAATGGCGTATTAATGAAATGAGACATCTATGATTACAAATCAGGATGGTGCAAAAAGGTGCATTCCTAGCTTCCTACTCCACCAGGTTTATATCTGCAAATCATCCAAAGAGAATTCATGTGCTGTCAGCAGCTTCAGTTTCTGTAGATCATGACAATAGAAAGTTAGGTTAGCTGTCGAAGAATTCTGCAAAGTAGACCGAGAAAATTGTGGGTGTTGGAAAACCAATACCGTGATAAACTGTGGAGGATCATCGAGACTTGTGGAGCCTAAAACTACTTCCCTGTTCAACTTTCCCGTAAGCTTGTGACAGACTCTTAGCTGTGCATGAAGAATATTTTAGGAGACAAAGTATCAGAAAAGTCAATCTGAGATTATAAATTTTTCATACCTCAGATCTTGTACCTCCACCTACGATAAACACAAAAATGCGCTTGCCCATCTTCTTGAAATCACTCGATGCATGTCTTAGTACCGAATCACTGAGACGTGTAGGAAAACAAACATTAAAATGAAATCCACCGAGAAATAGCATCAAGGATAAGAAAACACAAGGATAATGCACAACGGTCCTGACAGTGGCATTGACGGATAAAAAGTCATACATCACAGTTGACTAATACAGGTGTGAAAAAAAAAACAAAAAAAAAAAAACCAGAAAACCAAGGAGAAAGACTAAAGGTAATTTCTACATATACATGGTCAGGACCTTGAATATCCATCATCTGAGCCCCGAGGCCGAGCCCAGGTCGGTGTCCTCCTTGATCTCATGGAATGAGCAACTGTAGCTTCATGTATAGATGCTGCTTGAGATGTACTATGGAAAGTTGGACTAGGATCATTCATGCAAGGATAATCATCCTTTGATAGTTCTCCTTTGCTAAGTTTTTCAACAAGCTCCTGAAAATGAAAACAATTCACATGAGTAAGTAATCCATCTGCCATGAACTCTTAAAATGTCAGATGTAAAGTTGCAATACTATCTTTTTACTCTTTTGGATAAGTTGTTGAAAAATTTAGGAGTAAATTATATAACAAGACAATTGTAATGATAATCTCCCATTGAAGCTTATTTATTACCAATGAATTACTGCTTAAAGATTTGGAAAGCATGAAAAAAAAAAAATCTCTTTAGATACAAACTTGGAATTAGAAGTTAATTGAGTGGAGTTGAGATGTATTAGCTGATTATTAATATTTTGGAGGTTTGGACATAGTGTAAAACTAAATAAATTGGAAAAGTGTACTGCAAAAAGAAGTTTAGATCTTTCTCATAAACAAAACCAAAATACATAGAAAAAGATAGTTTTCCTACCAATGCCTACAACACACGAACTTCTCCAAGAATAACAAATAATACATCATCATATTATCAAAACAAGTTATAACATTTAAGTTATTCTAAGGTGCAGAGATTATTTGAGTCACAAATGTTAAATAAAATGGTCCCTGAAGAACAAACCTAAGTCTAAACATACCTCTATTATAGGGTAAAAGCGTGATAATTGCCATGTTTCTTGCTCACCACTGCGGTCTTTCCTAGCTGCACGCTTCTTCTGGCAATTCATTAGCAAAGGAGCAGAGAAAGAATGAAAAGAACCCATATTTATTAGCAAATAGCAACAGCAGATCAACCACCATAAGCAAAGGCTCAACAAGCAAAACATTTACCTTATGCATGTCAAACTTCAAAGAAAAAGCACCTGTTGAACTTTTTTTGGTATCTGATGGTGGTGCAAGCAATCTCATATTATTCACAGCATTCATATCCTCAGGTGGTAATTTTGCTAACTGAAAAAAAAAAAATTTAAGCATCAGGTTGGAGAAACATAATTAGCAATCTGTAAACTGCTTGACTTCAAATCCCTAAGGGAAAAGAATAGTGTTGTAAGCCTGTAAATAGGAAGGGGGAGGAGGGAAGGGTGCGGATGAAACAGAAAGAACAAACATAGAAAAATATAGCAACCTTCATCAAATTAAGACCCTTTTCACCCTCAAACTTCTCTGGGTAAACAGCCGCAAGAATCATCAACAAACGCAACTTATTTTCACGAGATGCTTCCTGCAAAAATTAGTATTTCTAGTTTTTACAAACGTTGACAAAGTAATACATCAATTTATGCTGGTAAAAGTTCTTACCTCATTTGTAGTAAAAAATTTAATTACATCTTTCATTCCTGCATCACCAAAAACAAGGTCTTGCTCCAGTTGCCCAAGTTCTCGAAGTCCTTGATCCCTGATAAGTCGGTTGATTTTTCCAGCAATCTGCAATTATAAAACCAAATCTGCATGAAGCCATGGATCCTACAATATATCTTTGATAGTCAGGTGCATTTTCTTTCAGTTATAAAATATCATGATTCATACATCTGAAGTTGGTTAGGAAATGCATGAAGCTTCACTCATTAACATCTGTCTTTTTAGTAAAATATTGGCAGCTCTTTCATGAATAGAAGGTATAACTTGCAAGTTAAGTGTGTAATCATGTCAGAAAAAGAGATAGCAACCTGGTAACACATGCAGAGCTTGAACAGAAGAAATGAAGATTCCCATGAATCATCCAAATATTTAAAATGTTTGTTGGTAGAATGCTGGACTCTAAATTCTAATGACCAGAAGATTAGTGTTCAAATTCTGACAGCTTCAAATATGAAAAAAAAAAAAGAATAAAATTGGTTCAAAAAATTTTTTAAACAATATTTAAATACCCAATAGGATAACAGCAATAGTGATGCTACGAAGCTAAACATAAGTATCAAAAAGTAGCATCTAGAAATTCAATGCAAGTATAACAAAGAATCTGATCATTCAAAGGAATAAAAATGGTGGGTACCATAGAGAAGGCTGAAAACAAAAATAAATAGCTTCTCTTTCCAAACGGGTGGGGGGCAGAAATCTTGGGCAAATAACTCCATGCTTTTGCACAGACAAGAAACTAACCTCTACATGAAGGGAGAGCTTGTCAATTTGTTCACTGTATTGTGGCAATGCTTGAACCATTTTTTGTAATTCCCTTGTAGAAAGTTCACTGCCATCTCTATAAATATGTTGAATTTTAAGGCAAGAGAAGAGTCATAACATAAGTAAAAGTTCCATATAAATTCACTGTAGAAGATGTTACAGCTTCAACATATTTAACATATTTTACTCAATCTTTCAGCAATTGCATTGCAGTATTAATAATTTTTCTAATTTGGCATATGACCATGACCTCGTAGATAAATCATAGAGCTGACAACTATCAACTTCCATAATGAAATAATGAATCTTAGAACCATATAATAAAGATACAAAATCAATTGAAGCAATTTTCTATAAAATGGATCAAATGATGAATAACTATTTTATTTTTACAGCATCGATGAAACAATCAGAAGGTGCCAGGTAAGAAGATA
Source organism: Durio zibethinus (assembly GCF_002303985.1). Next base: position 3,144,306 of record NW_019167838.1, on the reverse strand, counting down.
GTATATTCCCTAGAACTTTCATCCATATCATGAATAAAGCAAACTCAAAACAATATTTACACGAACCTTGAACCATGTTGAAGTTGTGCAGCTTTATTCTTTGATACAAAATTGGTCATCTTCTCATGCAACCTTTCACTAGCCTAAGAATACACCCAAGGGTCAATCAGGATTCAACATGGAATGTTATGTTGGTCAGACCTAGGAACATTGGACATGGGTGTGGGTCATACATGGGTGCGTTCAATTTTGTTAAAGTTTTTCTATCTACGTAGCAGTCAAGACACCATATCAATGTCCAATTTGCCATGTCAGACAAGTGTCCAACATGAGCACTTGAGGTAAATGAAGAATCAGAGCAATATAGGTTGTGAATACAATTTATAAAAGCACCATACATACATCTGCTATATGTGCATGGCGAAGCTCTAGCCATATTGGATCATGCTCCTCCAAAAGAACGTCTTTCTTCTCAGGAGGGCCTCCTGTTTTGCTTGGAACCTAAACAGTACACTTGCTTGATATACAAAAACCAAAAGAAAATTCCCAGTGAATTCAAGAACACACTGAATCTAACAATGGAACATACCTCATGCACATATTTATTCCCCTCCATATTCAGTAGATCATGGCACATGGCATCATAAGTCCACTCATGTATGACAGGAGCAATCTAGATATGGAAATTAACAATTTATCATAAGCAAATTGTACAAGTATGCAATGCAAATATCATTAGATCACAACCAATATTACCTGATCTATAGATCTATCGAGGATGAGCAACTCGCATGTTTCCTTCTGAGGGAAGTTAGGAATTGATTTACATTTCACTAGACAATTCCAGATTCCAGCTGCCAGCTTGGTGGGAATTAGATCACGAAAAGTGGTCATGGTCATTGGATCAAGAGACTTGGCAGCCCGGTAGCGAACAAAAGGAAACTCCTGATAAATAAACATGTTTCAGAAAATTTTCACTACATTTGAGAATCAAGATTCAAAAACCGTTGCATATACCCTTAATGAAGCAAAAACTGTAGCAATGCGGGTAGCCATCACATTCAAACACACATCACCTTTGTGAGTATTTTCCTCATCACCAAAAAGGTCCTCTAAAGCCTTCCCATTATCAGTGATGAAACCCTGTGGTGAAGAAAATCACAGTTAACATGATAACAATAATGATAAACCATTACCATCAATTAGAGAAAACAGCTTATCAGACAAAGTTCGAACATATAAGCTCAAATTAGAGTTATAAAGATACACTAACTTCATCATATGCCATAAGAAACATAGCTTAAAACTCAAGGTTAAAGTCTTTCAAAACCATCTTCTTCCCAAAATAGGACATGTCAATGGTTATATAAAAATATATAAATAAAATGCTTATTCTTCGCCAAAGTTTTTCAAGCTTAAACCACCAAGGCTTATATAAGACTCGTTTTTTACCAAAATTTGCATCTCAAATTCTAACCTTGATGTTTTTAGATGCAAGTTCCGAGCAAATCTAAATGAACTGATCCACATAATAATGTGAAAAAGCCACATAGTCCCTTATATATGTTAAAAAAAAAGGATGATGATCACTATTTTAATTGAATTTGTGCAATTTTAATTCTGAACATATGCGTCATCTGTATGGTATTCAACTAAGTGACCAAATCATATACCTGACTGTCTATTGCAAAGTACTCCAAGTTCATCTGCATATGCCAACCAAAAAAAAATAGCACTTACTGACAACTCAATAATCAATAGAAAAAAAAAAAGAAGACAAAACAATGTGACTAGTTTGCACAGTGCAGATTGCTTCAAGCACAATGGCCAATCTAAAAACAAAAAACTAACCTCACTCAATGCACCTATGCGAGGCAAGACAGTTGAATCCTTCTTGATGTGAGCAACCAATTCTCTTGAAATAGGTGAGCTAAAGTAAACAAATGCCCTTTTCCACATACCAAATAAAAGAAAAAATATATCAGAAGCTATAATATTCTCAGAATTTAGAAGATATAACCACACATATAAGATTATATATTAAGTAAAAATCTTTCACATACTTCTTGTATAAGGGTGTCCTTCCAGACATGTCCGACAAGAACATAGTAACACTGCAAAAGTAAATAAGTGAAGCAATAAAGGGTGAGGAAAAAAAACCACAAGAGAAATAGGAGTATGTTGCATTATGGCATATAAGTCTCGCATAAATGATTCTATTAACTGATTAACAGAACTAAATCGTGTAAAAGAAAAATATTCATGCATGCATCTTTACTAATAGGGAAAGTTAAATTAGAAAATAGAATAAAATAAGGCTTCAGTAGGTAAATTTCTGATATTGGAAGTATTATATGAGGTCATCTAAGATATAGACAGTCAAGTTATGAATGTAAACATAGGATGGGAAAATGCTCAATAAGGTGTCGGCAAATGTTAGAAATTGAATTATTTTTATGCTCCTGTAAATGTAAAATTAAATACGTGTAAAGATAGGGGGAATGGACTAAAATGAGATCCACACATAAACCCCAGCCCAAAAGGGAACATAACCACCCCAGCTAAAGACTTAATAATTGGAACTCAGTAAAGGGAAGATATATTACTTCTCTTTGGTTGGTTGAATAAAGTATATAGCATCCATCGAAGGCAATGGCTGCCTACGTCTGTATATATCTTCTACCACTGCACAACAAAACCAGAACCATTAAACTTACAGGAAAAAAAATGATCCTTTAAAATTTAAGGTGATGACGTATCTTACGCAGTTTATTATTATTTCATTTTCCGTCCTGCTACACCAATTATTATGCAACAGTAAAAAAAACAAAAGATAGAAAAGTTCGGCTTACATGAAACTCCTTCTGCTGTGATGTCAGCCATCTTGCAAGAGTAAGACATTATCTTAACCGTAACTTTGTCCATGATTAGCACCTACTTAGAAGGGATTGAAAACAAGAGAAATAAGAATGGCATTCCTAGCAACTAGTAAACAATACCAACAGAACATAGCCAGCCAATAAATGAAAAAAAAAAAATCACAATTAGATCAGCATACCTTCCAAGTAGATTTTGAATCCTTCATTTTTGCAGAACGAAGCATTTCGTATAATAACCCTTTACATAAATTATTAAATCAGTTCAGCCACCCACAATTAGTCAGCAACAAGAACATCCCCAAAGAATACATGAAACTAGTAACAAAAAATAACACACAATCCAAATAACATAATAACCTTGTGTTTTTTAAAATGACAGAAAACAAAGGAAGAGCAAACACTAGATGAAGCCACCTTGCCAAGGGGCGGTGACATATCTAACTATCCGGCACCTCGCTTTTAACATGCACATCCATCCTTGATAATACTAGTCAAAACACCCCTAAACTTCTACAAAGAACACAAATTGCAACTATTTTAAAATTCTTTTCTTCATATTTTCTCGTTCCTATCATGCATTAATTTCATAGAGAAAAGCTAATGACAAACTCCTATACAGTATAACCAACTATAGCTCATATAAAAAGTATCTCTCCTTCTCATCAGAAACATCGTTCTTACAATATAGTAGTTCTCAGCGACAAAAAGGAAGACGAAAATAATACAGCATATAGCACAGTCATAACTCACAACACTAATTCTTTGGTTTTTCAGTCTGAAATTTCACAGTTGAGAATATTATTAACTTAACTGACAAATTAATTACGAAAATAGACAGTTGAAATTTCACGATTAAGTTCAAACTATAACTAACAATTGTCAAACGAGAAAGAGCATTAGAAAAATTATTAGAGAATATTAATTTTAAGTTTAATCCGGATTGAACATGAAACATTAAACAAACAGAGAATAGAAAGACTTACTTTCACGGCTAATTTGCCTGAAATTCTTGTAGTCACCGGCGCCGGAGGAAGAGTCGGAATCCGAATACGACATCGTTTCCAGAAACTTCGATTAAACGATCCAGTGAAAAGCAGAACCGGAGAGATGGGGCTCGAGGAGTAATCAAAGCAGAAAATGTAAGGGAAAAAGAGGGGGGAAAGGAAACAGAGCTTTGATCAATTAGAAGTTAATTATTATTATTATTATGAAAAAAAAAAAAATAGAAGGAGAAAGGGAAATTATTATTATTATTGTTATTATTATTATTTTCAATTTCGGATGACGTGTTGACTGTTGACAAACAGTGAAACGGCAAAAAGCATGCAGATTTCACGTTTCCGTCACGGAGACTCGTACCTGGCCAAGGTAATCTGGACCGACAGTGGTCGACGTGGAGGTGAAATTACTATTATGACCTTATTCGCTTGCCTTCGTTGATGATTGTAATTGCATTTCTATGTTCGGAAATTTCTTCATTTCTTGGGTTTTACGATATTTTCCTGTTGGAAAAGGTCCGTTGATTTTTTTTATTAAAAAAACAAAAGAAACTTCTATTAGATTTTTACTCATTCAAGAATCCTCTGTCTCCTTGTAATTCAATCTACTTGTTTTTTCTCCTTAATTTATAGGAAAAGTATATGATTTAAGCATGATTGAACCCGTTTTTTAAAAAATATATATCTTATTTAATTCATTTTTACATATTATTAAAAAAATTAATTTTATAAATAAATTAATTAACTGATAAATTTTTATTTTTTAATATTTCTTAAAATATATATCATTTTATTAATCTCATTTATAAAATCTAAAAACTTTATTACTAGAAAATAATTTTTTTATTAAATGGTTTAAAAAATGAACTCTTTGTTTTAAAATTTTCTTTTGTTCGGGTCAATAATAAGTTTCGATTAACAACTATCATAAAGAAACTCTAAAATTATTTTATAATAATTATAATAATAATATCATAGTATCATGTCAATTGGTCACATTGCACATTATTTTAGCTAAGGTTTTCATTTTTCACATTTTTCTTCTAACTTTTTTATAGGGAATAATTTGCATAAGAGTTTTTGTTGTTTTGGGTTGGGTGTTGAGCAACGTTTGTAAATTGTCGGGGCTTGGCTGACCATTATAAATTAAATAAATAAATAAATAAACACAGAGCAAAAGTTTTGACTTTGGACTTTGGAGGATTATAATAAAAAAGCCCAGGCCATTTGTCTTCATATCATACCGGCTGATTAGGTGCTGTTCATATAAGCGAACAAAAATAGATAAAACAAACGGCCGACAGGCGACATGTCGCACGAGTCGACTTCTAAATTTTAATCTTGGCTTTTTTTGATGCGTCGTGGAAGGACCAATGAGCCGATGTTCCGTATTTCACGGTTTGCTCATGATTCATTAAATGTATGAATTTGCTTGTTGCTTTTCTTTAGCGGAAGAAATTTGAAATAAATAAATTATTTAATTTTTAATTTAAATAAAATATATGGTATTTAATAATTTAAAAATAATAATTATAAATGAAACATTTAAAATAAATTTGATAAGAGATCATTCTGAACTCCAATCAAAATTCTTTACATCCAAACATCCAAAAAAAAAAAAAAGCGATTTTTATCAATTGAAATTGAACTAAGCTTTTAATAGCAGAAGATCCAAAAATCCTTCACAAGATAAGAGTCCAATCTACATGTGACATAGGTTTTTGGTTTCTCTTCTTTCCCTTTCATTTCTTCTTGAGATAATTCTATCCACGTAGCCAAGTCCCACAAAAAAATTATATTATTGGAGAAACTTGGCCAAATTCAAAACAGATAATACAGAGAATAAAACAAAGAGAACAAGAAAAGGCCAATTCTTTACTTTAATCCAAGAATCCCCTACCCCTTAAATTCCCTGCCCCAAAAACTCAAAGTGGTCTTGATCAACACCCATTTATCACACATATAAACCAGCACCAAAATATTACAAAGTGCAAAAGTAATGGAAGGGATTTCAATTTTTAACTCAACCTAATTAAATTTAAAGGCTAATTAGGAGATGGAGATAAACCCTTATCAATTAAACTACTATCGAGATTGCTATAGTACCTGCAAAGAACTTTGCACTTGACCACATTGCCATAGACATAGAACCCTGGTGTGATCATGATCCGGACCATGCTTGGAACCAATTTTCTGGCTCTTTCTCCACCCATATCCTCCATGTATACTGAATCAAACTTCACCCCCTTATCCACCCTGAAGATTGGCAAGCCAGGGTGCACCGAGTTGGCCAAAAGGTGCACCAACCACACGCTTTTTGACGCACCAAAAAAGGCTTGCAACAATGGCTCAGGCCAAGCTCTGTTCCACCCCAACATAGCTACAATTTCACTCATTTTCCTGTCACAAAACTTGCTGAACTCCTCACTGAAATGCCTTGTCCCTTTATTCAGAACCTCCTCCCATGTTAAACCTTGTAAATCATGGAATGACCCGTAATTGGCTTCACAGCGATCAATAGGGTTCAATATTTGGTTCACTGCATTCTTTTGAAACCCAATTGATTCAAAATTTTCAAAAAAAGCCTTGTTCAACAAAGCTTCTAGGCAAAGAAAAAGGCTTTTGGGGTTCTTCGAGTTAGAAATCTTCATATCATACGGCTGTAAGAGCAAAGATATCCTCTCACAAACTTTGCTACCCATGTGCCTTAATTGCATGGTGAGTGATCTACTTAAAAGCCTGATCGAAGATCTAGCTTCAGAGATAGCGACCAAGAATTGTTGAATTACTTTTTCATTAGCTCCAATAACTCCATCTTGATTCTTCGCTTGATGAATATTATGACCTTTACCAATTCCATAAGAAGAGTTACCGTTACATTCATCCAGACCAGACTTCAGATTATGACAGTAAATTTCAAGCTTGTTAAGCTTCTTCTCAAGCTCAGCCATGGAATATTTCAACCTTGAAGCTTCCAGCAATGCTTCATCTCTCTTTCTTGTAGCTTGAATAAGCTTGTGTGACAGTTCTGCAGCAGCAGTTTTCCACTGCTCTTCTCTGACTGTACTAATATGAGTTGATTTTGGACTCTTTCTTGTTAAAGAATGGAAAATGGACTTGAAAATCCCATTAGGACTTGCCATGGAAAAGGAGTGCTTGTTAACTCCATTGTTGTCCAAAGGAACAACGGAGATCTTCTCCCTAGAGTGTGGCCTGCACTTGTTGCAAGAAACTGAACCATCTCCACATTCATTTTCGCCAGATCCTTGACGTTTCCTGAAGTTGGCTTTTCCAATGTTTTTGTCACGGAGGGGTGATGGAAGGTGCTTTGGAGTCACCCCTTTGTCCATGCTTACACTTGGGGTAGCATCTTCTTGCTCCTCCCTTTCACACTCTTGAATCTGTTGGACAAAGAAAGGAAAAAGCAAAAGAAAGAAACTTTTCATCAGCCAAAACGAAGGAGCTTTAAAGATTACCCAAAACAAAAGGTACCCATTTTAACTATGCATTCTATCATTTTGTTTCTCGGGAAACAAAAGGAAAAACTGAATTGTAAACAAACTTACAGGAGTAAAAATAAGGGATTGGTGAGATGGAGGAGGAGGTGGAGGGGATTTGGAGGAAGAAGGAGAACTTGAAGAAGAAGAAGAAGAAGAAGGAGCCATGTTTTTATTTGGTTTTCACTGAAATCTATGATTGGGTTGAGGGGGTTAAAGTTAATGTATTCCTAATATCTTTAAGAACTCAGAATCGTGGAATATGGGTTGAGCTTTTGGGTGATGTTTTTCACTCTGATTTATCGTTTTCTTTCATTTTCGAAAGGGGTTTGATTTTTCGTCCTGGTTGTGAACCAGAGGTGTGAAGGAGAGATGTTATGGTACGATGCGTGGTCAATGGACAGTGCTCTGCTTGAATTAGATTTTTCTGCATGAAAATTCCCTCTCCTTGGCCCTCGAACCACGTCGGAGACCAAATTAATGTGATCGGAAAAGTATAAATAAATATTTAAAAAAGAAAATTAAACCAAAAAAAAGTATGAGTTAAAATTTGATATCATTATTTGTATAAATGTTATGCGTTATTAATTAATTTTATATAATATTTTATTAATAAATACAATAAAAATAATTAAATTTTTAAAAATAAATATTAAAAATTTACTTATTAATCTCACTCATAATTATTTTAAAAGACTTGGTTAGTTTTTATCTTTTCATTAATAAAATATTATTATAAAATTTATTGATAATATATAATACTTATATGCTGTCAACATATCAAATATTAACTAAAAATTATTATTGAAAGTGATTAAAGTGAATATCGATCCTCTTCTAAAAATTATTAATGAAAGTGATTTAAAAATGTTTATGTTTTTATTGAATAAAATTAGTGGTAACTCATGGAAATACAATGTTTTATTAAACAAGTTGTATAACCTCCTCCAGAAAATATCTTTTGTTCGTGTGTATAAGGAAGTAAATCATTCTACTGACTCTTTAAAGAAGTTTGGAGTTCATAGAAATTCTGATCTTGTAGCTTGGTTATAGATCTTATATTTCTTATTGATAAAGTCTTTTTTAATTAAAAAAAAAAAGGAATGAAACTGGCTATGGTGTTAAAAAATTTTAACGAATTTAGCCCATCTTTTACGATAAGCTATCACTTTTAATCAGAATCAACATTTATTCTATATTTAGGAAAATGCTTCAATAAGAAGAGAGATCATTAACTAAGATAAGAAGGGAATTATACATATTGATGTTAAAGTGAATTGTTTAATATTTAATAAATTTTTAATTTTTTATAATTTTATATTTAAGTTAAAAAAAATTTTATTTATAATCAGTTAATTTTAAGTTGAAAGCTTAATATGATATCAGAATTAATTTTTTTTTCGTTGTCCTTTCTTAGTTTGACATATGAAAATTTTTTTTTATTTTCATCTATACGTTATGAGAGCTTCTTAAAATATATTATCTCATATCTAATAAATTTTTAATTTTATATAATTTTATATTCAAATTAAATTTTTTACTTACAGTTAATTGATTTTAAATTAATGATCAATGCAATATATAGTTGAAATCTTGTTGCTGTTCATTCATAAATGGCATTGTACCTACGAATCAACATGCACCCAAATTAATGAAAGTTCTTGATTGCATGGTTTACATTTGATTAGGTTAATTTCAAGCTCAAAAACATAAGATTTTAATGAAATATATTACTAAATTTCAAATTGAATGAAAGGGAAGAAATTTGATTTCAATATGATAAAATGCATTGAATTTTGAAATCATAGTTTGATGATTAGATTTTTTTTAGTGACCAATAATAAAATACCTAATATCATCAATTGATCAATATCTATGATTATAAGGTTGGTGATATGATGTGACAACTAACAATTATGTGCAGTTGATAAGTTGTTAAAAATTAATTTTAACACCATTTTTTGCACTAGCAATAGTTTATTTTGAATTTTGATTTACAAGTTTATATTTGCGTTATATATATGTAATATACAATTTTTTTTTATTTTAAAGTGACTTGACAGACATAATAAATTTTTTAATGTTTATATTTTTGAGATATTGAAAATTTTTTTACGATCATAAAACATTTCACAAATATTCATATAATACAAAGATTTTTTTAATTACATTGCTCATTTTGAAAAAAAAAATACAATTAGATTACATAAGTTTCGAAAACAATTATATTTAATTGCCTTATTTTAAAAAATTTACATATAGATTATATAGGTTCCAAAAATAAAAAAATTTATATCATTTTACTTAATTAAAAGAATTACATTAATATAAATTTCGCAATGAAGCTTGGGTCTTTGTTCTTGTTCTAATAAAACCAAGTCATCAGTTATGGTCCCAAGGGGCCCATGCCACCCATGTTTCATTATAAAAAATGTAAGCAACAAAGCATGCACCAAGATTTGCCCTCTCCAACACGTAAAATTTTCCATATTCAATCGTGTTTGTTGGCTATTACTCTATTCAACCTTCAACAATACCGGTTCGCCAAGGCCTGGCTGGTCCATTCCAATTTCATCATGAAACCCTAAAATAGGTTCCAGTTTAGGTGGTAATAGTAATTGTAGAAATAGAAAGATAATGAAATGGCTATACATATACAAACAAGAAGAGTTGGCACGATGATGGTTAGAGTCAACTGAAATAGTTGGAATGGGTGAAGATTGGGAATTGAGATAAAAGATAGTGTACGAGATTTAATTAAAGTTTTAACTTTCTAGTTTTTCATTCATGTTATGGTACTATTTTTGTCAAGTCAGGCACCAACTAACTGATTAATTGATCACCAAAACCCTTTCTGCAAAAAAATTTTGGTCATTTCGATTCTCATCAGCTAGGAAAACTGGATGAAGTGTTGTCTGCTAGAAAAACCGAATAAAGTGTTAGGAAATCAACACGTGGGTATAGTATCGACACACACAAAACAATAAACTTAAAATAAAAATAAAAACATACAAATATATTTGTTTCGATTCAATCCAAAATGATTTATTCTAAACCTAATTCACTAATAAATTAATATTTACAACTGTGATACTTTTGAAATGAAAAAAATCACAAAAAGCTTATTTCTTAAAATTTAACCTAAAACACAATTACATTCTTTTAATAGATTACTTATTTAACTATTTTCTTCGTGTTTTACTATCTAAAATTATTAAACTAAAATCAAAACATCTTATTTATAAGATTGAAACCCCTTACAATTTTACTAAATTCTTGATGTATGATACAAGATAAACTCTAACTCTTGTAACTTTACTCAACTTTTAATGTGGGATTAAAAGATTCAAGACAAACCTCAATAAATTTTATCTTGATTTAACTATCTAAACACTTTGGCAATATATGCAAAACTAACATGCTTGCCTTTCTTATTTTCTTTCATTACAGAAATCCCGACAACTAAGCCTCCATTAAGCATGTACAATAGATTTTTTACTATATTCCCTTGTAAAATCATACTACCATTATTTTTCACTTTCAACCAATCATTGTTATCATAATATCTATACCCCCGAGAAGCTAACTCACCCAAAACAATCAAATTATAGTTATAACTCAGTACACACCTTACATGATGAAGTGTCCTAACAATACTATTGTGAAATATAAAGCAAACACTCCCAATACCTTGAATCTGTACATTTTTTATTGTTGGTAACCATAATATCTCCATACTTCTCATTCTTATCTAATTGCACAAAGCAACTCTTATTATTACAGACATGAATTGTAGCAACTAAATCTAAAACCTAACATTTATTACCCTTTAAAGTCTGAATTTCCTCTACACAAGTTGTCAAAACAACATCATCACCATCGAACACAACAGCAGTAATATTACTTTTTTTATCTGATTTTTTTTTATCATTCACCTTTTTAAAAGCAACTATATCATTTTTCATTTTCTTACAATGCACTTGAATATGTCATTTTTCACCATAATAACAATATTTTATATCATTATAATCTCTGCCTTTTGACTTGAATATCTCTCTCGTTTCATCAACCTTTTTTTGAGTTCTCTCTTAGTTTCTTGAACCATCAACCTTTGATCCATCAATTTTTTCTTGAGTATTTCCTCGATTAGAACCCTCTACAACCAATACACTCTTTATAAGTAATGAGTTCTACGTTTTTATAAATATTTTGTTCTCATGCAACAGAGTAATCATATCATCAAACTTCAAAGTATGCCTACCTATTAACAAAGTCTGAACTAAAACTATATAGGATTTCGACAAATATGACAACAAAATTAAAATATTCTTTTCATTTTCTAACTAATCAACAAAAATAGCCAATAATTAAGAAATTAACTTATTAAACTCATTCAAATAATTATAAAAATTCGTACATTTTTTCATATTCAGAGAATACAAAGCTATCTTCAAATATAATATGTTAATCAACTACTTCAAAATGTAAATAACTTCAAACTTATCCCATAAATTCTTCAAAGTATTTTCAATCAACACACTATACTTTACCTCTGGGATTAGTATCAATCAAATAATACTAACAATTTTTCTTCTGAATTATATTCTAATTACTGTCAGATATTCTCAGGTTTAATACTTTCTAATGCCTGATCTAATTTTTATTATACTAACAGATCTTGAATTGTACTTTATTATAACATAAACTTACTATTTCCATAAAATAAAAAAATTTTAAACTTGGACATAGGCATACTAGACATACCTTATCTACTTGTACTATCTTTATGACCTTTTAGGACTACCTCTTATTTTTTTCGAACCTCACAAAAAAAAACACATAAATTTATTTATTTTAGCCCAACCAAAAAATGACCTATTCCAAAATAAATCAATTAACAAATAAATCTTTATAATTGTGAAACTTTTAAAATGAGAAAAGTCGCTGAAAACTTTTTATTCAAAACTTAACTCAAAATTTAATTACACCATTTTAATAATCTAATCACTTAGCTATCCTCTTTATGTTTAATTATCTAAAATTAATAAATTAAAATTAAAACATCTTATTTATAAGGGTGAAATTCTTATAACTTTACTAAACTCTCAATGTGGTATATAAGATAAATTTTAACTCTTATAACTTTACTTAATTTTCAATCTGAAATTAAAAGATTCATGGTAAACTCCAACAGAAAGAACAACTAAAAACAAGACTATAAACTATTTATTAATTTCGAGCTCTGAGTTAAAAGATAAAACTTTGAATCTATAAGAGAAAGAAAAAGAGCAGTTAAAAGAAAAAGTTGAGAGTTTTTTTAAGTATTTATACTTTGATATTTAAGTCAAAGATTGACATAAAAAAATGATAAAAATGAGAAAGTATGAAAGGAAAAAAATATGAGATATCTAAATAATACTTAGATGTTTTTTTTTATAGTTAGAGGTGAAAAATTTTGAGACAGTTCACGATTAATTTTATAATTGTGATAATATGATAAATTAGACTGATTTAAATGTAAACCATTCACTCAAAAAATAATATATCAACATAAAAAGAAGTCCTTTGAATCCGTTAATAAAATGATCAAATTTTCGCAACATTATATATATTAAATAAATTTAAAAATCATAAATATTTCTAATTGTTTGTTGCAATGTCTAATAAAATAAACCCTTTTATTATTTCAACCCAAAAATACCTTTAACATTATTCATTCTAATTTGGTTTTAACGAGACAGAAAAAGTGAAAAAACACTTGGCAGGTAGAGGGAAATTCATGGGACCGACATCACAGAAATATTATAAGCAATTATGGGAATGTAATCTTCTCAAATTTATCGAACAAGTCTAAACAGTAGTCGAATCCCAGTCATCAACGTCAAACATTTATTACAATATTGGGGAGGAAGGTATGACATTAAAGACCCTCTTAAATGTATTTCTCTTCCGTATCAAAATCCTCACCCACTAGCATTAATTGATTCCACAGAGATAAATGTCTCTCAGTCACTTAGGTGGTCCTCGAATCCAACAACCAGGTCGCGCCGTTGGACCGATCAGCCTTGCATGTGAGAGTAATAAATTGGACAATGGCACTCCGAGAGAGAGAGAGAGAGTGGTCCTTGTCATTGGTATGGCTAGCTAGGCTGACGACAGCGGCTGCCAGCAGAGTTTCGAGCGCTGCTTTGGTTAATGCGTCCTCCGTTTGTGTCTTCCGTATGGAATCACGTGCACGCGTCCACGCTTTTCTTCCCTTGCATGGGGCTGATCTGAAGCTGGTTTCTGCTACCTATGTTGGTCGATTGGTTCGTATTTTGCCTGTATGTGTTCTCAAAATGAAATTCGAATTTGATTTGTAAAAGTTAGAGGAGCAGTGGAGTACTAAACCAAATCCAGAAAGCCTATAACACCTTAAAAATTAGTAGTAAAATTATTAATTGTACAAGAATAAATATACCCCGTTTGGTATTGCAATTAGAGTAATTACGTTTAAAATTTATGATAAAAAAAATCCAGTTTTAGTGAGCTTTGCTCTTAAATGCAAGATATTTTAGTAGATTGATCGCAAATATTCATCTCATATATTTACCATTAAATGATTATATATATTTGCATTAAAACCTTTTACTTTGAAAATAAAAGTGTATGATAAAAATAAATACCAAATAATATCTTAATACTTGTCCAAATAGTATACGAATTTTTCCCTACCGTTTAAGAAGGGAGATGGAGGATGGGTGCTTGCTTGATTTAAACTTTAAATTAGATATAATAATTTAAAATACAATAAGTAACAGAATATAAAAATGATATGAAAATAATATAGTTTAAAATTTTAACAAAATAAAAAAAAAATATATTTTCGTATTTATATAAATTATAATACTTAATTTTTATATAAAATATGTTATAAATATATAAATTACTAATATTTTATATGATATTTAAATTATTAAATCTATTTTAAATCTATGACTTGATTATCAAATGCCAAATATCAACTCAGCGAAAAAGGATTTAGATATTTTAATAAGCTTACAGCTCGCTTAGGCTAGGCCCAATAATAAACTGAAACCGAAATCCATAATAATTGAACCAAGCCCCACGATCTTCGCGTTATTCAGTGCTCCTGGTCCGACTCCTCTTAGAAAAATTTTCGGCCCAAATTCTGCTTGGGTTCAATTATGATTGTTTGGGTTCGTGGGATTATTGGTCGCTGCTCATTATGGTCCAAGACCAAGTCTCCTTGATGTTAAAACAGAGTCACTTTAACTGATTTTACGAGGTTTTGTAACTTTTGTTAGTTGAATTTTGCTCATCGTGTGTTTGCTGGATTTTTGTGAATTTTTAGGAAAAAAAAGTTAAACAAGCACGTAATTAAAAAAAAAAATTATAAGTTGCTTTACACGTGCGGATTGAGGGGGTGAAATATCTCGTAGAACTCGCGCACGTATTAATGTGACGGGTCGAGACTTAAGCTCCGAACTTGCGTGGTTTCGAAATCTTGACATTCACTCTTTCGGCGTCTTAGATCATCCTACCTGCCACGATTCACATCCTTATGAGGTATTATCCGTTCTGATCCTCTGATCTCACGGTGATGTGAACCTTTATATATTTCAGTGACCCTCTTATTATGTTCGATGTGAGATTCAAGACTCTTCCTTAGATCCGTGACATTCTCTCACACTCAATCTCGTGACGCATTTGTCACAGAAGCTGACCACCCTGCCTACTTTTCTCGAGTTGCTTGACGTGTATCGAAAGATTTAAGACTGGCTCTGATATCACTTGTCAGAGGTCGAGACTTAAGCTTCGAACTCGCGCGACTCCGGGACTCGGATATTCATCCTTTCGACGTCTCGGATCAATCTATTTACCACAGTTCACACCCTTGTGAGGTATTGTCCGTTTTGACCCCCTAACCTCACACTTTTATCTTATAAAAAGTATCACACAAAGTAAAAATAATATAAACTTTTTTATATTTCATAATCTTCTTATTATGTTCTATATAAAATTCAAAATTATTCTATATGTCCGTGACGTTAAGCTCGACCGTGACACTAAAACCTTCCATTTCTTTCTTGCAAATTGGACGGTTTGTCATCCCACAGAAAATCAGAGATACCTGAAATTCACCCCCACCGCCACCCCCAAATCAGCATTTCCATCCATCATCAGAGCAATTAGGGTTTTGATCCTCCCAAATTTTGCTCCGATTTCCCCTCTTTTACACTCTCAATCTCTCTCCTTTTTCTAAGGTTTGATTTCCATTCAAATTTAGCGCATATGCTACGTTGATCACGTTTCATCCAATCACTGATTAGTTTATTTTCGCGATTCTTTCATACAAAATTCTTCATCTTCTTTTTTTTTTCTTTTTAAATATGCTTTACTCATTTTTTGAACATTTATTGTATTTGATGGATGCTTTATGTCAAATGTTTCTTCAAACTTTTTTGTTTTAGGGTTTTGATTGATCTTTGCTTCTGAAATGTGATACGGTCGCTTTTGTTTTTGTTTTTTCTATTTTAAATATTGTAATAAATTATTAACTTGGAGTAGAATTGCTTTTGTTGCTATATTTGTGATATAATCGCTTAGCAAAATCATTAAATTTAGAATGATCAATGTTATCTAAGTAATTAAAAATGTGTTTTTCATTTTTGTTGTTCTAAAATTGATATTTTATGTGTTTTTTCTTTTCAGAGTTCAGAGGGTATCAGAAAATGCAGGGAGGCAGAGGTGGAAGGGATCCTTTCTTCGATTTTGGTGACCCCTTTGGTGGTTTTGGGGGCTTTGGTGGTCCTAGGAGTTTACTCTCCAATTTCTTTGGAGGGAGGGAACCTTTTGATGACCCTTTCTTCACACGCCCCTTTGGGAGCATGTTTGAATCAAGCTTCTTTGGCCCCGGCCAAAGTCCTTTTCTGAATATGCATCCAACTGGGTTTATTGAGCATCAGGCCCCGGAGCCAAAGAGACCAAGGTGTCCGATTATCCAAGAACTAAATTCTGATGATGAAAAAGAAGTAGATAAAGAGATGAAAGAAAATCATAGAAAGCACGGTAGGTCGAATGATGAACCTTATGTTGAGGTTCCAGATGATGAAGCTGAACAGTCTGAGAGAAGGAACAGGCATTTGCAGTATATGGATGGTTACAATAATTCATATCATAGACAACAGCAACAGCCTGAAACTCGTAGCTATACGTTTCAGAGCTCCACTGTCACTTATGGTGGTGCTAATGGAGCCTACCATACTTCATCTAAAACAAGGAGGGCTGGAAGTGATGGAGTCAGTACTTCGGATGTTTAAAATTATTTTCATTAGTAAGCCTTTTATTTTTTTGTGTTTTACATCCCTCTGTTGTGGAATAGGTTACGTTTGAGGAAAGCAAAGAAGCTAACACAGCTACAGGTCAGGCAAGCCACCGGGTTTCTAGAGGACTTTACAACAAAGTAGCTTCCAAATCTCATTTCTCTTGGTCAATCTAAATTTTGACTTTGTTTTATGTTATCGACTGTGGGTGATTGTAGATCGTATTTATGATGAGAACTTTTGTCGTAGGGTCATTCAGTCATGAGAAAGATGAATTCAGATGGGTGGGTGGATACGATGCAAACCTTGCACAATTTGAATGAAGGTAAGTACATGTTATATGCAACAGTGTGCTATGTTATACTTGTTCATAGAGGTATACTAACTGATCCATGGCAGTTAAAGTAACTGTTTTGAATTGGTGACTTTTTCAGATGAGCTTGCTGGTTTTGAAAAATCTTGGAATGTAAATGCCCAAAAGCATTTGCCTGGCTGGTCTGCAAGTTTTAATGGTCATGATAGCATAGGTAAGATTTGTGGTACTACACTTTAGATATGCTTTTTTCCTGGTAATTTTGCGTCATTTGTTATCTGGAAAAAGTAAGACGTGCCTCTTTTTATCCGTGTGATTGTTTCAGCAACACTCCTTACTACTGTATGGTTTTCAACTGTTTCAGAGTATATGTCAATAGTGGATGTGTGAGGGGGGTACTAGTATGGTACAACAGTAGCATATAACTCTTTGGCAATGCGTTTTACACCTTACAACATGAAATCATATTTGTTGCTGCAATTTTTGTCTCAGGGACTGGCCGCAGTGGACAGAATGGGCAGGCTGGTTGTGGAGGATGGGCACTTCCTTCTACTGAGCTTTCTCAGCAGTCAGGGGAGTGATGCTGGATGCCAGAAACAGGGCAGTGTCCTCACACAGCCAGCAGTCTACAAGGATGAAAGGTTCGACAGATTTTAAGGATAAGAGTTCTCACTTACAAGGGAAGCGCAGGGTCTAAGCTGGAAGGCACTGAGTAAATCATGTGGCGAAAAGGGCTTTGCCTTTTCTCATACAGTATCCTATGCTTGGCCGTAGCCATCGTTTTTAGTTAAGAGCTTTTGTTTTCCCTTTAGTTTTCAGCTCTTTAGTTGCATATTATATCACGCGTTGCTTATGAGGTGGTAAATGCAGAGAGGTTAGACAATTACTGCAAATGATGCCCTTCTTAGTACTACGTATGTCACATTATAATCTCTTGAGTTTTCATTGTATAAAACTTGCAATTTTGAGATGATTGCAAGTTCGTGATTTCTTTCTTATGCTTTTGTTCACTTTGTGATGAATTTAACGTTGCTGCAATGTTGTTTTCTTGTGGATGGCTTCATGGCTTCTTGATCCTAGTTCTATCTACAGGGAGGACAGAACATCAAATATTGAACAAGGCAGTTATATTGTTATATGCCGATGATTGGAATGGGAACCCCAATTTTGGGTTTTTAGGTCTGCCTCTGTTTAAAAATTTTCTAATTTATGGTTAAAATCCGTTATACCATTTATACGAAATACTAAGAGCAAGAATGGGTGGTTGCTTCAGGCTTGTTTGGTTCAAGATAGAATATAAAAAAAACGAAAGTAAATGAAAGGAGCAAAGTGTAAAAACGAGAAAAAAATGGTATTTCATGAGTCTATATCAAACTGAGAGAAATGAGTTTTTCCAGTTTTTTCTCTGAATATGCCCATGCATGAATTGAGTGCCCCTGATCCTCCAAACTCTGAAGCCAGTGCTTACACCCTAACTTATCCTCTAAGTATATTTTATAGTTTAAAATATAATATGTTGGTGATGCAAATATGATATGAAAAAAAATAAATGATACAAACATAGTGATAAGAATATAATATTAAAAAAAACACAAGAATATGAAAAAAAAAATGATATGATTTAAAATTTTAGTAATTAATAATAATTATATATGAATTTAATAAAATTAAAAATATATATTTTATATTTTTATATGGATATAAATTATAATACATAATTTTTATGTAAAATATAATATGAAATATAAATTTTAATATTTTGTATAATATAAATGAATAAATTATTTTTTCAGGATATGAATATATAAGTAAATTGATCCAATCTAAAAATAAACTGAAAGCCCACATTCCTTCTTGAGATTCAATTTTGTAGAATATCAGTTGTTGCGTTCTCCAAAGTCCAAATAACGTGTCAGTGTTACGAACCAAAAGCTCAACCGAAGCCCACATGTCACTCATCGCAACTGACCCATGCCAAAGACCTAAACCCCTCTGTCCTTCTAACCTTAAACCCCACAAAAACGACCCAAAACTCCATCCCAAAACGACTCCAAAATGAACCGTTTTAGAGCCTCCCTTCTCATCCACCACCGTTGCCTTCATCACCTTCAAAACACCGGCCTGCTCTGCTCTCACTTAAAATCTCGGTCCGTAATCCGGTTTTCGGGATCGGACATTATCAAATTCCTTCAGGGTCTTTTATCAAATGACGTACGGAGGTTCAGTGAAACCCCATGTGAAGATAACTCCCCTATTCCTACGTCAAACGTGGCCTCTGTCGTAGTTCCGCCTATGTATGCAGCTCTTTTGACGCCTCAAGGAAGGTTTTTGTATGACTTGTTCTTATATAGGCCGCCCCGCCCCGAGGAGAAGCTGCACAGGACTGGGTCGGGTCCTGGTCGTGGGTCGGTGGAGATTTTGGCTGATGTCGATGGGTCGGTCTTGGATGAGTTGTTGGCGACTCTTAAGAAGTGGGTATTTTTAGTTTGGTTTTTCTTAAAAGATTGGATTTTTTTTTTCATTTTAATTGATAATATTGATTTTGCAAGAATAATTTCCTGTTGTTTATAGCTTCTTCATTTGAATTATTTAGGATCTAGCATCCTCAGATTAAGGATCAGGGTCAAATTTTCTGTTGTTTTTAGCTTTAATTAAAAGCTTTCTTTTGTGTTTCCAAATTCTAGTAGCTGCTTTGCATGTTGCTTTGATAAGCCTCTGCTGGATGGACCTATATTTCAAATCTGGCATTGAATAGCCATGTACAATGCCTTCTTCGTGAACTTAGAAATTCTGTTCCAGAACATGCCTCAATCACAGGTGACCAAGTTTAAAGCAGATAAGTTATTCTTCAGAGTATTATTATTTGTTAAATTCACAATCAGCATGAATCCTACCGTGTTGCTGTTTCTTTTCAATATGATTTGCTGAAGAGATGAATCTGAAAATGCTCTCGTATCTTTATGGCATTGACAATAATCCCAGCTAGTGATGTGTGCTTGTCTTTTATAGTAATTTGAACTTTAGAATTTTTGTTAATGTTTGTTCCTGTTTTTGCTGTTGCAGATACCTGTTGAGGTCTAAAGTAGATATTGAGAATGTGGCAGAAAACTTCTCTTGCTGGCAGAGGTACGGGCGGAACCTATCTGGGAAGACCCCAGCTGTTGAAGAACCAGAGGCAGCTTTGGTTGGGGGAGTGGTGTTGATGGTTCTGGGAAAATCAGTTTCACATGGCAATGATGTTGGGTGGCAATGGTTTAAGGATCCCTGATTGCATTGTCTAGGTTTTAGGGGGATTTTTCCATCTGGTACAATACGTGAGTTTACCGAACTTTATTGCTTCTGAAATTTATTCTTGTTTTTATATTTTTAACGTAAGTCAGTTGCTTTGAGATAATAACCAATCTAAGATGTATTGTTTCTTAAGAAGTCATGCAATCTACTTGTTGCTTAAACTGCAAATTTTCACATTCTTTTGTCTGTTGCAGCACCTTTAGTCGAGTCTGATAAAGAAACAGATGAAGAGAATTGCCTTCTATGGAGATTAGAGAAGGGTGTTGCAGAGGGCTCAACTGAAATTCCAAAAGGTGCTTGTCTGCTTTGTTGCTAATATATACTTAAGTTTCTTGAATATTTCTTTCATTTTCTTAACTTTTTTTTTTAACCATGGCTAATCTTCTTATTTTTGTTTCTTCAACTTATCATGAGATGTTTCACCTTCCTTTTCAGAGTTTGGATGTATATGTCTGGCCTTTTCTATTGTGACATTGTCATTATGTTTTTTAGGGGAGGCAATTCCACTCGAATACAATTTCACAGGCCTAAATGCGATTAGCTTTGATAAAGGTTGCTATGTGGGGCAGGAGCTTATAGCTCGTACGCACCACAGGGGGGTTATTCGCAAGCGTTTGCTTCCTTTAAAGTTTCTTGATAACAGTGAGAAAGGTAGTCTCCCCCCACTGGGCTTTGATGAAGTTAATTATCTTGCAACAACACTACTGACACCTTTCTGTTATTTCAGATGTGGAGGGGAAAGTTACACCTGGTTCACAGGTGATTAACACTGCCTCCAGAAGAAGGCAGGGAGTGTGACCGCTGCACTTGGCTTTCGTGGAATGGGTGTCTTGCGGCTGGATGAGGCCTTCAAAGGGTCTGGCTCATTGACAATAGAGGGACGGGGGGATATAAAGGTTGAGGCAATTAGACCAGATTGGTGGCCTACTGAATGGTTTCAAGATCAACAGCATACCGCTGTTGCATAGACTGCTTTGATTGCATCTTCGACTAGGCTTGGCATCTCACACGGTTACAAGCAGTGTTACAACCTGTTAGAACTTTATTTTGCAACTGCTAACTTGTTTACAAATTTTTTGGTTCTCACGAACGGTTAAGACGTGCTTAATAAAAATGTCTTGAGGATTCGGTATGACAACTAACTTGGCTGCTGTTATTTCCAATTGTGCTACTTTGGTGCTACGGTTATAAGCAGTGATGGCTGCTAGTCATCACTAGGGAAACTACTCCCAGAATTTTCCTATCTGCGAATCCACTTCACGATATTTGCCTTCTTTTCACACCTCATAATCCCTGTCAAAAGATCTTTCAATAAAAAGCAGTTTCAGCTATCTCTTTGATCCAATCATCATCACTTTTTAAGTTGGGAAAAGAGAATGCCCATCAAGAACTGATGCTGCTATCATTTAGCTCTTTAATTATTGTCTCCATGCTTGGTCTATCATTAGGGTGTTCATGAATGCAATTAAGTGCAATTTTCCCGAGCTTAGCTGCCATGGATTCAGAAAAGTCTCCTCTGAGATTTGTGTCCATAAAATCTTCAAACCTGCTAGATTCTGCTCCCAACCGCATTGAGCTTGTGAGTTGAAGTTTACCAGACAGGATTTGGAGAATAATCACCCCAAATGCAAATATGTCAGTGTTCTCTGTAAAACGACCGGTGGTAATGTACTCTGGTGCTAGATAACCCATGGCTGCACTCACTTTCAGAGTTGAGTAGACAATGTCATCAGCAAGAATCTTATGCAGACCAGAGTCTGCAATCAATGGGTTGAATTGCTGGTCAATGAGAATCTTCTCTACAGATATGTTGCGGTGGACTATCGGTGGCTTGTTTGCTTCACTTCTGTGCAAATATTCCATACCTGTTCGAACAAAATACAAGAACATTAGTCAAAGAGAAACATATGATGGACTCTCGATCTTTTATGCCGCATAAACCTGATTTGAAACTGACCTTTTGCGATGCCATTGATGATGGAAATCCTTGTCGACCAGTCAAGAATCGGTTCACTTCCGTCATTTAGATCGACATAGTTAGATAGGTTTCCCTTGGAAGCAAAGTCGTAAATGAGAAAACATTCGCCTCTGCCTTTTGAGAAGCAAAACCCTCGCAGCTTAACAAGGTTATCATGTCTCAAGGAGGTTAATAAGTTCAAGCCCTTAACAAATTCCGCTTCCTCAGACTTGCAGCTGGTCACATTTATGCTCCTAATGGCTACAACAGAGCCGTCTCTTAGAATTCCTTTGTAGACAGATGAGAACTTGTTCCTTCCCAGAATATTCAACTCGGAAAAGCATTGAGTTGCAGACTCAACTTCTTCTATATTGAACCTAAATTTATTCAAATGCTCCTGGGAAAATCCAATGTCATTCCAACCATCACCTAATGGATCCCATCCATTTGAATATTCAAGAGTTACAAGTGGCGAAACACTTCCATTTCTTTGAAATTCCTTTGCCTGGTCAGTGCTGAGGTGCTCATCAGAAGGGTCAGATGTATTTCCAATCTTTTGTTTCTGCCTACGGTAGAGAAAAAATGCAAGAAATCCAGCAACCATAAAAACGAAACTAACTGGAATAACCCCTGAAATAACAGGTATCTTTGGGAATCTCGATGGATTTGAGCAATGAGTATGGTTGCAATGTCCCTGGTTATTTGATGTATGTGAGATAGCTCCTGGTGCAGTGTCATTTAAATGTGATCGGACAGGTTCAAGCTGGTTGATGTTCTGAGTATCAAAACGAGTGCAACCTCTCACTGTTGGAAAGCCTGTTCCACATAGATCTGAGTTGTTCTCACCTTGGAATCCTCCGTTTAATCTCTTCAGACCTTGGTTTTCATTCATTACAGACAAAATCAATTTTAAATTAACATGAAGAAAAAGAATCATTGAAGAACAATATTCAATTCAAGGGGTTACCCGAAGGGACGTTTCCAGATAGAGCATTGTTTCGGATGTCTAGAATTTCCAATTGTGGAATATCAGCTAATGTTGTAGGAATTGCACCAAAGAGGCGATTGAAGCTCAAGTCAACTCTTTTCAACATTCCCAAGTTCCCTAAGCTAGCTGGAATTTTACCATCTAGTCTATTATATTGCAAAGCAAGAACACTTAGTCTCTTCAAAGACCCTATCTCAGAAGGTATATTCCCTGTCAGCTGGTTGCAACATAACTGTAGAACTACAAGACAAACAAATTTTCAGTTAAGATGACTGTCTGAACTTCAAAGGTCGATCAATATCATACAAGATAAAGTAAGTCATAAGATAAAAAACGATTCCATTATTTAACATTTCAAAAACTCAGTAAAAATTGTACATTGGTAAAACAGCAAGATCTTTCAATTTCATGGTCCTCTAAGTACTAAGTTTCTGGTGGGATGCA
The DNA here is from genome assembly GCF_002303985.1 of Durio zibethinus. The sequence continues at coordinate 3,120,613 of NW_019167838.1, read as the reverse complement.
TTATATATACTACGGAAAGGAAAGCAAATTTTATTCTAAAATTGGTGGAGCATAATGCAACCTTTTTTCCATTGTTGAGGTAGCTGATATCAAAAGGGCACCAGAAAAAAAAAATCATAAAGCATGTGATTTCTATGGTGCAAAGTGAAGTATAGGGTCCACAGATAAGCTAATTCGGAAAGCCGAAAAGGAAGATATTCATTCAGCCAGAAACTAGGACTAGGCGCTTGAACGGTTGAAGAAATAATGAAAAGATAAATTGCCAATTTTTCATGATCTGCTACTGGATTAAACAAAACCAAGGGTTGATATTTTGGAACAAACCAAATGACGAACTAACCTTGTAAAGCAGCCATGTTACCAATCTCTGGAGGAATGCTACTAGACAGATTATTAACGTTAAGATAAAGATCAGTTAATTCTTGAAGATATGAAAGCTCTTTAGGTATCTCTCCAGATAAGGAATTGTAATGCAAGTACAAACCGGAGAGGCACTTCAGTCCCGCAATAGCAGGCGAGACTTTACCTGAAAGACCCTTTCCCTGTAACGAAATGTTGGCCACCTTACGGTGCTCATTACAAGCCACACCCACAAAAGTACCGCTGCAAGGGTCACCATCGCTTTTCCATGAATCAAGGACCTTGTTTGTTGGGTCTAAAGAAGTCTTCAGCTCCATTAGAACTCTAAGCTCCGTGTTCCCACGAACCGACAGTGGAATATTGTAGATTGTGAACAAAAGAACGAGAAATAACAGAAACTGAAAGACACCCATCTTTCCCCTTGGCTCAAATCTTCCAGGTTTGCTGTCTTTTAAGAGAATTCTTCTTCTTCGTTTATAATAAAATAAATCAAAGAAAAGAACCCATATCTATCTCTTCCTTGAAGAGTAATTAAGTCTCTCTTTCTGTAGAATTTTTGTTGTAAATCCAATAGTTAATGAAATGAAGAAGAAGATAGTGAGAACAGAAAGAAAAAAAGAGCTGTGAGAAAAAAGAGAAGGAAAGAGAAGTGGAGAAGTGTAGTGCTTAGTGCATGTCAAAGTTGAACAGAGAATGCACAATTAATGGCAACTTTTGGGGCAACTCAACATATTCCCATTCAAAATATAATACCACTTGATAAAGAAATATGGGTGAAGGTATGATGACAGCTAGTCATCGTGACTGTGGCCACAGGAAACAATTTTCCTACGCTTGATTTTGTAGTTTACTTTGATTTAGGTCTGATTGTCAAGCAATGGACTGTGATGGAGTTTCACAAATAGATAATAATTTGGTGGTAGTTTGTGACTGTACAGAAAAAGGATAACCGAAGCAGATGGAGATGATTGACAGTATAGAGATTTATCTTACATTGGGATAATTTTTATTTGAATTAGAGGAAGAACATTAGACAACAATCTTGACCCTCAAACTCGAAAAATGTCAATAACATCACTCAAGTTATTACAATATGTGGCAAAATCAGAAGTAATTGCATATTCTAACGGAATGCAAGTAACATTACTTAAAAACGGTTCTCAATTTCAAATTATCTTACTCAAAAACTTTCTCGAGGGGTTAAAAAGTCAAATTTCTTTCAAACTAGAAATTACTAGTCAATTACAAAGGAATCCCATGCATATGTCAACATAATTGAGAACAATTAAGTAGTGGCAATAAAAAAAGGCACTAATTCTGAATTTCAAAAGTTAGATATTTCTTCATCGGGACAATTGTTCCTTTAGATTGCCAAATTCTGACTATGTGCCATACTTAAACAATATTATAATTTGCAGTTGTTCATAACATATTCTTCTCCTTGTTAATTTGAAAAGTTTTGGAGGTCAATCGGAACTGGGTAGGGAACCTAACAAAACAATGGCATGGCCTCCCACATGGGGATTGACTATAACTCGTGCTTTGTAGAAATCAGAGCAAGAAATAGCAAAGTGCAAACCAGCACCCCTAGTAGATAGATATGATTAGATAAGGGCCAGAAAACCAGCCTAGAAAGTGGTTGAATAACTGGAGATCACTGCCTAATTTATGGAGGGATTTTCTTTCCTCTTCTCCGAGGAGGGAACCAGACAATGGTTGACGATATGTACCTGTTTGATGTCACTCAAACTTGCAATTAGCCAAAATGTTCTTTACACTAGCTTCAAATAAGGGATTCTGAATTCTTGACCCAAAAGCATACTATTCTTTATACAAACATATAGAACTATTCCTTGACCTTGCATTCTCGTAAACTCTAATTCATTGCCCTCACCAAAGCATCATGTCAATGTTTAAGGCATTCTTTGTCGCTAATTATTACTAATGTTTCCTTTCAAAGAGGGAAAAAAAAAGGGGTCCATTTTGGGATTCTCTTGTCTGAATGATCTTTGATCATAAATTTGTTCAAATGTTTTGTTGCAACGCCGACAGCAGATAATGGTTAAACCTGGCTGTCCCATCCTCTTACTAATGACCTTTTTCTTATATGCATAGACGATCATAGGAAAATGAAAGAAATTGTAAATATTAAAATTCAAAATTTAAATTTATTTTGTGTTATCTATTAAATATGATTGTATGAATCGATAAATTTTATATTATTAACTTTGAGTTAAATGGTTTGTTTCATAATAAAATAGATTAAATTTCAAATGTTATTATATGGCTATTCAACTATCGCCATTTACATTTTTCATTTGCATATAAATATGAAAGAGTAATGCAATTAAATTTGAAAAATTAAAACTGAATCCGTCGTCTAAGAGGCAAAAATTCCTTGCATTTTCAAAGAAAGGGTAGTTTAATGTCATGAGGCGCTCTCAAATAAAACAAAACAAATAATAGAGGCAAAACTAGAGATTGGTCCCGCAATTAGACACTATGTTGATATGCAATTAAAGAATTGGATCGTTCAATTAGATCCTTGATCATGGTCCACAAGAAAAAGGAGGTTGTCAACTTTACACTTTGAACAAGTGGAGCCATGTCTTTCATTGTTCTAAAAAAAAAGGTATCAATCTCTTATACATGATCTTATCTCACATGGTGTAATTTAAATAAGAAAGCGAAAGAACTTGGTCTGATGGTGAAAAAAAGGAGGATATCAGGCCATGATGACAATTGACAAAGAAAATCATGCCAATTTTATTGAAATATCATGATATTTTTTAAAAATTACAGTTAAGATTGAAATCTTCAATTTTAAAGTTGATTAAAGTATGAATTCATTCATTATCATTACGCATACCTCCCCATCATTTTCATTTTCTTGATAAGAAAAAAAAGATCAAATTTGTTGAAAAAAGGGCTGGAATTCTAGCAAAATAAATAAATAAATGTATTAATTTTTCTTTTAAGTGTTTGATTGCAATGATTGAACAACCATACGCGTATTTGAAACAAATTAAGTTTCCGATGCTGATATTGAATTCTTAATAGTAAATAAATGCATACACAATACTTATATATATATATATATATATAAAACAAGATTGAAATATACTAAAATTGATATTAGTTTTCATTTAAATTTTATTGTATTTTTATTTTAATACAATTAAATTTAAATATTAATTTTAATTAAATCAAATGAATATAAATTTTTTAAATCTTAATTATAATAATTTTTATTGCTTCACAATCAATCTCACCGTCTTTAGAAGACTTAATCTTGTTTGTTTTTTATCATTATTCTTCGGTCAGGAAATGCATACTGGTTGAGATTGACGGGTATCTAACAACTACTACTTTAGCTTGTCTAAGTCAAATGTCGTACAGACCAATGACCTGCCTTTCCCATCATTTGAAATTTGTTGTTGAGACCTTTAATTTTTCTTCTTTTTTCAACTTGCATGTGCAAATTCAGGTATCAACTATGAACCCTAAAAAAAAGAAAAAGTAAATAAAGGTCAAGTTCTCAGATATGATCAACAAGAAAAGTGTCCTCTTTATGATAGTCATTTTTTTATTTTTAAATTTAATAATTTAAATATATGATATAATATAAATAAAATATAAAAAAAATAAAATTAAAACGATGTAAAATTTTAATAATTATTATATATAAATTTAATAAAAATAAATTTTTTTATATTTTTATATCAATATAAATTTTAATGTATAATTTTTATATAAAATATAATATAAATATATAAATTTTAATATTTTATATAATGTAAATATATAAATTATTAAATCTATTGTTATCTTTCGCTCGACCAGCAGCGTTTCTCCCCATCTTTGAAAAGTAGAAATTATAGCAATAATTTCCATAAACACCTCCTCTGATAACGGGAAGTTCTATGATTTAATGGAAGAATTAAAAGATTTTCCTTTTGGAAAAACAAATATGACTTTAGGCCTTAACCATGGAGCGACGTGTAAAAGGGAGAAATGACCTTATAAAATTGAAAGCTCTAAAAGATATGCTAAAGATGAATCGGGGATTGGTAGTTTAGAAGCTTCGGGCTAATATTATAGGGTATTTTTATTATATAAAATATTAAAAATTTATATATTTATATTAATAAAAATATAAAAAATATTTTTTAAATTTTATTAAATTTATTTATAATTTTTTATTAAAATTTTAAATCATATTATTTTTTTAATTTTTATTTATATAATTTTTGTACGATATTACTATCTCATGTTTGAAATTATTATATCTAATAATTATTAAGACACGATTACAGGTAATCATACCAGCTTTGGGCTGAAAGTTAATGGGACAGATCCATGAACCTTGGGCTGCACCACCACAAAATTGAAATCTGTTATCCTATTACTATTATATATTAATCAATGATACAATATCAAAACTTAGGCATGCAATTATTTATTTATTGAAATTATTATTTATAATTATAGTGTTAATGCTTGTAATGTCTTAATTAATTGAAATCAGCTCTCGATTGGGACCCGTTTCCAATTCTCAATATTCCTGCTCAGAGAATAATTGATGGGACAAGACAAGTCACACTTTATAATTTTTTCTCTGCCATGACTCTAAAAACGACATCGTTTAAATCAAACCATTAATTCGGCACCGTTTTGGACAAGTCTCCGATTCTCACTCCTTCCCTCACGCTCTCACCAACAAAAACATTCAGAGAAAAAAAAGTTACTCAAAGCTAAGCACCCGAACCCGAAAGCCCCAACCGTACAAAATGGGCAAGGATATGAGCGACGAGCAAGTCTCATCAATGAAGGAGGCTTTCACTCTCTTCGACACCGACGGCGACGGAAAGATCGATCCATCGGAGCTAGGGATCCTAATGAGGTCTCTCGGAGGAAATCCGACCCAAGCCCAACTCAAAGCTATAGTCGCCGAAGAGAAGCTAACTTCGCCGTTTGACTTCCCTCGGTTTTTGGATCTCATGGCCAAGCACATGAAAACTGAGCCGTTCGATAGGCAGCTACGCGATGCGTTCAAGGTGTTGGATAAGGATTCGACCGGGTTTGTCTCCGTGGCGGATCTGAGACATATATTGACTAGCATTGGGGAGAAGCTGGAGCCGTCTGAGTTCGATGAGTGGATCAGGGAAGTGGATGTAGGGTCAGATGGGAAGATCCGATACGAGGAATTTATTGCCAGGATGGTTGCTAAGTGAGAAAAAGGTCATTGCTTGTTTTGTTTGTTCTTTGTTTTTGAAGAAAAGTTTTTTCTTTTTCTTTTCTTTCTTTTTCTTTTCTGAGGGGAATTAAGGTTTGTTTGGATTTGATGTGATGGAGGATAATGTTCTGTTTGTTTCTATGGAATTGTTGGAAGTAATGCTAACTCTCTTTCTTAGACACTTTGATTAATGTGTAGTTATGTAATTTATGTTAATATTCTTGTGCTTGGTTTGATTTTGCATTAGAAATTTGCGCTTTCATATTTTTGATGACTTTGTTCTAACAATTTCTTGTTTGGTCCTTTGAATTCTTTATGCAAGGTTGTGTTTTTAAAATGCCTCTAAAATTTCATGATTAACTTCTATGTAGTGTATCTTTGTTACATATTTATTTTCAAATTTTCAGTTATCAAGATAGATGCAAGTTAGGACCCAATTTTTTTGTTTCTATAATTTTTGGTGTATTGATCTTATGGAGTTGGTGAAATGAGATGAAAGGTGTTTATTTTATCTGGATGGCATGCTAAGTATCTTCTGGTAGAGTGACTCCGTCGAGAATAGTTTGTCAATGATTCAAGGATAGTAATTGTGATGGCTAAGATGAAACTGAAACTAGGATTATGTTTTAAGTTTGCCGCTAAAGCTCATAATTCTCAGATGGCATTATGGTAGAGTGCTATCCTTAGTTGTCTCTCCTTAGGGAAAAGGAGGATTGAGGTTAGCACTGAATCCTCCAATTCTGTGAGCCTCTTTGGCTGACCTTCATGGAGTAATAGACCGCAGAGTTTGTGTTATCCTCGTAATTTGAGAGGTCTATGAATGTCCTTCCTCCCTGACACACTTTCACAGTGACATTGATTTTTGCAAACTTCTATTCTTGAATCATTATAAATATGCTCATAGGATTGAGTTCCTAGGAACTTTTTAAAAGTGATCTGTAGGAGGAGCATGTTAATTTATAGATGATCACTTTCAACCATCTTGGCTTGACCTTCTTGTCTTAATCATGGTATGACTTATGGCTGAAAGATAACTGTAAGATTGATTGTGGACTTTCATACCGCATTAGTCAGGACTTAAGTGATACTAATGCCTACAAAGTTTGTAGAACTAGGGTGTATGTACGGAATAATATACTTGTAATGAATTGCTGGAACTTTAGTTTGTACATGCTGCAATCCATGGTGGGTTTGCTATGAGACTTTCTTTCTAGAAGTCTGGGAATTTATGATTGAAGGGTCCAACTTACCTTTTGATGGTTGCAGAAAGGTTTAGAGGAGGAGCAAAGGCCACCACCTTTATCTACAATTTATTTAGAATAGGGTAGATGGATTATTCATAACCTTGTTTAAGCAATCATGTTGCCAGGAAGTGGTAACTTGGCCTTTGGGTCATTTTCCTTGCGTATTTAGAAGATGCCAACTCATATCATCATTCCTTTGATTGATAGCTTTAAATAAGTCTGTGGGGTTCTGATGCTGTGTGATCCATCATTTTATTTTTGGGTTCTTTTGATGTGCAAAAGTAGATGTAGGCTGCTCCTTTGCTTTCCTGTTGCGGCCTCACCGGTCCACCCTTGGATGTTACATTGAGCTTCTTCCAATGCTGGTAGTATTGAGTTGTGGCAAGTTGCCTTTGTGTATCGACACTGACAGCAAACACAGTAGCACCTTTTCTGGAAATGATTCTTGAAAATTGCCAATATGTGCATAGGTATTGAAGAATGTATAAGCACCAGACATTATAGTGCAGTATGGATTTGTTTAGGCATCCCCGGATAGCCAGAACTCGGGACTCAAAACAAGGGCTTGCATTTTGTTGATCTTGTTAACATCTAAATATTGGACTCAAATGATGATATTGGCACAATCCAAAAGGTATAAAAAAATTGGATGAGATGGACGCAATGCTGGTTGCACAAGTTCCTTTCATTACAAAAGCCGTAATTTTAGGAAATAAAGTTAGTCTATTACAGCAAGTGTTAAAATGCTGAACAAAGAGGCAGTTCAAATGTTGTCGAAATACGAGTAAAACAGACAATGACATGCTTAACAACAGAAGCAGAGAGTCCTATCTGGCTGTGTTTCCTTTTGGGGTTCATAAACTGAGATGGGTTTTCACTTTTCAAGGATAAACGGTAGCCAGCGACGTCGTTTAATTGTAGTCCCAATGCTTTTCCCTGATATGAATTAAGTTCCAAATTTTTGTAAGCACAATTTCTTTTATTTTTTTATAATACCAAGAACTTGAAAATAATGGAACATGTGCAACCCCGTTAATGGACAAATGCAGGCTGGTCTGCAACAATTGCTTGTATGAACAACAACAACAACAACAACGAGAAGAAACTGCTAATTTATGTTCTATTTTACACCAGTTGTCTGAAGTTCCAAACATTATTAGAAGTAATGTGCAATGACTCCACATAAAAGGGAAGCAAAAAGAAGATATTAAACTTCCATGTCGATTGAAGAAGGATTCTAGTTGCTACTGTGTGTTTATTCTTCAACAATGCAGAGTGCGTCGAAACAATTGAATTTTCATGATCGATGGAACAAATTTTTGCATTGCCGAGTAGCTGATCATCTAAGCCATGAGATACTGAACTTGCAGGAGCTGGAGGTAACTGACTTTATTCAGAAGTACTTTCAGGATTGCCCCCATCATCTTTTGGTAGGTCATCACGATCCTTCATTTCATCATTTTCTTTGTTAGGGCTCCTACCAGTGCCATCTTTTGGGATGCTCCGAACTAAATCGGGCTTAACTTCTACTCCGACTCATCTCAGGTGCAGCTGCCATGTTTCATACACCAGTTGAAATAACAGTCTTGTCAATATATTGACAGTACTATGAGATAAATCTTGCATTGATATATACACGTTATTTACCTTGAGATGTAGGTTGACTTCATCTGGGCGGGAAAGAAATGGGAAATCACCTCCTGTTATCAGATAAGCTCTCACTCATGTCATCTTTGAGTTGTTGAGGAATTGCAGAGTAATCGTTCATCTTTGAGGCCATGTATAAAACCATTTCAATAATACAGCCATCAGCTAAAAGCCTTATCTTTTCCCTTCAAGTATCAAAACTAAAGGGAAAAGCTTCCTAAAATGAATACAAATGTTGCAAGAAGGAAATTATCTTGTGCTTTAAAACATTTCTACAGCCATGCGGCTAGGAAAATGGGCATGTTAACCTGCAAATTAACCAATAAATCTAAACATTGGGGAAATTAACACAAATTTTATAAAATCACAAATAATAGAATAACAAGATATATTTCATTCATTTTTAAAGGAAAAGGTTAACAGCTTATGAAGACAGAGAAACCATCTTTTCTATTTCTCCTTGTTGAGTTTAGCAAATAAACCTTGTTTCCTAAAGAGCATGAATACTCAAAATATGTTTGTTTGCACACCCATGAAAAGTGAGTTTCTGACAGCTTACACCCATTATAGTAATAAATGAATCTGAAAGTAGAAGAGGTTCAACTGAAGCAGAATCAACTGTCAAAGTCAACCTGGATGCCAGGTCATCTCTTGAGAGTGTTTCAACCTGAAATGATGTCACATATGGCCTCAGATAAAGAAAGCAATCTCTTTCTTGCAGCATATTGTTTTGCATTTTAAAGAGAAAGATACAAAGTGCAGACTTCTAACTGAAAAAGCAATTTACCTACAGAAAATAAAAGGGCTTGTTCTCCTTGCCCATTAAAGAAAGAAAGGAAAAGAGCCAGAGAAAAAGAGAGAGAGAGAGAGAGAGAGAGAATCTACGGAAAACAAACTGTTTCGAATTTCGCCAAACATAAAGATGGTGCACATAACAAGATCCACCTTAACTGATCACATTTTCTAAATCGATAGAACCAAGTTAAAACCTAGAAAAACTATAATTGTATTTGTATTACATGTAGCTTACAGAAACATGAACTTTCCCTTGCCAGGATGACCACTTCTAATGGGAAGAGGATGCAAGTTCACTAATTAAATGGTTGAAGAGTACACAAGGCTGTAATTAAGACAGGTGACTACATATGATAATGCAACGATTGAGAGGATGGCAAAATCAACTCTGCATTTGAAAACTGTGAAAATGCAATCTGTGAAGCAAGATTACTTCAAGATATCATATGAATCCACAACAAGCAAGTGATGTGCACCTCATAAAAAATGATAAAATAACAAAAATCCAATAAAGAAAAGTGGTCCAGGTATTCCTAGAAACCTACCTGTGAAACAACAAAGTCCACAGAATCAGCAATAAAAGGTTCACGAGGGCCATCTGTAATTCCTGTTAAGACATATTGTTTCAACAAAAAAGATGGGTCCAACCAACACTGCATGTGACAAATAAATATATTAAGAACACTTTCATATTTACATTTACATGCAATAAGTAATAAAGATCATACAAGGAGAAAAACCTAGAAATACTTGCAAGAACTACCCAAAAAATATATATATATATATATTGATTTTAAACTTAATACCCAAGAAACTATGTAGAGCAATAAGTAAATTTGTACCATGGGAAGACTAGTTTATATAGAAAAATATATGTAAAAGCGAAAAGCATATACTTTTCCTATCACCCAAGAAATGCATGAGCAAGTGGTTAATTTACAGGTTATTGACTCATTGCAATGAAATTTGATCTAACTCAATGCCACACTAAACTCAAGCATACAGTTATTTGATTTCAAAATGCCAATTAATTTACATCCCACTAAGAGGCAAATCATATGCAAAAGAATCATTGATTGCATAATCCAACAAATGAAGCAGTGTTGATTTAGAGTTGATTACAAGAAATGTAAAGACATACATAGGTGCCCAAGGCATTGCTGCTATTAAGGATTTAACCTGTCTTCGGCGATGTTGAGCAAAAAGTTGAGCTAGGAAGCCTCCAAGGGATGTACCATATAAATGTATCTGCAAAAGACATGTTACTCAATCTACTAAGCAAATGTTACAATTCAAAATGAACAACCAATACCATAAACTTGACTTTAGTTTCAACAGTAGAATCAGCAAATTAGGATAAGATTGCCATTTTAGAACGGTGCAGCAAACTTACCATGAAACTAATAGAGCAAAATATTGTTTCACTTTATGTAGGGCAGCCTATTCTTTATTTCAGAAACATATAATAGGAATAATAAATATGAAATATGCACTGAAAAGGACAAATAGATGCTGTAGCAGGGAAGGAATAAAGGATACGCCATAAACATATTAAGCTGTCACATGGTGAAAATCAATGGCATCCAAGAACTTTTCAAAACTTTAAATCCACTCTTGACGATTCCAAACACAGGGAATATCAACAGAACTCACCAGGTAACCCTGAACATTTGTGAAATTTAAATTATTAAACAAGAAGTAAAAATTCTTCCCAAAGATACTATAATACATAGCTTTCTATTTTTCTCGTAGCTTTGGAGAGATAAAACAGCCTACGTAAGCTCCCAAAGGATTCCTTCCAAGAACTAAAAGAAGCAGAAAGGAAAAACTTGTCAAAAGATACTATAATACATAGCTTACAAACTTCATGTACAATGACACGATCTGTTTGTAGTAGACATCTGCTGTCACTGCAGTTCCAGGAAGACATATGATTGGAGAAACCACTTTGGGACCAAAATCATAATATCGCCACTGCTTTGTGCCAATCTGAGAGAGAGAAGAGATAAGAAACTAAAAAAAATCAGATTCATCACAATTGATAAAAAGTAATAGCAGAGACTCTCCATGATTGTGTTTCCCTTCAAGACACATGTTAAGCAATGCAATAACCAACAAGGTTTGGTCACTTATCAGAAAATCAGAATTTAGATGAAAAAAAAATAATTTAACAGCAGATTCCACTATACACCACATTGAAGCTAAGGAGTTCACAACCTGAGCATAAAGGTTTAAAAAATAAGAAAACTTCAGCAGTAAGGAAAACCAGATAACTACCTACTGGTTAATAACCTTTCAAACAAAGACATGCTCAGTGATATAACAAAGAGAAGTAGTGAATCCCGCCAAATAAGAATTCAATAATTAGCATAAAACAAAAAGCAATCCTTCAATTTTCAAATTGATATCGAATATAAAATTTGTCCCAAAGAGTAGAAATCTAAGCTCATACATATCAGCTATCACAACTTACCAAAAAAGGACATTCACCGTCGAAAGAAATTCACACCCAGCATAAATTATAACATATAAAGCATAGAATTAAGCAAATTCTAGGCACATCCGGAACAACATTTCGCAACTCTGTGATCAGAATTCTCATAAAAACCCACATAACAATAGACCGTAGCTAAAACAAAAACATACCAACTGCCACAATAAGGGTAATCAATAAAACCCATGATTAAAATTGCATAAAAATTATGAAAATTGAAATTACAAAAAATTAGAAGGATAGTAAAAAAAAAAAAAAAAAAGCTTACAGGGATCTTCTGAAGAGGGACTTGGGACTTGAAGTGGATGTAATCTCCCACTCAATCTACATTCATTCCATTCGATTCTATTGTTTCCAATTATTGGGTGAGTCAATTGGGCCAAGCACTTGTTTTTAATCAAGTCCAAACCCGAAAGCTCTCTTTTTCACCCATTTCTATGTTTTTCCATCTTTCCTTTCACAATCCATCAACACAAACAATAATCTCTGCAACTTTCAGTCATGCTTCACAAGTTTCCTAGCATCGTTAACTCAATACAGTCTACAAGAATTAAAACCCTAAACCCATGTATTTTTCCCTGTCTAGATATTGTCATTTTAAGGCAAAAAAGGGGTTTGAGCCTTTAAACCCAAAATCAACTTTGGCATAAAAAACTGCCCAAAACAGTGTTGCGATATTCTGGGATTTGGGTAACAAACCAACCCCCAAATTCATTCCCTCCATTTGAAGCTGCTGCTGTTAAGTTGAAAACGGCGGCTTATCATGAATATTGTTAAATCAAGGGATTGATGAAAGCGCTTCTTGCGAAGGGTGGTTTTGTGAAAATTATAACAATAATTACAAATAGTAATATCACAAAATCAAGTCAAAATAATATAATGATAAAAAAGAATATATATGATGTGATTTAATTACTTATGGATTCTAACCTTTATCTTTTATCTTTGATAAAATTTTATCAATTGAGAGTTATCTAAAGAATAGTTATGCAAACAATTTTATTCTAATGACAGCAATTCAATGTGATTGAAACTCTTTCCTATTAAAAAATAATGTTATCTTCTTATTATTAAAATTCAAAATTAATATAAAAATTAAGTTAAAATGATAAGTTAGAAATTTGAGCAAATAAGGTAATTTAATTACTTTACACTCTATCTTTATCTTCTTTTTTTTTCGATCGAGTACTCTATCTTTATCTCTGAAATTTAACCATAATTTTTTTAAAATTATTATCAAAAACTTTTATGCAATTCAATATAAAAACACTTGTTGTAGAATTATAAAAACACTGTATTGCTTTGCCTGAGGAATTTGACTGAGCTGTGACTCCTTTTGAAGACATCTTGCCGTCCAATGTGTGCCACAATCAATTGACTCAGACTTGGAAAAAGCTGGTCTCACTGTATCCACCGTCGACTGGTTATGGCTCCCTCCGGCATATCATTTAGATGTACAGAGATGATATAGCTTTTGTTTGTCAAAATATGTGCTGCCATTTACTTGGCCTGCTGTCCTAACCAGGGTCATGGAAAGCTTCCACATTATTGGTGCTTAGATTTGTCCTTCATTGATGCTGTTCTACGTTTGTCACTGATACATTGTTCTTTCATTTTTAAATCTAACTTCATGCATGTTATATCTTTAACTACGAGAAAAGTCCTTGACAGAAAGTGATTTGGATGGTCATCTGGTAATATACTTTAGGCTTTGGAGTGGAAACATCTTGAGAATAGGAAGAATACAAATTGCTCGTGGCTGTTGCCCTAATGCATCAGCAACTATTGGAAGCTGTTGAATGCTAGTAGGTGAAAAGAGAACATTATTGTTGTTTATGCCTATCAAAAAGTAATGGCTAAAGCCCCTAGCCATCAGAAGTGACCAACTGCAGCCTAATAATCACATATTTGATAGCTAAGGGTGGTCTTCCAATGATTAAGAAGGGTAAATTTCTAACAGGTCTTTCCTTTTTTGGTAAAAAAAAAAAAAGCTTCAAAATGTAGGTTAACAGAATTGTGTTAGGTTTTGACTGCTGAGTAAAAAATTGATCAAATTGCACAAATAGTCAAGTCTCGTTAAATTTGGTCTTTTGACATCGTGGTTGTTAAACCGAAACACTATCATGAATCGAAAATATATTTTTAAGAATGGAATATCCTACCATAAAGTAGGATAAATAATTTTAAAACTATTACAAATAATATAAATACATGTAAAAAAACAAAATAATAAGAAAAGAATAATTATGTGACAAATAAAAAATATAATTGTTTTTCAAATTTTTAACATGCTCATTAATAGCATATATTAAAAGTTAAAAAATTTTATATCTTTAAGTAAAACCATCATCCATCTCCAAGATATTCCAACCAAAACTGGGCAGGCAAAACCAAGGGAATTCAACAGACAAAAAATAATATCATTCAAAAGCAGATTGCAACAGACACTGATTTATTGAGATAACTGTAAGGTTGAGTGAAAAATGACCCAGCAATCAGAACATCTTTTTGATCTATCAGTCATGAACTGTACAATGCTTAAACTGCTAAAAGAAGCTTCCAACATGTGGAAGAACAATTACAATGCAGCTAGTTTCCCATCACCACAAATTGGGTATAATGTCTGAGAGAAAATGCCCAGCCGACAAGTAAAACGGTTCCTCATGGAACATTACCCTTCCTCGCATGATTATATCAAGCATACAATAAAGTGAATGCTCAGTAAACCTCAAAATGAACACAATAAAAGAAATCAATATTGAAGTAAAAAGGAAATAAAAAAGATTGAGAAAATTTACCAAGAACTCTTCTTCTTTGAACCCAAATAAAAACTGAGGTACCATCTCACAAACTTCTTCAACCCTGACTCCAAATCAGTTGTGGGCTTATACCCAAGTTCTCTCATAGCTAAGGTAATATTGGCGTGCGTAAACTCCACATCCCCATTTCTTGGCAATGGCACTACTTTCTTCTTAGCTTTTACCTTTAAAATCTTCTCCAATATACTCACCAGCCTACTCACAGGTACTGGTGAAGTATTCCCCAAATTAAAGATCCTCAATTGCGCTGCCCCTTTCTTCTTTCCCCCACTTCCGGTGCTCTTCTTTGCCGTATCCAATGCTCCTAAACACCCTTTCACTATATCATCAATATAAGTAAAATCTCTAGCCACACTACCCTTGTCTCCCGATTCATATACAGTAATCGTTTTACCTTTCATTATATCTCTAGTGAAAAAGAAATACGCCATATCAGGCCGACCCCAGGGTCCATAAACCGTGAAAAACCGCAATCCAGTTATTGAAAGCCCGTAAATATGATTATAAGTATGAGCAATTTCCTCACCAGCTTTCTTTGTAGCAGCATATAAACTCGCAGGTTGATCAGTTCTATCTTTTTCTGAGAAGGGTACCTTAGAATTCAAACCATACACCGAACTCGAAGACGCCCAGATAATCGCCGGTTGCGGGTTTGCTGATTTCGAAACTTCCAATAAGTTCACGAACCCAGCAATGTTGCTATGAATGTAAGACCCTGGATTTTGCATAGCGTAACGAACACCTGCCTGGGCTGCTAAATGCATTACGTGAGTGAACAAAACGGCGTCGAAGAGTTGTTGGATAAGACCCTCGTCGTTGATGTCGCCTTCAACGATAAAAACCCCAGCTTTTTCCAGTAATTTTTGGCGTGCCCTTTTGAGGGTAGGATCATAGTAATGGTTGAAGTTGTCGAGGCCAAGGACACCGTCGCCACGGCGTTTGAGGGCGAGGGAAACGTGGCTTCCGACGAAGCCAGCAGCGCCAGTGACAAGGACGGTGTGGCCAGTGGTTGAGCGAGGACGGGCCGATTTGTGGATTAGTTTGTGGGGAAGAGAGATTGGGGTCCGGTGGGTCCCGGTGGAGAGGTGCCAGCCTGGGGATGGGGTGGAGGAAGGAGAGGAGAGGAGAAGGAGGATAAGGAGGAGGGAAAGGAAAAGGGTGGAATAAAGAGTTAGTTTGGTAAGAGAGGAGGAGGCGGCGGAGGAATGGAAACGGAAAGATTTGTCAGGTTTGTTTTTGCCTGGAGTGGAAGGAATGTTGTCGAGGTTTGACATTTGTCCTCGTTGCTTTTAGGGAACAAGGAAATATGGGAATTTTAGGATAAGGATTCTGATTTGGGTATGGAAATGGGAGTATTTAGTTGGTCGTGGAAGTGGTGGAGTAGGAGGAGGAGGAAGGTGGAAGGCTGGTGGTCATTTTCAATAGTGGGTGATTTAGGGGGAGGGGGGGGTTTATAAGGGTTTGGTTGGTGGCGGTGAAGGCTGCGGAAAAGGCTCATTGGGAAACTTTTTATCTTTGATGGGAAATTATTATTTTTACCATAGAAAGGTCAGAGAGGGGGGATGGGATTTCAATTCGAATTTAGATGTTCATTTTGCATATTTTTAAGTCAAACTTAATCAACTTTAAGGGTAGTTGTTTGTGATATCATCTTAAATTAAAATTTAAAAATCGAGGGATTAGTGTTTTAACATTTATTTTTTGAAATTTAAAATAAATAATTGTTAAATTTAATTTTGTTTGGTAAAAAATTGAAAGTGAACATTCAATTTGAAATAAACAAAGTATTGTATTTTTTATTAAAAAAATACTTGTAACTACCTTTTCCTTGATTTTTAATAGTAACAAAGGCAAGCTCCCATATCATTACAGGTTTAATTACTGCTACTATTAATTATAATTAATTAATATTTTCAGTTAAGATATACATATTTTGATTCTTATTGAATTAATCAATTCAATCAATTTAATTCAATTAATCAATAAATTATTAAATTAATTTCAATAAATCATTGAAAATTATTTTGAAAGAACTTCCTTTTATAATTAATTCAGTTCAATAATTTCACAATGATACGACGAGTAGCTTCTCCTTGGTGGTTTTACCTAACAGATCAGGAGACATGATGAGTGCGTGCAAGTTTGATTTCCAGGAAGAGAGTGTTTTATAGCTAATCAAGAATTTTGGTTGGCTTTCACTGCTTTATATAAATGATTTAAACCTTTTATCTGTACGTTATTTCAGCTCAAATATCTTTTCCTGATTCCAGGGGCTTTGGCTTGGCTTATATCGGACTTCTAATTTTTTCACTTTCATGCATCTGAGTGTCTTTGAACAACTAATGTAATGTAAGAAAGAACAAGGTAAGAAGATACCTGCGGAGTTGAAACAGTGAAAAAGGAAACTTGGAAACAAGGCAAGGCTTTCTGAATGGTATCTTGTTTTCTAATTTAAGGTAGGATGTCTCAAATTTTGGAGTTGTTAATCACATTGAGAGAACCACCAAACTCATTAAAGTCTCATCATGAATATTACAGTTGAAGAAACAGAAAAATGTTATATTTATTTTTATGTTTGATTTTAGATCATTAAAGTCAAATATGACACCAGCAGATTGGAAATCTTACCTTAATTCATAATTTTCAACTGGTGCATCTGAAAAGTTTTAGATCGTGAGCTCATTTACATAGTTGGTTGAGAAGTAATTGGAATTTTCATATGGAGCCTGAACTAGTTTCATTTCTTTTTCCTTTTTATTTTTATATTGTTAGCAGATAAACTTCAGTACCATCATTTTCTTTTCTGAATTCAAGCAAGTGGACTTGTTCAAATGCTATCAATGTCAAAGGTAACTAGTATTGGCTCATTTGACAATTATGAAAATGAATCCCAAATTCATAAAAGAAAATGGGAAGTGCAATTTCCGTCAGTGTTGAACTTGAAAGTTTTACATTTGATTGGACCAAATGAACTACCCTCGCTAGTTTCAACACTGATAGAAATAGTTTGAATTTGATCCAAGCTGGTGTGAGCAGACAAGCACCAAGTCCAATGACGTAGATTATGGCATTGTCCGGGCAATTTGTATTGTTTGTATCTGAAATCAAGCAATTTTTACCTGTCCATGGCTGTAGAATTTGGATGATTTAGTCTATAGTCATACAACAATCAATAAAAGCACAACTGTTAAAAGCAAATAATTTATCGAAATCAAATCTACCCATAGGTTGATTTGATATATGTTACATACAATATACATTAATAATTATAACTTGAATATATAATAATGCTACAGGAAAGAAATTGACATTAGACAATTTTATATGACTTATATGTCAGCACCTCATAACACTATTTTATATTCGATAGAGCTCTATGGGAGGCATACTAATAATAGATGGATAATCAACTATATATATGATGCAAATAATCATTATTTCTCATACAGGGATGGTCCTGGTCATAGAGCTCTAGGTTGTTCAATCTAGGCGTTGGAATAACAATCAACGGCGTTGATTTCCCCAAAACAATCCCAAATTTTTCCTGAGTGTCTGGCTTTTCACCATCCGGAATTTTCCAATGGAAAATGTGCAAAAATGTAGCCAAAACATACATCAACATCCTCTCCCCCAGGCGAAGCCCCGCAACCAGACCCAAACGGGATATAGTGAAAATTGTTCCCCGAGTAATCCAGTTTGTTAGCATCACCAAGAAACCTCTTAGGCTGAAGCTCATTAGGATTGTCCCAAAGCTGAGGATCCCTATGCATAGCCCGAGCATTCACGAATACCTTAGCACCTTTGGTTATGGTATATCCACCCACTGTGCAAGCTTGGGCAGGACTGCGAGGTAGCAACAATGGAGCAGGTGGGTGCAATCTTAATGATTCCTTCACAACTGCCTGCAGATAAGGCAATTTGTAAATATGGTATTCTTCAACAACGTTTTTAGAACCCACAACATCTATCAATTCTTCCTGGGCTTTTTTCATTACTTCCGGGTGTAGCATTAGTTCTGCCATAGTCCACTCAAAAGCAGTTGAGGTCGTGCCGCTGCCCCCGATTAGTATGTTCTGTCAATTGAAAATTGAACATATGCATAAATAAATTACATAAAGGAGACTCAATACGCTTAACTAGGAATATGAGAACGTAGAAAAAAGGAGTTGAAAGATGCCACTACCACAAGGAAGCCTTTCATCTGTGCTCGGGAGAGTGACTTTCCCGTGACATGATCTGTGAACTCCAAGAGGAAATCTAAGAAGTCCTTGTTAGTATCATTCTTTTTTGCACCTTGTCCTTCAGATACTTTGTTTTTAATCCTTTGATCTATGACGAAATCTAAAATTTGCTCTATCCATTGTGATGCCCTTTTTGTATCTCTTTCCACTCCTTGCAAGTCAAAGCTTGCCAGACGTGGAAAGAAATCTGAAATATTCGGTTTCCCCAACAAAACAAGGAGTTCTGATACTGCTGCTCGGAACTGAGCTGTAATGCCATCGCCTTTGTCTCCTTCAAGTGTGCCGCCCCAGAACACGCTAGTTATCATGTTCATCACAGTTGAAAATGCTAACACCGCAACATCAACGGGTGTTCCATTCTTGCCGTAGACATCTCTAACACTTTTCTTAACTTGATTTCTCCGAAAAGCATAAAATGCATCAAGATTGGCATTACTCTGCATTTCCTGGACAAAGATCCTGCGTAATATGCGCCATTCTGGCCCGTAAGGCGCAAACGCAATATCATTACCACCAAAAGAGAAAGCCAAGGTTGCAACAGTTGGGTCTCGGTTGGCAAATGTTATGTCCTGGTCACGTACCACTTCTTTTGCCAAAGACGGAGAGCTAATTATGACACATAATTTCTGTCCAATCGAGAGTTTGTAGATTGGACCATAAATCTTGGCCAATTCCATCAACGTTTGATGGATGTTTCTGCCTAGAAATGGGAGGTAGCCAACAAGCGGCAAGCCGTCGGGGCCTGGTGGCAGCTTAACCTTTGCTCTCCTCAGCTTCTTGAATGACAGTGGAAACAGATGCACAGCCACTGCTGCTAGCAAAACAGTGAAAAGTATATGCGGAAGCTTATGATCTTCCGTCTCAAAGATATTTTTCACCGGTATTGGTAAAGACATCGAAATGAATGAACGCATATGAAGGACCAAATGAGAATTAAGAAGAGTTTGGTTTGGAATTGGATGCAAAATGTACCTTATATATACAGTTTGGATGGAAACTATTCCTGTAATTACTCCTAAAGTTCCCATTGGCAATTGGTTTTCTAACATCTTTTGTGATCGATTGCAAGTTGGCTTCTTCATTTCAATGACGTTACCTTTTTTATTTTTCTTCTTTAATATTTATATTAAAACTAGTTTTAAATCCGGGAATACAGATCAATTATATTTTTTAATATTTATAAAATATTATTTAAAAATTAAATGTATTTTATTTCAAAAAATAATTAATTAATAATTCAGATCTAATAAAATTATTCATGATAATAAATTTGGAATCTAATTTCATTAATGGTGGTAATATATATGTATATATTTATATAATTGTATTTACTTTCGTAAATGGTTTTATAAAAAAATATGATTTTTTAAAAAATCATTATATTAAATCTTATGATTTGATATTATTGAACATCAATAAGCATTAGTAGAGTGTTTCTAATAGAGTTTATCATACGTATAAAGAACAAAAATAGAATTTCTTCTAAAATTATCTATAAAAACAATGGAGATCTCTAGTATTTTTTTAATAGTGGGGAATGTCCTTGCAAATCAAAACTAGCTTTTAAATAATCTAATTTTAAAGAAATCATTGAACTATTAAGTCAACATACAGTACTAAAAAAAATTAAATATAAAAATCAAAATCAAAATTAATATCAGAAGTTATGTATTCAATAATAAATATTTTAAATAAATAATTATTCAATGTAAAATACAAAAAATACGTATTTCTTTTTTCTTATAAATGAAGAAACTTAAAATATCTAACCTTGTGTATTAACTATTATGTGTTACCGAATTTATTTCATACTTGCCAGAAGAACGAACTTTGAACATATAACATTTAAAAAAAAAATCAGTCACAACATATAAAAAAATTCAATCGAGAGACGAAAAAAATATTTAATAATTAATCAAAATTTCTCCATTAAACTTAGCATTCAACAAATCAATAAAATTATCATAATACAATATTTAACAAATTGTTACTGACTGTTGCATATAATGCTCTATTAGTTTATCATGAACCCTAAAGTTGTTTATTTATAGCGAGTAGTAAGAGAGTTTTTTTTTTTTTTTTTTTCAATTGAAAAAAGAAGTCAATACATAATATTGATGTAATTGTAAACCAATCACATGTACTATAACCAGCCTACAATCAACGCAATGGAATAGCCTATAGCAATTAATATTTTCCATAAATTGGCAAATGACAATTAAATCAAGTTTACTAAATGTGTATAATCAATACAATATTTTTCATATACAAAGAAAGTCAATTAAATATGTTCTGGTTTTTAACCATAAATATGTGGTTTGGATTAATTATGGTTTAGGTATAATTCTGTTAAAATAAATTGATTTTTTAAATTAAAAACTATCATATGAGATCATACACATTTGATGTATAATATTTTATATATAAATTTAATTGAGAATGACTTAAAATAAATAAAAATAAATAAATACAATTAATTTAATTTTTTAAATAATTTAAATAAAATAAATTACATTTATTAAGAAATAAATGATAAAATTTTAAAATCATACTCATATTAATAATATAAATTTTTTTAAGTTTAGCTATACTAAAATAAGTAGTCGGCCGAACCTTCGGCTACCATCCCTAGGAGTGTAATTGAGTCGAGTCGAGTTGATATAATGAGAAGTTCGAGCTCGGCTCACAACTTGTGGTTCGATACTTGGCTCAAACTCGATCGAATTTTATTTTTTAAGCTCGAGCTCGATTCGTGATCGAATTCGAGCTCGCTCGATTAAGCTCGATTAATATGTAAAAATAATCTCGATTCGTAACTCGACAAGAGTTCGATTATTTATGCTCAAACTCAAACTTGAATTCAAAATATTTTATTAATTAAAATAATAAAAATATATTTAAATATAAAAACTCGATTAGACTCAAGAGCTACTCGAGCCGGATATAAAAATACTTAAATTTGACTAGATCGATAAATAAAATTACTCGAACTCGAGCTCGAGCTCGACTCGATAATAATCAAACCGAATTCGAATTTTTTTTAATCGAACCCAAATAATTTATAAGTACTAATATATTATTTACACCCTTACCCACCCTTAAATTTTTCTTTCCTTTTATGCATTTTTTCCTAATTTAGACTTTATTATTATTTTTGAAGTGTGGGACAAAGAGCCCAATCTACTCCAACTTTTAACTAAACACGAACAGTTGGCATTGCAAGCAAATATGAAGCCCTACCCGTTTGATTAATTATTATATTATTTTAATAAATAATAGATATAGAATATTCTATATCTATCTATCAACAATAAGAAAATCATTTTCTTTTTTCTAATTGTTCATTCCTGGGAAGAGGAAGAAGCAGATAGAGCAAAGGCCCCCTTTCCGTCCGCTCTTCCCGATATTATACACATTAATTAATAATATGTTATCATATAATTAATAAGTAAATTGAAAAATTAAAAAATTTTAAAAATAAATATTTATCACCATTAATTATTTAATTAGTCAAAACTAATTAATAACTCTAATAGATAATAACCACCATAATTGTATCACCTCTCTTTCTCGCTTTTTTTTATCTATTTCTTCTTAATTCTTATTAAGAGTATAAATAATATATTAATATTTATAAATTATTCGGATTTGATTCGAATAAAACTCGAATTCAATTGAATTATTATCGAGTCGAGTTTGAGTTCGAGTAATTTAACTTATCGATCGAATCAAATTCAAGTATTTTTATATATAGTTTGAGTAACTAACAAACCTAATCGAATTTTTATATTAAAATATATTTTTATTATTTTAATTAATAAAATATCTTGAACTCGAGTTCGAGTATAAATAATTAAATTTTTATCAAATATAATAATCGAATTTATTTTTATATATTAATCAAACTTAATTGAACAAACTCAAATAGCTTGATTTCCATCTCGAGTCAAGTTTAAACTAAAAAAAAAAAAACATGATCGAGTTCGAATCAAATTTTAAACCTCAATTTTCAAATCAAATTCGAACTTAAACTTAATACTATATCAACTCAAACTCAATCAATTACACCCTATTTATTATTATCTCTCAAAAACCAAAAACAAATACCCATGTTATTTTCACTCTGATCCAACCCAATATTCCATTTTCCAACCCATCTAACAAAATCCCAAGATCTTTCATTCCACATGGCTTTGATTCAGCAGGATTTTTTTTTTTTTTTTTGCCTTCAGAGAGGATGAGTTCAAGGCTTTGTTATTTGTATTGTAGGATATGTTTTTGTTAGTTCAGTAAAGTTTTTAAATTCTGAAATTAAAAGATATCCCATACCCTATTAAGATATATATAAAACATAATAAATTAATATAATATAATAAATAATAAAATATATTCTAATATTCTAATCTTACTTATAAAAGTTTTAAATTTCATTGACAATATATGAAATAATAATTTTTATATTGACCTTTTTGTATTAACTGTGATATTGGATAATATTAGTCAATTTCGATAATTTCTGATTATTTCAATGTATTTCAGTGAATTACATCAGATAAAAGCTTTGTAAAGAACCTTTTTTTTTTTTTTTTTTGCAGCTCTTGCTCTTTTTGCTCTTTAAGTCTAAATCTCGGTCAATCTGTCTCATGGTACCAAAATCTCTTTCAGAAATTCAAATAATTTAAGTTAGGGTTCTCAATACGTGATTGTGTTTAATGTGGATTTGTGGAATAAAATATTGCCAAATATAATGTTATTTTAACATTATCTGTTGTATCAGCAAGCTGGCATTGGCATTCCTAGAATATAATTAAGACATGCTTCAGTTTGTTTTAATATAATTAACATTTTTAACCTCAATACAATTGTTTGATTATGACTTTTTATTTATTTTTTTTACTTTAAAACTTATTTAATTGGTAGTTGAAGTTATTTATAATGCTAAATGTTTTATAATTTACTTTTTATATTATTCGCAATATTATTTTATATAAATCTATATATTTATTTATAGTGATTATTATTTAAATCAGTTGACATATTATTGGAGTTAACATTTAAAAGTTATAAGTCCGAAAAAATTTATTCTTTTCAACTAAGTAAATAATAGGGTATTAGGTTTAAGGATACATTAGAAATTAAAAAATAAAAAATAACAACAACAATACAATTACTTGATATAGTGCTGGAGATTAGATAATCTTGGTGTTGGAATAACAACTAAAGGCTTCATTTTCTTCATAATAATTCCAAATCTGCCGGACAAGTCTTGCTCTGCACCCTGGGGCAATTTCCAATCAAAAGTATGAAGCAATGAGGCCAACGTGGAATAGAGCATCTTCTCTCCCAGAGATACTCCTGCACACATTCTCCTTCCCGAACCAAATGGCATGTACCGGAAATCGTTTCCTAAATAGTCGAATTTGTCAGGATCATTCAAGAACCTCTCAGGTTGGAATTGTGAAGGATTGTCCCAAACATGTGGATCCCTGTGAATAGACCAAATATTTAAGAAGACCCTGGTGCCTTTTGGAATGGTATAGCCACCCACAGTGCTTGATTGGCCCGGACAACGGGGCACAAGGAGTGGCAAAGGTGGGTGCAACCGGAAGGTCTCCTTTACTACAGCATCTAGATAGCGCAAATTAGGCAAGTGAACCTCTTCGACGGTGCTGTTTGAACCAACGACATCAGCTATTTCTTTCCTCACCCTTTCCATTATTTCAGGATGTTGCATTAGCTCTGCCATTGTCCACTCCATCATTGTTGATGTAGTATCAGTTCCACCCACCACAACATCCTAATTAAAAATTATTAGCGCCCAAAAAAGTAAGAGAATAATGGTCAATGGTGTATGAGATGAGAGAACATGCTTACCATCAGCAGGGCCTTGAGTTGATTCGTTGTAATTGATGATGAGCTATCGTTCTTCTCCTTGAGTTCCAAAAGAAGCTGCAAGAAGTCTTTTTGTTCAGTCTTTCCACCATCTTTGTCTATTCCGGTGGCTAAGTTCATTCTTGCTTCAATCATAGAGTCGAAAAGTGATCAAACAAATGAGATATTTTCTTCATTTCCTTCTCTAATCCTTGTATGTCAAAACTTGCAAGAACGGGGAAAATATCAGAAACGTTCGGTTTTCCTAATATCACCATTAATTCTGTTATAAGCTCTCGAAGGTCACTCCAAATATTAGCCCCATTCTGATCTCCTCCTTGTTTGCCTCCGCACAGCATGCTCATGACCGCGTTGATTGATGTTAAAAATGACAATTCACCAAAATCAATTAGCTTGCCAGCATTTTTATACACATCCGTAATGGTTTTCATCACTTGTTCTCTCCGTAGACCATAACAAGCTTTAATGCTAGAATTGCTAAGCATTTCGCGCACAAGAACTTTTCTCTTCATTCTCCAGTCAGGACTACTGTAGGAGTCAAAAACAATATCATTGCAGCCAAAGGTACAAATCTGGGCAGCAATGGGAGGATCCCGCTCAGAAAATGTTATGTCGTGGTCACGAACCACTTCTTTTGCTAGCGATGGTGAGCTAATTACTATGCATAGTTTGTTTCCAAGCCAAAGTTTATAGATAGGACCGTAGACTCCAGCCAATTCTGTAAAGACCAGGTGAAGATTATCAGTTCCAAGAAATGGAAGATATCCCACTAATGGCAAGCCACGAGGGCCAGGCGGTAATGGAGTGATTGGCCTCCTTGACTTTCTAATAGTCCATACGTGCCAGAGTGAAATTGCCAACATGGCAATCAGAAACGAGAAAGCGGCTTGAAACAGTCCATCTTTCTGCTCGCTAGCATTCAGCAGCCATGAAGACGAGCTGTAAGCTGTGTGCAGCGTGTTGCTTTGGAAGGAAAAATAAGAAATAGTAATTTGAGACACCAAGTTAACCAGGAAGTACACGGTTCAATATTGCTGAGAAGTCACCATGATTTATAGTACAAGAACATTGGTTATCCCCCTCCCCCCTCCCCAAAAAATGAAGATTTGCAGTCGTTAGAATACAAAAACTATGAAAGATCAATGGTCCAATTTCGTAAAGATTAAAGAACGTGGATATCACTTGTAGGAATTCAAGTCAAATGACAGAGCTAACTGCTAGGCGGAGTAGTCAGAGAAGATGGGCATAGCCATAAACGACCCTAGAAGCTTTGTACTATGATTTACATCTAGAGATTACCCACTTCTCTACATAAAACTGTATGCAATAGTGGATCGACCGATCAAGCAACCAACTGGATCTAATTCGTAAAAGATTGTAGTTTCCAAGTTCAACCATTACAATTGAAGTTAAAGAAAATGAAATCGTTGAGCAAGCAGTATCCGTATTGTTTTGTCCTGGTTGGTGAGGGAGGAAAAATTGAAAAAAGAATACTAAGAGAAGAAAACATGACAGAATAGTATTTTCTTCAACATCTTCTTTGAAATGGAGTTGTTGAGAGGTAATATTGATACTGTCATCAATGGTGACAATGGAAAAGTACAATGGGGCTTCTTCAAGCTCTTATGTAAGCAATCTAGGAAACTGCAGCGCCAAGACAATGGCGTTGCCGCACCTACCTAGTACCTGGTCAAAAGTCATCTTCACCTGTTGCAATTGCAGTGACTCTATAGACCATAGACACTTTGGT
This sequence comes from Durio zibethinus, assembly GCF_002303985.1. Next base: position 3,094,135 of record NW_019167838.1, on the reverse strand, counting down.
TTTCTTTTCTTCCATTCCAAAGTCGCTAATGTTGACTAGAGCTACAATTATAAGATTTTTCAACTTGCCCTTTTATAGTTTTAAAATTATCAACTGAGATCAGGATTCAATGTACCTCTTCCATTGTTTGATTGAACAAAGTTCTTATGTTTATTTCTAGAAAATTTTCAATGGGGTCAAACAAGATATTCTATGATGTTAAAATTCAATTGGTATAATCAGCAACTTTATTTGAATTTGAATATTCACGGACCATATTATCACTTAAGGTTATCTTTTTTTTTTTTTTTTTACTTTGTAAAATCTTGAAAAAAAATGTCTTTATTTTCTTTCAATTTCCTTAAATTGTTTATATTTATTTTCTTTCAATTTCACCTTATCAAAGATGCATAAACACACTTTCATTAGGCCCAAATTACCATGGACATATTCAAGAACCATTTATACAGTCGGTAATCGAATATATGGCATCCATTTTCGATTGGTTTACAATTTAAAGGACTACCTATGCATTCCAGAGGCAAATCATCCAGCCAAGAATCATACAATAGAGAGGCCGAAGGTTCCAATTCAGTGGGCCATTCTGAACTAACATCTATTTCATCAAAGATGATGGGTTTACATTTTCGATCCCTACTTCGATTAATGGCTTGTAGCCCAAGATTGCAATGCACAAAAACCAAATCATTGAATTCATCCAGCTCCACTTGGTTGCGTTTCTTTGTATATATGGCTATGCTCTCAAAGGTTTGTGGTGGAAAACTGGAAATCGTCGACGCTTTCTCAGGTGATCCCTGCGTGACTCTCCTCTTGGTGATGACGTGTCTTGTAGCTTTTGATTAGATCTTAGTGCACCATTGCGAGTTGTTTCATTCCTCCATTCTTTCTTTTAATTTTCCATTCATCATTTGTGTTAGATTTTTTTTTTTAATAAAATTAAAAGATAAAGAAATTAGGAGAAGAAAAGAATTTTATTGTAATTTGCTTTCCGGGGCTAAGATAATTTTTAAAGAGAATTAGTTTCTTTAATCAATACTTATGAGCTTTTAATTCAACGTTGTTAAAGTCGATTTCAGAATTGAAAATTTCGCGTTTCAACATGAATAACAACTCAAACAACCAAGTAATTACTAGTACTTATGAATAAAGATTTATTAATGTGATACATATAAAAAAAAGTCAGAAAAATGTTAGTAATATTAAACCATAAGATTTACAGATGCAGAATGAACAATGCAATTCATGTTTGCAAAGGATAAGGCATTAAGGAAAACAACTTTTAGTGTCAAAGCACCAAAGTTCAAATGGTGGAAATCATGTCACTTTGAATATATGAATTAGTTAAGAGTTTAGAGAGAAGCAGAACATCTCACCAAAATCTTAAGACAAAGGCCAAATGGCACAAAATGTAACCCAATAAGGGTGATAAACAATTTAGTAGTTTTTGTTTTCTGCTGGTTATTTGCATTGCAAAATTCAAGTTTCACTCAAACTGGCAAGTGGCTTGCACTCTTTGTATGACTTGAAAATTTGTCCCTGTCAAAGTCTACTTATCAGCTGATTTTGCCAGCTGCCTAACTCTGCGAGCACAGTCTGCAAAATTTTGTGCCAGAGGGGCACATTTAGTAAGGTCATTAGCATTCTCCTTGTAGCATGCCATCCAAGCATTATTCTCAACCAAACATGGCATAGGCTTTGGTTCTGGAATCTTGAATTCTTTATCATGGAGATCTTTAGCTTTTTGTGTCACTTCCTGCACCATTTTCTCTTCCTGTTTCCGCAATTTTTCTACAACATTCTCACTCTCTTTAACAACAGATAGAATTGCATCTAACTCTGCACTTGCAGAGTAAGGAGGTTGGTTTACAGGCAGAAATAAGGGAGGCTGAACTGGCCATCCTGTGCCTGTAGTCCCTTCCCGTTTTTCAGAATCATCGGATATTTGCTTCTGATCTACCTTAGTTTGTGGTCGTTGAGGCTCCCTTGGCACCTTGGTTTTAGATTTCTTTGTTCTTTTCTTCAGCTTCTCATCATCTTCAGCTAGTCGGTTGATAAGGTTGGTGCTAATTTGGATTGAAAATTCACCCATGTTGCAACCAACCTAAGACAAAATACCTGATAGCATCAACAAAGAAACATGTATCGGATTAGAAATTCATAGGCAATTTCTTTCATCAGGAAACTAGCTCAAAGCATAAGGCAAAACGAAAAACTAATGAGCGCCTAAAATAGCACAAAAACACACATATAACTCAGCTAGAGACCAAAGAGTATAGAAAGAACAACACAAAACTCAAACAAATATCTAGGGTGACTGATTGGAAAAAGTTCATCCATCTTACAACAAACCAGCAAAAAAGTACCTGAAAATCCATTCTTACTCATGATTAAAATTAGCATATGAAATCTATGATCTTAGATAACTGGAGCGTAATGACAAACAAATACCAATACAAAACAAGGGTGGACGCAAACCAACAGCTCAGATACTACAGAAGGGTTCACACTGCAAATCTATTCTGTGAAATTTGAAGTTTAGAGGACTACTGGTAAGCACATTGTTCAATTTTGATACCAGGCAATGCAGCATCCTTATGTTACTCCAATTCATAAACTACTTTAACTAACGAATAAATTACAAACAGATCACTTACAGGCACAACAAAGACAAAGAAACCCAAACCCGTTTATAAACTTATCATCCCAATTCAGTCAATTGCTTGGAAAAACAAAACAAAACCTAATTCAAAAACCGATTCATTCAACCAATATGCTCCATGATCCTCACGAAATTACAAACAAAAAGCATGTCAAAATAAAAAGAGAGCAAAAACATTAAGGGCTAAGATTCAAAATTGAAGAATTATCAAGATATTTTGCAACTAGGCCATGAATTCTTGCCTGGAGCTCGATCTACGCCAAATCCCAACAAAGGAAGGATGCTCCGCAGTTTAGGATGGAATAGAAAGGTGGGGTTCGATGGCCGCAGATACAGAAGAAGGGAGATTGAAACCAAGGGTCTTCGTATATCCTCCTCTTACGGAGACAGAAGGTTATTTTCGTCTTGGCTGGGCTTTCCCTTTTTCGCTTGTTTAGACGATCCATTTGCTTAGAAAAAGTTTTGGGCTTTTTGTTTATTGGATTCATTATAGGAGCCCTATCCAATTAAAAACTTTCGAACTTGAGGTGAAAGATCAAGGTGAGAGGAAAGACATATTTTATTTTTGTAAAGTAAATTTTTATTTTTTTAATAATTAATTATGTCTAATTTTACATTAATTAATTATAATTAATAATAAGAGTGAAAAAATTAAATTGATATTTTTTTATTAATTAACTATGATTAATATTAATTTAATAATAAATTATAATAATTGAATAAAAGAATAAAATAATCTTTTAATCTTATCCAACAATATTTTTTTAAACTAATAAACATATTAATATTAATTCCTACTACATTTTATTTCAATAAACCACACATCATAAGAATTATTTTATTTTATTTTTTTTATTTTTACAAAATATTTATTCCATTCCCCGATCTATTTCATTCAGCGATTCAAACATGCTGTCAATTTTATTTTTCTATTGGATGGATCAAGCTTTATTCTCTACCAGCCCAACTCACTAAATATGCCTTCAAAATTCGAGGGGATTAGGGAAATAATTGCCTCCTAATTGAAATTTCACCAAGCCAAAACCCACGCTCAATCTTGGGTAAAGCTTGTCCCATCTTTTACTTTTTATTTATTTATATAATGAAAATTTTACATATTTCACTCATCAACTCTTAAAATTTTTTAATCTCCTAGCTGATTTAATATAGTAAATATGTTTTGAATAAAAAGTTTATTTATAGTTAAACTCATGCAGCACATTTGGAGTTTTTGATATGTGATGTGATTTTTGAAGATTACAGATTCAAAAATTAATATGTGTAATATTTTTCGACTACTAGTAAGGAAAAGAGAATTAAGAATAGATTAAAAAAAATTTAAAAAAAATTATTTCTCAAAATAGCATGCGAGTCCAAATTTAATGAATTTATGCAGCATAGTTTGAGGATCTAGAAGGGCATATATATATCCAAAACCATCCAAATTTTCATTACCGAAAACCTAATTTTTGTGTTTTCTCAAAAAAAAAAAAAAAAAAAAGGCCTAACTTTTTGTGAATTAAATTAAATTAGGCATTGAAAATTATCAAAATTTCATGTGAGTGGGTGACCTTAGGGTAGGGATTTAAATTGCTATTGCGGTCGTATTTCGATCACGTTACGTTTATCGTGATTACAGGCATAACGGAAGCTATTGCGGTCGCAATTCGATCACATTATGTTTATCGTGATTGCAGGCATAACAAAAGTTATTGCGGTCATCACAGTTATCTTAATCGTGAATTTTTTTTTAATTTAGCACAACATACTATAAAATATTGTAATTATAATTATAATTATAAAAATTTTTATTTTATGATTTTTAAAATAGTTTATAATATCATATATCTTATATTTACTTGATTTTTAAATGTAATAATCTATTAAATATTTATTATTATATGATTTTGAAATGCAATAATTTATAAAGTATTTTAATTTTTTACACATTAATTAATTTAAAATTGTTATCATAAATTACTTTTAAATTATTATACAAGGGATCGAACTTTCAATTTTTATTTAAGTACACAAAAATAATAATAATTAATCTAATGCTAAAAAAATTAACAATACAAATACCAAAACAAAATATCATTAATAAAATTCAAATATAAAAATAAAATAATAAATAATAATTCAATATATAATCATTTAACTTTAATTAATTTTCATTTAAGTTATACAAAAAATTTATTACCTCAATTTTTATCTAACTTATCCAAAATTTCTCTATCTATCTCGTATTAATTCTTAAATTTATTTAATTTTAAACTTTCCTATCATTAAATTTAACCTTTAAAATTTCCTATAAAAAAATTTTTTCCTAAAAAATATATATATTCACATGAACAAAACCAGTGGTTCCTACCCTAGAACTAAAATTTTAGTTTTATTCCCCTCTAATCGCTCTCCTCTCTTGGCATCTCTTCCTTTTTTATTTTCTTTAGTCTCATTCTCACACTTTCATTCATCTCAACCTCTTCTCGTTATTTCTCAATGTGCTACACTCAACTCTCGAACTCAACCCAAAAGTATAAAATAGAAGCTTCCCCCTTCCACTAGATATGGCCCTATCGATTAGACGATTTAGTCATGGCGACATACGTCTGATTTCTGCTTAAGCTCTGATTTTCTTCCTTATCCCAAATCCTAATTCTCAACCAAGAAAATTCATCACCACCACCCAATAGCCCACCCTGGTGTCCAAGCCCCAATCCCCCACCGTCAGAGTCAAAGCCCTCACCTATAAGGTTGGCATCGGGTCAGGTTCTAGGTAGGAATAAAACTCGCTTCGAATCCGACCTGATTTTATGCATTATTAAACTTAAACCTGATTTTATCAAAATTTTTTTTTATTTTTTCATACCCGAACCCGACCCGATCCAATATTATATAAATCGTATCGAATCCCGACCCGACCTGAAATTAATAAAATATTATTTTTTAAAAAATAAAATATTATTTTTTAAATATAAATATTTAAAAATATCATTATATAAATATATATAAATAAAAAATTAAATAATTAATTAAAAAATAATTATTTATATAATATCGGATCAGATCGGGTTTACCTAAAATCCGAACCCGACCCGACTCCGATTATTTTTTAACTTTACTCAATCCAACCTGACTCGAAACTCGAATTTAAAAAAAAAAAAATCGATCTCATAAGATCAGGTCAGATCGAAATCCGTCGAAAACGAATTAAATTATCGTTCCTACTCACCTAGCAGAAGATGTAAGATGGAGAGGCTAACTTCACCAATCAATTCAATCCCATTAAAATTCAACAAAAATTTGCAATATTTTTTTTAAAGGTAATTACTTGTGTTGAACTATTGGTTGTAATGGATTGATGACTGATTTGATATTAAATTTGACTTTGTTTGAAGTTGGATTGAGGTTGACGTCAAATTAAAGTTTTTTTTTGGGGGGGGGGGGCTTTTAATTTTTTTGTATTTTGATTTTCTGACAAAGAAATGGAGCAGCAGCAATAACAGCCTTTTAAGATCGCTATTCACCGCTACATCATTTTTTCGTGGCCACAATAATCCGTTATCAATGAGATTTAAACTCTCACCCTATATTTTTTAAATAACGATAACGGATGGTGGTATTATCGTAAAATAACAGCCACTATACCGCAACTACAACGCTATTTGAATCCATACCTTAGGGCTCACGCTTTGCAATCTATACCATTCAACCAAGGGAAGACCAAATGGGAAAGTCATCATTGCAACCTCAACAATTTTTCTTAAACATGGTCTCATATTGAAACATATGTCTTGATGCCGTGTTTGACAACATTCTACTACTCTTGCTTTACGGAGATACGCCCATATTCTTCTTAGCATGCTCGATTGGTAGAACCCTTTTTTTCCCATCAGAAACAAAAGTTTTGCATGATCAGACCAAGTCAAGGCTGTGGTGCCCAATAGCTTTTACTTTAGATGGCATATGCATATCATTGGAGAAATATTGGGACACATTTCCTTACATTTCTTACAAAAATGGACACTGTTTTTTGTGTTCAAACAAACGCTTGAAAGCCGCAGCAGCATCTACAGACTACAAAAAAATGGTGTAATGTTTAAAAAAGCATGACTCAATTTGAATTCAAAATTAACCACAAAAATACCCAAATGATTGAACATTCCACTTTGTAGTCACAGCTTTTTATCTTTGTCGGGTAACCATAGGATAGATTAGCCCTGAGAATCTTAGGTGTTGGGTCTCCCACCCTTCCTAACCTTTTTGCAGACATGTCCATTCTTCCTTTTTAATTCCTTCAAATCTTGTTAACTGTTTCCAGGGACCGTTTCTCCCTCAGTCCTTTTCAAATGGAATTCCAAGTCATTTCATTTTGTTTCTGTTAAGTAATTCCTTACTATATCGTACAAGAAATTTTATACTACATATCATTGTATTACTGAAGTAACTTTTGCTTGTATCATCAGAATAATCGCAGAGTAATTTTTGTCCTTTTCTTTTGTTTAATATCTAACAAGATATATATATATATATCTTGTTTAATATATAACAAGATATATATATATATATGAATTAATTGTAAATGTGCTCAGCTTCTGTTCCTTGATGGATAATTTCAATGGAACATCATCCTTAACTTGTGTCCTAAGAAAAATCATGATTAGAGAGCCTTTGATTATGTGATTTACTGGATAATGTTCATTTAATATTGTTTTACATAATATTAAAATTAATATTAATTACTTTAATTGTTTCTTGAGGATTTAAATTATAGGTCAGTTCAGGATCATCAGCAGAGAATGTGTACTAAAGGAACTCACTGTCAACCTTTTACTCTTGATGAAAACTTGTGTTGAATTTAAGGTCTAATCAGAAGTCACAAATTAGTCAATATATGTACTCAATAATTGATTAGATAAACTTGTTGCTAGTCACTGCAAACCTTCTGCATCAATCTCATGGTGACATAACATCTTGCGGACTTTGTTAACTCAATTATTAATTTGTCGTTGGTTATAGAAAAGAAAGTTAAAATGCTTTATTTACTATAACTTACTGTTTTTCAAAAGTTTATGGCATTCATTCCTCATTAAAGATAAAAGAAAGTTTGTCTATGATTTTGTCTGCACTCAGCACAATCATGGTGACTTGTTGATTTGCTTGCTTGTAAAGGGAAATTGTTGTACAATGTGACACAAGCTTTGCCCTGGGAACAAAAAATTGTTAATAATTCATCAAGATAATGATAAACATTTCAAATTCTTGAAAACCTAATAAAGGATATCATCTCTGCTAGAGCAATGCCAAAATGATCAAATTAAAGTATTTGATTATAAGAAAAACATGAAAGTCTTTAGCTTAAGCTAATGGCTTCAGAGACATATAATTAGAAGCACTATGAGCCAAAGCTAATGGCTATGTAGTTTTCTTAAGAAACTTAAATTACAATAAAGTAACTGTTCATTTATCTTTATTTCATATATAAAATAAAAGTATTAAATATACAAGAGGTTTCACGTTCACAAAACCCACTAGCGCTTTTATCATTCCATTGTGTCCCTATCTTCTTTTTTTTTTTTTCTTTTTCCTTTTTCATTCGGTTGAATAATAATTGTTTCCCTGTCCTTTACAGAAGAAAGATTACAATATTTGCAAGGCACCAAGAAATATCACATCTTGAGGATATGAGGGTTGGGATCACTTTTGAATTGGTAGGTGAGAAACCTTTGAAGAAGCGAGGTTTACTTTCGACCTTCCAACAATATTCCGAAATACAGGAACATAAAATCAACAGTGAGGACCTAAAATCAACTAAACATAAAGCACCTTAATTTGAAGCTTTAAGTAATCAACTATGGTGCGTCAGGCTGTTGTTTTGTCGCCCATCTCTAACGTGTTCATCGTGTTTACTTCAACGTCGTTTAGGAAATCGAACCCAAAGTCATGAATACCAAAATCCTGACAATCCAGCAACCATGCGCAGTTGTCCTCCCAAGATGGCAAGCTTGTGCCATTACAAGTTTCTCCTGCTGGTATGCTGTTCCATGAAGCATCAACTAGGGGAGGTTCATCCATCCATAAGCTAGTCAATAACGATTCATCGTTGCAAATGCTGTCTAATAAATTAGAGTCATTAGTACTAGAGCAATTTTCAGTTGGTGAACTCGAATTATCCTTTGATGAGTTGACGATGCTATCATTTTCTGTAATATGATTTTCTGCAGAATTATCAGCATGGGAAGAACTTTCTTCAGCCTTAGCTTGTTTGTTCAAGGGTTCATGAGTAGCAGGATCAATTCCCATTTTAATAAGCTTTTTCTTGATGTGGGTGTTCCAGTGATTCTTGATCTCATTATCAGTTCTGCCTGGCAACCTGGCCGCAATCTTCGACCACCTGATAAAGAAAAGAACAATAGTCAATATTAAGTTTAATCCTGAATATCAAAACATATATCAAAACCCATTAACAAACCAAACTTCAATGACAAACTATGTTTATTCTAAATCTTCGTAGGCAAAGATGTCAAACATTCGGATTTCAAGCAAGCAAGTTGCAGAAGCAACTCCATAAAACAATGTATTCTTTATTTGGGAGCTGGCTGAACTGGATGATCGTGAACAGGAAGGAACCAATAAGCTACAAAACAAGAATGGTATCCTTGTTTAACTTTACAAAAACTTACATAAAAAACTAGTAGTAGTTCATTGTGAAGACTTTTCTTCAAACATAATTTCATGATCATCGCAATTTGCAACTTATCATTTCCTTAGCAGAACAAGAAAGCCTTTTAACAACAACATTTTAGGTGCTCCTTTTCAAAAAGCATAAGCTGTCCCTGTCAAGGACGTTACGTTTCAAAATGCATAGCATCCTCTTCAACCTCGATGACCCAAAACTAGAAAACGAGATGATTATATGCAGGAGTCTGTCTCAGAAACAAAAGCAATTAGACTAATCTAATGGGTTTCACTCAAAACTGCTCCAAGCAATCACAAAATGCAGGACAATGAATGACACGGTGAAAAGAGTCTAATTAACCTATTGCCAAGACGGCCATGAAGGTCAATAACCAACTTTTCTTCATCCTCAGAAAGAAGGCCTCTCTTCAAATCAGGTCGAAGATAATTAGTCCATCGAAGGCGGCAGCTCTTGCCGCAGCGGCGGAGGCCAGCAAGCTTAGGAACAGCACGCCAGCAACACTGGCCATTGGTGAGAATAAAGTTGATGAGTTTCTTGTCTTCCTCAGCTGTCCATGGCCCTTTTTTCACACCGAGTTTGTCACAGCAAGGCTGCCTACCCATAGCTTAGTCCCTCTAAACACAAACTGTACCTGTAAAGACCCAAAAGCCCCACACCCACCTTTACATAAAGTCTTTGAGCGGCTTTCAGAGGCTGATATATATATAAATACAAAAATGGAGATTATGTAATTTAACAAGTGCAAAAAATATATATCTATATATAGTAATTCAGAATTCACTGAGAGTTGAGAGGAGGAGATTCCGGGGACCACCATTGGTTTGTGAAAGCGATGTTGGAACTAAAATGGGGCGTTCTGGTGCGAGTAGATACACAACAGAGTGATAGAGGAGAGTGGATGATGGGTGACCCAAAGACATGGCCACATCTAAGCTTTCCAAAAATTTTCTTCCCATTTTCCTACACAACCCCACTCTCCCTCATTGCACTCTTACTCAACCATTCCATCATCCATTTCGTCATCACCACGTTTACGTGTACCCAATTGCAGTAGAAATTTTTACGGTGTTACTGTTTCTAATGGACTTGAGTTATCAGTTTACATAAGGGATTATTAGCCTTTTGAGCTAGGGAAATTATCTTGGTTTTTTGTTTTGTTAATTGTAACCAAATTAATATTATTGGCCACCTATAGGAGTTTATATTTGATATACTTTCTATACATTGTCAATAAATTATATAATACCACCTTATAAATGAATAAATATTAATTTTTAAAATAAATATACAAAAATTAATTATTTTTTAAAATTAAATCATTAATGAGATGACATCGTGTTATTCACTTCATTAATAAAATAATATCATTCAATTCACGAATAATATATAAAATTTATATGCTTATATCAAACATAACTTCATTATATGTATATGTATATGTATATATATATTTTAGTTTTTATAACTAATCTTAGATATTAGAATACACATTAACATTTTCCTAGAAAAACACCCGTATCTTAGAAATACAAAAATGATTTTCTTATTCCATATCTGAATGTTCCCATTTCGTTAATAATTACTTAAATAATAATGAGTAATAACCCATATTTTCAAAGTCTCTCTTTTTGTTTTTCGAGAGAGAGAGAGACAGAAAGTAAATCAGTCAATGATTTCTTTTTACTCTTCCACAATTATTATATACTCTAATTAACTCCGTTGAATGGAGGAAAAACTTCATGATTACTTCAAGAAAAACATGATCATTTTGACATTCTAATTCCATTTTTCTTCATTTTTATCAAACTCATTCCTCATCAATTTAAGCTGTGGTGCTTTTTCTTTCGTGTTTTGTTAAGAAATACTAAGTTATACTTAAGAAGAAACTCTAGCCTTCGAAACCCACAACATTAGATCGGTTCGGGAAAAAAATGTATTGAAAGAAACTTAAAATCTCTTACATATCGCTTTAAAAAAAAAAAAAAAAAAGAAAACCACATCAATTAGTTGCTTCCCTCTATCAAAACTCAGAAGTCATTATATAACAAGTTGCTTCATATATAATTAACAACTTCCTAATTGAACTTATCTTCTAAGTTGTTTGATGATTAGCAAACTAATGCTTGATAAGGAACACGGTTACTTATCTGTTAATCAAATCCACATATATATATATATATATATGAATAGATATATGTGCACAATCATCTTCCTTTAATCATCTTTATTTAATAAGTCATTAAAGAAACCGGAGGTGCAGCAGCGTACATAACAGAGAAGCAGTAGAAAGAAACACGAGACAGCAGAGAAATTGAAAAGAAAGAGAATGTTATGCAAAATAAACGAGAATATAGAGAAGAAAAAAAGAAAGAAGCTTATTCACGAATAGTGTATAAAATGATAATATATCAAATATAAAATTTTATTTATTTTGCTTTCTATATCATGAATCATTATTTGTTTCTTACTATTTCACGTGTTGCTTCTATTTTGGATATTATTTTTTTTATCATTATGCTTATTAACTTGATTGTATTTATTATATTTTAAATTCAATTTTTAGGGTGCTAATGGATCTTTTATCATGGTACTTTTTTTGTCAAATTGTTAATACCGGATTTATTTGAGATTACCTTGATTGGTGAGCTGAGGTATATTTGAGATAATCCAAGATTTTCACTTCTAAATCAGTTTTATAAAAATGACCCATTGTTACGCATGTCCTTTCTAAGTAATCTCCATGAACCCATGTTAAAGCTTTGTTTCAACACCATGACTGAAGGATGCATACACATTTTCTTCTTGATGATGATGGGCAATTTTGATAAACATATATACTATATAATCTAATAAGATGAGAGGGTTAGGGGTAGTTAATGTTCAAATTTCTTGGTTATTTGACTTGTTTCTCTTGGCTTAGGTTGGTGTAGTTCAATGTCGACCCTTTTCCTCAATAGCTCAACTTTGAACTCCATTGCGTATCTAAGCACAAGAACCCTAGTTTGGAATCTCAAGCTTTCCTCCCTTAAACCTTTATGATATAAATTAATCATTAATCATAAAGTTATTAAATAATTAAAATCCAAAGTTATAGCTCAATTGATTTATATAATCACTCTTAAAAGATAACATTTAACTAGTTTCGAATTTAATTTTCAACGCTTATAATTCTTTCTCTATTCATAAATTGTGATATTTTTTATATTAAAAAATTATTAAATAATTAATATTTATCACCTAATTCAAGATCTTTGTAAATTCTTTTATCAAAAGGTTTTATGACTTTAAAAAGCCATACGAATCATCCATGAATTATTCAATCAATTACTTTAAATCATTCATAAATAAAATATGTGCATACAACAAATTTTTTTTTATGAGAAAAGCAAGAGATTCAAAACTAATGTGACTCTTTGGGTGGAAGATATATACATACATATATACATATATATATATATATATTTGTATGTATGTATATACTATTTTAAAATAAAATGTTATAGGTGAATAAACATTGGAATTGCTAAATTTAAACTGCTAATTCGATTATCAATGGTCGACATACACATGTAAAATTCATGCTCAATAAGGACAACATTTGCATTTTGCCAATAAGCATTGAAGAATCAGAGGGAGATTATAGAATGACTTGCAAGGCACATAAATCATTTTAGTTTGTTTTGTTCTTTTTATTAAATTAACTGCAATATACTATTATTTATACATGCATACATTTGACACATACTTTCCCCAAAAGGTAAAGAAAAAAAGGGATAGGAAACCAAACCTTTTGCCAAAACGTGCGTGTGAAATATGCCACGCAAATGCAATGCAAGGTCGTCATCACCATTTCACCAACACATTTTGGAGTTTGCTAAGTGATCTCCCAACATTTAACAATGGAATAAATTCAAGCACATAAAACTTCTGGCATCTCAGGAATCCACATCGATGCATGGAATATCGATCTATCAATAAACCCTAAAAGAAGATATTCTTGCATGTTACTGATTTAAGCTTGCATTTGCATGTTTTTCTTTTAGGTAAAAAGAAATGAATCATTAATTTTTTAGGTATAAAACAGGTGAAAATTAATACTTAGTGAGGTAAGGTAGCTGAGGATATAAACTGGCATTGCTTCTAGAGTTGGGGCTGTCTGGTTTAAGCTCTGATTAGCCATTACTGTAGCAGTTGTGAGTTCATGATCACTTCAACGAACATAGCTTAAATATGTTCACATTATTACAATTGGTCCTTCCACAGTATTGATTACACATTCGATCATTCCATGATGGTGAAGTTTCTCCTTTATTGAAGGATTTCTTGTTCCTTTCAGTGTTTTCCACTAGTAAGTGGCAGCATGTGAATCAAGAGAATGCATATAAAAAAAAAATACAAATATATATCTGTTTACATTATTTCACTAATTTTGATATGAACTTTATTCAGTCAAATATATATCTAATTCCGCCCAAGAACAATCTCTTTTATTGATGATTAAGTTCAAATGATGAGTTCATCATGGATTCATTTAATGTATAATCAGAATTTTGAAGTACAATTTTCAATATGGACATCCAAATATATATAAAGATTAATTAATTGAAAAGATAACATATACAATCTAGACGGATTTCATTATTCCAACTTTTTCTTAATTCCATAACTTTTTTAGTGACTCAAAGCCGATTTGATCTATCTTTCAAAATTTTCTTGAAGGTACTTTTAAAGAAAAATTTTAAATTAATCTAAATTTACTTGTGGTGTCAAATTATATTTATAAACTCACTTGTGTGTGTTGTTGAATATGAAAAGTACATGCGCATCATTATGCATGAATACCATAAGGCAAAGCTTAAAGCGACGGATGAACTACCAAATGGAATTTAAAAACATTGTGATTACTATTCTCCATAGAAATAATGATGTGAAAACAATTATTGTGAAGAAAAAAGATCAATATGTTAAGTTCAATAGAGTTGTCTAATTGCATATTTTATGAGTAATGCAGTCGTCACTGAACAAAAAAAAAAATTCTAAAAGCATAAACAATTAGCATACTAGGGGAAGACTGACGATCCACAAAGCTCCAAGAACAAAACGAAATTAATTTCTCAGCTCAACTTTATGGAGAAATGAGAAGGGAATTTGGTCAAAAATAATATAAGTTGGGGTTTCGATTAAGGGTCTGACTCTAAATCTTTAGGAGTTGAAACTCCCCCAGAATTAGTGTGTAATGAAAAGACATTAGAATTTCTTGATTGATCTAAGTATGTATAGCCTCAACACTGTCCCTTTTGTGTTACAAGACACTTTGACAGGTCTAACAAAGATAGAGTTTGGTAGGGAAAATGGGGGAGTTTGAAAATGGTTGAAGAAATTATCATTTTGCTTACTTTTTTTTTCCTAGCTTGGTCTTGTAACTTTCTCCTCCAAGTAATGAATTTAGGTTTACAATCAAAGGAGTGATAGGTTATATTAACTGGTGGGTGAGCTTAGGTAGCTAAACTGCTGAATTTGATTGGATGGAAGCATCCAATTAAATGAGTATGTTTTTCAAGGCAGAGAGGATTGGTGATTGGTGGTGGAATATTAGCTCCTGGTGATGGGTCATTTTCCTTCTCTGGCCTAATGAGAATGCGAGATGTGAGTCAAATAAAAGTAAATAGCTAGTAAGTTGGTAGTAGTAACAAATTTTTCAGTCAAGACTTGGCCTTTTGGCTTGCTTTCCGACATTATTTCAACTGCAGGCCGTGGGAGGGTGATGGATCAGGGCTTTGCTTGCTGCGGTACTAAGGAATGGTACTTCTGAGCTCTGACTCTGTTGTTTACATTTTTCGGAGGAGCCTGGTTAATGTTATAAGACCGGCAAATTAATATGTGGAAGGAAGGAATGGCAGATAGGAAAATTGTGTGAGAGAAAAAACTAATGACTAGAATTTTCTTGATTAAAAAGCAATGAAGATGGAATATTATCTATTTTATCTCCTATTTTTGTAACTAATTTCAACCAAAAATATATTCACCGTTAGCGTATCAAATATAAACTTTAAATAATAGGCAATGATCTTATTAGTAGTGCATTCGGTTAAAAGTGTATTCCGAAAAGGAAAATCTTTCACTAATATATTACATAATAAAAGAAAAAAATGGAAGCAAAGTGCTTTCCAAAGGAAAGAGGATAACTTGGGTTTTTGCAGAGATGGATTGGGGTTAGGGAGGTTTTTTTCTCTTTTGAGTGGGTATTTACAAACTTTGGGGTTTTCTTTTCGCATAAAAAATGAAAGGAAACAGCAGAGAAAAATAACAAGACTAGTGCAGAGCAGGACTCGGTTCTTCTAGTACCCTTGTAAAGGTAGATCATAGGGATCAGCTTTCAATTAGAAAAAAAAAATCTTATTTGATCATAAAATGCTAGCTGATTGGTTTTAGTTTTTGTTTGTGATGATTTTTCTTTTTTGACGGATTATTCATTTTCTTAAACCGTGGGATAATGGTGCAAATTTTCATGGAAGACTGAGATCAATGCCTCAAAGGATCAATCCATGAAACTCTCTCAATCAACTTTCCAGGTTTCGAGTATCGGCCATGCCAAAACTAAAACGGAAACATTCATTCTGATGATACCGTAACCAAAGGCACGAAGAAAGCACAAGGAATATGTAACTACTCCATGTAGTTTCAACTTCTGAGAGCAAAATGATGAACTCAATGCCGACATAAATACGACTGAATAACAGATATATGTGATAGCAACACTGACCAACCAAGTCTAGTATCAAGCAATAAAAACACAAGAAAACAATAAAATCTCTAGACATTCAAACTCGGATGCCTAATCTGAATGATCTCTGTATTATTTATATCTGAGAAACCCATCTGCTCATCAAAGTTTCCAAGGAATATGTCACCTTAATACATCGCTATAGAGATCAAAAATAAGAACAAGGTGGTGATTCCAGTCAACGCTATCCTGTCAGCACCTCCATTTCCACCTCCAGAATGTCCTGTAAAACTTGAGGAGCTAAATATTAAGGCTGAAGCAGTTGGTAATTCATGCTAGTTACAAAATAGATAGTTTTGCTGATTCATGATTCAGATAAGTAAATCTATTTTATTCAACCAAGGTTTGTTCCTTTTTCCCAACATCAATTTGCACTATACTCAGACAAGGCCTCGCTTTGTAGTGGCATGGGCCCTTGTACAACAAGTGAAGAACTGAATGGTGTGTCTCAAGTCCTAGAATTGAGCAGGAGCACAGAGTATTGAAAATAGAAATCTTTTGAAGGCATATGTAAACAACTTAGGCAAAGCCTGGTCGTAGACTGATGGATATGGTAGCTATTAACTAAAAAAGGTGGATTAAGAAAGAATAACAGAAAGAGACAGGATGAATGCTATCGGATCATGTAGACTTAGAAATTTAAAATAAAATATAGTAACATAGTACAAAAATTATAAAAAAAAAGAATACAAAAATCACATAGTTTAAAATTTTAACAAAAACTATTATAAATTTAATAAAATTAAAAAATTTATATATTTCATATTTAATGTGTCGACACGAATTTAATATAATAATTTTCATATTTTACACATATTTAACATAAAATAGACATAATACAAATACATAAATAACAATATTTAAAACTATAGACATAACTAGAGATGGCAAATGAGTCCGAACCCGTCAAATTTCTACTCGACCCGACTCTATAATTTTTTTTTAAAAAATCAGATTTTGAGTTAGATCGGATTTTTGTAAAAAAAAAAATAAAGTCAGGTCAAGGTTGGGTTTTAGGTAAATCTACCATGACCTAACCTGATGTATATAAAAAATATATTTTTATTATTTATTTTATTTTATATTTATATATATTTATTGATAAATTCTGTATTTAATACTTTAATTTAAAATATTAACTTAATAAAAATACTATATTTATATATGATTAAAATATAATTTATATTAAAAATAATATTTTATAAATATTATATTAAATTAAAATTATTAAATTAATTTTGAATCAAATCAAATCAAATCGATTACAATTTTATATATATGTGAATCGATTTAATATAAAAAATAATATTTTAATATTAAATAGGATCAAAATCAAATATATATTTTATAAAATTAAGTCAAAATTACAACAAACAAAAACTAATCTCAATCCGATCCGCTGTCATTATTAGACATAACATAGTTTTTTCATTGATTACTTTTCTTATTTGCTAAAATGCACAAAGATTTGACCTGTGTATACTGTAGTACATGCATCAGAATAAAATTTCTTATCAAATGAAGATATTCAAATTCTATTGTTTAGTTTCTCCCAGGAACTGTATGCAGTTGGATGTTAAAAAAAAAAAACCTTTCTTTTTGGCCATAGATTTCGAGTCAATTTCGGAAGCACCGAAAGTTAAATTCAAGTACTCGCTGAGTCCACCTATCCTCTTTCACATTTATAAAAGCTTCAATTTTGACTAGCCAATCAACCAAAAATAATAATAATAAAAACAAAGAAATAAAGTTCAAATGTTTTCTCCAAGGCCTGGTCGAAATGCAAAAAACTCACTCAGATTGCTAAAAGTTGCTCCCGACTAAACTCATCAAGAATCCTTTATTCTGAAAGGATCCCGAGAAAGATAATAAAGTCCATTTGAGAAAATTAAAGATATGTTCTGTTACCTGGTGGGGGAGGAGCAGACATGGGGGTGGGGGCGGGGGCGGTGGCTGTGGCATGGAAAAAACAATCAAGATATCAATAATTAATCTTTTAATCAAAATTATGAAGAATTCTAGCATATCGTACAAGTAAAAACCAATTGATGAAAAGGGCATTTTTTTTCCTGCCAATAGACGTGATGGGGCATACCGTTGCAGGCGCTGAGATTAGTAGTGACCCCGCATTCACGAGCGATCCTGAAAGCTTCGGTGACAGTGATGTTCAAAGAAGCAAGCAAATTAGGGTCGCTATAGATGTTGCAAAGGCAGGGAAGATCATTAGCCACAGCTTCTCTGAGAGGTTTACAGCAGTCGTCTTGAGGTTGGGCCGTGGCGTTGATAAGGTAAGGATAACAAGGCAGCAGTTTCTGCGCACAAGTTGCTTGCGCATCCGTAACGGTTGCCATCGTGCCCAAAATCACAAGAACCGCCATGATCAACAACTTAGCCATGGCGTTTAGGAATTTCAGTTCGAGTCTGTATATCTTGCCCTGGCTGCTATGTTTTTTGCTTAAATAATGACTTCTTTGGAATTGGAGGGTAAGAGTAAGTCCAGTCTTTGGTCTGGAAAGTGACGGGAGCATATAGTTAATCAGAGATGTGTTCTCATTGGCGTTGACGTGGCGTTGAGCCGTTGATGCTGCGCTGAAAACGGATTTGAACAAGGGTGTGGTCGTATTCTTAGGGGATATCATTTTGTTTTCCAATTCTTTGCGGATAGTCAATTAATCATGTCATTTTTTACCTATATTCTACCCATATTCAATAAAACATTCGAATTTTTATTTGAATGGATATAGTAATAATATAATATTGAGAAAATAAAAATAAACAAAATTTTAAATTTTTATCAAATACAATAATTATGGCAAATAATATAGCACACATTTCATATCCATATTTTATAGATTTATTTGTATGTATTTAATAAATAAAGTTTTTATTAAATAATATAAATTATTATTTAGATTAATTAAAATAAATATTTTTAAATTTTAAAATATATATTTATATATATTTATAAAAATATATAAATATACAAAATTTTAATAAAAAAGTTAAAAAAATAAATTATGGTTTTTATTTTTTAAAAACTATAAGTATGCAAATTATTTATATTCATTAAATATCCACAAAAATAAAAATAAAATTAAAATATTGTGAGATATAAATATGATGATAAATATAATATAAAAATTCAAAAATAAAAATAAAAGTGCTCTACCCATTAATTTCATATAGTATCCGTTTACATTCCTATACTCAATTTGCAAAGAAAAGTATGGTCTTCGTACCTACATTACTATTAATTAGATTATAGTGGTTGGTGATTACCTACCACTTTTCCTGCCATAGAAAGACATCCTTTTATTACTAATAATTAGTATTGACAATGGGTCGGGTCGATACGAGTTTTTGCTCATTTTGAATTCGATCTAATTTTATAAACATAAATTTGTACTCGTATTTGACTCGAAAATTTTTTTATTTTTTATACTCAAATCCGACATTATATAAATCGTATCCGATTCGACTCGACCCGAAATTAATAAAATATTATTTTTTAAAATATAAAATATTATTTTTTAAATATAAATATATAATTAAAAAATAATTAAAAATAATTTTTTATATAATATCAGGTCAGGAGGCAAACCCGACCCGACCTCGATTTTCTCTTAATAATATTCGACCCGACCCAACTCGACTCAAAACCCGATTTTGAAAAAAAAAATTGACCCTATAGGATCGAATTGGGTCAAAATCCACCGATTTCGAGTTTAGCTGGCAACTCTACTAATAATTCAAGGTTGAAAACAATAATCGACAAGTCAATATCAATTACAAATTGAGATCATATTATTTATAATTATAGTATTACAATTAATTAATTAAATTTTAAAATTATGTGAGATCGATTAAAAATTTATATAAGATTTATAATTATATTTAATGGATTTTTACATAATTTTTTATTATAATTGAAATTTTTTATAAATATAATAAAAAATTATAAATGAAATGTTTCCCCAACAAAATATGTGACATTTTAATTCTATATCAATATATTATAAAAATATACTTTGATATATAAGTAAATATTTAAATTTATATTTGTGATACTCTTTTTATAGGATATAATCATGAGACATTCAAGTCGAAGCAAATAATATCACATAAGTTGAGTTCAAATTTTTATAAATGATATCAAAGCATTTATCAGTTGAAATATCCACAATGATATTAGCGCACTTACTAATTGAATGAAAGTTAAATGCTATATTATGAGAGCCACATTTAAATTTTTAGTATGAACTAAGTGTTATACAGTAAGAGTCACTTTTAGAATATCAACATTTAGTGTGATTCTACTTCTATGTGTATTTTGTGTTGTCCTTAATGAAGACATTAAGTTTTAATTGAAAATTTTGTGATACTCTAATTTTAAATCAGGATGTTCTAAAAATTTGTTATAATACATAAGTAAAAACGTAAATTTATATTTGTAACGCATTTTTTTTAAGACAAAATTATAAAATATTCGAATCAAAATAAATAATATCTCATAAATTAAGTGATAATCTCCATAAAATATTGGCCAGATACATAAAAGGTTTTTTTAGCTTATTATTTAATTATTTAAATTAACTTTTTTTAGGCTTAATCTCTTCATAATTTAAGTATTATAAAACATCTATAAATGTGTAAAATTTACCAATTTTATGTTATTTTTTATTTAATCTATTATCAATAAATTTTTTAGATTTTATAAGCAAGATTTATAGAATAATACATAAAACTTTAAAGTATGTTTTAAAAAATTAAAAAATAAAATACATGTCAACCTTTTAATTTATTTGATAATTAAAAATATAATATATAAAGTGAAATTAAAAACTTACATCGATAATGTTTCAAATATTAACTCTTTAAGGTAGTGTTTAGTATAGGGTAATCACTCAAAAACTATAGTGATCTACATATGATGACTAGATTGTTATGTTGGATAAGCACTTGGTAGTCTTACGTAACAATAATTTTATATTATCGAAAGTAATTAGATTATTATTTTGAAAAGTTATCTAATTCTCATCTAGAAATATAAAAAAATTTATTACCGAGGTAACATAATATGTAAATTTAATAATAATTAATATTACTCATTTAATATATAAATTAAAAATTTATTTATTGTCAAATTGTAATTATTTTATATTATTTATTTAATATGTGAATTAAATTTTTTTTTTAATTGTGAAATTTTGTACTTTCAAATTAATATTCGTAACAAGTTTAAAAATAATTTGTATAATTTTTAACTTTTTATTGTTTTATATATAATATAATCTTTTTTATTATGGTTTTAATATATAATTTTTATTTTCTAATTCAAATTTTTTTACATAATTTATATTATAAAAATTAGTTTATCTAACAAATAAATATATTTATTAATTGAATAATTTAATTATATTTTATTATAACATAAACAAAATTTATTATCTTTTACAAATTATTATTATCAATATTAAAATCGTTAATTTATATAACTGTTGTAATATATATGATTATTTTGATATTTTTAAACAAAATAATATTTACTTATTAATAATACCAAATATATTAATATTTATTTTTTATGAATTAATTATTATTAATTAAATAAAATAATTTTAAATTATGAATGATACGATTACCTTAATAATAAAATTAATTCGATAATCATATTAATACGATAATTTTAAAAATGATACTGCTTAAAGTGAGTTTTGAGGATATCATTAATATGACCAACACTTCTTGATAGAAAATTTTCAAAAAAGAATAGAATCGTGCGAATTAGTGAAAACGTGTGGAGCTTTTAGAACTTCGGACAGGCTGGGAGGAGTCCCCCGGGGAATCCTGCCCCACCATCCTCGTTATATGCGGATATATAATTTCTGCCATACGTGGCATCTTAACGCCCGTTGTTTTCCAGCCTTACATTTGCAAATTGAAACATTACACTTATACCACCAAATCACTTACAATTTTACACAATTGCCATCTATTATTATTTGATGAATAAGAATTTTTATTTATTTGTCAAGAAAATTTTGAAAGCATATTATTTACAAGTAGTTGATCGCAATTTAAATTGAATAGAGTTTATAAATAATTTATATAAAGTTCTTATAAATGACATACTTTTATATAATTTTTATTATAATTAAATAATTAAAAAATTATGAATGAAATCATCTTACAATATTGACATTTTTTAAATTCAAGTTGGCCAACACATTTGAATTGAGCTTATAAATTGGAAATCATAATAATGAGCTAAAAGTCTATAACATCAATATTTTGCTTGGAATTTTTTTTTTTTAAATTTAAAAAGTTAAAAATTTGAATCTAACCTTTTCTTTTAACACTAAAATATGTGCATTTATAATTATATAAAATAATCAAATACTCAAATGCTCAAATTTGTCTTTTGTTATAATGGTTGAACTTGATCTTAATTGCAATTTATGGCACTTTTTGTGGAATGGTGTGTATGATTGGAAATAATAAAATAAAAAAAATCCTAAACACTCTTAAAGATTGAAAAAAAATTAAGGAAAATTTGTCTTAAATACTATTTCGTCTATAAAATAAATAAATTTGTAGATAATTTTTTTAATATATTCTAAGTAAATGATTTTAAAAAAATCATAAATGCGCTTATGATTATAAGCCTTTTCTCCTTCAAATTTTAGCTATCACCCAAGCTATTAATAACAAGACTATTACATCTCCCTACAAGTATTATCAATGGGGAAAAATGCATATAAATATGAGATTGTGTTTTCAATCCATGATAATTGCATATGAATATAAATCTTCATGAAATTATGTGAATTTTATTTGTTCTTTATTTTCTTTTTACAAAGCAAATTTCACAAATAAATATATTCTCAAACTTGATTTACTTGAATGAATGAAATTTTACTAAGATTCATATATTAAAAATGGAAATCTAAATCCTTAACAAAAAATATAATTAATGAGCTGCTTTATGACAATGAATTCTTAAATCAATATGATTAATGAATTTTTCAGGAGTGTTAAATGATTTTTTAAATAATTTTACTTATCTATTATAATAATATTTTGAATAAAATAAATTTTCAATTTAATTACTCTATGTAATATTTAAAAAAATGCAAATAAATCTAAAATTTAAATCTTCCATCTCTATTTTTAAACCACTTTTTTAATAAAAAAAATAATAAATAAAGAAAAAGGTAGGGTTATTTTGGTTATTATAATCATACTTGATGCAACATATGAAATATGAATTTTCTCAAATTTTTTGTTCATTTTTTTTTTGTTAATAACAGATTGATATTTAGTCTTGATAAAAAAAATGAATAAAATTTTCTTTTCCATTTTCATATGTAATTACATATATATTTATGGTTCATCGTAATAAATATTCAAAAAATAAAATGTTTGATATGAAAATAAATAAGATATATATAACAACAAAATTAATAAATATATTTATTCATTTTTTATTTAAAAATATATATTTATAAAAAAATTATATAAATATACAAAATATAACTAAAATATTTTTAAAATAAATTTTTATTTTTTAAAAAATTATAGGTATAAAAATTATTTATATCCATTACCGTTAGGATAAAAATATATTTATAATATTTATAACATATGAATATAAAAATAAATATAATATAAAAATTCTAGAATGAAAATAAAAATGCTCTATTTATTAATTTCATATCCCACTTATCAACACCCCTATAATCAATTTGCAAAGAAAAATTATGGCTTTCTTACCTACATTACTACTAATTAGATTATCTTAATTGGTGACTACCTACCATTTTTACTCCGATTGGAAGACATCCTTTTTGTAATAATTATTCAAGGCTGAAAACAACAATCGGCAAGTCAATATCAATTACAAGTTGAGAACATATTCTTCATAATTATAGTATTACAATTAATTAATTAAATTTTAAAATTATTTTAGATTCAATTAAAAATTTATATGAGATTTATACTTATAAGTAATTGATTCTTACATAATTTTTTTTATCATAATAAGACAATTGTATAATTGTAATAAAAAAAATTGTAAGTGAAATGCTTCTCTAACAAAATATGTGACATTTCAATCAAGTATTAGGATATTATGAGAATATGATATGATATATAAGTAAAATTTAAATTTATACTTGTAAGGTATCTTTTATGAAATAAAATCATGAACATTTAGATCAAAACAAATAATATCTTATAGGTTAAGTATGAATCTTTACAAATGATATCATAGCGTTCATCAGTCAAAATCTTCACAAATAATATTAAAGTGCTCATCAATCAGAACGAGAGTTAAGTACTAGACTATAAAAGCCACTTATAAAATCCTAATAGAAGTTAAGTGCTACATGGTGGGAGTCATATTTAGAATCCCAACATCTAGTGTGATTCATGTTTTGTGTGTGTTTTATGTTGTCATTGATTAAGACATTAAGTTTTAACCAAAAAGTTTATGATACCTCAATATCATATTGAGATGTTCTAAAATTTGTTATAATATATAGTAGAGACATAAACTCATACTTAGAAGATTTTTTTTAAACAAAACTATAAAAACATTTGAATCGAAATGAATAATATATAAACTAACTTTTTAAAGCTTGATTTTGTCATTTTTTAAGTATTCTCTTTGAATAAAAACATCTTTAAATGTGTAAAATTTACCAATTTTATGTTATTTTTCATTTAATCTATTATTAGTAAAATATTTGGATTTTATAAAAAAGATTTATAAGATGATACATATACTTTTAAAGTATGTTTTAAAAATAAAAAAATAAAATATATGTCAGCCTCTTAATTTATTTGATAATTAAAAATAATTAAAAATAAAATATATCAAGTGAAATTAAAAATTTAAATCGATAATGTATAAAATATTAACTTTTTAATGCAATGTTTGGTATGAGATGTTCACTTAAAAAATTATGGTGATCTACATATGGTGATTAGATCTTTATGTTTAATAATTACTTTATGATCCTTCATGACAATAATCTTAAATCATAGAAAGTTATTAGATTACTACATTGGGAAGTGAACTAATTCCTATAAAAAAATGTGAGAAACTTTTATTACAAAATAAAATGAGATGTAAATTTAACAATAATCAATATTACCCATTTAATACGTGAAATAAAAACTTGTTTCTTCTTAAATTTGTAATTATTTTATATTACCTATTTAATATATGAATTAAAATTTTGGTTATTCTTAAAATTGTAAAATGTTTATATGTTCAAATTAATGTTCATAATAAGTTCAAAAATAATTTGTGTATTTTTAACTTTTTAATGTTTTATATATAATATAATCTTTTTGTTTTTTTTATTATGGTTTTAATAGATTATTTTTAATTTCTAAATCAAATATTTTTTACATAATTTATATTATAAAAATTGGTTTATCTAATAAATAAATATATTTATTAATTTAATAATTTAATCATACTTTATTATAAATAAACAAAATATTATTATCTTTTACAAATTATTATTATCAATATTAAAATCGTTAACTTATGTAACTGTTACAATATACATGATTATTTTGATATTTTTAAATAAAATCATATTTAATTTTTAATAATACCAAGCACATAATATTTAATTCCTAGCAATTGATTATTATTAACTAAATAAAATGATTTTAAATCACGAGTGATAAAATCACATTAATAATAAGATCACCTTGATAATCTAATATAAATATATAAATGCCAAAGTTTTTGATAAAAAAAAATTCAATGTAAATGCCCTATATTATTGACATATGAACGATCTTGAAAATTGCTATATGTCTGTGTTTTATTTTATTTGAATTATTTTTTTAAATTAAATTAATTAAATTATTTATTTATTATTATTTACCTTAAATCACTCTCCATAAATTCATATCAAAAGTAATAAACTTTAATTGTCATCATCATATAATAATTTTTTGTTCTTTTTTTTTTCAATTATAATATTAAACTTTTAAATTGCATTTGTCTAAAAAAAATTCACTTTCTAATATTTTAATCTATGATCTATTTATTTACTTTACCTTTTAAGCTATGTACACATGTTCAATATGCATATATATATATATATTATAAATTTTAAAATGATTAAAACATGATCAAATTAATTAAAATTAATTTTGAATATTTCAAACAAAATGAATTTCATTACCATTATTACACTAATTTCAAAATCCTTATTTTTTCATTTTTTTCAAGACAAGTTAAATGCATAAAATGTTTGATTATTTTAATTATCAAGCATAAATTACTCTTAATTTAAAATATTATTACTATTCTTGATTTGGTTTTTAAATTCCTTTTAGTAAATTAAACATTCAAAAGTTACAAATCATCTCATAATTATTTTCAAGACCTATATTATAAATAAGAGTATTTTTGAGATGTTTAAGAAATAAATTGCATCCCTACAGTATTTTTTTTTTATTTTCGTGACATTCTTTTGCCACACCGTGAACCTAATTTAGATTTTTTTTTTTTGTTTGTGATGTTATATATAGATAGATTAGATGTATAAATTACTTTATATTTGGTTTTGTATTATTTTGGGTATTGCTTTGTTTTTTTCTTTTGTGATAAGATATTTTAGATTAATTCTTTGTCATAGTTGTATAATGATTTTAAAAAAAATCATTTTGAAAAGAAAATTTGAAATTAAGCAAACTTTCTAGAAAATTTAATATTTTGGACTTCTTTTTAAGTTTTGACTATTGTTATTAGTTCTACTATAGTTTAAATTATACATATATTTATATATTTTTATACTCTTTTTAAAGATTTTATTATGATATCGATTTATATGCAAAATTCCTATTATATTTTATTACGAAATAAAAAGAGCAAGGTAATAAATTATAAAAAGTGATCACTTATCACTTATCCTATCATATGTATCAAGTATATATTTTATTTTTTACTTTTTGTATGAAGTGAGTTGATTTATTTCTTTTCCATATATAATTTTTAAATTTGGTATTCATATATGTTTTATGTTGATATTATATCTAATTTAACTATAATACAGAGTTATACTATACATATAATAAAAAAGTAATCTTTATAAATATAAATTTTTGATTACATATTACAAGATTATATTATATATTTTGGGTAATATATACAATTATTTTTAAAATTTAAAAATTTATTTTTTATAAAATTTTATATATATATTTTTTTTACTAAAATTTTTATTATTGTTTAAAATTTTAGAATATTGATTGAATTTCATATATTTTAAAAAACATATAATTAATTTAATATTTTAAAAAATTTAAATTCATATTGAATTTTTTATTTTTAATGTATTGAAATATATATGGAAAGTAAATTTGAAGTGTCATATAATTATTCGGTTTATATATATTGAGGCTGACATGTTTAAGTTTTATGAGAATACTAACAACGTATTTTATCATTAAAAAATAAAATTTTGTCAAAATTATAAATATAATATTTCTTAAAATAAAATAAGTTTATGTTTTTTTTGATAAATAATATTATAAATTTTAAAAAATAGTATATATATTAAAAAATCATATAATTTTATGGTTGATCTATATTTTTTACATCTGATAGTCTAATTTAGTTTTACATGTCTTTTGATTGTCTTATGTCCAAATTGATTTACTTGATAACATTTTACTTTCAATAATATTATAAATTTCAACTTGGATTTGGAAAAAAATTTTAATTATTAGTCCAAAAAAATAAATAAATGAAAATTTAATTACAAATTCAAATAAAAAAGGAATTTGTTACTCATGTATTAAAAAATTTGTATGTATATCATTTTTCAATCAAAATTTTCATTTATTCTATTTTTATTGTCTTTTTATTTTAAAGTGTTTAAATATTAAATGAATATTATTACTAATTTGAATCTTTTTAGTGTAATTACTTCTAAGTTATTATTATTATTAGTCAATTATTAGTATTTAAATTTTCATTTTACTTTATTTAAACTTTATTATAAATTAAAATTATTATCTATGCATCACACAAACTTAAATCTAATTAAATTAATATAATGATCTTAAAAATATACTACACACTGAGTTTTGCACAATACCATTCCATGGGTATAGATGACTAACACTTTTTAACTAAAAAAAATTCAAAAAAAAAAAAAATCGTGCGAATTAGTGAACACGTGTGGAGGTTTTAAAGCTCAAGCAATGGATAGGCTGAGGGGAGTCCACCGGAGTCCCTGGCTGCCTGCCCCACCATCCTCATATATGCGGATATATAATTTCTGCCATACGTGGCATCTTCAAGCCCGTTGTTTTCCAACCCTATATTTGCAAATTGGAACGTTGTCCTTTCATTCTTTCCACCTGTGGACACTACTACCACCAATATCACTTACAATTTTACAGAATTGCCATTTATTATTATCATTATGAATTTATGATGAATTAGTAGTTGATCACAAGTTAAATTGAATGGAGTTGATAAATAATTTATATAAAGTTCTTATAAATGACATATTTTTACGTAATTTTTTATTATAATTAAATAATTATAAAATTATAATTAAAAAATTATGAATGAAATTATCTTGCAATATTGACATTTTTTAAATTCAAGTTAGCCAACACATTTGAATTGAGCTTATAAATTGGAAATCATAATAATGAGCTAAAAGTCTATAACATCAATATTTTCTTGGAAATTTGTTTTTTTTTTTCAATTTAAAAAGTAAAATTTTGAATCTAAATTTTTATTTTAACACTAAAATATGTGCATTTATAATTATATCAAACAATCAAACACTCAAATGCTCAAATTTGACTTTTGTTATAATGGTTGAACTTGATCTTAATTGCAATTTATGACACTTTTTATGGGAGGATGTCTATGATTGGAAAATAAATAAAATTTAAAAAAAAATTCCTAAGCACTCTTAAAGATTGAAAAAAATTTTTGAAGGAAATTTTATCTTAAATATTTTTTCATTTATAAAATTAATAAATTTATCGATAGTTTATATATATTATAAATAAATATTTAAAAAAAATCATAAATCCGCTCATTATAAGCCTTTTTTCCTTCAAATTCTAGCTACCACCCAAGTTATTAACAAGACTATTACATTTCCTTTCCAAATTATCAATGGGAAAAATGCATATAAATATGAGATTGTGTTTTTCAATCCATGATAATTGCATGTGAATATAAATTTTCATGAAATTATGTGAATTTTATTTATTTATTTTTGTAACAAAGTAAATTTCATTCCTATAAATACGTTCTCAAACTTGATTTATTTGAATGAATGAAATTTTACTAAGATTCATACATTAAAAGTGAAAATCTAAATCCTAAACCAAAAATATAATTAATGAGTTTATGATGAATTCTAAATCAAAAGATGTGATTAATGAGTTCTTTAGAGACGCTAAATGAATTTTTTAAAATAATATTACTTATTTATTATAATGATATTTTGAATAAAATAAAATTTAAAATTAATTAATTTATGCAATATTTAAAAAAAAAAATTTAAATTTAAAATTTAAATCTTCCATCTCTATTTTTAAACCACTTTTTTTATAAAAAAAAATAATAAATAAAGCAAAGGGTAGGTTATTTTGGTTATTATAATCATACTTGATGGCAAACATATGGCAGACATAGCGAAATTTTATCAAATTTTTGGGTTCAGAAAAAAAAATTGTAGAAATAAAAAGAAATAAAACAGCAAAAGACGGAACCAAAGCTAAAACTGATGAGAACCTCTTAGTGCTCGTTATCCCTAACCTCACACATAAAAATCACCAACCAAAGCCAATATAAAACAAAGAAGAGAAAACAGAGAGAGTTAGAGTGATAACTGAGAAGTAGTAAAAGAAGAAAATGGCAGTAGAGATAGCTCTGAGAGTAACAGGTTCGAGTGCAACTGTTTGTAATCTAAATGGGTCTCACAGGAGGCCAGCCCCTCTATCTCCTGTAACTCGTTTTCTGGGTCTGCCTCCTCGAGCTTCTTTTTCTTCTTCAATTTCCTCTTCTCTCTCTCAGTTCTTGGGAAGTGTCCGAATTGGCTCTAGATTTCCCATTTCCCGTCATCAACATGGGAAGAGAAGGAACTTCTCTGTCTTCGCTATGGCCGCCGACGGTACATATCCTTTATTTCTCTGTTTCTTGCTCTGTTTTTTCTTGTTTTGTGTTAGTCTTTTAAGTTATGTGGTTGAAATTGTTCATTTCCTGAAGTAATTTGGTGTACCCTTAATTTGGGTTTTATGTTTTGCAACTTTTACACCTGGTTTATGTTTGTTTCAGCTTTAATTTAGTTCTTTCATATCTTGGCCATTGAAATTTGGTGTACTTGCCAGTTTAAGCTAATTTTCGGTTCATTGGACACTCAAATAGTGTGTTGAATTTTCAATCTTTTTCATTTGATACGCATTAGTAAATACTCTTGTTTTTAATTACAAAGTCAAGAGCATTCTTGCCTAGAAACCTCTTAAGTTTTAAGGGATAATCAGAAGAGAATATTGGACTCCACACATTATGACAAATTTCTTGCTACTTTGTAACATTCTGAGATGGAAATCTTTTTGGTTTCTTCACAGAGACAAAGCGTGAGGTGCCATTGAAAGATTATCGCAATATTGGAATTATGGCTCACATAGATGCAGGAAAGACCACAACAACAGAACGTATTCTATTCTACACAGGAAGAAACTATAAAATTGGTGAGGTACATGAGGGCACCGCTACAATGGACTGGATGGAGCAAGAGCAGGAAAGAGGTATTACCATAACATCAGCTGCAACTACGGCATTTTGGAAAAAGCACCGAATTAATATTATTGATACCCCTGGCCATGTTGACTTCACACTTGAAGTGGAGCGAGCTCTCAGGGTTTTAGATGGAGCTATATGCTTGTTTGACAGTGTTGCTGGTGTTGAACCACAATCTGAAACTGTGTGGAGGCAAGCTGATAAGTATGGAGTACCCAGAATTTGCTTTGTCAATAAGATGGATCGTCTAGGAGCAAACTTTTTCCGGACAAGAGACATGATGGTAACAAATTTGGGTGCTAAACCACTTGTGATTCAACTACCAATTGGTGCAGAAGACAATTTTCAAGGAGTGATTGACCTTGTAAAGATGAAAGCTGTTCTCTGGTCAGGGGAAGAGTTGGGTGCAAAGTTTGACTATGTCGATATTCCAGCTGATCTTGGGGAGTTGGCTGAAGAGTACCGGTCACAAATGATAGAAACCATAGTTGAATTAGATGATCAAGCTATGGAGAGCTATCTAGAAGGAGTTGAGCCTGATGAGGAAACCATTAATAAATTAATTAGGAAAGGTACCATTGGAAGCAGTTTTGTGCCAGTATTATGTGGCTCAGCTTTTAAAAATAAGGGAGTTCAGCCGTTACTTGATGCTGTTATGTATTACTTGCCATCACCTCTTGACTTGCCAGCTATGAAGGGGACTGATCCTGAAAACCCTGAAGTGACAATTGAAAGGACAGCAAGTGATGATGAACCATTTTCTGGACTAGCTTTCAAGATTATGACTGATCCATTTGTGGGATCCCTAACGTTTGTCAGGGTGTATTCAGGGAAGCTTAGTGCAGGATCTTACGTGCTGAATGCAAACAAAGGAAAGAAAGAGAGAATTGGTAGACTTTTGGAAATGCATGCCAACAGTAGAGAGGATGTTAAGGTTGCTTTGGCTGGTGATATTGTTGCTCTTGCAGGTCTAAAAGATACTATTACAGGTGAAACTCTCAGCGATGCTGACCATCCTGTTGTCCTTGAACGGATGGACTTCCCTGATCCCGTGATTAAGATTGCTATTGAACCCAAGACTAAAGCTGATGTTGATAAAATGGCTAATGGCTTGATCAAGCTTGCTCAAGAAGACCCTTCTTTCCACTTCTCACTGGATGAAGAGATCAACCAGACTGTGATTGAAGGAATGGGAGAATTGCATCTAGAGATTATTGTTGATCGTCTGAAGAGAGAGTTCAAGGTTTGTAGAACATCTAATTGTGAAACATATTAATACCCTTAATCATCCATTTCAACTGTGTGTGCATTTAATTACTGTACCAAGGCAAAATATTAAATACACACGCATGCATGCTATTCTTTTGATCTGTTTGGAGATTACTGTTTGCAAAATTGGATCTATTCTTATTATCTCGTCTGTTTATGGGTTGGAGAGTGTTCTCTTGTGAAGTTGTCCTAGGTAAAATCAACACTTCTTCTGCCCCTAGCATTTTAAGTTGGTATCAAGTTCACTTCTAATTGTCATAAATTTGGTTGCTTGGTGCCTGTAGGTAGAAGCTAATATTGGTGTACCTCAAGTAAATTACCGTGAGAGCATTTCTAAAGTTTCAGAAGTAAAGTATGTGCATAAGAAACAGTCAGGTGGGCAAGGGCAGTTTGCTGATATTACTGTACGTTTTGAGCCGATGGGTCCAGGTAGTGGATATGAGTTCAAGAGTGAAATCAAGGGAGGAGCAGTGCCAAAAGAATATATTCCTGGAGTGATGAAGGGACTGGCGGAGTGTATGAATAATGGTGTGCTTGCAGGCTTTCCTGTTGTTGATGTACGTGCCGTGCTAGTAGATGGTTCTTACCACGATGTTGATTCAAGTGTCTTGGCATTTCAGCTGGCAGCCAGGGGAGCCTTCAGAGAGGGGATTAGAAAGGCTGGCCCTAGGATGCTTGAACCTATAATGAAAGTTGAGGTTGTCACACCTGAAGAACACTTGGGTGATGTGATTGGTGATCTCAACTCCCGAAGAGGCCAGATTAACAGCTTTGGTGATAAACCTGGTGGGCTCAAGGTATATCAAATTACCTAGTCCTTTCTTGTTAAATTTGTTGCTTTCAAATTTGTTATTTTCAACATTTACTGTACATAGTAACATGATTAGACAAACTGCATATTAATAATTAACTCTTAGTTGGTAGAGAGCTTTGGCAGCAGAAGCCCAGATCTGGTACCATTTTGGCATCTGAACCATTGCAATTCTATGACTTAGTTCCATTTTCACATCTGGACCATTCAAACTTCGTATCAGAATGCTAACAGTTGTTCTATAATTTCATTTTGGATTCGAGATGGAGGATAAATTTCCTTGTAATCCTACTGTTCATGGTTTGCTGTTGGATAACTGCAGGTGGTGGATGCCCTAGTTCCGCTCGCGGAGATGTTCCAGTATGTCAGCACTCTCCGAGGAATGACAAAAGGTCGTGCATCCTACACCATGCAACTAGCCAAGTTTGATGTTGTTCCTCAACACATCCAGAACGAGCTTGCTTCAAAAGGGCAAGAAGTTGCCGCTTGATTTGTTTTTTCCTGGCGTCCCAACTACCAGGAGCACAATTTTTTTGTTCACTCCATAAAGTGCAACATTACTCTTCTTTTTCCCTTTTTTTTTTTTTTTTAATTTTAAATTTCATGTATCAGTTTGGGATACAAAAGTAACAAATTCGTAAGCACAAACACTGCTTCTGTCTTCAAATTTATTAAGGACAAAACCATTGGATAGCGGAAATGCATATACTTGAAAAAAAAAAAAGGCAAAGCCATCAAGGGCCCAATCTATTAAACCTTCTTATGCTATAACCAAATAACGGTTAGGTAATTCGGGAAATAAATCAGCCCATGAACAAACAGACCCTAATCCTAGCAGATTAAGAAGCTTCCAGAAGCACAAGAGGTCTCTGGTCTGCTCCTCTAACTTCCCTATTTTAGATCCCTTCTCTGTTTCGTTCCTTCACTATCTAAAGTACCCAAAACACCAAAATTAAAGCTAACAAATTCCTTTACAATGGCGGACGAAGCCAAAGCTAAAGGCAACGCCGCCTTTTCTTCCGGCGATTTCAACACCGCAATCAAACACTTCACTGAAGCTATAAACCTTTCTCCGACCAACCACGTCCTTTACTCTAATCGATCCGCCGCTTACGCTTCTCTCCTCCAATATGATGCCGCGTTATCTGATGCGAAAAAGACCGTCGACCTTAAACCGGACTGGTCGAAAGGTTACAGCAGGCTCGGCGCGGCTCACCTCGGTTTACACCAATACCAGGACGCCATTTCGGCCTATAAAAAGGGTCTCGAGATTGATCCTAATAATGAAGCCTTGAAGTCCGGCTTGGCTGATGCTCAATCGGCGGCGACGGCTTCGGCTTCGGCTTCGGCTTCGGCTTCCCGGTCTAGGGCAGCGTCATCGCCTAGTCCTTTTGGTGACGCTTTTCAGGGCCCGGAGATGTGGGCGAAGTTGACGGCGGATCCGACGACTAGGGTTTATTTACAGCAGCCGGATTTTGTTAAGGCGATGCAGGAGATTCAGAGAAATCCTAGCAAATTGAACGAGTATTTGAAAGATCAGAGAGTTATGCAAGCTTTGGGGGTTTTGTTGAATGTTAAGTTTAAGGCACATGGAGCTGGGGATGACATGGAGGTTTCGGAGGCTGATTCACCACCACCTCCGCCGCCTTCACAACCGGCTAAGGAGGAGGTGAAGAAGCCAGAGCCTGAACCTGAACCAGAACCGATGGAAATTACGGAAGAGAAGGAAAAGAAGGAGAAAAAGGAGAAAGCTTTAAAGGAGAAGGAGGCTGGAAATGCTGCATATAAGAAGAAGGATTTCGAGACGGCTATTCAGCATTACACGAAAGCAATGGAGCTTGATGATGAAGATATTTCGTTCATCACCAATCGGGCTGCCGTTTATTTGGAAATCGGCAAGGTATGATTATTTATTTCTATTTGTGAAATTGTTGGTTGATGTTATTTTTTTACATTTGCCTTTTAGTTGAAAACCTCGAAATGTAGGTGGCTTAGATTAGTAGGATTCATGCTAATTTCATGTTAGTATACAATAATTAATGATTATATATTTCTTTAGAATGATGTTCACTGTTGGGTCACTTCTACTCTCAGAGGTTTGAACTTATGAAAGTACATCTTGAGTGTCAAACTTATCATGATTGCAGAGTATGATTTTATGATGGCGTGATTGTGAGTGTTCTGTCAGGCATTCCTAATCGTCCAGAATGTATATTATCTGCTTAATTATGTTGGTATTCATGGGTTTATACACACACAAACACAAACATATTTTGCATTCTTCTTCTTTAAAAGATGACTTTGCGAGAGGGTAGGGGAAGGCCTAGTTTTTAATTGATTTTCGCCTCCTTTTATTCTATCCTGCCAATACCATTACTGAAGGTTTCAAATTTTTGGATTTGGATAGATTTGAACTCATTATCATAATCATTCTTTGGCTCCCCTTATTTCTACTGGACCTAACCTTTCTAACAGCATCATGTGGCGTAGCTTGTTCTGTGCTTGGAAAGAACCTACATTAAGGGTTATATAGATCACAATGGGTTATATGTATATCTAACATCGCTGCCCTTTTCTTGCCTACTAAACTTGTCGACTGCAGTATGAGGACTGCATTAAAGACTGTGACAAGGCTGTTGAAAGAGGTAGAGAGCTCAGATCAGACTTTAAAATGATAGCAAGAGCTTTGACCAGGAAGGGAACTGCTTTGGTGAAGATGGCGAAATCCTCAAAAGATTATGAACCAGCTATTGAGACTTTCCAGAAAGCTCTTACAGAGCATCGCAATCCAGACACATTGAAGAAACTAAATGATGCAGAAAAAGCAAAGAAGGAACTGGAACAACAAGAGTATTTTGATCCTAAGATAGCTGATGAGGAGCGTGAGAAAGGTCTTTTTTTATCAGTTTTTGTTTAGTTTTTGCTTGCACCATCATGGTTCTTAATCTCAGATTCTTTTTACTAGTTTATGTTGTATCTGGCCACTGGTCTTTCCCAGTTTAAGCTACATCTCACTGTCCTGTTCATTTGAGTTTGGTCTAAGTCCACATGTAATAGTCATGCTGGAGTGAGCAAAAGTAGTAGTCCCCTATAATGTTCATCTGCTGACTGCACAAACATATATGCAGGGAATGAATGTTTCAAGCAGCAGAAGCATCCGGAGGCTGTAAAGTATTATACAGAATCATTGAGAAGGAACCCCAATGATCCAAAGGTAAGAGGCTTTATTCTATTTTTGTGAGTTTGTTTGTGACCAAGTCACAAAAAGTAGTATCTCATTGACTGTTAAATGCATTTGGGCCTTTCAGGCGTACAGCAATAGAGCTGCATGCTACACTAAATTGGGTGCATTGCCTGAGGGATTGAAAGATGCTGAGAAGTGCATTGAGCTCGATCCAACCTTTTCTAAGGGTTACACAAGAAAGGGTGCTATTCAGTTCTTCATGAAGGAGTATGACAAAGCTTTAGAAACATACCAGGAAGGGTTGAAACATGATCCTAATAACCAGGAATTGCTTGATGGTGTTAGAAGGTATGCGGCTTTAGATCTGTGGTTCTGTGTTCCTATTTCAGTAGTATCGTATAGTTATTTGTTTCCTCAATTATTTTACAGATGCGTAGAACAGATTAACAAAGCTAGTCGAGGTGATTTGAGCCCTGAAGAATTGAAGGAAAGACAGGTGAGGATTTGTTATTGTTTTTGTTTACATTAGGGTTCTAAAAGCTGCTTAGGATGTCAATATAAATTTAAATTGGTGTGTTGCAGGCCAAGGCAATGCAAGATCCAGAAATTCAAAACATTCTCTCAGACCCAGTCATGAGACAGGTAAGTGGTGAAAAATTATTGGTTCAGCTGTGCAGTACTTACAATGTGATCATATTTGGATTCTTGTTGTTTGTGTGTTTACTGAAAAAGAGTTGGGATGGCAGGTGTTGATTGATTTCCAGGAGAATCCAAAGGCAGCCCAGGAGCACACGAAGAATCCTATGGTGATGAACAAGATTCAAAAGCTGGTCACTGCTGGGATTGTCCAGATCAGATAAATGTGAAGAAAAATTTAAGTACTTTTACTTTTTCCAGTTCAGTAAATTTGTACTTTGCTGTGTGAATTTGGATGGATTAATTCATAAAAACTAGTTTCAGTTGGAAATTCTAAAAAATTTGCTGTGAACTTTTCTCATTAACTTTTTTGTCCCGTTTATTCTCCGCCTTCGCTCATCTTGTTGAAGTCTCCTCAACTGCCTGGCAAATGATCAACCAGGACCAAAATATTGATCAATTTATCAGCAATTTGGTACAGAAAAGAATGTTACTGCTGTCTGGAATTTACTTAAAGCGAATGGGATTCTGGAATTGACTTTCATAGCAAGTAACATGCACATTTTAACGGCCAGTGGAAGGATTTATGGATATATTTATATCTTTTCCTTTTGCATTAAGATTACATAACTACTTTTATTTTATTTGAATCAATAATTATTTGGCCAAAAATATGCGAAATAAAACAAGATTAAACTTTGATTATGGATATAGAGAAGTTGATTTGAAATTTAAAATAAAAAAAATTGAATAAAATAAGTTAAAAACGTAATCTTAAATTCTAGAAATTAATTAATTAGTTTAAAAGCACGAATGTAAATAAGTCGACGAGTTCAGAGTAATTAAACGCCCCTATAAAGTAGACCGGAGCACAGGAGGAAAGAGAGGTAAAAACGCAAACGACGTCGTTTTCATCATCGAGGAAAAAGGGGGAAACCCCTGAAATTTTTTACCGTATTTGTTTCTCTTGTGGCTTCCACACGAACAATTGCTTGCTCGCCGCGCTCAGTCTCTGGTTTTGCTACTTCCATTTGAAACGCTTATATTACTCTCGGTATGTTACCCTTTGCCCTCTTTAATATCTTGCTCGGGGGCTCAGATCGGTTACTATGTACTTTGGATCTTAATAATGTATCTTGCATGTTCGATGAAATGTCTCTCTGACTTATTACTTCTCAATTTACTTTGTATGAGAGCTAATAGTTAAGTTTGTCTAGAATTCAGAAACCCCATTTTTCGTATGAGTCCTTGGTAATCCCATCTGTTAGCAGATGCTGATAAGTGTCTTCAATAAAGTATTCTCAATTGCTAAAAATCGTGGGAAAGTTCCCACCCCAATCCATGTACTAAAGGATTTGTTTAGTAATTGAATGGAGTGACCTAGAATTAGTGTTAAAACACTAATACTTAGGTTCAGTTACAATATCTTTTGCCTGGATAGGTAACCTTCAATAAATTGCATGCTTGTCTCTGGATCTTTCACTGCATTTCTTTGTCTTTTATTGTATGAACATAAAAGTTAAAATCATTGCATTTTTTAGGCAAATGGGAAGGTTGGGCTTAGAAAATGGTCAGTTCATGAGGGATTTCTAAAGTAAATATATCAGGATCTTCTTTCTCTGTTTGTCATTAGCTTGCTTTATCTATTGAAAATACTCATTGACAATGGAGTTTTAGAAATTCTGTCCTGGAAAGTGATCTGTTTTTGCCATTAATATACTAATGCATTGCAGGAGGAACCACAGTAGGGAGTTTGATGAACGGTGTTTCTAGTAGCTTAAGGGCAGCTTTCTCCTACTGTGTACAGCAAGTGCGGAGCTATGATTATCATCACTACCTCTGCCTCCTTGAGCTTCCTCCTGACATGCGAAAGGCTGCATTTGCACTCCGCGCTTTCAATGTTGAAACTGCCAGAGCTATGGATGTTGCTTCTGATCCCATGATTGGTCTCATGCGCCTTGTTTGGTGGCAAGAAGCCATTGACAAAATTTATGCTAACAAATTGATTGAGCACCCGACAGCACAGGCCCTCTCGTCAGTGATATCTGAAAGTAAAATTAGCAAGGCTTGGTTGAAACGGTTAGTTGAAGCTCGGATCAATGATGCTAGCAAAGAAGTTACTGACCTACCAGAGAGTATTGAGGAGTTAGAGAAATATGCAGAGGATACTGCATCGACTCTTCTATACATGACTCTTCAGTCTGGTGGCATCAGGTCTACTGCAGTTGACCATGCAGCATCACATGTTGGTAAGGCAAGTGGCCTTCTTTTGCTACTGAAGTCACTGCCATACCATGCTAGCCGCAACCGTCACTTTTCTTACATACCAGCTAAAGTGGCAGCCAAGCATGGGCTGCTAGTTAAGGAGGGAGGTCGATCAGAGATCCGCTTGGATTCTCGTGAGGGCTTATGTGATGCAGTTTTTGAAATGGCATCAGTAGCCAATGCCCATTTGCTGAAAGCCCGTGACTTAGCTGATGCTGTACCTTTTGAGGCTCGAAAAGCACTTCTAGTGGCTGTGCCTGCCCAAGTTCTCTTGGACTCCCTCAGCCGTGTACAGTTTGATGTGTTTGATTCAAGGTTAGCAAGAGGGGTTCTGGGTGAACCTCCACTGTGGTTTCAGTTGAAATTGAAGTGGTATTCATGGCGGGGGAAATACTGAAAGTTTTATTTTTACTGCTTGTCTGTTGAATGGATAATTTTTCATCAGGTGGCAAGCGAAACCAGAAGCAAGAGCTTTGTTGTTTTTGTTCTTTTACAATAAGGGGATTGAGTGTCCTCATGAAACATGTTTGTTAACCATAGAACTATGTGGTTAATAGCTAACTTTGTGCTCCTTTCTAACTTATTATGGTTTGATTCTTAGTGATTCTTAAACTCTGTTATGTGACATCATTAGAAGTTGCATGTTCAATTTACAGGTTTGGAAGGAATAACTAGTCTTGTTCTTTGTTTTTTTTTTTTTAATGGAAGGAATAACTTATCTTCCAAGTGAATGAAGAGAGGCAGTTATAGAGTTGAGCCCGAAACCCACATGGAAACTGTTAATCAGAGAGATTCAGATATTCTCTTTTCATGGCATATGATGAGCTTGGAGTCCTATTCTTTTCTATTGCTCATCTAGCTAGATCTTTATACCTTTTCAGTATTATAACTTTATAACTAAGTCAAGTTTTCCTTTGCTAAATTTCTTATAAATCGTTCCATAAGGTTTAAAATTTGATTTTACTGTTTCATCAAAAGAGGTTTGCTAGACTGATCAGAAACCTGCATTTCCCAACAAGACTAGTATATTTGGGTTTTAGTTTTGACTTTGTACATGACAGGGAAAGTAGTTTATTTGTTTGAAATGATATCCCAGTGGACTAGGTATGGATGTTGGTAATTTCATTTGTTATCCAGTACAAAAATTCAGAAGGTGGATCAAGGACAGAAATGTTCAAACAGATTACTGAGACTTTGAGGCACAGAATTCACTTGGATGGCAGCATTGACTTGATTGGAACAATCTTGTATCGACTAGCAAAGGGCTCTGCCATTCTCAACTCTGTCAGAGAACCTCGTTTGCCACTTGTTGATAACTGGCAGTGCTTGAAATCAATGATATTAGTCTCTTTTCCTCTTAACTTTCCACCCAAAATTGAACTAGTCTGCTTTCTTCATTGTTTATAACCAAATCTTCATTCCAGGTTCGTTTGTTTGAAACACACTGTGGGTGCCTAACTCGATACGGCATGAAACACATGCGTGTATTCGCGAACATCTGCAATAGTGGTGTTTTAACCTCCTTAATGGAGGAAGCTTGTCTTACTGCATGCAGTAGCCATGATCTAAGGGAATGGCACCCTTCAAATCAAGGCTACCATTAAACCTGAATCTTTTCTAAAATTAGTGATATATATATATATATAGATCTTTTATAGTATTAAATATTTGTACATTAAATGCAAAATAACAATAGTTACAGTTGTTCATTTGTAGACATATATTCTATGGCCTGAGTTTGAGCTGCTTCCTTTCAAAGACAAAGGGGCCTGTGAAAGTATTTAGGAAGCATGGCCTTGGGGCTTATCCGCTTAATCTTTGAGTGGCCATTTCCGAAAAGTTAAGATCCGTTGGCATGTTGATGGGCCAATTCGTTGCCAATAGCAAAACATAACATCTTTGCTTCCTAAAATATCAAGTCCAAGAGTAAAAAAACAGAAAGGGACTGGACTTCGGCCTCGCCCCGCCTACGGAATAAAGTAAAAGATTTGGCATAGCTTTCTTTTTTTTTTTTTTTTTTTTTTTTTTCACAGTATAGTTCGACCAGGGGAAATTTTGACATGGGAATTACATTTTAAAGGTCTAATGAGGTAGTGGAGAAATTCGGCCAAATGGATCCATATACTTGTTTATGCTTCTGAGAATATCCAAAAACAAGGTGAAAGGGAATGAAACTGTAGAGCCCCAAATTGAAGAAAAGCCTTTGTTTCTCCGGCCAAGTTGGGGTATTATACTTTGAGCTTCTCATTCTTTCATTCATCTGCATAAATTAAAAATTATTATGAAACGACCGAGTAGTGGCTAAGGCTATAGCCACGTTATTGCCTCCTGCGCCTCTCTTAGTGGACGCTGGTCCCCCAATGTCTACTATCTATTATCGTATTTGATAGTATTATTCTTTTCTTGCAAGCCTTAGAAAACAAGCAAAGTAAGGCTTTCCTTGCTTTCTCCTATAGAATTAGTATTACTATTTTTCTCCATGTTCTGCATATAAGAAGACCCAAAAAGGTTAATTCAACATTAATCAAAGGGACCTAGAGTTGCTGTAATACATATTAGTTTTACCAAATTTTGTTCATCTATTATAAATAAGCACCCATGTCCGAAATTTCTAGTCTTTGATCATTATTTTCTTTCGTAGTTGACTCATTCATCATTCTAAGCATGACCGAATTTTTTAATTTATTCTTTGATCTATTATAATAATTTAAGAACTCAATAGAAATTAATTATTTTTTGAATAATAATAATAATAACGTATAAATCATTGACTTAAGGATTTTGCAATCATATTAAATATAACAATAACGTATAAATCATTGACTTAAGGATTTTGCAATCATATTAAATACTATGTTAACTAGTAGGTTTCATTTAGTTGACATTTTTGTTATTTGTTATTTTCTTATTTCATTATGAAAAAAAATAAAAAAATATAAAGGAAAACAAAAACACTAATCAAACTTAACATTAATGTAAACGATATATAATGGTTTTATTTATTTATTTATTTATTTTCTAAATGCAGAAGCCGTAAGAGAGTTCATCTTACTTGATCGAAATGAAATGGACTCATGACACTTGTTACATTAGCTAAGATATTGAAACCCCACTTTGATTTCGCAATGTATAATTTTTTCAAGATCACAATCTATTTAATTAATATGCTTGGCTTTGTTTTCTCATCTCTTCTTTGACAAAACCTACAATTTCTTTGGTCCCCTCCACAACTCCTTGCTTTGATAAAATATATTAGTCTCAATTAATAAGTTGCATCCATAATTTTAAAATATACCATTCTTCATGGACTATGAAATGATCAATCGGTCATGGTCAATACAGAAAACTTGGAGAGTTACTCATCTAAAATAGCTAACCGGTTGAATCAGGCTAGCTGTTTTCTTTATTCTGGTTTTTTTTTTTTTTTTTCTTTTCCTTCGAGCTGAAACTTTTCTTGCGATATCAATGATTATTAGATATTCTAAATTACAGGATAAGAGATAATGATTTTTTTATTTCATTTATAATTAACTTTTACGTAATCTTTAAGATTTGAATTTAAGGTATTCAAATAGAAATTAAGTTTTTAATATTTAATAATTATTTCAGGTGCTATGTTTCAGAATAGATGTAAGGTTTTTTTTTCTTTTTTTCTTTTTTTAAATAAGATGCATGTTAAATTATTTATATCATGATATAACTTACATCATATTTGCATTTTCAGAATTCAAA
Source organism: Durio zibethinus (assembly GCF_002303985.1). The sequence goes on along the minus strand of NW_019167838.1, from coordinate 3,051,289 downwards.
TCCTTGAATTCCAAATTATTGATTTCAACAGAGTTGTTTTTCTAATAATTATATAAAAAAAGTTCATTTTACGTGTTGATTTCTCTCTGTTCTTTTTTTTTTCTTCGGAAATAGAATATGACAGAAAAAGACTTGGTACACTTTAGAGACGTACAAAATTTATATAAAATTATTTATATGAAATTTGTGAAATTTTATCTTCAAAATAATCTAATAAAAATTTTAATAAAAAATCTAAACGATAGATTGATAAAATTTAATATAAAAAAACAATAACATATAAAAAAATTACGAAAAGTATTATTTATAATTTAAATTTAATCAATACCTATTCAATAATAAAAAATTTATTAATATTTTATTAAAAATATCTATTTAATTAATATATCAAATTTTATTAAAAATTTTAAATTTAACATATTTAATTTATGTGATGAAATTTTTTAATCTATCGATTTTAATTTTTAATTTTATTTATTTATTTTTAATAAAAAATTTTACAAACTTAACTTTTAAAACTTATGTCAGTCTTTCCTTTTTAGCGGAAAACAGAAGTTCAATAAGCATCAAAATTTTCTGCCCCAATGATGCAGTGATCACTCTGAGACATGAATCCATACTAGCCCGTCGGCTAAGATCAAGTGTCAGATCGATTCAACTTTTCCTTTTTTAAGCTCATTATACAAACCCAGATCTGTCGTGCCACTGCCACGTTGATTCTTGTATTTGGATAATGCCAATCTTAATAACCAAACTCCCTATCATTGTGTTGCTCGTGTTCTACGTACTGATCTAACAGTTATTATTTTTTCTCTTTCGCAAGTCAAGCTTGCGCACATGGCCTGTTTTTTCGTTAGCTAATAAAATTTGTCACTGGATTTTATGTTTGGTGTTAGGTTGTAAAAAATTGAATCATTTTTCAATATCAAACTTACTCACGCTAACATAATAATAATGGTTATAAAATTTTAAAAGTTTTTATCTATATATAAATAGACGACAAATTACGTTTCGTTGCTCATAATGTGAGGATATTCCTGTATCTGAACTAATTAACACATTTAGTATTCATTTGGCAATGCGATAGAGTCTTTTTCATTTTGTGACGATGTTGTTTTATGATTTAAAATTCAATTATAAAACGCAATAAAATGCAGTTATAGCACGATGGATCCCTTCTAAATGTATTAATGTAATTGTTTTGAATAAATAGCTAATAAGATAAGTTTGGATTTGTAGTAACAATTAATATTAATGATGTAAATTTAACCCTCGTAAGCTTAATAGTTATCACCGATGAAATAAGTGAAAATGCAAATTAAATGATGAAATAAAATAACAAAAAGGAATCTTAATGCAATGATTCTCGTAAATTAAAAACAAAAAGGAGAGAAAAATACAAAAAGACAGAGAAAATTGAGGCTAAGAAAAAAGGGAAAAAAATCATTGACATCCTATATTCACAAAAATTAGCTAAATCAAATTATTATCCACCATAAAAATAAGAGGGGAAAATATCATTACAAATAGCGACGATGTTGTTTCCGTCGGCAATGCTCCCAATCAGCAATTCTCATCCTAACCTTCTCAAACTCCGAAAGTCCACAAGGCAACATGATCCCACCCGATTGATTGAACCCATAAACCCGCTCCGCTTCTTTCAATAGCTCTCCAAATAACGGGTGATTAAAATAAATCACAGGCACCACCACCCTCCTCGTTTCACCTTCTGATTCGCCCACGTACACGGCAAGATGCCCCTTCGGTACCCCAACCCGCTTCACTCCCTTCTCACCCAATCGGATATAACCCGGTTCGGAATTCGAACTAAACAGCCCCTTGGTTCCACGTCGAAGAAACCTCGCCAAAGAGCAGAGTCTGGATAACGGGTTATTGCTGCGGGTCGGACGTCTCAAGAAACAATTCCTGTAGTTTCTTCTTCTGGGTCGGATTATCCATTTGAAAACCTTCACTAGCTTGCGTCCAAGCCTGAACCCTCTAAATTTCTTCATAGTCTCTTTGTCAAGAAAAAGAAAAATAATCAATGGGTAGTGTTAAAATCTGAACTTGAGAGATGGGTTTTTGTCGGATTTGCTAATGGTGTTCGTTCTCAGACATGGGTCTCATAGCAATGCCTCTCTTTCTTGTTCTGTCGGTTTCTGAGTTTGGTTTTATAGGAAAGCAGAAGTGGTGACTTTGGTGGTTTTGAGCAGTGGATGTATGCTTGGATTCGAGTCATAAAGCATAAGAAGAGAATAAGGTTCGGTTATAGGGATATTGAGGGATGTTTATATATATGGGAGACCTTTTGAATCATCAGATTTGGAATATTAAAATGTAAGAAAAATACATGGAATGGTCGGCTGTCGGCATCAGGCACGCGGTAATGATTTTGGACCGTGGGACAGAAAAAGGAAACAAATCATAAGTTTCTTGTTGTAAAATGTTACCACATTTGTAATTAAAAAAATGTGTATGTTACAGAGCTTGTAGTGCAAATAAACATTGGAATTCTTTTTTTTATACAATAAAACATGAGTTTCATAATGAGGCATATGCGATCTATATATCAGATCTTAAAATTAAGAATATGTTTTTATTGCCAAAAAAATGATTGAAAGATTATTTGTATTAAGATCTGATTAAGAGTAAATTTTTATTATATTTATTTCATATTAAAAATATATAAAATATAAAATTATTATATCATAATTCTTATTGATACATTAAATATGAAATATATTTTTTAATTTTATTAAATTTTATTAAAATTTTAAATTATATATTTTTTATTATTTTTATGTATTGTCTAAAATTAATAAGTATATTTGTTTTATTATCCAGTTAATGAAATTTTATTTTCTCGAAAAAAAGAATTGAAATTTGAACTAAAAAGGGTATTTTATGTCAAAAATTATTTTTTCTTAAGGAAATATAAACAAGGGAATAGAGTCAATAGTAGACCACGATTTAGTACAAATTGTACCATGTGCGATCTTTGGAAGCTCTGAATGGACCACCCGAAAAATAATTGTAGAGACGCTTGGACATCGATCCCTCAAGAGAACTACACACTATCCCTTTTATTAAAGCCAAATGTTTTTTTTATTCCTTATTTTTGGTATATGTAAAGGCTATAGTCAAAATTACGCATTCCAAAACCAAGAAAAAGTAATGATATTTAATATATCGAAGAAACAAGAAAATACGAGCCGCCCCTTTTGATGAGTGAGAGGAGACTTTTGTATGTTGAGAAGATAAATTAATTTAAAATATGATATAATGTTGTTATTCGAAAAAAAAAAAAAGATTTAAAATTATAATAATAATTATATATAAATTTAATAAAATATAAAATATAAAATTAATATTTTTATGTTAACATAAATTAAAACATATAATTTTTATATAAAATATAATATAAATATAAAATTTTATATTTTATATTATATAAATACACGAATATCTAATTATATATAATGTGTGAAGCGAATCGGTATTGGTTAAACCAGAAGACAGAAGACAGTCGGAAGGCGAAAAAGCAGGCTTCTGTTTTGCAAAATTGTAGTGTCGTACAAAGTAAATTGACCCATGGCCATGGGAGCATAAAATAACGTTAATTAATGCTCAAAAACAACAGATCAGGGTGAGGGTAAGGGGGATCAATTTGTCCATTTTTAGCTCTGTCAATCAAAAAATAACATTGGAGGACACTTAAAAGAAGCTGCATTATTTCTTTGATGGTACACTTAAAAATGACACATAAACTGATAAGAACTAGAGGGATATGGCCGATCTATAATATTTGATATCAGCAAGAGAAAGGGCTCTCTTTGATTTGTACTTCATTTCAAGTTTTAATCTTTTATGTAAATTTTATGTAAGTTTTGTCCAATTTTAATTAAGTAGAATAGAATACGACCATTTTGGGCAAGAAGAAAGAGATCAAAAGTTACACGAATGCCAAATCTTTTAAGCCACTGAATTTGAATCCGAAGCTAAAAGTTAGCTGACTTTAAATTTGGAATAATATGGATTCCTCTTTCCAACATGCAATTATCTGCTCCAATGGTGACAAAAATGCAGCCAATTCTTTTATTTATTAGTTCCTTGACTTGACATGCGTATGAAACACTAATTTTGTCTGCTTCATTACATTAAACTACTTAACCTGCAAAGCTTAAAGGCGACAAATTTCTTTGATAATTATGTTTGAGAATCGCCAGCATAGGCAAGTGGACAAAGGGTATCTCCCGATTTGAAAGTTTGTTGTTCTTTCTCTGTGCATGGACCTTAAGATCTGCTGTGATTCTTCGTGACACCATAGTATTAATATTTTACTCAGCATAACAATAGAATATATTAATCTATTATACGTGGATCGATACAAAATTACAAGGTGACAATCTTTCTAATTGTATATTTTCATCTTGATGTCTTCCAATTTTTTTATTATAATATTGAACTGTATTCTTATAACCTCTCAAAGAAAAAAAAAACATAGTTGTTGGGGAGTTGCACTTGGTGAATTTGGTTCAGTAAGGGTTGCAAATGATGAGTAAAATATTAGTAAGTCAATCTACTTAGTTGAAGAATTAATAATTTATTGAAGAATCTGACTGAAAATATATCTGCAATAAGTTTCTGTCCTAATTGTTAGTTATAACTAAAAGAGAATCAGTTTGTTTCGACTAGATTTGGTCCAACCAAGATAGGGATTTCCAAGATCAGATGTGAGAAGTAGAGGCAGAAAGGATCAGAATGACTCGACTTCCCTTAATTGGGCCCGAAAATGATTAGCTTTCTGTATTTTCGAAATCCATTGTTGGTAGTACATACTTGGGCTGACTTATTGGGCCAGGTAGTTGCTGCCCAATTTGTCTGGCCTTTCTTGTGGGTTGGGATTATGAACATAGACGCCATAACTTGTTACTCTTCTTGTTTTTTAGTAAGATTTTTTCCAAACAGTTTCACACACACACGCACACCATATGGGCTGTCTGGTTACGTTCGATATACGTAATTCGATATTCATTGACCCCATGGGTATGATTATAATTAGCTACAAAATTATTAGGAAAACCACACCAATTAGCTCTTTCAACGTACCTAACAACATGAATTTATGCATCTTTTTATCTATCTGCGAGATAACATCTGCCAACTTTATCTAAAGTTGTAGACTTTTGTTTGGAACGAGGAAAAAGAGAAAGAAAAAAGGTACTAAAAGAAAAACAGAGTCGGAAAAAAGATCATATCTCTAGGAAAGTACGAAGAAAACATAAACAAGGAAGGAAAAATGAGGACTTAACATTTGGCCATTGTTTCATTAGATCAACAAATGTTATGCCCCATTTTCTTGGGTTTGATTCATCTTTTAAGAGTCCAATTCATTTTGTTAAGTTCATTTAATTACCAATTTATACATCCGTATGAATAGAAAGGGACTGTCTACCAAGGTTAGGGAACTTGACAGAGAAGAGGAAATTGCATCGTCCCGTTTACTTCAAATGTGAATGCACTACAGGGAATATCGCCTTACATATTAGGATTATCCTACATTTGCTGGCCTTATCTTAGGGGAAGCCCCACACAACAGACCGTACAAGGGATTGATCTCAACTATAACTGCTTTGTGGGACAGCTCCCAAACTTATTTTTATTCAATATGATGTGCCTTGAGAAAAAAAAGAGCTCTTTTGTGCAGTGCCAATCCCTTTTGTAACAGTTCACATTGTAAAAGCCAATGTTGTTTAGATCACGAGAGTACCCTTCAAGGCTCAATGACCTTTGAGGAAAAGCAACAGACAGGGCAACCTGGCTTCCTAGTCAGAGAAAGAGAGTGTTATCTGGTTGATGGGCCATCTCCTCCGCCTCTTCTTTTTCTTCTATCTAGGTTGTTTTCTGAAATGCTCAACGTTTGAATACTGTTCTCCTCCAAATGCTAATTATTGGGATAAAATTTTTTATCAATTTTGATTTGGTAGAATGTTAGGCTCTTAATGCTAATTATTAGAGTTCGATTTCCGATTATCTTAAATATATATATATATATATATATATAAACTATTTTCTCTTCCTAAGCAGATTTTGCTTCAATTATAAGAAAATGATCTTGATAAACTTTTATAAAATGAGATTCGGTAATGGCTTAAACGCTTGCTCATGTTTACCACATTACTACTAGGAAAATATCAACAGAAACGTCCAGGGTCCCGCGTTGTTATCATTGGAACAGCGTCTCAGTTGACTCTCTTTATCAATTTGATCTATTTCAGTCCCACCTCCACCAACTTCAATTCAGCTGCGGCCATGGTTGCACCTGATCTACACCTCATTTCCCACAATTTTATTTCGGCTCAATCTTATTCATTGGAGACAAATCAAGACCAAAGTTGATGAGGTCTGACCCCATTTCGCCCCTGGAGGAAATGTTGACTTTGTTAAAGGGTTGATTAATTCAAATCAAGAAATGGCATTTCAAAATGGCATGCATAAAAATTCAAGACAAAATATTTGTTTGTCTCTTATAATTGATGATGATCATGAGCGGCGTGTAAAATGTCAATCATGATTCAGGTTTGAAGTTTGAGAAAGGGTAGAATATCAGGTTTACGAATTCCAATATACGATTACAGACAAGAAAACAAATCCAACTTATGTTTGCCATGTCATATGGAAACTTCAAGTTGCAAGAGTTTACAAGAATTAAAATAGCTTTTGCGGCTCCGAATTAAGTAACCAAAAATATGTAAAGTATCAACACTCCTATAAAAAGGGCCGCAAACCATTTAAAAACCTTAAGATTATACGATTATAGATACCAATTATCAAAATCTTCAAAAATGAAATCTGATTTTTTATATTTTCAAATTACGATCTTCTTTATTAAAAAAAAAAGTAGCCTAGCAAATGAAGGTTCCTACTAAGTAATCAACTTTGACAGCTTTTACTTAGAAATGAACACAGTGAATTTGTTTCTGTAGACATACCAATTTTCGTCTACCTTGTCATGATTAAGTCAATAAAATTAATTGAATGTTGATCATTCTTTGCACCTTAATTAAGTTTCCAAGGGAAAGAGCAGGAAAAAAACTAGGAAAGCTAATCCCACATCCCTTTGAATAATGGACCGGTAAACAGTCTTCAAGTTTGATGTTCAATTGTACAGTTAAAATTTATATATGCATATAATATAAAATTTTATTGGTATGTATCAAGCATATGGCCTACTTGTTGATAATATTGTTTAAGCTTTACTCAATACCCATTTGTTTGTACCACTTTGGTACACACATATAGATATATTCTAGGAATGACTTGCTCCAAAAACAAATTCTCCAAGCCAGCTAGGTACCGCCTACAATGGCTTAAAGGTTTATGTACGCATGAATTGTTTACCAATTAGAGTTGAAAGCAATGAATTGGATGAGATCAAGGCAGAACTCGATAATTAGACATTTGGTAGGTGACAAGTAGGAACTCACCATGATGAAAATGAGGGTTTTTTTAAGAAAAAGAAAAGATAGAAAGAACCCATGTCGTGGACATAAGAGTTGGAGAGAAATGGAGAATGGAGAAAGGCATGGAAACCTTCTGCTCAATTTAATTAAGGTTTTTTGAAGAGTTGCCCATTTCCCTTGATTAAACGTGGGGAACCAAAACAATAATGACTTCACGTCAGCAATGATTAAAAGAAACCCCACCATTGGTTGGGATTCAGCTAAACCCACTTGCTTTCATTAACTTTTTCAACGTCACAAAACCTTTGCATTTCATTTATTTGCAAAGCAACAAAAAAACAAAACCAGAAAGAAAACAAATGTGCCTTTGCTATATAATTTACATTTTTTTGATCCGTACGTGGCCTAACCAAATCCAATTCCTTTTATTATCAAATGAACAACTTGTTAGTGTTCTAGTGCATTCGAAAATGTCATATGTTGAACCAAATGGACAGTCTTGAGAACCCAATTTTTTATTTGACCATTTCTTTGTTCACCCTTGTGTTTGCTTTTGTGATGATCAAAGCTTCCCACCATAAGTTTAGTTGAATAACATTTTTTTTTTAATTCACTCTTTAAAAAAGCCCATTCCATCCAATCTCATGTTCTTGTTTTCTTAATTTCTTGTTATTAATTAAGTGACAATTTATAAAACAAACAAATTCATCAAAATAATTTGAAACCCTAACCTTCAAGTTTTTTACTACGAGTTATTGATCAATAAAGTAAAATAGCAATTTCATGTACATTAATATTTATAACAATTACCTATAGTATAATTAATAATCAATCAACTATGCTGAAGTCCATATATACATATATATATACATGTAGAGCTTTTAGGATCGAATGGCACAACGCCAAGCAAGCAAGAATGGGGCCAAGATGACAGTTGGATAACGTTAGAGACTTTTGCTTCACTTCTATACTTTGTCCCCAACAAAACAAAGAAAGCAAAAAATACACACAAACACCTGTTAAATTTTAATGCAATCCCTCAACCCTAGGCGATGCCCCTGACGCTGGCCAAGCCACACATTTTTATTTTATATGTGTTATTACTTTATCGGCAACCACAAGCACCGTGTAAACAAACACAGAGTGAAAATGACAAAATAAATAAATAAGAGAGAGAAGCCCACAGAAAAGTGGGCCCAAATGGCTAACCTGGTAGGGCCCACTTGAAAGAGCCAGCCTACAATCCAAAACCGGGAGCCTAATGATCATGGGTTAGTCCACGCCAACCATTAGCCGCAGTCCACTATTTATAGAAATAAAAAAAAAAATCATATTTGACACACTAAATGTCAATGAATTAAATAACATATCTCATTAATAAATAAATATTAATTTTAAAATAAATAAAAATTAATTTTTTTAAAAAATTTACTCATACAATATTGCTATAGAAAGTGCTAATTTTCTTTGTGTTCCAAGATACAAAGATAATTATCTTATTTTGGAAAAAAGGGTAATTATCCTATTAGTTATTGAAAAAATGTAAAAATTATATATATCAAATTTTAATTAGAAAATAGCAGTTTTAATTTTATTAAGTATACAAGCAAGATTATAAAATTGAAATTTCATATTTGTAAATTTTTGTTCTTATTTATCAATGATTTATGCATTTGTATTAATTTCTTATAAGAATCACGTGATTTAATAATAAAAATTTTTAATTTTATTTTACCAATTAAAATTTAAATTTTGTTAATTTGAGATAAAAATAAATATATTTTCTTGAACTTTAATATTAATTAAATTTTTAATTTTTAATTTTAATTATCAAAATTTAAATTTTAACGCTTTCAATAAAAAAATAATATCCTTCTCTGCAACTTTAAACTCGGCTTATCTGGTTATGACTTGGAGTTTAGCCGATCGAGTCAGTGTATTATTTTTAAAAGAATTTTTTATATTACTTTATATGATTAATTTGGAAAAGTGTCAGTATCTGACGTGTATAGGGTCGGTCCGTGGGGACAGCTCGTGAAAGCTAGTTAAAACTTACAAGAGAAAAAATTAATTAATGATAAAATAAAATAATTAAGGTTATAAATATATTATTAGTATAAAAAATTGCAGACCAACCAACGGGGGAGCCTCACATCGCGTGCAATTGCTGGCGAGTACTTTTTGAGAGTATTTTATTTTACTTAACTCTCCCCTTAAAAATGGCTTTTTTCATTTCTATTATGTTCATGTCATTAAAATATTTGCACAGTTATGCACCCAAAAAAATATTTGCACTTTTTGAGTTTTTTTAAAAATTATTTTGGTTTGTGCTTTTGCTAGTTTTATAAATCAGTTTTTCTTTACATAAAAAAGCAGAAAGTCATGGAGGTAGGTTATATATGTTTCTCGATTTTATATACATATATTTAAAAATTCAGACATCAAAACTAAAATTTTGCATTTAAATTTTTTGTAAAGTTAATATATAATTTGATTTTTGAATTATATCACTAATTTTTATAATTTGATACCCATAAAAAATTAATGGTTTGGTATTCAAACTTTTAATTCTTCAAACCATTTATCTCATATTTTAATTCCATTAATAATATAATGATATAACGAAAAATAACAAATAAAATTATAACATATGATACATTTTCATTAGTCAATATTTATCATATAATTATTTTGACTAATACTATTAATCGACAATTCAAAATATATGACGAAAGTAAAGTTAAAGTATCAAATTATAAATTTTTTCATAGATATTAAATTATAAAAATGATATAATTTAGATATCAAATTACAAATTAACCCATTTTTGTATAATGTAGAAATTTAATATGAGATAAGCTATAGTTAGATTAATGAGTAATGCACAAAAACTCTTAATACTGGTTAAAGATATTGGATGATGTTTTTTTTTTTAAAAAAGAATTGGATGGTGGAATGAGTAAAAGTATGGTATTTTTTTTTTATCTGAAGCAAAAATCAAAGTTGCATTAAAAATATCGAAAAACTTATCAAATTTAGTATTATAATAAAAGAATCTTTGAATATATATAAGCTATCAAAGTTATTGCAAATAAACTTTAATTTTGTACGTGTAAAAATTTTGTAGACTTGAGCTTAGCAAATGAAGATAATTTTTTTTCCTATCTTATAAAAATATCTTTATATATATATATTTAAGGTTGTGAGAAATTAAATATTGATCATTGAAATTAAAAATTTAAGATTTTATTAACAGATCACGAGATTGTTAGTAATTTTCTCTATTCTTTGCAAAATTCAAATATATAAGTATTTTTTAAGTACTATTACATGGGAATAAACTTTGTATTATATTTATGTAAACTTGAATAAGCTAATATTTTCAAAAGAAAAAGAAACTGATTTACTTTATATACATTTCACCATGAATGCTGATTTTAATTCTAAATTAGAGAGGAGAAAGATAAAGAAATGAGAAGAGAGAAAAGGCTGTAAAGTGAAAACCCTATGCATACCTTAAGAATGAGCATGGACATGATCATATTCTAGAAGGGTAATATTCCTGTTATTATTATGAATCTTAAAGTGTACATCACGCGGTGAACAAAAAAAAAAAAATACAAGAGAAACCAAAAGAAAAAAAGTGGGAAATTAAAAGAAAATTAAAAACAAAAACTACAAAGATGTTTGTAAAATTATAAAAAGAAATGGAGAGGCTTCTGATCATGTCTCTAAGTAATGAAAGCAACACTTTTCTTGCTTCCTTGAAGGCCTTTCGAGCTGCCCATTCAATCTTTGCCGTCGGATCAACTGAACACAACATTCATCAATCTCTTTCTCTTTTCTCTGAAAAAAAAGAGCAAATTAAACACTCTTCTGGTCTTTGTCAGTAGCTGGTGGGGTGGCATTGGAGGTTACCGAGTAATTTTTTTTTAACATAAATCTCTCTCAAGCAATTTCCACTGAAAAAGATTAAAAAAAAAAAAAGATAGAGAGAGAGAGAGAGAGAGAGAGAGAGAGAGAGAATATTTGAGAGGGATAGATTATTAGGGCATGTGTTTGTTTCTTGGCACTGCTCATTTTCGTTTCCCCTTACCCTTCTTATATAACCCTATCTCTTCTTCGTTTTCCCATTCCTCACCCCTTTCTTTTCTCTTTTCATTCTTTAATTTCCTTCCTTGGGATCTGATCTCCCTCTTCCCCTGCCGACAACTAGTGGACAAGTTATTGACTCTATAAGAGTTAGTTGTCGGGGGGTTTCAGCTCAATTCCCGAGGGTTATAACTTTTCATCACGCCCACACCTTTCTTGCTTTCTTTCTGTGTTTTTTTTGTCTGGTTCAATTGCTGTGCCTTGTTAAAGTTAAAAGAGAGTGAACAAAAAAGTTAGCTTTAAGTTGATCGGTGCAAATACACGTACGAGTCTGGTTTTCAATCAGATCTCTGAGGATTAACCAGTTTGAGTTGGATAGGGTACTATGGGGCTCTAGAGAATTATCAAGCTTGTGCTATCGTGAGCTCTCTTCCTCTTTCTTTGCTGTTTCCTTTTCAGTTTATTTGTTTTCTGAATGTTTTTTGAGTGATCATTTCCCTAAGGTTTCAGATAAATAGAAGATGCTTCTGCTATACTCTAAGCAATGAAATATGAAACTATACAAGATATGATGTCTTTCACTATTTGATCAGTTCTTGAAGATTGTTGCTTTTTAGCTCAACATGGCTTCAGTTTGATCTGTATGCTTTTTTAATTCCTATATATATATATATATATATATAATCTTGTTTCATAGATCCCAAGTATCGTCTCCTTTATTGGGTTGTTTCTATTACTTGGTGATATTTTATGCAAGGGGGCTTAACCGCTTAAGGTCTTTGTTTTTTCTTCATTATATTTCCTAGGTTTTTCAAGTTCTCTAGCTACATTTTCTTTTTCTTTGACATAAAGAACTGCTGTTTTTCTTCTCTTTCTGAAAATTTTTTTTTTTTGAGGTATCACAACCAGAGGATTAATCTTGTTTCCACATATCACATGTTCAACTTTTTTTTTTAGTTTTGAGATGGTTGAGTTTAGATCTCACTTTATATGAATTAGATGATAGTTCTAGTGTTATGGGGTACATGAAATTGTCATCTCGAAATTATTACAGAAGGAACGAAGAATCATTAAAAGTTTTATGCATCATTATTCTTTCTTCTACTACTTTTTTTTCTTCTTCTTCTTCTTATGAGTTATGAATATTAACTTTGAATATTACATGTAATATCATCTTACTTATGTTCTGTCGATTGTCGTTCTTAAACAATTACTCTTCTTATGCCTGTCTCATAAAGTAAAGATTTTAAATTTGATTCCCTATACCTATCCAGAATTCACTTTTATGAGTGGAGAAACACTTTATTGTTCATCTACTCTTCATTCATATAGCATATAGCTGAAATTCAAGAAAACTTGAGCTTTATATATCTTGCACATTTTATTAGTTAGGATTAAACTCATGAGTAAACAGCCATGGTTTTTATGAGTAGAGTAGTGTTTATATTTATTCTTCTCAATTTCTCATCAGTTTTATCCCTAGTTTTTGTATACTCTTTATGAGATTCTATTATGATCGAATGTCACATATTAATGGAACTAATTCTTTTCCTCTCACAATTGAGCAACCCAAAAAAAAAAAAACCATTTCTCCTTTATACAGTATCCAGAATTAGATTACAAGTTTTGAATCTGGAGCTAATGACCCTAAATCATATAGGAGAAAGGCGAAGATTGGATTAATGACTTAAAAGCTTTCCTGTTTATACCCTTCCAAGAGACTTTGTATCCTGGACCCCGATCTATCTGTAATACATTAATGCCCGTTTAGTCCATGTATGCATATGCAAGGGATATGCTTTTTCGGTGTAGCATAGAAAGCAGCATGGAGATTTTGTAGCCAACTTTTAGATATGGAGCTAAAACTTACAATATATTCTAAAATAGAAAGGTTAAGCCAAAAAAATGATAGCTCTTTCCGTCTGAGAAAACTTGTCTTAGAAGTGCATCTAACTTAATCATTATTAGATATAATGATTTGTTTTGTTACAGCTGGAGACAAAATCTTGTTTGGGTAGTAGAATGCATTAGGTTAAACCAATTCCCTCTTGAATTAGACCTTATCCAAATAATATATTTTTGCATCCACTCCTTTTTCTTGGAACTGTTATAGGCTATTTTCGGTTGTCCTAACATACATCATGTGGCAAAATAGTAATAATGCATGGTTTATGCATTTTGAATTTCCATGCTCAAAGAGATTTTCTTTTCGCCATAATCCTTTGCCTTCCACATGAAACATATGATGTTTGTTCATGTATGATCTGCACTACATACGCCAATAAGGGATGGAATTCAGCATGATTTTTTGTGTATACATATGTTTCATGCAAGGAAACCAAAAGTAGTGAGTAAGTGATAAATATATTTTTACTTGAAACAATAATTAATAGTGCTTTATTTGCTTCAAATGTGAAGACATTTATACTTCCCTTTAAGTGCTCTACTTGTGTAACAAATGTTCAGTTTGTCTCAATATAATAACTTTTGTATCCTGGTTAGGTGACTTGCACGGCCATATTTGATATGGATTGTCTATAACTTTGAGAAACATATAATCTCACAATATATCTTTATAATATGAATTTTTTTTCTTACTTTTTCTCTTTTTTTGTTTTCAAGTCTCCTTTTATTGTAAATTAGCTTCATACTATAACTTGTAAGTGAGAAGTCTCAATTAAATTTCTTTTAGTTCCAAAACACGCACCAAATCAAAGGTGTGTGATTTTTTTACCATTCATATTTCATCTGTGCTTCTTCTTATTCCCACTAGTATTTGGGATGGAGAACATATCAAACTGTAGTAGTGGATATACGTTCGATTGGAATTTAGTATCAAATTGTGTCATACACTTCCATGACAATTCTTCCATGATTCCTAACTTTTGAATTATCTATTTGTTGTAAATTTTACTTTTTTTGTGCTTGTATATCTTTATGAGCTCATATATGTTACTGATAATGTGCCATTTTAATATGTGCAGGTTTTGAGTCTTTGAAAGAATATGAATACCTTTACACACGTTCCCCCAGGCTTTAGGTTCCATCCCACAGATGAAGAACTTGTTGATTATTATCTCAGAAAAAAGGTTGCTTCAAAACGGATAGATCTGGATGTCATCAAAGATGTTGACCTCTATAAAATTGAACCATGGGATCTGCAAGGTATAAATATTCCCATTTTTTCTCACATTGTTTCTGGTACAGCATTTAAAAAAAAAACAAAACCCTTGCCTAAATTATTTAATCAACCATTGATATTGATTATTTTGGTTTGTTTGGATAAACAGAATTGTGCAGAATAGGAACTGAGGAGCAGAATGACTGGTACTTCTTTAGCCACAAAGATAAGAAGTATCCAACAGGTACTCGCACTAATAGAGCAACAAAAGCAGGATTTTGGAAAGCTACTGGAAGAGACAAGGGTATTTACACCAGGCATAGCCTCATTGGCATGAGAAAAACCCTAGTCTTCTACAAAGGACGAGCACCCAATGGGCTAAAATCTGATTGGATCATGCATGAGTATCGACTAGAAACAAATGAAAATGGAACTCCTCAGGTAAGTATATATATTTACTGTTTTATCTAGGTAAAAAAAGTTTTTGTTTACTTTAATTAGTAATTGATATATATTGTACATTATATTTACCATTTTATCTCTGTAATTAAAAAATGCTTGTGATTCCTGTCTTTTCCATAAGATATATATTTTTTAATTTCTATTTTATCAATTCTAAACCTTTTTTTTCTTAAGTAATGCTTGTAGGAAATCTGATAATTTATTCTTTTTCTAAGTTGAGAAACGTTTGGTGCAATTCCATGTGTGTACATTTTTATACACATGTACAACCATGCACGAAAATGAGATCTCCTTGAAGTTTTGCATTTCCATGGTATGACTAATTTGATGTTTTTGTTATTCCTGCAGGAAGAAGGATGGGTGGTTTGCAGGGTGTTCAAGAAGCGAATGACAACAGTGCAAAAAGTGGGTGAATATGAATCTTCATGTTGGTACGACGACCAGGTCTCATTCATGCAGGAACTTGATTCCCCAAGGCGAATTCCTCAGCCTTATGCATCATACCATCCCCATTATCCCTGCAAGCAGGAGCTTGAGTTGCAATACAATTTGCCTCATGACCCTTTGCTCCAGCTCCCTCAGTTAGAAAGTCCGAAAGTTCCACAATCTGCTGCTAGTGTAAACTGCAACTCAGCTCCTTATGGTTACGATAGGAACAATGGAAGCACATTGCAGTCCTCAACCCTAACACAAGAAGAGCACATGAACCCAGGGCATCAGCCAAATCTGAATTCGCTTTATAACAATAGTACTGAACAAGCTGTGGATCAAGTGACAGATTGGCGAGTTCTTGATAAATTTGTTGCCTCTCAGCTCAGTCATGAGGAAGCTTCCAAGGGAAACAACTACTCCAATGCAGCCAACAACTTTCAAATGGCTGAACAAATGAATTTTCTATCCAATGAATCCGGAAGGCCAGAATTTGTTCATCAGGAATATGCCTCCACATCCACTTTGAGTTGTCAAATTGATCTGTGGAAGTGAAAGCATATTCTAGCAATTATAGCATACATACTAATTATAGGAAGCACACTTATAAGAAAAGAAGTCTTTAATCCAGGTTGCTGTACATAATAAAACTATATAATGGTATTGTATTAGCTATGGGACTGCTGGTGTCCTTAATTTGTATTGATTAATACTAGGCATGGAGTTATTACTAGATTGAGCATTGCAAGTACAAATAAATTACTACTTTTAGGTGGACTATGGCTGAGTGCTCTTTGGGTCTGACTCGGCCTAATATTGAATGTATTGCAGCTCTTGATATACATATGAAGGGTGTCTTTATTGTAATCTATGTTTTCAAATTGATATAGCATTGCAAGTACTATTTCTCTTGTCATCCCCCCTTGCCATTTTTTTTTAATTTACCTTTTAATCTTGCTTTCACAAATTTTCAGATAAACAAAAGCTTAATCTTTTGGCTAAGAATCGTATATGCGGTAAGTGAATTAATTCAATCCCTTTTGATAAAAAATTTGATGCAGTAAGTGAAATATTTCAGCGAGGAGAGGAAAACAAGCTGCATTTTGTGAAAAAAAGAACAACATCCTACTTTGGGACCAATCATGCTGCAGATATGATAAATATATATATATATATATATATGCATAAGCTAAGAAGAATAGTAGTTTAATTTTACATCTCAGGCTAAAATGAATCTTATTTTAAGTTCATTCCTCAACGTTGAACTAATTAGTCGAATGAAGACAAGTTAAATGCCAGCAGCTCAGAATCACTAAAAAAGAGCAAAATGGCTTGCTAGCGCAGTCCTACTCTAATGCATGTAGTTAGTGACGAGATATAAATGGTCTATGCTGTAACCAAAGCAAACCACAAAAAAAAATAATGGTCATACACTACCCAAATATTTACCAACTGTTCATTAAAAAGGTTGCAGTTATAGGCTTACGGTTGAAAGCACCAAAACAAGAAGGATAATGGAGACCATCTACTACCAAATGTGAGATAAGGGAGGATGCATTTTAATGAAAAAAGCTTTTGTTACTTCCTAAACAAGGACAAAGAATTTAGATGCTAATATTAACTGTCATTCTCTGTTCACAAAATCATATCTTAATTTTTGTCTAAAAGTTGCAGAAGAGTACAAAAAGATTGACAAAAGTTCCTTTCACAAAAAATTTGTTGTTGGAATAATTTTTACTAACAGAATACCTTTGGTGTAACTACATACCTGTTCAAGAAGATGTTTTAAGACGAAGGCAGCCAGAAGTTCTATCTCCTTCAGGTTAGCAGACTCGTTAGATCCTTATGCAAAAAGTTGAACTTGATAATATATAGAGAGATAGGGAAGCATATATATAGGAACCTTCAGGCTGCAGCACTCTCATATGTCTCAAATTTCAGCAATATATTTAGACTGAAAATGCCTTGAAGAGACTGGATATTGACAGATCTTTGACATGGGAAATGTCTTTAAACTTTTGGCTCATCAGAGATTGACATAGATTTTCAGCCACGCAGCTCTGCTGCTCAGGCCTTCATGATGAGCTTCCAAGGTTGCAAAACATGAAGGAGCTAAAATTGTTCAAAGAATAGGCAGGGAGAGGGGTGGCAGCAATTGACCGCATGAAGTATGTTTTGAAATTTTACCAGCTTCGTTTAAATAGCAGGAGGAAGGGAAACAAACTTAAGGAATCTAGTAATAATGTATAAAAGGACTAACCAGCAAGAAAAGCAGTACAATTGTTTGGTTGTTATTCACTTGTAGAACATCCTTTTACTTGGGTTGAAGTCAAGCATGAAAATCCCTTTAAAGCAATGAAAATTTTCCAAGCGACATAATCATTGGGCGTGCTCTCATGGACTCATAATGGAACAAATCTAACTTGTAAAGAGGCATGCTTAGCCGAAGGATTCCTCATTGGAAAGAAGCAGATCGAAAGATAAAATGCTTTAGAAAGTGCTTCTTTCTGACTAAGTTTTACGTGAAATTTTAGTCTTTCCTCCTTAGGGTTTTATTTGGAGTCTTCTTGGTATATAATCATGGCTTCCTTTCCAAACAGAACATTTACCGTCCATTTTCTCTGAACCAAATGTGAGAATAAGAGAGAGAGAGAGAGAGAGAGAGAGAGAGAGAGAGAGAGAGAGAGAGAGGGTGGCCTCATTTCTGTGCCCACCAAAGCCCATAGCAAGCAGACCATGCGCACATTGATGCATATAGGTGTGACAGAATAATTAGGGTTCAATGTTAGAAATGTTGTTTGCAGGTTAAGTAAGATAACATCAATATTGATCATGTGAAAGCAAAATCTCCATGTGAGTCACCATTAATTAGCGTGCTTCATTAGTTTCCCAAATCCCAAACCTCCACATTTCCCGCAGTCCAGACCTTAATCCATTTTATGTTTCCATTAGCCATCATCTCCTTAGGATTGCTAACATGCTGTGAGAATAAACAATGTTTTAAAATGCTCTAAGCCCTAGTATTTTTCTTTTTCAATTTGATCTCTTGGACCACATTGTCTGAATCGCCCTTACTTTGGTGCTTGAGTAGGCTCATGATTTGAGTGGGTTTTCAAACCTGTGTAACTTAGCAATTCAGCTTACTCATTTTGTGTTGCTTTGACGCATTATTTACTGGAATAACCGAACCTTTAGTGATTGAACCTGTTAACATATATACACATAAAACAATATCATAACATGGTAAAATTTTGATAGCTGAACAAGTAGTATTTACATCTCACAAATTGTTGCAATACCTGAGTAACTATGGAGGTATACAGGGACGGAAATCCTATAATCCTTTTTAAATATATTATGATATTAAACAAAAATTTTAATATTTTTACATTTTACCCTCACTAAATTAAAAAAGGAAACACATAAAAGGAAAAATTTTAAAAATATTATAAAGTATAGATATACTTTAGTAAAAAAAATTGACTCATTTCAAAAGAAAAATAAAGTATCATATGTAAATATTAATAAATTTTAGCTTATAAGTAATTATTTTATGTAAGCCTCACTTAGCTAACTTAAGTCACAATCTAGTATTATTTTTCTTTCTTTTGTCTCCATTTTTCTATTCTCCTCTCTTTCCATTTGCAGACTTCAATTTTTTATTTATTTGAAATATCATTATATTATTGTAAAAGTGACAAAGTTAAGCATAAAATATTAAAATATTTGTAAAAAGAAAAAAAAAAGCTTAAACTAAAGCTAAATTAATCTTATATAGTAAAATATAGATAGCAAGTAAAACAAAACTATGACAAAATACTCAAGATAAAAAAATTTATTCTTAACATATCAAAGTACTTTCTTCTCTTGTTGTTTTTCTTTTATATTGATAATATGATAAGGTGTTTTTTTAACATTATTTAGAATTTATAATAATATGTATTTGATGTAAAATAATGTTGTAGAGATGTAACATATCAAACTTGTAGAAATATAATCTAACAAAATCTAAATTTAAAAAAAAAAAAAAACTACTATCGATTTTAAAATTATTTAAAAAGTTAAAAATTATATCAAAGTAGCTTGTTGTTGGTCCTATTTTGTATTTTCATATCTTATCTTATGTTTTAAAAACTATAAAGAAATTAAATTAGTATTTGATTTAATTTAGTCAAAGACAAATATTATTAATAAGAGAAAGTAAATTTTAAAAGAAATATATGAAATTGAATAAAGTTATATATCTTTTAATAATGTCAATAAAAAAAATCCTACATTTTCTACTTATGAAAACTATTTAACTCAATTTTATAGTACTATTTTCATTTGAAAAATGAAAATATTATGTATTTGTGTTTATTTGATATTTAAATTTTTTATGCATTTAATATTATAAGTTTTTGTTATATTTTTATTAATTTCTATTTAAACATTTTATATATTTGGTAGTGTAACAAATATTTCAAAATTTTTTATTAAAACTCTGTGTTACAATTAGAAAACATTATCTTTACGTTAAATAAAAAAATTTAAGTAAATATATTATATAATAAATTTGTCCCCGTTTAAAAAAAATCTTCGATCCGTCTCTCAAGGTGTAGAATTCCTTGTCATAATACAGCTACTCTGTTAGTAGCTACATTGGTATAGGCAGAACGTATGTGCTGGAATAAAATATGACAGCAATATATATTTTTCATCCTATGGTCTCCTGTGTTGTATGACAATCATAATTCTCTATGCTTGTTGAGATTAATGCTGTTCTCAGTGTATTGAAAAGAGTTGGAGCACACGGATAGTTTTGGGTGATAAGATTCGAGTTGAATGTCATACCATAGCTATAATGGGGGCAAACCCTGATAGGAAACACTTGAGAGTTAGCCATAAAGGGGACAAGCAATACTTTGTTCAATTATTGATGTTGAGCTCTTATTTGTTTGAGTTGCTGTCTGCTGGCCCACTAGAACCAAAGTTAAAAAAAAAGGAAGAAAAAGTAAAGTTCAAGCAACTTGATTGATTTCACTAACAAGTGATCTATGCTTGACTTGGGAGCAGAGATAGGCTTCTCCTCCTAGGTTATATCCACTGTCTTTTAAACTGAGAGGGAAAGCCTAGTTTTGGCTAATTAAACTGCATAATTTAGTGTTAGAAGACTCAGATGGGCAGTCAGAAGGTAGATTCTCTGTGGTGCTCCGCTTAAGATGACCATCCAACCTATACAAAAGAGGATAAGATGGAACAATTTTGGCTGTAGTGCAAGTAGTGCAAGGCCTAGTGATTGGTTTGCAGTTGCATGCACATGTTCATGTACATGATCTCTCCAGCTTTTCAGGATTAAGGTCCTGGATTCTCTCCCAATATTACACTGATTAGTTGCTCTGTTTTCAGAGCAGAGCAAAGTTTCAAATTGCAGTGTTTTCAAAGATATTTGATGCCAAACTGAATTTGCATGAAACTGAGCTCAAAATGAAAGTTAAGGGCTTTAGTGTGATAAATATAAGGTAAATAACTCAACCCAACATCAAATAAAAGTTGAAAGATAAAGTAGGGCTCTTGTCAGAAATGAAAAAAGAAGACTATTTCTAAATATGAAATATTTATTCTGCTAACATGTTTTGAACATCTTGAATAAAATGCACAATTACAAGTTACTAGGAACATTCAGATGGCGGTCATAAGGTAGATTCTCTCCATTGTTCCACTCAGATGAACATCCCGCAATCATAGAAAGGATGTGAAGGAACAAATTGACGACTGAGGAATGAGTGCCCAGGCAAAATGAATGCATGCTTGTGTTTATGAACATGTCAAGCATGATCCTTTGACCTTGTCAAACAATTTGTTTATGGACTCATTGGTTCAATAGGTATCACTCTTTGTGTCGTTTAATGGTGATTAGGCAATTTTATTGGGGAGGTCATGGCATAAAGACAGAGATGACACTTCATTCATAGATGATTCATAACTAATAAAAATTTGTTCTATACCTTACCAGATAATAAGTAAAAGGTGAAAAAAAAATTCAAAGTCAACTCAACCTTTAAGATTTTATTTAATTCGACTTCAATCAATAACAGGTAGCTAACATAATTTTAGCTCTTTGACCGTCTTCATGACTGGAGAAGTCTACTGTTCTGACAACTGGATGCAGAGTCAGATGCTTAGTCTTTATAAGAGTTTTTTTTGGCATCAATACGCCTTGGATTTCAAGGACCATCCAGGAAGCCATTAGCTGTAATGGCTTCCCAATATCAGAAATCATCTGAATATTTCAATTTATTAGACTGGTAAGTTTACTCCAAAATAGCTTATCCCAAAATGGAGTAACAACATAATTATCGCAAAGCCTAACTGGTATTCCAGGTTTGAAGTCAACTTGTCATGTTGTTGATAAAAATCATAAGCTTTTTCCTTTGAAACATCATTTGAAACAGCAAACATTAATCCACACTGTCACTCCACATAGCAACATAATTCTCTTGTACACATATTGTGAAAGGATGTCATTTATTATTGAGTGTCAGCCATGTTTGGATCAGCGTGGATCACCTAAAGCAAAGTGATTTTGGTAATTAAATTCAGCCAGAGCAGAAATATCAGAGGAAAAGCAACCATTGCTGCCGGCAATATTGCTGTTGAAACCAAGGCTCTCCGGCTCTTAAACTTATCACCTGTGACTACAGACTTATTGTTGGAACAATCTTGCTTTTCCAAAGGAGAACACTGTTAAAGTTGCTGATAAGTAGTTAGCTCAACCGGCAAAAGATTATCTTTTTCTTACATAAAATTTTGGGTTCGAATTTTATTAAGATTATTTTAAATGTATAAATTTAATTATTTATTTTAATTTTTTTGCACGATATCTTGTTTTAACCTAAAAAAGTAAACAATGTATTTATCATTAAATTTTTCATTAAAAAAAACACTGTAAATGTTGAGTACTAAAAATTAAAATAATGTTCATCAAACAGGAAGAATAAGATCATTACTCGCAGCGACTTCGGGCTTTAATTTCTGGATCATTTATCCGGCAAAAGACACAAAAACATTTCGAGAAAGATTGCAGATGGTAACATGGAGCTTTTGCCATTTACAAGTAGTAGTGGTTAGTTTGGTTTATTCCTTTGTTCTTACGAAGAGGAAATGTGGAGGGAAACAGGAAGTACTCGTTCGAATATTTTTGATGTAATTAAATTTGTTATATTATTAATTGAATCGAAATATTAATTTTAATAAAATTAAATTAAATTAAAATTTTTATTAAAATTTTTTAATAATAATTATAATAAATTTTTTTCGATTATAATTATAATAATTTTTATTTCTATTTTTTTATCTTTATCATTGTCGGCATCACAGTCAAAATGAAGCCAAAGTGTTCAAGGAGTAGGATGTCGCACGTTTAATATATGTTTGGTCCATTCTTATCCATTTGTTTTGCAGTGGGGGATAGGTTGGGAATATTAGCACACGTGTCTTTCTTTCTTCCTTGGTTATTGCTATTCCATCATCCACTACTCCGGAAAGGAACCAGCTTTGACCAGCATAAATCCTATTGGCCCACGCCTCCACTAAATGCAAGAATATGAAAATACAAATGAATTAATATTGTGGGTTCTGGCTGTCCACCCTCCAGGCCTATTAGTGGGCGAATATGGGTCTTAAGGGTCTCCCAGTTCCAGACGGAATTTATTGGGCAGAAGTTTGGGCCCATCCTGACGTAAGCCTCTGTTAGTGCAGTCTTAACTCTGAATATCCTAAAATCACATTTAGAAGGCAAAGCTCTAAATTCCGAACCAAACGACCCCTAATTCTTAACACCATTAACCTCTTCACCTACTTATTGTGTGGTTTCAGTCGTTCAGACACAACAAGAAGTTCCAGTTGCCCATGAAGCAGAGTTATAACTGCAAGAAGCTGGAAAAAGCATGTGGGGGTAACAATAACATATCCATATCCATTCCAAGCCTAACGTATCAATCTATAAATCTAGCTATCAGCTCCCTCTCGAACTCGGACATACGTTAATTTCAGAGGAGGCAAAAGCCAACGCAGATTCAGTTTGGAGCTTGGGAGAATGACACAAAATATGAGACACACACCAACACACCAAATTCAATATCAACTTTATCAATTTCTACCCAATCCCACCAGGGCACCAGCCATAACCATAAGAGAGAGAAGGTCAATCATATCCTTCACAAACAGTAACAAATAGCTTCTGCAGGCTTTATACAGAGGGAGACAGCTTTTCCTTTTTTCGTACATGTAGGCATGAATACATATGCTGGTATGTCTTCACTAACACAACTCAACATAACAGCTTCTCACCTATGATGGGTCATTAGTGAAATCAATTTATTAGTATGTGTGTATATAAAATTCAAAGCCAACACACATATGCACACGTAACAAGAAAGAAAGAATCAAATTAGTCTATAGACAATTAGATTTTTTTTTTTCTAAGTATATACTGAAAATAGAATTCTTAAACTTCACAAAAGGGATTAGAGTTGACATTTGTAAACTTTAAAGATTTTACAACGGGTGTGTGAGATACATTTTCATATACTACAATATTCTTTTTTGTCTCTTAATTTTTTTTTCAGGTTAATGTTCTAAATTATTTTGTTTGCCAATTGCCAATTTGGCATATATTATTTAGTGTATGCTAATGGAAAATTACTTAATAAACTAAAAACATAATAAGTTATAGCTGCATTGCATGCATGTTGATCATATATACCTCAAGATTCTCAAATTTAAATATAATTAATCTCCACAAATTATTTTTTTGAAACAAAACTAGTTAATGAATAATTTTGTGTAGCCTGTGATATTATGTTTTATTTAACTATTATTGACCTAATTTGGTAAGTAGAAAGTTTAATTAGCAACATATATATAGTAATTGTTTGAAAGTATTATATGTTTCCCAATCACCATGAGAGCAAGACTCTGATCATCCCCGTTCTATTGTTTACTCATAAATCTCGTTAAAATCTTCTGATTAAACCAATATTTTTATGGGCAATTCAATGCATAACATAAGACTAAAATTGATCAAAGTTAAGCCAGTTCTCGGTCTCCTGACCCCCAAAGTTAGCAACAGTAAGATTAATAAGAGTTAAACCAGCTTTTTTTATAAGTAGACCGATGTAGAGGACTAACAACTCGAGCCTTGTGCTCAAGCAGAACAAGAGCGCCAATTGTCAGAACTTCAGAATGTTGCGTCAGATTCTGGATCTAATCTGCCCTATCCCTACAAAATGCTGATGCATACACATATATTAAAGATTTAGGTCAGGCGATAGTTCAAGCCCTATATATGGTTTGATCTAGAGCATCCTGACACTACTCTCGTACATGAGTTGTTCTCCTTTCTCATCACTATTTGGATCAAATAAAGCACCAATTGGTTTAGGCCGGAAAACGAGTTGCATTTCTTCATAAAACTTACCAAAAATACACTATTAACATAGTTTGTATACTAGCTAGAATTAAACGATATCATTGCCTCTTAAGATAAAATCTTTTTTTTTGGCCAGCCAATACAAACTGAAAATGTGACTGATTGTTAATTTTAAGTAGGAGAGTAAAGAATGGACAGTATGGAAAGCAGATAATGTCAATTGTTTTATGTACTAAAGTACTTGAAGGAGGAAAAAAAGTTCCATGTTATACTGCTAGTGGATTTAATTTGTTTACGTTTTACATTAAGGCCGCAAGCGAAATAGCCTTTCAACTCTTTTCAAATTTGACTTTTGAGCAAAAGATCGCTTATTCAAGTGTGTGTGTGTCAGATTCTCAGGCTCATTTCCCTTTCAGCATGGTAAGGGGTATGGTTTAAATTTTGAATAGCTCATTTTGATCATGGCCTGTAAAAGGCCAAGAAAACTTTGCAAACCCCTCTTTTTTTCCTTTCTGATTTCAATTATACCATATTCCCACAACTCAATTAATGGTAATGTGTTGCATACGAGTTTATAAAGGCCCCTCATTCATTTTTCTGTCATGAAGATAGAAGGGTTAAAAAAATCATTGAGAATATTCAAAGGAGAGAATTGTTATTTGAGCTTTGAATAGTATATTACGAACTTATGTTTGATATATTATCAATTTATAGATTTTATTTATTAAGTGAATCAAATAATAAGATCTCGTTAACGAGAAAATTTTAAAAAATTTTAATTTATGTATATTTATTTTAAAGATTTATATTTATTTATTGATAAGATATTATCATTTGATTTATTAACGTATAAAATTTATACATTGATAATATATTGAATATAATCTCATATGTTATTACTAGTAATTATCAAAGCAAAGTTAAGATAGGTAGTTGGCAGAAAAGATAACAAAAGCCCGATTCTGGGTGAGAAAAGAGAGCTTGAAAAAGTTCTAACCAAATTAACAAACATAAGCCAGAAAGAAATAGAAATTTAGGAAAGGACAAAGGTTGTATCTGGGAGCAAAGTCTGTGGCCACTGGCAAATGGGCTTCGACTGACTTAAATACGCTTCTGTCTGCGTGTAAGTCGAGAGAAATTGAGTGGTCATTTCACCAAAAGTAACCTTTCAGCTCTAAATAAATACACATAACATTAAATTATGGTCTTTTTTAACTTTTTTTGTTTTGTATATATAGTGTAATGTACTTAATACTATGAAAGCAAAGCATGCTGGTTGATGATTGTGCTATGATGAATTTGATGATTCATGTTATGATGAATGAGTGAATGATTTCAGATGATGGATATGGATGGAGATGGGGACGGGGAGCCTTTACGAGGTGGAAGCGAGGAGTTGACAGGGGACAGAGCTGAGGGGTTTATTACCCGGATGGTACAAAGGCGCGTTAGGGTTTTTGGGTTCGGAAATTGAAGCAAAAAATATAAAATAATAGTTTTATCAGGAAAAGGAAGCAAACACTATGCAAACACAGCCTCTTAGCTGTTGAAAGCAACGGGTGAGTAAGTGAAAGCTATGTCACCCCATGCACACGTCCCTTTCTTGCTTCTCTCCCCCACATCTACCGCCTCAGCCCTTTCTCTCTCTCTCTCCTTTTCACTTGCACAAACACAAACTTTACCTTGGGAATGCCAACCACACATCTCATGAACTCATGATGTGTGTATGTCTTACATGTATGTATGATGCTATGATTTGGTATATGTCATGCATGTCTTAATACCCAAATTTACATGTTAGCTACAAACAAAACTAATACACAGAAGGCAAAGAGGGAAGGAGATTTCTCTCCGCTTTTATGTTTTTCCCCCTTCTCTGTTCCTTTTCTGCCGTCTTATATCTAGTAGACCAAGTAGATCATCTATCTTCTCTCTCTTTCTTTCCTCATTCTCTGTCTCTTTCTCTAACAACTCATAATCAAGAAAAGCAGATCCAAGGTGGTGGTTAAGCTGTCATTCTATCAATCCATCAATCAATCAAAAAGAGAGCAATCATCAATCAATTTTAAAAGAGAAAGGAAAGGGGAATCAAAGAAGATGTCCTCCTCTTCTACCTTGTCTTTGGACCACCTCCCTCCCTCCGAGCAGCTCTGCTATGTTCATTGCAACATTTGCGACACTGTTCTTGCGGTACCATTAACCAATGTTTGCCTTCATTGCTCATCCACTGCTTTCCCCTCTCACTTTCACTTTTCTTGGTTTAACCTTTTGTTCACCAATTAGGGTCTTATAGCTTAGGGTTTTCTTTTTCTTTCCTTTTTTATATCACCTTCTTGCTATATATGTCCCCTTCATAAGGATGATGTTTTTCACTTGGGATGTCTTTTGCGGATTCTTTTTTGTGCTATATAGGTCAGTGTTCCTTGCACAAGTTTGTTCAAGACTGTAACGGTTCGATGTGGACACTGCACCAATCACTTGCCAGTGAACATGCGTGGGTTGCTTCTGCCTTCAGCTAATCAGTTTCATTTGGCTCACAGTTTCTTCTCTCCTTCATATAATCTTCTGGTATAATGATATAAGCAAATTTTAGAGGACCATATATATATTTTTTGCTGATTAAGCAGCTAAACATTAGTACTACTTGTTATTCGTACTGGTATAGCATATCCAGAAATGAATTTTGTATTTTGAGCCTGGTTAATTTGATGTCTTTATTCCAGGAAGAGATCTCAAATCCTTCTCCAAACATTTTGGTCAATCAAACCAACACGACTGACTTCACCTTATCCACCCGTGGAGCAGCTGATGGGGTTCCAAAGCCCCCAGTAATCAACAGACGTGAGTGCCCAAAACTCTTATTCTTTGAATATTGTTTGTCTAAACTATTGAAACTGTTTTTGTCAAAGCCACTGTGCACTTGTTTTTTTCTTTCAAAGATTCTCTAAATTCTTTCACTTTATATTCCTGTTCAACATCCGGTATGTTTTCCAGGGTTATAAAGGAAAAATGGAGAGGCAGGGAATGATCATAACACTTGCAAAAGAAGGCAATGAAATCAGACCATTTCCATTATTTGCACTCTTTCTTGCAATCTTGAAGGTCATTTCACAAGGTGTTAGACAAGAAAGAGAAACCTTCTTTTTTCACCACTATAATAAGAACCCTCCAATGCCTGCCATTTCAGCCTTCTGTTTCAAAACCAGACGCCCTGATTTAGAAAAAAAAAAAAAATTTCTTATCTTTTCATTATAATTGGCAGCAAGAAAAAATGTTTCTTTAATGGTTGCAAAACTGCCCACAATTCTATAAAACTTGAGCACTATATCGCCATCGCCACGGAAAACCAAGATGACATCATAGTCCCTTTAAATTCTTGGTAATAATTGATCAAAGGCCTAGCCAAGTTTTAAAGGCAAGAAAATATCACTTAAGAGATGGGGCCTTTCATTGAGTGCAACAGTGCTTCAATCCCCCAATCGCAGATTTAGCCAGTAAAGAATGATAAAGCATTTTCTTCCCCCGGAAATTAAATGCAGATAGTAATAGTATAGTGAGAGAATCTTTAAGAAAACATTGAATAGTGAAAATTAGAAATGATGGTGAAGTGACAGTAGAGAAAAAGATAAAAAAGAAAGAGGCAGAACTCCAGTAAAAGTCAGTATAGTGATTTTAATATGTGTCTGTTCATGTTCAGCTCCGGAGAAGCGACAGAGAGTCCCCTCCGCGTACAACCGATTCATCAAGTAAGCAATCATTTAAGGCAATTTGATTTTTTGGCAATTTACGTCAAACACATTTTTTTGTATACATAAATACGTATTCATGTGTGGTTTTTGTTTTCTTGAAATATAAAGTTGGTAAATCATGTGAATTGGATGTGGTGAATGAATCTGTGCTGCAGGGACGAGATCCAACGCATCAAGGCAGGAAATCCTGATATAACTCACAGAAAAGCCTTCAGTGCAGCTGCAAAGAATGTAAGATCCAAGGCAAAAATCTTTTGGAGATATATGATTTTTGCTTTCTTTACCAAATTAGTTATTATATCACACACAAAAAAAGTTAGGGTTTCATTTAATTTTATCTTTTTTCTTGCTCTTCTCTTTTGCTGGGGTCCTTTGACTGATCCTATTTTGTTTTCTTTTTGTCAGTGGGCTCACTTCCCACATATTCACTTTGGCATCATGCCTGATCAGAATGCAAAGAAGACTAACGTGCGCCAGCAGGTGACTTTTGCACCCTTTCCTCCCATGACCAAAAACATTTGATAGACATTACTATTACTAAACTGATGGAAGTTTTATTTCGTTTTGAGTCTTTGTAGGAAGGAGAGGACGCTCTTCTGAAAGATGGGTTTTTTGCTTCAGCAAATGTGGGTGTCTCTCCTTACTAAGCAGTGAGCAATCAAGACTGCTATATTTTCCTTTGTTCTTCTCTAGCAATCTGCCATTAGGTCTCTCTCATCTCTATCTCTATCTCTAAGCGCAGTCTCAGTTGCAGCAAGCATATGTTTTGTAGTTGGTAGGAGACGAACTTGCTGGTCAAGATGCTGGTCAAGTTTGGCTACTAGTACTATTAATTACTTTCATAACCCATCTGCCACTGCTGGACCCCTTTTAATGTTCATAGTTTGAAATCTAGTACTAATATTTAAGCATGTACTCTCAGGAACAAAAAAAAAAAAAAATAAGCGTGTATTTTTAGTTTTAGATAATGTCCTGTGTCCACCTTTGCTTGAAAAAACATTACTCTTAATGTCATTTCTGATTGGTGAATCTTGCTAATCAACTACTACTAGTTTAAACTCTCTTATCTGTTCGACAATTTTAATTAATTAGTTTCTTCTTTCATGCATCACTCTTATCTTATGAGAAAAATAGTTGCTTTATATAGTTTTTAGATATAATAAATTTTCCATTTTATAACATAATAATATTATAATAATTCTTCCACTTTTGGTTGGTTGCGTGGTGGGAGGGCTTTCTCTCTAGTCGTGTTTAAGGATATAAATGATATATTAGTATTCGTAAATTATTTGGATTCCATTCGAATAAAATTTATATTCGATTTGATTATTATCGAATTAAGTTCGAATTCGAGTAACTTGATTCATCGATCGAACCGAGTTTCAGTATTTTTATACTCGATTCAAATAGTTCGCGAGCTTAATCTAACTTTTATATTTAAATACATTTTTATTATTTTAATTAATAATATATCTCAATTCGAGCTTGAGCTCGAGTTCGAACACAAATAATCGAATTTTTATTAAATATAAGAATCGAATTTATTTTTATTTATTAATCGAGTATAATCGAATGAATTTAAGTAACTTGATTTTTATCTTGAGTCAGTTAAAGCTAAAAAAATAAAACTCGATCAAGAGTTTATTTTATGCCATATATTAAATGCATATATCAATCAGAATTTCTAAGTTTTGGTGCGTCTAAAGATACATTACACCTTTGGCCAAAAAACAAAGATACATTTAAACAATTCTCTGTTTCATAGGTACACTGTAGTAGCAAGGGATAAAACTTGGGTGACGTTTCTGGTATGAAATTCATTCAATTCCCCCCATAAATTCTAAATGTGTGTTAATTAAAATGGCTGTTCAACATAAATTAGGTTGATTTTTTAACTTTAATTCCACAATATTAATGACAACTATTTTAACTTTAATTTCATTAGGATTTTAACATCTGTCTGACAGGCCAGCCCAGCCCTTTTATAATTGCTTGTTCCAACTAAGTGGGCTTTTGCAGGCAGGCAACCGTGGTGGAATATGAAGTCAGTTGTCCAAGCAAAAAAAAAAAATCGCACAGGCACAACAATCCGAAGGGGATTACAAGCCTTTGTTCAAATACCGGGGATGTGGAACACAATCATGCCAACAAAGTAGTGTTGGTGTTGTGAATAATTACGATTGCACTTATTTTTCAGTCCTACACACTGAATCCTGTAAAAATGATAAATAATTCCTTTTCTTCCCATGAATTGTATAATACAACCTATATATATTACCAAGCTATTCCAACAAAAAAAAAAAAAGAGGTTCAGCTTAAATTTTGATTCATAGGGTGAAGAGAATTTTTTGTTCATTAAAGTGTTTGTTGAACTTATTATGATGTTATTACCTTAAAACCTATCGATGCTTGACAGAAATGGAGTTATTTCGGAATAAGATGCTAGACGATGGCTCTCCAAAGAGAGCACCCCCACAATCTCAAAGTAAACTTTGTAAAGGGGTTTTTCTTTTCAACCTTCAAGTCGCTCCTCCCCACTTGCCCTACAAAGCAGAAAAGAAATGGAGTGAAAAAAGCTGCCTTTTCAACTCCAACATAACCCCAGTAGGCCAGTAGTTCCTATATCCAGCCTTTTCAATGTCTCTCTCAACTGAGAAAGGACATTAGACAATAATTTCACTGCAACTTGGGCCAGCAATTCCGTCCTTAATTAGCAACATTGAATGAGGCCTTTCGATAGATATCAGCGTTTGAATGTCTGAAAGTCTGACGTTTGCTTTTATCAGTTAATATGCTAGCATACAATGACCCGGAGTAATGATCTTCGTTCTTCTATTTGCATGTAGTTCAGATTATAGTCAACTTAATTCTGCTTAGTGTAAGTGAATAAGAAATCATGGGAACACTTCAAGTATTCAATAGGACTGTGTCACCCAAACACTTGGTTGCTAAATGGAGGTATATGTCATGACAAGCTTAATCACAATCTTAATCACCCAAACACTCCAATGTCATGACAAGCTTAATCACAATCTTAAGGCAAGCCAGCAAAAGCGACGAGACTGGAGATTTTTAATCAAAACCCAAAAAAGCTTGGGAAAGAGGAAGGGTTTAGCAGCATTTGATGCTTCCATTTGACAGAACACTGGCCAGAATGCCCCTTCAGTCTCAGTCTCGCAAATGGAATCTCTAATGGGCCAATGGATACGAGCAATTGAGCTGGCTTGGCAGAAGCAAAGCACGGAAAAAAAACCATATAACCTGAAGGAAGCATGATTTCCAGCTAGACTTGTCATCTTCTATCACGGATAGACCTAAAAATGGGACCAGCTGATCTTTCATTTTCCCTGGTTCGTGTCACTCTCAAGTTAAAAATCACGTTTGTTGAGTTACCATTCTTGTCCAATCTCATTAAAAACCACTCAAGCGTAAATGGACATTTAGACAAGGCCAAAAGTAAGAATTGACTAAATTTTAACCCTTCATTATGGAGTAACTACTTACAACTACTACACCAGTTATAGTTTAGTGTCTCTAAAACACATTTTTTATCATAGGTTCTTTGCATGAAATGGCATCGTTGACCTGCATACAAAACCTCAAATGAATGACTATATTGATGGACGATACTCACAGCATTACTACAACCACCAACCACAATCAAAAGGGGCGTCCAATGTGCAAATTACACACCCACCCATTCACAAACATATACATACATGCATACATACATAAGAGAAAAGAACTTAAGCACAAATGTGTGAAACTGGGCAGATATAGATGTCAATTGCAGAAAAGCATGAAGGAATAGATAAATCTAGACACGAGGTTAAATTGTATTGAAATTTGATGAATTGTCATCAGTACATAAATTATAGGTATTAAAAGAATGATATTCCCAATGAATTAAACAAGGAACCCCGGGTGCATTAACAACATTGTAAACAAAAAAATACATGTTAAAATCACCCAAGATTCATATCAACAAGACTACACTTACACACTTGCACACCTAAACACACAACCACAAACCTTTCTGACAAGAAGAGATACCCCAAAAGAAAACACCTAGCGGGAAAGGACAAGTAGTGCAGAGGCAACCATCAGCACCGTGAAGAAGAGTTTGTATCTACTGCCTGTGATTGATGTTGCCAAAGAGACATCCTGTGGCCTGAAAAACAAACCAAATAGAATCAGGACTAGCCATCGTCAATTTTTAGAGCTAACTTAAGAAGAAAACTTTTCACATAAGAGGACTCATTTTGCATACTTCTGCAATTTGCTGAGGGCACCACAATAGAGGGCATTGTCTGGCATAGGCAATTCAGTCTTGTTTGTAGCCTCTGGATTGACAACCCTGACATATGTTTCTTGGCCAAGATACCATGAGTCGAGGTTTTCTGTTCTAAGGTTCCAGACTCCAACATTGTCAAGTGATATCAAGATTGCTGTCCATGCACCAGGATAAACCTACAGAGACAGAGAGATTACATTTGAGCCTTCTTGACAAAAGAATCAGGTATCTCGTGAACTTCATCTCACATGAGGGATGAAAGTAGGCATTGTTGGTGGCAAGTCCAAGACCAGCAGATTAAGGTTTAATGCTTAATGCATAAATGTCATGACAAACTATGATGAACATAATCATTCATAAATGAATGGAGGAATTAAAGCTACCGAAAAACAGCAAACAACAACTTGATATATCCTGCAGGCATTGTCTGTATCCAACATCATGAGAAGCAAGGCACAACATTACAGAAAAGAAATACCAGAAACGTATTTTCAAATGCTGAAACCATTAAGGGAGGGAAAAGAAAGCAGTAGTTCAAATAAAATATTGTGTAAATGACAAAAATAACATGTTTCCCACTAAAATTCACAAGGGGAGCATCAACCTAAACCAGTTCAGCAGCAAATTATCAGTGCAAACTAGGATGTTTCCCATCAGTTATAATTACCTAAAATATTAATATAACAGTTGCACATAAACTCTACTCATTGAAAACAGCTCCAGCATAGCCATGTTTGTTTACTAGAAAATATCAAGTCAGAGAAGATAATACTAACTAACCAAAGTTTTAGAAGGAAGCATAACAAAACTAAAAGCACAAGTCTCCAATGACCTACCTGTGTTGTAGTGCGAGCAATGCCATCCCACTTGTTATATGTGCCCCTGCTATTCTCTGACCACTCACCATAATCCATTCTGCACCAATATAATTGAAGAGTTAGTGTTAAAATCATAGTGCATACGCATAAGATTATTCTTGATGATGTATATAGGAAACAAATTCCTACCCGACAACAAAAAAAGCATATCCACTCATGTGATAGCTCTGCACCTTGGTGTCATTGTTCTGTAGGATGACTTCCATAAATCCCCTATATGTTCCATTAATTACTGATGTTTCCATTTTAGGTGGCCCTGTAAGTGGTGTATTGGGAAAATCAAGCTTATATACTCCCTTAACCTTGAACTGGTCAGCAAGCCGGATTGGTGTAGCTGGATTGACAAACGATATCCCACTGAGTGTTGTTCGTCTTTTCCCATCAATAGTAACAGGTGGCTTGTTTTCCAACACAATAATTTCAGTCACATTGATTGAACCATATCTAAAAGATCCCTGTGGATTAGGGCGAGCACCACTGGCAGATACATTCCATCTGCATAATTTAAGCACAGAAAGTAAGAAAGCACGACCAACTAAACTATTCAAATAATTCCTTTTGCAACATTTGAAGATTACCGACAACTAAAATAATACTAAAATACATATCATTCACAATGATTTAGAATTCCATGATGTGTGCTTAACCACAATAAAAACCAACCTGATAGACCTTGCTTGGTTCATTGAAAAGGTTTTGTCATATTCATCCTGTGGTGGATCAGGGAGGGGACCAGCTGCCTTTCCTTTTGAATTTGAATAATGCAAAATGGCAACACCAGTAACTCGTTTCCACTGTGATTCATTCACAAACCTGGCACTTGCTACTATGTAGTAATCACTACTTGCATTCTGATCTGTAGTTAGCAGAAAAGAATAAGACTGTCCTACGTGTATGTCTAAGCTAGTGTAGTTCTGCTGCACTGTATATGATCCCTCGGTCTCTGCAAGAAGCACATTATGGCTCTGAATCCTGAAATTCAAGGAGGTCGATATTCCCACATTTGTCACTCGAAGGCGATAAGTTTTACCTGCCCAAAATAATAATGTAATGTTATCATTTAGGAGCTTGAAAAACTCACCATATACATAAAGGTAATAACTAATTCACGTTAGTTAGAAGTATGTATGTATGTATGTACCTAACTGACAGTTTGATGTACAAAATTTATGGGACAACATGTCTTTACAATGTGGTCATAAATCAGATGCATGCCAAAAATTGAAGGCCCAATGCTAGTTCAAAATTCACCATTAATTACACATGAAGTTAACACCAGTAATAACTAGGGAATTGGTAGTATGATTTGTGTATGAATAACTGAATATTCCCAAAGTGAAAGGTTGCATTCCATATGCAAAGCTCCATCCAGCAATTATAGTTAAGTAGATGCATTTTTTGGAAAGATCTAAGATAAAACTACATTATAATAAAGAGATGCTAATTACTTCCAAATTCTATCTCCCAGAATTAAGTCCATTTTTCAATCACCAAAACATCCTGTAATTACACAAGCAGTTGAACTCACATATTTAGAAATGAGTAGCAATTAGCAAATCATAAGTGAACAATGCCTTGCATTGCATGAAATAATCACCTGGGTGGACGTTAATTGTTTCATAATCAATGCCATCAGGTACCAGAGTATCATTATACCGGTAAGGGCCTTTGCCATTAATAAGAACTCCATCTGGCATCCCTAGATCTTTTCCAGCATCAAGTGCCTTTCTCAGAGCCTAGAATCCAAAAGGTGTCATCATTAGACACATTATATCTTACGCCCCAAATCCAACCTTAAAATGGAAAACAAAACTATATATCCAGTAACTTAACAACGCACTAACCGTGTGGTTGCGTGTGTACCAATCACCAATCAAAATTGTAATATCCCCGTCAGGTGTGTCAAAAGGAATAGGAATAATAGCTCTATTGTTTATAATAAAGCTGCCAAAACCACCAGCCGCTCTCTGGAAGTGCAGTGATGGGAAGTAGAAGAAACTCCCAATTTGGTCCTTCACCTGGAACTGGTAAGTCCAGTTCCACTTTGGAGGAATTGGACAATTAGTGCCAGGAAGCCCATCTTGCCATGAACTACGCCTCTGTTGAATCCCAGACCTATCTCACCCAACCGAAAAACACACAGTCAATCACTCTATCTTTGTACTATGATTTAGCTTAACAAAGATTACTGCAAAGTAAGATTCTACCAATGGATGAGTAAACCCTCGTCCAATTTGTTTCGAACATTGACAACGACATTGTTGTTAGTGGTTGCATTGATAGTGGGGCCAGGAAACTTGTTATTTATAGCAATTACCTACAAAGTAATGCAGACACAGAAAAGATTAATAGAACTCAAACAGCTCAACCACGTTACTACAAAGCTCACTTATATCTCAAACACTAAGCAAAATACAAGTAAAAAAAAGCTAATTTTTTGTAGATCTGAAGCTAAAAGTAGAAATTTTTAAGCAACGTAAAGGCAACTCATCTCTCACTTATGAAAGTTAAGAAGACCCACGTGAAAAAATGAACTGGAAATAGTAGTAAGAGCCTAAGAGGAAGTAGATATAGCAGCAAAAATGTAAAAGCAGACTAAAGAGATGTAAAAGAGCACACCTGTTGGGGAACACCCAAAGGAGAAGCAGTGATGTAAGACACCTCAAAATCATAGAAAACAAACGGATCTTCAGCAAAACACAAGCTCAAAAGCAGAGCAATGGGGACAAGAAACAGACCCAAGAACCTAATCAAAGACATTCTTCAAGGAAAAATAAAACTCTTTTTGGGTTTGTCTTACAAAATTTGTAGAGGGTACTCCTTGCTAAAACTTTACCGGGCTTTACATTATCTGACACGCAAAAGAAAGAGAAGAAGAAACCAGAGGCTCTAAAGATAGAAACTTTGAGAAGGAGAGAGAGGGACTAAAATTTAGCTTTATGAGTTGGCTTTTGTTAGAAAACTAAAAAAAAAAAGGGGGCGGAGCACTTTGGGATGGATGCGGTAAATGGGTGATCATAAGAGGAAGAGAGAGAAGAGTGGGTGACAGCCAGTAGCCAGTTAACGTAATAACGTGTTAAGACATGATAGATTTTCACACGCAGCCATAGCCCATACCCCACGGGGTTAACGATTACGCGTTGCTAAATTTGACGGATGTCGTGGGATGGTCGATGATGGAGTAACGTTCGGATCCTCTGAAAAGCAACACATGATCGCCAGCACATGATCACATCTAGCATGCGCCGCCCAACCACCCCCCCCCCAAGGAACTCAAATTTCTTTCGTTTGCTAGAAATTGCAGTACCTTCCTCCCTAACAACCGCTTGATATTTCGGTTTCACAGTTGCTTAAATATAGTTCTAATTACTCAAGAAGGATAATTTTTAGTAATAATTGCAGAGTTTACATGGGCAAAGATTAAATTAATTCGTCACTTTAAATAAAGATCTCAATGGATAAAATATTTATTATTATTTAAGTATTTGTATTTAATTATTTATTAAAATATTTAAATTCGATAATTATTTAAATATTTTTTTATTTTTATTACTCAAATTTTACTCATATAATATATAGAATATTCGTTAATAACTTGAAGGTACTTAATACTCATTTATTAAACTAAAGTTTAACCTTCATATTTAAAATTAATTTTAATACGTATTATTAAATTTTTTAAATTAATAAATTAAATTTAAAAATATAATCAAAATATTTAATAAATTAATTTAATTAATCATTACATTAATAATAAATAATTTATAAATAAATTATATATATCATATTAAATATATATTCTTTATAATAGAGTTGGATAGTATATATCTTAAAATTACTATTCAAGCCCTACTTGAACTAGTACCAGATAGTAATTTTATTGCTCAAAATTGATTATAGAATATCCTAATCTTACTTAACACAATCAAGTAGTTTCAGGATTCTCTTTATGAGATACCCATTGTCATCCTTAAATCTTAAGCATATAATTAAATTAGATAATTCGTGTATCATTGTATATGTTTTTTGTATAAAAGATAAATAAAATACAAAATATTATTATATCATAATTTATATAAAATTATATAACATAAAATATACATATTTTTATATTTATCAAACTCATATCATTTTTATTAAAATTTTAACTTATATTTTTTTATAATTTTATATTATATTTATATTCTATCGATATATCATACTTAAAATTATCACACAAATATATAACAAGCGATCTTATAATAAACAGATCATTATATACCGTTTAACAAAAAACAAATGAAGAAAGTAATACTAAATGGTGGAGTGGTGGGTTTTATTATTGGTCCTTAAACACTACTATTAGTTAAGTATTTGTCATAAATAAATAATATTGTTGATTAAAGATTTGTTTATAATCTCTACAATATTCATAGATATAATTCAATAAATTTTTTTTTTTTATAATGCTATATCCTTAAATTACTTTTTGTTATAACACGGAAGGGTCCTTTTTAGATCTCATGACCTACATGACAAGATGACAGGAGGACTTTTTGGTCGTTTTCCTGTATCAACATCAGAGATACTGTCATATTTTGGGCAACCAATGAGAAATATTTCAATGCCATGTGTATTTTTTTTTCCTTAACAAACAAAAAAGTAGTTTTCTTTGTCATTGTTTAGGGAAATATAACCAAAACAGAGAAAAATGTAACATCATGCATACGTATAGTCAGCAACAGCTTGGGTTGGGTTTTTCTTGCTTCAAATTTGATTCGATTTAATAAATTTAATATTTGATCTGATATTAAAATAATATTTTTATATTTAAATTTTATTCATATATGTTTAAATTTATAATTAATTTGATTTGATTTAAAATTAATAAAATACTAATTTTTAATATAAAATATTATTTAATATTATTTTTAAATATAAAATATATATAAATAAAATGTAAAATTAAATATAAACAAAAAATAATATATATCCAGTTGAATTGAAGTGAACTTGTATAAAATCTGCCATCGATTGAGTTAAGTTAAAATATTTAACTTAATTCAAAATTCGATTAAAAATATAAATATTATAAAATTAGGTCGAATCAAATCAAAATGTGATAGGTATGAATTGAATTGTCAGCTATATATATATATATATAGTTGTGTATGGATATATGTTAATATAAAAGGAGGTGTTAATATATTTATGTATGGAATGTGGTAGTCTATACATAGACAATTTCAACTTAAGTAATCATACAGTTTTATACAATTAGTTGTAATAATAAAGCTTTATTTATAAAGGGTTTCTTTTTATAAAATCATGAATGAAAGATTCATTTGAATTAGTGGGATGGCAAATTGAAGTGGTAAATCTTTTAGGTCACCTAACCCTAGGTCCAAAATCTAATATCATCATAAAAGAAGTTGGTTCCTGGACCTGTATGAACCGTTGTAATTACCTCTTATAAATGCGTTAAGCTAAAGAGTGTGTGGGTGGTTTCATATCACATGCTGTAATTATATAGAATTTTCTTTATATTTATATATTAAGGTGAGTGGTGAGTCCAAGCTTTTGTGATAACTACTCCCATCTAAATATAAATATAAAACTCATTTACCTGCTGCAGGAAAAAGAATGGCATATATGTACTTATAAAATCCATGATTTTAAGTCATTGAATTTTTTCCATGACCATTTCAATCCAACCCATATCAATAGAATTGGTTTTCATAAAGAAGTTGTATGAACCTGGAAGAAAAAGAGAGGGATTTCGTCTAGCTGGCAAATCACGTCCACTTTCCTCACCTGCAACCACATTCATGGCACATGGAAACTTGCTGTTGCACAAATAATAATAAATGAAAAGTTTTAAGACAAAGATATAAAATGATATCTTTTTCAAACAGACAAGAAAACTTATGCTTGGACTGTTGTTCAT
Source organism: Durio zibethinus (assembly GCF_002303985.1). Next base: position 3,011,463 of record NW_019167838.1, on the reverse strand, counting down.
GTGCCTTAATTTAGTTCAAAGTTATATACCCATAACATTTATATATAATCAATCAATTTGATTTCAGCTATGGAGACAGAATTGTAGCTAGCTTCAAGTTTGTACAAACGTGAAAGGCAGCTATAATTTCTTTATTATTTTATGTTCAAAAATATCATAATTAAAACTGAATAAAAAATCCAATTTAAATGAATTTATGATTCAACTGGATGGTTTTTTTATATACAATGCCTCATATGTTTACCTCGATTACAAGAAATTTTTTTTGGAAATCATTTGTATATATATTTTCATTTTACTTCATTGTTACCTCTTTATTTTATTTGGGTTTTTCATGGCCCTAAAAGAAGTTTTGTTAAAATAAAACAAATTAAACGATTTACCGAAGTTATGAGATAGAGATAGAACTTATACAGCTAGTTATTAGACCGTGAAGAATGCAATTGGCTGGGTCTAACACAATGAGGTGGCTCTCAAAGCCCAACGAAGCCCCAAATGGTTCGATTCTTTGGTGTCCAATTACCAGCCCATGGCCTAGACTTCAAATTTCCACTGGTGTTTGATTTCTTCCATTGGTGTTTGATTTCCATACTAACATTTCAAAGTGCACATAATTCACACCCTTACCTAAGAGAATTAGTATTGGAGAGAAAAGATCCTACATCTAAAAGCCAATGATTGAATTATGACTTTATAAGTAAGGGTCATCCTCCTGTATCGAGACATATTTTTTTCAAATAATAAAACTGTGAAAGAAGTTAGGCCAGTTTGAGCAGACAATACTTTATAACAGGTAAATTCCAATTATCATTGCATCAATTATAATGCTAATAAATAATGCTATAGTATATAACATGTAAATATTGAATTTTATCAACTACAACTAGGAAGTTATCTATTGATTAAGTTGTTATGGGCTAAACAATTGCACATTTGATAACAAGAACAAACCCCCTTTGGGGGCTTAAAATTGGAATTGATAAGACCCAGTTGGCAGATTTAAGCAGAAGTTGAGACATTTCGTTACAAATTCAAAGAACTTCAAATCCCCAAGATACCGAAAACAATTTGCAATTTATGATCTTAAACAAAAAAAAGAAGACAAGAAAACAATGTGCAATTTCCAATCTTCATCGATGAGGCACCGGCAGATGCATGCAGATTGCAGATTGATACTTCACTCAGGTTCTCTTTGCAGTTACAAATGTCTGTTTGCACATTTGTTTCATATTAACTCTTCCCTAGCGAGATCTAATTCATTCCATTTCCAGTCAAATTGATGAGATGACATGATTTGATTGAAGAGAGGAACCAAAATTAATCAATGGTGAGGTTCCGATTACCACATGATTTCTTTTTGGTCCTTTAGAAGTTCTTATCATTTATTTGGATAGGGCCGAATGAATGCAGAGTTCATTTGCCAGATCTTAAGTGAGGCGGTAACACTGGCATTAGTAGCATTGTTAAATAAAAACACTTTAGCAGCTTCATAGATTGCTTTTGTCGGATAAAGACGAGATGTGATGACTGTCCTTCCGCCTTGAGCAAAGCTTTCAATTATCGAATGATCCACCTGGAAAACAATGCATTTTCATATTTATTGATCCTCATAGTAAGGCAATTTGTTTACTTACATATATACAGCAATAAGAGGAGGAAACAAGATAAACACTTGAACTCACCAATACTCTGAGGGATAAGTTTTCGCCTTTTAGAACTGGAAGGAAGCTCCCATAAATTTGTTTATTAACATCCGACGCTGCGGATGATCTGAAAGAATAGAATATGGTAAGTCCTAGCTATCTGATAAATAGACTAAAGTTAAGAGAGAACAGCTGAGGTTTATACATACCGGGATTGATCATTGCAGAAGGAAGTCTTGAGATTGCCATCAGATCCTTTGGTAATGTAGAAGTATACCGGAGTCTGCTCACTGAGGCTCTCATCTGCAAGCACCAGAAGACCAAATGGTCCCAATGCCCCACGTTCTGCAGCTCCTCCACTCGCACTGCAGCTGAATGTTATGTTGGACCCTGTTGCTTTCTTCAAAAGCTCTTTATCTATCTCAAACTCGGCTAAAATATCCAACTGTCACATGACCAGGCATCTACTTATCAACTAACAGGATCTTGGTCTACAAATTATCATTAGCATACATGTTCTAAAAGAAAAAGACAAACCTGTGTGGCTGGACCAACATCTAGAGGAACAACTGATCCTGGCAGGAGTGACACCTGGTTAAATTCATTGCTTTTCAACCTTAAACTCTCTATTTCTTCCACTGGCCATTGAAGCAAATGAGTACCAGTCTTCTTGTCAAACAAAATCGTCCTTGGGATGCTCTGTAAGTAAAATATCGCATTAGAAACATTTTAATCGGTTAAAGAAACTGAAGAAATCTGACCATTAAATAATGTTTATGGTTCAATGAAACAGAAAAATTACCTGGACAGATGCCCATCCTTTCTTCATATCAGCGGCTTCACTATCAGATTCTCCAATCCAACCCCACAACACTCTTCTGTTTTTGTTCTGATCATAGAAAGTCTTGGCAGCATAGTATATTCCATAATCATACCTTATTCCAATGCCAACATCAATTTCAGGTTGGTCAGGAATCCATGTACCATTCTTCTCATGATATGTCCCAATAGCATAGTAGTCATGCCTGTCATCATCGAGGCTTACCTTGACCACATGCTTCACTCCAGGTCCATTTACGGATGTGTCCAAGCCATTTTCTTCTGTTTTTGACACAGGAAAGAAGTCAACACATTCCCACATGCCAGTGCCGGGCACAGCATGAAGTACCCCATCTAACTTCTCGTAGTTTATGAAGTCCTTGGTATCATATATCAAAGCTATGCCAGTTTTATTTATCTTGGACCCTATGGTAATGCGCCACTTCCCTTCAGAGGTCAACCAGGCTGTAGTTGGGTCACGGAAATCCTTCTTATAGGTGCCTGGTGGTGGAACTAGAACAGGGTTCCCAGGATACTTGACCCAATGGACGAGGAGAGGGTCAGAGTGGTCAGCAGGGTAAGCAAGGTTTTGAACTTGAACAGCCTCCACGGTCGATCCTGTGTAGAGCATTACAATTTTTCCATTAGGGAGAATTGTGGCAGAACCAGTCCAGACGCCATTTTGATCGTACCATTGGTCAGCAACCATTGCTAATGGGAGGTGAAGCCAATGGATCAAGTCCTTGGATACTGCATGACCCCAAACTATATCACCCCACACGGCAGCATTGGGGTTGTATTGGTAGAAGAAATGGTACCATCCCTTGTAGAACATTGGTCCTGTTATTTGGCAATGGAATTTTAGAAAATCATAACACGATCCATTTCAGAATATATATATATATATATATATATATATATTCAGAGGAAATTCTTATTGACAACTTGACCAAGTTGCCATATTATATACGACTTGCCAAAATCCTTGAAGTCTAAGGATTTGAACGTTGTTTAAAGGCACAACAAGCTCGGTTGTCAACTATGTTGTAAGAAGATGGGGACAAGAACCTCATTTTTCTGCCCTGCCTTTTTTTGACAAATTCATTCAAAAATAAAAAAGCTAAAATCCCACAGACTTTTCTATATTTTTAATAGTAACTTTTAAACCAGTCAGTCATGTGCAATTGATTATTGCCTCACAAATTCGAAGAGTTAACTTCTAATTTTTATTTTTTAATTGAAAATTTCATTTGTTATATGTTTTTATCAATGTTCTTTAGTAGTAATATATATTTCATATATTAATAATGAATGTATTAGATGAAAAAAAAGTGCTCCAAAATTCATTGAAAAATTGGGTCCATCAAAAGAATTATTAAGAATATTTTCGAATGTGATTTTGACTAATCAATCTTTTTTCTTTTTTTTTTTTTTGTCAATTGGATTGTCTAGTCAATCAAATACTACAGTTAATCAAATAGGGGCAAAAAGTTCTTTTTTAAGTTTTAAACCTCAAATATGACGTAACTTTAAGGTTTTTCTTTTATAAAAGTTTGGGAATACCAAATCATATAATGATTAAGAGATATGCTGTAAGTGAAAAAAAAACGAGGCTTACCGTTAGGATCTGAAGCAGAACCAACCAGATTCCCACGCCATAGCAAGAACGTAAAAGCGCCCAGCCGTACAAAAAATTCAAGATATACAAAAATCAGCATATAAATGTAAGTAGTAAAGTGAAATTTTAATTTAATTAAATTATATAATTATTTTTAAAAAAGATGACGACTTTGAATCTTCGCTTCCATAAAATAATGCACTACCATAATCCTTCCTTCCCATGAATTATTGTATATAATAAATGATACTGTATAATATTTGATCTACCCTTTTGAGATACTATAAGAAATACGTATTTCTTTTTGTTCTCACTTCTTTTCTGCTTGCTCAGTAATGATGATATGATACTGTTGAATTATACACTTTCATTGTGTAGATGAAAATGAAAGGAACAGTGAATTAAAAAAAAATGAAAGGAAAGGAAAGGAATATTTTTTCCTTACCATTCATCCAATTCTTTTCTGGTTGAAAATGAAAAGATGTTCTTTGCCATGACAACATGCTATTATTCCATGGATACGCCGGTAAATTCCCGTTAACGTTGGCGGAAAGCCTGTTGGATTTCTCCGATACTCCGGCAGCCGGGCCACGTGACACCGGCTGCAAAGGTTCGGGTTTTTTGGAGCTCGATGAAGCCAATGAACCATGTTGATTTTCATGTACATGACCATTATCTGACCCATTGTTTCCTATCAACAATGCTGCAAACAAGCCAACCGCTAACAACCCAAAAAAGATTGTAAGATGCTCTTTGATGGGTTTCCGGTGAGTTATCTGAGGCCCTGTTGGATAAGACCCATCAGAGCTGGAGACTGGAAGGAATGGATTTGTATCCACCATTGTTTGTAATTGGGATACAAGAAAAAGAGAGAATATTTGGAGAGAACGGAGGAGAGAGTGCTATGTTTCAAGACTTGAGTTCTCATTTGTATATATGGGCAGTGCTTCGCTGGCCAAACAAGGTGGGTGGTTCATCTGATTGGCTAGGACCAGGAAAATAAAAGAAAAAAAGGGAAAATTTACCAAATAATTTGATTTATCTGAAACAAGACAAATGTAACTGCCATGTATTAGCTGTTATTCATTATATTAACTGTAAGATCATCATGTCCTCCATGCAATAGTTGTAGAAAAGACAGAAATTGGGGACAAGTCTCGTGTATTTTGTTTTACAATTCAGAGGGTAATGATTTTTTTAAAAAATTTTTTTATGATTTGCACAGAGAATTTTTTATGCTACCAGTCTGTTTGACCAATAGGAAAATTAGAAGATTTGGCTTTTTCCCAATAATTGCGTATTATGGAGATATGTATCAATAGTGTAGAAAAGAATTGATTTTGTAAAATAATCTGAGCTAATGCAATTCTATTTGGGGTAATAATGACAGCAAGGCTTAAACTTTGTGGTAATTAGTTGGGTTAATAAGTGGCAGCTGATGTCTGAACTTTATAAATCCTAAGTAATTCCTTTAATAAATCAAATAATTTCTCAAATATTAAAGGAAATAAAATTGTAATCAAATTAATCTCACTGTCGACACTTAAAAAATTCAGACTAATTACATTATCATCCTAAAAGCATTTTGCATTCGAATTGTCTTTAAAGTTAAAAAAAAAATGAAATTAACCAATTAATTTGACAACTGACTATTGTGATGATCGGCAGCAAGCGATGGACAAGGACTCCACCAAGGCAAAAGAAGGAACGAAAGAGGAAGATAAAATGAAAGACATGATTTAAAGTAATTTAACAAAGAATTTTTCTAGATAGGTTAGGTATTTAGTCTAAGGAGAAGTAAAATCTAGACTTGGTCCGGCAATTATTCACATAAACTAGAATTAATGACAAAGTGCTGATTAGGATTTGAAACCAGATGGTTCATCCACAGCCACCAGTTTCTTTAACAATTCTAGCAACAGAAAAAAGCAATTGCCAACACAAAAAGCTGTGGCAAAAATTGATCTCTGACATAAATTGATTGGACCAGCTGGTTCTTTTCCACATGCAAAGTAATTGTTTCAGTCGTATTGGTCTTTTCTCATGTACTTTTCATTGTTTTTATTTAGATAAAAACACAGCAATTAATACAAAAACCTCAACCAAAATAAACAAGCTGACCCCAGATCGCATGTTCCTCAAAAAAAAAAAAAAAAATGCCGGCTCTGCATGTTTCCACATGCAAGATTCACATGCATTTTGGACTCCGAGGAACAAGAGAAGAGAATGAATAATGATAGTTTAAATTTAAGAAATTTCTTGAAAATTTTAGATCACCGGTTTGTCGTAAATGTGGGCCAATGGGATCGAGTGGATGGTGGCAATCAAAATCTAGTTCTATATGTGAATGATTTTGCTAACATTATTGAAATAGGGCATGGTTACTTGGTGGAGGTGGAGAGACCTACTTAGGTTTTTGCCCTAGCTAGATTACATGTTTCATTGGTGGGGAAATAAAATTGGCGGTTATAATTGAAATGAATTGCTAGCATGACATTACCATTGCTTATCCCGATGAATTATTGAGGCTGACGTGTTTACTTTTGGTAAAGATACCAGGCTTTTCAATAAGATTCGAGCACAATCAAATTTTCAATTTTTAGTAACACATGTTTGCTTCAAAATCTTTTAATTTTTTTAATTCAAAATTTAATTGAATTAATTAATTCACTTATCGATAACATTCAATAAATTTAAATTTAAAAATTAATTTATAAAATTATTAAAAACATCTAATAAATTTAAATTTTAAATTTTAACACTTATAATTTTTACATTTATCCTCTATTATTGAAAAAAAAAAAACCTTAAACTTGATTTAGCGGTCTTAAAAATGTCAAAAAGTTCAAGGTTCAAATATCTATCCACTGCCTTAACATGATTTCCTCTCTTTACCTAAATTACTTGATTATAGTCTCTAATAAATCTTAATAACGTGATAATAATGACATCAATATATATAAAGGATTTTACTAATGGGCACTAAATAATATATTAATTAATCTTACAGTATGATTTGATAACACTCATTAGCAAAATCCATATATATAAAATTTCAATAATTCTCTCCTTGTGTTAATGTTACTATGAATAAAAAAAAAAAATTGCTATGCTTTATGTTGTATCGACTAGTCTAATTAATGCCGACATGGGTTTGTCAAGTAAAAGTAAACAATGGAACGGAGCAAATGTTTTATGTTTTATGTTGAATCCATGACTTTCATTTTCTTAAAGGAGGGGATCTCCAATGTCAGGGGAAAGGGAAGAGGTGATGGGGTACAACATGGCAGTGGCACCTTCCCTTTTTTTTTTTTTTCCTTAAAGGGAAAACTGGTCGGATACGGATCTGGATAAGGCGATAGCCTATCTAAAACACGAATACTGATCAAAGTTCAAACCAAAAACTCTTCCTTTACCATCTAGAAAGTTAAAAAGAAAGGTGACTGCCACTCAGCTCCTCTAGCAGGCAGAAGGCTGTACCAAGGTTCTAGCCTTTAGCTCTAGGTAATGGACTTTCTATGCAGGCTGTCAATTTCTTGGGCTTGAATGACACTAAAGCTTATTTCAAAAGTAGATTTCAAAGTTAGGGCTCAACCACCACTAAAGCCTAGCCCTATTTTTTCCCAAACTCCAAATGACAGAGTCAGTGCTTCCATTGGCTTGGAGCTTTAAATAAAGGCTCTGGTAAACTTACGTTAGGCTGAATAAATTAGGTTAGGTTTCCAAGTGAAAGCAAGCAACAATAACAGACTAGCTAGCTATAGCCAACTTCATAGCTATACTATATGAAAGACTGGAGCACCTGGCTGATCAAGCAGAACTCAATAACCTAGGTTGTTCAAAACGAAACAATAATAGGCTAAAGGGTTTGCAAAAATGAAACCATAATAGCATAAACGTAACAGTACTGTGAAAAGGAAAGCTTTGCCATGGAATTGAATGCAATTTTTGGAAAGCAAGTGAAAGGGTTACCACGTGCAACGGCGGCAGGGCAACATCAGCATTGTGTTCATGGATAACAGAAAAAAATGGAGGATTGACATCAAGCTTTAAAGACCAACTTTAAGTACTCCGCAAGAAAAAAAAAAGTGTTGCTAACATGGTGGAGTTGGTATCATTGCCATAAGAGATGTGCATTGAAATGGACAAGCCACTTTAGACATTTGGAGGTGGCCAAATCTTGTCCAGTAATTCCTCAACTCGCTTTGCTTGATTAATATATCCATCCAGTCCAGCAGCCAGAAGCTCCACAGATGCGGGTCCCATAGCTGATGAAAGGCTTAATTGGTCCCACTTTGTGAGCTTAACGTAGAGACAAATATCAGTCAACAAACAGTTCATGGTTTTTATAAACAGAAAGACCTTGTTATGCATGCTTGTGCTTGTCACTTGAATATGGGAAGAATGAAGATAATGGAGAATATTTCTCAAAGAAGGGAAATTTTTTATGAAAAGGAAAGAAAGTGCCTAAACTTGATGGCTTCTAGGTAGCAAATGTAAAGAGGTGACTTGCTTTCCTTACAATGAAATGACTTGCTATCAAAAGGGTACTGCAATAAGCAAGTATAACCAGATTAGCAATGAAATGACAAATACTTTCTTGATATGTAAAGTCTATCCACGGGGCACTGAAAGGATAGGTTCAACCTAAACATTCATAACCTGTAAATACAGGCTCATATCAAAGGCCTAACTCCAAAACCATGCCCATGTCTATACAGGCTGTTTCCACATAGCAAAAGTATTAGAACCTATCAAAGGAGTGATTGAATTTCGTAATGTAAGACCATGGATGTAATGACCTCGTTAAATCACTAAGTCCACATCATTTGCATTTTCTCATTATTATGTGCTCTGGGTTTTGATTTCCTTTTCCCCTGCTTTTCTGAGCTGACAACTGAAAATATGGAAAGAGTGCATACCTCTTCAGCAGTGAAATTTAAGTTGGCAGCAGACTGCGGGGACAGCCTCCTAACATAAGAGTACTTCTCATCAGGAGCAGTGATTGATTCTTTGAGTGATTGCAATACCTTCAAGGGTGCAATGATATAGTCAACCCTGAAAGAAAAAAAAATCCACAGGTTTAAGAAAAAAAGATCAATATTTGATTCTTAATTTGTAATTATTTCCAATTAAATTGATAATAGTTGTGTCATATGATACCCCAGCAGACTGAATAAATCCTGCTTGTTACGAACTGCTGCCGCCATAAGCTTTGATTTATGTCCATATTTGTGAATATAGTTATAAGCTTTTGTCACCTGCAGCAACAAATGACGGTACATTGAGTTCAAGCCTTTTTGTGTTATTACAGACAAATTAAATATAATGGTATACCAAATAAAGATCATATTATTGGTGAAATGTTCTTTCATAGATTACAAATTATCGATAAACGGTATCCTAGAATTATTAAAAAGGAGACAAGAAAAAAGAAAAGGCAAGTGTAACAATGATCACATGACATTATTCCTAAGTCTTTCAGAATTTATGCAGATCCCAGGTTCACAGCAACTTACTTACAAGAGATGCTGGATGGAAAGAAAGGAAAAGAGAAAAAAGGTAACACCAAGAATCATAAGTTTAATATGGTAAAAAGAAGAATCTCTTATTTTCGTTGGAAAATTCCTAAGAAGATGCTCAACAGTCAAAAGCAACAGATAGACTTCAATGCACTCCAGAACATTAGAGCCGACATTGCTTCTCACAATAACAATTCACTAATACTCAATGTCTCAACCAAAAACCTATAAGCTACAAGAAAGCTAAGTCTAAACTCTAATAAAAGCTGTTTAACTAACCAGGGCCAACCCAGGATCCTCTCCTCTTTGAATAGCAGCTTCAATCTCAGGGTCTCCAGAATGATTGCGTGCCCAATCCTGAAGAAAGAAAAAACATGTTTTAAGGATAACAAAATATCATGGTTTGCAGAATAAAGTCACCAAAATAGGTATTTTGGGAAAAAAATTTACCCGAACACGGCCAACAAAAATCTGAATAACAGAAGCACCAGCTTGGGCTGCAGCTGCAGCTTGAGCAAAGCTGAAGAAATATGCCAAAACAAGCAATGATTAGAAGGGAAAAAAAAAAAAAAGAGGACGAAAGAAAAGTCTTCCAAGTGAGGTTATTCTTTCTCTTACAAAATAGCATGTGCAGAAATTTCCTTAAATTGTTATAATCAAGCAACATCATCGTCTACATAATCACATACCTGTAAACAAAAGTCAAATGTGTTTGTATACCCTCAGATTCGAGCAATCTCGAGGCCTCTATTCCCTGTAAAACCAACATGCAATACCAAGAATTGCTAACTTTTATGTTCCAACTTCCAACACTATTAAGTCTAATAACTTTACAAGTGTGTACACACACATTTCATCAGAGGGACTCACTTGCCAAGTTGAAGGTATTTTAAACAATAAACGCTCTGGAGGAACATCAATGTCATCATACAACTTCAGCAAGTCGTGCACCTGCACATTTCAATAAGCTTTTAGCAATATCAGAAATAAAAAAACAGGGAAAATAAGCTACTAAAACACATAAAAGGAAAATAGTATTTTTAGTACCAACAAAGTGCAAGGGTTTAGAAGGCAATTCTATTCATCCTATATAGAATATATAGTTTGTTTCAATAAGCAGCATAAAAATCCCTATAACCATCATACTTGTTAAATATAATGATGTATAACAGATATTGAGTCTTTCACTACATTTCTCATTCCAAAAGCCTAGTGAAGAACCTCAAGTCCACATAAAATAAGCAAAAATTCAGGGACAAGGAATGAATAGTTCATTGCATCGTTGTGTATATTCAATTTAAATTTTCAACATTGATGCTTATGTGTAATACCCTAGACAATTTTCAACAGTTAAAATTGGCAGTGATTGAGATACCAAACAACAGAATCATACAACAAAATAAAAAAAATTCAGTAAGAAGCACATATGGACATATGAGAAAAGCCGATACCCTCCTAATAATGCCATGTGTGTCATAAGCCAGACGTGCATCCACTTCTGTTGAAACTCGACCAGGAACTAGCTTTGCCAAGTCACCACCAACATTTACCAAAGCCTTCACTTGATGAACAACCAAACAAATTACCGATCCAATTCCCTTTTTTTTTTTCATCTTTGACAATGCAAATGAATAATAGATAGCATAAAGCCAAAAATCTCAGGCATTATTATTTAACACTTCAGGGTATAAGAGTAACCTTGTTAACGAAACAAGACGACCTCAGTTCAGGATTGTCCAGCCCAGAACAACTTGAATCAGCCAAAGCCATATCCACAGCATTCTAAACCCAAAAGCAAAGAAATGTAAATTATATGTATATGGAAAAAGATTTTAAGCACATTTATTTTACATGAGAATTCTTACTCTAAAAATGGTATCGGGAAGGCTCAATATACCCAACAGCAGAGAAGAGCTAACAGTTGCAGCAGTTGGTGGAAACCTATGAATTTCAATTAATTAGTATAAAAAAACTCAGCCTTTACAGTAAAATTTTCATAAAGAAACTAAGAAGAAAACAATCTTTACTTTTCAAAATCATCAAAGATCACAGTGTCAGGAACTATCTCACTGAAAGTAGACACAGCATCCAGTTCAGTACTCAACCCTGAATTTTTCCAAAAAAAATTAAAAACCAAATAAATAACACATTGAACCATCAAAAGATCTAAAAGGAAAAGAGAGGTAAATACCAATGTCAAGAGAAGAAGAGAAGCCCGAGGAGGCACGAATAATTGGAAAAGATCTGTTGAACTTGAAATGCAGAGCAGAACAAGAAGACCCATTTGCAAATCTCAATCTAGATTTTGGCAAAGAAGAAGAAGAGGGAAATGAAGAAGACGGAGATTGCAAGGAGAGCGACATTTTTTTTTTCTTTCGTCTTTGTGAGATAGAGAGGTGCGAAGAACTCTATTTTTTGTTATATATATATATATATATATATATGTAGAGAGAGAGAGAGAGAGAGAGAGAGAGAGAGAGAGAGAGGGGTAAAATGTGGCCACGTGGAAGTTGTTTAAGTGAGGTTTGAGTTTATCTGTGGTCGTTTTGGGGTTTCGGATATTTTAACAATGGATAAGAGCTTTATCGGAATTTCCTTTAGATTTTTGCAAGGGATGGTATCTGTCTGAATTGTCGGCACCGGATTGGTTCTTCTTTTAATTTATTATGAATTTTAATAAATTTATTACGCTCAACAAAAATAGTAAATTCATAAATAAATTTAGCTAGCCCTATTGAGCAAGAATGATGATATAATATCAAAGCAAAGAGGCAAATGTCTAGGAAAATTTTATCTTCAAGTAGAATGGGGGTTAAATCCAAAGCCGACCCAGAAAGATGAGAAAGATGTGGGATTTGTGACGATAGTTAATCCTTGTTAACAATGGCTTCAGCTTCATATCAACGCTTTATACACTGGAAACAATGTTGCTTGTATACATTAATTCAAAGCAGACAGAAATAATAAAACCAGGGAAAAATGCTTTACAATATTAAGGGAAAATATATTTATATAAACAATTTGTTATTAATTAATATTTTCAAAATTCTGACAAAAAGATTGGAAATAAAATGGCCACCGGACTGGAATGAGAGGATTCATTGTGGATATCTGAATAAAAATTGAAGGGAAATTTTATTTGCATATAACTAAATGCTTCTCTTCATGAAAATTTGTTGTGCTGCTGCTCTTTCTTCAAGCTTCTTCCATCTCACTAAAGCCTCGAGAAATTTCTTCACCTGCACCATATTTCCATATTATAGTATGGTATGACTATGAAGAGAAGCCATTATACCTTTGTTTTGCAACAAAATAAAAGAAAAAACAAGAATTATTCTTTAGCAGGATCTTTTACCTCTGATGGGTCCCTGACAGAGTAAAATGCCTTGCTTTCTTTGGGCAATGAAGACACCAAGATCCCATAACCCCGATTTCCTTCCCGCAAAACCTGATTTAGATTCAGTGTTGGAATCTGGTGCAAATTTTCTGAATGGCACAATAATAACAACAGCAGTTAGAGTGATGTGTGCTTACCTTGAATGCATCCTCATCACTCTTGTCATCTCCAATAAAGATTGGGAGCACATCATCTCTATCACTTAGTCCTGCATCAATGTCCATTATAAATTATACTAATAAGCGAATGCAGCATATTATATTAACCTGGCATATCGGTGATCGTAGAGAGAAAATTACCAAGGGATTCAAGCAGAAATTCAACTGCCTTCCCTTTATTCCAGTCAATCACAGGACGGATCTCTAAAACCTGAAGAACAAGGAAAATAAGCATATTAGGAGGCAAAACGGTAGCATAACTATAAAATAAACACAAATTTCAATGAATTCTCAAGAAAGAAAATAAGGAAATTGAGTCACATATATAATACAACAAATAAAGATATAGTTCCAAGCCAGCAAAAAGGACACACCTTCCGTCCATGAGTTAATCGCAAACGAGGATAATTTTTCAAAATATCATGAACACATTGTGCTATAGCTGGCCAGTTCTGAAGAAAAGGAAACAAAATGCACTTAGACGTTGGAACTAGTTAGCCAGACTGAATGCTTATAAAGAAAATATGGCACCTACTGTCTCTCACCTTCTCTTCGACATTACGGTAATGTACAGAGGCGCAAAACTTGTGATTCTCAACTTTTGCACCTTTGATATCTTTGGTATTCTCGACAAGGGTTCTAAAAACCTGCAAGAAAAACCAACATGTTTACTATTCTATATTAGAACATGATCTAGACCAGTGATGAATGCAAAATGTGCTAAACGTAACATTTATGTACCTCATCAATCATAGGTATGAATTCTCTAGCGGGCTGGAAAAGGTTACCTCCTTGCCCTGTCACACAAGTAAAGAGAATGATTAACATGAAATTGGGAGTGAAATTATACTTTGAATAATCTATTTGACAGCCTACAATAAGTTAGATGAGGCGAGCTTGTCAAAATCTCATGACTCTTACCTTTTGGTCAGTTGATCTAATACAATTTGGATGGTCATCGGACTCTGTATGATTCACAGGGCCCATGATGTCCATTCCATGACTACCAGCATAATAAAGTTCAGTTAGTCCTACCAATTCATAAACCTGAAAAAAAAAAATGCATTGCTTCAGACCCTATTGATGCCCAGATGATAACTATAAAGGGGAAAGAAGTGGACAAAAAATGCAACAAAGTTGCTGAATGCTCTACCTTATCACGACTTCTGCCACTAATAATTGCTGTTGGGAAATACTTTGCAACTTTTCTGACAGCAGAACGCATCTGAAAAAGAGCAAGACTACTTTCAGTTTTTGTTTCTTTAAAATCTTAATCAAAGGAAAATATTGAAGACAACCAAGAAATTAGTATCATATACATGCACCAAAATGGACCGTCATACTTACAGCGTCAGACATAAAGGCACGATCAGGGTCATCTACTATTGGAGAAAGAGTACCATCATAATCTAGAAAAACAGCTATCTTCTTGTTCTTTGCACTTTTGGAAATTTTCTCAAAAGATTTAAGTGCAGAAGGATATTTAATCTGCATAATCAGCAGAGAAGCAGAGCATAAGAACAAGCAAGTTTATCTAGTGAAACGTATGTGTTTATCAATAATTAAATATATGCATACCATCCAGGAGCAATAAGCAATATCAATATCATCCGCAGAAACGTCAATATTGAAGTCCTTGATTAACTTCTTACGAGGGGGTGATGAAGATTTCATGGCATCCAGCCAACCATTGGACCAAACATCATCAAGCTTTCCAGGTTTCTTCCTGGGAATTGTAATATACTTGCCAGAGGACAAAGATCCACCTGATTGTGGATAGCACAACAGATTCGAGTGGATGCCTAGTTTTGACTTGTTTATTGGAATAGGATCAGTGAGGACAGGAGATGAATGATTGGACTTCAAATCCATTAGCTTCAGATCACTTTTTAAGTACACTTGTATATAACAGATTAAACTAGAACTATGATAATAGAAGCAGCTTTGTCAAGTACAGATATGAACCTTCAACCCTTAAAACTTTTTAGCCAACCCTTTTGTCTATGAAAAACCACCTCTTCAAAGTTTTCTTATCACTGCTGTTGGGTAAGCAGTCCATCAATCGCAGGCTTCCTGAAAACTGATGATCACAGTAAAGTGTAAATTTAAACTATGAAATAACAGCAAGATGTAAATTTAAGATTTGAAGTTTTTCTCAACTTAAATGCAGATACCAGACGTACCTTCTCATCTCCAAAACTACACCGCATTTATGGCAGGTAACAGAACATTATTTGTGCAATGATTCTCCAGAGGATAGTAGTTTGGGTTAAAAATTTGATCAGAAAGTGCTTAAATCTGCAAGTAGTACAGTAGAAACAGGCATTATAATAAAGATGTGTACAAATAGTGATTCAATGAGTAAAAATGACCTTAAGAACATTGCTTTCTGGACATAAAACAGAAAATCAATTTCACCAATGTGACAAATAATCTATTTGCTAAAAACAACACAAGATTGCTTTGATCCAGGTCTTGAACCATCACTATCTGATCTGGCTTCTACGATTAAACTAGCAGGTGACAAGATAGTTTTGCAACTTTTTCGTATCTTTTTAGCAATGAAAGGATACAGGCACCAGTAAAAAGCATATAAATACACATATATATTATAAATAAATGTATGTATATGTAACAACATTCATAAAAACATATTTCATCACCACAGTATATGTGGTGTCACCACATTTTCATTTCTTTGTCCAGATAGATACATAATCTAAAATTAAAAAATACTCCCACAAGTACTTAAATGAAATCACAAATACATTGTAGGAGTCACCAATTTGTATCCAACTACAACAGGCGGAACACTTACGTATAAAAAAGCTTTGTATTTACCTAAAACTTCTAGACACGTATATTTTACCTAAGGGGGCCATTGATGGAGAAAGGATGTGATTAAATTGCAGATCTAAATCTACATGAACATCAAAATATAAAAAATAAAAAAGGAAGTAGTATAGTATACTATTACGCAAAAAAAGGAAAAAAATTGAAAATAAAAAAGATGTAAGAACTAGTATATTAACATCATTCACTAAACATGAAAAAGTCAAATACTAATGAAGGTTTTGGACATAATCTCATTAGCAAAATTTTTTATATTTAAGGTTAACATCAAAGGAAAGAGATTAAGACAAGTTTCACAATTTTCAAGCTAGTTCATATGTAGCAACCGACAAAATAGAAACTTATACTAAATAAAATAAAATAAAACGGTTTCTTCTGTTATATACATCTCCCACAACAAGAAAAGATCATATACACCTTTTAAAAAATATTAATACTAAAACAAAGAAAACCCCACAAATGTATTCGTCAGAAAAACCAGGTTAAATACAGAAGACATATTATGTGAAAATAAAACAGACCCACAAGCAAAAATCAAAAGTAAAACAAACCCAGAATTATAAAGCTGGGTTTATATATATATATATATATATATATATATAAATGCATATTTAAAACAGACCCAGAAACAAAAATCCTTTCACAAACCTAGCGGGCGTTGGCATAGAGATCTTAATCTTAAAGTACCAAGTGAAAAGAACCCAAAAGAAAATATAAAGACATGCTTTAACAACAGTTGCATTAACAAAAGAGAAATCTTAACGTAACGAACCTGATTGACGAGTTGAAACCCAGGCAAGAACTGATTTCTAAAATGCAGTTCTTTCGACAAGAGAAAATCCGCACAAAAACAACGAAGGAAACCAAATAAAAGAAACAAACAGAAGATGTTTACCAAGATGGAATTGGAAAACAAGAAACCCTAAAATTCGTAAACCCAAAACGAACGGTGAAATATAAGAGAAACAAACGAGAGAAGGAAGTTGCGTATTTATACAGTTTATGAGAAACCAGACGTGTTAATCAAGGTAAGTCGTTTTTAGGTAACACCCGCCGTGGTTTTACCTATTGGTTAACTGGAAACTGACACGTGTAGTGAAGGTGAGCTGGGTTGTAGCAATGCCATCTGTAAGAGTGTCAAAATGACGTGGACACGTGTCAGTTTGGGCCCACTGTCGTCTGTGACCGTAATTGTTTTTTATTTTTTTAAAAAGAAAATTTTAAAAGGGTAGGAAAAAGAAATTTTATTTTTGGTGTGACGTGCGAAAAAAGGTGAAGTTGTTTGAAAAAAGAAAATTAGAGAAAAAAAAAAAAGAAGTTTCCGCTTTTTCAACGGCTGAAAAAACAAAATCATTAAATTATCGCGCAAATCTCGTGCGATAATTCACGTGGCTTTGACATCTAAGAAAAAAAGGAAAAGTAAATTCGGAATTGTGAAATAAAAACAAATTATTATTTCTTCCGTTTTAAAATATTTATTATGCAATTCATAATTTTTAATGTTAAAAATAAAAATAATTTTAAAATATAAAAAAAGAATTTTACATGTTTTAAAAAAGTAGGATATAATTTTAAAATATTCCAAAAAAATTTTTAAAAAGGGGCAAAAGGAGTATATACAATTAAAGATTAATAAAATTAAAAAGAAAAAACTTAAAACCAAATTAAACGTAAATTTGGTGGAAATGGGTTTTTTTTATTATATAAACATATTTATTGTGTGATCATAATAGATTTTCTACTATATTCACGAAAGCAATGTTTAAAAGATGGGAATAGGACTTAGAATTTGACAATAAGATTTGAAGTAAGTTTTCTAGAGAGATTGTCACATTGAGGTCATGTCAAGAAAATTTTTGGTAAGATACTCATATTACATTAAGCAAATCTTTGCCCTTATATTGTTTTTCTTTGGTGATGTGGGTAACAAAGTAAGTAAATTAGTGAATACATATTTTGATAGCTATATAGGTAATTATTAATAATAATGGTACATTTAGACTTTTATTACCAACTTGCAACTTTTATAAGTAAAATGATTGATTTCGAAACAAATATTAAAGAGACTAAAATTGGATTTCATACACAATTTATTGGAATAAATGTAGATGATAAACATAGTTCATAAAAATTTTTCTTGTATAGTCGATTATCCCTTTAATCAATTAATATGTTATTAAAATTAATATTTGGAGATTATGAGTTCGAAAAAACTTATGCATGTAATGTCTTCTTCAACTAAGTAAGTAATAAGATAGAATATTTAAAGGTAAACTAGTTATTTAAAAAAAAATTCTTGTCGTAAATGAATAGAGGATTCTCGTAAATTATATCTTAGTTCGAAAATGGGTTACTTTTTTTTTTATAACTAGAGAGACCCAATTATGTATATTTAGTTAGTAGTAGAATTCAAATTTAAAAAATACAATTAAAAAAAAATTAGTCAAGTATGTAAGTTTTCAAACTTCAAAGTCAAGATCATATACAAACAATTTGTGCTAGCAACCTCACTTGTAGTTTTCACCACTTGGTCAATCTTCCATACAGTTCCATGGTATCCTTGAAGTTTGACTAATAATTACTAGAGGAATTATTTCATTTCATAATGTGAAAGGAATCTAAACTCCATTTTGGCAAAGATGTTAATGCATTTACTCTTCATTTCCTTTTCATACTAAAATAAGGAATTAGGGTTAATTCAGTTTAGGTAAAAACTAAGATTTAACTAAAAGGGGAACAAAATTATGTTTGGAACAATTGTCCTCTCTTTTCAACACAAAGAACAAAGAGAAAAGGGAGAGACAACAGCATCTAACTAGTAATTACCAACAATAATCAAAAAGAGGTTAGGATTGGTTCTTGAAGTTTGGATCACTTTACAACATGTTTGCAATCATCATTTAGATTTTAATTTGCAACATCGAAAATATGAAAGTCGAAATTGAAAATCGAATTGGAATTGAATTCAGATCAAGTTGAAAGATGTATCTTATTTTCGAAAGTAATTTATTATCCATCTATTTATCTATTTATCTATCTATATATTCTTCATCTACTTTCTCAAAACTCCCGTGTCAAAAATGCAATACTATTTGCTACTAATTTTTCACCAATTTAGATATATATATCCATAAGAGTATGAATTATAAAAAATATAATATATATATATGCACAAAATTTTTTGTATTTAAAGTTATTAGAATTTGAATCCTGATAATTAAAATTAAAAATTTAGTATATATGTACAATTTATAATTATAAATGATTATACAATCAAATTAATAGACCTTAATTTGTATATAAATGATATCTTTGATATGTTCAAAAATTTTTTTTTTAAATCTTTAAAAAATGAAATTCAAATCTAAAATCACTAAGTCTTAAAAGGCCGTCTTATTATTAAGGCAAGACCTATTTACAAACCACTCCCAGTGTGTGAAAGTATTTCCTTTATCACGCATACAATATTTAATTTCCTACGTATGGACTTCATTTCTTTATGCGTGCTTTTGACTAGAATGGCACTTAGATGATGGTGGGAAAGTTCCTTTGTGTTTTTAAATGGCTTTAATTATAATTACTTTTAAGTGGGTTTGGAATTTTAAGTTAAAAGATGAATTTAAGCTTAATTTTTAATCATTTCCGTGAACATCATGCTACTTAACGTAGGAGATCAATTATTGGTAGGATGAAAAGGAAAAATGATGGGATTTCAAACAAAGTTGGAAAAAAAGTAACAATTTAAATTCATGTTTCTCACTTAAGGAATTGACTTTCAGCTCACTCGCCTAAGATCATTTCCTAAGAGTTCCACATTTGAATTAAAACCTCTCTTTTCTTTGTGTTGTTTTTTCTATGGCAATGTAGGCATTAACCTCTAGAGTGCGTATAAACCCTAGATTCCAATTAGGGGTTTAAATACACTCTTTGTTCTCTTAAAAAAGTATTGGTCAAAATATGTTATAGGTCTTTGTACTTTTCGATTTTAAAAAATCTAATTCCTCTAATATTATTTAAAAAATTTAATCCTTATAATATTATTTTATTCAATTCAATCATTAATAATGCATAAAGACTTAATTTTTTAAAAATAATATATAGGTAAAAATAATATTATAAGGACAAAATTTTTTAAAATAATATTATAAAGACTAAATTCTTAAAAATCGAAGAATATAAGACCTATAAAACATTTTAACCAAAGGTATTTGGGTGAGCCAACTCTATTGATTTATTTACTTTATATAAAAAATCAATCACTTGTTTAATTTAATAAATAAATAAAAATTGAATTTATTTATGAATTGATCAACAAATATTTTGCTTATTTACATTCTCAATCATAAATGCATTTTGATATTAAAAGTATTTAACCTTTTCACCAAAAGTGCTTGTAATTGTAGCATTTTTTTTATTTAAAAAATATCATTGGGTATTAGAGTGGTAATTTTTTAGAATTAGAAATGATGATGCATTAGAAACTTGGCATTAGAGTGGGGTAATTAATGGGAAATAGTTTTAGATTCAAGACTCCCAACATGTTTTCATTTGTTGTAATAAAAAATAACATTAGTTTAATAGCCAAAATTAACGAAAGTTGGAATAAAAGCAGCATTGCCCTGTACACTCTAATGGTTTAGGTAAAGTCCCATCAAAATATAAACGTTTTTTGGAGGATTGTTGCTGTTATTTTCAAATCGATTTGAGGTGGAAAATGCAAATAGTAGGTAAAGGTTGGCATTGCCCAACCCCACCATACCAAACAAATCCTAGCTACCTCTCTTGAAAGCTTGCCCAATCCCTGTATTTTTGCGAAAGTTTGGTTTAAAAATTGGCTTCAAATCTTAACCTGATGTGACTCCCCTTTCTAACTTTAAACAAGATCCCTATCACAATAAAATCAGGTATAGTTCTTTTGGAATTTGATACATATATAAATATTATATAAAGTATTATTATATGATTTGTAAATAATATATCTTTGTTGATAAGTATTTTATAAATTTAAAAAATCTCAAAAAATTAATAAATTGACGATTTACCTTATTTTTAAAAATAAAATAATTTTATCTATTCTTAAATAAAAAAATTTAAAAAAAAAAAAACACGAAACCCAAATCTCCTATTTTATTTCATTTGAAGTAGGTTATGTTGTGAGTAGGGTTTCGCTGTCGCGACCAGCCACCTCGGATACACGAAGGCGAATCGTTATCGCCACCGTAAAGGACAAGACTTAAAACACTCGCACATGCCCCACAACTCCCAATGCCCAAATCATTGAGACCGATTCATGCTGACGTGGCAGAAACTTTTCTCATTGGGGTTTTTTAGGGCAAAGGTGGGTCCATAGATTTGGGTCCCAGGACTGCACGAATTACGAGGAAGTTGTAGGGTGATGTGGCGGTGATGCAATGAGGAGAGACCTGACTCGGTGCTGACACGGCGGAGTTTAATATTTTGGAGGTCAAGACTTGACTCAAGACTCGGACAAAAATGGGAAAAGAGCGTCTGCGTTATCATGCCTGGCTGCGCCTTCCACTGAAGAGTCGTTTTGAAGAAGAAAAAAGAAAAAGGGGGTGAGGATGGAATTTCAAAGGCAGTATGCGTCCTTTTGGGCTTTTTTCAACTACCATCTTTGAAGGCACCAAGAATCTTCTCAACCATGCCGCTTGCAATCCAGTGTTCTGTGTAGGAAAGTTTCTGCCTTTTTGGACAATAGTGAATCAATTATTAACTATGTCTTACATTTTCAAATATTCCTTATCAAGTTCTCATGTATGTATTTTTCTTGATATAAGATAAGGTAATATAACACAAATTCAATATCTTCTACTCAAATCATACATTACTTTTATTACTTAAACTCATTTTTTTTATAAAAAAAATAGTCGCAATTTGAAGTTCGAGAAAGTCATTGGAGTATTTAGAATTTTTTTATTGGGGATCAGGACTTATAATATATATATATATATATATATATTATCAAAGAATTTATTAATTTTAATGATGAAAAAGATGTTTTGAAAAAAAGTTTTGAAAGTATCTAAGAAAAATTTTTTTCAAATTTTTTTATTTTTCAATTTTTGGTGGTGTTCATGTACATCTCACCTTTCACTTGGATCTAACTACCGATATTTAAATTTCAAATTTATTAATATTATTTTTAAAAAATAATTGCATAAATAAATTAAATTAAGTTTTAAATTTTAAATCTATTATTTTATATATTTTATATTTGATGCATGGTTAATATATAAATTATTTATACTATTACTGAATTAAATAATGTTACATCATTAATTAAATGAATTAAATATGTTAATTCATTCATGAGTAAAATTTTTTTAAAAAAATTAATTTTTTATATATTTATTTAAAAATGATCGATTCGCTAACAAATGATAATGTTTAAAATTTATACGCTAAAAGTACATCAAATATAAACTCAAACAAAAAATAGTAAAAACAATCAATACTTCATAGATCAATAGATCATACTAACATAAATTAAACAATTTAATAACATCTTTTCCTAGAATCTTCTATACACTTTGTTCAAACAAAAGTAAAATAAATTAAAGTTGGTTTCACCATTATTGAAATAGCATATTACTTGAAGAGAATGGAGAAGCTTTTTTGAAGAATATTTGTGCTGCTCTTTTCATCATCACTTACATCATTGGACAAATCTTGTAAGGTTAATGTTTTTGCACTTATTAAATTGCCAGGTAACATAGTTTTCACGCTTTTTGCGCGGATGCAATTCCCATGGAAGGAAGCTACAACTATCAAATAATCTAGAAACTCATCATTGACCGTGCAATCCTGGAGGTAGTGTTAAAAAATGCGGTAAATTTGCGGCAATTTATGTGATGTTATCATCCGGTCATAGAAATGGTAAAATTGGATTGAAAGGTAAAAAAGCCTAAACCATCAAAGAAATTGACAGTAAAATGTTAAATGAGATTAAAGGAACTGTAATATGTAGTATAAGGACTTTATTAAGTAATTTAGGGATAAAAAAATTATAAATTAATTATGTTGAGTAATTTAGGGATAAGTAATTTGTCAATTAATTATACATAATCATGCAATAATTATGCGAGAATAAATTATAAATATGTAAAACGATCATTTCAAGATTAAAAATGAAAAATATCACTGAATTCTCTCTCAACTTTTTTTTTTAGGTCTTATACTCTGAAACTTTTTTTTTTTTAAGTCTCATGCTCTGCTATTTTATGATCTAATCTCTTTCTCTTTCCATCATTATCCGTTTTATCACAATTTACTCTTTGAATTGAAAACCTTGCAACATTAATCTAACAATTTACAAGGAGGAAAAGTATCATTGCAGCAAAACCATCGGCCATGGCTTGTCTCTTGGAACGGGGGTCCAGCAAAGCTCATATTTCTTGGCCAAACCCTTGGACGCCGTTGCCAAAAAAGGACAAGGAAACAAAGGGTCCCCCTTCATTATTTACCACCAAATTACATATTTATTTATATGCAGCATCAGTTCAGTTCCCAGATGAACAGTAAAGCCTTTTCCTTTTATGTGTCCTTTCGAATTGTCACCAGCATCAGTTTAACGTGGAGTTGCAAAAGATAATATAAGAAAATAGATAACTAGTTCATAGCTTTGCTATAAAACAAATTTCAATAAATTATTAGAACACCATGCTGCTGTCCGCCCACGTAGTTTTTCTTATGCACATGTGACCAAAATCGATTATTGTTATTGTAGATTCAGGAGGCCTCTAAATTGTTCCAAAAGTACTCGTGAAAACTTGCTTTAAGCTAGCTTTCTCAAATGTAGCAATGGACGATCTCAGGGAAAGAGCATCAAGTTGCTTGTTTGGGATTTAAAAAGAGATTAAGAATAGCATGAGATCCACATTCAGGATAGTTTAATTGTTTAATTAGAGTCCATTAACTACAAATTCAGCAACTTATGTATAACCTATTCTGTAATTCTGTGCAAAGTTGTTGCAAGTTTGCAATATAAAAGATTGTTCAAACAGGCGTGCCTAGAAATAAACATATTGGCCATCATTATCCAAAGTGGATCATACTAATTTCATTTTTCAAGAACTTCACAGAATTTATTAGTCAAGTAGACAAATATTGGGTGTTTTTAAACTCATCATCCGATGCTTGGGGTCAAAAGTAAGTCACATGTCCTAATATTTTCAGCAAACTAGGGCTTTTTCTTACGGGAAAGTTAGTTATTTATTACAATTCATGGAGGTCATGATGTGTGTGATCGTCCTCATGCATGTGTAGCGCATGAGAGAGAGAAGACAAGATCAAGACTTGTTTGAAAGGATACTTAATAAAAGTGAAGACAAGACAGTTAATGAACTTCCTCCGTCGGCAAAACTAATTGCAATAGTGAATGACTGTGTCTTTTGTGTGTGCTTGTACAAGAAGAAGACCCATTTGGCCTAAACGATAACTTTATTAAAGGAACGAATAGACAGCCTTTGTCTGGACTTTCTTACAAATTTATAGGGACAGAACTCTAACAACCTACCAAATTCAGAGATTCATTTTCTTATGTAAATTTGTTATGTACATGAGAACAAGAGCTAAAATTTCCCCTGCAAGCTCCCAAGCTCAGGAGCTCAGGGTCAAGTTGACCCCGCAGATGATCCACTGCACATTATTGAGATGATGACTGATTCATTGAAATATGTTCTAAACTTTTCATGAGTTGGAACTCACTTGGCTGTCTTTTGCCTACTTGTCGTAAAAGACGACCCTTAAGATTATGGAAGGGCTGATTTATACATTAATGCATGAAATTTCAAACGATATTAATGGTGTATAAAAAGAAAGAAGGTGACAATGGAATTCTTGGTTTTAGACAATAAATTTAGGGTCCCGATCGGGGCTACATGCATGCACAGGCAAATATCAGTTCGTACTACGGAGTGACTTGCTAGATAACCATTGAGAGATTCCCCCCAAATAAGGAAAAAGATCCTTAAGACACAAATATTTTTTATTAATTATTTTGAGTTACCGGAAACCCTGTGTGATTAAGGCTAATATCATTACTATATATATATATATATATATATATATACACATATATACATACACTTTGTTTCTTTTCACTGCTTAATGCTTATCGTAGCATCAGACAAATATCTAAAAGAACAAAAAAGACAACTAAATACTGGTAATGGCTTCCTGGTTTTGGTCCTGTTTATTTATAGAAATATAAATGCACATGGTCTAGCAGAAGACATTGAGCAAATAAACAAGCCTTGATAGGTGATAATGTTGGTTTGGTGCTCAAAAATCTTACTCTGTAACTTTAAAAAATTAAAAAAAGAATACTAGAAATCCTTCATTAATATCCATGTCTGCAATCTTGAATAGCAGTGGCTAGTTTCCAGAATCCAAGGTCAAGGCACGACATATTCGGTATATCTTCTATAATTAAGGAGAATATCAGAAATTTGGATCCTTCTTCTCTCCTATAAACTATTCAAGGTCCGTTTCTTGTGCACATATCCTCATTTTGATATCCAGCCCCCTAGTCCAACCTTCAAGGCTTAAGCAGCATCTTATGACTTGGGCCATTTGACCCATATAATTTATTTTGTGGAAAAGATGTTGCAGAATTCTTAGTACTGCATTCAATAAATCCTATCAACTTTTGACTGTGAATGATTTAGATTTAGCAACGTACCACATTTGTTATATATTGTTTGTTTTATTCAAGGATCCAAATAAGACCAAATGTGTACTCCTTTTCTTTTTTCCATTGAATATTATGAATTAATTTTTTGGGTAATTCCAACAAATTGTAAGGTAAAAAGAATACTACTCTACCGTCTGTATGTTAACTCATTGACAAGCAATCCTGTTTATTTTCTATCTTGATGGACCCATGTTTAATGGTTCCAAAAATTGGATTCCAGGACCTGGATGGAGCCAATGGTGGGCTGGTGAAAATTGGTCCAAGGCTCTTGGTGATTTGGCAATGGACTGAGTTACCTTTCTGATTTCCAATATAAGGTTAATACATCCAAAGCCAATTTCTAATTCATTAGTGGGCTTTGTTCCTCTATGCGCCAGATAATCTAGAGTAGACAGTTAAAAGAAAGAAGTCTATTCATTGAGATGAAACAAATGCAGGCCCATACCTGATACAGTCCTCAAAACCCACCATGATTGCTTTACCTGCCCCTTTCCCTCCAAAACCACTTCTGCTCTGTTTTTTCTTTCTCCGTTCTACGACAAAACCAAGAAAGTGACCAACAAATCACTCACCGCCCTGAGTATCCTCCGCCATTCACCATAGACATCATTTCCTGCAACGATGGAAAAACCCTTCTATATTTTTTGTCGCAAGAAATCCACCTCTCTCGCTTTCAAAGACTACTATGATAACTAGTTCAACACTCTCACGAACACCCTCCTCCCCCTCCTTCATCAATTCCTCTCTTCCCGCTTAACCACTCTCCTACCCTTTCATCGTGATCTCCTCCTTCAACACGTCCTCTCCTACTACGACTTCCTCGACATCGCAGTCTCCAATGATGTTTCTCAGATTCTTTTCCCTTCTTGGCCCAACTCCCTCGAAATCCATTTCTTTTTTCTTGGTGATCTCCACCCTTATGTTTTCACCAACCTTCTTCGTTCATTCATCGATGCACCCAACAACGAAGAAGACGTTGAAATCGATAGTTACAATGATCCTGCTAAGGGTTCACTTCATGAAAATTTGGAGTGCCTTGGTAAACCCTGACTGGTTTTAACGGCCTGGATGAATCCACCCGAGAACTTGATTGTAAGAATTGAGCAGATTAAATGTGGCTTAAGGCTAATGGTTCCTGCACTTGTTTCTAGAGTAAAGAAAGTTCAGGGAACTTTTATGCGGAGGGTTGCAGAGAAATGGGCTGCATGTGAGGGAAAGAAAAAGGCCCTGCTGGAGGCAGTGAAGGTAGAAAATAGAAATGGAAGAAATGTAGTTTCAGATTTCAAGCCACTTAAGATCTTAATGTTAATTCTTTTAGGGGCCAAGATCTTGATAGTAAAAAAAAAACAAAAATTGTAGAGTTTACAAGTTGTTCAATAATCAAAATTGTTTGCAAAGAAGTTTAAAATTCATTTGAAAGTAAATGATACGGATGTCCACTTCCAAATTTCAGTCCTACTAATAATATTCTCTGATGAAATTGTACTAAATCAAATTAATTGCCTATAATGTATATTTTAATTAGTAATGCTCTCTTAGACGCCCTTTATCCTCAACAAAACTAAAGAACCAATGTGGCTACTGGCTAATGATATTGCAATGGGGTTGTTGACTCAACTTAAAATTTCAACTTCTGACCTGCCACTTGGCAAAATCCTCTTTTCTCTTCCTTACTTTGACCAATCATGAGATCGACTTTTATAATCATGGCCCAATGCAATAATACCTGTTTCTTAAATAAAACGCTACTGCCACTTGAAAGTTGAAAGGAAAAAAGGGGAAAAAAAATAAACCCACTGATGGCCTAAAACGTCGCCGCTTCGTATGGGGAGATTGAATACCCGGTGCAGTCGGTTGTTCTTATTCTACCGACAATGCTGGATCAAAGAAAGAAAACACCAAGCACTGTTAACAGATACAGTTTAAAAATAAGAAGAAAAAGTGAAAAACAGACAGAATAAACAATTACTACTGTCATTTAGTTAAAAACTGTTTTCATTTTTCATTTTTGGGTTTGGAAACTGAAGCTTTCTTCTCCACCAACAGAGAAAAAGTCGAAAAAAGCCGACTGTCATACAGAGTTTTATCAAAAAAAGAAAGAAAAAGAACATTACAGAATACAGAGATAAAAAAAAAAACCAAAACCCCCAAAAAATCCATCCTTAGCCACACATAAATGTTTTTATGAGACTTTCAATCTTTCAACATCTTGTTTCCATGGCCTACAAGACCCAAATCACCACAACTCATTTCTTCCTTCTATTGATCATCAATTCAGCATCTTCTCAACAAATCCTGAATACTGAATCAACATCAAACCAAGCAACAACAGCAGAATGCAACAACCGCTGGATCCACATCAGGAACCTCCCATCTAGATTCAATCTTGATCTACTTACTAACTGTTCTGAATACCCACTTTTTGATGACTTTTGTCCTTACTTAGCAAACCATGGGTTAGGACAAAAAACCCATATCAAATCTCGCAGTTGGTACCGAACTGATCCTTTGTTACTTGAACTAATTTTCCATAGAAGAATCCTGGAATACCCTTGTCTTACAAATGACCCTAATGTTGCAAATGCTGTCTTTCTTCCTTACTATGCTGCCATTGATTCTTTAAGGTATTTGTATGGTCCTGATGTCAATTCCAGCTTCCAACATGGGATGGAATTGTTTGAGTTTTTGCAATATGATGAACCTGGAATATGGGAACGGCATGTGGGTCATGATCATTTTTTGGTTATGGCTAGACCTGCTTGGGATTTCTCTCAGCCATTGGATAATGATCCTCCTATATGGGGCACTTCATTTCTTGAATTGCCTGAGTTTTACAACGTCACTGCTTTGGTTCCTGAGGGAAGAGCTTGGCCTTGGCAGGAGCATGCTGTGCCTTATCCTACGTCGTTTCATCCTTCGAATTTGGCATGCTTAGAGGCTTGGATTCAACGGGTGAAGACGTCCAGGAGGACTGCTTTAATGTTGTTTGCTGGTGGCGGAGGAATTAGTGCCACCCCGAATATCAGAAGGAGTATAAGGACCGAGTGTGAGAACAGTAGCATCAACAGCAACAGCAGCAGCTTCGACGTTCTTAAAAGTAATGGAATATACTCAAAGACATGTCATACAGTGGATTGCTCGAATGGGATATGTGAGCATGATCCTATACGGTACATGAGGCCTATGCTACAAGCAACCTTTTGTTTGCAGCCTCCAGGGGATACTCCATCTAGAAGGTCAACTTTTGATGCAATCACTGCAGGTTGTATACCAGTTTTCTTTGAAGAATTGTCAGCAAAAATGCAGTACGGTTGGCATTTGCCGGAGGAGAAGTATGCAGAGTTCTCAGTGTTTATACCAAAGGAGGAGGTGGTTTTTAAAGGTTTAAAGATTTTGGATGTGTTAATGGGGATACCAAGAAGAGAGGTTACGAGAATGAGGCAATCTGTTTTGGAGTTGATCCCTAGAGTTACGTATAGAAGGCATGGTAGTTCACTGGGATTGAGGACCACGAAGGATGCATTTGATATGGCAATAGATGGAACCCTACAAAGGATCAAAGATAAGATTGCTAACCTGATAGAAGGATGACCCAAATTCAATTTTATTTCTTGTCTGTATTTACTACTGGTATTTTTCTTGACATATTACTTTCCTTTTTTTTTCCTTTAAAACTTGCCACATCACTGCACAGCTGCAGACAGGATGTGATGTTTTCTATATCATTTATCATTATAAAACATTGAGCTTTTGCAAGCGTAATGATGAACTTGTTGATGTCCATATTATAGGCTGAACCATGATTTGCAGAAAATAATGGTACTGTTCTACAAAAGAACCAAAACAACGTTGCATTGTAGAAAAACTCATCTTCGTTCGGCTGTAACATATTTCTGCCCAAGTTTGACTCAAGGGAGTAAAAGGTATTGCTACTGCAGTGCTGATTATGTTGATATAGAGGACTGAAAATACAAAAGTTTAAAAGCTTGAGGAAAAAGAATAAAAATTTACAAGCAGTGCAATAACTAAAATATAACATATTTCGAACAAAACAAAATGGAGCTGATGGAGATTATGCCAGCGCAAACTCCCATTATATGCGTGCTTTTGGATCAGGAGGTAGGAACTGGAGAGCTGCTGTTCACAAGTATTTCTCTTCTGTTCTACACGGTTAACTTGGCAGCAGGGCAATTTTTCATCCCCATCTAATAACAGCAGAACCCCAAGTTAGACCAGCACCAAAACCTGCAGTTGCAATTGTTTGCCCCGACTTCACCTTTCCACTTCGAACAACTTCATCCAATGCCAAAGGAATGGATGCTGCACTTGTATTACCATAATTTGCCAAATTTGATATGACTTTTTCCTGTGGGAATTCTAAACGTGTTGCAACTGCATCAATAATCCTTTGGTTTGCCTGCATTAATTAAATTCCTGTTAGATTTCCCCCCCTCTTAATCGTTGGAAGATATTGTACTGAATACCATCCTCAGACATACAATATGTGAATTAGGCTGCAGTTGGTCACTTCTAATGGATAGGGCTTTACCCATTCCTTTCGATGAGCATGGGCAACATACACTAATCGAAACAACACCAGTGGTCTTTTTTCCCCAACTACCTTTCAACAACTTCCAATAGCATCTGATGCCCAAGGGCAACAGCCCGAAGAAATTGCATTCTTCCTACTCTCAAGATGTTTTAAAGTATTATCAGATGACCATCCAAGTCACTTTCTGTCAATGACCTTCTCGTACTCAAAGATATAACACCCATGAAGTTAGATTTAAAAATGAAAGAACAATACATCAGTGACAATAATGTCGATCAACAGTAATCACGGAAAAATCTATGCACCAATAATCTGGGAGCTCTCCTGGTTAGGCCAGCAGGGCATATTTTGACAAAAACAAAAGCTATACTATATGTGTACATCTAAATCATATACCTGATGGAGCAATAACCAGTCAATGCTGGATGCAGTGAGACCAGCTTTTTCCAAGGCAGACTCAATTGATTGTGGCACACATCGCACAGCAAAGCGAAAAACTTCTTTGCCATTCATCTGCACGCAGTTATAAGAGGACCTTTTTGGAGGGAAATCTAAAACTGAACCATTAGAACCCAACAGATCATTGGTTCTATCATCATTTATGGGAGCACCAAGATGTCTGCAACAGGGGTGACAGCTCAGTCAAATTCCTCAGAGGAAGCAATAGTGTTTGTTTACTTCCACAACAAGAGAAGCACATACCTTCCACCCTCACCATCACTATGCAAGTCAAAGCCTAATAAGCCATCCTCCTCAGCATCACAGGCCTACAGAATCATTTGTATCGCAAATGATATCATGTTTCATTGTAGAAGAAAGTAGATAGGTACATGGTAACTACTATTTCATAAGAAACCATTAAACTAGTAACACTTTAGGCAAATCAACAGATACAAAAGTTGGTATAACAACTACGACAATGTCGGAATTGGCTCTAAAATAGCTTAATAAAGCCGCTAATTTAATTATGGTTGAATTTTTTGCCTCAGAGTTTGAGGTAGAAAGAGTAGAGGAAAGAGATAGAAAATAGAAATTTAGATAGGAACCAGAAATAGACAGAAGCAATTAGGGAGGAAACAAAGGAAATTGGAAGAAACAAAAGAACCAGGGGGAGAAAACCAGAAAGAATTAATAGAGGGAGAAAATCCCAATATTCAATATCTCAAAATATTTATCATCCTAAACCTAATTGAAATAAAATAACATATATATTTATAACTAAACCCTAATAAAATGCAAATACTAAATATAATCCTGAAACCCTAAAACTTAGAAAAGAAGTAAAACACTAATTCATATAAAATAACCTAACTATTCTAGAATGTCTTAAATATATATAAAAGTTACAACTTACAATTAACCCTGTGGGAAAACACTTATTTACAGCTGGTTGTAATCTTGTAATCTGTATATTTATATTTGTATCTCTAGAATTAAGTATTTGTATCCCTAAAATTAGGATAGACAATCCCTCAATTATAGGATTAGTTTTTTAGGAAGATTTAGTTTCCTAGTTTAACCCCTAGTTAGTTGTATATAAACCTAAGATTCTTGTATAATTCTCAATAAGCAATTTTCCAACATACATTCAATTTTCACACTGATTTATTTCTTAGTTTTTCCACATGGTATCAGAGCTTTAGGCTCTTCTTGGGAAGCAAAATTTTCAGCCTTCATTACTGACTTTTTTAGGCCTTTATTGCCGAATCCTGTTTAGGCCTTTATTGCCGAACCCTTTCAAAGAAAGATATCACTACCACCCAATTTGAGGAAATGTTAACTGAAAAAATCACCGGAGTACTACAGATGTCTCAGAAACAAGGAGAGTTCGACAAGTAAGAGATTGAAAAGCTGAGAAACTTATTGAAAATCCTTGAAAAGCTTATTATGATATGTTCTTCGGGTAAGGTTTCTAGTTCAGGTAAAGCTTCCGGTTCTCATGGATTAAATGTCTCGACTAAGTCTATTACGAGTTCTTGGGTCATTGACTCAGGAGCCACAGATCACATGATACATTCCTTACTAAAGTTTAGTACATATAACCTGTGTCCTCGTAATAAGAAAATTGTTGTTGCAGATGGTTCACTTACCACAGTGGCAGGATTAGAAGATGTTCAAGTTAATCCCTCGTTTGTTCTAAAAAAAATGTTCTTCATATTCCTAGATTGTCTACTAATCTGATATCTATACAAAAAACTTACCAGAGATATAAATTGCAAAGTAACTTTTTATCCCTCTTATTGTGAATTTCAAGACCAGAGTTCGGGGAAGATGATTGGACTTGCTAAGGAGAAGGATGGACTATACTATCTTGAGACATCAAATAACACAAGTAGTATCAAGAATAGTTTACCTTTGTCATTTCTTTCTGAAAAATCTTCCAATAAAGACAAAATTTGGCTTTATCATTTTCGTCTTGGACATCCTTCTTTTGGAACCTTGAGAAACATGTTTCCTTCTTTGTTCAAAGGATTAAATGTCGAAGATTTTCATTGTGATGTTTGCGAACTTGCAAAGCATAGACGTGTGTCGTTTTCAATCAGTAACAAAAGAAGTTCTACTCCCTTTTACTTGATTCATAGTGATATTTGGAGTGCCTCTACAATTCCTAATATTTCTGGTGCGAGATGATTTGTTTCATTCATAGATGATTGTACCAAGGTCTCTTGGGTTTTTTTACTTAAATCCAAATCAGATGTGAATTGTGTGTTTTTAAGCTTCCAAAACATGATCCAAAATCAATTTGGAGTGAGAATCAAGAGATTTAGGTCTGCTAATGCAAGAGACTACTTCAACCAGAGTCTATCTACCTATTTCCAAAAAGAGGGGATTATCTATGAGTCATCTTGTGTTAATATTCCACAGCAAAATGGAGTGACAGAGAGAAAAAACAGCCATTTACTAGCCACAACCTGAGCCTTTCTTTTTCAAGCAAATGTACCTAAATTTTACTGGGGGGAAGCTACTCTCACTGTCACACATATTATAAATAGGTTACCTTCAAGGGTTTTGGGATTTAAAACTCCTATGGAACTAATCTCACAATTTTATCCCAACCTTAATACCACAAACAATCTCACACTTAGGATATTTGGTTGTACAACATTTGTTCATGTTCACAGTCATAACAAGGGAAAGTTGGATCCAAGAGCGATTAAGTGTATTTTTGTGGGGTATTCTTCAACTCAAAAAGGATATAAGTGCTATCATCCTCCTACCAAAAAATTCTGTGTCTACAGATGTCATTTTTGAAGAAAATAAACTATTTTTTACTCAACCTTATCTTCAGGGGGAGACTTCATTTATGGAAGATAAGGATAAAGACTTCTTTTTGCTTGATTTGCCCCTTTCTTCAACATTTACACCAATTAATTCTTCTGAGTCGAAACCTGTTTCTGCTGAGCCCAAGTCAAACACTGAATTTGAGTCTGAACCCATTCCAAATACGGAAGATGTGACAAAGGATAATATTGTTCTTGATTCTATGAAGGAATTACAGGTGTACTCAAGAAGGAAAGTTCCAGATCCTGAACCAGTGCCAGTCCAAGAACCTGATCCTAACTCTGTAAATGAGGTAACTACAGTTTTTGACTCAGTTTCTCAAAATGAGCATGAATCTCCTAAAACTATAACTAGTGATTATGATCTGCCTATTGCCATTAGAAAAGGAACCAGAGAATGTGCCAAGCATCCATTATACCCAATCTCTAATTTTGTGTCATTTGAAAAATTCTCACCATCCCACAAAAATTTTCTTGTGAGCCTAAACACTATTTCTGTTCCAACTACATTATCCGAGGCATTATCCATTGAGAAATGGAGGCAAGCCATGAAAATAGAAATGGAGGCCTTAGAGAAAAATCAGACATGGGAACTAGTAGAGTTGCCTAAAGAAAAAAATCCAGTGGGGTGTAAATGGGTTTTCACTGTAAAATACAAGGCAGATGGTACTGTTGAAAGGTATAAAGCCAGGTTAGTGGCTAAGGACTACACTCAAACCTATGGAGTGGATTACCAGGAAACCTTTGCTCCAGTTGCCAAGATGAATACAGTTAGGATTTTGTTATCATTGGCTGCAAATTACAATTGACAGCTTCAACAATTTGATGTAAAGAATGCTTTTTTACATGGTGATTTGGAAGAAGAAATATATATGAAGGTTCCACCGTGATTTGGAGGTCATCTAGAAGCAAACAAAGTATGCAGGCTGAAAAAAGCTTTATATGGCCTTAAACAGCCTCCTAGAGCTTGGTTCGGGAGATTTCCCAAAGTGATGCTAGCAAAGACATATAAACAGAGTCAAGGAGATCACACATTGTTTATCAAGCACTCTGATTCAAGGAGAGTCACAATTCTATTAGTGTATGTTGATGATATAATTGTAACTGGAGATGATGAAAAAGAGAGAGAATTTCTAAAACAGTGTTTGGCTAGAGAATTTGAGATAAAAGAGCTAGGGAGATTGAAGTACTTCCTAGGAATTGAAGTAGCTCACTCACGGCATGGTATTTTCATCTCACAACAGAAATATGTGATGGATCTTCTGAAAGAAACTGGGAAGCTTGCATGTAAACCTGCAAATACCCTTATAGATCCTAATCGTAAAATTCGAGAAGCTAATGAAGATGCTGCTGTAAATAGAGAGATGTACCAAAGATTAGTTGGAAGACTCATTTATCTCTCACATACTAGACCTGATATAACATATGCTGTGAGTGTGGTAAGTCAATTTATGCATAATCCTAAAGAAGTGCACCTACACGCTGTCTACCATATATTGCACTATTTGAAGGCCAATCCTGGGAGAGCTATCTTATTCAAAAGAAATTTGGGGTTAGTTCTAGAAGCATATACAGATGCTGATTATCTAGCTTCAGTAACTGATAGAAGATCCACCTCAGGCTACTGCACTTTCTTAGGTAGTAATCTTGTGACTTGGAGGAGTAAAAAATAGAATGTGGTGGCAAGATCAAGTGCTGAAGCAGAGTTCAGAGCAATGGCTCAAGGAATTTGTGAACTACTATGGTTAAAGATTATCCTAGAAGACTTGAAGATTAAGTGCGATGGACCAATGAAACTCTACTGTGATAACAAGTCTGCAATAAGCATTGCACACAATCCTGTGCAACATGATAGAACAAAACACATTGAAGTAAACCAGCATTTCATAAAGGAGAAACTAGACAGTGGGTTGATTTGTACACCTATGTATCAACCAAGGGTCAACTTGCAGATGTGTTGACTAAAGGTCTCAGTAGTGCAACATTTCAAGAAATTATTTCCAAGCTGGGAATGGAAAACACCTATTATCCAGCTTGAGGAGGAGTGTGGGAAAACACTTATTTACAGCTGGTTGTAATCTTGTAATCTGTATATTTATATTTGTATCTCTAGAATTAAGTATTTATATCCCTAAAATTAGGATAGACAATCCCCCAATTATAGGATTAGTTTTTTAGGAAGATTTAGTTTCCTAGTTTAACCCCTAGTTAGTTGTATATAACTTAAAATTCTTGTATAATTCTCAATAAGCAGTTTTCCAACATACATTCAGTTTTCACACTGATTTATTTCTTAGTTTTTCCACAAACCCATAATAAAGTTCTAGATAATTTAATCTAGCAATTAGCACGTCCCCATGCTAAAACAGTTATGCTTTTTAATAAACCAAATATAGGGTGAAAGATGATTCCCCACAAAGACCTATGATTTCAACCCACTAGTTCTATATTAAGTCTGCCTGATGATTATAAGAACCTATATTACAAGCACATTGCTATGAAATCTTGATGCAAGGGGCAACATGCAGATCAGATTCAGCTACTCCCAAAATCTTTGGCAAGAAATGGCTCCAAGAAAATATCTAATTCTGTTCTATTTTGTAAATCTAAGATGAAAGCATGCTGAATATAGGTACTTCCAATCCCTTACTTTTGTATGGTGCAACAAAGTATTAAAGAAGTAATAAGCAGTTTTCCAACATACATTCAGTTTTCACACTGATTTATTTCTTAGTTTTTCCACAAACCCATAATAAAGTTCTAGATAATTTAATCTAGCAATTAGCACGTCCCCATGCTAAAACAGTTATGCTTTTTAATAAACCAAATATAGGGTGAAAGGTGATTCTCCACAAAGACCTATGATTTCAACCCACTAGTTCTATATTAAGTCTGCCTGATGATTATAAGAACCTATATTACAAGCACATTGCTATGAAATCTTGATGCAAGGGGCAACATGCAGATCAGATTCAGCTACTCCCAAAATCTTTGGCAAGAAATGGCTCCAAGAAAATATCTAATTCTGTTCTATTTTGTAAATCTAAGATGAAAGCATGCTGAATATAGGTACTTCCAATCCCTTACTTTTGTATGGTGCAACAAAGTATTAAAGAAGTAAAATGCAGGACTGTATCTTATATCAGGGCATCTATTTAAGTCCTCCACCAAACAAGCATATTAGAGAATGTAATATAATGCGCAAGTCGGGCAACTCAGCAAGGGGTATGATGCACTAAGATATCCTTCCTTGCTAAGATTTCAGATTAAACAGTTCTCCATTTACAACCAATTTTATGCCCTCTGCTAGACAGAAACACCACATACGCATGTATATAGACCAAGCAGATCATCCCCATCAGTGAAGCTAGAATCTGCAATAGTATGAAACAGTCTGTACTAGCTGATGCAAGTTCAAGATATCGCCACGGCATCATCCGGAAAAGAGTGAACTTACAAAAAGAAGGTATTAGCATATTACCTGAACTAGTACAGCACCAGCAGCATCCCCAAAGAGAATGCATGTCCCTCTATCAGTCCAATCAACAATTCGAGAAATAATATCTGCTCCAATCACTAAAACATTACGAAACCCACCTCCTGTAATTCACAAAGGTAAAAGTTTGATACTATAAAACATTAATGGGCATGATAAAACCTCCCCGCTGTGAATTAAACAAATTCCTTACCCCTAATATGGCAAGCAGCAGAGACCAGACCCAACACAAATCCGCTGCATGCAGCTGTAATATCATAAGCTAAAGGAGTTTTTGTGCAGCCAAGCTCTCTTTGGACCTGACAATTTAAATAAAAGTTGCCAGAACAATAACTAATTAGTATTCAATAAAACATACACACATTACTGTCAAAATAAGCACATATGCCATGTCAAGACCTACAAACAAGAAGACTAGTGAAGCTCAAATAGACCCAACCTCTGCTCAAATTAGACAAAATCTGTAGAGCCAAACAGTTGCCTGAACCAAAACCTGCTCTGACATTGATTTTGTATTTATTTGAAGTTTATACCCTACAACACTTGATAAAATCTACTACAGCATCCATGAAATTCAATGTAGTACAAGGAAAATTTTCACCAGAAAAATAGTTAATTTTTTCTCTGTGCCTCTTTCACTCAAAAGAGAATACTTAAACCTGAAATCAAGATCTCCGCTTAAGCCCCTATCCTCCAACAACAATTAATGTACATTAACTAAGTTTGTAGCCTTCGTGTACCTTCACACAACAATTACACTTTCAAACAATATTTGATTACACTACTTCCCATTAGATCCCATTACCCAAAATGCTTGGAAACCCCTAATGAAACCCAAAGAAGCATCTAAATAAACCAAAAGATCTTTAGCTTTTACAAATATTTATAAGTTTTGAGACCAATATAGAATCTACCAATATGGTTAAATTTCTAGAACACAGGGAAAAAAATGCTTGCAAGCACATATTCAAAGTCACCTCTAATACAAAAAACGTTCTATGATTTATGCTAGTTAACACAAACAAGTTTTTCAAGATAATCCAGGACATATCATTTTTACATTCCTCTTGATATATTTGAAGCAGTCTTGTTTAAAATGCATAGAATCATCCAATCCTAGATTTTCTGAAACCTCCATGCAGTCCAGCATAAATAATGAAAATTGCTATGTTTGTTACAGCCTCATTAGATTCTGCAATAATTATTGACCTATTCCCCAATACCTGTGGAGCAACACCAAAAAGATCATCTGGTGTAGATGTGCACATCAAGATTAGGTCAAGATCATTACGGTCAACATCTGCCATTTCAAGAGCTTTCCTTGCCGCTTCAACCGCTAGGCTTTTTAAACTTTCCTTTCCTGTAAGAGGATTGTTAATAGGACTCTCCTCCACAGAGAAATAAGGATGGCAAAAAAAGCAAACAAGGTTTCTGTCCAGCCATGGCCAAAAAAGCAATTTAGACAAAGCAGTGCAGCACTTAAGCCAGGCCAACGTTCTGCTTATTATAAGGGAAAAAGCCTGTATAAAGTATTTTTCAACCTCTTAAGAATAGCAAGCATAAATAGCTGTACTTAAAACCAGTCTAACTCAGCATATCTAGACTGGGACTCTTCAAGCCAAATACCCTTCCACAAGATTTAAGCAAAGGTTTTTATCACATGAACGAAAGTTTGATACAAGCAGGAAATGCCAGCAAAATAGTTAACGGATATGCTACACATAGCCCTAGTATGCATTAGAGAATGTTCTGACCTGAAATAACCCGTCGATTTCGTATACCAGTTCGGACATAGATCCATTCATCAGAAGTATCAACTATTTTTGCAAGATCATCATTTGAAACTGAAAGAATTGGCACTGCTGACCCACAGCCAACTAACTTGCAGCCTTTACTAACAAGCCTGTATTTTTTTCCAAAGTATAAATAGGAAAGTAAAACATAAGTCACGAAAACCATTATCTTTCAAAATGAAAGGAGTAAACAAACAAATAAAACCGAGGCTGCATCTCAACTCTGAAGGCCAGAATGGATTTGAAGTACCCAGTAAATGCCATTGACAAGCCAGCTGTTTGGCACGTGTACTTTGAAAACTTCAGTGTCAAAAGGGGGTTACATACAACATTGTACTTTATCTTAACCCCAGACCTAATAGGAGCTTCTCAATCACCATCAGAAGAGAAACCTAATGCTTCTAGTAGATCAATAACAAAACTATACAGGTCTGGAGTGCTCAAAAAGCTTACAGATACCTGGCTGTCTTTCACCCTGTTAAGTGTCTCCCTAACTAATGTGGAAATAAAAATCATTAAGATGGCCTGCAAGAGACAAATTAAACAAAAAATTGGATTGACCAATATATCCAACAACTAGGAAACCTTAAGTATCTGAACTATGTCCATGTTAATCTCCAGCTTGTTGATATAAGTAAAGCGTGCAGATATTAGCCTACAAGGGTCACAGGAAGACTTCTTTACTCAAATGGCACAAACTCCAAATAGCTTGCGATTTCCTCTATTCTCATCTCATAACCCAAACCAAAGTTTCCTATATCATATAAATCCATGAATGGATAACAACTGAGACTATTTAATATCAAACTCAGGACAATTAGTTATTTTTGGTATGCCAGACACAACCTCCTAAGCCACTGATTATTCTGAAGTACCATTCTTAATTTGGAGACAAAGGTTCATGAATTGTTTATTCAGCTAGGACTACAAAGAACGCACAAAGCCAAACATCTTAAAGACCCACAAAAAAAAAAAAGACAAACATCTTGCTCATACCATATTCAAGTCATCTATCCAGAGTTGCCTTTGCATAAACTAGGAGGATCGGCAATTTCAGCTCATTAGTTTTTCAAACCTCGATGATAATCCACCAAGAGCAAG
Source organism: Durio zibethinus (assembly GCF_002303985.1). Next base: position 2,971,515 of record NW_019167838.1, on the reverse strand, counting down.
CAACACAATTACTGGGCACTACAACCAAATGACATCCTAATCTTTCAAATTTAATCAAGACAACTCCCCCGTAAATAAGCTCCAGATGCACACGTATGAATCTGTTTCATCAATTCATAAATGAAAAGAATCGTCTTTGTTCAATGCACATGATTCTTGCTAGTGGAAGAGCAATTTAGCCTTGAACTTCACAACAACTATAACACCCAAACAACGAAGTTCCAATAAAATTAAAACTCAATAATAAACAAAAATTTACTCTTTCCTGAAAAAGTATCCACATTTACTCAATTACAGATACAGAGTCAATACCCATAAAGCCAAGCTCATTTGAAACCATTTTCAGAAATAAACCAGCTGCTACACTCCAACAACTCAATTCCCAGAGAAATAAATCAATCAAGCAATAATCAAACAAGAATCGAATAAAATAAGCCGAAGAAATTTACTTGGGTACTCGAGATTTAGAAGGGGAAAAATGCTTCTCTGCACCTTCAATGCCACTTGAGCACACTACCCTCCTAAAGATTCCTTCAGAGAAGCAAATCCCAGATCGAGAAATTCCTATGGAAGGTTGAATCTTTCTCCTCAGGCACGGAACTGAAGGTGTGAAAAACCCAGTTGCATTGGCCATTTACAATCCCACAAAACACTCACTTTACAGCGGCGAAGGAATAATATAGCTAAAAAAATGAGAAAGAGAAATGCAAATTTTGAAACTTTTTTTGCCTAAAGGGAGAAAGCAAGGGTCTTTAGAATGTAATGGAAAGAGTATAAAAAGCCCGTGACAACGAGAGAAAACTCAAATTAAATAAGTTTCATGAATCAATTTTTCAAAAAGGATAAATAGATTTATGCAAAACTTGAGCGAAACCCAGGCTTCATTTTTGGTAAAGATCTTAGGAGGGTCCAAAGATAAAAGAAAAGGGAAAAAAATTGGCTATTTTGCCAACCAGTTTTGTGAAACTCCAACGCTACTCTTAAATTTTCTCTCGTTGTACAAGTATATCTTGTGGGGCATAAAACATTTGGTTTAGCACTTGACAGTTGACACTCGGCAGATTGAGCTTGAGTTCTGTTTGCTGGTTCGTACTCTTTGGGAATGCTTGGCCAATACCTGTCGTTGATGGTTCGTGAATTACAAGGTTTGGTTTCGCATTGAATCCTCATCTAACTCGTATTTAACTCGTATTCTTATTTCTTGTCGTTTCACACATTGTTTCAGCTTTGGTTTACTTGTAACTCTTTCCAGTTTTCCCAAACAATACAAGTTAAAGAGTTTGTTCGACAATTGGATTTCAAGTCAAAATTTTAAATAATTGGATTTATTTGATTGGATTGCATTGGATTTAAAATAAATGGTAGGTCTCTTCTTATAAAAAAAGACAGACTCACCAATTTTACTTTAGAATAATAATGCCATCACCATGTGATTGCTCTAAAACATGACCCCAATATTGGGCTAAATTTTGGAGTTTCCATGGTGGAATTGGTCTATTGTATTGGACTCCAACACAAAATTGAAATTTTGGAGAGGCCCGAGAGCAATGTTAGAACAAATCAGCACGTTTTGAACTTAATACATATAGTCAAGTTCCCTTGAGCCGTCGGGAAATATGACCTAACAAGATTTTTTCAAAAAAAACCTTTTTCAATAGAGTAAGAACTTTTTAGGTACATAATACCTTATCATTAAATAGCATTTTAGAACTAAAAAATATGATTTGATCAAAAGCTTCAAAGTTCAAACCCTGCTTGGTAAAAACATTGAACATTGAACATTCATCTTCTCATGAAAAGGGAAACAAATTAATTTTTAAGATCGGATAGGGCAATTTAAGATCCTCTTTGTCTGAATCTCAAGCTCCCAAGGAGTAAATGCTGCTGCTCTACTCCTCTCAAATTTCGCCAAAGAAAAAAAAGGTCGAAATTGTAGGCACCCAGAGTTCACATGGATAGCCGCCCCATACTTGGTAACAGCTGTTGTATCATGTCATCCATAGAACAGTACAATATTTACATGAGAGGTTGAGTTTTGACTTTTGATATACTTGGTAATCATATCAAAGCAGAGGAGGGTGATCTATTTTTGGTTTGATTTTTTGCAAAAATTTTAGTTATTTTATACCCATTTTTGTTTATTGTAATGTTATTTTGTATCTAATAATTGAAGATAAGATTTATATTTGATATATTATCGACTAATCATAAGCCTTGATAGCAGCCAGAAATAACTTCATTTGTGTATTTCCATCCCTTCAACATTCCAAACTCTTTCTCACCTGCCTAGAAACTTGAAACTCATTGTTAATGGCAAAGGATACTAACACTCCAAGATTGAAAGTTATTTAAAAATGACAAAGAAATCATTCTCGTACTTGAAAAGAGTGAAGAGGATTTTAACAAAGAAATGGGAACTTTACCATCGGTTGCAAAACAGGGTGAGTGGAACACACTAAAATGAACAAAATCACTGCACAGTATGGAGAAATGTTGAAACCTTAAAGTTGTAGGCCTTGGTCTAAAATTGCTAAAACATTTGCTTTTGATATTCAAAATCTGCATATCATATGCTTTGAGCAACAACTAAATCCTAGTGTAGCGCCCCCTTTTTGCTATAAATGAGCCCCAGACCCCATTTCGCAACAACAGGGAAATCAGTAGCTGCCGCCAGCATTGCTAGCAGAGAGAAAGAGGCCCTGTTTCCCTTTTCGTACACTCTGCTTATCTCTCCCACAACTCCCCCACATCACGAGGGCCCCAATCGTTTCATTGATGACGGATACTTTTTGACCAAACCCCTTTTTCTTTGTAAACTCCTGACATCCTAACTGCTTCTTCAACATACAGGAGAGCAGAACATGGTGAAATACCTTAATTTCCGGGACTCTAGATTGTTTTTTTTTTTTTCTGATCATTTCATGAAGTACTTGGGGTTTGATTCATCTTTACTAGGTTCTCTTTTTCTTTTAAAAATTTTTACAGGTTGATGCAAGATCAATTCCTCATTGGCTTGGAATTCTTCTTGGAGAAAAATTCTTTGATCCTTGTATAGTTCATAAGTCTGAAAAGAAAATTGAGAAGAACATTTTCTGCTTGAATTGTTGCATTACTATCTGCCCTCACTGCTTGCCTTTTCACCGTCCTCATCGTCGCTTACAAGTTCATTGATCTAGATTGCCAAAAATCAGCATAAAATTCCATCTTATCTTACTTTCTTACAGATCGAATTCCTTCTATTTTTTCCCTTGTACAGATAAGAAGATATGTTTATCAAGATGTTCTACGGTTGAGTGATGCTCAAAAACTGATCAATTGTTCCCTCGTTCAAGTATGTAGTTAATCTAGCTTGAACTAAGAAAGTGAAATGTTTCTTTTCTTGAATTCAGGTCTTCTGATCATTTTTAACTCTACAGCCATACACAACAAACAGTGCCAAAGTAGTGTTTTCGAATGAAAGGCCAATGTCACGCCCCTTTAGAGGCTCTGGTAAATTCTGCATCAAATGACATCGCAGCCTTCAAGACCCATTTCTCTTCTGCTCTCTCTCTTGCAAGGTTCATCATTTCCGTTTTAGTCAATTACTAGTATATTCACTGTTTTGATTTTCTTAACATTTTCAATTTGCTTGTACGGTTACTGTTTCTCTTTTTCTCACAGTTTAATTTCCTTGCCCCACATGCATGCAGGTTAATCACTTAGAGACTGCCAAACGTGACGGAAAAACACTTGACCCAACCTCTGAACTACTTCCATTGTTGTACAAAACTAGAACTGACGCCAGCTTCCTAAAGCTTGAAGAGGATCCTCAGATGACTCCTGACTCCGTCATGGGCTCCCCTGTTTCCCCTAGTACTTGGTCAGGAGGATCAACAAACACAACTGTCACTAGCAATGGTAACAGTGCAATAAACTGCAAGCCATCGTCACTTGTTTCCACTGCCACAACTGAGTTCGTGAAGAAGAAGAAACGCAGCTGCGTTTTAATGCCTCGAGGTTCGTGCCGAGGCAGATGCTCACAGGCTGCTGCGGCTGAGAGTATTAGCCACCGGAAAGGTGTGCCTCAAAGATCACCTTTGAATTGAATGTGAAAAAAATAATAATAATAATTACGATGCCTTTAGTAGTTTAGCATGTAGTGTGTTTTAAGGAGGCAATGATTTGTGGGAAAAGTTTTGACCGGGATGGAATATTAATTCCTTCCCAATATTTTAGTGTTTAGTAATTGTTAAAATTAAATTTTAGAGGTGTATAACCTAATGTTCTTTGAATTTGATCATCCCCTCTTCTCTTTGAGTTATGATATTTGAGATTAGGTTTAATTTTCAAACAGAAGCATTGGTTTTGTTGAATTAAATTAACCTATAAATCTAAAATATAATTCAATTAATTCATATAATTATTTTTAAAAAATATACATAGAAACTTTAAATCTAGATGTTTATAATTCATATTTTTATCCCATGATTGCAACAAAAGAAAAGTGTGTTCTCTTGATTTGCATAAAAAGGTTGGTGGTATAGAACTTAGGTTAAAATAGTAGTCTTTCATAGTAGTGTTTATATTTTGATTTTAATCCAATGTTCGCATTTTGATTAAATAAAATTTGGTTAGATAAAATTTTAAAATTAATAAATTTAATTCGATTAATAAACATAAAATAACATAATTTAATTTGAATTTAATCAAATTAATTGAAAGTGAGATTTACGCATAGTAATCATGATTATTCGTAATGATGCTCTCCTTTAATTATAATTTATGCATTACAAGATTCTTAATGTCAATTCTATTTCCAATAATATTCACTTCTTTTAGCATATCCCAAATTTTTTATACTATCTATCAATGTTGAATTTAAAAAAAAAAAATTGTTATACTATACATAGTGATCAAAGATAAGGATGAATGGAACATTAAGAAAGTCATAGTTTTTGTAAAATTAAGTGAATGTGAAAGTAAATTCGAGTTTGTCACTACATTGTAAGATGAAATTTTCTTTTTATTTCGAGATTTTGTTCATCAAAAATAAAAAATATTGATTTAAATTAATCAATATTTGAATTATAATTAATTGAACTCTTAAAGAAATTTTAAAAAGAAATGAGAAAGATAATAAAAAAATTATTTTATTTAATTTTTATATATAATTATGTGATATGATAAATTATTATCTATTTTATTCATATGACATCAAATTTTATCATAATTAACAAAAAATTTAAATAGTATTAACTTTCTTCATCCAAATAAAAATTTAATTAGATACAAATAAATGCTGAAAAAATAATTGATTATAACAAAAAAAAATTTTCAATGATTTTTTTAATTACAATTCAAAAATATTTATACCTTTAATCTTTTAAAAATTTTGTGAAAACAGTTTATTTTCTATAATTTAATTAGCCAAATTCAGTAGGAACATAAAATTATTGTCCTCATTGTCTTTGATTTTCTTCTGCACATGTCGTTATCATGGTTGATACCGTTTGGTGACAATTCCCATGTTTTCGTCTCATTCACATCAAATTTTTATTTGGGTATCATTTATTTTATTTTTTATAAAAAAATCGTGACTAATGAAAAAGGTTATAATTATTAGATTTTAAATTTTAAATTTATCAAATATTATTTTTAAAAAATAATTATATCAATTAATTTAATTAAATTTTTTAAAAATTAAATTTATAGAATATAATCCTATGGCCAGAAATGAACTTCTGCAGGCTTTCCATATGCTATAAAAGCTGGGAATGAGGAGGGTAGCTAAAATGTGGAAAAAAAAAAATGAAAAAGGCATGAATACTAATCAACCAGAATCAGAGCGGTCAGAAATACCAGTAACTGATAACAACTTGTTAAAGCTCTTGTGAGGAGAGGTGATAATTCAAATATGATATAATATAATATAAAAATATAAATTAAAATTTTGGTTATAATTATATAAATTTAATAAAAATATATTTATATTTTTATATTAATATAAATTATAATATATATTTTTTATATAAAATATAATAAAAATATATAAATTTTAATATTTTATTTCACGCAAATATATGAATCATCGTGTCTAATTGTGAACATTGATAAAAGACACACATTTGGTCCCTCTAATTATCTATAATCAACTCTCCCCTTCAACCTGTGACTTTTCAAGTACAAATCTTACACATTCATATTTATATGAAGCATAAAAATAATTAATAATAAAAAATTTTGTTAGCATGTTTCAACAAAAAATATATATATAAATCGGGCAGATTGGATGTTGAAAAATGGGAAAATGGAGATATTAATGGAGGGAGATAAAGGCAAAAATAAGCAATAAAAGAACTTAACACTGTAAATGGTCTGATCTTTGCTTTTTCACTTCAAACTGTCCTATCACTCCTGACTGGTCCTCCAACAGAAGACAGATATCTTAAAATAATAATGAAAAAGGGCCAACAGAATCGCTAAGATTATGCAAGAGAGAGAATGACAGAAAGTGAATATAAATACCAGAGTATCTCTCTTTCCTCGGCAATGTATTATCTTCTCTCCTCTTTCATAGTTTCATTACATGACGTTGCCCTTCTTTCTCTTTCAATATTTTTTGTCCCAAACCCATAGTGATCTGATTCCTTTTCATCTCTTTTCTTTAACATAGCTTCTGTTACATCTATCTGCATTAAGTTTTTAGTTGTTAGGATTCTCGGCAATTGTTTTTGTTTTGTTTTTTTTTAAATATCTTCATTGTAATCTGGTTAAGGCAGTTGAGTTATATGTCTCTGAGGAGAAACAAGTGGAATTTTTTTTTTTAATCTCAGGAATGCTATTTTGGGTTGCTTCTATCCTGTTGAGTTCTTTCTCCCTTTTCTTGGATTCTGTGGATAAATTTTAAGCTTCGTTTCTTTACTTTTTATGTGTTCATGTCTTGTTAGTTTTTCTGCCTCTTTATTTAATGCTTAATGGCTTGCTTTTTATGAGGTGGATTTTTTTTTAATAAATGTTGTTGTAATTAACAATTATTGGAATTTAACATGAAGTCCTGTTTCTCTGGGTTGATTTTGTTTCTATGTTTTCATAATCAAGTGTTTTTTTTTAATGCATATAACATCTAAACAGAATGTGGTTTACATGGCTTCTGTTATACGTCAAATTTTCCCATTAATTATACCAAGATTAATCTGCATGGTTTAATCATGCACCAGATAAGGAAAACCCTGCAAATCCTATGTAAGAGCTGAGTCGAATGGCGTCTTATGTAATCCCATATTGAACTCCCGTGGCAACTTTCTTTTACATTCGACTGAGTCGTCCATGTTTGATTCGTCAGAGTGTTGTATGTGATAGTAAGAAGTGACTTCAATCACCTACGTCTGTACATTGTCAACATTCTCATGGCGCCGTGTGTGTTTCATCCCGCTATTTTTCTCCCCAACTTGTTATTATTGGATGGTTTTCTTTTTTTTTTTTCCCAGGGAAAAGTATCTTATGGATGAAGCTTAGTTGAACCTTTTAGTTAGATTTTAGAATGCATTATTTCGATAATGTTGTTAAATGTATGAATTGAATGTATAATTCTTGGGGATGCCTTTATACCATATTATGAGATAACATATCCTACAAACAGCATTGTTCAATGGGACACAGGCAAACAGCTAAGAAAATGTAATCTTGATATGTACTGCTAAAGTTAGTCATTTATTCTTTCATTTTATATACATTGATCTTTCACCATGCCTTCACAGTTTCTTTTTCGTACAGCTGAATTATCTAATTTTTTTATCATAACCCTACCTACGGCCTATGTACTATTGGCTGCTTAGACTTGGCTTGTTTAGTAATAAACCTAAATTTGCCATTTACAATTTACAACTTATATTGACTCAACCAGTTTAGTTGTTGGAAATATTTATAACGTTAAATTGTTCAATAACAAAGAGTGTCAGTAGATAGAACTACAGCAAAAATCTAGCAATGACCATGATCATTTTGGTGTCTCTGTTTGAATTTGTTGTTGTTTAAATGGCAATATTTGTCAGTATGGACTTGTCCTAGTTAAATGCTATGTTTTTATAGTGAAATTGATGAACTTTTTCAAAGTTTATCTGATAGTTGTTTAACCAGGATTTTTCTAGACACATTTATCACATGGAAAGACTAATATCTTTCAAAGTTGGCTGCCTTATTGGCTATTGGCAGTTTCCCAGATTAGCAGCCTTATGATTATTAGAGATACTGCAGTATCTTATAACCGTCATTTCTCTGGGGAAACTTTGCAGAGATGGAGAGCAAAGGACAGTGTGAAATATCATTTTAACACTCAATTATTTGAGGATGCAAGATCTGACATCAATTGACGTATTTGTTTGATTCTTATGAGGAAAAAATGTTGATGCTAAATGATTTTGATTTGAATTCAATGCAACGATACACTGATATTTTCAAGCAGACCATGCTCGATCAGGAGATTATATTCAGAAAGCAGGTACAAGGATATCTTTGTGGCTCATTACATGTTAATTTGCTACATTTTCTGTTCAGAATTGGCATAAGGGCTGGCGCATAATCTGATGCATGTAAATAATTTCCCTTCGATGGGTCAAGCCTTGGCCATCTTTGTGTGAAAAGTTTTGGCTTGAAATTTGGGTTCTTGTCAATTTTATTGCTCTCAAACTAGATGAATTAACATGATTTAGAGTTATACTTCAATATATTGCTTTTACCGTAATGGTGGATCATGAGGCCAGACATGGAATAAGAATCATGACGCTCCCCCACTTTAGATGCTTATGTTCTTGTTGTCGGTTTTTTCAGGTCCATGAGCTCCATCATTTGTATAGTGTTCAGAAGACTCTAATGATGGATCATTTCCCCCTGGAGCTTGAAAAGCACAATTCATGGAAGGCATATGCACAATCATTTCCCAAAGAAACCAGAGTCCCCAGAAATTCAATTCCCATGGTACTTGAAGCTACTGTCTTTTGAAATGTTAGAAAGCTGACCTCCAAGGATGCTTGAGTGGTTTTTGATTCATTAGTAAATAAAATGCCATAAATTTAAAACTTTTGAAGGTTAGGAATATGATGTGGTTTAATCAAGAAGATCTAATAAAAAGTTTTATTATCATAAGTGAAATCTGGTTGAGAGTTCTTTGCCTTTGCATGCATTATCATGACTTTTCATCTTTTGGAAAGTGTCTGTGCTCTTTGTACAGGACGCGTTAACTGATCTAATACCTTTCCTCTTTGAAATGTTGTTCAGTTGGGCTCAAGAGTATCTTCAAGTCAGAAGGTTTTAGAAGGGTGGACGGGCAAATTTCAGCAAAAACCTTCTGATCTTCAACTTCTACCTGATCAGTATATCAGTCTTGGTGATAATAATCTTCCAAATAAGGGACAGGTTGGGGATCACTTAAAAGAAACCATGGATGTAAATTCTCTCCATGGTGGTGATTTCACAGATCCACTGGAGTTGAGGCTTTCTCTAAGCCTTGGAGTGGCCGAGGTGAAAAAGGAAGATAAACAGAGAAGTTGGTATGACAGGAAAACTAATACCTGCTATGGAATTGTCATTGATTCCAAAAAATCTACTGAGAGGACCTCAGATGAGGATGCAAAATATCCGCCTTCCGATTTTGCCGCTAAAGCTACATATTCTGGAGGTAAGCATGGTTCGGAAGTTACTATAACATCTGATCCAATCACTTCAAGAAACATGAAGAAAGATCTATCTCATGAGATTGCAGAGAGTAGCTCCTTTGTTGGGGACAGCAAATGCTGCCAAGACTGGAGCTATTCTGATCAAGGTACAGGAGATTTCTTCACATCAGAAGCAGCATTTTCATAGGAACAATGTTGGCTTCGGTTCTTGTTCAGTTCAAGCATATGTTTTAAGTATCATAATTTAGCTTTTGTTTATTTGTCATATCTACAGGATTAAAACGCCATGAAGATATGCCACACAAAAACTTTTTGGCTAGAAAGCCGCAGCTCCTTTCATATGGAGTGGGACATGTGGACCTTAATGAAGTTCTGCTTGATGATTTGTCTTGTCACTCAAATGATGCCATGGTGGCCCATCCTTTGACAACTAGCTCATCTGGTGGTTTTAGTGGACTGGTTAGCAGGAGTCAAGAATCCTTGTGTCCAACTGCATTTTGGAGAAAAGAAATTAAGGAGTTCTCCATTGGCACTTTTGAGATGCTTCAACAAGATGATGGTGCAAAACTTGCTTTGATGAATTCCAATAACAAAGACAAAAGAACCGAAATTCAAGTCGGAAATGCTGAACTAAGTGGAAGGAATGAATGCAAAACAAGCCTTATTGGTCCTGCATCTGTATCCAGGCCCCAAATAAGCCTTTCCAAAGACCTTGGCAGCCACAGTGGAAACACCAAGAATGGAACGGATGACCTGATGCTGAAACGACAAAATGGTCCTGCTTATGGTCCCAACCCTGCATGTGTAATTGCTAGAGAAGTGGGTTGTGAGAAGACTGAAGAAGGGGACAGTGTGTTGTTCTGTTCTGGTAAAATCCAAATTACAATTGAAGATGAAAATCCTGATGAGTCTCCTGCTTCGGGGAAGTCAAGCTGCATTTCAGATCTTGATTCTAGCCCCGTAAGGACTATGCAACGTGGAATTGAACCCAGTAATTCAAATCTTCCTGCTTCTGATCAGTTTTCAGGAACCCATGGGAGATCTCAGGTTGCAGAAACTTTATCAGGTGAGCAGGATCAAAGATCTTCTGACGGTAATGAAGTAAAATATGAATGTTACAAGAACAGGGAAGAATCAGCTGAAGTGGATGATTTGATCAAAATAGCCGCTGAATCCCTTGTCCATATCTCCTTGGAGAATTTGGCGTGCTATCAGGAATCTTCAACCAGGACAGGGTCCAATGAGTTAGAGAACGAGGACAAGGAGCAGACACAGTGTTCATCTGATTCTTTTGAGTTAATGACTCTGAAACTGACAGAAAGCAGTGGTGATGACTATTCTCCATCATCAAAGCCAGTTGTAAGTGATGCAGAGAGAAAAGATTTGAGTATCAAGCTAAGAAGGGGAAGGAGACTGAAGGATTTTCAAAAGGACATACTTCCAGGTCTTGCATCACTTTCTAGACATGAAATCCGTGAAGATATAAACATTCTTGAGGGAGTTTTAAGATCAAGGGAGTACAGGAAAATGAGAGCTAAGATGGTTAATGGAGAGAGTTGGTGTACACCAGTGAGAAGCAGACGGTCAAGACTCAATTATGTAGGAAGAAAAACTTTTAGAATATATTCAATTTGAAGTTCAAACTTAATCAGATTTTAGCATAAATGTGTTGTGTAATCCAATCTATTTTAACTGCAAATAATCTTTAAACTCATTCATTGATCTAAAGATATTTAACCATGTTCTGATATATGATTTGGCCCTCCTAAGTTTTACCTTTTCTTTAGAGTTATTTAAGCTATGTTCTTAAATATGATTCTAGGAAGATATAACCAGACTTAAAATGTTGACCATGGAAATTTTGTTTGAAAAGAGACCTGTGTTTTTCATTTCGGCACACAGCTCTATGTGCAGGATAGTGCATGAAGAAGTCTTACTAGTGAGGCAAATGTTATATGACCATGTATTTTACAGATACTCGGTTAGATTAAAATGAAACTCTGAGCATTAAACAGATCCATTCATGTTAATATCTTGGGCAGGAGTCCTGGAATTTTGGTCTGAAGAGTGTTTATAGGATGTAGTCCGGAGTGTTAATTCTACAAATTTAAACTCTGATGGATTTTATCGAGTGTTATGATAAATGCCCTTGAATCATGTTCTTGAATATTCCCTTTATTCCTATGAAGTTGAAAGCAGAAGCTTCTAATCTGCTCTGACCCAGATTTGTACTCCAGTCTTTCCAGGTTGCAAGCTTGCAATGGTAAGAGAGAATAACAATCTCTTCTTCCAGTTAGTCAGCTGCAGAGGCGTATAAAGGGCAAGTGACAAGTGTTCTGTTACATGGAAATGCAATGGCCTTTCCCATATCAAGACCAAAGCTCCCAAGTGGGCTCCAAAAGTCCAACCCTATTTCAAGAAACCAGGGCTGAGGGCTCTCACATAAAAGGACCAATGCCCGACCATTACCATTTCTAAACAACTTTATTTCAACTGAAACATTTCTGACATGGGTTTTCTTTCTACACAAACATTTCACTTGGAGAAAGAGCAATAGTTTCCCTTCCATAATGTGGGGTTTTTCTTTCTTTTCTTTTCCTCACAGCTTCTTTTGTTTGAAGAAAATCTATGAATTAAAAATCTTCAATTGAATTGTTCAAGATCCTCTGAGCAAAAAATTCTACTTGGAATCATGAAGGTCCTTTAAGCAACCATGATTTGCCTAGTGTGGGATGACCTTATCAGATAATAAATCCATAATATTTGATGCATGAATCGAATATGAGCAGAACAAGCAGAGGTGTTATGTAAAGTTAGGCACTACAATCTGTTGTTTCTTCTCAGCCACTAGTGATGCCTAGCTTCCTTGGGTGGTGGGCCCAAAAAATCTTAGTCTTTGATCTTTTTATGGCAAGAAAAATTTTTTCCAAGCCAGAAAATTGTAGACAAAAACTGTAACTAGAATCATATGATTATCTTTTGAAACTACATCTTTTTCTTCATGACTAATCATCAAAAACACTAGTGATTATGGGAGAGAACATAGTTGATTAGTCTTGCTTAAGATAGAAATTAAAGCAAATTGTATGCAAAGCAACCAGTCGAAAGAAAAAATTATTTGATTAATCTGTCTCTGTTTAGTTTAACATTATTGTTGTGAATGAAAAAAAAATTGAGTTGTAAAATGTACATTTAAAAAGCGTAATTAAAAATTTTAAGTATTTGATATTATTATGAATAATTGAAATATTTTAAAAGATATGTATAAAATAATAAAATGTTAAAAATATAAGGATAATAAGATAATTTTTTATTTAAATGCATTCTTTCACCGTAAAACCACTTTCTTTTGAGAAAATTTTTTAATTGAGCAGAAAAAGCAAAATTTAAAACGAAAAAATAAAAAAAAATTATTATTTAATATTACATTTGAATCAAAAATAACTTTTGAATGCGTAAAATTAATTTCAACAAGGAGGTGAGATCTCTCTTTCAAATCTCCACTTTATTTTGTTGCTTTCCATGTCTTTGGCGACAATTTCTCTGCTTGTATATCAAATACCATTAGATAAAAAAAAAAATTTCTCCTTTTTTTTTTTTAAGAACATTGATATGATCATATTTAATGATGGCAATGGATCGGGTAAATTTTGCTCGTCTCAAATTCAATCTGACTTTAAACATATAAAATTCATACTCATATTAGATCCGATAAATTTTTTTATTTTTAATATTAGAATCTCACTCGATTTGATCCGACATTATATAAAATCAAATCCAATCCGATCCTACTCGAAATTAATAAAATATTATTTTAAATATAAATATAAAATTATATATATAAATATATAAAATTAAATATATAATTAAAAAATAAATTTTTTATATATATTAGATCGGATTTGTATAAAACCTGATCCCGATCCGAACTCAAATTTTTTTACGTTATTTAATTTTATCCGACTTGATATCCGATTTTTAAAATAAAAAAATCGATCCTAAAATATCGGATCGAATCAAAACCGTTTGTTTCAAGTATTTTTACCTTTTCTAATCATATTACCTTGATAAATTTCTTCAAAGTCGGTTTCAGAAAAGAATTTGTTGTCAGTGGAGGCAACATTTCTCGACCGGTTAATAATTTAATGTCAGAATACTAATCAACCCCAATTAATTTCTGGAATATCAACTGGTACTATTTTCATAGTAACAATCATATCCCCATGAACATATGATAAATTATTTGGCAGTAGAAAATTTTTTTACTAAGATTCAAATCAAAGCTCTCCATCCAAGTTTAAAATTTAACAGAAGTAAAAATTTTGGGTAAGATGCATTTGAGTCCATTTTCTTATCATGCACAAGCCAAGATTAATTGAGTATTAATTCATATGGTGTGCATATTGAATAATTTTTTTAAAATTACAAATTTGAGAAATATTAAAAAAAAATTAAATAAATAAAAATTTAGAGGTAAATTTTATATTAAAAATAAAAAAAAAGACTATATATACCAAGTCAAATCCAAGAGAATAATCAATTAATTATGGTGGTATATGTGTCCAAAACAACATAAATTAAGTGGTTAATCTGTCATGCACCGTCCAAAAGCTTTACTAGACTTATTAATGATAATTTCTATGTACTCCTTTCAGAGGTATTATCCACATTTGATTGAACCACTGCATCTCATGTTTAAGGGAACAAATTAATAATAAGTATAGTTTATAAACAACTAAATTTTTAAGAATCTGATTAATGGCAATTAATTTTTCTATACTTATATAGTGATAACAGCTGTTAGATTAAAACAAATTAGAGTTCCATCCATGATAAAATATTCATTTCCTCGTGATTGGAAGATCTGAGACAACTACGTGAAGACGAGAGAAAGTTTGGGTTCTGCAGTCGTGCGAGTAAGCCTGCTCAAGGCAGGCAGGTCAGGAAGGGAAACTGAATCTCTGTTCGTTCTGAGCATGGCATTTGCCTTGCAAGTTAGACTTGGTAAGGGATGAAAAAATATATATATTTGATTTTCTTTGGATTGAATTTTTTTATTTGATTTGAATTAAATTTAAATAACAAATAAATATATATTTATATTAAATTTGAATTGAATTTTGGATAAAAATAAAAAAATTAAATTGAATTTAATATTTTATATATATATATTTTAAAATTTTATAAAATAAAAAGATATATAAAAATAAAATAAAATCAATAAAATTTAATTTAATTTAATTTAATTTAATTTAATTTATATTTAAATTAAAAATTAAAAATTAATAATATTATATAATACCTAAAAAAAATTCCATTCAATTCAATCTAATTCAATGACAGAGTCGGCCACTGCTCAGTTTGACTTATTTTGGTAGTTTCCGAAGCCTTTTCAACGTCTGCTTTATTTAGCCGTCGAATTACGGAAGTCTTCAGCACCATAAAACCACACCGAAACAGGCTAATAAAACCAGGCGAGAATCTTAGGTCTCACAATTGCTGGAAGAGAGTGGAGACAGCCCAATTTTTCATTGGCTGGTGAAAAGCTTCTTTCTTGCAAGATCATTTGGAAATGCTTCTCAGTAATTAATAGACTTAAATGTGATTGTGACTCCAAACCAATAAAAATCTATGTCAAAACTCTGTACAAAATCTCAAATGCTGTCGTCTTCAAACATGACTGAAAGAGAGAGAAACGTAAATGTAGATCAAACTAGCTGTCCCCAGTTTTCGAAGAATCAAAACAAGACAACCCTAGATGGAAAATCCGGTGTCCGAAAGGGCCAATGGAGAGTTTGACGCAGCAAGCAAGGAGATTGATTTCAATTAAATTGAAAATAATTATAAAAATTATTATAATTATAATAAAAAATTTATATTAAATAAATTTTATTAAAATTAATATTTAAATTTAATTGATAATCCAATGAACTGTTCAGCCATAAATCCAATAGTTTAATTTTAGTGGCACAGCCAACAGCGTATAACCTTTTTTTTTTAATTTAAAATAGATAAATTTTTTAATTTTTTAAATTAAAATAAAATATATTACATTTAATAATTTAAAATAAATAATTATATATTATATATTTAAAATTATTTTAATAAATAATCATCAATAAAATTTAATTATAAAATTTTTTCGTCGAAAAATTATTTGTTCGTGCGTATAACCCTATGCTAGTAGAAATATTGTTCCGAAAAAAACATAGCTAAAGGCGTATTTGCTGCTGCCCATTAGATTGCATTGATGTGTGTGTGTGTGGGTGGAAGGGGGGGTTGGGATTGGATGGGGAAAGTGGGGACAACAAGATCTCCGGGCTGTCCGCCAAAGAGATATCCCCACATGTACCTACCAAACACATTTTATTTAGCTTTGTAGGGTAACCTACCCTAACTCTTTTACTGTTACATAGTGCCCTACAGCGCTCTCCTTCGTAGAGTTTCAATTCCCTATAATAACTCTCCCAGCATTTCTGGTGCCCATCCTGCCCCTGCTAAATCATGAAATTACTACCATTTGGCAGGATTGAAGGATTGCTCATGCTGATGCAGTAACTAAGATTCTTAATGTTTGCACCTTAAGTAATCAATTTAATTAATTGAAACATAGTAGAAATTGAGTGGCTTTTCAGAGACATAGCATGCCTTTAATTAACATCTAAGATATGTTTACTTTGGAATATTTAATCATGCAAGTTGTGGTATTGAAAATATGATAATATTATTCATGTGATAAGAGTGAAAATAAAAACAATAACAACAACATAAACACATGTTCTTTTGGAGAGATGGGTAATCAACAGAAAAAAAAAAAAAAAAGGTCTTGACAACCGAAATAAAATATTGATCCAGGTTGAAACAAAGCCACTTCCATTATTGAATGCATAAACTAATAAAACGACAGCAAAACAGCAATTCTGCCGCCGCTTAAGATAAATTGCGTTGCCTAGATGAGGCTGTCTCGACAACGATTCTTTGTGCTCTGTATATATAGGGTTTTTATTTAAGCCACTTAATTAAGCTTTATTTGTATTCCACAATTATTTCTCTTTTTTTTTTTTAAATGGTTCTTGTTTTGGTTTCAAGGAACGAATATATATATATATATATATGTGGTTCGGATTTTATTAAATAGTGGGTCTGAAATTGTTTGTTTCTAATTGAAATTTGATGTTGTGTTCTTCAATTCTTTGTTGTTTTCTAGGCTTAAACTTTTAACCCTCGAACATGGCTCCAATAAAAATACATAAAGTATAAGCATCATATTTAAGAAATTAAGAGCAAAGTCTTGGGGTAAGAAAAATTAACTATATTTTAGAATATAGATGAGGGACCGGATGATCGTCAAAACCTCATATGAGGAAAATTTTCTACAAAGAAATTTGCCATTATGTCAATCAATTTATAACAACCTATGCGGTACGTACTTAAAATTATTGGTTAATCGTTGACAAAACATTGCCGTAAATAGCAAACACAATCTTGCAAGAAGATTTTGGTGACAAAGAAAATGAAATGCAAAATAGGCAAATAATCCTTGGATCAACATGCAAATTTGCGGAGGGAATGGGATATTCTATATTTGATGTAGATTTCGTTGCCTTATAGCGTAAAAAAATTAAAATCTAAATGTATTAATATTGAACATTTGTTCTTTACCATTTCTGTCAATCTTCGTCAGTGCACCTCACGCTTCTTGATTTGACTTCATATTTCCCTATTAATATTTTGAGAGGGACAATTCAACTTTTACCCATATACGAAAGATATATTTTCTTATATAAGGGTGGTGGCTCTCGTTTAGTTGATAAGAAGGGTGGGGGGGGGGGGGGATGATGCCAAAAGCCCTAAGTCACTGTCCTCAATTGAAGGTATATGCAGGAAATACAAATCCATTGTAAATATATAGTTATATGTAATAGAAATTTGACATTGGCTTGCTTGGTCTGCTTTAATTAACAAAGGATTGTAGTAGAGGCAGGTGATGTGTTGCTATTACTTAGATTTCGCATGTAATTGAGAAAGGGATATTTTGATTAACGTGAAGGGGATGAGAGCTGCCCACAGAATATTGCCATGCAGATTTGAAAGGAACCCTTGATAATTAAACAGTGACAGAGATGGAGAGATATGGCAGCTTGTCAGAGAGCTGTTAATGTTATCTGCAACCCAAAGCCCACCCCCCCTTCATTTTATTTTTTCTGTCTCCTTGCCTTCGTGCCCATTTCCAGACCATAACTATTGATAGGTACAAAATAGTGAAAATAGTGACTGGGAGCATGTTGGGCTAAGGGCAAAGATTTTTAATGTTTTCATCAGTAATTTTCTTTTTTTTTTTTTTTAAATGTAGATTATTTCATTTTCAATGTAAGATTATGATAAATTATTAATTAACAAAAATTTTTAAAATTTACATATTGTTTATCAATAAAAAAATCAAAAGATTTGAATCTAGATACTTTAGATTCAAATCTTAAACTTTAATTTCTTATGTCAACTCTTATAAGCCACTCTTATTAGCCTTCGTAAGTAATTTTGAGTTATAGATAACAAGGATTAATCAATAGCTGCATGTGGCCCCTTAATTACTTGGTTAATTTCTCTTTTCAACTCTTGACTTGCAAGGCAATTCTCAAATCATTTTGATTAGCTTGGACCCAATAAACCTACTAATGAACATATTCTCAACATTTATAGATTATATGGATAATATTAAACAATGTTTAAATATTAATCACAAAATACCAAAGTTCTTGGAATACATTGATATAAGGATTACCTAATTAAGATTAAAAAAAATGACATTATAATTACAACATTAATCAAACTTGGTCTTTAGCCTTTTTTTTTTTTTTACAAAAATATTGCAATATAAGGTAAAGAAAACTATTATAAGTGTTAAAATTTAAATTTTAAAATTATTATATATCACCTTTTTAAAATAATATATAAATAAATTGAGTTAAATCAAAATTTTTAATTTTTATTTCGATAATTGAAGATTATTGTTTCATAAGGTAGCTTTGAACACCACACAAACAAAATCATCTAAGGTCGGTAACCCAATCCATCTTCGGCGGGTTCCGACTCAACCCGACATCATATGATTTTTATTTTTTTTTAAATCAAATTTCGAGTCGGATTGGATAAAGATAATTAAAAAAATCGAGATCGAATTAGGTTTGGGTTTCAGGCAAATCTAATCTTACACGATCTGATATTATATAAATTTTTTTTTAATTATATATTTAAAAATAATATTTTATTAATTTCGAATCTAATCGAATCATATACAGTTTATATAATATCAAATCAAGGTAGGTTCAAGTATGAAAAAAAAAATTGAATCAGGTTTGAGTTTGATGAATATCAAATCGAATAAGATTCAGAACAAATAAAAATTTGTCATTATCTGATCCGTTGTCAACTCTAAAATCATCTGTCTTTTAACTCATTCTATAACTACTTACAATACATACCTTATAAATCTTCTCTCAAATAGCTGTCAAATTAAATGTGGAAAAAAAAAATCAGATTATAGATTAAATGGTAGATGTAGTTGATAGACAAAAAGTTCAGAAAAGCAATTGTCTCCCCACAACAGCAGATGTTGAAATTTTCATTATTCACTTAACTGAGCTGGTCCACTTAACAAACTATATGTCAAAAAAGATCTGGCGTATAAGGTATGACAAACAAGTGCCCAAAAGTTTTTAAGTCTTACAAATTTTTTTTTTTCCTTTGGGTCAAGAAATTGTATGCATCTTCAAGATTCAACAGCTGGTTATCAGTCTCTTTCTGTCCCTCTCCTTACTTTTCTTGAATTTCATTGATCAATAGCTTTTTAGGCATTTATACGGTGAACAGACTTGGATTACATTTGTTATTAGCTTGGAAGAAATGGCAGATACGCATAAAAAATTCAAAAGAAAAGAAAAAAGAATGATAGAGACTTTTTTTTCAAGAAAAAATTAAAGATAAATATATTGTTTAATTTTTTGAGTCAAGATGAGATATATCTAACTAATAATCTAAAAAATACTATTTATAATTTGAATATTTGAGATAATTTTAATAAAATATTATTAATTATATTCAAATTTAAAATCAATTATCTCGATAAAAATGATCCTGTTAATTGAATCAATCTCGTATTAATGAATGATGGAGACTTATTTAGTAGGAGTCAAAGCTAAATTCTAAGGTGGGAAAGTGAGTACTGGCTTAATTTTTGCATGGGATAGGAGAACTAATTATAAAGTTATATTATACGAAATAATAGTATCACCAATGCACAAAATGAAAGTTTAATAAAAAAGCTTCTGGTTTAAGTGATTTGAGTTCAAGTTATATGTGCATATATAGTATAAATTAAGATTCATGTCACTTCTATGGTATTGTGTCAAAGGTAAGAAGGCTATCAGGTTTGGTAAGGAAGGCAATATAGAGTTGTATTTCCATATATTCTAGTCAACATTCATACATAAATTTTTTTCCCTCATAACAATGATTTCTATCTTTTTTTTTTTTGGTAAGGAGGATTTTTTTCTTAAATAAACGCACATTATTATGTTTCCCACATAAAAAATAGTCTGAAAATAAAAAATAAATTATAAATAGTAAAATTTTAATTTTAAATATATTAAATATTATATTTTCAAAATGATTATAAGAATCAATTGATATCAAATATTTTTATCAAAAAATAAAAATTAAATTTGACGATTCGTGTATTCATATTATGTAAAATATTAAAATTTATATATTTATATAATATTTTATATGAAAATCACATGTTATAATTTTTATCGACACAAAAATATAAAACATATTTTTTGGGTTTTATTAAACTTGTGTATATATTATTAAAATTTTAAATAATGTCATTTTTATATTTTTTTTAATTTTATTATATTTGTATCATATTATTATATTATTTTTTAAATTACCAGATCCAATAAAAGTTTTATAATTATCAAATAATTGTATCTATTGGTGAATAATTAACATAAGATGCCAAGTTAAAGGATTTTAATTAAGCGACAAAATAAAACATTAGCCAATATATAAATAAGTACAAAGGAGGACAAGATTGAAGATACGAGGAAAGGTAGAGAAATAAACGTAATTTACCCCAGTCGAGAAGAGCGCCAAACACATCCAACGGCAAGCCGCGGCCACAACTTTTAACACTTGAAAGCTAAAACCCAAAAACAATGGCAAATGAACAAGACAGGATTTTTACATGGAAAGACAGGGAAATCAGTCAGAGAAAAAGAAGTGAATAAAAAAAAAAAACCTGCAAATAAAGGAAAGGGGAAAAGAGAAGGGGGCCTCGTGGTTCTACTTTTTGTTCTTTACCCCTTTTTTACACAACCAATCTCTCAGTCTCTCTTGCTTGTATAAGCAAAGATTTCTCCCCTCTCCCACTCTTTCTCTCTCCGTATTTTTTGTGCAGAGAGCCCCCTCCTCTCTCCCTGTTTTTTACCTCACCAACAAATTAAATATCCTCTTCTTATAAATACCCGCTTTTTTTCTCTATCTTTTCTTCATTTTAAGGGTGTGTTTGTGTTTGGGAGGTGAGAAATATCAAAGAAACATAGGGAGCGAGGGAGACAAGAGAAAGGGATTTGTTTTGCTTGCCTGGTGGTGCTGTATCTTTCTCTTTACTTACAAGGTATAAAGAGAGGGAGGAATAAGATTGACTAGATATAGAAATAGATAGGTAGATAGATTATACATAAAAACAATAGACAATGTCGGCTCACAGAGACACAGATCCCCGTATCCATGGCATTCAATCCAAGATTCGTGTTGTCCCCAATTTCCCCAAACCAGGTTCCTCTGTTTCTTATTTCCATATTCGTGTTGTTCATAAAAAAGGTTTTTTGGTCTCTTTGTGTTCTGTCATGAACTCTGTTTTCGTTGGGGGGGTTTACTCTCCATGTTGCTATAAAAATGTGAATAAATGAATAAAAGGTTTGAAACCCAGAAATTTTCCAGTGCTTGGAATCATAGAAACAAACATAGAGACTGAAACTTTATTGATCTTGATATGACTTATCTAACAATTCAAACTGGGGTATTTGTCACTTTGAAAGAAAGTTCTACGATTCATCAGATTAGTTCCATGTTATCTTTGTTTGTTATGTAAGATTGTAAATATGGTTTTATTAATGGTGGAAATGGCAGGTATAATGTTTCAGGACATAACTACGCTGTTACTGGATCCTAAAGCATTCAAGGACACAGTGGATTTGTTCGTAGAGAGATACAAAGGGAAGGATATTTCAGTTGTTGCAGGTGAAAAGAAATTTAAGAAGGATAAAGAAAATATATTTTTTAAATGGTAGTATTTTTTATTTTGTAACTATTATGGTTCTTGATGTGCTAAAGATTTGATCCAAAACTTTGTAAGAACCTTTTTATCACTCTTTGATTACCATCAAGGGGGGTGGGGTCCATGCCTACGAGAAAGTAGCTTCTGTGGAAGCTGGAGTAAAAAGGATATGGCCCTTCAAGTTGCATAAGTTTCTGGTTGTCTTTAGGAATGCTCTTTTTTGGATTATGAATGGAAGTGAGTCTGTTTTTTTCTTTTAGAATTCATTTCTCGTTTGACTATCAACCTTTGCTAGTGGGTTGTGCCATTGATTGCTCCTCTCTCTCTTTAGCTTCTTTTCTTTTCCCCCTTTGAGCGGCTCTCTTTTGTTCTCCTTATCACATTCTTGTTGTTGGCATGTGCTTGGGTTGGGTCTGTTTTGGCTGGATGGTGGTTGGTGATGGATAGGTGGACCCGGATGATGTAAATTGTGATTGGTGCCTCCCTCCTTTTTTTTCGTTATTTTTGTATAGAACCGTAATGTGGATATCTGCTCTGTTACTGTTGGATGGCTTGATGCCATTTGTTTGGGATGCATTCGTTGTTTTCCTTGTATATAATCAATCCTGGAAATTGGACCCCTTAAAGTTAAATAATTAAGTAATTGGAACAGTTTTTTGTCCATTTTCCCTTTTATGGAATGTTGTTTTCCTTCTATCGCCGTTTGCTGATGTAGTTGCCTGAAGTTGTGGAATTGTTGAATGAGATGTGGGACAGATTGATGGATATCAGAACTCGGTTATGGTAATCGAAGCAATTTATATTCCTGTAGCATTTGTCTCAACTGCCTATATTGCTGAATGAAATGATAATGTTGCTGTGTTTTTCTCATGCCTTGTGGCAAAACTCCAAAAATACCAACTGTCACTCCGACGAACTTGGGGCCTTGGTCATTGTTTATTAAAATGAGAAAACTTGTTTAAGCATTTATAATTTATGTGCTTTGTCTTATTACTTGTGTATTAGAATTTGTCTCTTTGTGTGCTAATGTGGACTTAGGTTGTCTTCTTGTTTTTTATGGAAACTTTATGGATGCTTTTGTGGATGTTTTTGTGTTCTCGAATGGAAAGTTGCGGCGTCTACCTCAGCAGATAAGGATAACATCTTATCACTATTCTTGTTAATATTATCCAGTTGGTTAGGTCAAATTCCTAGGTTTCTAATTTTTTTTGTCATGCAAATACGAGGGAGAATGTTGTATTTGATTGCCTTGGAATTTAAACCCCTTCCCAATTGACTGAAGATGGTGTCATTTAAAATCTGATTTGGAATCTATGTCTGAAAAACTTTGCAATAAACTATGTCCAACTAATACTATTCTCGTGTTCAATACAAAAAAAAAAAAAGGTTAAGGAGGCTCTCTTCACTGAAACTGTTTATTTCAAGATTCATATGCTTGTGCATGGACTGAAACTCAACAACAAAGTCTGTCAAGTGGGGGCTGACCATGTTTATACTTAGTTTTGCTATTAGTTGGTTTTACCTTTTATCTACTTGAGCTGGAAGGTCATGTCATGTGGCAGTAAGTTCATCCTAGATTATGACAGAAATGACCTTCTCTAATCTTAATTCTTATATTTTTCAGTTGATGACAGGCTTTTAGTTGTCTACTGTATGGCTTTTCGTTTGGGTTGTAAATGTTTTAGATTTGGTTAGAGGTTGAGGAGGACAAACTAGCCATTGGTTAGAATGCGTTCGTTCATTTTATTTCATGTGAGCTGAGGGGAAAAGGGGGATGAATTTGGAGCAATGCTTGAGCTTTGTATGCTGCTTAAATGGACCTCCAATATGCTTCTTGTGTCATTTAGAATTTTTTCTTTGACTGGCTGGGTAAGGCTGTTTATGAATTCTTTTAAGCAGGTGCAGACATCTGGAGCAGTTATCTATTGCTTTGATATTATCTTTAGTCTTCTGTTACTAGATTTGTCTCTTGTTATGTTCATTCACTTTTACTTACCCATTTTGTATATTCCTGTATCTTGGATTTATATATGAAAAAGCTTGTATCTCAGGTATAGAAGCTCGGGGTTTTATTTTTGGTCCTCCCATTGCATTGGAAATTGGAGCAAAGTTTGTACCTTTAAGAAAACCAAAGAAGTTGCCTGGTAATTCTCATCATTCTGTACTATTTTCTCAGTTTGCAGTCATGCACAAGAAAATTTCATAATTCTGTTATATATAATATATATACACACACACACACATGTATTTGTATATATGGCATGCTTGTTAATTGCCTACCTTATTGGTAATGTTGCAAAGTCTGCTGTTATTGTTGCTTGATGTGTTGTTTGTATTTTATTGTTATAATAGAGAGTTCATGCTCAGTGACAAAAATGCAACCCGGTTGATATTTGATGGACTAAAATTGCTGATGAAGTCAGGGAGATCATTTGTGCATGTTTGCCAGAGTTGTCTCTCTCTAACATGATGACATAATCTATTGTCTATTATTCTATTTGTATTATAGCTTTGTTTATTTCTTGTTCTTTTGTATTTTTGTAATTTTCTGATTACATTCATTATAATGCCATATCATTTGAGGATGTTCTAAAAGATGTTGACTCTTATATTTATTACTTATATTCATGCTTCCTAAAAATATCAAATCCTGAGGTTATTAAGGCTAAAACTTATATTTTATTTGTTTTTTTTTTCCAAATATTGGCAATGGTGTCAGGTAAAGTTATCTCAGAAGAGTATGTACTGGAATATGGAAGGGATTGTCTTGAGATGCATGTTGGAGCTGTTGAACCTGGTGAGCGGGCCTTGGTTGTTGATGACCTGATAGCAACTGGAGGCACTCTTTGTGCTGCTATGAAATTACTGGGTAATTTTATTTTGTGTTATCTTTGTGTTTTCAGTAGTATTCTATTGGCAAATTACACTAATTTTCATGTCCAAGGTAAGAAAGATGATATATGATCTCTGATCTATTGCATGGGTCTTCACTCTAGTTTTCTACATTTTTTTATTGGGCATTCTTGAATTGTAGATAGCATGTCTCTTTCTTATTACTGAATCATTCACAAAAATTGTATGTTTTCAGAACGGGTTGGAGCAGATGTAGTTGAATGTGCTTGTGTAATCGAGTTACCTGATTTAAAGGTATATATTTTATTACCAATCTTAGCTAATTCCTGTACTCCTGCACATAGCTTCGCCTACACAAATGCATAAAGTGCATACAAAAAAACACACAACTGCATGGATTTTGTGAAGTGTGAAGCACAAATACATTCAACAATTGATTGACGATCAGAAGTAGAAGGAATTTTCCAGAATGTACCCCCTGGTTTTGAATGTTTGAACTGCCTTTACTAATTTTTCTATTGTTATAGGTTTCTAAATAACTTTGCAGTACATCCAAAGTGATGATCCAGATTACATAATGAACCTGTGAATGTGCAAATATTAACATTAGTATTGTTAGAAGGCATGCAATCGGTTAGCAACGTAGCCCTTGAATATTGAAGTATAGGTGGAACCTTAGCTGCAGAAGAGTTAAATCACTCCTTAAATTATGGCATATATATTTGGATCCTGTCTTTTTATTCAGACTAGTTGACTACTTTGCCAAGTAGCCAAATGTCAAAATGTTGTTCATGAGTGAGAGTCTATAAGGATAGAGAATATGTTTAACTGTATAGCTTCTTGATCGGCATAATTATACCTTGGGCTAATCCATATATGTTGGGTCGGGATATCTCTCTACTTATGATCTGTTAGTTGCTTTTTTAGTTTTGGCACTCAATCGGTGAACCCTTTTAAGTAAACATCTTTAAATTTGGCAAATTTTGCAGGGTCGAGAACGCTTGAATGGCAAGCCATTATATGTGCTTGTGGAGTCCCATTGATCCTTGCTGATGATACAGTTTGCTCGAAACGGTGCTAGCATAACGAGATGTACATTAGAGTACACCATCGATCGCTACCTTTCGTCTGGAATCTACTTCTGGTTTTTTACCTGAACTCTCTTCATACATTAGTAAATTTTGATAGGCCTTGGGATTGAGACCTTTGTTTCAACTAGCAGCACAGAATCAATGAATTTATGCGAATGCTTGTAAGATTTTTCTTTCTTTTTTTAATTTAAGAAATGAATTATATAAATCCATTCTGCCTTTCTGTGAATATATTGTTTGTCATGATGGATGGTTACTTCAACTTACATCTTGCGTTGATCATGGATGAAACCGACTAGTAAAAGAATAAATGTGATGGACGAAACCTGCATTGGATGCCAAACAATGCTGGATTTATCAGATCTAAGGACATGCTTAGGTTGCGTGTCTTTACCAGGATTCAACTACTGATACTGTCACCTTAGCTGTTGATATAATGATATGCTTTCCTTCTACCAAACAGAGGAAATGGTGGACTGTTTACCACCTATCATCAACCTTTCATTTTCTCCCCCAAGGGAAGTAAATGCATGAAGAACAAAGTAGGTGGGACTTGCGGTAAGTTTTTGTCAGTTTCATTCCTGAAAATGCCAGCATTGAATGTTGCATGTTGGGGGATTTTATTCTGGGTTTCTCTGTTTCAATGTATAACGTTTCTGGTCGAAATCAGCAGCCAAACTGAGCGACTATTCTTCGACCTGGCGATATCCATGATAGACTCTGATACCTCTGCAAATATTAGTAGAGATCTCTGTTCGACTTGTTAATCATTCTCTGATTATACTGCTTCTGGGTTTCAGAATCAGATAAAAACATAAACCAGTACAGATTAACAACAAAATCGAAAAGGGTATTAGTGCAATTGTTCCTAAACTAAAGTAAAAATAAATTTTTAATATGATTTAAAATTATAAATATGTTACTTAATATGATTCTGTAATTAACTTGAATAAAAAACACATCATAAATAAATAATTTTTTAAATATCACAAAAAAATCCATTTTGTCACGTTCAGAATAATCGGCATCCAATTATAGATCCCCATAAATTCTCGGGTCCTAATCATCATTAAAAGATTGAATGCTCTTTTTTTTCTTGATCAAGAATTTTCAAGCATTATCAACACACCAGAACTATTGGTGAGTACCTGTTGGCCTAACAATGGCTGCTTGAACCAAGCTGAAAATTCTATTCCAAACTTCCACAACTACCGTGGTTAGTACCTAATTGGCATCCAAATCAAGTCCGTTAATTAATCAATTTTCTTCATCCTTCAGATCAACAAGTTAGAAAATCCCACCAAACGACAAAATGGTCTAAGTAGTGAACAGCACTTTAATTCAAAATCCCATTACACGAGAAAGAGCAAACGCCAAACGGTATATTTGGGTGAGTTAATGAGTTAACAACAATTTAAGTACAAGAGAAAAGCAAACGGTTGTTTAAGTTCAAACTTGATCAATTAGCATTTATCAACCCAATTATTTTTACTAATAATAATCACAGGAAAATTAAAAAAATAAAACCCCAAAAAGAAAGAAACAAAAATTGTGTTGGTAAATGCAGCAAAGACGATGCACCCTTTAAAAAAAAAAGCAGAAAAAAAGTGTTTTTTAAATATTTTTATAATTTGTAGATGACAAGAAAGCAAGGCAACACAGCACGTGGATCAAACACGAGCAACTCGCCGCTGTTCCCACTCACTGAGTCATACCCAACTCGCCCATCCTGCAACGACTTGTATACGAATCCCACCCGTTTTGAGACTCGACCCGCAATAACCCTGCAAACCAACATCGCCCTCCTCCCCCACCCACCTCCCGCATTCACGTGAGCTCCACCGCTCCCGGAATACGTGCATATGGCCGCACCTTTCCGCCCGGATAATAGCCACGTGTCGTTCATCCCGCAGTTCCCTGAAGTCGGACCCAAACAATGGAACCGCATGACCTCGTTCCCGTCCGCGACGCACCTCGCGTTTTCTTCGTCAGCAGAAGCAGGACCACCCGACCCAGACCGAGTCTTGACAGTCTCTCGATACTCCTCGAACCGAGTCACTGTCCTCGGCCCATTTTGAACTTTAAAAATCATCTCGATAAGACCCGTGAAAGCCTTGGGGCCCCAACTCGTATGAAAAATAATCTCCACGACATTCCTCGAAGGGTGACCCTCGGGCAGCTCGGTCAGCGCTGGCAGGACAGGGTCAGGGTTCCGAACGGGAAGTGCAGGGGCAGAACAACTCCGGCGATGCCGAGGCGGAGGATAATTCAAATCGGGGGCGGGTTTACTGCTGGCCGTCGGAAGCAGTTTCGGGTTGGATTTCTTGGACTGTTTTTTGGTCGTTTCGATGACGTCTTTGATGCTCTGAGAACCTCGTCTACAACTGGAACTGGGTATGAAATGCTTCGGGCTCGGGTGATAAACATCTTCGAATGCTCTCGATTTGCATTGCAATGATTTGACCCACCCGCTTGCCATACTCGGATCCCTTTTTAGCCAAAGAATCTAGCAAATATCGATCTCTTTTTCTTTTTATATCTTTCTAAAACATTGTTTTCAGTTTTGTTTGGTTTGAAGCCTTCATTTTTATTTGTGTGTCTCGGAGGGGTTTTGGGTCGAGGTAAAGAGGGAAAGAATGGGAAAGAGGGAACATGGCGGAATAATAAAACGAGGATTTGTGTAGTGAAGGTTGTAATTTGGAATGACGAAAATGACCTTATGAAACTACGTAGAGAGACTAATGCTCTTTATTATCACTACCACGTGGATTCTTAGGAAGTTTTCGCTTCGTTGGAAAAACAAAGATTCATTAATGAGGAAAAGCAACGTGACAACAGAAATTTGATGTTTTTTTTAAGTTAAGATTGGGATATAGGATTTTATGAAAAATATTTTTCATTGTAAAACAGTTTTTTTTTTTAAATGGTATTAAAATTAATTAAATGGGTTTATTTTGCCCTTTAAGAATATTTAATGTAGGTAATATGCCCTCATTAACCATGAAAACCAATGAAATTCCCTTAACTTTCTTAATAAAAATTAAAAAAAGAAAACTGTCTTGACATTTAAAATTTACTAGCTACCTCTATTCTTATTCTTTATCCATCATAAAGGGTAATAAATGAAAAGCATGCAGGATTTTGCTGTCTATGTCCTATAGCTTTTCAATGACTACTGAATGAATAAACAGCAATTTTTGTTGAAAGGGATTGGTGAGTAAGGTTGCATTTTTTTTTCAGCATATAATGTTGCCATGACTTTCACTTGCCACACTTTTTCATGGGGTCACCTAGAGTTAAGATTCAAGATCCATAGTTTGGTGTTCCTTGTCCAGTTACAGTTTCCAAAAACTAGAGACATGGTTCATTTACAATGGTTTTCATGTTTTTTAAAGTAATTTATAATAGTAACTTAATTAGAGAGAAAATTTGAAGTTTAATTTAATTATTTTATATAATTATTTTTAAAAAATAGTATTTAACGGATTAAAATATAAATTTTTATAATTTAAAAAAAATAGAGAGAGAGAGAGAGTTGGGCACCAGTTCAGCACTTAATTCCATCAAACGTATAAAGTCGAGTTATTTTCTAATGAATGCCTTGCTTCCAATAGGCTTTCTTGACTTTAAGTTGCTTCTTCAAATCAAGAAACATTAACTTTTGTACACAGTGTTCTTGGTGAGCTTGAGGTTTCAATGGAACTGAAAGCCAGTGGACCTTGGCTTTCACTTCTATTCTCTGACTGTAAGTTTGACACATGGAGTGATATTAGTAAGTACTCTGTCCCACTGTTACTTGACTTCTAACCTACCGGGTTTCCCTCTCCAACCATCTTTCCTATGCTCATTTCTTTATGACAATAATATTTCTAATTACCCAACCAATGTTTTTCCCTTAACAGTAGCTGTAAATTGGAACTAAAAAAACTTCATACGGATTTTCTTTTTGAAATTCTTAGTTTACCCTTTTAACTCCCGTATCTTATTATTTATCTTTCTTAACAAAATATTATATTTATAAGCTTTTTTGATCCTATAATTTTTAAGTATCAATTTTAATAATATATCAATTCATATAAAAGATGATCGATAGTTTTATATTAGAGATGTTAATTTTATTCATATTTAATAAAAATTTTAATTTTTTATTTAAATAGGGATAAAAATAAGTATTATATTATGAGTATGAAGATATATATGTATATGATTTTAAATTTTTATTAAATATAAAGATAAAAATATGTTACATAGTATCCGCTCTGTATCCGTATCCTATATATATTTATATATATAATAAATAGTTTTTTTTATTAAATAATATAAATTATTATTTTAGAATAATTAAAATTAATATATTTTTATTAAAAAATATATTAATATATATTTATAAAAAATTAGCAAAATATACAAAACAAAAACTAAAAAAAAAGTTAAAAAATAAATTTTTATTTTTATTTTTTTCAAAAGCTACAAGTATATGAATTATTTATACTCATTAAATATCCGTATGAATAAAAATAAAAATAAATTTAAAATATTCATTAAATATGAGTTTGAAAATAAATATAATAAAAAATTCAAGAATGAGAATAAAAATATTTTACCCTGTTTCATACCTTAACCATTGACATTCATAGTTAGAATTTAGCTTTTTTTTGTCTTGCATTATATTTTATCAAAATTTCCCAATGATCCCAATTTGGACTTTGCCACTGGCCAATTGACGCACCCAATACTTAGGGACACTTCAGGAATTACATACCAAACCCTAAATTATTAATTTCCCACCTTAATTCCAGGATATATGGGGAGGGATTCTTTTTATAGGAGTCTGAATTTGAAGAGAAAACAGACTGGAATAGAAAGGAATAGCAAGACAATGGAAACTGGCAGAGACAAAGCAGGTTGAAAAAGCATTGTAATTTAAACTTACAAAACGACAACTTTTTTTCTCCTTTACGCTTTTCCTTTTTTTTTTTGGCAGCGAGTCTCTCTACTTCAGAAAGTTTGGTGCTGCCCATGGGATAATGGCTCTTACTTACGAAGGGAGGGGACAGCGTTGAGATTTGAATATCGTTTATTTCTTCAATTATTACTTATTTTTATCAAAATTAAAATTTTAATATTTTACGAACAAATCACATTATCTTTTATTATTATTAATTTCGACTCTCGAACGTAATCTAACGAGTCTTATTTTCTATTACGACCGTCGACTGAGCAGATGCCACATTTTTCCAGGAATGAACGCATGGATTCGTGGGGATTATCACGAAATTTTGACGTGAGTTAATAAGAATAACAAAATCTTAATAAAAAAAAAGTCTTGAATCTTTTATGATGAGGATTTGATCTGATTTTTGTACCCGAAGGTCAGGTAAGTAACAATATGGAAATGACTCAAGAATCAAGTCCCTCCCCTTGCTCATCTCTATATTATTTTTGTTTGGTCTTTTTTTTTTTTTTTTAACATTAGAAATTTCATTTCACTTCGTATGTCTTATTAAGGAAAATTCAAATCCGAAACTTTCCATATAAAATTTCAAATTTTTACGATTGGACTGTACCCTTCTATGTTATTTTGTTAATTGTTTTATCACTAATTCAGCATTACCCTTAAGGCAGCCTTTTGGACTTACGAGCTGGAGCCCAACTATGTTCTTTGGACCACAGTGGGCTGGCCAAGAGATATTAGGCTCAAAATAAAACACTAGAGGCCTAATGTGGCCCATGTAGTCTTATAAGGCACGTTTATGTATACGGCCCATATTAATGGCTCACATTAGTTAAGCGGCACCGTTTCGATTTACTGACTCAGCCTTCTCATCCAATCAGATCAACCAAGTAATCATATCAAACATTCCCTTTAACTGTAAACTTTAACTGTAAACTGTCGTTTCTGAGTTGGCCCCATCACAAGCCTCCAACCACCTCGGCATCCGCTACCGCGGCGGACCCCCACCACCAATGGGTTCACCATCGAAAACAGCCACCCTATCATCGCCACCATTCCTCCATCCCCTAATAACCCTAGACTCCACCGTCTCTTACTTCCTCCACACACTATTCAAACCCATTCTTCCAACTTTCCTCCTCCTCCTACTCGAATAGTCCGCCGATTTCCGCTTTTCGTTCCCTCTTTCCCTCTCTCTCTTCCTCGCTTCCCCTTTCTTTTCCTCTTTCTCCGTCCATCTCGTCCTCGGCCTCCTCCTCGACCTTGCTTTGATCGGCCTCATCAAACTAACCTTCCGCCATGCCCGTCCTCATTACAATCCCAGCATGTCCCCCGCTGTTCACGCCGACAACTTCTCCTTCCCAAGTGGCCACGCTTCACGTGTTCTATTTTTAGCTACTCTCTTCCACCTTATTCTCCGAAATGACATGGGACTTGTTTCGGATTTTATTCAACGATGGTTTAAATTTGAACCCGGTTTTGTTCTTTTTGGTATATGGGTTTGGGCTACAATGACTGCTACTTCAAGGGTTTTGCTTGGAAGGCATTTCCTTTTTGACGTTTTGGCTGGGGCGTTCGTTGGGGTGCTTGAAGGGATTGTTGCCTTTCGGTTTTTGAAGTTTTAGGCAGCGTTCTCAAAGGTAAGAGGTTAAGTATTGTTGCAAAAATTTGTACTTCTTTTAAACGGGGAATTGTTTTTCTTTGTAATATTTGATGTGAAAGTTGTTGATGATTCAATATCAAACAATGTATTTTATGATAATCACATTATGGATTGATTTCAAAACTTTGTTTTGATGTACAACTTAGAAGCTTGAGAAATGTTTGTGCAATAATTTTTCTATTGCTGTCATTTAGCATTGCATTGAGTGAGTGGCTACATTCATCAGTCAGCTTTATGAATGAGTTTTAGCATGTCTTTGTTGGCATATTTTCTAACCAATGTCACGCTTTATGGTATTTATAGTGATTGAATGGGGAAGGTAGTTCTATCTATAAACAGAACGTTGCTTGTTGTTAACTGAATGAAGTTTGATTGCCAAATTCTTCATGTGTATCAAGCTGTTCATGATCCTGCATTTTATTTGAGTTCAGAGAGTTGGAGTTTGATTATTCCTATAAAATCAGTGACCTTCTTTTGATAGAGAAGCTTTTGCATTAAGTTATCAACCATTAGAAATCACGATTCTAGTTATAAGTGTGCATGTTATTCATATTTTTTTGTGACATGAAGGATTTGGTTGTAAGGAGTTAAATCAGTTTGAACTAGTATTTTTTACTCCAATACTTTGGTTAACAAGGCAAATATATTTTTATAGAGTAATTGGTATCTGCTCTTGGTAACTAGAGACTTAGTTAAACATGATTATTGTCCCTCTAAGATCATTTTTTAAAGCCAATGATATATGCATGCTGGAAGGTATTTGATCTATATTTCAGTTGCTTCATTGATTTGGCCAATGTAGTGGCGTTTTGTCCTCCACCTCTTGGCCAAGTAGGCTCTGAGAGGACACCGAGTCCTGGTTTCGAGTCAGGACCTCCCCCTTTCCCCTAAGGGCTATGCCTTCCTAAGGACCAAAAAAAAAAAATGTAGTGGCATTTTTGACATAAACTGGATGACCATCATTTCAGCAATGAAGTGTACGTTTACGACTCCATTTTTTATTTGTTGAAAATTATTTAAAACCGATTACTTGAATTTCCTCATTTCTTTCATTTAACGGAGTCATGAAAGATGCCAAGTTTTAATTTATTTTCTTTTATTTAATCTGCCTAATTTGGCACGTCTCTTTTGTGAACCGTGTAAACAACTTTGTCAGCAAAAGATTTGTCTCTGGAGAGTTTAATGATAGATATATTTGGATGGGAGTGTCAAATGAAATTTACTGTTCTTTTTTCCTAGTCCCACCTTACTTGTGCCTGTTCTTTCAATAATTTTAATCCTCTTTGTGTGATCCAAGGTGACTGGTGGATACCAGATTTGATAAATATAGCAATTGTCTGGCTATTTTACTGATGAGTATTTGATAGAATTGTTTCTTTGGTCTAACTGGACTAACAGGTAGTGAAAATCATCCATGGTAGATTGGAAAATTTTTTTTTATATTTTTCTTTAACTATTTTCTAGTAATCCTATTTCAGCTCATTTGTGCAAATAGACATGTAAAAGTTACTCATGGGCCTGAGAAACTTGGTAAAGTATTCTTTTTCAAGAGAATTCGGTGCCATTTCCTTGCAAAGAATCACTTTTATATTGGGCTATCATTGGACCGATGCTAATGCAGGCGATAGTCAACTTTAAGGGCAAATTATAAAGGTTCTTTCTTAAGTTCAATTAAGCCAAACATTTCAATCCATCCATTGCTTAGCCCATCTTTTCAAATGCTAGGTTTCTTTCTTGCTAGCCCATACTTAGTATTGGAGAATAAACTTTATATTGATCTCACGATATCAGATGCCTTCAGCATAGTTTCTTGGTTCTGGAGTGACAAAGTGATGGAGATTGCTGTCCTCTTTTGCCACATATTCCTTTCTTTAATTAGTCTGCCTACATATTGTTCAATGTTTGTGGCATTTTCGATTTACATAGGCTGAATTACATTGCTCTGATGTGATTATGCCATGTTTTTGTCAATTCTTGTAAATAAATCAGCTGAAGAAATTTCAAGAAAGTTTTGTTAATAAATCATTGGATCATTCAATAATGCTCTCTCTTCTATGGTATGATGTGTCTGATATAAATATGTTTGAGTACGCAGGCTTAGTATAAACAGCAGGGACTTTAACCTTCTCTTTCTGTCTCCCTAAGGTTTTGTCATATTGGTATTAGTTAACGTTTCCTTCACAGATGGTAAACTTCTCATATTATGATGCTCAGAGATCTGTAATTGAAAAAGTAAGAATTCATAAGACAGTCACTATTTTAGAAAATTGCTTTAGTTGAAATTAAGTGTGATTTCTAGGAGATACCTCTCTCGAAGATTTTTTTTTTTTTTGGGGGGGGGGGGAGGTAAAAGTTTACAACTATTCACATGCCAAAAAGAATCTGATACATCTTGAATGCATCATCATCTCTGGCATTTGATGCCTAGAAAATGTTGGCATGATTGGCGCCCCTATCATCGAAGAAACTGAATATTGAAATATTAAAGTTTGATGGGCTAACTGCTTTGTTTTAATTTGTACAATGCATTTTTATGTTGAAAGTTATCTAAGACTGTGGTTTACCTTTCAAATGGTAATACTTAGATTCTACTTCTAAATAGTGGATGCTAAGTCCAAATGGAAACAGTTTCCTCGCGGTTCTTACCTTCTTATTCCAATCAAACATGGGATGGTTTCTGGTTGGACCAGCCGGAGTTTTTGCAATTACATGTTTGACTCTACTCTGCATTTTATTTGCTTTTCTATGTGGTATTGATGTAAAGGCAATGCAGCTTATTTGTTCTATCTCCTACTGGTTGCCCATCTTTTTAGCAGATGGGATTGATTATCTTTTTATATGCCCCATGGAAATGTTTGGATATATCCATAGGGAAGTCTAGAATTGTCTCTTGCAGATATTTAGAAGGCTACTCGTACAGAAGCAAGTGCATAATTGGCTATTAAGGTTAGATGGGACATGTTCGCAGGTGTGCAGCTCAGGGGCTCATCATAGCTATTATATTATTATGGCATGGAGTAAAGATGTCTGGAAGGCTA
Organism: Durio zibethinus; assembly: GCF_002303985.1. The sequence continues at coordinate 2,935,923 of NW_019167838.1, read as the reverse complement.
TTTCACTGGTGTTTAAAAGGTCTGTAGTTTGTTATGGAGATAAATTTTACGATTGCTTAGTCAAAAAGGAAAGAACAAAGACAAATAAAGGAAAGGTGAAAAAGTATTGAATGATTTGGTCAATCAAGGAAAAGGTTTATTGCACATGATACAAGTTTACTATTATTTCTTCATGCTTCATTGATTTCCCTCTCTTTTACATTGGCTTTATGGATTACCATATCTTTTTTGGTGCTTCCATGTTGAAAAGTTGCTTCCCCGGACCTTAGAGAGCAGAAATAGAACTCTAAACTGGTTAGCTCAATCATTCATCAAAGATCTTCTTTACTTTTGAATAGCCGTATCTTATAGGGTGGTGTGCCGTTGTTTGACTGACTAATTGTAATATCATAGACTTCCTGGTGTAATGCTGACTTTTGTTGTGGAAGTTGTTATTTGCATCATTGCTTCTGTCTCTAGATGATGATCGAATGTATGTAACTTACCTAGATAGAAACAGGTTAGTGCCTCTTTTTGATTTATAGAGTCGATGTGGGGCAGACAGATGATTGATTGAAGCTCAAAGTAAACATTGGATTGGTGTGCCCTAACGTGACTCTTATCATTATTGTTTCCATGTCCATTTCTAATAGTTGTAGCTGGAAAAGTGATGCATGTGATGTTCTGATTATGCTTTACTGTGCAATGAAATTGCAATCACATTGTTCTTTTATGCAGAATCCTAGATACAGTCTGTCCTTAGTATGCAGTTATCTATTTTTTCTACTTTACAGCCTCAAATCCACGTCCTCGGGGGTCCTACCATGGAAATCAAGCTTGTTGATTACATGGGCTGTGTTGTTACAACTGTCTGCATTTAGGCTTGAATTGATGGCCAGTTTGCAGATGTGTTGTTGACTGGAGATAGGAGAGGTTTCTGTTGAATGATAGTCTGGCTTATCTGCATGTGTGCTTTTTCCCATAGTTTTCATTATCTTAACTTGATCCTTCAAAAGCCTGTCTTTTGTGGAAAACTAGCTGAAGCTGTTTTTGTACCAAGCGGAGAACCTCAATCATTTCTAGCGCAAACAAATAGAGCATGTGGCTGTGATAGATTGGGCGGTTGAGAGAAATTGAAAGAGAACATAACCTGAAAAGAGATTTAGTGTAGTTTACTCAACTCACTGCCTGTTAGAGCATATCCTACTCGTTATTGATATTGTTACTAAGAATTAAATCGGTAATGTAAATCCAGAGTGGAAAATTCTACGTTCATGAAGATATGGTTCCTTTTTTTTTTAAATGTTGAATGGCAAAAGCAATTTTTTCCCCGTCTAGATTTTCTTGGAAGACAAACACATGCTCCACACTTGTTTAGAGAAAACATCTGATTCTGTAAAAATGTATCCAAAATTAAGCAAGTGGTAACATCTGATTCTGTATAAATGTATCCAAAATGAAGGAGATGGTATTGACTCGGTCACTTGATGTTTCTTCTGCTGAATATGGAGATAGCACGGAATCTCTCAGCTTCTGAAAAGGGTAGACCAGTCAAAGCCTGATGATTGTGACCCAACTTAGGAAAAGGTCTGAGTTGAGTGAGGCCAGCTTGGTGCTAAGCTCATTGTCATATACCTTCTGGAGCAGCTGCTTGTGAGTGCAGCTCAAGAAAAAGCGATGGCTAAACTTGTTTTGTACCACTGGCAAAAAAAAAAAATGTTTTTGTACCCAATATTTTCTTGGTGGCCACCTTAAAAATAAGAGTTTGGACACATTCTCGTGAGCCTCAGATTTGGACCACTGAGTCAAATTGGATTTGGAGATCTGAGTAAGGTGAAGCTGTGGACTTACATGTCTGTTGGATTTTACTTAAGGTACTCAATTCTTCATCATCTCCATCACTGCCACCAACAGAAGACCTGGGCAGATTCAGAACCCAAAGAGATAAATAAAAAAAAGGACTGACACGGTTTGGGAGAGAAAAACCATTGGAAAAAAGTTTCCAGGGATATGAAGGCAATGCATCATTTGGAATCCCTGTCCTCTTTGCCCCACGAGTCATCATGAAGTTAGCACCAAATTTTCACCCTTTTGTGTAATTGATGATCAGTCGGTCTAAGTTTACTTTTGAGAACCAGCCAGCAACAAAACATTTTCACGAATTTTCCCGTATACAAGAGCTGACTGCAGAAACTCCCATTGGTACATTTTTTATTAGATACTGTTCTTAGATTTTGACCAAATGTATATTTCCCGTCATCATTAATAATTGTCTGTAAAAGAAATTTACCAGGCATTCATTGGAAACCATGTTGATAGCTCGTCCAGGGTACAGGTTGGTTAAACGTCATCCTTTACCGGACAGGATATTCGGTAAGGGGCTCATGCGCCATGTTTCAACTCCAAATTCTATCGACGACAACTGGGAGGCATGCACACTTTTTTGGTTATATTTCAATGCAGTTGAATTGGTGGTACTGGCTTTTCAATCAACCTCGCCTGCTCCTTAAGCACATGCCATGTCTTTTGAACACGTTCATGCCTTGTCTACCTTAAACTGGAATTTTGGTTTTGTACTCAAAACCAGCTATTGCCTTTTTGCGCTGAAATTTCAGTGTGGTTGCTATAATAATTCCATTCAGTGCAATTTGATAGTCATTGATGCCTCTACAGCAATGAGAAAGTTTTGAAAATTTAAAATTTTAGTTTCAAGTAAGTTAATTTATTTTTTATATAAAAAGTCACAATTTAAAAATATAAAAAAATTATAAATGTAAAGTTTTGAATTTTAAATATACTAAATATTATTTTTAAAAATAATTATATAAATCATCTAAATTTAATTTTAAATTTAATCTAATTTAAATTTGATTTGTCAAAGTCTATTAATTTTTAGGTGACAATTACGAGTATATTTAATTTGATCAACTTTCGCTTTACTAACAAAAAATCAAACCAGCCATTTTTCCCTAGTCTTTAAACGCTCAAAATACCAAAATAACAAAAATCAAGGAAGGGCTAAAAGTTAGGTCAAAGGACCAAATTTAAGTAAACGTACACCGTGCTGAACAAATTTTTGGGTCCACTCACATGACAAATTTTATATGAAATTTTTTAAATAAAATTTATAAATTTTTTTATAATTTATTAAAAATTTTAATAAAAAATCAAAATCAATCAATTGATAAAGTTTAATATAAAGATCAATGATATATAAAAAAATATAAAAATATTATTTATAATTTAAATATGATTGATATGTATTTAATGATAAAAATTTTATCAATATTTTAATTAAAAATATATATCAAAATTTTTTTAAATTTTATTCACTTGATTTATATGACAAAATCTTTTAATATATTAATTTTAATTTTAATTTATTCATTTTTAATACAAAACTTTACAAATTCTATTTAAGGAACTTTATTTAAGTTTTTTTCCCTCCTAAAAGTGTTTATAAAAGCCTGTATGTTTCCCAATGTAGTACGATTAATTTGTTAGTTGTGCATCAACATTATTGCAGTTACAACCCCCCTCCATGCTACCATAGTACTACACCTTGCATGCTTTCCCAAACCAAACACAGATCAATGACGCAATAATTCTACTTTGTGGGGACTTGTTTCACTTGCTGTACTAATTACGTCCTTTCATCAATGATACAATAGAAAATGATACATTGAAGAAACTATAAATTTTAAGATTGAACGTCTCATATATTTGACCTGCATGTTACAATTATACATACTATAATCGCTCGAATAAAATTCACAAAATTCATTTTTAATTATGTTGAAAATCTAAAATTTAGTTTGAAAAGTGTTTTTTTTTTTTTCATTCATATATACTTTTTTATAAAGTGTGAATCCATTCAGATGATTTCTCTATTATATATTGTCGTGAATCCATCAAACTGGGAAGGAATTAATTGCAAGCCATATCATCAGAAACATGAAAATCTGATTCCCTGTGACCTGTGGAGGACACCACAGAGTCTATCTGATTCAAAAATTTGCTTCATGTTGAAGATACGTTATGGGCAGGCACATGTTGTGCTGGTGAGGCACATTTTAATGCTTGATATGATAAAAAAATAAGATGACAGAGGAAGCATCGAAGTGTTGGTCCATGCATACAAAACATCAGCAGCCGAGGGGGGGCCGGTTGTTAGTGCTCCGATGAGTTGTTTCCCACCTGGAGGTTAGGTTATATCCATTGAAGAAAACTGTTCATTGTTTAGTACTTGAGAAACATGGATTTGATTGAACGTTGTTGCTTTCTTTGCATTTTCAACCCACCTTTTCCTTCAATGGAATCCCATAATTTCAGTATTATCATTGTTTTTTCTTCTTTTGACATGGCCATTGCTTTTCGGGGGTGTTGGATTCAAATTTCCCATCAAAATTATGTAGTAAAGGGCGAAGCTGCAGGCTTTTAGAAGAAGTCCCACCAGGATAAATAAAGGAAAAAAAAATCTCAGTTGTTGCCTCTTGTTTTGATCTTTAAATATCTCCCTACAGTTTACGTACATTTATCTAGTTTGCTACATAAAATCATGTTAGCTTTTCTCTTTACTTTTTTATGATCATCACCCACTCATCTCATGAAGATTAGATTTAATGATTTTATGTATTTGTATCAATATAAAATATTAAAGTTTATATATTTATTTTATATTTTATATAAAAATTATATATCAAATTTTCGTATTGATATAAAAATATAAAATATATTTTTTATTTTATTAAATTTATATGTAATTATTATTAAAATTTTAAATTATATTATTTTTATATTATTATTTATTTATTATTTATATTATATTATCATATCGTATTTTAAATTATCAAATCTATTAAAGAATTTTTGATTCGATTAATAACAGAAATATTGTTTTATTGCAAAAAAAAAAAAAATCATAGCAAATGCAATTACACTGGAAAAATCACACTTGGTTTGGACAAAAATAGGACTCCATCACATGACTCCTGGTTATAATAATTTTTTTTTCTCCATTTCTTTTGAAGCAATTTCTTGTCTCCCTGCAGCAGCTTTGAATCATCACCTGCTAGCATCATCAGACAGCCAACAACACAGTTCTTGCATAAAAAGCTTAATCTCTTGCAATCATGCAGAAATATATTTATAATTTATTGGAGTACACTATCCCATACAACTTGGAAATGATGATCCTCGCTTTTTGCCCGCAAGATGTACGAACAAAATTGGGTTATACCAATTAGTTGCTACCAAGATGCTCGCATAAACCAATATATATATACCAAGAATTAATCAACATTTTCTAATTAATTCAAAAGGCCATTTAATAACAAATCTAACCCAAAAGCCACAATTCTTGTTTATACCTTTTTAAGCTCCTTTTTTTTTAAAGTTATTTATATAGCTAGGCATTATATATCACATGGTAGGTTAAACACAACTACTCGCTAATAATATACTTATCGAAGATTCAAATCCAAAACTTCAAAACAAAAGTTTAACATTCATGGATTTTTTTTTTTTATAAAAGATAATTTGATGATAGAAAAATAAGTTGCTGATTTTAAAATTTAAATATTAAATTTATTGAATGTTACATTTTGAAAATGATTACATTAATTAATTTAATTAATTTATTTGATTTGAATAAAAAGAATAAGTAAATGACAAAATTGAAAATTGGTTTTTTATACTATTAGGCTATTAGCATTTAGATATGGTTATTTCAAATATTATTTAGTAATACGATATGAAAATAATATAAATAAAAAATATGAATATAATATGATTTAAATTTTTAATAAAAATTATAAATAGATTTAGTAAAATAAAAAATATTTTATATTTTTTATGTTGACACAAATTATAACACGTAATTTTTACATAAAATATTATATAAATATATAAATTTTTAATAATTTATATAATACAAATATACGAATTATTAAAAAAAAAAAGAATAAATATTAATATCATGGCATAAATGTTAAGACTTTAATTACATCATCAGAAACCCTAGCGTCAAGGCGTCGTCCTCTCCCTGACCACATGTCGATGCATGTGGATCCCATCCCAAGCAAAGCCCTCATTGTTATTTTAAACTTAAAATCTCTTCACGTATCTCTTTATATTTGCATAAAACAAACACATATACCCATTTCAATCAGTGCAAGCTTGAAGCTATGCCCATTCAAAAAGGAAAGGAAATTAAAAAGCTAAAACACCAAACCACATCTCTTTCATAAGTGCATACATATAAACAAAAGGATAGGATAAAAAAGCTCTACACTTTCATAATCCAAACTAGTTGTAATGGTGGGGTTACGATTTTGTAATGTTCCCTTGATTAATAAAGTGGCATTTTCAAGGGCTTAAAGCTAAGCTTCTTTGCCTACTTAAGATTGATGCACAGAAGCGACTTGTGATTGGGACAATGTTAAGGTCTCTTGACATGGGGCCATAACAATTGGGGTATTAACACACCCTTAATACAGACACATGGGTTGGAGATAACATAGATAGTTTTGGTCTCACAAAGAGTTGACACCATTATTTTTGGGTTGAGTGTTTGTGATTTGATTTGTTTTCCCCAGCTCCCATCTTTCATACTACTTATTCAACTATTGCTGGGATTTGATTCTTCGCTTCTATAATCTATATGTCTCCTATTTGAAATCTTAATAATTATATATGTTAGTATTTAAAAAAAATATTATGACCCATTTGATCCAATTGATGATTTTTTTTATATAAAAAAATCATGATTTGAGGATAAAAATAAATTACAAGTATTATGATTTAAAGGTTAAACCGAACTCATAATTAAATAATTAATACATGAATTTGAGATTATGTTTAGTATACAACAATTTATAATTTAATTGAATTTAAATTCCCCTCACAACATTGAGGCAAGAAATTTATGTTTAGTGGGCTATTCTTGGTTTAAATTTTCACCTCTTATCCTCCTTTTCTGGTCAATAATTCAATCTCAATCACCTAGCTAGTATTCGCTTATAGCCTGTTTTTATGTCTTTTGAGTTTTTACTCTAGCCTCTAGTTTAATTAGGGCAATCTGAATTTCTAGACTACTGCAACAGATGGTGAGTCAGGCTCGCCTGAATGCCTGACTCGAATTGGCTCAGTTCTACTTTCCTCGTCAGTCAGCAGTGACAAATTATCCCATATCTGAACGAAGTAAACAAAAGGGTCAAAAAGATAACTAAATTATTATTATTTTTTAAAATACAACCCCAACACTAATTAAATTCAAACCTTTCTCCATCTCTTATCATTTTTTTTCCTCAAAATGACAAAATTATTTGGTTGAACGTAGATCTAATAATATAAAATATGAGGTAATAATATGATATAAATATAATATAAAAATAAAAATAAAAATAAAAATACTAGATATAAAAATAATATAATTTAAAATTTTAATAATAATTATATATAATTTTAATAAAATAAAAAATATTTTATATTTTATATTTTATATTTATATAAATTATTATACATAATTTTATATAAATTATAATATAAATATATAAATTTTAATATTTTAAAATAAATACACCAATCACTAAATTTAATTAAACAGCGAGAGTAACAGTAAAGGGTTGCTCTAGAAAAGAGATAATACGTGGAAGAAATTAAGGGAAGCGTGCAGAATGGAGGGAGGGGGAGATAATTACTCTTGTTGCTGGAGACACGTGTCTCAGAAGGCTGGACGAGCCACCATCAGGTCCCAGATCCGTCCCACACTACCTGACCCGGCGGTCCACTCTTTCGTATGGTCCGGACCTGCAGAGTTCATCATCCATGCTCCTCTCTGCTCCTACTCTTTAACTTTTCCCTTCGTTTCTTGTATCATCGCTAATAATCTTTGTTGCATCACTGTCATTACTTATTACAAATCAAGCAAAAAAAAAAGGACGACTAGAAAGTTTTTCTTTTCCCATTTATTCTTCGAAAAAAAAAAAAAAAACCCAAACGTTCATATCCTGAATCACTCGAAACTCCATTGAAAAGTCAAAAAGAGATGGTAGCGTAGCCCAACTTGTGGGATTTCTAAAGACGGTGGCAGCACTGTGTTGAGCAGAAAAATGCATGACCACCGCCAATTGCAGAGGTCCCCTCCTCGCCCTTACTGGGCCACACAGCTCGTGAGCTCAATAATGCAAACCAAAATTCCATTGTTTTAACTAGAAAAAAACTTACTCTTAAATGCATCTTACTTTTGTTAGATAAACCTGTCAATTGTGTATATGAAGTACTGTGATTCAGCTTCAAACTAAAGATTGACTTTGGAGAAAGATTTTAATCATCCTATATAGCTAATTCAAGGTTAATCTAGGATTTTGATAAAATAAAGTATATATCAGACCAACCAACAGAGGTAAAGGCAAGAATTGGGTAATAATGGAACCATCAAGTAATTTCAAAGAAAAAGAAGAGATTTAAGATAATATTTTGATGAATTCCAACATTGTAATATAAAGAAGATAAATTTTTTTTGAAGGAGTGCAACTTTTATCTACCTTTAGGGTGAAAAAAAAATAAAAAATAAAAAAATTTAAAATTATAATATTCGATTTAATTTAAATTTATTTTTTTATTTTATTAAAATTAAATTTAAATATTAAATATATATTAAATTCAGATTAATTTTTGAATCAAAAAATAAAAAATAAAAAAATTAAACTTAATCGTATTATATATATTTTAATTATTTTTATAAAATAAAAATAATAATTTTATATTAACATCTATTTAAATATATTAAAATAATATAAAAATTTAAAAATTGATAAATCAAACTAAATTAATCAATAAAATTTAATTTAATTCAAAATTTAAAATTTTATAATATTATATAATAATTAAAAAAATTAAAGCGAATTCATTCTCATCCAAATCATTATAATCTCCACCGACCTCCAACTTCACCCCTGCCAACCAACCTTACAAACAACTATTAATGGCAATAAAACGCATAGTAAGCTACACAGTTAAGTTCTAAATGCAAATAGTTGCAACAACAATAGTATTTATATTATCTTTTGTTATATATTGTTGATGCAACTTAAAAGACGAAAAGTATTTACTTCCTACTTATCCAAAAAAAAATAAAAAATGCATTTATTATATTTCCGAAGGCTTTCCCTTAAATGGCTATTGATTTTGAGTAGCAGTATTTTGTCAATAAAGGAGGATCTCTTGCTTTCATAGGTTTTGGTGTCAGGTCAAAACTTTAGATTCAAACAACCAAAAATACCATGATGACAAAAGTTAAAAGTAAAAAAGGTTAAAAAAAAAAAACTATGTAAAAAATTCATGATTACGCAGTAAATTCCTCTCATGCTCTCAGCTTCCTGTCGTCAATCGTCATCAACTCACAGTCATTTTATTCAACAATCCTTCCCTAAAAGATATTTTAGTTTACCAATAATATTATACATTTTTTCACACCGATATCTCCCGTCCCGATAAAAACTCTTCACTTAATTACAACTCTGCCACAACCTTAATTACGCTATAAAAAGAAAAACCAAACCCTTTTTTATTTTCTTTTCTTTTTTCGAAAAATTAAAAAGTATTTTGTTAACTTTGCGATCTTAATAAAATTACATAAATAGGTTCCTTATTTTGGTAATTCCATTACGAATCTATCCGTTTCAGAGTTTCAAAACAAAGTTCACCTCTTAACTCAGTTGCCACCACTTCCAAAAAAAAAAAATTTCTTTTCTGTGTACCCTAAAGCAAATTTTACGGTATTTTATTTATTTATTTTTTATAAGTTGTTCTTTTCGTTTTCAAGTGAATAACATGTATGCTGATTTGTTGTTATACCTGTTTTTGTTTGTTGCAGCTGTTGATTCGATTTTTTTGTCGATGAAAAAGTGAACAGTTGAATGGTTATTTATATTTTGAGGACTTTTGGTTGTGATTGAGATCGGAGAGAAAATGCGGGTGAAGGAAATGCATCCGCTGTGTTGTATATCCTTGGAGAGTCCGGGGGTCGGCGACCAGTCACCGGAGGCTTCGTTGACTCGAGCTAGGAGCATGCTGGCGGGGGCTTTATCTGGATCTGAAACGGGTAATGCGATGACGGGAGGATCCGAAGGCACTGTCGCCGGCATTCTCTACAAGTGGACTAATTACGGCAAAGGATGGAGATCCAGGTGGTTTTTGCTTCGTAATGGAGTGTTGTCTTACTCGAAGATTCGCCGGCCGGAGACTCTAAACCTCCTCTCTCCCACCGATGACGTCAGATTGATCGGTGATATCTCAACCAATCGGCTTTCGAGAATGGACAGTTGTAGCGGTAGACGGAAACACCAGAAAACCGTTGGCATTGTTCATTTAAAGGTATATTTCATAAAAAGAAAATCAAATTTAAAAAATTCCAAAAGAAAAGAAAAAGGAGAAATAGATGATCGGGCCTCAGGATGATCCGTTTTGGCGGTAATATAAAAAGTTATTAGAAAAATTTAACTGAAGTTTTACCAATTTATGTAATTTTATACCAATTGTAGTGCCCCTGAAAATTTGCATCTCAAAAGATGAAATTGTCAAAGAAAAAAGAGGCATTGATATCTGAGCTAAGAAAATAAAAAGAAAAGAAAAGGGCGAGGGGGGAATTGAAGAGCAAGAACCGCAGGTTTCTTGCATTGTTCGGCATGTAGTTTACTGTGTGATCTGTAAAAAGGCCCCGAAAAATCTCTTCTGTGGACTTTATTTTTCTCTCTCTTTTTTTCTATTTTGTTTTGTGATTTTCAATTTTCATCGAATTATTTTTTTAATATATATTTTTACAGTTTTAACTGGTTGTTTATGTAGAGTGGGTCACATCAGCAGGTGGGCTTGGAGGGTTGTGAGGGGGTATCCTGTAGGTCTAGGTATTAAGCTGTGGTCACATCATCGTTTAATCGGTATTTTATAGATGGTTGTTGAAGTTTTTAAAGCCATCAACGATGATTCAACAACTTGAAACGTCGATCCTTTCTTTTTCTTCTTTTGCTTTTGATCTTTTGGCCTTTTTCTCGCTTTTACGCTTTATCAGATTCTCTCCTTTCTCTTCAACTTATTTATTGCCTAAATTCCTAGCCGCCGTAGTTTTGTTTCTCAAGAATCAAGGTACTGTTTTTTTCACTCAAGGTGATGACTGAAGAGGGTTCCTTTTTTTAAAGGAAAAGAAATGATGAAACGAGGTAGAAATTTAGCGGTGATGAGGATGGAGTATTTCTCTGAAATGTCGAAGTGGGTTTTTGTTTGTTGCCGTCCTTTTTGGGTTTTGTAGTATTTGTCTCGTAATCTAGAGGTAATTTCTTGCTAATTTTTAATATTTTTATATAGTCTTCTTTTCTAGTTTTTAGGCATTGGTTTGATTCTTTTGGTGAAATAAACAAAAAAAAAAAGAAAAAGAAAGCGTGGGGACTTGAGTCTAGTAGGTGGGATTTTACTGGTTTAAGTTTGTATAGAGTTTTTTGTTGAACACTGTTTTCTTTTCTAGCCAATTGTTAACCCTGTTTAGAAACGGGATAACTGAAAGGATATATAATAGTATTTCTTTTTGAGTGGTTTTAAGTATATTCTCCTATGCACGAGTAGATCCAAATGGTGATTCTTCGTCTTTGTTTTATCCCTTGACAGTTCTAATCCTCAAAAGGTAGCATCGGCTTGGGTGATAATTTTGGGTTTGGTTTTCTTACAGCTGAGACTTACTTAGTTGTTGCTAAAACAATTTTCTCTCGTTGAAAACTTAAAAAGTCTGGTTATTTTGTTTGAAAATCTTGTGTAAATGGATTTAGCTCCTGCTGAGGTTAGGCATTGTTAGCCTAAAGGTCGGAGTCGGTGGACTGAGTTACAGATATTTATTTTTCTTCCAGCGATTCTAGAAAATTTTCACCAATAATGCTTTCGGCGAGGGACGCAAGGTTTTAATTTTGAGCTTTTCAGCTTGTATTATCTTGAATTGATAGCATTTACTCCTTTTTATTTTTGGAAATGGACTTTTTATATATGTTTCACTCATGCATTTATTCTGTGAATTTATTTTGTGATCATGAAATGAAAGCATATAAATTCATGGTTAATAATGTGATTATACCAATGTAATGGAGCTCTCTCATAACTCATGGGGCTGTTAATTGAATTCTTGTAGCAGATCTCATCATTCCGGGAGAGCAAATCTGATGACAGACGATTTTACATTTTCACTGCTACAAAGACCCTTCATTTGAGAACTGATTCAAAGAGAGATCGGGTTGCTTGGATACAAGCTTTGGTATCAACCAGGAGCCTTTTCCCTCTGAGACCGCTAAACAATAACCTCTCCCTTGTCCCCCATGATTTGTCCATATCAACTGATAGGCTCAAGAGACGGTTGCTTGAGGAGGGAGTCAGTGATAGCCTTGTGAAGGATTGCGAGCAGATTATGCTTTCAGAGTTCTCGGAGGTACAAGGGCAACTTAAAGTTCTTTGTGAAGAAAGATCTAATTTGCTTGACACATTAAGGCAGTTGGAGGTAATATGAACTTAGTAAATACTATGTGACTTTTGAATGAACGTGCTTGATCTTTCGTTATTCAGTTTTTTATAATAAAATTTTTAAACTTAAATAATTTAGGAAATTGATATAAGTTTCTTTCTTTTGAGTTAAGTTAAGATCAATTTAGTGAGACTTGGACCAACATCAAGTTCAACCTAATGAAATTAAATAATAAAGAGCATTTTATTTTCATTATGGTGTTTTGTACAAGGAGAGTGGCAGGTCTCAGAGAGGCTCAAGTTGTTAATTAGCCCAACGAATGGAGCCTTGCATTTAAAGTGAATCATTGGATGAGCAGCTATTGTTCTCGAACGTTAGTATGGATACCAAATAAAAATAGTATCATTAATCTTCATATATAACAAGATGGAAACTATCATGTGATTGTGTTTATGACCAGCGGAAATGAATGGTGATGATCTTGCTCAATAGTAAAAGAAAAATATTCTGTTATTTGATGCATTAGAGCTGATGGGTTTTCTCCAGGCTATACAAGTGACAAGATAATGGAGGTTAATTAGTGACCAATTGAAACTGGTTCTGCTTTTGCAATTTGTTTCTCATTGTTGTATATTTGACTAAAACTTTTGTAGTATAATTTATTGAATTTTGTGTGGTCATAAATTTTATCTTTAGCTTTCCAACTTTTCATATCAATATTGTTTCTCATGTGGTCCAGACATCACCTCTCCAACCTCTCATCAGTTATCAGGGAATTGGAATTGAGGTTCTTTATGTATTTCCGTCCACACAATATCTGATTCCTGACCACCCTCAAAGCTGTAAACTTTGCCTTAGCAAATGTTTTTGAAAAGTTGATCAAAATCTATAAGAAAATTTTTGGGCTTTCGGACCTTGCATTGTCAATCTACACTGAGACATCATCATAATTGTATACCTGCAATTGGTTTGAGGTATAGCGCGCGGGCAGAAGCTAACACTTACTAGTCTATATTTCCAAAAGTGCAAATAATATGTTTAGGAGTTAGGACTTAGACTTGAGAAGTTGTCCATATTCCTCAGTTCTTGAGGGGAAAGCCAGTTGTTCTTGTGGCGTGCAATGATTGTCTTTATTGTCGAACAACATAATTACAGGTATTCTTTGTACTGGTATGATTGGTTTATTGCATTTTGTAACATTATAATAACAAGTATTTCTATTGCAATTTTAATCCTCTTAGTAGATAGGATTATGGGAAGTTCCCTTAAATCCCAATTATAAATGGAATCCCAAGTTGATCAACTAAATCCTAATAATCACATTGGGGGCATTTTTAAACAGTGTGTTTTAATTATCTCATCTTTTAAAATGTTGTCTTTATAATTGTTGATTTTAGTTACCTCATCTTTTAAACTGTTGATTCTTTTATGAATTACATAATGCGACATTTCTTTGTGATTCATCATATGGATTATTGTGCTAAGCTTTTTGTTTATGAGATACTAAGGAGGTGGTTGTTGTTGGTTTTGTTTTTTGGCATGTGCAGGCAGCTAATATTGAAGCTGAAACCTCTGGAATTCATGATGGAGACTACCAGTTGACGAAGCATGAATATTCCGGGATAGGGCGTGGAAAATATAGTGGTACATACCCTATCTGTAACTTTGGCTCCATCTTTCTTAATGCATCAATGTCAACAGCTTGTTTGCTTGTTGTAATTAAATTGTGTTAGCCAAGGAAGGTAGCCTTTGTCATTTTGTACAGACCTATAGTCTTATTCATTGTAGCACTTCGTGGATAAACTGATGTCATATAGTTTGAGATATGCTTTGTTTAGTAAGAAATACATTCTGATTATCTAAGTTTCAATGGCAATTTCCTGTCTTCTCCTTATTCATTATCATCATTCTCATTTTATTTAACTTAAATGGTGGAAATGTTGCAGTGAGTAAATCATCTTAGTACTAAGCTCTGTTACCTTTTACTAATTTCTTGCCCTGTTTTTTATAGCCTGACATCTTGTTTGGGTTCTCAGAATGCAGCACAACTGAATCATCCGATGATATTGAGAAACAAGAGCTTGAGGAAGTGTCTGACAAAGATGAAACCACTTTCTATGACACAAAAGAGTATTTTACCGAACCCATTGTTAGTTGTGGATCTGTAAGAGGGGCAGCCGATAATGCAGATAATCAGAAAGAAACTGAAAATCAATTTGATAATGTGGAAAAGATGCATGCTGATAAAGAAGATTGTGAGTCCAGATACCCTCAAATTGAAAGACGAAAAAAGCTTCCTGATCCAGTTGAAAAAGAGAAAGGGGTTAGCCTTTGGTCTATGATTAAAGACAATGTGGGAAAGGATCTAACAAGAGTTTGTCTACCTGTTTACTTCAATGAACCAATATCATCCCTTCAGAAATGCTTTGAAGACCTAGAATATTCTTATCTTTTGGATCAAGCTTACGAGTATGGAAAAGAAGTATGTTATTCATACATTCCACCTTTAATATTCCGTGCTTCTCTTGATATGTGCACTATTTTTTTCTGGGTATATCAAAATTTTATCAAGGTTTCAAACAATTTGCAACATGAGGGAGTTTTAGAGTTTGAAAGCTGCTGTTCGCTCTTTAACTGATGTTGTCTAGAGTAATGATGAATAATCTGTCAAACTGTAGGATGTCCACTTGCCACTCTCTGAACGATAGATCTTATATCATTCTGGTTGAGAGGGGTAGGAGCGTGAAGAAAATGGTTACAAGTGAAGAAGGGTGTAACTAAGTTAACACATTATGATAAGGCTGGTCATCCCTTTTGTCCCTTGCCATATGTTGGGTTGAATTTCTAGCTGGTCTTCTGGTTTGTAGATGGATGCAGTTCTATACCTTTCACATATATATTTTTCTAGTCGGGATATAATATTTGGAGCTAATTTATTGATTTATTTATGATTGGACTAAGGTTTTGCAAGTTAAAACATATTTTCACACTGTATAAACAACTTAATGGAAATGCTCTTTTAGCCTTTGTAGCAAGTTGTTCCTTGTTCCTTTCTTGAGGATGATGTTGTTAGTTCAACTTCTGAGTGTACCCCTTAGGTTTGTGTGCTTTGGTTGTTATATTAACCTCCACTTCTGCTATCCCCACAATTTGGACTTATTGCAATGCTTATTAAAGGTTTTGTGAACATCAGCAGATGCTATTGCATTATATCTGTGCAATCTGATTTTATGCTCTATTTAGATTTTCTGCTATATTCTCAGGGGAACGGTCTCCAGCGGATTCTTAATGTTGCTGCATTTGCTGTTTCTGGGTATGCGTCTTCTGAGGGCCGACACTGTAAGCCCTTCAATCCTTTACTAGGAGAAACTTATGAAGCAGACTATCCTGACAAAGGAGTTCGTTTCTTCTCTGAGAAGGTCAGTCTTCAAGATCTAATAGAGTTTACTTCTTATGAAGAAACGTACTGCCTTATATTGAACTTAAATTGACAAATTAGAAAATTTTTTTATTTTGATTAAATCTAGGGCTTCTGACTTTTCGTCAGTGAGGAGAAAGTCAACTTGATGTTTTACTTTTGCATACCCTTTGATAAATGAAATAACACAGCCTTGAGAAGAAAATGACATGTCTTGAAGTATTGTAGATGCTTTTAAGCAACAAAACAAAGGATTTTGTTATTAAAAAAAAAGAAAAAAAAAGAAGAAAGAAAGAGCGAAGGACTTCCATCATCTTCTTCTTTATTATGGATAACCAAGATGTTGGAAATTATTGAGAATAATGTTTTGAACCATTTATCTGGAAAATGAAAATTCCCTGGACAGTTCTTGGAAGGAATGTTTCATCTTCAAACAATTATTGGTTTGAGGTTCTCAAAACAGTGAATAGGAACATTACAAAAGTGTTTTTTGAGAACTTAAAGAGCAAACTTGAATTACTCTAGTTTTGTAGGTCCTCGGTGGACTTTCCTTCCCAAATAGTTGCTTTTATTTATCTGAGTGTAAATGTTCAAATATTTGTATTGAATTTTCATAGCATATATGACTTACCTTTCAAGTTGAAACAGGTTAGTCATCACCCAACCCTTATTGCCTGTCATTGTGAAGGTAAAGGGTGGAAATTCTGGGGCGATAGTAACCTCCGCACAAAGTTTTGGGGGCGGTCAATTCAGCTTGACCCTGTTGGAATTCTGACCCTAGAGTTTGATGATGGTGAAATATTTCAGTGGAGCAAGGTGTGCACTACTGGGCTGTATATTTACTGGATGTGCTGCTTTGGTGTTTCCATATTCTAGCTTCCATTTCTATTTGCATGGTATGAATTATTTGAACTTCATTCTCTGCAGGTAACAACCACTATTTATAATCTTATCCTTGGTAAAGTGTATTGCAATCACCATGGGTTGATGCACATTCACGGGAATCGCCAACATTCATGCAAACTCAAATTCAAAGAGCAGTCTATTCTTGACCGGAACCCTCACCAGGTTTAGTTGTCAATCTAATTGTTTCTTAAGTTTCTTTCTAGTAGCGAATTCAGTTATTTTTCTCAGAATCCAGAAAATGGATTATCTATGCAATTGTTTTATCCTGGCTGTATTACTTCATGTTAATATTAGTCTACCTTCTGTGTCTTAAAAAGAGTTATTTTCTGTAGTAAATTGTTTATCCTGTCCTACATTACTTAGGTCCATGGGTTTGTTGAAGACCTTACGGGTAAAAAGGTTGGAACATTAATTGGAAAATGGGATGACAGCATGTATTATATCAATGCTGACGGGAGTGGCAAGCCAAAGGACTACAGTCCTTCATCAAATGCCTCCTTGCTATGGAAGAGGGATAAGCCACCTCCTAATCTGACTCGCTACAACTTAACATCATTTGCAATCACACTAAATGAGCTAACACCAGGACTGCAGGTAGAGATGATGTGTTGCATCACTTTCTCATAAGCATTTTCATTTTTCTCTTATGCATATCTAATTGTTTTCTATAGCTTTTTCTGATCCTGGGTATTTGATCACGGATTAAGGAGATGCTACCCCCTACGGATTCTAGGCTTAGACCAGACCAACGTCATTTGGAGAATGGGGAGTATGATAGAGCAAATGCAGAGAAACAACGGTTGGAAAGGAGGCAGAGAATGGTATGTTTCCACCTTTTCTGTTTTCATATATATTTATATATGCTTACGCTTTGCTGACAAATGGTGTTTGAACGGACACTGTCAATGGTATGTTTTATGCATCATGGCTTCTACACCTTGCCTATATTTTAAATCTGGTTATGAATGAATTGTTTGTTTCTTAAGTGGACTGAATTTGCTTTGGGGGTTGATAAACATGTGTGAGAAAAATCAGTGATATCAAATTTTAATTCAATTCAAATTTAACTGCAGAATGCCATGATTTTCAAGTCTAGGAAGTAAAAGTTGGTCTTGATTCCTTGCTTTTTTATTGCAGCTTATGATATAAGTGATGACATGAGGTGGCCGTTTTGGCCTATGTCTTTTTGTCCATGTTTGCATACACAAACACATAAAAAGTCCCTCATTAAAACTAAGATGTGAGTGTTTCCCAGAATATCTTTTTTTTTGGCCATATATCTCAGAAGATCTGTTAGGCTAGAAAATTTAACAATAGTGAGATGTCAATTTCAGTGCTGCAGATTCAAACACATAATTGCTTAGTAGTTATTTGTTGGTAAAAAGTTGTTAAGAAAATCCTATTAATTTTCTGGGACCTTAAATTATCTGGATATGTCGGCAATAGCAATTGAATGATTTTGTACAAAGCACAATGGAGATGTGAATATTGTGTCAATGTTCACCATAAAACAATGGCACCTCATTCCAATTGATAATTAGCATGATAAATGAGAAATTGATTGTAGCACGATAGAATGGTCAACTTGTCGTGTCATCATGTGGTTTCATCAGTTCTAGAGCACTTGCATGATGAGGAGGATATTTGATATGGATAGTTAAGTGATCGGTAAAATTCATCTCCCTTTATTAATATCTGAGGATTTTTACCTAAACAAAATTCTATTCAAGGTGATCTCATATCCTAATCAATAGCTATCTCACACTTGTACACCAATTATATCAACATACATTTAGAACTTATTAATACTGGTTTGGAAACCATTTTGTTGCAAGAAGCAACTCTTACTGCAATGAGAAATGAATGCTCTAACTGTTGACATGATTCATATTGCTGTGGTAGAAAATTGCTAGATTGTATAGTCGATTAAGACATATTGGCAACAATTTCTATTTCTCTTTCTAGGCGGGGTCCAATTTAGATTATTGCTTTTAATGCTGATCTTCACATTGCCTCTGGTCTTGAACAGTCAAGAAAATTACAAGAGAATGGGTGGACGCCTAGATGGTTCCAGAAAGATGATGAAAATGGATCCTTCCGCTATGTGGGCGGTTATTGGGAAGCAAGGGAACAGGGGAAATGGGATGGATGTCCAAATATATTTGGTGAATTCAATGAAGAACTTGTTGATTCCTCTGAACGATCCTGACTTCAATTTTAGGTGAGTAGATGCATTAACTTCAAAACTACATGTGTATGGCGGATGCCTCTCTAGTAATCTTGTTTCAGTTGAAAGGCAAAATGAAAAAAAAAAAGAAGAGCTTGATAATTGTTACTTGAATGTCCATAATCTAGCTACCATTTTTTGCTGCAATTGGTTGGCTTGTCATTTAGACCTGACCATGCGTAAATTTGCTGATCATGTAGAATGGACAAACATCCGGGGGTTAATCATGGAGCAAATTTAGACTTGAACACATAAAGTAGCTTTGATTCCAGATTACCATTCTAGCTGTTTGGAAAGATTGCATAGCAATATTCACATGGTCGACCCAAGGGACATCCAAAGTTAAAAGAGTTTGATCTTTAGTCAGTAGATAATGGATAGGTCAGAGCCTAAATTTTTCTGTAATATAATCTCTATTGTGGGAATTGTTTGCGTAATGTAATCTCTCCATAGTTCATTTATTCTAGCTCCCTCAACTGAATGAGCCGATGGGCTGAAAATTTCATATCATAACTATTTGTATTTACTTCCTAGGAATTAATAAATGAAAAGAAAAGAAAAAGAGAAGCGTATTATTGGCATCACCCTTGCGTCTGATTGTGTTTGCTGGTGCAGATCTAAACATTGCATTATAGTTCTCCATGTTCCAATAATGAAATGGGAAATGTTAAAATCCTTTCTAATCGAATCTCTCGAATTTTTGTCGATCGACTATATATAAATTTAAAAAATTTATAGATAAAAATTTAATAGATTCGTAAATTTCAATTAAATTAATGATTTGTCTTAGTATTGGAGAAATTGTTTTTAATAAAAAATAAAACAAAAATCACACTAGCAAAAAATATGAAATGATTATATCTAATTGAAAAAACATGATCTGACACACGTGCTGGCGTTTGGATTTTTATCCTATATTTGGGTCCAACCAGATCTTCGCCAGGATCCGTCATACATTTCCCTACTTGGTGTGTGTAGGGTAAAGCTTCCACCAACGGATGTCATATCCCTGCAAAGCAGATGATAAGAGGGGAAAAGAAACACGAGGAGCAAGGCGTACGACAATCCTTATCCTCGGAAATGCACATGATTCCCGCTGGTCATATCTACCAGATTGAGGACAAATCTACAGTACCTCCCACTTGCACCACATGTTCCCTTTTCATTGCTGTATTGTTTTCCATGTCCCTTCAATTCCTAGAAATCTCTCGCACGTAGGGTGGGCCTCAATCTACCTTACTGTTTTTGTACCGACGTCATTGCTTTATGAGGTTAGTGGCTAAAAATATTCCAAGTGTATAAAGTATTGAGTTCTACAAATTTAGATTGAATGACTGAAACTTGGATATTACAGTTAAAAAAATTGTGGGAAACATATATTATCCAGATCGATGACTTGTTCATTTCCTCATGATATGAGTGTCGGTCGAAATTGACATCTTGCACTAGAACCTGGCATCATGTAATCCTTCATGGTTCATAGTTATCCGCTATATCGGGGGCTTAGCTTCGCAACAATGAAAAGTATTTCCCTTTACAAAGATCAGTTTGGTTTCAGGCCAATAAAACCCACCAATCCTTTATGGCTTAATTTCGTGAATGCAGGAACATGACAGCACCCCTTAAATTATTATGGTTCCACAAAATTATGAGAGAGAGAGAGAGAGAGAGAGAGAGAGAGAGAGATTTTGGCCTTATCTGTATGATATTTTTGACCATCTAGGATCCTTTCACTGCTCAAAAATTTTAATTGCGTCCCAAGCTAGGGACATGAGCAACAAATGGACAGGATCCCATTTGCCCAACGGGCCGAAATGGCACCAGATGCATATGGCTTTTAAAAGTGGAGGAAAGGTTTTCACGTGATTGCTTGCATGCAAATATCGATGGTGCCAAACTTTGATCATATGCATTTTTGTGCTCTAATTAATTTTGACATGGATTTAAGAGAGGAACAGCCCTTGCCATGGATTTTTGTGCTGCCATTCTGCCTATTGAGAGAGGGAGAGAGAATCCGGCAAGGTGCAAGGATATGGTAGACAATACCATAATCTTTATTTCTAAACAATAATTGAATTAATGTTTGAATAATATATCTTGATTCCCCACCCCGCATCAGCTGGTTGTAACTTTTAGGAAAAGGGATTCGTCGGGTTCTTGTTCCTTTTCCCGATCTTCTTCCTCCTCTATCATTCACTTTGTCATTTGCTTGGTAGCCTTTGCGAGGTAGGTGAACACTTTTGAATTCTTTTTCTAAGGTGTAAGTGCCAAATCTAACAGGTCATACATGTATTATCAGCTTGCTAGAACGACCAATTGGGGTTTAATTTGTCACTACATGACATGTTAACGTTAAGTTGCACCCAAATCAATGTGAAATGAGTTTTAAGTTTCTATACTTTTCATTTTGAAGTTCTTTTTCGAAACAAGTTAAAACAAAAGAACTCATCATTTTTGCTTGAAATTCTTCTTGCTCATCATCCTTTACCATTCTTTTCGTACACGTGAAGGGTTTTCAAACTTATTGAAAGTCCAGCGAAGGACTTATAATACATATTTACAAACAAAAAATCTTAATGAAAGTGACTTGTCCAGTCCAAGAAACTCCCATATTCATTTAATGGAAGGTAGTTTCTGCTTCTTCCAATTCAATCCCTTCATCAGCAAGTCTCTTGTCCTCGTACACGTACCATTTAGCAAAAACCAAGTAAATTCCCAAGTTCAAACAACTCAAAATTGCCAAAAGCCAGTAGAAATTATAGAGCCTCCCTTGGTTCAGATTGTCTGGTAGCCATGGCTTCTTGTTTCCAGTGACCTTGTGAACTATAGTAACCAACAAAGAACTAACGAAAAATCCTAATGAAAGGGTACTCAAAAATAAACCTGTACTCATTGTTTTCATCCCTTTTGGGCACTCCCTTAAGAAAAGGTCAAGCTGCCCTATATATGTAAAAGCTTCCCCAGCCCCCACAAAAAAAAACTGAGGGACCAGCCAGAAGACGCTTAATGGGATTTGAGCCGTCGGATTATTTGTAAGACCACGTGACCTTGCGGCTCTCAATCGCTTTATTTCCGTCAATGCTGCTGCTACCATTGCAACAACGGATAAAACTAAACCAACTGCGATACTTTGCAAAGGGGTTAAACCCTGTGGGTTTTTGAGAACTTTTCTTGCAATTGGAACAATGAGTCTGTCGTAAATTGGGACAGTCAAAAGAATGCTACCAACGAAGAAAACCGTGAGTGATCCTGGTGGGATTTGAAAATTGCCAATGTGACGGTCCATGGTAGTCGCCTGAGACACTGAAAATGTTGTCATTTGGGCATAGACGGTCCAAAATATGACAGTGGTTGCCCAAATGGGTAACATTCTTAGCACCAATTTCACTTCTTCAACATCTGTTAAGGTAGCTAAGTTCCACTTGTTTGCCTCTGGAACAGATGCGTCCTTGATCGCTGCCTTGTCCAAGAAACTATACACAATTTGAATGAAGACATGAAAAAAATTAGCCAATTAAATGATTACCAGCAGGAATTAATCATTCTTTCACATCCAACCAAACACGTTTAGAAAATTGTGTACTTTTCTCTTCTTTTTTCTTTACAAGGAATCATGAAATGTCATTGTTTCTTGGCATTCGGGTTAGATTTCAATTTGTCAATCTGTGCATTATTACTATTCTCATTAAAATGGTGAGGAAACGTATATGTTCGGCTAAGGAATTATGAATCCACCAAATTAAGAATTTGTGGGCCATATCCTAATATAGTAGTAGTGTTTTTGTTTTCTTTCGTGAGTGAATTTTTATTACAAAAACAAAGAAAGTAAAAAATAGTTGTCAACGTACTATATAGAGTTGAAGATGATTGGTTTTTAAATAGAAGACTAACCGGAACTGCTTGCTGTGGGGCAGCTTTTGCTTCTTCTTCTTCTTCAATCCCTCAGCTACATCATCAATATTGAAAAGCAACGATGAATCAGATGGCAACTCCAAAGACCTCTTCTTCCAAGCAACTATAAACACTGCGGCAATTTGGGTCAATGGGCTCCCCACCAATTTCTTGAAACGGTACCGCCTGGTACCCGATAGAAACACGGCCAACCCTATCACAATAGCACAAGCACAAATACCGTAGCCCCATTCACGCCCTAAATTGTCTTGGATGTACACTAGAATGGATACTGAACTAAGTGAACCTATGTTTATGAAGAAAAAGAACCAGTTGAAGAATTTTGTCATCTGGGATCGCTCTTCAGCGTCTGACTCATCGAATTGATCTGACCCAAACCCTGACACGCTTGATTTGAGACCGCCAGTGCCAAGGGCTGTCAGGTAAAGGGCTAAGTAGAGAATAATGAGTTGTATGCCGCTTGCTGGGATGCAAGTTGTGGTGTTGTCCATGGTGCACTTGGGGGGGCTTAGGCTTGGGATTACTGTTGAGATTGTCAAGATGGTGACGCCCTACTCGCCAACATAATAAAAAAGAAACAAAACCAACTTTGCACTTAGCATATTGTAATTACTTCAATTGGGGTATGTAAAGAAAACATGATTGTTCAATCAGAGGAAATGAATCTTACAGTTGCCTGAACAGCGGCGAAGATTCCAATTGTGAGATATCTGAGAATTCAAGGAGCAAAAGATAAATGTAATTAGTTACTTAACTGAGTAGCGCATAGGAAACTAGAAAAGTTTTTTATATGAGAGTTGGAGAAGACGCCAGACCTGCCAAGAAAAGTGTCTGCGATAAAACCACCGAGAAGACTGAGCATGAAAGATGTACCAAGGAAGTTAGTGACGGTGGTGGCTGAGGTAGCGTTGCCCAAATGCATGGTTTCCGTCAAATACGTTACCAAATTAACAGCGATACCTAACGTTGTTAGCCTTTCACATGCCTCAACACCTGAGAGATACAGCAAAAAAAAAATCCCATCTGTTTATGCCAAAACCAAACCTACATCAGAATTTAAAACAAAGCAAAGAATTAATATTGTAAGGAAGGAGGGGATAAAAGACCTAAAATCATGGCGGTACTGGTCCAGCCACCAGACTTGGACCGCTCAGCCGGGCAGCCCTTGTAATCCCATGCATCGGGGAGGGTTTCCCCTTGTATTACAGGGACGGGCATTGTTTGATATAAGGTGACCAAGGGTTGCAGAAAGCTTTGATAATGCTAATGAAGAAGAGAAAAGAGAAAGAACATTGGCAAGTGATGAGGGGCAGTGGTGGCACAATGGAAGCAAAGGCCGGTGGTGGGGTTATTTATACTGGAGGCTTTATTGTGAGGTCAGGTGTGAGATAAAGTCCATTTTGGAGTAAGTAACACTTGTACCTTAAGTGTCATAACCGTTTTGGAGCCAATTTGGAAATAAAAATGAAAAACGAAGTCTTATCGATTTTTTTTTTGGTAGATATGATTGACCATTTATTAAAATTTATCTTTTTAATAAAATATTAAAGTTAATTAAGATTTATTAAAAAAATAATTTTATGGTCTGCGAAACAATTTAGGTTCGAGAGTCGATTACGCGTGAGGAAAGATTAATACCCCTACAACGCTCGTTTAAAATGATACTAATTAACTATATGTTATCCATTTATTTTGATAAAAATAATCTTATTTTCGGTGTTTAAAAATAATTTTCTTGATTTTTCATTTATTGGAATTTAGTTTTTCTTTTTTTTTAATAAAAATTTATTATTCTAATTTTATTTGAGAAAAATAAATTAAAATTTTTTTATTGAAATAATTCTTAAAATGTTCAAGTACGTTGGTAACATTGAAAGAATTCTTTCTCACTTAGAGATTTTTTAGGTATCTCTTCTTAGAATACCTTAGAATCTCATTCTCGAAGGCTCAAATTTAATTTTTGCAAAAAACTATGCCATGCATGCAATACAAATGATAATACGTTAATGCACCCATTTTATTTTTTCATTTATAAATTTTATTGATTTTTATTAATCTTTTTCATTTAAAACTTTGAAGAAAAAATGAATTTTTATTATATTGAAGATTTTCTATAAATATTTTAATACACTGATAATATTTAAAAAAAATATTCTCCTCTAGAGATTTTTCAAAGCATCTATACTCGGAATACTTTTAGAATCCTGTCACAAGATAAAATTTTCTTTTTTTTCATTTTTTATTACTTATTTTTAACAAGTTAGTTAATTTTTATTTACTATTTTATAACAAAAATTTTTTTTATTGTATTGAAATTTTTTTATAAATACTCAAATATACTGGTAGTATTTAAAAAAATCTTCTCACCTAGAAATTTTGTAAGTATTACTACTTGAAATACCTTTAAATCTCATCATCGGATAAAAATTTTTTTTCTTAAATTGTTTTTATTAATTTATATTATTATTATGAAGTTTATTTTTATTTTAAAGTTTATTTTAAAATTAACAAAGTTATAAAAATTTTAACTACATATTTCATCATTTATTTTTATTTACTAATTAATTATTTATCATAACAAAAATTTATTCTAACAAATATAAATATTTTAATATGCATAAACATTAATAACAAACAAAACAAAAACTTAAAAAAAAATACCTGAACCGGACTGGTTAACTTTCCAGTCATGTGGGTCTAGGTCGATTCAGCAGTTTTGCACAGTATGATTTGGTCTGGACAGGTTTGACTGGATCGGTTAGAGGTCAAAGGGTGAATGGGTCATCGAGTTAGGTGCGCAGATCTTGGGTCAGGTCATGGACTGATCCGCGAACCCTTGAAGCTCAAAACGACATCGTTTTTGTCTTTTAAATGAAACGACGTCATTTTGGGGCTAGCCTTCTATATAAAAGTTAATTTTTTTATTTCATTTCTCCCCCTCTCCAAAAAAAAAAAAAAACTCTTCTTTCCCCTTTTTTTCAAACAGACCTAGGGCAGATGGCTGTCTGCCATGATAACTGTCGTGTTTTTCATTGTCGGTGAGCTCTGACTATAGTTATCAATGTCGAAAAATTCTAAAAGAAAACCAAAATGCTCCTCATAGCCTCAAGACTCTAGATTTGAGCTTGGTTTTATGAAAAAAAAAAGCTCTAAATAGCGCAGATCTGACCTGAAAATTTTGGTCAAAATTTTTTTTGTGTTTGTGTTTTTTTTTATGCTTGCATCGGGTTCTTTACTTTGGGGGCTGAGTTTTTTTTTGTTGATTTTTTATTTTATTTTTATTTTTACAAAATATTTTTTTTGTAAGGTTTTTTCTCATTTCTTCCTCTCCATTTGGGGTCGACCAGGAGCTTTATTTATAGAGCTCCCGCTGTAGCCCTATGTTTGGGTAAGTGGCACAGGATCTCGCAGAAGGGGGTTCCGTCAGCTCTAGCCTTTTTGTTTCTTTTATTTTGTCCAATTTTGACCTTATGCCTGAGCAAGTGGCATAGGGCCTAGTAAGGGTGAGTGGTGCCAGTGGTGCTGTGAAGGCACCCCTTGCTTCCTTTGTTTTTATTTTTTTTATTTTTTTTGTTTGTCCTTTTGTTTGTTCATTTTTTTCTATTTTGTTTAATTTAACAAATAAATAAAATAAATAAAATAAAACACATGTCAGGCCTAAAGAATAAAATGGGTTTTGAGTCCGATCGAAATTGAACTTTAGGCCCGGTTGAATTAAAATTGGGCCTGAAGCCTAGTTGAATTGAAATTGGGCTTCGACTCAAGAACCCAATATACCTGACAAATTCTAAAGCAAGACTCAAATAAAATCCAAACAAATTTAGTGTTTATAGCTGCCTCTCTTTACACATTGCTGAGGATCAGGAATACGACAAAGACAACGACAATAATTTTGTTCGAAATCCAAAGAGTTTTTTTTTTTTTTTTTGGTTTTTAACTTTAAACTAATTAGAAAGCTTTTCTCATTAAATCAAAATGTTCCTCTTCTTCGAGGCTCAACAACTTTTTAAAATTTAAAATCTAAAGAACGGCTCATCTTGGTAGAGGCTCAATAACTTTAAAAATCTCATCTAAAGAGGTTCCTCTAAGTAAAAGCTCAATAACATTAAAATCTCATTTGAAAAAGGCTCTTCTCATTAGAAACTCAACAAATTTAAAAATCTCATATGAAATGCTTCTCTAAGTAGAGGCTCAACAACTTTAAAATCTCATCTTGAAAAAGGCTTCTCTCAGTAGAGGCTCAACAACTTTAAAAGTTTTATCTTGAAAAAGCTTCTCTAAGCAGATGCTTAATAACTTTAAAAGTCTTATCTTGAAAAAGTCTCCTCTTAATAGAGGCTCAACAACTTTAAAAATCTCATCTGAAAAGGCTCATCTAAGTAGAGACTCAACAACTTTAAAATCTCATATTAAAAAAGACTCATCTCAGCAGGAGCTCAACAACTTTAAAAGTCTTATATTGAAAAAGGCTCATTTCAATAGAGACTCGACAACTTTAAAATTTTTATCTTAAAATCGAGATGTCATCTTTGAAAAAGTAAATTTCTCTCTCTTTCTTTTTTTTTGAGTCTTTTCTTTGATCATTATCCTTATTCAAAGACCAAAATTTTGTTTTTTCATTAGGGAATGAAAAATTCTTGTATTTGTTATAATCATTCATGTATGTGTGTACTGAATGCTCTAGATACAATGCATGTGATGCAAACAAAATTATTTATTTCTAATTGTGGAAAAAAAATTCTAAAAAATTCTCGCCTTTTTCTTATTTTTTTTTATCAAAATTCTTAGTAATCGTTATATGACCAATATGTTTTTAACGTCTGACTGTTGTATTGTTTCTCAAATTTTTTTTTTTAGAAATCTGCAACATTAATGTCTTGTCATGCTTTTTTCATCCTTTTTTATCTGTTTTTGTCAACTTTAAAAAAAGTAATGCTGAGATATTTCATCTTTGTTTTTTCATCATTTTAAGGTTAAGACAAGCAAAATGCAATCACACATTTCTCTCATTCATTTGTAAGGTGAACAAAGATATCAAATGAGGTAAAAGAATGGATAGGTGTTATTTCTAAAGAAAAGCTAGCATGTTTTATTAGACTAATAATAAGTGCATGTCAACAAAAATGTTTGAGTCAAAACAAAAGTGCCCAAGTAATGATCACAAGATAATCATGAACAAAATATTTTCATATTCTTTTTCTAAAACTAAATCAGATTATTTTCTTGATTCTTCAGAGTTCGTCAAACTACATTTGTCCCATGTATTGTAAGGTCATCTTTCTATGATGCTTCTCATTCACTTTCAAGTTACCTTTTTAGGTTTTCAACTTAGATAAGTCATCATTTTTTTCAAGCAAAATATTTCTTTACAGTATCTAAATTTATTAGAGTAGGTAAATCACTTTCATCAATTTCTGCCAAAATCAATGTCCCACTAAAAAAGGTCTTTTCCACCACGTACAGGCCCTTCCAATTTGGAATTCCTTTTTCTCGATTATCATATTGATTTGAAAGGATTCTTTTCAGCACTAAGTCTCCTTCCCTAAAGTGACGAGGGTGAATTTTCTTATCATGTGCTCTCATCATCCTCTTTTGATATAATTGACCATAATAAAGTGCTGTAAGTCTTATCTCTATAATGAGATTTAACTGTTTGTAGCGATTCCACACCCATTATGCTTCCTCTAACTCTACCTCTCTCAGGACTCTTAACGAGAGAATTTTCGCTTCGATCAACAACATTGCTTTCATTTCATATATAAAAAAGAATAGGGTGGCCCCAATAGATATTCGGATTGATGTTCTATAAGCATGCAAAATAAAAGGTAACTTTTCATGCCAATCTTTGTAAGTATCAGTCATTTTTTTAAAGATTCTTTTGATATTCTTGTTTACAACCTTTACTGTCCTATTTATTTTTGGATGATATGATGTCGAATTACAATGACGGATCCTAAACTAAGTGCATACTTCATTCATCATTTTGCTGTTCAAGTTTTTAACAGTATAAAAAATAATCATCTCTGAAAGCTCATATCTGTATATTATCTCTTTTTTTATGAACTTACATACCACGGATCGGGTCACGCTAGCATACAATGTAGCTTTTACCCACTTCGTGAAATAATTAATTATCACAAAGATGAATCTATGCCCATTCGAAGCTTTTAGAGTAATAAGCCCAATGACATCCATGCCCTAAATAAAGAATGGTCATGGAAGAACCAAAACATGTAATGTTGAGAATATGAATCTTATCAGTATAGATCTGACACTTATGGCATCTTCTAACATAATCATACAATCACTATCATTGTCAACCAATAGTAATTAACCCTCATAATTTGTCTAATCATCATATAACTATTCATATCTACCCCACAAACCCCATCATATACTTCTTCAATAATCTTCTTTGCTTCAGCTACATTCATACACCTTAAGAGCACTTGATCTCGACTTTTTTTATAAAGGATATCTCCATCCAAGGAAAAATTCATAGCCAACCTTCTTATAATTCTTTTATCATTTTTTGTTACATATTCTGGGTATTGTTGACATTTGATGTATTGCATAAAGTCATGATATCATGGCTTCCCATCGACTTTCTTATTTGACATTTAAGCAATGTGCTGGTTCATTCTTCACATTTAGCTTGATGGGTTGGATCTCGATATTTGCATCTATTTTAATCATTACAGCTAAAGTAGCCAACGCATCAACATTTAATTTTTCTCTCTAAGTAGATGCTCAAATTAAACTTTTTTAAATTGTTTGACTAACTCAGAGATGTATTTATGCTACTGAATCAATTTAAAATATCTTGTTTCTCATTTTTTTCTTAACTGATAGATAACCAGAGCTGAATCTCTAAACACATCCAATATTTTAATTTGCTTTTTAATTGCTGCTTGTAAACACATAACACAGGCCTTGTATTCAACCATATTATTTGTGCAATTGAAATTCAACTTGGTCGTGATGGGATAATAATGCCTATTGAGAGATATTAGAATTTCCTTAACACCATGGCCTAAAGCATTTACGACTCCATCAAAATACATTCTCCAAGACCTTTCAAAAGATTCATTTTCTTTAATGGCCATCACATATTCATAAAAAAAATTCAGGTTCATTGGTTCATAATTTCGATAGCACGATTGATAAGGAACTCGATTATTGCACTTTTTTTTATAGTCTTTTAAGTCACATAAATAATATCATATTCTGAAAGCATAACTTACTACCGTGCTATTCTTCTTGTCAATAAGGGCTTCTTAAAGATATACTTAATGGGGTTCAACTTTGCTATAAGCCAAGTAGTTAGATAAAACATGTATTATCTAAGCCTTCGAGCTATCTAGGTTAATACATAACATATCTTCTCTAATGATGAATACTTGGACTCATAATCAATGAATTTTTTACTCAAGTAGTAAATTGCTCATTTTTTTCTGTTAGTTTCATCTCTTTGCCCTAGCATAAATCCTATTGATTTTTCATGTATTATTAAGTATAAAATCAAAGGCTTTTTCGAAACAAGTGGCATCGGTACGGGTGGATTTGATAAATACTCTTTGATTTTATCAAAAACTTTTTGGCATTCATCATTCCATTCTTCTGGATTATATTTTTTAAGAAGCTTGAAAATAGGATCACATTTATAAATGAGTTGAGAGATGAAACGAGCAATATAGTTCAATCTTCTTAAAAAGCCTCGCACTGCTTTTAGGGTATGAAAAAGAGATAAGTTTTGAATGGCATGTATCTTATCCGGGTCTATCTTAATTCTTCTTTCGCTAACCATAAAGCCTAATAATTTTTTTGATTTGGCATCAAATGTACATTTGATAGGATTCAACTTTAATTGAAACCTTCTCAACTAGCTTTTTGAGATTGACTATATGATCCTTTCATTCATGAGATTTTATAATCATATCATTCACATATACTTATATCTCTTTATGCATTATGTTATGAAAGAGAGTCACTATTACTCTTTGAAAAATAACACTAGTATTTTTTAACCTAAAAGGCATGACTTTGTAGCAGAATGTCTCTTATATAGTCACAAATATGATCTTTTCCATACCATCTTCAAGCTATCTTGATTTGGTTGTAGCCTAAGAAGCCATCTATAAAAGAAAATATGAAATACCTAGTAGTATTATCCGTTAGAGTATCGATATAAGGCAGAGAGAAATTATTTTTAGGATTCGCCCTATTCAGATTTTAATAATCGACGCACATTCTCATTTTTTTATCCTTATTGAGAACTGGCACTATGTTGACTGCCCATTCAAGATATTTTATCACCTTTAAAAATCCTGCATCAAATTACTTTTTCACCTCTTCTTAATTTTTAGTAGCATCTCTGGCTTATGTGCTTTAACTTTTACTGTACTAGCTTGCATTCTAGTTTCAAAGGTAACTTATGCTCTACAATATCAGTGTTGAGTTTTGGTATATCTTGGTGAGATCACGTGAACACATCAATATATTCTCAGAGTAGCTCTTCTAATTTTTATCTTTTAGCTAGTAAAAGAGATGTACCAACTTTAACCTCTTTTCTATTTTCATCGTCCCCCAAATTCACTAATTCGATAATTTTTTGGTGGGGTTCAATTGGTTTATCTTTATGTTCTATTAATTTTAACAAATCGAAAGATAGTGTATAATTATCTGAATCTTTTTCATTATCAAGTTCATCAACATAAATTGTGTTGTTAAAATCAAATCTGAGATTATTGTCATGATTATCTTTGTGTTCATTGTCTAAGACCTTGCAAAGGATGAGATAAAGAGAATATTGGCACACAAAAATGGAATGAAAAAAAAATGATTAAGGCATAATAGAAAGAGAAATAAATGTGAAAGTGAAGAAAAAAATACATATGCATCTTTTAAATCTTTTATTAAAACAACAAACATGTCACCAAAAGATCTCATAATGCTTGTAGAAAGTAATTTGGGATTTAAAGTTCTATAATACATTACTTTTTAGAAGTTTTAAAGACAATAGGTAGCTCTATGACTTTTCAATTGTCTAGCTCAAACTCTAAAGGATAAAGGTGCATGAATAGCTCTTCATTTGACTATTCTTTTCTCCATCATCCACCATTTGAATGGCTAACTTTGAAAACTCTTCCATAAATTCTACACTCAGGGCTTCAAAAGAATCTGGGTAGATGCATCCTTCCGAATAGAAAGAATTATAGAGGTATGTAACAACCATGGACTCTAACTCTGACTCATATCCCTTGAGATTAGCCATTCTCTTTTTTTTTCTTCTCATTCACCATTTTCATTCTTTCCTCTCTTGCCAGTATATAACCCAAGCCAAATCTATCTTTCTTTTCATAAATGGCCGATGGCTTCATGATTTCTTATAGATTCTTTCAAAGTCCAGCTTTAGGTCAGCATCCTATCTTGATAAGTTGTTTGACAACCATTTTAGTTATCGTAGACGAGTTTGACGAATATAATTTAGATTTTTCAGTCACATATATTGCATTGGCAATCTTGAAAGATTTATAAGAGCACTTTAGTACTTTATCTGTCAATTTCACATAAAAAATATTTACTGATTAAGTTACTAGTAAATCTTTTTCTCCTGCCACACATGTTAGCTTTCTTTCAACAATGAATTTGACTTTCTAATGCAATTAGGATGAAACAACATATGCCATATGAATTCACGTCCTACCCAATAAGTAATTATATGAGAGAAAGATATCTATAACCTAAAATTTTACATTAAAAATGCACGAGCCAATTTACAATGGTATTTTTATGTCTTTTAGCACCTTTCTTCGAGTTTCATCAAAGGTTCAAACTATCATATAGGTAGGCTTCATATAAGATCCATCAATAGATAATTTTGCTAAAGTAGTCATAGGTATAATATTGATAGATGAGCCATTATCGATCAAAACCTTAGCCATTATATGACTTTTGTATTTTATAGTAATGTAGAGAGCTTTAGTACTTCCTTAACCTTCAGAAAGAATCTCTTCGTCACTGAAAGAGATATAGCTTGAAATTGTTAGATTGCCAACAAATTATTTCATGTATTCAATAAAGACATTGTGAGATATATATACTTGATTTAGTACTTTCAGCAAAGCCTTACGATATGACTTTAAATGAAGCAATAATGACAATAGTAAAATTTTAGCTGACATTTTATTCAACTGTTCTACCATACTATACTCGTTATGTTTTATTAGCTTTAAAAATTCATAAGCTTCACTCTCAGAGACTGACTTATGATATTCTTCATCTGGGGTTACAATAAGATTACTTTTTTTTCCCACTTCTGCTTTCTCTATTTTAGCTTTTTCTAGAGCTTTTAGAATATAACACCTCTCACTTCGGGTCATACCTCTTACGCCCATTATGTTCGTAGTATCTAAGTTGACTACTACATCACATTCGTACTTTTATAGTACTATTTTATCATTTTGATATAAAAAAAGATTAAAAACTTTAATTGTCACTACTGGTAGAGAAATAAGCTTTTCTAGCCTCGAGGTCAGCTCTTTATCATAGTAAATAATTACTGATCTATGCATAAACTTATTCTTTGAATTAATGGTAGACACTTCAGCTTTCACCAAATTTTTTTTTTCGTAAAACTCTGTTTGACCCATATCCATCATCTTCTGTATCTTTTAACTAAATTGGTCACAGCTCTCGATAGAGTGCCCCAAAACACCTTTGTGATAATCGCATCTCTCAATTGAATTAACCATTCTAGAGTAATTTTGTGGCTCTATTGATTTTAACATATCAATTTTGACTAAGGCTTTGAAACATCTTAGCCATCAAAGTTTTAACTTCCTCTATCCTTCTCTTCACGTAGCTTACTTACCCATCAATTAAAGTATTTATTGATGGTCTAGTATGGTTCAGTTGAAAGTTTCCATTAACATTTGGAGTTTTTTGTTAGTTGATTTCAAAATTTAACACCCCTTTCATTGATTAATCCTTGCACTTTACACTTTAAGGTAGTACAGTTCTTAGTAGAATGGCCTGAGTGTCCATAATGATAATCACAATGTGTATTAGGGTCATACCATTTGAAAAATAAAAGTTTCAAAGGCTCAACAATAATATGAGCTAGTAAATGTTTCTCAACAGGCAGAAGGTATAAATATGTATATGTTATGGGAATAGGATCAAAAGTCAATTTTTTTGGGTATTTCTTAAAGCTCTCAAATCACTACTTGGACTGAGTCTCCATTCTGGTCTAGTAGGTGTAGTAGGATGGTTGTAAAAATAGATGGGTATCCGAAAAGATGACTGGAATTAAGGTGGATAAATTGGTTGTTGTAAGGGTTGGTATGGCTGATAAGGCTAAAGGATCGATGTAACATTGTTTATGAGAGGGTAATAGGTTTGGTAGATTGATGTGGGGTATGAAGTGAAGCCTCTAATATGTTAACCCACCAGTTCACTGCTTAGGCTTTGTTCTTTTCCTTTTTAAAAGCTTCACCTTTCTTTGCTCCACTTATCTCTTATGCATCGAGCTTGCCATTCTTTATGATATTTTTAATAATTTCACCTAATATCACCATATCTATAAAATTTTTGGTTGTATTACCTATCAATCTCTCGTAATATGGTACTTTTAGAGTGGTCACAAATAATACAATTATTTTTTTTTGGTGAAAAGAGGTTGGACTTGTGCAGCCACATCTCTCATCTTTATGCATACTCTTTAAAAGTTTTTGTTGCCTTCTTTTCCATGCTTTACAGAGATAAGTGATTTGAAACTAGATTTATGACATATCGATTTTGTGGAAAGAATGCTTTTGTAAGATCTTTTCATGAATGAATACGAGTTTTGTCTAATTGAATACACCATTGATTGCAGAACCCATAATGCTATCTGAAATACATGCATTAATAGCTTCTTATCATGAGCATATGCTGTCATCTTTCAATAATACATGGTGATATGGGTTATCGGACATTTCGTTTCATTATATTTTTTAAATTTAGAGGTCTCGAATTTAGGTGGAATGATTACGTTTGGGACCAACAGAGCTCGGTTGTGTCCATGGAGCCATAAAAATTTATTCCCTCTACGGCCCTAAGTCTTTCTTCTAGTAGTTTTACTTTTTGTTGAGCACTGAAATCTTTTACTTTCTTAAGTGTCTTTATTCCTAGCTTTTTTCTCTCCTTAAGGTCATCCAAGTTTGGAATCAAGATTGACTCGGATGATTTTTCTACTATGACACGATTAGTAAAATTTTAGAATTATCTTGAAACAGGTGTGGATGTCATTCCTGGATAATGATAGGCATATCTTTCAGGGGTAGGAATTTGAATTCTGACTCTTTGAAAAGGTTAAGTTGGTCGTGACTCAAACCCTGAAGGTATATAGGATCTACTATGTCTAGTGATTGCTCTTGGAGGCTAGGATTTCTTTCCATCACTTTTTCTTTATCCAAATTCTTGAGCATGTCCATTATCCTATTAAGATTCTCTTTTAGCCCTTCTTGAACCTTCTCAATCCTTTCAAATTGACTGACCTGTTCTTGTTTCATAATTCTTATTTGAGCTCTGGTGTTGTATGAATGACGAGTGGGTTGAGTCAAAATTTTTTAAGGATAAGCTATTATTGAACTTTTATTACCATAATTTTTTAAAAAAAAATCAAAATACCATGTGTTGATAATTTCATTTTTTATTTATTTTATGATTTTTTGAACATAAATGAAAATGATGCACATGATGCATGAATGCAAGCATGAGGTATTTCTTTTAGACAAATTTTAACACTAAAAATTTTCATTGATTCCATACAACTTTTATTACATGAGATTTATCATCCTAGAATTATATCCATAAAAGGGTTTGACTTGTTCATAATAGTCTTTCGCTCATCTAAAATATTTACTAGGCGCTATCCATATTCTCTTACAGGGTTGACTTATGGTCTTAACACTTTACCTTTTTAACCATCTCTCATGCTTTCTTCACTACTTTACAAACTTGATTAGTTAAGTGCTCTATGTACTGTTGCTTCCCTAAGCTTTCTGTTTTTCATCTCATGTGAGCATTTATTTTCAAATCACATGTGAAGATTCAATCTTTTTTCCTTCTATGCCACTTATCTATTATTGCTAAAATATGGCTCTTGTGGTCTTGCAGTTGCAGCTCCAACCTTTGGATCACATGATGAAATGATTTTTTCTCGTTCAGTACTTCTAGGTGCTTTCTTTTCTCTTTTGCAACTATGGCCTTCAACCTTTCTTTTTTTTTTTTTTATATTCCACCAATCTTACTGAAGTTGTAGCATATAACCCTTTCTAATTTTGGCATTCTTGAAAAATTCTAGTAGCCTCCTCTTATTTTTCTTGAGCTTTGCCCTTTCATCAGTTCATTTTCTTTTGGAGCTCATCCATCTCACATTGCTGACTAAGGTAAAACTTGGTAACTTTTTTGGTTTTGAATTGGAGCCGTAACTTCTTATTTTCCTGGTGCAAATCTTTCAAATTATTATTGGCCACATCTCATTCTTTTATGACTTTTTTCAATCTACTCTCTTATATTTCTACTTCATATTTCAATTGTCTCAACTTCTCATGAAGTCTCAAATTTTTTCTTCTTATTTTTTTTTCAGGTTCAATTCTTTCTTGATAAGCTTAATTTTTTATAATTGTACTTTTACCCAAAGATTAGCTGATTGATGTGAGCTATTATAAGAAAAAAGTACTATGTCTCTGAGTCGCTTTACTTTTTAAATCTGATAATCATGAGTGACTTTATCGATAAGAGGCCCTAATCTTATTCTTCATGTTTTCTTTCACACTTGTATCAATTGCTCCAAGGTTCTTAGTGGATTTAGTTCCCCATAAATGAATTCTACTTGGACTAAGCCATGAGTGGCAGGAACAAGTTGCTTTGCACTAAATTACTTAAGCAACATTAACGGAGCATAACTTACAACATCTCATAGCCCTAATAGCAGTATCCACGGCTTGTTTCCTCCATGATACAATAAAGGCACCCGAGGCATCCAAGGCGCCATCCATGTCTTCGCAGGAATATAACCTACTCTTTATTAGTCTTTAATGTCAGCCATTAACTTTTATAGAACTCTTCGATTGATGCTTTGTTTCGAAGATATGATTTTAAAAATGCACTCTTTCCACACTTGAAATGACTTTTGATCCATACATACAATAGTGGCACACATTCTATGAACTGTCCCTTTCTATTTCGTTGATAAAAATTTAATGATCGGATGATTTCTGCTAAGATTGCAGGCACAAGATTAATTGCTTGGGTTTTAATTTGCTCAAAAAAATCTACTACAATTATCTTAATTTAACCTAAAGTATTCGAAAAGATTACCAAGCCATACAATGCTAGAATAAACACAGCCATGCCTTGATCATCATTTAAATGCCCTTGAATAAAGTTTCAGAGAAAGTTTCAACGGATGTTGAGATGTTCACCTTTAGGCTTCGCGAATGAATTAATGGTTTCCACTTTAACCCCTATAAGTTTGGCCAATTTTTTACGATAATTTGATTTTGACTTTTAAGTAAACATTTTATTCGGATCCCAAGCAAAATCGAGTACTCTTCAATAGTTGACTCCAAATCTTCCTAATTAAAAGTGAAGCATCTATAGGACAAATTCTAAAATTGTATAGCTATCCCAATCAACTATTCATATATCACTATCGAAATAAAAGATATAATCTGCTCGTACTTCTTGCAAAAGCTTTCTTTTCTCTCTTCATTTAACTAACCCCAGGTGATGACTAAATCTTTTAAATCATTCTGTGTGAGTTCCAAATACACCTTTTCGGGTAAGTTAGACACATAGCTAATAGGCAAGCAATCTTCACTCCTTTGGTGGGCTTCTTTTGATCAAACATATACTTCATTATATGGGTCACATGAGACATTGACTGAAGATAAGCAAATCTATAGTTTTATAGGATCTATGAAGATTTTTTGAGAGAAAAATGTCCTAGAGAAAATACTTTAATGCAGAACTGAATGATATAATTAATGTAAAAAGAAAAAAGAAAAGGAAAACAAAATTGAGTTAGTGTGAAAATGTGGTTTGAGATTAAAAAAATTTTTTAACATTTTTTGTTTTGTTTTTGTTTGTGTTTGTGTTTTTTCTTACACACAACTTTTATTCCTACATATTTTGGACTTAGGTATTTTCTTACACAAGGGTGGGCAAGGCTCTACCTAAGGTTAGCTTCCACGGCTTATTACATGTTTGGTTCGGGTTGACACATGTCTAAAGATTTTCAAATTGTTCCTTACTGTCGTCTATGCTGGACTAGTAAAGCACCACAATCCTCACCCATTACAGGTTACGAACGAAAAAATTCAATTTGAGTGAAAGTATTTCGCTTGCCATTGTAGAGGTTATCACCTTACGAGGGTATAAGTACTTTACTTCCTTTTATAAGGGACAAAGCCCGTGTATAAAGCTCATGCATGGGATGCATCATGTCATTGTGTATGTATATGTTTCCTAATTTATCAAAAGTAATATATATATATATAGAAAAATAAAGCATAGGGGGCATAGTAAAAGAAACGTGTGTGAAATTTTTCTTTTTGTTTTCAGTTTATTTTTTATTTTTGCTTTTTTATTGAAAATGAAAAATAAAAATTTAAGAAATCGATTAGGACTATTTTAAATCAAAATTTAAGGGTAACACATAGTTAATTTTGGCTTAACTTTCAAAAACAAATGACATCTCTAATAGAGTCTTCAAACTGCCGTAACGATTTTGGAACCGCTTGACAAATTTGGAAATAAAAATAAAAAACATAGTCACCACCAATCTTTTTTGGCTAAGTGTGATTGGCCGCTTATTAAAATTTATCATTTTAATAAAATCTTAAAGTTAATTAAGATTTATTAAAAAACTAATTTTAGAGTTTAAGAAACAGTCTAGGTTCAATAGTCGATTACACGTAGGGAATGATTAGTACCTCCATAATGCTCACTTAAAACGATACCAATTAACTATGTGTTATCCATTAATTTTGATAAAAACAGTCTTATTTTCGGTGTTTAAAAATAATGTTTTTGATTTTTCATTTATTGGAATTTAGTTTTTTTTAATAAAAAATTTATTATTCTAATTTTATTCGAGAAAAATAAATTAAAATTTTTTTTATTAAAATAATTCTTAAAATGTTTCAGTACATTGGTAACATTGAACGAACTCTTTCTCACTTAAAGATTTCTTAGGCATCGCTTCTTGTAATACTTTAGAATCTCATCCTTGAGGATTCAAATTTATTTTTCACAAAAAAACTATGCCATGCATGCAATGCAAATGATAATATATTAATGCACCCATTTTATTTTTTCATTTAGAAATTTTATTGATTTTTATTAATCTTTTTCATTTAAAACTTTGAAGAAAAGAGGAATTTTTATTATATTGAAGATTTTCTATAAATATTTCAATATACTAGTAATATTTTTAAAAAATCTTCTCACCTAAGCATTTTTTAAAGCATCTCTACTCGAAATACTTTTAGAATCTCATCATCAGATAAAATTTTTTTTCTCATTTTTTATTACTTATTTTTAAAAAGTTAGTTAATTTTTA
Organism: Durio zibethinus; assembly: GCF_002303985.1. Next base: position 2,896,370 of record NW_019167838.1, on the reverse strand, counting down.
TTTACTATTTTATAACAAAAAAAGGAAATTTTTTGTAAATACTCAAATACACTGGTAGTATTTAAAAAAAAATCTTTTCACCTAAAGATTTCATAAGTATCACTACTCGGAATACCTTTAAATCTCATTGTTGGATAAAAATTATCTTTTATTACATTTTTTTTAATTTATATTATTATTATAAGGTTTATTTTTATTTTAAAGTTTATTTTAAAATTAACAAAATTATAAAAATTTTAACTATATATTTCATCATTTATTTTTATTTACTAATTAATTATTTATCACAACAAAATTTTATTCTAACAAATATAAATATTTTAATGTGCATAAACATTAATAACAAAAAAAAAAAATTCAAAAAAAGTATCTAAATCGGATCGGTCAACAGTTTGGTTAACACGGCTCTGGGCTGGTTTAGCAATTCTGCACCAGTCTGGTTCAGTCTAGGCCAATTCGACTGGATCGATTAGAGATCAAAAGGTGAAACGAGTTATCAGGTCAGGTACGTGAATCTCGGATCGAGTCGTGGACTGACGCGTGAATCCTTGGAGCTTAAAATGGCATCGTTTTGGTCTTTTAAATGAAACGACGTCGTTTTAGGGCTAGCTTTCTATATAAAAGTCAATTTTTTTATTTCATATCTCCCCCATCCAAAAAAAAAAAAAACACTATTCTTTCCCCCTTTTTTTAGACAGACCTAGGGCCAATGGCCATCTGCCATGACGATTGCTTTATTCTTCACTATCGACGAGCTCCGACCGTCGTCTCCGGTGACGAAAATTTGTAAAAAAAAACCAAAATGCTCATTACAACCTCCAGAGTCTAGATTTGAGTCTAATTTTATGAAAAAAAAAAAAAAAAGCTTCAAACAGCACAGATCTAGCTTGAAAATTTCGATCAAAATTTTTTTTATGCTGGCACTGGGTTCCTCTACCTTGAGGATTAAGTTTTTTTTGTTGATTTTTTGTTTTGTTTTTTTTTTATAGAATACTTTTTTTGTAGAGTCTCTCCTCCTTTCTTCCTCTCCATTTGGGGTCAGTGAGAGCTCTATTTATAGAGCTCCCATCGTGGCCCTATGCCTGGGCAAATGGCACATGGCCTGGCACACGGCACCTTAGCACCAGCCTTTCTGCCCCCTCTTGTTTCTTCTATTTTATCCAGTCTTGGCCTTGTGCCTAAACAGGTGGTATAGGGCCCCACAGAGGTGGGTGATGCCAGCGGTGCCGTGCATGGCACTAGGCACCCTCTCATTTTTTTTTTCTTTTCTTGTATTTTTTTGTTTGTCCTTTTTTTTCTTTTTTTTGTATTTTGTTTAATTTAAAAAAAATAAAATAAAATAAAAAGTAGGTCAGGCTTAAAGAGTAAAATAAGCTTCAGGCCCGATTGAAAATTAAACTTTGGCCCCGATTGAATTAAATTTGAGCTTAAAGTCCTGTTAAATTGAAATCAGGTCTCAACCCAAAAACTCAATATACTAGACAAATTTTAAATTAAGACTCAATTAAAATTTGAACAAATTTGATGTCTACACTAAGATTGATATTATTTAATTGTTATTATTATAGGACAACACTTCCTCTCCATTCGGAATTAAGTTGGAACTTTGACGTAACTTTTATATGAATTTCTTAATATTAAACTCATGTTTTGCCTAATACATGAAAAAAATGGTAATTTGTAATATCTAAGTTTTTACTAATTCTTTGCTTCTTAAACACCAAAACTAATAAATTCACTTTGTATATAATCTTTTATTTTTAATTATTTGGCAGGTTGTAACGATGATATTCCAATTTGTATTCCCAATCGTATACCTTTTCACGTGCAAACATGGCGGGGGCACCCAAAAAAGTTTGATGGCCTTGAAATATTGTTTCTACATCAATATAATGTCTTCAATTATTTTTAAAATGACTAGCTGTATAATAAACTTTATTTAGTAATCTTTCTACCTAAACAAACTTATATTTTAATGATCTTTGGGTATAATTTATTTTCAGATTTTACATTAATAATTACTAGTTGTAGTCACTCAAAAAGCAACGTTAAATTGTTTATATTCTCTTCCAAACGTTAATCATCACAAATTGCAAGAAATCATGCTAGAAAAGATCCATTAGAAAATCTTGTGGTTCAAAATTCTTATGCTATGAACACCAGCCAATTTCCTGACCAGCTGGGAAAAAAAAAGCTTACTTCTTTTGTGAATTGAAGGTCAAAATCTTTTTTTTTTTTTCTAGCCATCTGGTGGCATGGGTTTACTGTATATCTTACATGATAGGGACCCATGCTTTGTATTAATACCAAAAGAATGGTGACCAAAATCTCCCTCTCAAGTCCCTAACATTTCCAACGCCCTGGGATTTCTTACCAACGCATCATTACGCATTTCATAATTCATTGCTTTATATTCTTCTCTTCTATATTATCACCTATTTTTCCTATATCCCATTGATTTTCTACAGTTGTTTTAGTCTCATCAGACGTGCATTGCTTTAAGCTATAGGTAATTCGTTTGATACCTACGTTAGATTTGATATATCAACAAGTTTTTAATACTATATATTTTTAAAAAATCACTGAAATTATCAATAAATTTGTGAATCATATTTATATTGTTCACATTACTCGGCACTTATCATAGCTATCTTTTAAAAGTTTAACCTCATTTGAGTGAGATCATGCATATTTTGGTATTTTTTCAGAGAAAATTAATGCATAGTAAGAAAAAAAAAAAGTTATTTGCCTTAATACTTTTATCTCAAATTTTACTATAGGGAAATATTATCAGTTTAACTATAACATCACTTTACTATAGCTAATTATGAACTTGTGTTCTCGTTAGGTGAAATATAGATTTTGATTAAATTTAATTTCAAATCTGTCACATATGGCGAGATTCTTTTTATCCAAAAATATATATAAACATATACATATACATAGTATTTTAAAAATAATGAAAATGTATGATTTATACTGACAATGTGCCTATATTAATGTGACAATAGAAAACTTATATATGATATGTTGCCATTGAATACTTCCCTTAGGAAGAAAGCTGTCCAAATGAACCTTTCCACATAAGGTGTTTTAGTTCAAACATGCGTTCATGGTTTTAAATGCATGAGAGGGATAGATAACTCCCTTTGATAAGGGAATATTCTCCCACCTACTTGACATTACGAATGAAACTACAAAATTGACCTTTCCCATCTTTGATAAGGATTTAACCTTAGATAGGATCGGTTCCACGACAAATTACATGTTGAAATGTGATCGGTTTTTTTATGAATTATTAATATACAAGAAGTGTTAAAAGTGATGTTATTCGATATCTATTAAATATTTGATTTTTTATAATTTTATATTTAAATTGAGTCTTTTTATTTATAATAAATTGATTTTAAATTAAATATTTAATATAATATTAAAACTCAAATTTTATTACGTTATTCTCGCGTGTTACTCTTATCAGTTACTCCTTTCAAATCTTTCAAATTTATTATGTAATAAGCTTTTGCCTTCATCTACACGTAATAAAGATCCATTAAAGTGTTGATGTTATTTTATATCTAATAAATATTGAGTTTCTTATAATTTAATATTTAAATTGAGTTTTTATATTTATAACCAATTAAAATTAATTATATCATATTTATTAAATATTGAGTTTCTTATAATTTTATATTCAAATCGAGTTTTTATATGCATAACTAATTAGTTTTAAATTAAAATTTAACGAGTAACATTGATATTGACATTAATTTAAACAAGAGACACATTTTCGGTTATAACACAAAAGCTTTTGTCTCTGTGTAATTTTTCTTTTGTGTTTTTTTTAGTGGTTTTTGGATTTTGCAACGGTCATTTATTCAGTTGTAGCTAAAGAACGATCCCTATCCAGGTCCATAGTTCAAACAGCTGACACGTATGATTCCAAAGATTCCACAAGGGCTTTTGGGGTCGATTTTCCGCCACTAAAACTTTCTCGATAAACCAACGATTGAGCCTTGGTGGTTGACAAAGAAAAAATTAAAGGTAAACGACCAAAAAAATGAGCCTTGAAAAGACCCCATTGGTCGGTTCTATGGCGGCCTATCCCCAATTGCTGGATAAGCAAATTTTTTTGCAAACGGTGCAACAAAATCGTTTAAAGTCAAACAATGAGATTATCAAAAATATGTTAACAATTCTCAAGCTTTGACAAAAATACTTAAGAAGTGCAAATCAAAAATAGAGGAAATTATGATTAAACAAATATAATATATATAAACACAATGTCATCTAAAAAAGGAAATAGTAAAAAGACAATGCTTGATCGTGTAGTTCTTTGTACATTGTTTGATTGATTGTGAATGACTTGCAACTCCTTTAGATGGTCAAGACCAATGTTATAGCTTGATATATGGTTAAGTCAGTAGATTTCTAGCTATTAATGTTTCATGCTATTGTTTTCGGACATAAATGAGATGATGGAGATTAAATTTAACGCTGTAATGGAGTGATATTGGATCAGTTTGTTCAGTATCATGATCACTTTGTTGTAGGCACGACCATATCAAATATAATATACAAATAAAAAATATGAAAATAATACGAAATAAAATTTTAACAAAAATTATAAATAAATTTAATAAAATCAAAAAATATATTTTATATTTTTATGTTAATATAAATTTGACACATAATTTATATATAAAATATGATATAAATACATAAATTATCAAATCTGTGCTTCAAGATTTTTTTTTTCTTTGCTCGAGATTTCATTTTCCAACCATGAATATTAACGAGGGGACATTAATTAAAAAACCAAAAAAAAACAAAAGTCCCAAGTTTTAGCTTCATCGCGAATGGGATTGGGATGTGAATGAAAAACTAAAAAGGAGAAAAAAAAATCTCAAGTTTTGGCTTCATAAATAACTACAGGTCATTAATGGGATTTTTGATTCAACAAAATTGACAATGTCAAAAAAGAAGAGCGGTGATATAGTAAATAATCTAATGGCCTGACTGTGGCTGTGTTGTTGTGATGTGAAAAATTCAATACTCGTCGAAGTCCAACAATGGGACTGATGGGCCAAGATTTGATTTAGCATTGGAAAAGGATCCGAAAGTCTCTGTTGGCCCAATTATGGCGCCCTAAAACGGGAATGGAATGTTTGAAGGATGCAGTTTCAATTAAATAATGGGCCCTCAAAGTTTAAAAGTAGTGTTATATTGGGGCTTTCATGTGAGATTGTTTTTTGGAGATTTATGGTAAAGGCCTTTGGCAGATATATTATATTATATATAAAAATTCATTTGGAGGATCGATCAAGTGAACTATATTCGTAAAGAGATACTTGTCTGCTGACTTCTATCTGAGATAATGATTTCATGAGATGCAACTTGCATTAAAACATCAAAATTTTTTCAAAGAAACCGAAGAATCTTGTCACGGAGCCAATGTCGAACAAGAAATGAGTGATTAACGCCGATTAATTAGCACACATAACGAAATAAAATGGCAATTAATTGGTACAAAACAAAACCATATCTTCACGGGTTGCTAAAATTAAGCATTGAATAACACAATTAGTGTCTAGTACTCTTACAAGTCATAGTTTTCAATTGTTGATAACTGTGGCATGCATGTTGGGTCACAACAAGGCTGTAGAACGTATCAAACACTAGGTAGTATGCTAGAATATACATGCTTTTTAATCTCTACCCGTTAGCTAAAGAGTTTTAAATGCATGGTTTAATAGAGTGTTAGATTATTGGTTTCGATGATCATAATTTAATTCTAATAGCTTTAAATATAAAAAATAAAGAATTTAATCTTCTCAATCTCCAATAAATTTGGGTAACGAAGGATATTATTATTCGATGTCTTGATTAAATTTGAAAATTCATATATTTGTATTATATAAAATATTAAAATTCATATATTTATGTCGTATTTTACATAAAAATTATATGTTATAATTCATATCGATATGAAAATATAAAATGTGTGTTTTTTTTTTTATAAATGCATATATAATTATTACTAAAATTTTAAATCGTGTCCATTATACGTATTATGTTCATGTTGTGTTATTATGTTATGTTTTAGATTATAAGGTCTTGTTTGAGTTCCTCTCATTGGTACTTGCATTTATAATTTACGGATAATTGCAACTAATCATCAAAATTTTTAGTTTGAAATAGCATTAATTAAGATACTGGTGTATGTATGACAGTTTCAAAGAGATAGCCACTTTGAATTACAAAGAGAAATATTGTAATCTCAGAGTAAGAGTTATTTGAACAATCATAGAATTAGGAAAAAGAGAAAGTTACTGAATGGGACAGAAAAAAGAAAAGCAAAGACACACTGCAACAATGCAGCAAGTTACTGCATGTTAACTAGCTATATTGGTTAATCACAAATGAAGTCAGATGGTAGCTGCTTCCCACAAGTGTTGATATAAATGGGGATATTGATGTTAATGCCAAGAACGTTAGCTTTAATGGCTGTGCAAAGGCACACAGCGGCTTCGAGATCGACAAGCCCTGATCGCACCGAGCAGCAAGGAGCAATCTGGAGGGTTCCCGACCACTCCACCAATTGTTCCATTCAGCAACTTTGCACAAACCCCGAGCTTCAGAGCATCTCTAGGACAACTCTTTTTGGTGGGAGAAGAAGGGTTTGGGTTTCGTACTCTAGGCTGAACACAAGTGTTGCATCCACTCACAAGGGTGAAGAAGAGAAGATTAATAGCGAGAAGGAGAATGGCTGATGAAGATCTTTTGGCATCCATCTCAAAAAAACACTTCCACTTCAACTTCTAGGTTTTACTTCTCCAATGTGATAGAGATCAGATGGGGAATGTGGGTTTATATAGAGTAATTAGTGAAGTATGTTGCATGAATTCCAAGACATAATGGGTAATTAACACTAGCCATGTGAATTAGCAAGGATGGCTGGCTAGAATATAGCTGCTAATGCAAGAGATTTAAAATCAAAAGCATTAGCATTTATCTATCTATATATATATATTATTTTAATAAACTGTTTTTTATCGTCAGCATCATGATATTAAGGAACCAAGTATTAAGTCAATAATAACTTAAATTGAAAGGGGGCGAAGAATGAAAATAATAGTACCAAAACAATACTTTTAAGGTTATCAAAATTTTTTTGGGAGGGGCCAATTGTGCATGCCTGCACCCCTAGATTCGCCTCTGGGCCCAGCTTGTTATTCAACCCTGTGAATAACACCCATGTGGCATTTCTGTTTTATGGTACTATTATATGCATGTCCGGGACAGAAATACCATGTTGATCTCAACCAATCAAGCTATAACACAAATATGAATCTCCGGGGACCATTCTCATCTAATATCATCCTTAGCCCTCAATGGTACAATTACCTCTCCAATTTGATGTGTTAAACACCCAATATGCCAGAGCTGAACAGGCAGCATGAAGATTTCTGGTTTATCCTTCTTTTTTTTTTTCAAGGAAAGAAGAGATTTTGACTCGAAATCAAAATTTTTATACTTTCCTAAAACCCCTTTAATCATTAGACCAAGGGGTAGAGAACAGATTTATCATATTTAAGTGAAACGAATTACAACAATTATCAAAATAGTGAATCTATGACGTCACAAATTTAAAATAGCTATACATAGATAGCATACTAAATACTACTTAAGAAATAAATTTAAAATATTTCCATTAATGACTAAAAATTAAGGGATATGAATTGGATGATGTGATGTTGAAATTCCATGGTATATCTTCAAATAAACGTCACTAGCTCAAGCCCACTCATGTTCAGCCCATGAAATCATTTAAAAACCACATACACTTAGATAATAAACAATCTCGATCAAATAGTATTATTTCTTTTCTAACTTTATACGGCCAATTAGTCCAACATGGGTAAAACTAAGTTGTAGATTTTTGTGACTGTGATTTTCAAAGATTTTTTGTTTTATGCTGAAGTCATGGGTATCCACAAAAAAACTCTTTACTTGAGCAAGAATATTTTCCTTCCATATACAATATATGTGCTGTACATTTTTGTAAGGAACTCAAAATTTTTAAGCTAGAATATTTTCTACATGATGTAAAAGAATTAATGGTTGAGGCTTTCTTTATATAATCAACCACCTGCATCTCACCATGTGACTGATGGAACACCATAGTTTGTTTCCATTCATGTAAAGCTTGATGGTTTTGTTCGTGACCCTTCATTTAGATGCGAGTCCTGAAACCATTTTCTCACCCAACACTCTTATCAACTAATGGCAAAGTAACTTTATCAATTCGATAAGCACAACCCTTGCACAAAAAGATATAATTAACAGAGAATCGAAAAGCATGTAAGAAGATTAATATATATATATATATATATATACGTATATATATATAAAATTATCAACGGTAGCCCTATTAGGCTTGGTTTGTTGGCAATGGTTTTTTTTTTTTTAGCACGAAGTTATCAGCAGTTGATCCATATATAAACCTGATTGTATATATACTTGATTAATACATTAATTCTTTGGCATCTTTTTTTCAAAATCAAGCGTGTACATCAATCCCTTCAATTCCAGCAAGCTAGGCAGTGATAGAATTATACTATTTGATTAGCTTAGCTATTTTATTTGCTTTCGTTTTCTGGGGAATAAGTAAGCTTTAAAACTGGTTGAAAATGGAAAACAAAAGGATAAAATATTTACGTGAAAGAAAGATTTGTTTCACAATCATGAAATAGCTATATATCACATTCATCCAGTTTCGTACCTGGTTTAGCCCGGACCACATATCCTAAAATTGTTTGTATACTATAGAATTTAGTCCAACTGAAGAAGACATTTCACAGGAAGCTACCCATTCTTAGAAGAAGACAGAAAAATGAAGTGGTCCTTTGATAATCCATTGTTGATTATCTTTTTTTTCATCATTTAAGAGTTGGAAACTTCAGCAAATTATATCTTGAAATGTTGTTTCCATGTATATTCAATAAACGTGTTTGAAAATAAGATCCGAACGAATATCTCCCATGACAGTTATAAAACTACAGTTAAGTAATTATTCCTTTTGTTGTTGCAATCGATTGCTTTGGTCATCTCATATACTGATTTCTGCCAAAAGGGAATAAAGCTAAAGATTTTCGCTCAAGTTTACCAGTAGGTGTCAAGGCATATAACTTCAAAATTTTCAGTGCATACAAATGGTGACAATATTGTCGACCTCTGGCAACAGAACTTTTTTTTTTTTAGTGGGTTTGAATTCATTGCTCATCATGGGTTTGTACCTAGAAAATAAAATAAACTTTTTTGGATCATATCTTAAGTTGGCTTGATTAAGTATCAGTACATAGTTTCTGTCGTAGAAAGAAAAATACGGCTCCACTCAAGGTGTGAATGGAAGAAATTTTTAAAAAATTTCAGGTCATGTCGACAATTGACAGTCATCTTATATGTGGATTGGCACAGTTCCAAATAATCTCTGGTGGAGCCCATGGTGGGTTCTAGGCTCACCCGTGACACTCCTTCAACCCGTTCTTCCAGCTAGAAATCTTTCATGGACAACAGGCCAAGATGGAACACTCTGCATCTTCATGCCAGAAAATATAGGAATAAAAATGGTCTGTTTGCGGTAAATATCAATAATCTCAGAGTATTATAAAGGGAATTAAAGGATTTGACTATAGCAGAATCAAAATGAAGCTTCTCTGGTTGGATTAAATGTTGATTTGCCAATTGCCATGCTTCAGATCCATACCAAATTTTGGAACAGAATCTCAGTAAGATCGAGGATGCTTTTTAGAGAAAAAAAAATAGAGTTCCCTTAAAAAAGCCAGACTAGAAACCGTTCCTTGATTTTGGATTGGAGTCATTAGTTCATTACAGTCAGTTTCTTATTGCAACTTCTATTGGGATCTTGAAATTCAAGTTCAATGTGAATGATTTTCGATAAATCTTAGAATAGAAGCAAAAAGGACAAAAAAAAGAATATGTTGAAAGAACTTATATGAAATTTTTTAAGTAAAATTTATGCAATTCTTTACTAAAAATTTTTATAAAAAATTAAAATTAATAGATTGATAATGTTCGACGAGAAGATCAATAATATATAAATTTTTCCCTACCATGTGAGGGTATAGTAAAGATTGGAATATGGCGCAATCAAAACAAAATAAAATAAGTAGCCGTAGATGAACATGCAAGAAGGTGTGAAAGCTAGCCTTCAAGAGATCAGAATTATGTTATTCTGAATCCGTATCCATTTTGTCTACAGCACTTAGTGGTTGTAACTAGGAAGAACATTGAGCGGAGAAGATTTTTTGTAAAAGAGAAGTAAACAAAGTAAATACTATTAACAAAGTGTTTGTGCATCACATTTTATCAGTTTTATCAAAAAAAAAAAAAAACTTGAATATGCTAGTAGGATGGATGATGCAGCAGTGATTAAGTTATTTCAGGGTCCCCATCTTCTTCCATGATGAGAGGTTAGGATGCAAACATCTTAATCTTGCCGATGCTTTGGATTGTTACTCAAGATCGAACAATGTTGCAAACCGTATGATTTATGCTAGATATAGCACAGATTGATGCCAGGAGCAGTGGTAACATGGCAATTTGCTAATCCCCACCTCACAATCACAAACATCCAAAGCTCACCAAATATCTTCTTTCAATGCCAGCTCAAATCGCAAATTTTCAATTAATTAAATTCTTTTAAGCTAACGTCACAAACAACCGACATGTTCTCTTGAAACACTATAAAACCCCCCTCCCTTTACTCCAAATTCTCCATCCTCACACTAGTACTACTCTGAACCCTCTCCTATTACTTCTACTTGCCCTGATTAAGCAAAAAGCTAATAGGGTTTGAGAGATGGCTTCAAAAAGATCAGCATCACTAGCCCTTTTTTTAGCACTCAACATTCTCTTCTTTTCCCTAGTCAGTGCTTGTGGTTCCTGCCCTTCCCCCAAACCAAAGCCCACTCCCTCTCCATCTCCATCGGGAGGAGGAAAGTGCCCCAGAGATGCCCTTAAATTAGGTGTATGTGCTGATCTGCTTGCAGGTTTGCTCAATGTCACCGTTGGTAAACCCCCCGTACAGCCCTGCTGCTCCCTCATCCAAGGCCTTGCTGATCTTGAGGCTGCTGTTTGCCTTTGTACAGCCATCAAAGCTAACATCTTGGGTATCAACCTTAATATCCCAGTTTCCCTCAGCTTGCTTCTCAATGTCTGCTCAAAGAAAGTTCCCTCTAGCTTCAAATGTGCCTAATCACTTTTCTAAGTTCTCTCTTCTTGGATTTGCGTGGATTTGATATTCTAATTTCCACCATGCGGTGATCAGTGTTTAATTGGCAACTGCTTGTTTCCATTGTTGTAGTGTGTTTGTTTGTGGATTGATACTGAATAAGCGTCAAATACTTTTCTTCAAGTGTTTTCTTTGGCTTTATGTATCTTTAAGGGAAATGAAAGACTAGTACATATTATTCAGCTTGTTTATTTCAATAAACCTACAATCCATCCATAGGGAGTGGAATCATGTCTAATTTCTCAATGTTCACAAGCTATAGTCTTTGGTCCCATGACCTTAATGGCAGAGACATTTGTATCTTGCCATCTAGGACACTATATTACATGTTAAATCATCCTTTTCTGATCTTGTTTATTTTGTTGCTTAAAAGCTACATGTTGAAATCACCAGGTCTAGTCGCCTCTGATCACTTCTCAATACCTTACTGCAAATCCTAACAAAATAGTACAAGTCCTATGTAGCCAGCTTGTTATTATTATGTCAATTAATATGAACTCTAAGGCCTCTTACAGCTAAATTATTGCCAAACCCTGATGAGAAAGGAGTTTGCATGGAATATTATAAAATTTTAAATCCATAAAGTCTAAGAATTATGAAGTACTATGGAAAATATAAATAAAGAAAAAGAAAGGACAACGTGGTGGCATGTAAATGCTGGTTTTGATTTTGTAAATTATTGACAAGAATCAGCTGGCGCATGCAAGAGGGCCCAACAAGGGAAAACAAAGGTCGGATTATCGCAAGATGTCTCTATCATTCTTACAATTTTCATGTCATGTATTCCTTGGAGTCATAAACCAGTGGCTTTGGCGTATATTTTTGAGTCACTGGAAACAACCGAAGCACAGTTTTGAGTCCGTGACTAAGAATTTGGTGAGGAAGATGTACGCATTCTCACATGGGAAAACAAAGAAAGCCCATTTCACTTCCACAGCTCTCACTACTGCACAGAAAAAGGCAAAGATTCCCTTACCTTTTGATTTCCACCAACCGCAATATATATCCAGCTGAGCATTCAAGATAATGATGGTGATGTTTAATATTCTTGTTTAAAGCTCTCTTTTATATACTTGTTGAATATACTTCCCGATATGATATTAAGTGATAAAAGTGTATCTGGTTTCGATTTCTTGGGTTTTAATCTTTCTATAAAATATCAGCCTCCTAGAATCAAATAATGTACTACTTAGAAGGGTTAAATTACAGATCAAAATTGCTCAAAGTTAACTGATAATTAAAAAGCATGAACGACAATTAGAGTGTATTTGGAAAATCCAGTCATGATTATTAATTGTCTGCCAAGAATAAGACCGAACTTGTGTTCACTATCATTACTACCTTAATTAATGCCTTTAGTTTCTTGGCTTCAAGATTCCTTACAGAACAGCCCCTCCAACCCCATGCAATGGATCATAATGCTTGAGAGCTGTGATCTCCAACTCGATTTCTCTAATTATTATTATACTTAAGATTTAGAGAAGAACTTTGATGCAATGGAAGTTTGATTAGCTAAAGATAAACTATGAGCTATTTCGTCTTCTCTCTCAAAGGAAAATGACTTGCACAACGGAATTAGGAAGTTCTATTTTTTATAAAGTTTGTACTTTAGATGAATTGATAGCTACATTAACGATAAAAACGTCATTTCGAGTATTTGAAAAACAAGGGAAAAGAAAACGGAAAGGAGAAGAAATAATGAAAGCGATATCTACTTTATTTTCTCTTTAACTTCAATTATGAAAGAAGAGTCCTCCGGAAATAGTTTCTCTGTGCTTAAATAATTGAAAAATAGTTGGTTTAAGGCTTTGTTTGGGCCATAGAATCATCTAGCATGATGCCAAACATGAATTATGACTATTATATTTAATAAGAGAAATTATTACATCTCACAGTGAAATTTTGATTGTGGAGTTAAAAAATTTTACAACATTATTAATTCATTTTTGTTGAGTTAAATCATGATTAAAGGACAAAACTCATATCTAAAAACTCTCCATAAATGTAGTCTGAGAAAGATTAAAACAAGCAAGCATTAATAGTCAATAATTAAACATTAACTGACACTTGAAATGCAACTGGAAGTTGTTATACCCCGAAGATTAAAGAAAAACAAACTCTAATCAAGTGAAAATACAACAATAATCAAATCCTAGCAGAAAACGACCTTAATTCAAACTTAATCATGCATGGAAAAGAACACATTATTTTCAGGTTTTATCAATTTTTTTGGTAGTTAAAGAAACAGTTAGCATGGGAGGCCGAGGTGGCAACCCCGCCTAGAAGCTGAGCTCTATCTGACTATCTTGTACGTCCAGAGAAAGTGAAGAATCGTCGCCTTGTTAATAATGAATGTGCAGTGCACTTAAAGAGGAGGACAGACGAAACCCGGAGGAGGGTTTTTTCCGCATGTTATTAAAACTTGAAGAGCAAGGGGAATGAATATATTAAGGTTTAGGAGCTTAAGCCTTATAGCAGTGCAGAGACAAACGGCTGCTTCAAGCTCTAGTAAACCTCCTAACACTGGGCAGCAAGCATTCTCAACAGGGTTTCCTAACCCAATGTGCACCAATCCTCCAAGCACATCCACGCAGAGTCCAAGCTTAAGTGCATTAACCGGGCAAGTTGGTTGGGTAGCTGGTGGAGCAGGAGAGCTACCCCCACCCCCACCTCCACCTCCTCCACCACCACCGCCACCGCCACCACCCCCACCCCCGGAAGGTGGGCCTCCGCTGTAAGGTGGGTATGGAGAAGAAGGTGGTGGGATTGTAACAGGAGGGTTGGTAATGGGAGGAGATATCACGGGAGGATTTGTTATTGGTGGGGTAATGATAATTGGTGGAACAATAACTGGTGGCATTATTGGTGGCTTTTTGGATGGTGGCTCTACCTTTGGGGCACCTCCATGGCGTGGTGGGTGCTTAGTGCTAGGCGGGTTTGGGCGGGGAACTTTAGGGTGAGTGGGGTTGGTTGGGCGGTTGTATGGCGGTGGATGTGGCTGTGTACAAGGAGCACAAGCATAAATTGGTGGCAACGATACTAACATGAAAATCAAAAAGATGAAAAACATGGCTGTAAACTTAGAACCCATGACTTAGGGTTCCAAGATTAATATTCTTCTTCAGGTTTGATAGGGTTGGAATCAAAGGAAATTATATATAGCTGAATTTTAAGTGTAACCCGTGATTGTGTCTGAGAGTATCCAAGAGATCTAACGTGGGGAATTCCAAGACATGAAAATAAATTGAAATTTTTTGAAGTGGCATAAGTTGATTGCAAACTTCAATGGCCTATCCGTGACTGCTGCACTCAATTCAATCCGTGAGTTTGTCTTTGATATCTGAGCAAATTCAGTTTCACAGATTTCTATGGCGTACATTTTGTTTGTTTCCTTTTCTGTCTTTCTTATTTCTGCACATCTTTAGGTTTTAGCTTTAATTTACTTGGGTTATTATTTATGCATTTTCTTTGTGATTTCTTGATCTTAATTAACACAATTATAACAATGATTTTCCATGATTTTTCGAAACTGAATTTTTACAGCCAAGCATCCTCTATTATTTCTGCTGTGCTTGTTGTAAAATCAGTAGGTGGTAGCCTGATTCATATCTCACAGCAGAACAGATTGAGCTGGGTAGGGTTTGCACTTTGCTGGCTGTGGGGTGTATTATTTTTCAGAATATGAGCCTTTATTTTAAAGATTTTAGATCCAAATCTTTAAAACCAGAATTGAAATTTATTGGATGAGAAAATGCTAACTTTTTAAATAAGTAAAACTTTTATTTACTCAAAGAAGCAAGAAAAACACTTAGGGGAAAAAAATTTTTCATTTAATATGCACTCATCTAACAAATTCAACAGAAAACAATAATTATAAATTTTAAATATAACTTTCCTTTCCAAAAGTCACATTATCAAATGTCCCAAAAAAAAAAACAAAACAGCTCTAGCCTCTATAAAAACATGAATTTATCAAGACAAAAATATATTACAGAAAACAATATTTAATTAATTTTTAGGCTAAAGCTGTATATCGGGGACAATGTTGAAACTTAAATCAGCATGTTCAATCCAATATTGCGTGACGTTTAGTTCTTAATTTCTTTGCTTCACTAGGAATTCAGTGACTCAGCTAGCTGACCCCCGGCTTTGGGCCCTGGCGCTTGTGAGGTTGGGGACCATATGATTCCAAAACAGAACTACAACTCTCCATTTACTCTTCTGTACTTTACTTTCGGTTTTCTTTCTTTCGTTTTTTTTTTTTTGGTTCGTCAAATGGGGGAAATACGAATAAATTTCAACCACAAGTGCAATGAAACAGTTGATGACCCTCTAAGATATTTTAACTTCATTGTATGCATTAAAATTTAAGTCTCTTTCTTTTCTTACTTCTATAGTTTCCCTGTATGTAAGGGAACTTGTCTTCCCCGAACGCGGATTTGATTATCCGAAATCAGCTTTGCAACTGATTGTCTTCTTGGAAAGTCTACGAATAAAGCCAAGTCTTCATGGATGTTGATATGACACAATTTTTCAAGTCTTCTCTCTTCAACTTGCAATCAGGAACTTTGTCGGCAAAACAAAAACGCCACATCTTGAAACAGGGCGGGGCATTTGTCTGTTGTCATTGCTTTGATCTATTCTAACGGCAATTCAGCGTCTCCAGTACTCTCCACCCTCGCAAAATTACATTTTTAGATTTGGATTTCTGACCAACTTTTTATTAATAAGCAATTATGTCATTGTGTGCTTCATTCGTGGCTTTTTGTTAGAGCTCCAGGATCCACAGACATTGGATTTGGACCCAAGATTCTGTAAAACCCCACTCCGTTTCAAGTTGGCTTGACAAAATGGAACAATAATTGAAGAACGTGGTCCAAACGGGCACGCAGAACGTCTACGAAAAAAATGTTATTGTCATATAGCCAAGAAAGGTGATATTGGTAGAACAATCTTGAGGTTTTAATTGTTTTGTGTCTAAATTATCAACTATCAAGTCCCTGACATGAAATAGACGAAGCAATACTATAATTATTGTGCTGTCGCTATTCTGAATTTGCAAGTTGATAGCTGTTGTAGTCCCATGCATGCTGCTAATAATTTGTGCAACATCTGTAATATTTAGTGAATTCAAACAATGATTAATCTCTATAATCGATTGCTTGCTTTAAGCTTGTATACCTCATTGCTAATTTCCATCTAGCACCAGAAAACCTTCGGGAAAATTATTGCCCAGGAAAAGTTATCTGATATTTTCTTTTTTCTTTCCAATCATGGGTGATTTTGAGGGAGGATCGAGGCTGGGGTGATTGGGTTAAAACTGAGAAGCTTTTGCCTATTACAAGGCTGCAATATGTATTAATCAATACATGCATGGCATGGCAATGGTTCAGACTTGAGGCATGGAGGTGGACAAATCATATCATTTACTTTTCAAATACATATGGAAAAGGGTTTGAAAGGAAAATAAAAAGCAAAGAAAGCAACATCTGGTATTAAATAGAATGATATACGTACATTCTTATTTCACTACAATTAAGGTACATATATTAAGGATTAGAAGGTGAGAAGCCTTCCTTCCTAGTTCAAATCAAATATAGTAGCACTTAATGAATGATTATGGCATACCAAAAGTCCAAATAACACACCATGAAAGGATAAAAATATGATCAAACATTACTAAATTAAGAGATAGTGATGACTACAGTTAAGTAGAAAGGAGTTTAAGCGCACTGGTAGCCTGCAGGGACTTTCTTTCCACAGTAATTGAGCAGCAAGGACAATGAAAAGGGAATATTAAGGTTAGCTCCCAAGACCCTGGCCTTGATGGCAGTGCAAAGGCAAACAGCAGCTTCAGCATCAGCCAAACCAGCAAGGAGACTGCAGCATGGGGTCTTTGCTGGGGTACCAACAATAACGTTTACTGTATTCAACAAGTCGGCACAAACACCCAGTTTTAGAGTATCCTTAGGGCAAGAAGCCGGTTTTTTGGGTGCCGGTGGGCTCTTGTGGGGAGGCTTGGGGCTCTTTGGTGGTGGTGGGCAAGGCACATAGTTAGAGCTGACCAAAGTGAAGAAGAGAAGGTTGAGAGAAAGAAGAAGAGCAGTTGATACTAAATTCTTGGAAGCCATTTGTATCATTGGGAACAGATAGCACTGTACTATACTCTTAGTTTTACAGAAAATGTAAGTGATGAAAAAGGTAACGCAGGCAAAGGTTTTTATAGGCGAAGAAGCTGGTAAGCACTAGGCAGGGAAGGGGAATTCCAACTGATTTTCGTTTAAACATCAGGAATGAAACCCATGTGGGCACGTTGGGTTGGATGGTAGGAGATACAACCTATCAGATTACAACATGCAGGGATAAGCTTCAAATCCTGTTGCAATATGGATTTGTATTCAATTTAAGTTGTCAATTATTCTCCTTCACAAATTTAAAAAAAAAAAAATTAGTAACAATGATAAAGATGGAATGATATCTCACTGCTATAAATCCAAAATATTCTTGTTAATTTTCATATAGTTGTTGGAGCATAATACGTGCATTATAGGTATGAACAATAATAAAAATAGGAATAGATTTGAGATCGAGCTGAAGGATGCATTTTTTTTTTTTTACTTTGTTTCTTGAGGGTGAATTAATGCCGGAATGCATGCAAATAATCTGATTGATTTATCATAATTTATCAACACTTTTATTTTATTTATTTTTGCATTTGAATTTATCGGATATTAAAATATGATAATTAAAATCAAGAGTTTAACATTTTATCAATAATTCATCATATCGGTATAATTTTATAGATTTCATTAATTCATAATTTTTTCATTACATAAAAAATGAAGAAGTGAGATTTGCAGATTATAATTGAAAAGCACATATCATTTAATAAGCATAACGTTATAAGTTGACAAGCCTGAAGTTACTATGAGCACATATTTATTACAAGAAATCACGTGTGCTTTCCATAAAATAATTGGCGGCTGTTGAACCAAAGAGGAAGATCTCGTGACTAAGATTTCTGATTATACACCAATATTTCAACTATAATGTTTATAATTAATATTAATTTACATAGCTTGTTGTTGTATATAATTACCATTAAAGTTCAATTACAAAATTATACGACAAATAATTGTGGAACCAAGAATGAATAGACAGGTCCAAATGGCTACACATGTGAATGCTGATGAGGTTTGTACCGTCTCTTGTCTTTCAAGTGAACTGGAAACTGGACCGGTAGAATTTGCAGAAGTGGGAAAAGAAAAGCTTGGCACTTGATTTTGTAATTTTCCTATGGGAAGCACATGGGGCGAAATAACTTCGATTGTTAGGTCTATAGCGACTGTTCTTGAAGGTTGAAAGCACTATTAGGGTTTTTTGGATTAATTTCCTTTATTTTTGTTAAGATTTGTGGTTTTTTCTTGGAAAACTTCAACGGAAACTCTTATGCAATGAAACTTCCGCCAGGATAAAAAATTAAAAAATGTATAAAAATACAAAACTTTTTCGGTTTGCTGAAAAAGAGAATGGAGAAAATAAAGATCTAAGGTAGTATTTGATTTTAAAAAATAGAATTATTGTTTGTTTTTATTTTTAAAAAAAATAAAAAATATAAATGAAAACGTATTTGATAATTGAAAATGAAAATAAAATTTTAAAAAACAAAAATGAAAATGGATTAAAATGTAAGAATAAAAAATATATATACATTACTTTTTTTTTTACGTTTTGCAAGTTGCTATATTCAAATATTTTTTAATATCATTAGTTAATAAATATATATTATATTTATAAATAAATGATATTAATAGTAATATTATTGAATATTTTATTTATTTCCTTATTTTGGCTTTTTAAAAAACAATTTTTATTTTCATTTATCAAATATATTTTTTAGAAAATAAAAATAAAAAATCATTTTCTAAAAAATATATTTGGTAAGTGAAAATAAAAATTATTTCTAAAAATGTAAAAATAAATAAAATATTCAATGATATTATTATTGATGTCATTTAATAATAAATATTTTATATATTTATTAATTAATGACATTAAAAAATGTTCAAATATGATAACTTATAAAATATATCTAAAAAAGGAATGTCCATCCCTTATTTTCATAATTGAAAATATTTTTTTTGTTTTTATATTTCAACTCATTTTTATTTTTATTTTTCAAAAACTTATTTTTATTTTTAATTATCAAACACGTTTTCACTTATATTTTTCATTTTCTTAAAAAATGAAAACAAAAAATGATTCTATTTTCTAAACCAAACACTACCTAAGACTTTGCCCTACTCATTTCACCATGTTCATTTTTTCTCATCTTTTACTTTGATCGTGTTTGAACAAGCAATGAATTTCATCAAAAGGGAAAAATTACACTGAGCATAAAAAACAAAAATTGACAAGTATGAAGATGACTCAATGCATCGTAATCGTCGCATTGCTAGCGATAACAATGATCCCCAAGAAACATATATAAAAGCAAAATGCCTGTTGTGACAAAACTACAAAAGGTATGGACAAGCAAGTTTGAACAAAAAAACCAACCCATAAATGGTAAAACACAACAATCAGATCAAACACTAGACTCAACTGAGAATTCTAAAAGAGATCAGTCGAAACAAGCAAACAAGATTTCGTGCTAAAACATAGAACCAATTCACATTGAAGATTTTGAAATACATGCACTAAGTGATATCCATGGAAGAATCTCATATTTGCTGTCAAGTGCCAGAAAACAAGGAAGCTTGAACGCTTTACTCCTCCCACTAGCCTCTAGCATGAATATGATAATTTAAGAAATATAGCATACTCCATTCTCGATCCATTCCAATATTCCTTCAGGTGGCAGTGAATCCCATAATTTCCGAGCTCATTCGATAAACAAATCATCATATCTTCATCATTTTTTTTTCTTTACAAGATTTTGCATTTTCCCAGCGAGGAAGCATATCTTAAAGATATTTTCCCTTGGAGCCTATAGGCAAATTTGTCGTTTACCCAAGAAAATATAGCAGGGGAATCTAAATCTTTTTCTATGACCACCCTCCGGCAGACCAGCTCGATCAAGCGTAGAATTTGATTGCTTTGAAAAGGATTTGCAACACCGGAAAGGTTGACTCTGACACCAAAAAGCAAAACCTTTGATTAGACCATTAGCATTACACCACCTATTCCTGCCAAATCTGGTTTGTCAAGAGCAGAACCCATTCACATTGACTGCTTTGATGCAGCCCACAACCACAAACAATCTTCAACTTCTACATGAATTTATTGAAAGAACTGTTACAAACTTGGTCACAAAGATATACTAGCTTATATGTATAGATCCGAATCACAAATATATAGCTTATTTTCATTTACAATCTGAAGAAAATTGAATTTCTTCAAAAGGATAATCCAATAATTTAATCCTAAAACAGAAGGTTTGGATTTTATTTTTGTTTTCTAGGAAAGAAGGTAGAAGTTCACTAATCTTACTAGTACAATTGTATTTCCAATACTCTTTAACCTTCTTCGTGAAACGAAGAGGGAATGATGATTTGATGGATGTTAAATCAATTTCGCAATGATCAATTTTTAGGTATACCTTAATTAATTAAAAATAAGGTTATAAATAAATCAAATATGAATGAACAAATGCATATTTATAATTTATTCGTTTATTTTTAAAAATATTCGGACTTATTCATATTCGATAAGAAAATTACTTTGTTCGTTCAAACTAAATTCGGTTAAATGATAGAATATTTGTATTCAATTCATGTTCAGTTTAATTAAGTTAAACGAGCTCGTTTGTAAACATTAAATGAATATGTTTATTAATATATATAAACGAACATATTCATGAACAATAAACAAATCATAACTAAATATATTTAAATAAACATAAACGAACCTAAACGAATATTAAAATAAGATTAAGATAAAAGATAAAAATGTAATTTTGTTAATATTATTATAAATGAACAATAAACGAATAACAAATAAATAATAAACGAATGAATTTTAAATAAACTTTAAATAAGTTTGTTCAACGATATAAATGAACTAAACAAACCTCTATTTGTATCCAATTCGTTTAATAAACGAACATAAAATGTCATTTAAGATCATTTATTAAACTTAATAAACGAATAAAAATCGAATATATTTTCGAACAATTCTGTGAAAATTTTGTTTGTTTACACCTGCTAATTGAATGCAAAACTGGGGGATGTGATTCATGTGAAAAAACCCATAACTGAAATGACATTCAGCCATCTAATCATCTAATGCGGCTCTAATTGACAAAGGCCCTGTTGTGAACTTCCAGATTTAAATTTTCAGTCCAATACCAACGGATAGTAAACAAGTTGTTACCATTGACAAACATGAATCATGAACATTTGGGGATGAGCCCAATGTTGATAAACTTGGGCTGTGAATGTGCGCCCATCTCTATCAAATGTGACATATATTTACACCATAATAGAACATTGTCTCAGAGCAATGGCATCTATCAGTCAGGAAGTTACCTTGTTACCGATGCTACATCCTCTTAACCAATCAGAAGGTGACCCCAGCCCCAAAATCACATGAAGTAAATCTCTGAAACAGAGCACATCAAATGCTTATGTTTACCTATTTAGAAACAGCTTTGGAATAGATAGTTATTGAAATAAGAAATTATCAAGGTTAGAATTTAAATCAACTACCTAAAGCTCTTCTCATAAACAAATTGCAAGTTCAGCCTTAAGTAATTGTTTGCCATTCATTCTTTAATATAAAATGGGCAAACTGTCCTAATTCATGTCCTGTTTAAGCAAATACAGATATCAGGATGTTCTTCATGAATATCATAATCTGTATTCTGTAACACTATAATCACACATCATATTCTGATTCTGCCAAAATTTGGCACCAAACTGAAAAAGAAGAGGCAATGAATCTTATAATAAGATTTTCAATGAGTTCCGAATCAGAACACATTGGGCTATTTGTTCAAAATGTTTGTTTCAGCAACAAACCCACATAATCCATTATTTCACTGTTTTTGAGTTCCAAAAGTAAACAGATAAACACAAGAGAAAACAAGTGAAACAACAATAACTCTATAATTGCTCACATAAAGATCTTTACATAGTTCTCCACCAAGCTCCACCTGCAGGTTGTCATATGGATACACTTTTGGTGTCTGGTTAACAATAATGAAATGATATCAATCAGCATGAGAAGAATCAAACAATTCTACAAGCAAGTAACATAACTTTATGAGTGAAACAAACTAAATTGTTGCAAGCAACAATAATTTTATGCCAAATTCATGAAATGCATATCAAATATACTTCTCTCTAGAGAGCTCATATTTGAATGTTTTATCCCCATTGTCCTTAAACCCTTAGCACAACTACTACATGTAGAAATTATCAAACAATACATTTGAGGCATCTATGCAGGTAATGTTGTAGTGCTTTATCATCCCTTTAGCACAGGGATGAATGGAAGCTATTCCACAATGGCTTCTTGCAAACCCCAAAATACATTGTCTACTTTGCTGAACATGAGATGAATATAAAACTGCAACAGGCAGAACAATGAGGCAGCCAGCCAAACTTGCCTCCAAGGCAAGGGCTCGTATCAATAATTCAACATGTTAAAATGGAAAAAGACATTTCTGATTACATTACCAAGTTCAATAGAGAAGGAAGCAAAGAAAAACAAAAGACATGAGCCTCCTATCATTACTCATGAGACTCTGTGAAATTCTTGCTCTTAACTGTAAAATATTGTAGAAAGAAGCTAAGGTCCTCTAGAAAGAATTATCTTCCATTCGGAAATGGGTAGTTAGTATGATTCAGATAATGGATCCCCTATTCTAGGATTACCACTCACTTGAACATGATCAATTTTTCTAAACAGACAACCAGAGTGACACTATGGATTTGATAAGTATCCTACTTTTTGCCAATTACCAACATATCCAAAAACACCACCAAAGCTACAAATTACCATCACATGAAGAAATTCAAGAACTACAAAGAAAACTAAACTGAATTAAGGCAAAATCAAATAATCAAGTCAGAGTTTAGGAACTTACAAATGGAATCTTAGAGGCTTTATCATTCCACCAAGCTAATAATCCCAACGATGCAAAGAAGGTCAACCTCCACACATCCAAGCCAATGCCTCATACTATTTCTAAAAAACCAAAATAAGAAATAAAAAAAAAAAGAGAAGGAAACATAAGAATAAATAACGGGAAAAAAAGAAACTCAATTTCTTTAAACAAAACAAAATTCCACAATAATCACAAAATGAACTTCAAAGTTCGACAAATTTCTTACCTTTCCGACAGTATCAGCGATTCGATCTATACAAGGTTGTGGAAATGCAGTTCCATTGTCCCAAATTAGCTCATCATTTAAAGGAAGCTGAAGCATCAAAAACAAGTAAACTTGTTAACTTTTTTTAGGGTTTGGGTTAATTATTTGAAAGATTATCGAGGAATAAATCTGAAAAATTATAAAGCGATTAAGCCTACGGGCTTGTCGGGAACAATGTGTTTGCCCACAGGGAGGCCCATGCCAGAACGGAGGCGAAGAGAGGAGGCGACAGAGCGTGATACGATGCCGTTTCCGCCCATGATTCTTGACGCTACGTTGCTCAATCTTCCTGCCATTTTTTCTTTTTCATTTTTTTTTTCCTTCACTGTCTCTATAACCAAACAGTGGTTTTCTATTTGATGCATTAGTAGTGTTTAGCGATCGAGTCTTGATACCACCCATGCCTATGGGCCATGGCCCATTTTTTTGGACCGACAAATGCATGGTATAAACCAAATGGATCGGGTTCGCGGGCCACAAAACTTTTCATTGGTAAGAATACTATATTTGTTAAATTGATTTATTTCTGACTAGATTAGGTAATTTTTTTTGTTTTTTGCCAAATCTAGTCAAAATAGTTAGGGCAAACAAACCGGTAAATCCAAGACTACGGAATTTCGGTAAAACAGCCAATCACATCGTGCCATCTGGTCCTAAAGAAATCTTGTTAACAAAAATAACCCAATAAACGACAGATGGCATATTTTTAGATCATGAGGCCCCTCCCTGTTGCATCTACAAACCGCAGGCAATCCCTATTACTGGCGGGAGGCCAAACAGAGGGGAGGGAGGACAAAAATGTTGGCCGTGTTAGCATTAGCTCGAGCGAGTCCAGACTCAAATCCTCGAACGAATATCGAAGCTACAATTCTCTCACCTGCCTCAAAACGCTGAAATCCTCCCTTCCTCATCTCCTCTCACTAACGGCGATGCCAATGTTGGCGTCGAAGCTCGCCTCTCTAATATTCCCCGGTCCAACGGGTCCAACGACTTCTCTTTCAAGTGAGTCCCATCCGATTACTACGTTTGGCCTCTCGAGTCCCAACGCGACGTCCTTGGCGCCGCCTCTGTTAATCATCTCTGCAAAAGCATCGTTTTGCTATATATTTTTACTATATTACTTCAAATTGATAATTGATCAATTTAATCTAATTTCAGTACTTTTTCTTCTAATTAGGTATGGTTTCTAATTCGATTACGAGTATGAGAAAGTTGATTAAATGAATTTGTTTACTTGCTCGGAATTCGCTCGTCATTAGTTTTAATTTTGTCATTAGATTCAATTTGTTAGCGAGAAATTTGAGATTGGAGAAGCTATCAAGGAGTGCATGGAGAATTAAATTTTTTTAAAATTCATCTAAAGTTGCAAGACGTTTCATTTTTTAAATACAATATTGAAATAGATTACATAACAATGCCTAACTACAAAACTGAAGAAACATTATTTGAAGTAATTCAGTAGCTGATATGAGAATGTTGTGGGTGGTTGCATCAGAATATGTCGATGCAAGAAATAAATGAAGGTGCAAAAAGTTAGTTTAAGGAGGAGAAAGAAAATTGCCTATTTGTTTCCTTGTAAGAATGGTTGATACTGATGTAGCTCGATACTGTGGAGCCACGGAGCTCATGTCTTGACATGTCATATGTCTTGATATGGCCATAATGTGAAGTAGAGTTTGCATCACCAACTTGTGATGGGCATTTTTTAGTTGACTTGCTGTCGTATACCTTTTATGCATAGAAATCTAATGGTTTCTGAGAAAAATATGCTATTAGGATGATCAAATATTTAAAGTTCTGATTTGGAGCAGTGAAATATAGCCATTTTATGTCCTAGTTTTTTTAATTTGCACATTTTATTATTCCTCATATTATGCAGTTTCATATTCACATGAAGTATAAAGAATATGTCAGCGCCTCTCTTGGTTTTTGCTTGGTGGCAAGGTTTGGACTTTGTAGTCTATAGTGGCCAAAGCTTCTGCTTAGGTGGTCCAAGTTTGAGATAGAAATTATCTGTAGTCGAGGGGTTCAAGAAGTGTTGAAGATGATCTAATGGGTGGATTGGACGTTAGTGGAGTTTTAAAACACTAAACTCCAAAGCATCCAGGACATATTCATGAATGAGAGGAGAGTGGAGACAGAGAGGCTAATATAGATATAGGCAGCCATACCTTCAAAAATACGTTGTTCAAACTGGAAAGCTGATGTACCAATCACCTAGTGTTCTTGTTATTCAACATAGTTTTACCCCTTCCTATCTTCACTCCTTCCAATTTTGTGGTGACCTTTCATTTTCTACTGCAAAAGACCGTAAGTATGGTTTGCTCATTTTTAATCTGCCAAACTCTGCGTGTAAATCTGCTTTGCTTGCTCAGATTAGTACTCAAGCGCAGTTCAATTTAATTGATTGTAGTGATCAAAACAATTCGAAGTATTATGTTGTTGTAGTTCAGGTAACTTCCTATTCCTTGTGTATCAACAAGATGCCATTTGGCCTGCCCCTAGAAAAATGATCTTACATTTGAACATTTTCATATTGCAATAAACTGCTAGATTCAATGCGGAAACTGTCAAAATTTTTCTCTATACTCAATGATGGCAAGTTATCAAAGAAATTTAACTGTAAGTTTATTTGTTTGCAGTGTCTTTGTGATAATATAAAAAAATAAAAAGTGAAAAAACCTTTAAAGTTCAGAGGTATTTCATTGAATTTTTTATTAGATTACTCTAGCCATTCTGAAATGTTTTATTTATGCCTAAAGACCCAACACAACACATGTGACTGTAATGAACCAAAGCACATATATGTGACAGTCAATTGCTAACACTTGGTCTAGTGTAAAGATCCAGGCATATCTGATTATAATTGGTTTCAATATCATATGCTGGCAGGTAGGTGCCAATACACAATCCATTCATGCATTAAAGAGTTCATGCTCAAGCCTTGATTAAGCTTTTTATGTGAAAAAGAGCAAGGGATTCCTGATTTTTGCTTTCTTTTCTGGCAAATCTTGTCATTTTATAATTTGCTCTCGATATATCATATTATAAATTGACTTAGTCAGAGTATTAGAGACCCTCCTTTTTGTCTTTGTTGCCATCTTCTCTTTCCTTTTCATTAATTTTAGTTTTGACAAGCTAATGGATTTTGATTGGTTATAATGCATTCTTATTTCCTTTGCCTCACAAGAATTTTGTTTGCTTATATTTGGGCTGCACTTTGTGTCAGTCTAGATACAATCATAAAGAATTGGGAATCTGAAGATGTTTACATTCCCACACAGAAAATATTTTCTGATTAAATGGTAATATCTATTTGTTTGTATTTTGTTAAATCTGCTATGAACATATGATACGTGTCCTTAACCCAGCTTGTACTGTGTTTGATTATTCCGTTGTATGGTCAAGTTGATGATCAATGTTTTATTCTTAATACTACCATTTTTTTTTCATCCATTTTTGGTTCTTTATTTATGTGCTGAAGAAACCAGCAATTTTGACTTCTGTCTTTCTCTTTTTGGTTGGTAGATTTTAGTTAAGGTTGAGATCTCCAAATAGTTTATTTAGTTAACCATTTTTAACTTGTTTTAGATAATGCATTAAGGCTTGCTCCTGAGGAGACGTCAATAAAGTTGACTGGCTATGAGCACAATTCTGTTACTTGCATTGGTATGCAAACTGACACTCCAGTAAGTGCTCTTATTCAAACCTTTATATTCTAGTTTTGCATGACTCCTCATAGTTTCTCCATTTCTTTTTTCTTCCTCTTCTCCTTTCACATGCATTGATTTTTGTTTATTTTGTTCGTATGATGATAACTTTTACATTTTGTATTTCTTCTTTTTTCTGCTTGGTCGATCATTGTTGTATAAATGCATTGAGAATTATTCAATACAGAATTGATCTCAGGTTGTAATATAATATAATGAACAATAGAAAGGAAACAAGGACAGAACTTTCAAACAAAAATGTTGGTTCATTTGCTTTTGGACTTCTAATTGGTTTGATGAGGTTTTTATTGAGTAAACGTGTTCTTGATACTTGTCTTTTAGACAGTGCCCCTTTCAATGTCTGTCCTTCGTAGGAAGAGCACATGGGTAGATATCCATCCTTATCATGCTTAGCATCAATTTGGCTGCTTTATATGCACACAGATATTTTGATGTTGAAAAGGCATATGATCATGTTGTTTTTACGTCTGATACATGTATTTGAGTATAGCAACAGATGGAATCCTCGTTCATGAATTTCAATAATTCAATCTATGTGCCAGCTTTTGTGTTGGTCCACTGTTCCTAATGTCAGCTCTAATGATGTTCTGCCAGTCTGCCATATTGACAAATGCTGTTATTAGTGCTTTTCTGTTTTCTTGCCTGTATGTCTGCATATTCCTTACACATAATATGATATCTTAGGTGAATCGGTAAAGATTGAAGCTGAAGATGCTTTTTAAATATAGTGGCTCGAATGAAATTTCTATCTTCTCGCATATGCCATAGCAATGTAACTTACCTGAAACTGGCAAAGTTCTAATAATACAAAAGTGACCCTGCACATTCAAGGGGTGATTAGCGATCAGAATTTGAGATACTATATTGCAAAAAATTTCAGAAAGAAACAGAAAAGCAATTTAAATGCTTCTCTTTGAAGGTATGATCAATCATGATAGGCTAAATGAGTGACTGTCACACATGCTCATGCATATATATACACTGAAAGGCAGCGCGAGAGAGAGAGAGAAGAGTTCATGTTGGTCATTATGCTTCTAATAACTGGCTAAAGTTGAAACTGATTTCAGGTAATTTTGGATGAAGCTATTGTAAAGCTTGATCCTGATTTCTTATGGTTGGGTGGAGGAGATGTTGATTTAAGCTCGGAATCAGAACCTGTGAATTTATCAGCTTTGTTAAACCTTTCATTGTCAGCTGCAGCGGTACCTGATTATGCCAGATGAATCCATAAACTAAATAACAAAGACATTTTGATTCAAGAAATGCCACTCCCTTGGAAATCCATAGTATACAATATATAAGCTAACAATTTTGTCCTATTATATTTATGAGCTTAGTAAATATTCTACAATTTTTATGAAATTAGATAGATATTTATCTACCCTTATCTGTTTTTGGCTGATTGTCTAGTTGGGTGACAGGATGATTGTTTGGTAGCCTAGCTGATCTATCAACAACAAATGTTGACTTTTTATCATCTTATCCTTCTTGAATTTTTGTCAGACTTACAGTTTTTTCATCTTTTAAATTAAAATAAACTGATGAAATTATTCTTGATTTGTTCCATTGTTTTCATCCTTCTTAAAGTAATAAAGAAAGTAGGTAATTCATGTGTATCATTTTAGAAGTTCGACCGTATGAGATTTGGGTTCTGGATTGTTTTCATAATAAAATTTTTTCATAAAAATTCATTTATCATTTATTTTAGCAATGATAAATAAAACATGTGAATTTGATAAAATTTTATTTAATAATTTTTTACTTTTTTTATCATAGTAAATTCAGCTTAAAAGTTATATAAATTTGCTCTTTTACAATTTAATAGAATAAGTGTATATGATTTTCAGCTAGACTTACTTTAATAAAAAAAGTGAAAGAATTGTTAAATAAAATTTCATTAAATTCACAAGTTTCATATGTTATTGTTACAAAAATTGATAAAAGAATTTTTATGAAAAAATTTATTATAGAAATAATTTAGAGCTGAAATTTTAGGCAGTCGAACTTTTAGAAAAATTATAATGGAAGATCTAGATGACCTATTTTTATTATTACAACAAGAAGAATAGAAACAATGGAACAAACTAAGAACAATTTCACCAAATTTTTTTAATTCAAAAGATTGGAAAAATTATAAATCTAACAAATATTCAAGATGAATAAAAGAATAAAAAGTAAATATTTGCTACTGTTAGATCAGCTAAACATTCAACCTGTTACCCAATCAGACGATCAGCCAAAGCAGGTAAGGATAGATAAACATCTCTTCTTTAATAAATATCCACCGAACTTCATAAATAAGCTAACAATTTTGGCATTTTTTTTTATTGGTTTCTTCGAGATATGAAAAATTGAAAGTCAATAAGGCAAATGGAAATTTTAGTCCACATAGGCAGCCATGCACTTTATAATGTAGCTGGATAAATTTGTTGATTGGAATGAAATTTTGATCTCTTGGAGAGAGCCCGAAAGTTCAGGTTTAGTTCTTTCATAGTAATATGGTACATTTGACTCATTTTCAGATTTTTTTCTATGAATTCTATTTACTTGGCAATGGCGGCACACAGATAGCCACGTTTTGCATAAATCTTGGCTATTGAATTCTATACAAGGAAGGGTCAGAACGCCATTGCAGGAATTCAATTACCCTGCGACAGTCCTTTCGGCCAATTCAGAGTGGGTTCCATTTTATGGGTTTAAAATCCTCCCACATTGATTTCAGCCATAGAAATCTTTGAATATTGGATAGGTTTATTAGGCTGAAAACGGAGGTAGCAGGTGTTTCAAGAGTTGAGAAACCCTCGATTTCTCGACACCAACATCGTTAAAAGACTGTTTGCATAATGTTTGGATTTGATGTTTCCATGCAGGAGTATGCAGTTGATGATTTCAACTGAAAGGGTGCATATAACTGTGCCCTTTTTCATTAATGAAGAACAACAACCAACAAAATATTTGGCAAATGGCAAAACATCACTCCCTATGTGTCTCCTCTTTATTCACAGCCTCATTAATAAGTAATATTACTTTATAGACATCAATACAAACAGGCCATTATCCATCAATTCACCACGTTCTTACAAGCCGTCTTCACGGTAACATAGTTGAAAAACATGGTTAATTTCAAAGGAAGTTGAAACTGCTATTATTACGTACTCAAATAACGTACACAAAACGTCCTTAAAGATTGATTTGGAAAGAGGATATGCTGGGTAAAGGATACGAATCTTTTACCGCTTAATCTAAAGATAATAGTTTTTGAGGAGAAACCATAATTTTTTTTCTCTTTTAAATGAAACTAGAAGGTGAGGATAACATGTTGGATAAGATTAATTTGAAGGAGGCGTCTAGTTTTTTTCATTATGAATAGGTGGCTTCCGATGGGGTTGTGCATAATCCATTACGTCAATGTCCACCACGTTTTCCTTTTCTTTGGAACCAACTGCTTCCTCTGTGTCACCAGCTGAATTTCCCAGCATGGACCTTGTTACTCTCTTCAATCCCTATATATATAAGCAACAACAACAATCTTAGGATGTAGTTGATCTTGAAAACTTTAACCTAGATAATTCGTTAGTCAAATCACAATTGAATTTTTGAAATTGAATTCGTTGGAAAACAAGGAGTTTTGACCAGGACTTGAAGTTTATGAATTTGTTTTAATTGTAAAAATGTTGGTTATGTATATATGATCCATGATCTGTCATTTTTTTCTTACATTACATGCATTTTCATGTCAAGATGCCCAAAAGACCAAATTTCCTCTCAATTTTTTTTTAAGTAAATAGTAAATTTTAGTCCAAGTGCATGCAAACACATTCATGCATGCACGTGAAGACCATCTGCCTTCCGTCCTGACATGTTGAAGAGGATGGGCCATCAGTAGTCTTGGTCTTTACCACAACCAGTACTCTAACAACCTGAAACACATACAAAATCTAGATTCTGTAGATATTTACTTACCTCTACTTTTTCCCTGCCTTGCAAATCAACCCTAGAAGAAATGATAAGTTCATACCCTGCATGCACATATCAGCAAAATTGCCAGCAGCATCAATAATATGAAACAAGGTCTAAGACTAAAGCTGGATTTGTACATACACACACACACACATATATATGTATACACAACAAATTTTATATGTGCTATCTACGACTAAAACAGATAATGTTTTTTGTGATATTCGTTAGTACATATTCATTATACAACAGCACAAAACTTATAGTAAAGCCTGATCAACAGTTCAAGTTTTAATAAGTTGAAATAACAATAAACGGTGGAGTGGTTTCTAACAGTTTCAATTTCTTTCGTGTGATCAGTACTGTAAGTCAAAAGGATTTTCCTTCAAATTCCATGTTGAATCCGAAAAACAAAAAGACTCATTAGTTTGAATATAACCTGAAATTGCTTTTGCAACAGCTTCTTTTCCCTTAAGAAAATAGCTCAAAAGTGTTTGCTTCATAGTATTTGCACCAACCAAGTTCTCTTCTATTCTTCTTCCATGAACCCCAACTTCTTGTAATTCCTGTGTTTGTAGTTTCATTGAGATTGAAGGCCTCATCTGTAACTGATCATGGGGTTTTGTCTTATTAACATTCTGCATCAAATTTATTTATAGCTTAGGAATTATATAATTAAGACCAAAATTTTAATATATAAACAATAAATCACATATATTTTTGTACTAACCTTACTGGCAAGAAAATGGACATGATTGCCAGTCTCTTCAGCAGCTAAACCTAGACGACGACCATTGCATGCATGCATACAAAGACAAACGAGAAAGAAGATAGCATGGGAAGACATGATAATGAAAGAGCTTAGTTCTGATGAGAGGTTTATCAGCTTTGAGAAACACAGAACGAAAAAAGAGAAAAACTATGTGTGGTCTGGGGTGTTAGTTCAGTGGTAGGTTTTCCAAGTATTTGTACTGATAGAAGCATCAAAGGGCATTAAATGCAAGTTTTGTATTGAAATGGAAATTATTCTTTAAGAGAACATGCAGGTGTTCGGATGATGAATCTTGAAAACGAAATTGAAGATATTAGGGGCCTACATTTGTCCCTTCACTTTTTAATCAACTTTGCGGTCCCAATCCCCAAAGAAATTATAAGAAACAATTATGTAGGGGAAATGGGCAAGGTCTCAAAGATATTAACAAGGGAGATGATATATTGTATAATTTACAAATTATTAATGGTGTTTTTTTTTTTTTTTCTTAAATAAGTTACTTCAATGGTAAATTGAGACATAAATTCAAGCCAATCAGATTTATGTTGGAATTCCAAACATAATTGATGAGGGAAA
Organism: Durio zibethinus; assembly: GCF_002303985.1. The sequence continues at coordinate 2,863,640 of NW_019167838.1, read as the reverse complement.
ATTGAAAGGAAAAAATTCCTTTTCTGTCTGAGGATAGGTGATGACGTTTTGTGATGTTAAGTATTATGAAAACATGCAAAACAGGAGAATTAAATATGATCAAATTAAAAGAATTAAGAGGAATAATTGAAAAAAGAATATAATTGACAGATATTCATAGGATTTGGAATCAGGGTGAAGAAGTAAAATTATAAGCAGCAATAGTAAATCAATGTCCTACACCCATGTGTTTGTGCTGAAGAAGTCCACTCCTTGCCTCCTAATTTTTATGGTAGAATTATTACTGCATGGCCTTTGATTATTTGTTTTTCTTTGACCATATCATTTTCACATATAATTTCCATCTTCGAAGTTGTGGATTCAGTTCATCAGAAATGAAGAGAAATTAAAAAAGAATATTTTCATTTGAACCTCAAGAAATAAAGAAAACTAACTACAAAATTGAAGGAGTGATTTTCAGATGAGAGCACCATAATGGCATCTGTTATGTCTTGGTTTACCTATGAACAAGAAACAGCTTTGTCTGGGTTTGGTTGGGTTCCTTGGCTGTGTTTAATTAGGATGATTAGGACCATTCCTCTTATTGAGCAACCTTGAGTTACCTAGCTCCTAGCTGCCTCATGTTTCGCTTCATTTTATTTGAAACCAAAAAAAAAAAAAGGCTTTTTTCCAAAATTCTTGTATGCTGAAAACATCAAAAAAGGCTTTCATTAAACTCTATGACATCCAAGAGGAAAGGAGTTATATGTTTCACTTAAGTTTAATGTAGATAGATTAACTAAGGGTAAAGCAGGGCCAGCTGGCTGTGGCGGGGTGCTGGGGAATACTGACAGTAATATCCTGGTCTATTGTCTGGTGTGGTAGGAGTTCAAGATTCCAATGTTGCTGAACTATTAGCCATTAAAGTTGCTTTGGAGGTCGTTTTGCAAACTGATTGGAAGAATAAAGTGGGATTAATAGTTGAATTTGATTCCAAGATTGCTGCTAATTGGTATAAAAAGGTCCAAGTCCGACCATGGCGACTATGGAATGTCTTCTCCAGAATTGATTCCTTGTTAAGAGATTGGTGTTGTGAGATTGACAAATATTTTTCATGAAGCAAATGGATTGCCAGATGCTTTGGCAAAGGCCGGGGTGGAGCGTGCTGACATTTTTATGTCATGGTCGTGATATTAATTGTACGTTAATAAGGTGAGGGAGTCCTGTAAATGAGGCTTATTATTAACATGCATGTAGAAATCATGTGGAACGTCTAGCATTTATCATTAAAGTGAGGGGGAGGGGTGCAAAGTACTGCATGGGTCCGACAGGGGAATGGAGGGAGGTAGGGGCCTGTGGTTTCAAAACAAAGCTGCATGGCCAAACCGCCACTTGCATCTCCTCTTGAGGGACATGGAGGGTCAAGTTTCCCCCCCTACAGCCGGTACAGGGTATGCATGCCACGTGGCTTTCACTCCATGTGCTATCACATATCCTATGCCGCCACTTCAGTCACTGGGTCGTCCATTGGGTGGACCCTAGCTCAGCAAGCGTCCCTGTCCATGGTCTCTTGGTTCAAGTTTTTGTCTCGTAGTCTCCATTGGGCGTGAATTGGGCATCTTGTCTCAGTGTACGGGGCTAGAAACATGGTCCGGACCAACTCACAGCGATGTAGATGCATACAATAGGCTTTTGCATGCAATCGGTCTCCCGTTGGAACCCCAAGCTAAAACTCGTGTGGTACTCGCTAGCTATGAGGGGCGAGATTTTAACATAGAAACTAGAGATTAAAAATTTTATCATCAAAATAAACAAATTAGACCATGATTACAAAACTAATAAACATGGTCCGTATTCATGTTATCTCATTTGATTTTATCCTAATATTTAGGCAATGCCATATCCTTCAAAGGTTAGATTTCAATCTCTCAAGCGATTAAGACGTAAAACATTAGACTAATTCGAAGATAGATATGATTCAGACAAGTGACGCACCTGTTTGCTCAATAGTTGAGACAGATAGTAAAGGATAATATTACATACAAATGTTTCATCTCCCAGTCACAATGTGAATCACATGTTCTTCCAGGTTTTCGGTTCAATGTGTCTTCTTGAAAAACAGGACGTCTGTGTTAATCTTAGTAAAATGTTCAGAATTTTACATGTGAACAATATGGGTTTCTTATAACATTCTCATTTTCCTCACTTTTCCTGAGGATGCGAGGACGTGACTGAGATATTAGATAACAGATCGCTAGCCCACCATGTTCCGTAAACACCGGAGAATATAATGGGAAAGATCCAAGACAAAAGAGAAACAGATCGCCCAAAGCTCCCGGTATGGTGACTCAAAATAAAAATTGCTTCACAAATTGAATGCTACCATCGCGCAACAAAGAAAGGATTTAAAGTGATAAAAGATTAAAAGGAACTTTTAACATTGTGCGGAAATCTTGAAAGTTATATACAATATGCAACTGTACACTATATCATTAGCAGGTCTTTAAATATTAGCAATAACCCAATTACCAGCACAAGGCAATGGAAATGGTGATTATAGAGATAACATATGGAATGGTGGAACGAGGAAAGGATAAAAGCAAACGTCCCAATGAATCTATCAAAGGCTACTGAGAACTCGGATGCCCAAATGTGTTCTCCCCACTGTAAGTAACATAAAGAAATCCATCTTCATCCTTCTTCTCCTCATATATGGCACACATAATGGCACCTAAAAAACCAAGAAAAGAATTGGCCGTTTTTGAATCAGCTAGCAAAGGGTAAAGCATCAAGCATCGAAGGATATAATTTGCATGGCACTACCAGTCGGTGGGAGGACATTGTCCACAAATATGAATATTGCTTTTTCTGCACTCAGTTTGATCCTCTTACGGATGACATAAACAAATTGTCCAACAGTCAAGTCAGCTGGGACAAGGTACCTGAAATTTCAGAATCATATTACATTGGCATGCTCTCTATCGAAGACTATATAACCAATTACTATGATCCAGCCATTATTTAGTCTAGGATAAAGCATTAAAGAATGAAATGATGATTGCAGGTGGAAAAGATCAAGAAATGGAAATAAATAAGCAATTGAATGATTCCATAAGTACAAGGCAGCCAATTGCTATAAAAAAATAGGGAATAGCTTCAACATTAACATGGAAATGAAGGTACAAAAAAAAAAATAGTAGAATCATCAGCATTATTAACATCATCAATAATTACACCTTACCATTTATAATATTTCTTTCTAGCTAGGGATGTCTATGGTCAAAGCTATTGTGGCAGATGGAGATGCAACAAGACAGAGAGAGAGAGAGAGAGAATTCAAATAAACGAAAAAACAGAAGTTGTTTTAACAGAATAAGCCAATCAATGAATAAAATCTAGAGCCATAAATAAGATAATGGTGATGCTTACTTTTTCTTGTCTATGTTTGGTATATCACTTCTCTCCACCTTCTCCACAATCACCTTAAACATAAAGCAAAGCAGGACAATAAATCGTCAAGCTTGGAAATGCAAGCAATGTCTATATTATAACATTTATAATCACCAATAAATATATGGGCCTATAAAAGTGCACATATGAGATCAAAGCAAGAACAGATTTATCACGATTGAAGGTAAAGTTCAATCCTTACCGGGATTCTATCAGGGTATTTATCCCTAATCCTAGCAGCCTCTGCCCTCCTCTTCTCTAAAGCCAGAACCAAACAATAAAATCATGAACTTCAAAACGATAAATAATTGATTTCCCCATACATACCATGATTCACATTGATTTACCATAAATAAAACAGACTTTAAAGAATTAAAAAAAAAAAAAAAAAGGTTCTTTAAACCAAATTCACAACAAAATAATGGATGCCAGCACAGTACATACCAAGATCATGTTCTTGCTTGAAGTAACTCTTTGCCATTTCTCCTGAAATTACCAATCAAAATTAAGTCAAAACACTTGCTTTTTCAAGAAAAATTCCTTCTTTAATTCTTGACGAATTTCCAAAGTCTTAAAAAGCTATGATTGTGCGAAAAAATATATATTATGACCATCAATTCATGCACAAACAATTCTAACCAAAGATACAGATACAAAATAAAATCCAAAACCACCCAAGTCTTATCGCCGATCAAAAAGTTGTTTCTTTGCACAAATTTTTGAAGAAAAAAATAACAAAAAGCACCAAATTTCAATTCAAAGTATCCTTTTTTAATTACCCACACAAAAAAAAAAAAAGCAGAATCCGGAAAAAGAAAAGAAATAAACATGAAACTGATCAAATATAAAGGAAACCCCAGAAGGCAAAACCTTGTGAAGATGAACCCAAAAAGGAAGCTTTTGTCTTGATCAACAGAACTCTTCAAGGATTGAAGCTCGTGGCTTGCTTCCAAAGACAAAGTAAATAACGTAAGGCGGCTTGTGCCTTCAAGCTTTCTACTCACCCAAGTTCAATTTTTTTTTTTCAATTAATGATTGCTGAAAAGATTTACATTCTTTTCGAAAGCTTAAGATGTTGTAATTCATATGTATGAGTACACGTGGATTGAGTTCAATCTAACTAATCCCGGTTGCTTACGGTAAGACGACAGATCATTTTGATCTGTCGCTGTTTTCAGATAACGGTGGAAAAGTATGTGCATCCGACGGCTAGGAGTATGATAATCATGGGAAGTTGACAATCAGGTGGTTTTAGGGCAGATCACAGTGGATAATAAGAATATGCCCGGGTCTATCGGTGAATCAGCTTTATAATTGGACCCTACCCCAGTCTGTTTTGACTGTTTTGACCCCACTTAGACTTTTTTATATTGAACTGTCATTTGGCTTCAGAGGAAGGGTAAAACAGGGATTGCGAATCATTCTTAAGCAGTGTTCGTCATGGTCACCTTCATCTTAATCATAATTATTCCTTAAAAAAATAAATTATTTCGACGCCACCAGATTGCTGTGGGTTTAGCCCAAGTAGGCATGTAGAACAATGAGCACAATTTAGGCCCAAGTTCTTTCTTTTTTAGGCTTTTCTAATTTCAATTAAGAAAATCAGACTGGGCCAAGTTGCCCTCAAAATACCCGGCCCAACCCACCCAATACAGGCTACTTGTGCCCAAAGGAGAACCTCTTGACGTTAGTTTTCATGATTTTGGAAGGAAGAGAAGGGAAAGACCTAAAAAAAAATTTTTAAGTAAATTTTGTGAAATTTTTTATTAAAAAAAATTAAATTAAAAAATCTCATTATATAAATTAAATATATAAATTTTGAAAAAATTTTAATAATTTTTTATATATATTTTTAGATAGATATTTTTGATGAAAATATTAACATAATTTTTATTATTAAATAATTATCAAATAAATTTAAATTATAAATAATATTTTTTATATATTATTGATCTCTACATTCAACTTTATTAATTTATCAATTTAAATTTTTTATTAAAATTTTATTAAATTATTTTCAAAAATAATTTTTATAAACTTCACGTAAAAATTTTCATGAAAGTTTCGTCCGAGAACAAATAGTATGCATCCATCATTTAGCATGCGGAAGAAATATGAAGAAAGAAAATGGGCAAAGCCAAATTTAGATCGAAACCAACAAGCTACCAAAAAGCATGTCTCCTCCTTTGGTTGCCACTTTTATTTAAGAGTTTATTAACCTGATGATGGTGATCTAATGACTTGTATTTTTCATGCCTTTTCTTGGGGCCACCCTCCCCAACAGACACCTAACTCATCATGCCCCATTATCTATTAAAGTCAATCAAACACTTTTACTCATATGCAATAATTGGTTAATAGATCAGGTTTTTCCTTATGATGGCCCAAATGTAGTCATTCTTAGCTTTATATATATACATGTACATGTATAACTGTAATTTAAACTATGATAAGGATTCGTTTTTCATTGAAAAATGATTGATTATATGTTATATTACTTATGTACTAAGTACGACCCAAACTGTTCGCCAATCAAGTTGATGAAGAAGTATTATACTCTCAACGAATTCATTAAATCTAATAAAATTTATTAATAATGAGATAATCTGATAGTAGAATATTGTACTTTAATTTTGGACAATGATCGAAATGCAAATCATTATGACTTTAGATATATAAGAAAATATAATAAAATTTACTTATATAGAATAAAAAAATTTAGAAATTAGGTATATATTGCATTCTTTTGTCCTTTTGAAATTAAGGCTTAATTTGTACATTATCATTATGCATCACATTACATTGGTTCCCAAAATAACATTTTGAATCAACTCGAATAAACGTTAAACTTAGTTTCGATGAGATAGTAACAAAATTAAAATTAATAATAAAATGTGTTTAGATATAAACGTAACGATAACATTAAATAAAATATAATGAAAAAAAAATTATCATTAAAAATATTATATTAAAAATTAATAAATTTATATTGATAGATAATAATTATTTTATTAAAAATAATTTTAAAAAAAAAAAAGCGATAGATTTATACTTTATTGTTTCAATGAAAAAAAAAAAAAACAAGACTTTTTGAAGAAAAAGGATTGCGGTGAAAATAAAAATTCCCACTGAACCCCTTTCCTTCCAGTGAGATTTTCTACCCACAATGCAAATATTTTGTATCAATCACATTGTGGTAAGGCATCCAAATGCCTTTTGAGGTTTCAATTAAACAAATTTTGAGACTAATCTCATGGGAACTCATGTCCAATGGATCCAAATGTAACCTTAATCTCATTGGACCCATCCAAGTGGAACCCATGTACTATTTTTCATGTGCACCCCTTGAAAGATTGAAAGAACTACATTGGGATTTGTCTGGGGCGAAGAAAAGGTTGAGGAAGGTATGATTATTTAGGTTAAAGTCGGTCTGATATTATATCATTATCATAATGGTTAAAAGCTGACAAAAGTTGCATGAATTAATATTACTGTAAACAAAAAGTCCACAGCTTTACAGTTTGAAAGGCCACAGAAGATCAGTAACACTGATCTAGGCATTCCAATGAAAAAATCCAAAATACGTCATACTATATTATATTGAAAAGACCTTGAAATTAGTTCTTTTAAAAAAACAAAAAATCTTGAGATCCATGTTGTCTATTTGTTGAACTCCGAGACCCACATTGAAAGTTTACAAGGAGAATAACGGAAAAATTTTATGTAATTTTTTAGATGAAATTTATAAACTTTTTTATTAAAAAAATTAAATTGATCGGTTAAAAAATTTTATTATATAAATTAAGTATATAAAATTTTAAAATTTTTTAGTAAATTTTGATATATATTTTTAGATAAATATTTTTAGTAAAAATATTGATATAATTTTTATTATTAGATATGTATTGATTAAATTTAAATTATAAATAAAAATTTTAAATTTTTTTATATATTGTTAATTTTTACATCGAATTTTATTTATTTATTCATTTAAATTTTTTATTAAATTATTAAAAAAAAACTTTACAAAATTTATCGAAATAATTTTATATAAGTTTTATACAGAGAACAACAGCCTTTACTTATTCGTAGCCGAGTTAATTATTTTTATAAACTAGATTCATTTTTTATTCTCGGTAAATTCATAACTTCAACAAGAATTTCATTTGATATAGGAGAGGAGAATCTTGTACAATATATCGAACCAAAAGCCTTTGTTTATATCTATTATTTAAGATAAAATTTCATTCAAGGTGTAAATTAAAGCGATTAAAACAAAAATGGGTGTCATGATATGTTACATTTAAGACAACATATATTTTTGTGTCTGGCTGTGAAAGTTTTTATTGAGTCAATCGAATCCCTTTCGGCAATAATAATGTTTACTGTCATGTTCCCAAACACCCTGTGGAAATCAAACCAAGACAAATAGTGTTATTATTTGTGGAAGCCTCTTGGATGGCAACTTCTTGGGTTTTTTTTTTTTTTTTTTTTGACCATTAACATCAAGAAATGGTTTAGAGCAGCAAACAAATTAAATTCTAGCCTATAAAACAAATTGTCTGTTACATTTGAACTTTGAAGGTCAATATCAACAGCAACATTATCGTTGTCGGCCCATGCATGTATCTTGTCCTAAAATGTGTATGTTTCGGCTGCATGAATCGTATGAATCTTTGTCATTTTTATTTTTTTTTTGCATGTGGCCACGTATAAATCATGTTAGGTTTTGAATTGAAATCTCTCTGTTTTTTTTTTTTTTTTTTTTTAATTTTATTGGATGTCTGGGAACAAAATTTGTCCTCATTATAATCATGTTTAATGCAATTCAAAATCTTCCAATCTGCTTCCAAAAAATTCCTTTCAAAATATGGCAACCCCACCAGGCACCAGCCAAGCAGAAGATGCAATCTTGCTATATGCAATTTCCATGATCTCTTTTTGTTTGTTTCATTTTCATCATATTTCCTTGTCAGCTCATTGTTTTTCTAAAGCCAGCAAAGAAAGAAAAATATAAATAAATAAAAGGGGCTGCTAAGAAAACAATGAGAAAAAAACGAATATAAATTAAAAAAAAAAAAAAGAGAGAGAGGAAAGGAAAAGAGAGAGAAAACTAGATAGGCATAGAGTTGGGTCACTTTCCACTTGATCATAAAATGGAAGGAGAGGTTCTGTTAAGGCATCACATGGGCCTGGAGATAAATACAAACTCCTTCACCCTGACATGTCCAAATCATGTTTTTCCCAAACAATTTAAAGATAGCACGTCCCTTCTCCTCTCCTCCCCTCCCCTCCCCTACACAAATTGCCCTAAAATCTTATTTTGTTTAATGCATATATATATATATATATCTACAGTAAGAGTATAATAGACAAGGGAAAAAGTACTCTTTTAGGCTATGCCTCTAACACTGCCATCGAGCAGTTCCTGTTATTGTTTTCTTCTTCTGCCTCTAGCTAGACAATGATACAGGGAAAAGATACAAAGATGATCCATTTAAGACAAAACCAGTCAAACTGGGGTAATTTGTTTTAGCGTGTTATAAATTTTAAGCTAAAGTTTCAATCTTTTTTTAGACTGTAACTACTACAAGACAGGAGCTCTCGAAAAAGACCTTTAAACATGACTATATAGCAAATTAAGCGTTTGTGATTCTTGGATTTGCCCCAATCACAATTCCAAGGCAACCAAGTGAGAGAAACAAATTAAAGTAATAAAAAAAGAAAAGAAGTGATAGCAACACTCAAGAAAATGTGATAATATATCTAATTAAGTAGTTGAGCAAGATTTTCAATTATTGGATTAGTGGAACCCATTAAATTCCATCTGTATTGTTAAAGGCAAATGTAGTGAAACTGTTTAAAAAAAAAAAACTTTTTTAGAATTTTGAGCTTTTAGTTTTAAATAACAAAGTTTCAAAATTTGAGAAAAAAAAGTTTCTATTTGATTTTTTCAAAACATTTAAAATTAAATTTTTAAATCTTTTTTAATGAGTAAGATTGTGTGACATGTCTATCATGTGTATAACTTAGACATTCGATTTAAAACATGATGTGCCATATTTTTAACCAAATGACATGTTTTGATTGGTCTATAATACATCACATATTTTCTAAATACAAGTACGACAAAAAAATTTTCTAAACTTCAGGGACTAAATATGATATTACCCCATTTTCATATCAAGGGCTAAAGTTGGAATGGAACAAAAATATGGTGAAAAAATGAGTGGTGAGGAAAAAAACAATGTTCAGACAAAATGATAATCGTTTTTGCTTTAACTCGAAACTCTGTCGCATTGAAAAACTTTGTGTACTTACTATAAACAGCTGCCGCTGGTACGGCTTTCGTGGCAACCTCTGATATTATCTCCTGATCATAGGGATCTTTTCGTAAAAATATACACGTGAGAGCTATAATAAGGTACTTCAATACTCATGATAGGTATTTGGAGGGACTAGCAAAAATAATCCAAAATTTTAAAACAGAACCTTCCGTCCTTTTTTCCTTTGTCATGTTTAACCTTAAATTTTACCGTCAAAGTTTATTTGAACATGAAAAATCCATAAACTCCCTTTAATTAAAAAAGTCAATAATTGTTTAATTTAAATTTAAATAATTCAAATTTTATTTTAAAACAAATTGAATTTAAATTTATTTGATTTTAAATGTCATAATTTTAATTCAAAATTATTCAAACTTTAATAATTTAAGTGTTAAACGTGAGATGATCCAAAATTAAACTAATCTATTTTTTTTTTCAATCCAAAATCATCCAATGACAATATATCCAATTGTCACCTAAAAAAAAGTGACGATGAGATATTGGTTTAATTAATAAAGTAAAAGTTTTGAAATTTTAAAATCAAAATTTAAGTTTTATTGGTGCGAGAGTTAATCTAATTTTATATTAAATTTATTTAATTATATGTTGATTAGTTCATTAATTTATTTGTTTGATTTAATACCTTTTTATATAAATAAAATACTTTGATTATGATTATAATTTTTTATATTTATAATTAAAAATATTTCAAATTATACAAATCAAATGAATAATAATTTTGAAAAAGGGTAAAATACAAGAAACTGATATAATTATTGTAAATTCGTAATTACCCTATTCTATTTCTACCAAAAATAATAAGTACTTGGAATTTTAATTGGATAATAACGAATAAAAATTCTTTTTAATTTTTAGGTTAAAATATGTTAGAGGTTCTTGTACCTTACAAAAATTATAAATTTAGTCATTGTATTATAATTTATAAAAATTTAGTTATTTTAATTATTTTAATCCAATCATAAATTTTATTAATTTATTATTATTAAAAATATTGATGTGACCGTTAACTTAGTTGATATAATGTTAACTTACTGATATGATAATTTCAATTTATAAAATCAATTGTTAAAATATATAAATGATTCATGTACTCATATGAAATTTAAAATTTAGTTTTTATATTTACACAAAATATAAAATTTAATCTTTATACTCATATAATATTTGAAATTTATTCATTATAATATAAAAATATTTTAAATTTTTTAGTTTCTAAAAATATTAAATTTAAAAAAAACATCTTAGTTTGTCTAATATAAAAATATTTTTTGAAATATATCAATTTTTATTATATATAATTACTTATTAATAATATCATATTTAATCAAATAGTGACGAATTTGTATTATATATTAAAAAATTTGTGATAGATTTTTAATAGATGGTATAATTTTTTATATGATCACAATATACTATAATTATGAGAAACGTGTAACAAAATTAGTAATAAATTTATATTTTACAAAAAAATGTAACACGAAATAGTGACAAAATTAGTTAAATATGGCAAATCCACCCATGACCGATAAGTTTCGACCCGAACTAATCCGATTGCTTAAGATTGAATTTTTTTTTAAATCGAGTTTCGGGATAGGATCGTGTAACAACAAAAAAATTCCTAGATCAAGTTAAGGTTGTATTTTAGGCAAACTTACCCCAACCTAATATATATTTATAAAAAAATATTTGTAATTAATTATTTAAATTTAAATTTATATATTTATTTAAAATAATATTTATATTAAAAAATATTTTATTAAATTTAGATCAAGTCAAGTACTATTTTATATAATATCGAGTTGGGTTGAATTTTTGTATAAAATATTTTTAAAAAATCAAGTTGAATTTGGATATTATAGGTATAAAATTATATTGAATTCGGGACGAGCATCTCACTTGTTGCTATCTCTATAATTAATAATAATATTTTGCATGAATGATAAAAAATCGTGATAAATTTAGTGATAATATATGAATTTTATGATAGAATATTGTAATAGTTTTTTAAATTATTGTAATAAAATACTATAAAAGAATATTGTGATAATTTTTAAAATTTAAAATTTTTAAAAAATAAAATATTTAAAATATTTTTTTGTATTAGATGGATTAAATTTTTAATTTAGTGAGTATATGGATTAAATTTCAAAATTTGTACAAGTGTAGGATTAAATTTCGAGTTTTATATGAATATAAAGATTATTTATATAATTTAATAATTAATTTTATTAATTTCAATTGGTATGTTAATAAGTCAATGTCGCATTAATAAAGTGAATGATTATATCAATATTTTTAATGACAAAAAATTATTAAAATTAATTATTAAAATAAAATTATTAAATCAAAATAATTGAAAAATTAAAATTTTATGAATTATAATATAAATATTAAATTTTTAATTTTCGTAAAATGTAAGGACCTCTAATATATTTTAACAAAAATTTCAATTAAATACAGCGGATCCTGTCTTTAGCATAGTTTAATACTTTGCTGACCAAAATACCCTTGGAAAAGGGCAAAAAAAAAAAGACAAAGCTCCAACTTTTTACCCCAAAATGACAAGGAAGTCCCATTGATCCATGAGGGACAGTAAAAAAAGTAGCTCTCTCTCGCTGCTTTTTATTAACCCGCCTTTCCTGCCGGAGTCTGGTAAAAAGTAAAGTAAAAAAAAAATCAAACAACAGTAACCAGAATGCCCCCTCAGTCTCTGTGACCTCGCCGCCATTCACACAAATAAAGACTCGAGCAATGAATGCGTATGCCCACGCGCTGTTAGCCTCATGTGGAGCAACTCCAGATTAAAGTTGGGCCACAATCCTGAAAGATGAATATGATTGGACCGTGTTGTGAAATCGCTTTGAGCATGCGGCGCAAGCTTTCTTTTCAGAGTTAACTTTTGATCTGAACCACATATTTTTATCTCGTTGTTTGTACCTAATAATTTTTGTAAGTTTCTTTTGGCCGCTTATTATTTTCTACTTTCGCTTTTACCTTTTCTTTTTGCTTACAAAGACAAGTAATATCTAATAATACCGGTGATTTAAAATATAATATAACGATTAGATGTAAAAATAATATAAATAAAAATTATAAAAATAATATAATTTAAAATTTTAATAAATAAATATAATTAAATTCAATGAAACTAAAAATATATTTTATATTTTTATATTTATATAAATTATTAATATAATTTTTATATAAAATATAATATAAATACATAAATTAATAATATTTTATACTATATAAATATACGAAACATAAAATTTATTATAATTCTCACAAAACGATGTCGTAGAATTAAAATTTTTTTTTTTTTTTTGATTTCTTTGATTATTAAACAGATCATTTTCCTCTCAAAAGTAAACTAGACAACATAAAGTATTCATACTCGTTTGTTACATGCTATTTCTACACTAATTGTAGAATGATATGAAGATTAATGCCAAAAAAAAAAATAATAATAATAAGCAAGTGGATTCATTTGTGGTTTCTACCAACTTGAAAGAAGATACCCCTTTGGTTTTTTCAATCCTCCCTCCCAAGGCGAATTTAGCAAGAATAATTGTTCATCAATGGAATCTTTTGAAGATTGCAATACCAATTATTACGATGTTAAATGACAAATTTGTTGCATGATTAGCCTTTAACCACAGCAAAACGTCAGCTTGCAGAGTGAGTAGCCAATGTTGACGCAAACCAAGAAAAAGTAGTATCTTCTCCATTTTAAATTATTTGAATGTTATTAAATTTCATAAAATTAAAAAAATTAATTTTAATATTAAAATTTAATTTTTTATAAAATTTAATATTTAAATTATATAAAATAAAGATTTTAAATATTAAAAAAATATAATTTAATATATCTAAAAAATTGAGATGGAGGGAGAAGTAATTTGGCAAGATGACACATTTGGTAAGTAATAAAGAGAAAACATGTGGGCAATTCAAGGACAGTAAGAACATTAACTTTTTGGCTCTTTTTTGCTTTTATGACAGCGGGGGTCACAGTCTGTCTTGGTGAAAAAAGTAAGTGTAAATCTTTCATTGATTTGGGCGCCCTGGCCTTAGCTCCACGTTGCATCCTGAAAAGGTCCATTGTAGAGTTGTGCCGGGCACTGGCACTGGCAGGTGATTTCATTTCTTTTCATTTCACTAGCAGTCAGTATTAATTTTACTTAAACAAAAGTCAGTCATTAATCAAATAAAATGTTCTTGATCCACTACAAAAACAGTTCAGTGACAAGATCTATAAACTAAAGAATAATGGAATAGTTACTGCAAATGCATCTGTCTGCCAAAGAGCAAAAAAAGTACCAATGTTTCAATCCAGCATATTAATAAAAAAGGAGGGGGCTGTAGTGTAATTACAGTGGTTGTTCGTAAGGTCATATGACAATGGAGCACTCAGATGGAGTTTGCCAATTAGCAGTTACCCTTGTTTCTTAGTATAGGTGTAGTGGTATTTTTCTTGAAGGACAATATTTATCTTCTAAAATAAGGGAAAGACAATACAGAATTACCACTGTATGGAGGGTGATAGTAACCCCAGAAATGTAGAGAGAGGAGAGAGGGAAAGATGTGTGCATTGAAATAGATAAAAGCGGAAAAATATATTGGAGAAGCATAGAGAGAGAAAGAGAGGGACTAGAGCGAGAAAAATGGAGAAGAGGGAGAGCACTTTATTACCTTTTTTATGATGCACGCATCCATGGCACCACAGAGAAGGGTACAGAGTACTGCTATGACACAGGGGTAGAAGAAGAAGAACGACAAAAAGAGAAAAAAAAAAGAGAGGTGAAACTACAAAGTAAGGAGCAAACAACAACTGGAAACATCAACATCAGCAATAAGGCCATAAGCTCAAGCCAGAAAGAGGTATAATAGTAAAAAAGTTGTAAAACAACTGGTTTTTGCAGAGTGGGAGGAGAGAGATGGAACTGAAAAAATGGAGTTGTTGCAAGATTAAGGGAGATTAGTGAAAGATGGAGCTTAAGAGAAAGAGAAAGAACCGAATGAAGACAGCAAAAGGAGCTATTTTGGTGAAATGGGTGTTTTTTCATTGAAGTTGGGAGATTGATTTCATGTCATGTGAAGAGAGATGGGATCATCCGCTTGCTTTGTAGGGAAAAATCTTGTCTTTCTGTATCTCTGATCCTCCAAAAAAACAGCTTGATTGTCCTTTCGTTTTTATACAATACAAATGCACTTTCAGATACAGGCTAAAGGGGCGGTAGAACTCGCGGGTTTTGCTTCGATTTGTCAACAAGACAAGTGGATAAAGCAGCTGGAAGCTAATAGCTTTGGCTTTGCGAACAGCTTCTACTACAACAACGAACAAGAACCGACTTCTGTTCTTCATATGAGAAGAAGCCAAAGCCCACCCACATCGGCATCCACTATCTCTTCTTCTTTCAACGGCGGAGCCGCCGGTGCGGGCGGTGGAGGTAATTCCACCGACAACACAACCACCACGGCGGCCACCATAGCACCACCAGAGACTCCACTTCCAAACAACAACAAAGAAGAATGGGCCACGGACCTTCAACCGATCCCGAGTGAACTAGACCTTGTTCCAGGGCCTGGAGGTGCTCAAAGATGCAATCTCGGATTGGAAGATTGGGACACTATGCTGTCTGAATCAGCGGTGTCACCGAGTCAAGACCACTCGCTTCTGCGCTGGATCGCTGGTGACGCCGATGACCAGTCTTTTGGTCTCAAACAGTTGCTTCAGAGTGGGAGTACTGGTCCTAATCAGGGTCTTGATTTTGAAGGCAATGCAGGGTTGGGGATTGTTGATCAAGGTCCAGGGTTTGACCTAATTGGTAGCCTTGTTAGTTCTGTTTCTTGTAATGTGAGTGCTGCTTCAAATTTGGGTGGTTTTCCTGGTTCTGGGTTTGTGCCAAATGCCTACAATAATGGGAATGGAAATATTGGCTCAGTCATGCCCAGTTGTTCTTCAGTTGGGTTGGTTAACAATCACAAGGTTCTTGGTGCTACTGTTGGGTTGAATACTAACATTCAAAATCCAATGTTCACTTCTCCAACTGACAATATTGATCCTCCTGTTTCTTTGCCTATGCTTTATCAGCAGCAGCAAGGTCAATATCTTGGAAGCCAAGAAGAGAAACCTCAGATTCTGAACCAACAAGTTTTGATGGGTCAGCAACAGCATCCCCAAAGCCCAAACTTTTTCTTGCCATTACCTCAAGAACAGCACCTTCTTCAGCCTTTACCAAAGCGCCTTAATCCTGGTAACTTAGAACTTTCTTCTCAGATCCCAAAACTACCATTTTCTGATGCCGGGCATGAGCTGTTTATGAGAAAGCAGCAGCAAGAGGATATGGGGTTTCCTCAGGGAGTCCAGATTGTTTCTCAACAGAAGCCGCTGATGGTGGCAAAACAGAAAGTGTTGGGTCCAGGAGAGGAGATGCTTCAACAACAGGAACAACACCAGTACCAGTTACACCAGCAACAGGAAGCCACATTGTTCGACCTGCTTTACAAGGCTGCAGAGTTGGTTGGGACTGGGAATTTTTCACACGCGCAAGGGATATTGGCGCGGCTCAATCACCAGCTGTCCCCAGTAGGTAAGCCCCTTCAAAGGGCTGCTTTCTACTTCAAGGAGGCTTTGCAATTCATTCTCCTCATGAATAACCCAGTCTCTTCCCCACCTCCGAGGAGCCCCACCCCCTTTGACGTTATTTTCAAAATGGGGGCTTACAAGGTCTTCTCTGAAGTCTCTCCGCTTATCCAATTCGTAAATTTTACCTGCAACCAGGCCCTCCTTGAAGCTCTTGGTGATGCTGATCGGATTCACATTGTGGACTTTGATATTGGATTTGGTGCTCAATGGGCTTCCTTTATGCAGGAGCTTCCCATGAGGAGTAGAGGAGCTCCTTCTTTGAGAATTACTGCATTTGCCTCACCTTCAATGCATCATCCTATTGAGCTTGGGCTTATGCGTGAAAATCTAATGCAATTTGCTAATGAGGTTGGTATAAGTTTTGAGCTTGAGGTGCTTAATTTTAATTCTTTAGATCAAACCCCTTATTCTCTGCCTATGTTTCGATCAAATGAAAATGAGGCAATTGCGGTGAATTTCCCCGTTTGGTCTTCTTCGAATCAGCCCTCTGCTTTGCCCAATCTTCTGCGCTTTGTAAAGCAGCTTTCGCCAAAAATTGTGGTATCTTTAGACCGAGGGTGTGATAGAAATGATCTGCCATTCCCGCAACATATAGTCCATGCCTTTCAGTCATATATAAACCTATTAGAATCACTTGATGCCGCTAATGTGACTTCTGATGCTGTGAACAAGATTGAGAGGTTCCTTCTTGTGCCAAGAATTGAAAGCACTGTGTTCGGGCGTCTGCATGCACCTGAGAAAATGCCTCTTTGGAAGACACTTTTTTCCGCAACTGGTTTCTCCCCGGTAACGTTCAGTAACTTCACCGAAACTCAGGCAGAATGTGTGGTAAAGAGGGCTCAAGTGAGGGGATTTCATGTTGAGAAGCGCCTGGCTTCACTTGTGCTTTGCTGGCAGCGTAGGGATCTTATCTCAACTTCAGCTTGGAGGTGCTGAAGAGCATCATCAGACAGGCAGGGGAGGTTGGTTTTTCAGTAACTCACAATCTATCAACTCTATCCTGAAGTATGAATTAAGTCGATAATTACTGAACTTAGCTGCTTTTATGACTTAATACTTGTGAATTGTCCTGCTTGTGGGTATCCTCTGTTTGTTTATCTAGTATAGACACTATTCCAGTACAAGAAAACATATGACTGGAAAAGTCTAGTAGGGGCTTTTTGTATGGACATAATGAAATCACTGCTATGGTATTCTGGTGTCTTTTTTTTCTATTTTTGTTGGTGAGAAGCTGTATTTTGTTCTGCTTAAGGTGGTGATGATTTGTTGAATATTTGACAACAAATGAGAGCTAAAATTGCAAATACAACTTTCCAGAATTTAGTTCTGTGTTTCAGGGGTGCTGTTGATAAGTTCTCAAACTGTATGTTAGATTGATATTGGAATCCTAATTCCAACATTCCTATTATGGTGGATAAAATGCATATTTTAACATGAGACTTGTATGCTTCTTTGTGTGGTTGGAACGAGTGCCCAGCTTAGAACTTGTTCATCTTGTGCCTAATTACAGTTGAGTTTTCTGTTGATAAGGTTGAAATTTAGTTGAAAAGTTGATAAGCTGTAAGAAGTTCTAAAGCAAGCAAGGAATCAGTAAAAAATCTGTCCAAGGTCGGTTGGCCTTGGCGTTTAACTACCCTGATAATATACCTTACCATCTTAGTGTTTAAATATTTATGAAAAGAAAATTTCTTGTGGGGACATAGTGATTCCTTGATTAAGCAATACTTATGTGAAAATCTTTCCTGTGTTTCACCAGCAACAGGCTGCCTGTTCTAAACTTTTAGGTGCTTAAGTAGATGTTCTTAATCATATCTGTACCAAAAAAACAGGTAAATATCTGTTCGATCCGCTAAATTCCCACACTTATCAAGAAAAGGTAATAGTGAAATGTTATTTATGGTAATGATTAAAGATTGGGCAATGTCTTGAAATCTATCTAGAGTTTATTATTCACATTCCTGCTTGCTTCTTCACTTTACCTAGCTTGTCACAGGTCATATTATCCATCCTTATGGTCTGAAACCCATTTTTTTTTCGTGTTTAAAATCGCCAGGTTACCTTCAAGTTATATGTGATTTATGCACTCTCCTGTGATGAATTACTCAATAGTAAAGATTTCCTTAGGGGACCCTACTGGCGGTCCTTTATTCTGTAAGTCACGATTGTTGTATCTGATGTTCTTTCGGTTTCGCATTTAGTTTCCATTATCAGTGTAGTAATTGAGTCCTTCCTACCATAAGTCACATATGAAACTGCTAAAATACAGTGCATGTCTCTTGTTTTGGATCCCTTTTCAATTAGTTTATTTAAGTCGATGTGCTTCAGATTGGGGAATTAGTCCTTTAGAATATCAGACAATGGCATCCCTAGATTCTGTGCTTTATATATCATTTGTAGAATCAATATTATCAGAGCTACCCACTTTGCTTAAATCTATCCTGATCATCAGTTGGTAGAAAAGTGATATTTCTCCAATTCTTAAAAGTTTGATTAAAGAGGTAGTTGATTTAGAGAAGGGTGTGAACATTCAGGCTTTAGGAAAGGTTTAAACCTTATAGCCTGTTTTACCCTTATCAAGTCAGTGCTTCCCAAGCATCGCCATGGAGGCTTCTTGGTTCCTTCCCCTATCTTTCCCTGGGAGGCTGGGACAGCCTGGTAAGAAAAGACACCTAAACAAGAAACAACCTTTGATTAGCTGATGACCTGTTATAATGAAACCTTGGAAGACAATAAACACAGACACCTAAGATTAACTATATTTTGCTCAAAACTCTCTTGAAACAATCATGTAGGCTACAAATAACATGGTTGGATGCTGAATACTTTAAATTTGTCTCCCTATGTTAGAAAATTATGTTTTTGCTTGCTTGTATTACACCAAACATGTAACGCATCGTTCTCTTTTTTTTTTTAATTATTAGTTATTGGATATCTACTAATCAAGTCACATGGGTCATGTTTGATTGAACACCTTTGCTTGCTTACTCTACTCATTTTTTTTTCTTTTTTTTTTTTTCATTTTGGAGGGGTATAGTTTAATCTAATTTTATTATATAAATAAACAAGGTAAACATCGGTTTCATTGAATTTTATATTAAACCCATGATTTTTTTTATTGGGTAAACTAAGGTATCAATAGATTTTGGCTGGTCTAATCTGTTATTTTATTTTGTGATTATAATAACATGTAAATGTAAGAGATATGGTTGCTAGATTTGATGAAGGAGAAACAATAATATTTTTTCTGCTCTGACCGATTGCTTTCATTGCGCTCACCTCAATGTTTTTTTTTTAATATGAGATTTAAACAAAAAAAAAAAAAAAACAAATTAATCACTACTAATAATAATAGCATTAAACATGATGGCTAAAGAAAAATATTTTAATTGTAAAGCGTGGGATGTGTCTACCGTCCACTGTCTAGGCCCAAACCAATTGTAAAAGATAGTAACTAAAATGATGGATAGCTGTGAGCCATTTAAATGGTTCTGGTATTTGGGTGCAGAAGTGGTCTAGCCCAGTAGCTTGAAGGCACTTGTCTCAGTTGACTGCTTGAGTGGGCCATACATATTGAGCACATGATTAAATTTGATTCTGATTTTGTAATCCACAAGTATTTAGGGACCGATCTTATGCGCAAATTCCAAATCTTGAACAGGTAAACAGAATATTAATTTTATGAACTCAAGTTCAACTCATCGATGAAGTGATGGCGACCGCAACTGCAGGATGAAAATGACTTAAGATTTGTCACGTCCCTTTAGCCGTGGGGTCCTCCATCTCAAGACAGATATTTTATCAAAATCATGCCACGTGTACGGATGATAAAAGCTGGTTGTACGTGGTTTCAGAATATGGTTTTGGTAGTACAGTTCTTGATTCTTTTTATCAAGCCAAATGGCCAAATGGGTTCTTTTCACTATTCAATTTTTTTTTTTTGCCGGTTGTTGTTCCAAACTGAAAGTTCTAAAGCAACATATCCCCATGCAAAACACGCCCGATTCTCCTGTTTTGCAAACATGAAGGACAAGGGGATTGCTTGGGAAAGCAAGGCATCTTCATATAAATATAAATATAAATATAAATATATATATATATATTCTGAAAGCAAGATTTTGTTGTCGGTCCATGCCAAAGAAATGGCTTTGTTTAGATTAAAATGTAGTCACCCAGCCACAGAAACATATAGCCAGAATATTTAGGTTGGCATTGCCTTTTTTTCTGTCCCATAGCTTCTTTCTTTATGCATGGCATGGAGTATTATATTATTGGCGAATAGGGTTGATTCCAACCTTCATCAATCAAAGATGATTAAAGGTTTCGTATAAATTAACGGTAAGATTAATTTTAATAAAATTAAAAATAATTATAAAAATTATTGTAATTACAATTGAAAAAAATTTGATCAAAAAATTATATTAAATGAATCTTATTAAAATTAATATTTAAATTTAATTAAAATTTATATTAAATGAATATCATTAAAATTGATATTTAAATTTAACTAATTTTACGATAAGTATATATTGATTTATTCGCCCTTTCCACGTAACAATGATGACTGGATGAGGATTTTAGTACAAATCTAAAGTCAAATAATTGTATTTATTTTACATTTGTTGGAGTGGTTCAAACTCTATACATAATGGTTGTTGTTCATATAAACAATATAGCACACTGTGTTATATATAATATTGACTTTTAGAATACAAATTTTCAACAAATTTTTTTTTTCTATCACAAAGCTAACCTGATTTTGGGAAGTCAAATTTGCATAGATAATCTAGTAGAAAACGGATTTTCCACTGCCAACATTGAACAAAGTGGTGTTGTGGTTGATGATTATACGTGTTAAACAAAGTTATCCAAAAATTAAGAAAGTGAGAGAAAACAAGGGAATAATTCAGAGACTTGAAGCTATAGGAACCATGTCCAACGTTTATCCAAAACACGACAATAAAACTTGGAGACATCAATCATGTCATGTATACTAGCTTAAGGTGCCACCCCAGCTCTTTGTTCTTTGTTCCGAGAATTTCAGTTCTCTTACAGCAAGCAAACACAGAATAAATTTGGCCTAATTTCAAGACACGAATATATATATATATATATATATATCTTTATATTACATTTTGGATAAGTTGAATATGTTGTACTACTTAGAAACCAGGAGCTTTATTCCATGATTCGACTATATAAATTTCGCATCACTGTCGAATAGGATTATAATTTCAAACATGACATGATAATAACTTAGCATGAAATCAGAGAGAAGAATAACCAAGAGGGGGTGTTACAGGATTGCTCATAATCCACGTGATAGGCATGAGTCAAACTCAAAGTCTTTTTAATTGTGGCAGAACCTGTCCTAGATAGGGATAGATCAACTTCTGGACGACAGAGCACTGAAAGCTACAAGATTTTTTTTTTCTTTTTTTCTGTCACCCTTCTACATGGAAAGTATAATGAGAAGAGTACTTTGGGTAGTTTTTATTGCAAGTGGGGAAGTGCTTTTGTCATCAACAAGCCTCCTAGGAGTGAGGGATTTTAGTTGGACAACATAGATGCTCTCGTGAGACATGAACCAGCTTTCTTTCATAATCTTCCATCATGTTGGCCAAAGCAATGTTGAGTGGGTCGCCACCCATCAAAACCTACTTGCTAATGATCCTTTCACTTTTCCTTTTCCATTTTTTTAATGGCCGGCCATACTAACTAATAGAAGTCTTTTCCAGCATACCATTTCTTCAATTTTCAACCAATGGTAATAATTGTTCTAGTTTAATGGCAATATTACAGCAAAGATTAATGGCAAGAGCGACAACAGGGACATAATTTGGACATATGGCTAATGTTAAAAGAGTAATAAAGATGGGTTGATTGGCGTGCGTGTGCAAGGAAAGTTGAGGTTGCCGTTGCAAAACCTTTCCCCTTCTGTCTTTTATAGATGCTTTGCCACTATATCTCCTCCAATCCGATCTTTTCAAGTGTCCCTCATTGTTTTTATGTCCCTATATATATATTTTATTTAGCGTGAAAAAAACGCATTATTTTGATTTATTTTATGCCAAAAAGGAGAAGAAAACCAAAAGTGAGCATTCATGTCAAAAAGTCATTGAAAGGGTAGGACCCCAAACACTCCCCATCTCTTCTTTGTCTGTCTATGCAGTCTCATTCTCTCTCGTATGTGTGTCTCATGCTGGACCGATTTTCTTTTTCTTCGAACCATACAGCTCAGTGGAGCTTTGGTTCCACAAAAACTCTTACATGGACAACTTGGGTGCCTTCCAAATCACAGTATTTTTCATCTTTTCTTTTGCAATTTGCTGTGATATAATTAAGGTCAACGATGCATTTTATTGCTTGGGTCATTTTCATGGATGTCTAACGTTTTGCTATTGGAAAGATATTATAGTTAGAGACAGTTTTGTTCCATTCACTACTATTATTTTCTCTCGTGGTCGATCCTCCTATCATTCCAAAATCTCAATCTTTTGCTGGTCCTTGCTTTCCTTACCATACTTTGCTGTCAAGTGTCAACTGACACATCATGACAGAAGTTTGACACAACTTGTTGTCTCAAGTTCTCAATAGTTAGTGGACAGAAGAGATTATTGCAATCACTGCAGAAGCCACCAAGAAAGCTAAATCTTCTGCGCTTGTAGCAGTTAAAAAAGTGAGGAGACCTCTTTATATTAGTTTCCTTTCGGTTGTGGGATAAGAAGAGGCTTTGTTCTCTTCTGCCCACAACTGACATAACATATATTACTATGACATTAAAGATAGTTATCAAAACTTTTCGGTTGATGACCAGCTGTCTATGGAGATTTCCCCATTACTCTTCCAAAAAGTGAAGCAGGGCCACTGTCCAAACACCGGCTCTGTGCAAACTATCTAGTTCTTAATCTGCAATACATATTCTTTTCAGCCTAGATAAGGGATAATCCAAACACCGACCAAGTGACGCAGTCATACAATGACAGGAACTGGCGACCAGATTCAGTACTTATACACAGCTAATCTGATAAAGTAACGGAAAAAATTAAATACCAAGCACAAATGGAAAAAAAAAAAAAAACTGAATTACTTTTTATGAAATAGTGATATCAGTAGTGCTCTAGAATTAGAAACTGCAACTGCAGTTTAGAAATTGCGGCCTTCCAAATAGAAACAGATTAGCCTCACTGCATGGGAACAGTTCAACAACCTAGGAAAATGTGTGTGTGTGTGTGTGTGTGTATATATATATATATATATAAAATTCTATCATGTAAGTGAAGTTTGATCAAGTAAATCAATCACCAGGATATAAAATGGCAGTAATTTATTTGTCTCAGTCCCCACTCCCCATGAATCCTGATGTTATCCTTTGGCATTGTTTGATGGACTTGTATAGATCTTAAACAACTTCTAGAATCCAACATTTAAAAGGGATCATATCATCAATGTTTAAATATCTAGAATCCGTTCACATGAATCGTTCTCAAATTACATTATTGACAGTGGAATACATGTATAATTTAGTTTCTGGCAGAAGAAATGACTATTTGTTCCAGTAAATCCAACACTGCAAAGTGCATATACTCACATTTCCTCTCTAACTAGAG
This sequence comes from Durio zibethinus, assembly GCF_002303985.1. The sequence goes on along the minus strand of NW_019167838.1, from coordinate 2,839,608 downwards.
AGGTTGACTTAAGCTCAGCCCAATTAGATTGTTTGTGGTTAAAACATTGGAAAACCAACTAACACCAATTCTATTTCTATGGCATATGCTTTCATATTGGTGAAATAAACAAAAACACTATAGTTTCAAAGCAGCGGATACGTGCCCTTTGCTAATTTGACCCAAGTGACTCTTCAGGAGCCTGAAACAAGTAGAGCCCATTTCTCCTTTGTGTTTGCCAACTAGCCCAAAGGCTAATGCTTTTTTCTCCTCGGAAAGTATGGCCCAGTGGATTGCAAGACCAATGCCCCCTTTTCTCGCCCTTTCTCTGGCACTCTTATTAAGGCAATCGACGATGCCATTTTCACTAAAAACAGTAAAAAATTTTGCGTTCACTTATCAGATGCTTTGTTTTGGATTTTCTGACTGTTTAGCTTTAGAGGATTTGGATTACGTCGGGGTTTGTATACGAGACAAGAAAAGGCAGCAAAGAAGAAACGTGGAGAATGGAAAAGGAGAGGGCGGCAAAGCTGAGGCCCTCAGCGGTGATACAAAATTTTCTCTTTTTTATGAAAATATAGATTTATTTTTAAAATAAAAGTTATTATGATCGTATGTATAAATTCTATGTTGATAAATAACTCGAGTACAGTATATAAAGAAAAAAAAATTATATTATTAAAAAGTGAACAACAAAAAGAAAGGTGGGTTGAGAAACGGGAAGAAGATGATAAATTCACTATTTTTTAAGAAATAGAAAGAATGCACGTTATTGAAAGTGCGACTAGCAACTACATAGCCATAGGACCCGCCCGTAACAAAAGTTCAGCTAATTCCATAAAGCTAACAACTAATGGAAACACCAGCCCAAGACCATCATTTTTTCTGCCCTTTTCCTTCATCATACTTCTCCAGATGAAGGAATGTAGAGGACAAAAATGCAGAAGATCCTAGGAGATAGTCGCTTATGACTTCTTCATGATATATCCCATAATTATGCCCAGCAAGCCGATGAAGATGACAAACATGAATGACACACCACCAACGCTTTTGCTGCCTTCACGCCTTAAGAGTTCCTAAACATGTGTAATCTTTATATGTAAGAAGTTTCCATCGCTCAGAGATCGAGAGAACATAATAAACAGGGTGAAGACAAGTAAATCAAAAGCACAGTCTTATCAGTGATCGGAGAAATATTTCCTAATTTTCAACTGCATCTCACAAGCAACTATAAACAAGATGACACCTGTTTTAAGAAATAGGGAAGAAGAGTAGGGTCATGCTGAGGTCTGAGATGTAGAAGGAAAAACAAGGAAAAGAGGTACAATGTTGACTCAAAATTTTCAGCAACTAAAACAAATTATCAAGAGAGGATAAAACATAAATAAAGGGTCAATGAATTTACTGATTTGGTCATTCAGAACCAAAGAAAAGGGCAGGGGAAGCATAGAAAATATCAGAATAATTTTTTCAGCAAATTCAAAGAGCTTTTTGTTGTATATATGCAAGCATCAGTTAAAAAGTAACTGAGGGAGGATAGAACAGATAATTCTAATCTACACATTAATCTTAATGATAATAATATATAATTATTATAATCCACATGGTAAAGTCACAGTTTATTCCCCTTACCAGTTCTTGATGAAGTTTTTTATTTTGTTGAATTGCGTTATTTTTTTCCTCAGTCAGCTTTGCTATAAGAGCTCTTGCCTGAAATTATAGAAAGCATTACTGAGGGTTATTATACTTGCAATCATCAACATCAAATGCTATATATGTCAATGATAACAGAGCTTCAGGCGCTGTTACTGCAAAAGCAGGCTATATATGCACATAAACAAGGGGAATAAATAGCCAGAAGAGCTCAAGGGAAAATAGCAGTAATGATTCCTGGCTGCAGACAAAACATAATTGACACTGCATTCAGTAAACCCTACTTGCATAAGACACAAATTGGTGGTACATCTCTTCCACAACATATCTTCCTTTGTCCACCTTATGGAATAGTAGTTTAGCAGTAAAAATAACAAATTCATAGAAGATGGGCTTGTGGGCACCTTGTGCAGTTTTTTTTTTTTTTTCTCTCTCTTTAAGAAGAATACTAGAAATATGGAGTTAGCACATGATTAATTACAGTGGTGGGGTTCTTTTATTTCTTTGTGGCCATTAACTAAAATGGTTGTTAAATAAAACAATGGGTAGTCAACATGAGAACGTGGCTCACTCAAATTCCCCAAAAGTTTAATTCTACCATGAGCAACAATATGAACCTATTGCAATAGAAGTACAATAAAATTTTGTACAACATTAATGATGGAGTATATACCATAAACAAAGTTCTAATTTCCAAGATAAAATGCAAAATAACACCTAAGAAATTCTTTTAGAAGATTAATATGTCAGAAAAATGTAGCATAGACGGTTAATTCAGCTCCTAAAAAGCTATGATAACCATGTTAACACACGTTTAAATCAGCACATCATTCAATATCAACTTAATCCCAGTTCCTCTTAACTGATAATTACTTTCAATTCTAAAAATACTAGTTCCCATCTTTGTAGTTTGGATACAAATCCATTAGCTATGTGTAGGATGATGGGGCTTCAGTAACTCCTACATACTATTACTACCACGATAGCACCTGCAATCTTACCTACATTCATATGGTCTGCTCTTGTAATCATTGTGCATTTTGTGAATTCAAGACAAATTATTCCTAATGGTAAATGTAGCAACCTCCATTATAATAATAATAATTAAAAAAAAGGTCATCTTAGACCACACCCTGATTCAATCAAAATGATGTGACTACTTCATTTGGCTCCGGTACACCCAAAAGCCTCAAATAGCTGAATACTACCCTCATTGATAAGGTACCTATCATAAGAAAAATGTGGAGCCATACAGGGCTACTGAACCACAGCTCTAGACTCACAAGCTCAGCGAAATAAGTAGTAGCTTTAAACATTTTGGTCTGAACAATTAGAACTAAATTTTCGTAAAGGGATGTAAGATGACTCTAAACCCCCCACTTACCCTAGCACTCAATTAGTGAAAGAGCAACTGAGCAAGTGAAAGCAAATATCTACCGACGAATGGTTGGCTTGAGTGGCAAAGAGAGTGTGCTCTTCTCTTTGTTGCTTGGGTTCGAATCCATTGGGAGGCAGTGAGAAGGTAATTCCCATGAATTCGCTAGGCCCAGAGTAGATAAGCCTGCTTGGACCAGCCTGGAGAAGGGATGTACTGAGCAAAAAAATCCCTTACTGCTAAATAAAAAAAAGCAAATATCTAACCTGAAAATATGGACCTTTCTATTTCCAGATTCCAGAATACCAAAAATGACTGTTACCAAGACAAATCAAAATCAATCATACATATGCAGCGCCACACAGTAACACAGAAGACACAGAATTCAATTTACCTCAGAAGATTTATCTTGAGCTTCAAGCTGTTCAGTAAAGGCTCTTGCAGCCTGCATCCAGAACAAAATGAACAGTATTAGCATTCTAAAAAATAAAGTACAGAGCAATTATGAAAAACATATGTAGCGAGTTTTTACTGTAGCAAACTCAGCAGCATTTGCATGACCATTGTCTGAAACAAAGCCTCTTGGTGAAGACCCTTCTTCGGAACCTTCACGTACAGGTGAAGGTGGTCGAGGTGGAGAAACATACACCACTCTCAACTTGCATTCCTCAACCACATGCCCAGCTTCCTTATTGAACTAAAAAATGAAGATTCCCATAAATCATAGAACTTTACATCCTAACCTCAAAGTAGCAAGTGATACCGTGTATATAAAGAGGTATGTACCGCTTCTGCAGTTATATCCTTTGAGGTTGCACCATCATTTACTTTTACACTTTGAAGGAGGAATTTGTCCCTGCATTGCATATCAGGAGGAGCCTCTTTTTGCGCTTGCATGGTAACTAAATCAAAACCAATGATTCTTTTATAAGTCATCCAGAAGTCAATAATGATAAAGATAGAAACCAAACAATCAAGCAAAATACAATTGATTTAATTTACCCATAACATCGCATGTAGATTGAGGCAAGACGATCCCAGTGTTGGGACGAACGCAATACTTCTTTGGATTTGTTGTTTTCACCTGAAAACAAAATCAATTAACTCAAAAGAAATCTACAAATTCAATTTGCGATTTGAACAATATAATTCAAACAAGCTATTGCTTTCCTTTCAGGTTCAAAATCTTTGTTAATTCCTTATTCCTGATTTTACTCAGCAACCAAACAGAGCATTACGGCATCGCATTATTAAAAAGTAGGAAGATTATGATAAATCATAGATCAAAAGTTATAAAATTCGAAAACGAAGAATACCTTGAAAGCTACAAAATTATCAGTTTTATTCGACAATTGAAGAGAACAAGAGATCTGCTTCCTCAGCTCAACTATTCACCAAAACACAAAACAAAAATAAAACAACTCAAAATAAACCCTAGAAATCGTAGATCCACGAGAAAATGGAAGAGGGAAAAAAAAAAGAAGAAGAAACTTACAAGGAAACTTGAGCTCTACAGGGTCGATGTTTAGAAGGTCGCCCGTGCTCATTTCGAAGCTACGGCTTTTAGCCAAGGAACCGCCTTCGAAAGGATCTGAAGGAAGGAGGAATGAGAAATTTATGTTATTTTAAAACAAGATTGGGCGGAGAGATCGAGAGGAAAGAAAAAAATTACAATGATGACGGTTTTTTTCCTCTGTAGTTGAAAAAAAATATAGTATTTTTAATGTTCTTTCTAAAAAAAGGAGGAGGGAAAAAGAGAGAGAAAGAGGGAGAATAATGAACGTGCGTCGTAGAAGAAAAGAAAGGAGAGGAAGGAAAATGGAATCCGATCTTCTACTCCGATCTCTCTCCTTATTTTTAGAATCGGCTATTCCCATTCCATTTGCCTAAAAAAACACATTACCCCCGATCCATCCCCCCCCCCTCCCCCCCCCCCCCCTTTTTCAAAACGACATCGTATCCTCTAATTCCAATACCCAGAGTTTACTATGACCGTTGACCAAACCTTGGTACGTGCCCGACATGCACAAATGAATTTGGTTCTAGAAGCATTCTTCGATCCAGCAAGTAGTGAACTCATCATTGAACATGCTTTTTCATGACTCCTACAATATCATAAACTCCATAATTTTTTTTTTCTACAATCGGATAATTCCACCGATAAAAATATAAAGGCAGATCTCTATGCACAAAATTCTTCGCTTTACGAGAAATATGATGAGGGTTTATAATATATAATTTTTTTTATATATTTTTATAAAAAACTCGAAATTATGACCGTCTGATAAAAAAGAAACAATCTTACCTTCAAGACATGTCAAGCATGTAAAATTGTGAATTCAGATTCTACGTGCCACCTGGGGAATTAGCAACTCCTCATAATCATCCACACCCACCTGATTCTATATGCTAATAGGGCATATAGACGATCAACGTTATTGACTAGATAAATCCAAGGCAGCCACTCCGATGACATATTTGGTCCATATGTAAGTAAGTGATGAGATAAGTCCAGTGAATTATAACATAACAACCCAAAGCTCAAAGCCCATGTGTTTAGAGGTTCATATATGAGCTATTCTCCAATACCCTGTCCAAAATCTTATCTCCAGGCCCATATTTGATCGCATTTACAAAACACATATATCACCATTCTTTTTTTTTTTTTTAATGAAATTGACCAATGTGGCAACAAAGACATAGCAAATGAAAATATAATTTCCCGTAGATTAGAAACAATTATATATATATATATTATAATTTATGGAGTGAAAAATATTCCAATATGCTTTGGTCATGGAAAGAACATAATGCTTTGTATACCATTCTTCTCTAGGCTACTCAACAGAGCCATTAGAAAATTAAGAAGAAGAAGAAGAAAATAGTAAATTTTAAAAAATGAAATATATACATCACAATCATAAATTCATATGGTTTGTACATTCTTCACCGAACTTCATTAGAAATATTGTAGACTTATACAAACAACTAAGTGGACTACGGAACAAAACCATTTGGCTTATGTACATTAATGTAAGCAACAGAAATATTCTGGTTTTGTTCTAATCATTAAAAAAATAAAAAATGGTGATTGATGAAGTAATGGGTCACGATGGAGAGAGGTAGGTTGGCTGAAGATCAAATTACATAAATGTATACCAATATATGATTGGTTATGTCCCCTCTCATAGATATGTTGTCTGCATAATTCACCTCATTAAAGCAAATAATCTGAAACATCGTTCTCTCTAAAGACCAACCGAAACTTCAAGGAAATTTCCTAGCAGGCCCCACTTTTCATTCTAACCTGAAAACCATAGATATGTGTGATCAGAAGAAATAATTAGGATATGATGTATTGGCTTCTACACCGAGTTGCATCATCATCGTCATCAGCATGCACTTATCATTTTCAATCGATTGCATAATATGTATGTATATTGGAAGTGATGAATGTTTGTTTAGCCAGAAATTAAGCCAAGAAACGGTATTTGTTGGATCTTTCTTAGAAATGGAAGCAACATGAAAGGCCTTTGATTGGCCGCAGAAATCTTTACTCATAAAAAGAAAAAGCTAACTAAAGTTTACTTGACATTTGCCACAAGTAAAAAGTTCTTAAGCTGTCAAAGACTCGAACACAGTCTCCATATATTCTCTTGCCTTTCACTGGTACATTGTACAGTTCGCACATATTTCATTCGCTAGAGACTAAACGAAACCCATACAACAAAATTTCAACTTCTTCGTAGATTTTTTTTTCAGTTCTTAAGTTCCATGGGGCTGCACTTAGTAGCAGTAGCCAAACTCAACCTCTTATCTCCCTCCCATAGTTTCACTGCTTTCGTAGCAGGCTTGCTTTGCCCTTTTGTGCTGAAATTTTCCTTCAGTTTGAGGATTGTTCGTCGGGTTTCCATTGATGTGATTGATGCATCCAGGCTCTTCTTTTTTCAGTTGAGTCAGATAGCCTTCGAAGCTGATCAGCGGGCTCCGGGCAATGGCGACAGATGGCAGCGAGCTCTTCGGTTAGTTTGCCAGAGGATAACCCATGTGAGAAGGTCTCTAGAAGGACAATCTGACGAGGATAGCTTCCATACTCTCACTATGCTTTCACTTTGAGCTGATGTTATAGATGACGAGAACATGAGAATTTTATGATCAAAACTTGAAATCCAATTCTCATGAGCATATATGTCTGGATTTTTCTCTTCTTTTCTTTGATTTTTCAATCTCCTTGAAGAATGAAGTGGTGTCGGATGTTCACGATTCTGCATTTTCAAGTCAACATGAACAAGAAAAATGGGATTCCATTATGAGTTTTAATTTGAGATCGCAATGTGAACAAAAATTTGTGTTACCTTAATTAATTTATCTTTCTAGTTTGCTTTTCCAAGTGTTCCCACTTCCCAAATGAATTGCTTTGCCTGCACATGCCTTCTTTACTAAGAAAACTTAAAGCTCCTTCAAAACATTTTATTCAATATATACTGATTCTGGTATATTAACTTTTAACATTCATTGATTTTAGAAAAAGAATTAATCAAAGCCAAAACCCAAAACTTTTCCCAAGTTTTTTTTTAGTTATAAGGTTTATTACTATGGCTTTGCAAGTGGTGGTTTTGGCTACCCTTCTATCCCCCTCTCATGGTATAAGTCCCATTCTAGCTGGTTTAGCCTGCTCTTTTCTACTTAAACTCTCCTTCAATGTCAGCCTCCTTCGTCAGGGTTGTATCGATATATGCCATGGCATTAGGCTTTTAATGTATCAGATGGGTCTTTGACAGCCAAAACCGTAGATGGCGGCAAGCTCTGCAGATAGTCTTCGGAAGAGTAATCAATGTGAGAAGGTCACCTGCCTCTGTTAAGACTACCTTCCATGCCCTCACTATGCTTTCACTTTGACCATATAATAGTAATATGTTGCGAATTGGGGAATTTTATAATCATAACTTCAGCCTTTCATGTAAAGTGGCCACTACATTTGTTTAGGTTAAGTTCTATACTTTTTAAATTTCTTCGGAATTTCTACTTGTAGATGGATACTGATGTTGTGAAATTAAAGGAAATTGGTACATGAGATTCCTCATTCCATACTTATGGTCAAGAAAAGGCATAGAAAAGATTCTGTTTTCGATATATATATATATATATATATATATATATGTTCCTTGGGAGTTAAAGCTTACTGTCTAGTAATCTAATTATTCGTATCTTTTGCAGCAAGTTTATGGGAAACATGTTTTTGAATCCACAGCTGCTCAAATGTTCTTAGAACATTAATAGATGCAAAGAGTTAAAGACAATTGAGTTCGGTTTCAGTTTTCATTCGTTTGTTCTTTTTCCAAGTTCTTTCAGAAGTCTTTTTGGGTCATCCCAGGAAACAAGAACTATGAATAAGATAACATCACAAAATATAAGCCAATGCAATAAATTTTCATAACATTGAGGAACTTTAATTACAAAGAGCAAAATATCAAAGCGCCCATCTCACTTTCCCCCTCTCATTTTCAAGCTGACCATCGACAGCTCCACCCACCAGCCCATGACATTGCCCAGTCAACACCCTAGAAAGTTTTTAATCTATGATTCTCTCTCCCAAAGCAAGGTTGCACGATATACGCTTAAACCAAAAAACTGAAAGGCCGAGTTCAGCATAGCATTGATTATTTGTATTTGTCCATGGGCCCATTTGATATTGGATCGAGGCCGAACCAAGAAAAATCAACAGGCCTTATTTGGTCGTTTACTTCGCCCGAAGAAAGAGCCTGGGTCAGGTCAGGACCTGCCTAATTGACGCCCATACCAACAATCATACTTAAGACTGGTAATTAGAGCTTTAATTTCTTAAAAAGAAAAGAGGATTGTATACTGTTTGTGACATTTAAAAATTTCATTGGATCGGATAATAATCTTTAGTTTTCAAGTCCAGAGTATGTACCAGTACATTCCTTTAGTGACAAAGGTTGGTAAGAAAGGAGAATGAATTTTGATGAACATTTTCTACATTTTGTTCCTATACATATAATCCCCCAATTCAACCATAGCAGTCGTACAGTCACACTTGGTTGATTTATATGTTTAAAATATGTTTGGGTTAACCACTTGATCAATTAAAGTTGGCAATATACGAAACAAAGTGCAACATATGAAAAGTATTATAACGCTTAAACTCAGAAAAAAAATTTTTTGTTTCTTATATTGTACTCAACAATTATCCTTTTCTTTTTTCTTCTTTTTTTTATAATATCAATGTTTCCAAGTAGAACAAAACTTACATGAAGTTTTTTAAGTGAAATATTTGAATTTTTTTAATAATTTAATAAAAATTCAAACTAATAAATTGATAAAGTTCAATATGAAAATCAATAATATATAAAAAAATATTATTTATAATTCAAATTTAATTAATACTTATTTAACAGTAAAAATTTTATTAATATTTTTATTAAAAATATCTATATCAAAATTTATTAAAATTTTTTTCAAATTTTATGCATTTGATCTATGTAATGAGATATTTTAATTTATCGGGTTTAATTTTCAATTTTAGTTTTTATTTAATTGTTTATGAGAAAAATTTTACGAACTTCACCTAAAAAATTTCATCTAAGTCTTTCTTTCCCACTCTCCCTAATAACCTCCTTATTTTAAGAAATAGCGAGCAAAATATCAAATTTTCTTTTACAAAAAATTGTAATTTAGAAAGTGAAAAAAAGAATGCCAATGTTAAAATTTAAATTTTATATTTATTGATTATCATCTTATAAATATAATTATATAAATTAATTGAATTAAGTATCAAATTTAAAGTCGATGAGACCTTAGTTTAATAGCAAGAAAGATGCCCTATAACCTAAAAATCCTATATTCAAGTTTCACTATGTGTGGGTTTGTTTGTTTAGTTAAATTATGTTTATTAGTTGATTATTCAATAATGTAATAATTGATTATATGAATGTAATTTTAAAAAATATCAAATTTTATTTTACAATAAAAACTTGTAATTTGGAAATAGAGAAAAAAAACACTAAGTGTTGAGATTTGAATTTTATATTTATTAAATATTATTTTTTAAAAAATAATTATATAAATTAATTAAATTAAATATTTAATTCAAAACAAATATAAAAAATTTTGTTGATTGTGTTCGAATAAAAAAGGTGGGCAGATTTTTGGTAATTTTATTAATTATGTATCCACTTGGAGTAATGTACACTATAATGATGTTGAAAATATAATCTTTTTTATAAAATCATACATGAGTTTAAAAGAAAAAAGGCAAGGGTGGAGCATAACGAGAGAATATTGTTTTTAATGTTGATACAATCTTAAGCTTGGCTGATGATACAAGCAACCAAAAGCATAATCCCCCAAAGCATGGGATCTTATTTGGAATATTCTTAATTCATCTATGGTTCGACCGATAAGGGAAAGGCCACTTTTTTTTTTTTTCTTTTAAAAAAGGAAAACCTTTTGTGTAACCAAAATGAGTGGTTATTAATTTTACATATTTTTAATAATTGATTTTAATAAATTTAAAATATGATATTAAATTATATGTTGTTAGTTTTATTTATTTTATTTATTTTTTATATTTATTAAATTTAAAAATAAAAAATATGTTAAATATTTTTTATTTTATATTGTATAAATAGATATCTTCTTTTATATATTTATATATATATATATATGTAATAGTGATATTTAGACTATCTAAATCTTCAAGTTTATATTTTTATTTTTTTCTCTTATTTTTGGAATAATTGCAATAGTTACTTGAAATGATCATTAATAATATAGTATTCAACGAGATTGAATGATTATACAACTTTTCAATAGATCTGACTTATATTTAATTTTTTTTAATATTTAAAATTATCAAAAATTAAATTAAATTATTAAAATTAAAAATCTAACATCTTATTTTTTGTATTTAACTTTTGCAAATCACTTGTTCATAATGATAATAATAATTATTAAAAAAATACCGTTGACTTATAGTTCGATTGGCTTTCTAGGTCTTGGAGATAGACTTCTTGTACATGATGCTTGTAAAAATGATCCAAAATTTTAATTTATAGTTTATACTGCCATTGTCATCTTCTTCCATGATTGGATACAATTTGAGTTTGAGAGGAATAGCTAGGAATCAACCAAATGTGACAAGAAACATGAAGCTCGATTAGATTCTCTATTTTAAGAACGGGTAGCAAATAAAGATAAGTCTTAGAATCATATTGAATATATAAAAATTCAATATAAATTTATATTGAATTGTAAAAATTTATAATTTTATATATTATTTAAAAAATTAAATTAAATTAAAATAAATTAAAATTATTATTGCTTTTATTAATTTCGTCACATAATATGATATGTATTTTTTATTTTTATCATTCGTGATTATTTAGTTATTTTTTAAATATAAAATTTGAAAGAAACTCTCCGTATATTTAATTAAAAGATTACAGTAAACCTACCTGAGTATCTATAAATTTGAAAGTAAGATATTGAATAAAAACAGAAAGTCGACCTAATTCCTACATATAAACCTATTTTAATATTTCTAAGAATTAATTATAAATTAAAGGGATATTTGCTTTGATATCATATTAAATATTAAAATTAAAATTAATTAATTATAAATATAATAATTATTTTTATATTTATGTAAAAACTTTTCTAACTTAATAAGTTTTATAATTTTTTGAATTTATTACATAATAAATCTTCGATGTATTCGTGATAGGATTTGTTAAATAACGTAATTTCATGTTTGTTAAATCATTATTTTTTATATTCAAATTATATTTTTTTATTTGAGATTAATTGATTTTTTTATTAGACGTTTAACCGTATGTATCAAGTTGTACTAGTTGTACAACTGAGAAAATCATGACTTTCTCATCTAGTGGTTTCTCATCTAGTGGCGGCAGAAACGTTGAGGTGGACTTACTCCTCAGTTCGACCTAAAAATTGAATATTTAAAAAAAAAGGATCAAATTGAAAACGAAAATTTCCTAGATGCCCACTTGCAGTAAATTAACATTCTTTTAAACACCTCCTCTGCTTCCGTGCTTTATTCTCCCTATTTATCCACAGTTTATATGCTTTGGAAAGCTTAAAGAGTTGCCATTCAATAGAAAAATAATAATAATTTTGCTTAAGTTCCCTGTATTAAATGCTGATTATTTTCCACTTCTAAAGGCAGTTCTTGGCTGTTTTCTTTTTGGGTTTTTTTTTTTAAAATTTATTTCTTCCCTAAAACCTCAGAGATAAGGGAAAGAGAAACGAATTAATGGGTTGGAGCGGGGAGAAGCGAAAAGGGGTTGTTAAATTTTTTAGAGTCTTGTTAGTGTTGCTGGTGGTGGTGCAAACAACGGCGTTTCATGGGGTGAAGTTGAAGAAGAAGGAGCACCGGAACGCTTATGCAACGATGATGTACATGGGGACGCCAAGAGACTACGAGTTCTACGTGGCGATACGTGTCTTGATGAGATCGCTTGTTAGGCTTCAAGTGGACGCTGATCTCATCGTCATTGCCTCCCTCGACGTTCCCCTCCGTTGGGTTCGTGCCCTGTAAGTCTACGTAACATTAAAATGCTTTTCTTTTCTCCTTCCTTCAATCTTTCTTTTCTTTTTTCCAAACAATTGTAAAGGTGATTTCTTTATTCATTAAATCAGTTAAGACAAAGGAAAAAAAAAAAAAAAACAGCGGTTGTGTCTTTGGCTTATTGGTTAGAAAAATGTCATGAAAATGGGTCTCTCTTATTCTTTATGTATAGGTTTCAATCCAAAAACTCTGTCCAAAATGTGATAGGACAGTTTGCTTTTTTTTGTCTTACGAAAAAATGGTGGGTCGGTTCGGTTCAAATGATGGAAGAAATAAAATATAATTTTCTTATATTTATTTGCTTTTATATTTTTCGACTTATTTTTCACGTAACGTCTAAACTTAAAAAAGCGAAAGTTTTAAAAACAGGGATGCATTTCTGTCTTTTCCCTTTCTAATTTGTTTCTAAGAGACCATTCGTCAGCAAAATGAAGTGTATTGATCGGATAAGAAGGTGTTTTGCTTGCCGAAACTAACCCCAATAGGTATCTAAGATGTTTCCTGGTAGCAACGTCATATGGTTTACTTTGGCCGATTAAATAGTCATATTTCATCGTGTTATTTGGCTACCGTGCACTGCATATTAACATTTGAGTTAAGAATATTAAAATTTCAACCACATTAGGTAGAATCGTGCTACCTAGCGTGGTAGCAATAAGATTTTGTGAGTTTTAGGCTTCTATGAATGGAAGCGGATGGTACTAATAGCTTAGCGGATAAAATTAATTTTGATAAAATTAAAAATAATGATAAAAATTATTATAATTATGATTGAAAATTTTTTTATATTAAACCTAAAAGTTTAAGTTAAAATTTTACGTTGTGATTAATTAACTGTATCTCATTGATTATTCGTTTAGATTTCACTATTAAATTTTTGAATCTCAATAAAAATGTAATTACATCTAAATTCACCTTTAATTTTTATGTGATTTCTTTCTATTTATTGATCAAGTCAAGTTTAATTTTTTGCATCCTTTGATTAGTTAGTGATAGAATCATAGAAACACTATGGGAAAGAGAAGGTAACCCTTCGAGATTCAAAGATAGTAGAGTAAGAATTAGGACTTGGGACTTGGGGCTAGGGGCAAAACTTAAGACATGTTATGGCATTTCACTTTATCTGTGTTTTGAATCACTCCTAAATGGATAAATGCAACAAAAAGAGAGAGAAACTGATCAGAACAGAGTTCCCCCACATAAGACACCGTCCATTATATTTTAATGGGAGGGTGGTAACTTCTCGTCCTAAATATATTTCGGGTGGGATCCAACTGAATTAATTAATCATCATTTCCCACACTCACTTTCAAGCAGCACAAGAAATGGTCTTAGATATTATATTAGTCAACTAAAAGCATGTGGGAGTAGCTTGTTTGGCGGACAATTGAAAATGACGATTATTGTTACATTATGTGGTTTCCTTTTCTTTGATCCTGTCAAAATGATTTGGAAGACTATGCCACACCGTCCACGGCCTGCTGCTAAAAGGAATAGCTGCTGGATTTATGTCACAGAAATAATAAATTAGATTATCACTGTTTATACTGAAAAAAAATAGCTGCTTAATTACCAAGCTAGTTGGTCAAACAAAAAAAAAAAATCCATTGGCTTCATACGGTGAGTGATCATTTGGTCTTTCTGGTGAAAGTATCATTCCTTTCTTTTTGACTCTTTCACAATCAATCAGTTTGCTTTGCAGTGTGTATCCGAGGATACCGGCGATATCTGTGATGCGTGTCTTGGTGAAAACAATGTTCCTTATTATAACGAAGAAAAAAAGTGACCGGTTCTGTTTTTGTGGCATAGGGAACATGAAGACGGAGCGAAGGTGGTGAGGGTGGAGAACATTAATAACCCTTACAAGGGTCAACAAAATTTTGATAAGAGATTCAAGTTAACACTGAACAAACTTTATGCCTGGGGTTTGGTGGACTATGACAGAGTGGTCATGCTTGATGCAGACAATCTCTTCCTCAGGAAAACTGATGAATTGTTCCAATGTGGGCAGTTTTGTGCAGTCTTTATCAACCCCTGTATCTTTCATACTGGCCTCTTTGTGTTGCAGGTAAAGTTTTCTTCTACATATGATTCATTTCAACGATTCACTAGTTGTTATACAACTTGTTCCTAAAAAAATTTTATCTGCAGCCATCATTAGAGGTATTCAAAGACATGATTCATCAACTGGAAACTGGTAAAGAAAACCCTGACGGTGCTGACCAGGGATTTATCGGTGGCTATTTCCCTGACTTGCTCGACCAGCCAATGTTCTATCCACCCCAAAATGGCACCGTACTTGATGGGCAATACAGACTTCCTATGGGCTATCAAATGGATGCCTCTTATTACTGTGAGTAAAATAGTGAGGATCTCATCTATGATGATTCCATTCATTGATTAATTTGAGCTACAAATCTAACTTCAGACTATCTTTGATTTTTCTGCTGGTCTCTAGATCTTAGACTTTGCTGGAGAGTTCCTTGTGGACCTAACAGTGTGATCACTTTCCCTGGTGCACTATGGTTGAAGCCATGGTATTGGTGGTCTTGGCCTGTACTGCCCCTAGGCATTCAATGGCATGAAACTCGTCGTCTAACTCTAGGGTAAGATAAAACAAAGAATAATACAACACTGACAGAGAAAAAATCTAGCCACTTTGTATAATTACTGTGAGTTTCAATTTCTTATACAGGTATGCAGCTGAGATGCCCGTTGTGATAATCCAATCGATTATTTCTCTTGGAATCATCGTGATGACACGTCTAGCACGCCCCAGCGTCACCAAACTATGTTACAGGCACTCAGACAAAAACATATCTTTGATGCAAACCGGCCTAAAGTTTATAGCAATCTGGTCAATTCTTGCAGCCTATATAGTTCCCTTCGCCATTATTCCTCGTACAATTCATCCATTAGTAGGTTGGACGTTGTATTTTCTTGGTTCAATTGCTCTTTCCTCTGTAGCAGTTCACTTATTTTTGCTGCCAGTTATTCCAGTTTTCGTTCCTTTGATTGGGATTTTTGGGTCTCTTTTGGTCATGGCATGTCCTTGGTACCCCAATGGAGTTATAAGAGCTTTAGCCGTTTTTGGCTATGCATTTTGTTGCGCTCCTATTGCTTGGGGGTCATTGGTTAAGGTCATGACACGGCTTCAGGTCTCACTTGAAAGAGAACAATTTTTCCCAAAATTAGGTGAATCTTCACCACCTTCCGGCTCTAACAAGTTGTATTGAGTTTTACCCATGATAAAATGCAAGATTCTTTTTTTTCCTGGAAAAAGAACGATATTTGACAGAATTGGTAGACTTTGGTGAAGACAGAAGGAGGTGATTGGAAAGTTCATTCAACGTTCTACAATTAAACGGATAATAGAATTTTGTGATTATAGGGTGTGCAATATTGAAGGAGAGCTAGATTCTTGTTTTTTTTTTTTTTGTCAATACAAGTTTTTGTCGTTTAATTCGTATCTTTGCCTAAATTGTTACCGGACAATAGACACGTTCTTTTCAACTGGATTTCTCCAACCAAAGCTCCAGTTTTCGTCCAAAAGAAAAATCTAGCAATTACGAAAAAGATCGTAAACATTGAATACGAACGAATAAATGTATATTTATAATTTATTCATTTATTTTTAAAAATATTCGTGTTTAGTTCTTTTTTATTAAAAAAATTATTTTATTCATTTTTATTCAATGTATTTAAATAATAAATCAATTAAATTAAAACAACTCGTTTGAACATTTTTAACTGAGTTTAACCCGCTGAAGCCCATTTGATCCGGAAAAGAAATCTGTTTGACCAATCAAAGCCCATATAGCACACCCATGTTCATCATCCAATACGAGGTGTTTTGTATATGGACGAGCAAGATCAATGTGAGACCAAATATTAAAGCAACGTGAAAAAACACTGGATTATCCCACGTTATCCACAAAGCCAATCTGCATGGCCATGATTTGAGGGCAAACATGTCCGGACCTACAATGTCTTGGAATCACAACCCTGATCAGAACGTTAGCATCTTTTTAAGTGGGTCCCAAACTTATAATCAAGCCAATCATCACCATCATCATAATCAATGACTTTTGTGGCAATTTTTTATTTGTAAGATTTCGTCGCAAAATGAAGGAAAGGAAACAAACATGGACTTACCGGAGTCTGGGCATTTTTGTCTCGAGCCTTAATCGTGGAAATATTGTGCAGTCCCAACGTTCAAAAAGAAAAACAAGTGGACACCATTAGGAACCAGTTCAAAAACAAAAATTATTTTTAGGCCAAAATTGTTAAATAAAAAAATAAATAACATGAGCCATGCCTGGACCATCATTCTTCATGCACGCCAACACCACCGGACGCTGGATAAAAAGTGACCGTTTTCTGGATAAAAGATTAAGCCTAATACTTCACAAAGAATGTTGGATTGGACAAAATTATGCTTTGTGGCGCTTTTTTTTTTTTCCTTCATATGTAGTCTTGGATGGTCTTTTGCCATGTTTAAGGCAGCTCACAATTTTTGTGTAAAATTGAAAAATAATAATATTTTAAATTATGATAATTGATTTTTTTTTAAATCAATTGTTATATTTAATTTCATCATCATTATTATATTTATATTTAAACATATATTTACATAATTATTTTAATTTTATCATTATATTATAATATTTAATTTTATCGTTATAATAATAACTATTATCATTACTTTTAATTTATTAAAATTAATTTTATCGTCCGTTCGAATAAATCCAAATCTATGCTAAGATTTATATTCGTTGGTAGGAATCCAAATTAGTAGATACAATGCAAAGCCAAAACAAAACATACGGCCCCCATATTGAGACTTGCGTATAATGCAGCCAAGAGCTACCATAAAAGCTAGCCTAGGACCGTAACAAAGCTAGCTTCAAATGTAATCCACCTCCTTTCCAAGGAACAAAAAAATTACCGTTGCAAACACCCAAATTTCATTCTCTAAACAGAGGATTGAATTCATAAATAAATAGAGATTCTTCAACTCAATTAGTTCATATGATAACCATGTCTCTCTTTCTCTTTCTTGCATTATATATATAAGATCCTGAATGCAAATCATTAATCTCAAAAAAAATCCCACATTAAAACATTCTTTACATTTGTATTTCTCTCTTTCATCGTTTCTATTCTTTTACTATTAATGCTATTTTAATGGAGTCTTTCAGTTTCTTCTTATTCTTTTACTTCTGTTTTTTATTCGTTTTTGCTTCTTTCTTCTGTCCTGCGCCGCCATTATCAGTAGCAACAAGCTTGGTCGTCAATGCAACTGCTTCTACAACTAACTCAACAGGGCACCACCATAAGTGGGTCGGACCCATCGGTTACCTGTGGATTACAGTGGACGTTAACGGGTCAGGTCATTTCCGTTCAGTCCAAGATGCTGTTGATGCAGTCCCAGAGAATAATAGAAAGAACGTTCTGATTCAAATAAGCCCTGGATATTACATGTAATACTTCGTTATTTATTGCTCTGCGTTATCTTTAGCCTTCTTATAAGGAGTCTTTAAAGCATCATTATATTCTCAAACATGAAGAAAAAACATTCTTAGAAAATGCTAAACAACAATGTCAAAACATGCTTAGGAGTCTAAGCATAATTATCATTATTTTTTTTTTTTCTGAATGAGACTTGATATAGCGTGGTGGCGTTGCAGAGAGAAGGTGGTGGTGCCAGCGACAAAGCCATACATCACGTTTCAGGGCGCAGGGAGAGACGTGACGTTCATAGAGTGGCATGATCGAGCGTGTGATCGAGGGGCCAACGGCCAACAGTTGCGTACTTATCAAACTGCTTCTGTCACTGTATATGCTAATTATTTCTCCGCTAGAAATATCAGCTTCAAGGTAAATATAAAGCACCGTAGAGCTAAGAATATATACTACTACTTCAAATAATTTCTCTTAAAATTTCCCCAGCAAATCAATAAGCTGAAAGCCAAGGACAAAGTGCAAATAGCAGAGAACTCCCTAGCAGTGGCTCTAAAAACATTAAATGTGCCCTATATTTCTATTATTAATGCTGTATGTAAATTGTATGTATTGGATTTTCTTTTGTTTTTTGAGAACCATCATTTTTGTGATTGATTCTGCAGAATACAGCACCGGCACCAATGCCAGGAATGCATGGATGGCAAGCAGTGGCGTTTCGCATATCGGGCGACAAGGCTTATTTCTCTGGCTGTGGATTCTATGGTGCACAAGACACTCTTTGTGATGATGCTGGTCGTCATTACTTCAAGGAATGTTACATTGAGGGCTCAATTGACTTCATCTTTGGAAACGGCCGGTCAATGTACAAGGTAAGAACATTTTTGTTTTGTTTCATTTTGTTTTTAGACATCTATATATCATCTACAAAAACAAAGATAAAGGGTTTGATCTCGTGACTTCTGATTGAGATTTGCAATGGAGATGATTCCAATGAACAATATGCAACATGTTCAAGTTGATAAAGGAAAATGAAAAGGACGTTGCATTATTCTATATCAAGTCTGACTCTCGTGTCCATGAAGCTAAAAAAGGAAGAGAGCTTTCTCTATCAACAAACGCTTTTGTCTGTCAGAAAGTAGCGGTATGATAAAACAGGGCTGAGAAATACCAAGTAAACAACCGTAGCAAGACTAAGCACTAAAAAGCTAGCAAATCGGGTTAAAATACTTGAGAGCCTGAATTAAAATAGTGGGGTTTGAGATTTTGTCCTTTTTCTCATTTGGTTGTTTGAAACCTCATGGCTTATGACATATCGCAAATTGACCTCTTAAGCCATCTTCATCGAATCAAAGAGCAAACAGCAGCATAATCTGTTTGAGAACCCTCTCTCTCTCCTCTCCTTTCTTTTTCTTTTATAAATTTTTTTGTCAGTGAGTATTTTAGTACAGTATTTTATGTTCACTCATGTAAGGTTTGGTTGCTTGTTCAGGATTGTGAACTGCATTCAATTGCCACTAGATTCGGATCCATTGCCGCCCACGACAGAAACTCACCTGATGAGAAGACGGGCTTTGCTTTCGTGAGGTGCAAGGTGACAGGTACTGGTCCACTTTATGTGGGCCGAGCCATGGGTCAATACTCGAGGATTGTCTATGCATACACTTACTTTGATGACCTGGTTGCTCATGGTGGCTGGGACGACTGGGACCATGTTAGCAACAAAAATAAGTATGTTCCCCTGATTCCCCTCCTATTTTAAAATGCAGACTCAATTTGATCAAATCATTTGTGGAACTCG
Organism: Durio zibethinus; assembly: GCF_002303985.1. Next base: position 2,819,727 of record NW_019167838.1, on the reverse strand, counting down.
CATTAATAGTCAAAGTTAGACAATCATCAACAGTTTCAGAATCAACAGAAAGCTGTCTTTTTTTCTCATTTTTCTGTTAGTAGGACCCAAACAAAAGGGGCAAGTTCAGGATTTGATACTCGTTAGTCAATAATCATGAGTGGATGATCCTATTACATTCAACAGTCAAGCAAACATAAAGGCACACATAACAGTAGAAATGATTGTAGTCATATTGGCCAATGCCTTTTTCTGTTTGATCCCTTTGCAGGACTGTGTTTTTTGGGGTGTATAAATGCTGGGGTCCTGGAGCTGCTGCTGTTCGTGGAGTGTCATGGGCCAGGGAACTAGATTTCGACGCCGCCCATCCGTTTCTAGTCAAAAGTTTTGTCAATGGGAGACACTGGATTGCACCATGGGACGCTTAGCCAAAGACAACATACTCTACATTCCAATTCCTTCGGCAAAATTCAATTTTCAATAAGCAATCATCTTTTACATATCGTAATAACACAATGTTCTTTCATTCAATTGATTCTTTAAGATTTAACACATGCTTTTGCATATTGGTTCATATCTGAAAATAAAATGGTTTTATGAAGTGTTCAGTATAGTTAGCAGAAAAATTTTCAAAGAATCGCCAAGCAAATTGCACCCTGAACCTTGGTCATATAACTCATAAACCTCTTTTCCCATAATCATGCATAAGCTTAACAAGAAACTAGGTTCAAAACATTGAGCATGTAATTTCTTCAAGGATTGAATAACTTGGAAGTTAAAAGGCAAGTTACTTTATTTCCCCGAAAGGTTAAAAGAATATCCATTAAATAGAAGGAAACATAGTCTGCAACAGGATATCGCCTCACATTATACAACAGTTTTGCTGTGATTCGAGCATTTCTGGGGATCTGCAAGAGTAAAAGTGTTTGTTAGCTAAGAACACGAGGAAAATGCTCTGTATAACAAAACCAATAACAGAAAAAATTCATCCAACATTAGAAAAGGAAACTACGATCTTTAATCTATGACATTGCCACCGTGAGTAATATCTCAGTCAAGCTAATTTGGAGCAGTGAAAATCCTCAAGTATCAGCTGTCGCTTTGAGGAAGTAAAATCAAGGATTGACCACTTTTTGGTTAGGAGAGCCAACCTAAAACCTAAGGCAGCCCGTTCTACCCCAGTAACATCAGACCTGAGGTCCACAGCACCATCATCATCATCCCAATATTCAGCTGATCAGCAATTCCCAACAATTATTGAACCAAACAATTGATTCCGATTTGAGTTACAGTATGGTGATCCTTTGGAAAACACTTTCCTAGGTCATTTTTTCTTGCCAAATGGCCTTTCACCAAAATTAATTTTCATAAATAAAGGACATGCAGATTAGTAGGTTGGACGAAAACCAGAATATTGCAACTGAATGGTTGGTTTAGATTGCTGCAACAGAAAAAGCACTTACAGCTGGCCAAGATTAGATAAATCAAATTCAGGAGCAATCTCTTGCACAAGATCATTTGGTGGCTGACCACATTCTTGCATTTTTTGCATGAGGTCAACAATCCTGGTGAAGTCATTAGGATCATTTTCATAAACTCCGTTAAGCTCCTTTATCAGTTCATATTGGTGGGAGTATCGTTCATATTCTTCTTTGCTCAAACTGGTTCTATGCTCTTGTAACCACTGTGGGTATCTTTCTCCAATTTCCTTCATGGGTTCATGAAGAATCTCCTTAGACAAAAGTTGTTGCATCATAATCTCCACGATGGATTCCATGTCCTTATCAAAACAAAGAAATAATTAAGTACTTATTCCCTACCATATGCTACTAATGAAACCTAAAACCTAAATAAAGTAAAACATGACTGGGACTATGACTAACATATTAGATGATAAGATATGTTTATGAATAAAGGTATGCCGTAGATTGTTTATATGTATGTATGTATGTTTGAGACATATGCATGACCATGCAAGAAAGCATACAACAATCAGTAACTTATAATGCTACTACCTTGATGCCTCAATAGGCTATATAACTCAAACAAATTTGCAAGTTTCAGATGCAACTCAAATAGTACATGATAAGTGATAACCAATCAAAAGCTATCTATTTTGAGCATATACAACATGCCAGGCTTCCAGCCATGTCAAATTTTACTTCATCATTGGAGTGATGCATACCAAAACACAATGATTTCCTCCTTAAAACCAACCTTTTTCTTAGGGCTTTTGCAAATGCATCCTCCCTTGCAACAAAGCAACAAATGTTTATACCCCCAAAGCCCTTAAACTGAATCTCATGCAATATGTATCAACACATGCAGCACTTTGTTTCAGGTAAAGTTTCTATGCAGTCAGAGTTGGCTTCAGATGGGGTTGGGGGAGGTTTATTGCAAAGTTTTATAAATTTGAGGTACTTCACTGGTTCACTTGGAGCAGATATAGAGGACAACGACGAAAGCCATAGAATGCACAGAACAAAGCAGACAAGATTAAATAAAGCTGGCAAAAGCAATCTTACTACTGATCTTGTCATGTGAATTCTAAGTGTTCCTGAGAGACACCAAGCCACATCCTCCCCCCCCCCCCCCCCCAAAAAAAAAGAAGAAAGAAAGAAGGGAAAACGATAAACAAACTATCTTGATTATCATCTCACAACTAAAAAACAGTTGATAATTCAATGTCCAAGCCAGTAAATCTAACTAAATTAATTCCAAAACAATTAATTGGATAAAATGTTACAAGTTTGGTTCACAAATACTGCAATACAATCTCCTCCAAATATGTAATAATGTGCAAATTCCAACTTAAGGATCAACAAGCACCTGCTTCACTGGTAAAATTTAAAGCTAATGAGCCAAAACTACAACTACAGCCAAAAAACAAACTGAAGCATACAATATCTACCTGACATTCCACAATATAAAAACTACCAGAACAAACAAGTATAAGAGAGATAAACAAAGCCTTAAAAGGAACAAGAAAACATTTAAGAAATATACCTGAGACCCAGCAAGCTCCTCAAACTGCTTGACCCAATCCTCAATCATGGCATCCTTACCAAAATCATCTCCTACAGGTTTCGACATTGATTCCAATCCTTTTACAGTCTCTCTGGTCTGTTCTCTCAGTTTATCAAGAGCCTCTGTGACATGGGACTCCTTTGAAACCTTTTGCTTTCCCTTTTTCTTGCTCTTCAAGTCAGGTAATCCCATTCCTAACCCTTGAACCCCACTTGGTAAAGAACCAGATTCTTGCTTTTTTCCTTCACCATCTCCTTCTCCTCCCCTGGTAAGCAAATACAAAGCTAAATACTCGGAAGAAATTGTAAGAAAAACTCAACCTAGGCAAAGCACCAGAATTCCTATCCAAGCTATCTAATCGAATATCTAGCTTTTGACAAAAAAAAAAAAAAGGTCAGAAAAAGGAAGGAATTTTTAGCTACATATAAAGAGAAATTTTTTTAAAAAAAGATGAAATTTGTCCATGTATACATATAAAAGTACATGTAGACAGAAAGAGGGTACCTTTGAGGAGGAAGGGTAAGGTTGAGATTCTGGAAATCATCCAAAGCACCTGAAAAAAGGTTCAAATTTCAGAGTTTTTTTTTTGTCCAATAAATTTCAGAGGTTTAAGAAACAGAAGATTAAGAAAAAAATAAGGCAAAGATTTTAGACAGAGAAACATACTATCAAGAAGTTGGTCTAAATCATCAGAGTGGTCTGCCATTTTTTCTATCAGAAACTTCTAATCCTCTGCTTTTCTATATATAGTTAACGTTAAAGTAACGATTTTTGGTTTTGTTTTGTTTTGAGAGAATCTGGATTGAGGCGAATAAGAATGGAAGAGCAATCAGGCGGTGCAAAGTGCAACCGACATGGGTTTTGGGTAGGATCAAGAACCAACGGTTCAGATTGCTGGAAACCGTTGACCTGACATTCTGGAGTTTGTCTTTCTTAAGTTTTGTACTATGAAAATGATAAAAAGACAAACACTAGTAAATTCTAAAGTCTATCTCAAAATATCTACTTCCATTCTTTATTTCCGAACTTGGAAGGATGATAATAAATAATGATATCTTCAAAATTATTTGTTTTCTCAAAAATTATATAATTTTTTTTAGAAAATGACATTAATTTAAAATTGATTATTTAAATTAATATAAAATTCTATATAAATTATACACACATATTCAAATTGTTTTACGTGAGGAGCTTATTTAATAGAAAACAAATAGGTCGAAAGAGCTCAGATTTTTTAAGTAAAATTTTAATTTTAAATTTTATAAATAAAAAAATAAATTTAAAAAATTTATTTTTTTTAGATCTAATTTAATTTAATTTTAAACTAATCAAAATTTAAAATAATTATCAAACATTAAAAAATCTCAAACTAAAAAATATATTACTCATCGATACATAAAATAAGTGAAATCATGTTTTGCATTAAATAAGCTTTTCAAGTAAAAAATTTTGGATGTGTATGAATAATTTATGAGATTTTACGTTAACTCAAATCAATTAATTTTAAGTTAATGATTTGTTTTATTTTTAAAAGAAATATACTCGTTTCTTTTCAAAATATTTGAAAAATATTAATTTTTATGGAGTTAAATTTTTTTATTTTAATATATTTAATATTAAAATTAATTATTTAATAAAATTAAAATTTTATGTTTTTTAATGTTAAAAATTAAAAAAATTATGAAAAATAATTTAAAAACATAAAAAATAAAAATTTTAAATATAAAAAAATATAATTATGAGATACCAAAAAAAAATAGCGAAAAGAAATAGGACAAAAGAAATATATAAGTTTTTGAAAGCTCAAATTTATATTTTTAACTTTTTGGCCAATATTATATTTTTTAATTTAATAATATGTACTTATTACATTACGGGTTTTAATTGAGAAAAATAAATAAATAAACGGTCAAGATGAAGATTACGTTAAAGCCACAGCAGCAATTAAACAGCACATTCCAAGCCAAAGAAGGGGTAGCAAAAATGGCGGCCGGGGCTGCTGCTGCTGCTGCAGCGGCTTTAGCACCGGCCGCTCCTCTCCGGTTCAAGCCCTACTCTACTGTCTGTATACTTTCCTTCTATTCCAAAAACCTAACATCTCGTAGCCTTTTCCCGCCAATTCCTCGCCGGCCGTTCCCATTCCACTCATCCATTCCTCGGAAACGATGCTTCCTCTCCGTTATTTCCGCAGGCTACAGTCCGGAGAAAGGACAAAAACGGAATTCCAAGAAAAGAAAGTCGGCGAAACGAGGAATACAGTGGGCGAGTTTAGGAAGAAGCTCAAAATCGCCCACATCAAAGGAGGACCCGATGAAGGTTTGGATCGGGTCGGCCAAACTATGGTGGTTATGGGTTGGGTACGGACTCTTCGGGTTCAAAGCAGCGTTACATTCCTTGAGGTAACAATTAAATTTTTTTTTTCGTTTCCTTTTGTTTTCAATTAATTAAAATTGATGATTTTATATTTTATAGGTAAATGATGGTTCATGCCTTTCAAACATGCAATGCGTGATGAATTCGGACGCTGAAGGCTACGATCAAGTACTGCCAAATCGAATAATTATGCTTATCCTTTCTTATCCATGAAATTGAATTAAAAAGTTCTTTCTTTTTTAATTTGTTTCAGTTTCTTAGCACTTTTTTATAAGTATCCAATCCCATTCGATTTGCTGTGCAAAGTTAAAATCTCAAATTTTTATTTGGGATATGTCTTTGTTGATATAGTAGCCAATTATTTACGTGTTCAAGCTTGTAGGTGGAATCTGGCTTGATTTCTACTGGTGCATCTATACGGGTGCAAGGGACTTTGGTGGCTAGCCAAGGATCAAAGCAGAAAGTGGAATTGAAGGTTGAAAAAGTTGTTGTGGTATGTTAAACTCCCCCTTTTGTGTTGTTGAAAGTTTATTATTGTGATATGTAGGAGTTTATCCATCCATTTTTCCTTGAGAATTGACTCAAGCGTTCTGCATCTGCAAGCTGTTGAAGTTGCTGTAAGGAATCAGAAAATTTTTTAGTTTTTTTGGACTTAAATTTAGGAGAGAAAAAACAGTTGTTAAGTTAATAAATTTCACCCATCATGCTGCATTATACATTGTATTTCGTGATTCCTCTCCTTTGAGAAATGACAATGAGTGTGTGTATTACATTAATGTTACTGCATGTTCCTCTCTTGGGTCATTATTTGAAACTTCTCTACCAAATTAAACATGAAATTTAAACTTCTAGTAGCATCTTTGTACTAATTGCATGCATTTTTTTTGGCAGGTTGGAAAAAGTGATCCTTCCTATCCCATTCAAAGAAAAGGGTCTGCCGAGAATTTTTGAGAACTAAAGCTCATCTTCGTCCTAGAACAAACACGTTTGGTGCGGTAGGGTTCTGCTGCTTGTCACAATCATCTCTAGTTACTGTTATATTAATTTATTTATACTGTTGCCATAATATGTGGTAGGCATTTGGTGTGAAATGGTTTGTTTACTGTGTTTCTGGTTTTCTTTTTCTTTTTTTTTTTGGTTAAATGATTGCCTTTCAAATGAGGCTATGGTAATTTTAGTTGCTTGTTTGTTTATCTATTTTGAGTGTTCTCTTTTAATTTTACAACTTCCTTATAGGTTGCACGAGTGAGGAATGCTTTGTCTTATGCAACGCATAAGTTTTTCCAAGAAAACGGTTTTGTGTGGATCTCAAGTCCTATCATTACAGCATCAGATTGTGAAGGAGCTGGTGAACAGTTCTGCGTTACTACTTTGGTATGAACCGTAGCTATAAAGACTTTAGTTTCTTTTTTCCTAATAGCGATTTTGTTTTTCTTTTTAGGTTATAGTAGTTTAAATGTAGTCCATGATTCCGTATTACTTTAAACAACTTTGCATGTGTAGAGTTAAGCTCTTATTGTCTATGTATATATTTGGAACATCTAGGCTTGAAGGGAATATGTTCTTATTATATTTTCGGTTATTTTCTGGCTTTCTTATTGTATTGTTGATTCCTATCTCCTTGGAATGGTTTAGACTATACAGGTTCGTTGAGTTAAATATGTAATCTCACAGTGCATGTTAAGGTTTCAGTAAGAACTCATTATCAATTATGGTACAATCATGTTATGGCTTTTCATATATCATTATGATTCATAAAGTTTTTCTTAATTGATAGATTCCAAGCTCCAAAGAAGCCGCTGATTCTCCTCTGAGTGCCATTCCAAATACAAAGGATGGATTAATTGATTGGTCACAGGTGACATAGATTTACTTCACTTTGTTTCCAATACTACTAACTATATCTAATCCCTATTCAAAATTTTTAACCTTTAATAATTGAAAATGCTTACTTTTGCATTTCAAGGCTCTTCAAATGCAGAGAGACAGCCAACTGTATGTGGTTTTATAACTTACTTGGCTCCATCTGTCATCTATGCAATTACTGAATTGGTTCATAAGACATTTCTCTGGAAATGTACTAGTAAACTTTTCTTGTGCTGCGATTTTGTCATTGTCTATCTGTCTTTATGTCTGAAATTACATTGGATGCTGTTTGCAACTCTAAAAAATCACTAGTGTTTTGAATGCCACTAATGTAATTCTATTGTCCTGTTTTCATGTGTCAGGATTTTTTTGGCAAACCAGCGTTCTTGACAGTTTCAGGCCAACTTAATGCTGAAACATATGCTACCGCTCTTTCGGATGTATACTTCTTCTGCTTGTTCTCATATTAATTCAAAATGGGGAGGTAACCAATTGAGAAATAACACAGTACTAATACTTTGTCAGGTGTATACATTTGGACCCACATTTCGAGCTGAAAACTCGAACACATCTAGGCACTTGGCTGAATTTTGGGTAAGCATTCTTAGTTTAGACTTGTAAATTTGTAACTTTCTATTCAACTTCACATCCTTGTCCTTTTCTTGTGCATTTGACCCTTGCCTTACTAAACATCGTCTCAGAGAACTTATTTTTCTCTTTATTTAGATGATTGAACCAGAACTTGCTTTTGCTGATCTGAATGATGACATGGCTTGTGCAACTGCATATCTCCAGTATGTAGTATGTTACTTTTCACATTTATTTTTGAATTCGTCTCTCTGTTTTCTATACAGTCAGAAGCTCATAGGCACACATTGAAATTCTTTTGTGGTACCTTTCGGAGTGAATTTGCTGTAACATATACTGTTTTCCATGAAAGGTGAGACACGTGCTTGATAATTGCAAGGAAGACATGGAATTTTTCAACACTTGGATCGAGAAAGGGATCATTAATCAACTGAATGTATGAGCTCTATGTGTATCTTAACCTTAACTTTTCTTCTGAACTAAGCTGGGTGGGGTTATTACACATTACATGATCTTCTAGATTTTGACTACCCCTTCTATTGAGTTTAACACCATTACTGGTAATGTTATTGTACTGATATGTGGGTTACTTATATTTGATTAACAGGATGTGGCTGAGAAAGACTTTGTGCAGTTGACTTATACTGATGCCTTTGAACTTCTTATAAAAGCAAATAAGAAATTTGAATTTCCGGTATTGCATGTTTATTTTTTGTTCAAACCTTAATAAATATATTTTCTTGTATTACTCTTTTTTTTTTGTTAATTCATTGCTGGTTAGAGGTCAATCCCATAGTTATGATTTGAGGCTTCATTTGTTGTTGTTGTTGTTGCTGGTTAGAGGCCAAGATAACCATTTTCTGGTCATGAATATAACCATGCTTACATTTGTAAGTGTTAGCCATGCCTTTCATACATAATATTGTCATGAGCTTGTATGAATAGTTATGTCTATTGAATATTTCTGACCCTTGGTTTCTTTTGCAGGTGAAATGGGGATGTGATTTGCAAAGTGAGCATGAACGTTACATAACTGAAGAGGCATTTAATGGGTGCCCTGTTATAATCAGGGACTATCCAAAGGCATGCAATTTGTCTCTCATCACTCTTCTCTATGTTGGGATTTTTTTTGTTACCGCTGTGTTTAATGCCTGAAGTTCTTTAATGTAAATTCTCACGAGATCAAGGCATTCTATATGCGGCAAAATGATGATGGGAAGACTGTAGCAGCGATGGATATGTTGGTACCTCGGGTAATTATTATGTTTCTTCATTTATGGTTGCCAACAAATTTGTTATGAATCATAAGTCCATATTACTATATTTTTGTCACTGTATATTCCAATGGATAAGTTTAGATGCTGTATGTGATGCTCCTTTTTTTTTATACAAACTTATGTGATGCTCTTCTATAAGAATGTTATTGTTATATTCTTTTCCTTAGTTGGCGAGTTCATTGCAGTTACTTTTCTCGTTTACATTTTGTTAGGTTGGTGAGCTCATTGGTGGAAGCCAAAGGGAAGAAAGGCTTGATTATCTGGAAAATCGTTTAGACGAGCTGAAGCTTGATAAGGATAGCTTCTGGTGGTATCTTGATCTGCAGCGTTATGGTTCAGGTTAGAGATCCTTCTCATAAACTGTTACAATAGCTGCTGTGCCCCCGAGAATAGTTCAATTTCCACAATTTACTATCCTTTTCTCTATGTAATTTCTATCTTCTTAGTCTTGTAAGTTTTTTTTTTTTTATGTGCATGAAATTAATACAGGTCACTTATCTTTGGGGTACTAAAAAGTGGTTTTGGATCACCTAGTCAACGTGCCCTTAACGGTATGGGTTAAAGGCCTTTATAAGTGGTAGGGGCAGGTCAAGAATGTCATTTTTTGGTCATGTTTAGGACAGAATACATATAGGGTTTCAACCACTCTGCATCCACATAATCTCAACACTATATTAACAGGAATTTTCGAAGTCTAAGGTGCTTAATTTTTCTTAAATGTTACCTGTTGGTTTCGTTTTCTTTTGTTGAAACAACATTTGCTTAGAATGTGTGCTAACACAGGCCATTCAATTATAGAGAAGGGGAAGGTTCCCCTAAATACTATCAAACAAGATCCAGACATGCAGGATGGTGTACGAATGTACTGTATTATATGCACACTAAGGATTACATTAACTGATGATATAGATTCAACTCTATCATTATTTTCTTGAATGGTCAAGCCCAGCAGTAACTTCACCATTCCAAAGAAAAAAAAAATTGGTAACTAGTTTTAGAATGCACCCTCCACAAAGTGCTTGAGGGCCCAGCCTGGTAATTTCTTCATGGCATTACCCAACTTGAATTTCTTTCACTCTGTCTAGATTCAGTTGCATAGCAAGGCAATATCAACTCCAACCTCTTAGACTTATATTATGGAGGGGTGGTGAACTGATTTGTATGTTGTAGAGGTGAAGTGCGAATGGAGTCGTGGAAGAAAAATTATTCTCAGGGTTTTTGTGTAATGACTATTAAATTCCATTTACCATCATAAAATCCTCTTTTAGGATATGGCATCATAACCTATTGATTTATCCTTTGCCAGTTTCTCATGCGGGCTTTGGACTTGGCTTTGAAAGACTAGTGCAGTTTGCCACTGGAATTGAGAATATAAGAGATGCAATACCTTTCCCAAGGACTCCTGGTTCAGCTGAATTTTAATGTTGCAGCTAATTTAGAATTTTCTCTTTTTTTTTTTTTTTTCTCTTTCAGCAGTTTTGAGGTTCTTTCTTTTCCTTCCTCGATACAGTTTTTATACTAAAGTCTGGAGCTCCCATCTCCGTTTGACATATATTTTTGTAAATAAAAAAAAAGGTTATATTGAAGTTTATTATATTTAAAAACTGAAATTAATTTTGTTGTAAAATAAATTGACAATAAAATTAATATATAAGTGCATTCTCATGTTTAAAACTATTATTTTATCTTGGATTATATGGAGTTATAAATGTATTGCACCATATTTTTAGTTTAGATCCAGACACGACATAAATGTGAAACTTGCAATTCGAGTTAGGTATCTTATTTGGCCAACCGCTTCCCACATTCCTCGTAATGTATCTTCTTTAGTTAGCAGAAACTCTTCGGGAAAGTGGGAACAAAAGTACTAGTAATACTCTACTTCCACAAGTTTTCTTAAATCACAAAAGCAATTGAAGGTAAAAATTCAAATTTTAGTTTCATCTGGAAAATCCAACAACTCGTTCATATATAGGCATTGCTAGCAATACAAAAGAGCAAACATCTTATTTTTGCAAATCAGTACACTATCTTTTTCCCCTCGAGGATCCCTTTGCATCTTTCTTCTAATCTTTCACCTCAAGACAATATTTCTGTTCTTCAACAAATGAACAAATGACTGTACAACGGTGCCTGCTCAGGCTTTTTTTTTTTTTTTTTTTTTTATAGTTTGTTTTTTAAAAAGCTTCTTGAACCCTGTGACATACAGATGAAATCTGATAATACAACTAAATAAGCAACTGAATTTCAAAATACAACTAAAGAAAGGGTAAAGAGGCCAAGAAGTTAAGCGGAAAAGAAGATAATTTTTGTTTCCAAACCAGTTATGGTGCATGCTGCCATTTTGACGTATACTTGAAAGATGCAGGAACTGGAATATCATGAGTATGGAATTTGATTGCTGGTACAAAACTTTGATATTTACATCTTGACTAACTCTTGGCTCAAAGTTCCACCTCATGTAGCTCATCCCCAAAACTACCATTCATTGGAGCAGGCATAAACGAAGATGGGAATGCCTCCCCAAAAGGTCTGATTTCAGCCTTATTAGGGGGACTTAATGCATTACCAAAGTTGCTTCCACTCCATGAGGCTGTTCGTCGTGAGTGAGGTGAAAAACCATTGGCATTTGTCATAATGCCTTTCTGAGAAATATTATCCATGCTAGAGAACCTTTGCATAGTCATTGATGATGAAGGCGTGGGAGATTGATAAGACTCATTGGCATTGGATGTTGTAGGATTGTTACTAGTTGTATCTTCTTCTAGTGCATTTTCTGCTATTACCTCCATTGTTTGTTCACTCGTTGATGCAGGTGTGGGAATAAAGAACTTTGCATTTGCAGCCACTGCAGGTTTAACAGAGGGAACAGCAGGTGATTGAAATAAGTTGGCTTGGCCACCACCACCTTGGTTGAAAGTGTCCACATACCTGTCAAGAGTTCATAATACCATAAAAAAGGGAAAACAAACGAAAAATATAAATATTATTCTCTTGGTTTCAGAAGTAACACAACAAAGACAAATAAAACATTCAAACCAAAAAATTTTTGCTAATTTCACCAATGACAGTGATCTGGGCATTTTTATATGCTTATGAATTCTCAGATGCTTTCATGGTCATTTAAATCATTATTTCTTAGCTAGTTGTTACCCTTTTCCTGGTAGGAAGCTAGTTATTACCTAAGTCTAAATATTTTCTACCTTATCTCACTTTCAACATTCTTTCCTTCTTATCCTTTTTCCACCAAGTTTGCTCCATAGCATCATTTAAATGCAACAGTGGGAATTGCAAAAAAAGTAAAACTTCAGAAGTACCTTGCTCGAACACCCATTCGTCCACGAGCAGAGAATTGATTGGAGCTGGAAGGAATAGGCGGGATCCCAGAAGCATGTTCTATTGGGGTTGGATTTCCGAATGTTGGGCTCCCATTAGGGGGAGACCCCTCCCTCTTCAATGCAGAGTTCAAGTTGTAGTCAGACATTCCATTCTGGAATGCTGCAGTGGTTGGAGGTGGTGGCAAGGCCGCTTCTTCAGCTGGAGGTTCAGCACCTTCCTCCACCCATCTCCTAAGTTTTTCATCATAGTAGAATTTGTTCTTTTCACCCAGCTTAGCCTTCAGATAACAATGGAAATTAAATTAAATCAAACAATTTGTGTATCAAGAGTGATTATCCATGCTTCTTCAACAGAAAACTAGGAAAAACTAGAGCAACATGAAAATAATAACATTAAGAAAAAGGAACTACCTGTTTATCTGGGCGAGGCCTTAAGACTAACCCCACAGTCTTCTGTAAAAGCTGTGAGCCAAAACCAAAACGAGCAAAGCGAGATGCCCCAACTGAGCCCGATGATTTGCCTTGAGCAGTGGATGCTCCTGCTTCCTTTGATGAATCAACCTGACCCCATCAAATATCAGGAAGACCTCATTAACTTCATTCAAGGTAAGATACACAAGCAGTTAGCAGCAAATATAGGTTCTTCAAGTGGAGATAATTGTGAACCTGTCTTGGAGTTCTGCCGAAGTCTGGCTCTGAAACACTTCTATTATGCATCGTCACTTTGCCATCAGCCCCCCTGCTTGCCCAATCACTTATAGGCTCCATTGAAGCAGAGGACATCAACGATGACATGGCCATTGTTGACTGGCTAGCTGATACTCTTGGCCCAGTTTGTTGGTGGAAAGGATCATTACCTTGAGAATTTCCATTTGATGCTGAAGGACCAGGTGGTGGTAGACCTCCCACAACACGATGAGCCGTGCTGTCAAAAAAGTTTAGCAATTTACCAACTAATTTTGCTGGAGCCAAATTTGCAGCATATCCCCCCTGCAAGATGAAAACAAGCACGATATGATCAGAGAAAAATATTGATTGGAAGCTAAATTGAGAAGCTAAATAGTTACCTGTTGATGGATTCTTATCCTGTCCTCAAGAGAAAAAACTAATTGTTTCCAAGTTTCTACCTCAGGCGCTCGACCAGTTTTCAGAGATTTTAATACGGCTTGACAGTACCTGAACTACCATTGTCAAGTTAACAAAATTGAAGGTAAAACACGTTCAGAAATCAAATGCAAACAACTTAAATATGCTTACTTCAACGAATCTGAAACCTTTCCGACTTCAGCCAGCATGTGTGCATATATAAGCTTGTATGGCTGAAATGGTAGCAGGATAAACTGAGAGTTTCCCAATACCTTCGAATATTCATATAACTCAGTCCTCTGAGAAAAAAAAAAAAAAAAGAAAAGGTTAAAGGCATAATTGACAGGCAATATCTTAAAAATTACACATTCAGGACAAAATAAGAATCTTGACCATCCATGGACAGCCGAGATTAGGGTATTATATACAACCAGTTAAACAACAGACACATTTACCATTGAAACAACAAATTTCATGAGGGTAATACATATGTATGTATGCGTCCATGTGTGTGTGTGTGTACTTATAGAAAGAGAGATGCTGAGAATGAATTTTCATTTACCAACCGAGAAAAAGCAACCCTCAACTACATAATGTAAATTAAAACAGTAAAGAAGTGCTTAAACGCGGGTAAACATGATAAATAGTTTTCCAGACTTCTATAAATTAGACAATGACACAATTATTAAGGGTCAAATAAATTTGTAGAGCACCTGGATAGCCTCTGGACTAGCATAGGTTCGGGGAAACTTCCAGTGATCTGCTCCAATAAGACAAAGTCTAGCACTATCCGAATATGACTCAAAGTTTGCTTCCGCAACTAAATAACAGATGTGCGCTGCAGTTATCTGAATTAAAACTCTCAAGTAAGAGCCTAGTTATAAACATCAAGATTAAGCAAATAAGCTAGAGCGTACTATCAAAATGGAAAAAAAATGAAGCTAGAGGAAACAACAATGTACCTCACTTCTTTCTTTCCAAAGACAATCTCCAAGATGAATAATTACAAGCTCATCATCTTTGGTTCTGTTTGCAGTTATTACAGCCAAATTCTCTTCCCAATCATCAAGCATGCGATTAGCCCCTAACTGCCCACAAAAAAAGACAAGCAAGGGAATTCAGTTTCCTATGGCAAAAGTATTCCTATTAAAATTATTCAAACATATGGACATCAAATGAGAAGAAACAAAATGACATATAATAGGGGCAGTAGCTAAATGAAGCATGAGTTCTCCACAACTAAGGTATTCTTCTTGTCAAAAATATTGCATGATCATTCCCAAAAAAAAAAACATACATGTAACAGAAGCATCAAAAGTGTATGAAATACAATCCCTTTAACCTATGTAATTTTTCTCATTGGTAACCACTTCACCATGCTGGCATTTTTTTTCTTAAATCTCTTACTAAAGAATCCTCAAATACACCAGAAAAATGATCAGTCCATATTAGTTGTGTTAATAAAGTAACCCTTTTCGATAGGCTCTTTTCCTTCCTGATAAATAACCATTAGAATTGAATTTCATGCACCAATGTCTCACCTGTGCATGCTGTTGAGACATACCCATGCTATTAACTTTGGTGCCCGTGGAAAAAACTTCTGCTGGTTGCCCTGCAATTAGCAGGCATAATGTCCGTAAAGGAGAACCTGCTACCAGCTGATGAAGTGCCATTTGCTTCACAGTATCAACATAGAACTGCAATGAAGACAAAAAGGTTAAGAGAGAGATCACAGCTTCAGCTAAAATCTTCCTTGAACATGAAAATCAGAATAAGTCTGCAACAGACAATTCCATGAAACAGAAAACAAACCTGATCACCAAGTTGTGATGCAAGAACAAGTGCAGGTCCCCACAACTGACCTTCTTGCGCATGCTGTAGAGCCTCTTTCTTTCTACCAGACACCAGAAGATTCTGCACCTCAAAAACGGTTGCCTAAAACATACATTAAAATTAATTTAGAAAATAAGATAAACAGCATGTATTAGTGACAATTGTAAAGTATAATTGATGGCTAACCCGAATTTGTCCTTCAGAAGGCAATTGCTGCAAGCACTGGCTAAGAGCACCATAGGGTGCGTCCTTCCTCTTTGCAGATGCAAAGAGTTTAGCAACTGCTGATTCTGGATTATCAGTCTCCTATCAATATGTACATGCCAATAAGAATGAAATACAATATAACAAGCCAAAAAAACCAAAGAAGAATAACAACATTCTCATTTTGCTCTGTTAAATCTCAATAAACCTCAGAAGATCAGTTATTTCTTCAATTGTGTGCTAGAAAGCCTAAGAAAATCAAACTGAAAAAATTCCAAGACAAGCATCTTCACAAGATACAATTAGAGTTTAAAAAATGAAAAATTTAAGGAAAGTGAAAACTCATTGCTACAAAAAAAAAAAGTTAAAATGATAATAAAAGTATTTACCTTCAACAGAGTGTCAGCACCAAAAGGAGACCGAAGTTTTCCATAATGCTGGCAAGCTATTTTAAGCAATGAGAGAAGCAGCCTCAAAACTTCACCTTTTCTGTAGTCCATGTCAGGTGATTCATAGCTGGCAATTCTGTCATCAATCCACTTGTTCAACTCTTTACTACCTACATTTCCACCAACCAATGGACCAGGGAAGGATTGCTGGCAGAGAGTATGAAAATAATCACAAGCTGCTAGTGCAGCACCAGAAACGTTTGTATTTCCATTGACAACTTCCAATAAATTGAGAACAGAGATAGAGGTGCCTACAGAATCCTTCAAACAAACACAATCATAAAACATTAGCATTTAGAAAAACAAACATTAGAGCAAAAGCATTTCATTTTTAGTACTTAAACTAAATAAAGGCTTCCCTTTCTCTCAACCTTCAATCAAGAAAGATTTTCTTTGCTGGAAGTTAAAACAACAGACATAACCACAGAGAATCTATTTCTTACTTTCAATAGCTTCTGCCAAACAAAGTAGATCTTTTTATAAATGAACAAATATATAAAGTCGAACCTGGGTACCATATGACGAGTTTTGCAGAGGACTACTATCTTTCATTACTATGAGTTTTCCACCAAATCCAAAAGTAACAAGTGCATGTGGAGGACGCCCAGCAGATGATCTCCCAGTGTTGGAAGCATAAGGAAACTGCTGGCTACTCTGAAGCGGCTGCTGGGAAACATTTAGAGAATTCTGGCCTCCATAGAAATCATTTGAGAAATGCATCTGTTCATTTTGCTTCAAATTTGTCTGATTAAACTGGTGGTTGAAGTTTTCACCAGGAACAAAGCTTCTTAACCCAGTAACACCATTGGCCTCAGTATGAACCTGATTAGCATTATTGAGTGACTGGACTTCGTGCAGAGAATTATAGGATGAGTTGAAGTGACTTGCATGGTTGTTTACAGGCATATTAGAACCAAAAGATGTATCAAATTGCTGGTTTCCAGCAAAGCTTGAAACTTCATCACTTTTGGCAACAGTCCCAGGTTGCCACATATTCAAACCTGAACTGTTATAATTACCATAGGAGTCTCCCCAATTACCATGTTCACCAGGGCTTCCAAGGCCTTGTGACCCATAATTATCAACTCGTCCATATTCACTATACACACTTGAACTTTTACTTTGAGAATGTCCAACGCTAGAAGCAAATCCATTCTGATTTTGCTGATCATGACCTGGAACCGTTGACTGAACAGAGGCATTGTAGCTCTCCAACGACCTCCATTCTTGAGCAATTGTGTCATAATACCAACCAGGGTATTGAGGGTCAAAAACCATATGTTCTGGATACCCATCATTCACCTGTGAAACCTGATTCCAATTTGCCACACCCTCCGTGGCACCACTCTTCTCAGTTGTCATAGTACCTGCAACAGACTGAACTGACTGCTGCAAATAAGAAACCCCCGCTTTCACATTGGTGGTTCCACTGCCATCAACACCTGAACTCTCATAACTCCCTTGAAGGTTCCCCTCGTAACCATTCAGCTGATACCACTGACCTGTATTTGCATCATACTTCCATCCCGGATACATATTCTCCCAGTACCGAATGCTATTCAGATCTTGCACATTTCCATTATCAGCAGTAGAAGCTCCATAAACTTGGCCACCATCATGATTCTGCCCGTAACTATTAACCAAATTCTGATCTAATACACTTGTTTTCGCATTTTCATCCACATGGAAATCCCCTGTGGAATTCTCCCCTAAATCATTGAAAAAATCGGAGTATGAACCGGACCCATGCACCCCATTCTCGCTAGAATCCGCATAAAACGAATTCCACCCTACTTCCTTAACCCCAGAATTCATAGATCCACTATTCTCACTTAAATTCGGATAGAATCCAACTTCTGATCCCGCACCTTCTTCCCCATGATTATTCGTTTGCATCACACTACTATCAAACCTTGGTGAATCATTACCATCATCATCTGCGTGTGCATTGGCCGGTGCTGCACCAGCATCCACAGCATCTTTTTCCTTTTCATCATAATTGTCAGCCTTGCCGGAACCTTCTCCGATAGTTAAATTCGCGAAGGCGCTGGCGTCGTCGAATTCGTTACCCTCCCTGGATTTACGGGCGGTAGGGCCCATGTTGTCATCATCATCATCAACTAACTTGTCGAAAAAATCTTCATCCGTCTGATCCTCCACCTGGACTGGAGGATTCGAAGCCATCGACCAAATGAGAAAAAAAAAAAACCTAACGATCTAATAACTAAAAGAAAATGCTTTACTGTAATTTACTCCGGAAAATTTCACGAAAAATAAATTAATTAAGAAATATCTTCTGAATTCGAGCTGAAACGGTTAAGCAGACATCGAGATCCAACAGATAAACGCCCGAATCAGATGAAATACAGGAACCAAACGAGCAAGATCTAGGGTTTTTGAGATCTCTGGAATCCTAAGACCAAAAATTCCGGTAAAAAAATTGTTAAAAAAATTCACAAATCGAGGCAAAACATAAACTGTTAAATTAAAAAGAATAAGAGAAACCTAATGACAATAGAAACAGAAAACACTTACAGAATCAGATGGAAATTTGCAGAGATAAAATTAGAAGTGAGAAAGAGAAGCGAAGAGAGAGGGTTCGATTTCGCACCAGCCACCCAACAAGAGAGAGAGAAAGGAGAAAGAGCGAGAGATTTGTTTTTGTTATATTTTTTTTGTTTAATTTATTATTATTTCTATTTTCCTGATTTTTGTGTTTTTCTTTTTTAATTTTACCGCCAGATATAAGAAAGATAGTCATTATTTTTACCGCTTCCACTCGAATTTGTTAATTAATTTTTTTGACCAATCAGTTTGTTAATTAATTACTGCTAATAATTACCGTCTATACAGTAAAAAAATTATGATCGAATCTACTTTTTGTGTTGTCCTTTTTCCTTATCTTCTCCGAAAGAAAACATGCGTGAATTTATTTATTATAAATTGTAAATTAAAAACAAAATTGATATGTAATTGTAATGAAGTGCAATTTTTTTTACCAACGAGTTATCATTGAAAAAGTATATTTATATTATATAAAATATTAAAATTTATATAATTATATTATATTTTATATAAAAAATATATATTATAATTTATATCAATATCAAAATATAAAATATTTTTTTATTAAATCTTTAAATAATTATTATTAAAATTTTAAATTATATCATTTTTATATTTTATTTTAATATTATATTTATAATATATTATTATATTATATTTTAAATTATCAAATTTAAAAAACAATAACACTGTTATTGAATTGGCATAAAAATAAAAGGACACAAATTTTTTAAACATTTTCCCTCCAAAGTAAAATATTAATAATTAATGGTAATTGATGTTACGATCAAAGTGATTTTTTCTTTACCTTAAAAATGAAAGTTAAAAATTTTTTTTGATAATTTTCAAAAGTAAAAACTGCACTTTCAACGCCACTATAATTTAGTTCATTCTCCTTGGACACTGGTAAAAAATAAGTAAATAAATAAAATGGTTCTTGTATTTTTGCAATAATTAATCATTCGATTTGGATCTAAATTTTTTTTTTTAATCTGAACTGTCTTGGCTTGTCTTATATTGTTTTTGTTTTTTATAGCATGCAAATTTGATTTTTGTGCATAAGATTTGAATATCAGTCCAAGCTCATAATTTTCAAGCCCAGTGAGCAAAAGCAATGACCCAAGCCAAAGTCCATTTTCATATTTGTCAACGCGGCAAGCCAAGGTTTACCATTTGTTCTTTGATGTGAGAATGAATAACTGCCAATTTGGCTTACTTTTTCTTGTTTGAGCGGCAGAGCTTTGGCAGTGTAATTACACTAATAAATTCATATTTTTTGATAAATCCATGCATATATATATAACTCTGAAATTGAACGAAAAGACTAAAAGATTTGCAAATAACACAATGTAGACATCTTGCTTAAGTAATTATCACTTTAATTTAAGTTTCCGGCATCGGTGCCTTTCATTTTTGCCGGAAATTGTCCGTTTGTCAGCAGCTAAAATGTGGACCAAATCCACTTAAACGATCATCCAAATCAATCTGCTTCACCCAGTTCAAAAAATATCACTTGTCTTTCTAATGGGTTTTTTTTTTTAAAAACTTTTTTATTTGTAAATTCCAATTATTCTATCGTCTTAGTTGGTAATTGGGATTGGTGAGAGCTATAAGCATCTCATTCCTGATTCCCATGCATGCGCCTGACCAAAACAGCGGATTACGCCATCCGTTTGCCAAAAAAAATTGAGGGCCTCGAACATTTTTTTATGCATTTGGGGCTCAACTCTCAAGCCAGCATTAAGGTCTAGATTGGAAAGTTGGGCCTTCGTGCATCACTTTTTTTTTTTAGTTTGGGCTAGCTTCGCTTTGTACTTCCAACATATGGGAAGGTGGGGTCGGAGGAACAAAGTTATCAGTAATAATAAATAATACAAATAGGGTCAATGAAAATCGACAAAAATGTTAAGGAGCGGATGCTAATGCATCCATGTTCGAATCTTTTTACGGTCTCTTGTCTCTTGTTGATAAATGATTTATAAATTCAAAAAAATTCATAAATAAAAATTCAATAAATTTGTAAATTCTAATTAAATTAGTGATTTATTTTGATTTTACAGACGAGACAACTTTCTCTTAAAAAAGAAAAAAGAATTCATAACTTTTTCTCTTGCCTTTGAAGTGATTCAAGGTGACATTAGGACTTTCAACATCATGTCACTTTTCTATCATTATGAATTTGCTCTGAAGGAGCTATCATGTAGCCATTGTTATTGCAGTATTTATACATGGATAAATTAAATTGTTATACAATTGTTAGAGCATCTTGATTCTTGACTCGATTATATATCAAACTTTTTTCATGCAATGAAGTTGGATTGTTGATTTTTTTTTTTCCCTCTAGCATAGAATGAGAACCTGGGAGTGGGTTCTAGGCTGTGAAGAGTCCATAATCATGAAATTATGTTGTCAGAAACCTATCATTTGAAATTCAGCTGTCAGAATATAAATTTCTAATCAACATGCTTTAATTTGGAAACAGTGTTCTTCACAAAACCCACAAAAGTAGAATACAATAATAATTACTGCTCACCATGCTCAACCAGAACAATTTTGTTTTCTTTAAATTATAATGAGTTCAGTAATTTTGAACCTTTTATCTATGATTTAACGACCATCAAACTTTGTGGTTCTATTTGTCTAGTTGAAGTCCTATTGTTGTCAAATTGATTACGCTGCTGGAGGACACACCTACTTTTGAAGAGGCAACCACTTCCCACACCTACAAGGCAAGTGGATTGGGAATTTAAGTACTTGTAGTGTGCAAGGATGGTCTATAAACTATCATACTAAAAAGGTTTAACTCTTAATCAATACGATAGAGCAAAAAGAGGAGACCAATTTGTGCAAAACTTCTGCACATTTATTTTGAAGCCATCAATTTGTTATTGCCATGCTTAAAAAGTGGGGGCCGGCTACAAGTACATCTTCCTTCAGCTATTATTTTAGGCTTTGGTTTTAAAGTCCAAGCGGTGGATGAGCAAATAGAAGGCTGCTATGCAAAATTTAAGACTCCCAACATCGACTAACTGGATCACAATTTTGATCAACAATAAAGTCCAGAATTGATAACTAGCTAGTACTAGATAAAGGCATGTGTGGTGGAAGGTGAATAATGGGTGCTGGCTCTTTTAGCTTCTTCAAGCCTCATATCTCACATGTGAGAGGCTCAAACCCTGCTGGCAATGACTAGGTCAACAAAGTCTCTGTTTGTAACCTAAAATGGGGCATGAAATCATGGCATTTGTGGCGTGAAACAAGGTTAAAAATGCCATTAAGTTTTGCAGAAAAAAGAAGGAAAGAAAATAGTACTGCCTGGAAAAAGACTGCTGGTAAAGTTAGCAAAGACATGTTACTTACATTACAATTTACATCACCAGTATTTGTTGAAGAACAAAGGGTGGGGAATAGGAACCATATATTTAGGGTTAAGCCACAAGCTTTGACAGATGTTTCTATGCAGATGCTCTGAATAGTCAGTACAACCAAAAATAAAAGAAACCCACCTCAGTGTGCAGTTCTTTTTTACTGTTCAAAACATACTAGGGCTAAATTTAGATTCTACATAATCTATGGTGTAATATGATTGAATTTATTATATCACTAATTAAATTTAACTATTAATTTTAATAAAATTCATTTAATATAAAATTTTCATTGATTTTTTTTATTTATAATTATAATAACTTTTATTATTATTTTCAATTTTATTTAAACTAATTTTATATTCCATCCAAATATAAATGGAAGAGATCGGAAAGAAACTGTAAACATAACCAAATTCATGTAAAGCCCACATAAGGAGGTGTTTACTCCAAACTCTGGTCAGTTTAAGACTTTTAGATTTTTTTTTAATAATTTTTAATTTACCTTTAATTCTCTTTTGACATGCTCATGGACGAGCTATCTGTTAGAATTCGAAAGATCACTCGAAAATTTAAAAGAGTTTGGACATAAATATTAAATCTGTTAAAAAAATATGGATAACTAAATGAAGTTCAAAAAATAGGATCAGAGTTGGATTTCACCATTTAATACTTGAGTCCGACTTAAAAATTTTAAAAATATTTTTATTATAATATGATAAGGTCTATTTACTTTATTTTTTATAATAGACAAGATGTATTTATTTTATTACTTATAACAGAATAAAACTTAAATTTTTTATGCAAAATATTAAAATAATAATTCAATTTAAATTATATTCAACAAAATTAAATTGAATATAAATCTAAATGACTCATAAATTTAATTAAAATTAATTAAATTAATTACAAAATAAAATACAAAAAAATGAAAAAAATTCTCAATTTTAAATATTAGTGTTTTAAACGAGTTTAGACTTTATTATTACGTATAAGAACGAATTTAAACAAAAAAAAAACCAAAAAAATCAAGTCGGGTCGGGTTTAAATTTATTTAAAATGCTAAAATACTATGTTAAGCTTAGGGTTGGCAACGGGTCAGAGCGGGGCGGGTTTTTGCTCACTCCAAACCCGACCCGACTTCATATTTGTCAAATCCGACTTTGACCAAAAAAATTTTTTTTTTCATACTCGAACCCAATCCGACCTAAAATTAATAAAATATTATTTTTTAAATAAAAAATATTATTTTTTAAAAATATAAAATATTTAAATATATAATTATATAAATATATATAAATAAAAAATTATTTTTATATAATATCAAGTTAAGTCAGGTCAGATTTATCTAAAATCCGAACTCGACCTCTTCTTAGCACTACTTGACGTGACCCGATTATAAACCCGATTTTCAAAAAAAAAAAAAAACTAACCCTATGAGCTCAGGTCAAGTTGAAACTCGTCGGAGATAAATTGAGTTATCCACTCTAATTAAGTCTTATTTAAATCTGACTCGACTTTACCCATAAGCAGCTTTAATTTTCTTATCATTTATCATTATGTCTACTCTACTGTAAAAATAATATGCACATAAACCTTTTTAAATTCATAATTTTTAATTATCAAATTTAATATCATATTAATTAATTTAAAGATCAGTTGACTTTGTCGTATGTAATCCATATTAATCTTATTTAATTAAACCATATGTAAATTAATGTAAATTAATTCCTTAAAACATTAATTGCCGCCAGTTTTCATTTCAGGTTCGGACCTTTGATGTATTCATAAGAACTAACGAAACGGTGGAACTATTTTATAACTCTACACAACAACTAACCTTTATTGCCATTTCTATCAATTTTTCTTTTTTTTTTTTAGCTTTTTTATGTAAATAAATATTTTAATAAAAAAAATAAGCAACGTAGTAGATCCCGTGGGGTCCACAGCCCTTTCTACAAGAAAAAGATATTAATACGTTGACCAAAACCGTCTGCCACTTCATCCTCAGTTCAGTTATTTGCTCCCAATTTTCGTAAAGAGTGGCACGTCTCACGCTTTGCCTATTCTCAATATCAATTTACTTATTTGCCCTCTCGTGAAGGCTTATTTACAATTATATCCCCTCTACAACTCTACGTTTGTGAAGTAACATGAATTGTTTAATTAGGTCTACTTTTTATGATTGATTTGTTGTTAAATGGGTATGATTTTTCGTCGGACATTCACTTGTGATTGTGAACACGGAATAGAAAAGTTCTCCTTGCGTTACTTTCATGAATAGGAAATTACATTCTGATAATCACATTACATAAAATGGTTCCTTCCAAGAAAAAAAAAATACATAAAATGAGCCTCATGATAATTAAGGGTCAAACTCAAACATGCAATTTGATTGAAGATGCTTTTGTTGTTTTTACTAAAGTTTTGCCTATAACATATCGCCTACAATCAATACATTATAATTAATCAATTATAATTTGTATTTACGTAAGTTCATCAAAGTTTTATGTTAAAAAATTCATATTTATAATTCATGAGCTCTCACATAATTTTTTTTTATTATGATTAAATAATTATAAATGAAATGCGTTTAATTTAAACTTAAAAATCTAAAATATAATATAATAACATGATACGAATATAATACAAAAATAAGATACGAAAGTTACATACTTAAAATTATAATAATAATTATATATGGATTTAACAAAACAAAAAAAATATATTTTATATTTTTACATTAATAAGAATTATGATACATAATTTTTATATAAAACGTGATATAAATACATAAATTTTAATAGTTTACACAATATAAATACACGAATCATCGGATCTAATTCAAATTAACTTATTCATGTGGCTGTCTTTTTTACCTTAATTTCTTTCTTCAATTGGTCCTTTCCTTTTCATTTTGTCAATTTCTAGAGATTTCTTTTATTTTTTCTTTCGTCTATATTTACATTATAAATTTCAACATTTTTCTTGTGTGATTTTGTCCTCAAATAACATGAAAAATTATTTTTTCACATTGTAGAAAGTAGTAATAATCAGTTAACTACATGTTTGTTAACATCCGCGTATAGTGTTTAGAAGAAATTAAGTAGATGCTTTTGAAGCAAGAAAATCACATGCATGCGTCAAAGAAAGGAACTCGAAAACCATTTTTTATTGACCAAAATGACCTTCGGATTTCTTTTAGGATTTGATTAAACAAAAAAAAGGAAAATTACAGCATCAAACCAAATGCACATCATATGCATTTAATAAATCTGACTGATTCTTCTATAAGAATAGCATGGCTAATGGCACCTTCTTTTCCCTAGATATTTCGTTCATTTCAAGGCAGATGAAAATTTTACATTATCTTTTTCATGCAGGAATTCAATGGATTTTGGATCTCCTGCTGGTCATCTTCAAAGATTGATTGCCAAGACCATGGACCAAGAACTGTAAAACCCAAGTTCCAGTGATGTTCTTTGAGTCAATTCAAAGTTTCTGGTTAATTGATACTCCAAATTGGAGCAGAGAACAAAAGAGATGTAGAAAAGAAGAGCAGAGCCCATAAAATAATTATTAAATACAGTTTTTTAAAGGTATAAACAGTTTTACAGACACAGCTGGAAAACATGAAACAGGACATGCTCACATAATTGAACACTTTGGTACTTGCAGAGACCAGTGCTTGGTCCACAAGCAAGCAGACCCTAGAAAAAAAAATGCTTTAGGCATTTTTTTTTCTTTCTGACATGGGGTACACTTGAAGTGAAATTTGATTTAAGTCATTGCTATCTGATTCCTCAACAATGGTTGCTTCGGTTAATCTACTGTTTCACCAAACAGTAATGCCATTAATACCATGACAAAATCTTGGAAGAAATGAAAAATGTACTTTAAGGGGGAAAAACACTTGCAATACTCAAAAGAGATTGAAGCGCATAACAAATTTCAGCAATTGCAAGTGTTTGAGACAAAACATTTGCGGAGCATTCAAGAAACGAATTGTGGGTCGGCAACAATGAAGAATAGAAAGAATTTAAGGAAAAAAAAAGCTACAAAAACATTCATGATTCATCTATGAATGAAGAAATATGAGCAACTACAGTAAAAAATAAACCAAGTTTAAAACAATGCGTAAAAACATTGAATGTATAGCATCAGATCCACGTGAATTCTCATAACTGCTCGATAGCCCCATCATTCAAGTTATGCATCTGATACCACACTAAACTCATCGTCTTCCAATGGAGCAGGCAAGTTTAGATCTATCAAATTGTTATTAAATTTAGTAGAATTTGCAGCAACAGCATTTGATGAAGAAGCTGCAGCAAGCAAATGAGATCTCTTGTGACCACCAAGTGCTTGTCCTGAGCCGAACACTCTGTAACAAAATGGGCACTCAAATATCTTGCTGTCTTTAGCAACAGCAGCAGCAACTTTACCTGCATTTTTAGTTTCAGAGCAAACCCTTTTATGTTCATCCAATGTGCCATAAGATCCGAATGCTTTCTTACATTTCCCACATCGATATTTCCCACGAATCTTCTTCTTGCTTAACTCATGACTCTCGTTATTCAACTCGATCTCTTCTGATTCTTCCAACAACTCAACTGATTTTTGTTCCGCAATGTTGCTTTTCCAAACATCTCTTGATAGCATCATAAGACACATAGCAACATTTTCTTCAGGTGAAGTATCCGAAACTGAACTCACAGGTTCTGGCTCTGTCGGTGACTCGACCAAACTGGGTTTCCTCAACAACTTTGGTTTCTTGATTTCGTCTGTTGTTGTATTAGTACCCACCTTCCGATTTCTCTTGGATCGTCGCCGAGTTAGGTTTCTTGACTCTGTCTCGCTTTCTCTATCTTGGACAACGGACCCAGAATCTACTACAAAAGAGAATTCAGGATCTGCAAACCTGAAACTCTTCTTGGGATTCTCTCTTAGCCCGTAAACCAAAGATTTCTCTTCAACTACTTCTCTGCTTTTCTCTTCTCCTAGTTCTTGCTCTTCACCAGATGAAGAAGATGATGAAGAAGATGAGTCAGTACGGTCACCGAGTTGGTGATGGGTCGTCGTCTTTGGGGGCAGTGGATGGTTGGCTAAGTGACCTTTCATGTGACCTCCCAAAGCTCTACCACTAGAGAACGTTCGAGCACAGAGCTTGCATTTGTGGTTCTCCATTGTCACAAAACAGAAGCAAAGCAAAGATCAAAGCTCTTTTTTTTCAAGTGGCTTCTCTCTAAATTCCTCTTTCACTCTCTAAAAAGCACGAGAAAGCAATAGCTAAAAAAAAAAAAAAAGATTGGGAACTTAAAAGAAGTAGGTGACAAGCATTCCTCCACCAAAAGACACACAACCCAAAATTATGATTATTTTAGTTATTTATAAAACATTTAAAATAATATAAAAAAACGATAATGTTGTTAGAATATAATTTTTTTAAAAAATTTTATATTTGATATACTAGTACCGTATAATAAGAGTTTGAAAGAGTTTATAATAAAAAAATGATAATATTCTTAATATATATTTAAAATAATTTATATTTAATATATTATTAATAAATTAAATAATAATAATTTATTAATAAGTAAATATCGACCCTTAAATAATATGTGTAGCAATTATACAATTTCTTGTTTGCTAATTCATTTCATTAATATTTATATGTATTTAATGAATATAATCATATCAATACATGAATTTGGAAAAAAAAAAACTTGTTATTTGACCCATTTAGGTTTTTTTTTTATCATGATATGATATTATTTTATGAATGAATTTTTAAGAGTTTAATCATAAAATGTAAACTTTAATTTCTTTAGCAATTAATGAAAATTTTATTAAAAAAATCTTTCAAATTACTTCAAATATTTAGTAAATCTTGTGGAGGGTTGAACGATCTGCGATTTTCTTTTATTTTTGAAAAAAAAAATAGTATTACCTTTTGTCAATATAGTTTTTGCTTAGTTTAACCATGCCATATGTATCAATAATATGTTAGCTTATTTGGTAAAAATTATTTTTTTAATATAAAAATTTTGATTTTGAATTTAACGGATATTTTATTTTTAAAATCACTTCAAATATAAAAATTATAATCGTTATTTTAAAATTTTTGGATATGATTATTTATCGTGATCTAAAAAGTTATATAACCTATCTATCTTAGATTTTGATTACCAAGAAAAAACTATGCCATATGCACGTTGTAAATGAATTTAATGACTGCAACAATTTTGCGCATAAAAATGGAGGGCAAGCAGCCTGTCAAATATAGATATGGCATTCTTAATTCAGTTTCTTAGGATTAATTTTATTTTTAAATCACATTTTAAGTTGAATAATGAAATAATAAAAACAATCAAGATTGGATCAAGATTAAATTTTAAGTAAACCTATCACGATTTGATTTAATATATATAATTATATTTTAATTAATTATTTAATTTTATATTTATATTAAAAATAATATTTTATATTTTAAAATTTTTATTAATTATAAATTAAATCGAATCGAATATAATTTTATATAATATTTATTAGATAAAAAAATTAAAAATATCATCGAATTCAAATATTATTGACATAAAATTGAATCAAATTCAAAATGAATAAAAATTTATCAATTGTCATCCCTGATCAAATAAGCAACTTGAATTTCTGCCCATTTATTAGTGAGTAGTGACCATAACCTGGTGGTTATTGTTTAAAAGAGGGTTCTTAGCCTTTTTGCATTTAGTCGATTGCACAAGTCAAGGAAAACTGTTGGGTTTGTTGCAACGCCAGCCAGCGACGGATGGTAGCCGTATGAGACATTCATGATAATACCACGAGCCAAGAGAAGTGCCAAACCAGCAACCTCATCATTTTTATCTTTTTATAATTGATAAAAAAATTATCTCCAAATTTATTTTTCAGATATCATAAATTAAAAATTGACCCCAATTAGACTTTTTAATTTCTCTTGCCACCCTCTCTACTATTTTATATATATTTTTTGAAAATTATGGGTCACTTATCAATTTATTAAATAATTCATTGTATTCCCAAAAAAAATTAATAATAATAAATTTATTTAATTATTCATGGATTGAACAATATCTTAAACTGATTGCTTAGAAAATAATGATATAGTTTTTTTTGGTTAATTATTTGAATAATGGTCAAAAAAATGAGAAAATTTAATCTTAGTATTGATAATATATTATAAAAGCGAAATTCTTCGGATTGAAATTGATATTAAAAGAAACCGAATTCCACTGTGTCCTAACAACTTTTACCAAATAATTTGGACTGTCTCATAGTCCAATAAACAGCTGGACATGGAAGGGCCCAAGAATATTTTACTTCCTTATTTTACCAAATCTTCCCACTGGACTGGCCCCGCTGACAACATTAACAATGGCCTCAAATTGCAAAAAAAAAAAAAAAATGATAATTCTCATGCAACTCATGCATTTTTTTTTTCGCCATCAAACAACGACCGTGTCTTCACTGTCTTGGAGGTGGCCTGGGAGCCTGGATATCACATTTTAAATATTAGCATAGTGAACATCAAAATAAACTTTTTTTTTTTTAGTACTCCCTCTATTTCATTTTCTTTATTTTTTTTTAATTTTAGAATCATGTCATTTTTTTAAACATATAACATATTTATTTTTTTATATTTTAAAATTATATTAATTATTTTTTTGAATACAATGAATTATTTAATAAATTAAGTATACAAATAATAAAAGTATATAAGAAGAAAAAAGTAAGCAAAGGGGAGAAGATATTGAGAACAAAGCATAAAAGGATCAAAGTCAAAAAAATTTTACATGTCTAGTTTGATTCTTTACATATATATATATTTCATAATTAATAATGCAAGGTGATTATTTATCTTGAAATCATATGCGAGCAATAATAATGTGATAATTAAAATATTATTGACGTAACCACTAAAATATAACATGTATATATTAAAACTCCATTGGAAATGTATTCTCGCGAAGTAGAAATTGCTAACAAAATGTTAATTAGGAATGAATTGGGAAAGGCCAATATTCATGCAAATTCGTTTTGAAAAATAGTATAAATAATTTCTAATATCTGTTATTTGAAGAGGACTTCATGATTCTTAATTCTTTTTTTTTTTTTTAAATAAAATAACATTCGGAAAGGGAAAAGAAACATGATTTGAGGTTTGACAGTCCAAGACCAAGAAAAGGCAATGTGCTTGAATATGAGATCACACCAAAGTCGAAACCGCAAATAATGGAGCAAAAGTGAAGCAAAGCAAGCAAAGAATCTTTGGTGTAATTGGGTTTTTAGCTGTCTTGCTCAGATGGATTAATATATACTTTTTTTCTTTCGGTCTCCAGCCTTTAGTTCACTTGTCATTTATTAGCTTGTTATAAACACGTTATTATTGGTATTAATTAAGTGATTAAAGTGGCCCCCCATTAACCAAAATGAATGATTTAATTATATCTTTCTCTAGGAATCTAATATTTATTTAAGTATTATTAAAAAAAAAAAGATTTAACTTATTTATTGTCATCACAATGTACAACAAAAAATGGGTAATTTTACTATCTTCAATTCTATAGGTTGAACTGACATATGAATCAATGAACTGAGCAGGAGGAAAAAAAAAGGTGAAAATGTGAAAGTGCTGATTTCATTTGTGCTGTTGCTTGAACTTTTGGTCAAATCTGAACAGGAATTGGTTTTGCAAGAGAATTCTTTTTCTTTGGATAGGCCTAAACTAAAACAAACTTGCTTTCTAGTAATCAAGATCAATGTGGGAACAAAGTAGATAGCATGTTAACTTAATAGAGGCTTCTTTGGAACGAACTTACTTTCCAAGCCATCCTCATCCGAGTAAACTTCTTTTCCTTTAGCCCATAAGAAGAAGTAGAGAACGGTGAACATGAGGAACATTCCAGCAAGGCTGCATTGAAAGAGGGATTCGTAGGACACTGGAAAATTTGTTTTGGAACTTAACAAGCAAATTGGTGAATCTGTAGGACACGTTTACCTTCCTAATGAAATTATTTCCCCTAAAGTAATGAAAGAGATAATGATTGTGATTACTGTTCCAATGGGGCTGAACATTGAGACAAGAACTGGTCCCTTCTTCTTCATTGCCCATCCATTGAAGCTTACACATGCTCCGCCCACAGCATCTCCCTGTGCACATCCCAAATGGGAATGAATAGATCATTGAAAAAAAGCTGCATTCAGGGTTTTCAATGTATAAAATGGTTCTGTACCTCCTGGCTTGAATTTGGTTTCATTTCACCCCCAAAACCTGCTTTTGCTTAAACGAAAATATATAAAAACTGAAAAGTAAAGCAAGAATAGATGTGCTTGCCATCATTTTATATTCAAGAAAGTTTGTTAAATCTTAGATTTCATGTGGTCTTCTATTCAAGTTCTGCCTCTCCATTTATTATCAATTGATTTCAGGTTGAATATGCAATGGGGTAATGAAATAGCAGCTTCACAGTTACTCGGAACATGGAAATTCAGTATTAATTAATTTATGTTTCATAGGAGATCATTGTATATGGGATTATTCAAAAAGGAAGAGAGTTGCATACCAGTAGAGAATAGCCAATTAGATCCCTAACGCTAACAAGGGACCAACCCCATTCCAAATCATGATCTTCGACCAACTGAACCATTGCAGTTATAATCACTCCGATCAAGGATGTTATCGCACACAAGGACATTGGAGCAGGAAAGTCACCCAAAGTTGTCGCCTGTAAAACATGACATATTAGGGAAAGAAAAAGAAAAACACCCTCCTGTATTTGTTTCTCAAGAATACCTGCAATACTACATTGCTTGAAAGAACTAGGACAGCTGCCATGAGGTACATGCAACCGATGATCTTATCTTTGTCGAAAACGACATCTGATCATCCTTGCATCTTTTGATGAGATAGTGCTCTGCATTATGCTTATTGTAAGGGCACCTAAGACACATAAGAATGTGCCTACAATCTGTACTTTACTGTATAGGCAACTTAGGGAAACTTTTTCTAACCTGCATCAGCATTGCAAAATTCATCATTGGGTTTTCATTACTAATTTGATTATGCATCTATTATAGACAAAAAGTTGTATTGAATTTATTACCTGCAAGTCCAAGCAATTATAAAGATGAGCCCTGGAGCAACGTTTGGCATGGCAGTTGCCACTGCTGGTGAAGTTAGATTAATCCCTTTGAGGAATACGGATTGGAACAGAGTTACCCTGAAAGAAAGATTAAATCCCAACATAAATGAAAATGCATTTTGTCCTTTCCAAAAATCCAGAAAACCAAAATTAAAGAACAAAGGAAAGGCATTTTCTCTTAAATATTTCAACCATATATATTAAGCTTGCATGTGTAATCCAAATATAAAAATGTAAATGAAGATTTCCCATACCCTCCAATGGAGATCAAAACCAGCTGAATTATCAACTTCAAGGTTTACTGGTTGGGCCATTTGCTCCTGCAAAATGAACATTCAACCTTCATCAAACTTAATTTCATGGCTAAGCAAACTTTAATGGAGACTCCAGAAAAAGAAAAAAAAAAAAAGATGAAGGGTACAAAAATTACTTCTCAAAATAAACTGAAAAAGGGGAGATAATTATGAAGGTGGCAAGGGTGCTGAAAATAACAATGGTGAAAGGGCTAAGGCCAATGGACATAAGATAATCAAGTAAAACTGAGTTCCCTGCATAAACAAATTGCATCCTTATCAATCCTCCAATTATTGCCACATCTTCAAGCACATCTTTCTTCATGTACACCACCATTTTAGTCCCCCACTTTCACTCCTTCCAAACAGAAAAAAACAAAAAGAAAAAAAAAAAAACCCAAAAGGTTATTTGTATATAACCTTCTTTTTTCTTCCCTTTTTTTCCTCCAAAAAAAAAAAAAAAACAGAGGGTCAAACCCTTTCTTTTTTTCCCATTTTTTCTTACTTATTTTTGCATTCATTTTGTTCTTTTCTTTATTTGTTTTTGGTCACCTTTATCTCTCCTTTGGACTTAGCTAACATTAAAGAGGCTTCTCTTACCAGTCTTCTCTAGGTTATTCGGAGGTTCGTAATACAAAGGGTGGATATCTTTGTCTCTCTATTTCTCTCGTTTTATAGCTTTGTTTAATGAAAATTTTGGCTCCCAAAGATTTTATCTTTTTTTTTTTTCTCCGAAATTCTCATGTTAGATTTTTTAGACTATTTTTAGAGCACGTATCTGGGGATTATTTCTTATTTTTAAGAACCCCATCAAGAAAAAAAAAATTGAACCAATACAATAATAGGTGCATTGAGCTGAGTGAACTCGTGTTTCCGCGTAACATTTTGAAGCTATGCAAAGAACTCTATTGAGGAGAGTACCAAAGTACCAGCCCAAACAAAGGAAGTCATATATTTCCCAATCAAATCACCTTATTAGCACAAATCTCCCCTCTCAAAGCAAAAATGCCGACGGCAAAGTTCCGAAGGAAAATTTTGAATCATGGCTCACTCTTGTTTCAGTCCTTGCCAATGGAGGGGCCGAAATGGACCTTACCTTACATAAGGCCTCGAAGATTCTCCACTCTGGCATTAAACCAAATGCCTACTCCCTAGTTCACATGGTTCGGGTCTCAACCGACCTGGGCTATGATTCCTATTGTCAACAGCTTCATTGCTACATTTTAAAATCTGGGTTTGTCTCCAATGTCTTTCTTTCTAACGCTTTGATGAGGTTTTATAGGCGAATTGACTTGCTATGTGAAGCGGGTAAGATGTTTGTTGAAATTCCTCAACCGAGTGTCATTTCTTGGAACTCTTTGATTTCTTGCTATGTTCAATCTGGGCAGTTTCGTAAAGCTTTGGGGTTGTTTATTGATCTTCAAAGGTCTGAAATTTGTGGCAATGAGTACTCATTTACCGTAGCTTTAGCTGCTTGTGGTCAGCTGGGGTTTTTGCATCTAGGCAAGTCAATTCACTCCAACATTTTGAAATTTGGCTTGGAATGTGGAATTGTTGTTGGGAATTGTTTGATTGATACGTATGGAAAATGTGGGGCTCTGGACGATGCTTTTTTGGTCTTTGATGGTATGATTGATAAGGATATTATTTCATGGAATTCTGTTTTAGCAGCATGTGCTAGAAATGGAAAGCTTGAACAAGCCTTCGATGTTTGGCGCCAAATGCCTATCCGTGATACAATATCTTACAATGAATTGATTAGTGGCATTGCTCAGTTTGGCAACATGGATGATGCAATTGGTATTTTATTTAATATGCCGAACGCAAATTCTTCTTCATGGACTTCAATTATGACGGGATATGTTAATAGAAATCAGGCATGGGAGGCTCTTCAGTTTTTCAGTAAAATGCACTGCAATGATGTTGAAATGGATGAGTTCTCATTTTCAATAATTCTAAGTGGGATTGCAGGTCTTTCAGCTTTAACATGGGGAATGTTGACCCATTGTTGTACAATAAAGTGTGGTTTGGATGCATCTATTGTTGTGGGAAGTGCTCTCATTGACATGTACTCCAAATGTGGCCTGGTTAAGAACGCTGAGTCTATGTTCCAGTCTTTGCCTAAGAAGAATTTGGTAACCTGGAATGCTATGATGTCTGGTTATGCTCACAATGGTGATTCGATGAAAGTGATCCAGCTTTTTGAGCAGCTAAAAACTGAAAAGGATTTGAAACCTGACTGGGTCACATTTCTTAATGTGTTGGCTGCAGGTTCACATAATGAGATACCACTTCAAGAGATGTATCAGCACTTCGAGTCAATGATCAATGATTATGGGATTAAACCCACCGTTGAGCATTGCTGTTCTATGATTCGGCTGATGGGTCAAGGAGGGGAGATCTGGAGAGCAGCGAGGATGATATATGAACTTGGTTTTGGATCACGTGGTGTGGTTTGGAAGGCTTTGCTTGGTGCCTGTGGAGTTTGTAAGGATTTGAAGGTTGCAATGATTGCAGCTGCAAAGATAATTGAATTGGAGGGTTACAATGATTATGTTTATGTAATGATGTCTAACATTTTTGCGCACTATCAGAAATGGACTGAGGTGAGTTTAATGCGAAGGCTCATGACAAATAAAAGAGTAATAAAAGAAGCTGGTTGTAGTTGGATTGAAATGGAAAATGTCAAGCTAAATTCATCTGTATAGAAATAGAATTGGTTTTGAATTGCTGGTTGAGTTGTTCTTAACAGAAATAGAAAAGGCTGGTTGTGTTGAATTCATCTGTATGGAAAATGTTTGTTTTCAACAGCATTAGTTGATAAATGTCGTTATTAATTTCATGATTATATACTTACAAACAGGCCATAGTAGCCCACCCCTTCTTAGGCATGTTTTTAGCTGATTCAAAACACACTTGATGTTGATTAAAAAAAAAAAAAAAACCCAGAAAATGACTTGTAAAAGAGTCATAAATCATAATAGATTGAGTATAAGACTGGGGATTTGTAGTTTTATACTATTTTTTCTGAATTGTGGGTTCTATATTTCATGTTCCATTTATTGTTGCCTTTGAAGATAAAGCGTCTGTGCTTATTGTTGACCCTTTTTTTGGGGTTTTCTTGTTTAATAATTCATGGCTTTGTCATATGGTTGGTTTCCTTTGATAAACGGATATTAAATTTTGAGGTACGTGCTTAATCGCATGCTTTTAATAAGGTTTTTTATATTTTTACTTTCTCCGTCTCATATTATTTATTGATTTTTATAAAATTTATAAAATTTTAATTTTAATATATTTAATAGTAAATTTTAAATTTTTTTATAAAATTAAAGTTTCATTATTTTTAATATCAAAATAAAGAAATCATAAATTTTTTTTTAAATATAAAAAATAAAAATTTTAAATACTAAAAAAAAGACAATTTTGAAAAAAAAAAAGAATATAGGATGGGAGTACAATTTTTTAATTCAAATTAAATTCTTCCCGCAAATCTCTCATATGATGAACTTACTCAACTAAGTACATTATTTAATGCTATTACTAAATTGACCCTCCTCTTAACGAAAATTTCCATAACACCCTTAAACTTCCTTAAAAACCGGAATAAAGCGGAGCATCTCTTCCCATCTCTCTCTCTCTCTCTTATATTCTTCGATTTTTTTAATTTGCATTTATAAATAATAATTCAAAATATTAAAAACAAAAGCTTCACATTCTCTCTCTCTTTTTCCTCATCTCTGTTAACGAAAAGAGAAACCGCCAAATCTGGCGCGTTTCGGAAACCTTGATGAGAGCGTTGAGCATTAGAAAGAAAGAAGGGAAACCCTGATTATTCTTCAAATTTAATCACCACATTCGTATTATTTGCAGTCATACCCTTCCCTTTCTTTCGCTCTTAGTCTTTTTTTGCTCTTTGATGATCGTTGTCGTTGGGAAGAGCGGGGGTGGCATGTGGCGTAAATAAGTGATGAAGTCGAGAGCAGAGTCGTTGTTGCTGTTGTTGAGTCCATGATGGGCGTAGCTAAGAGCGTGGAGGTTTAACGCGATATCGGCCAACCTGGCGCTGTTACAGCATCCTAACGGCAGCGTTCTAAGCAACAAGCATGTGTGTTACAGGTGGCGATCCTCTGCGACGCAGCAGAGGAAGCCGATCTCACGGTCGCTCGTCTGTGGCTTGATGCTCTTCTGCTTAGGCATGATGTCGCTCTTTACTGGACACGTGGCTTCTGATCTCGAGCGGTATTCTCAACAACTCATGAAACGAAGCCCCTATTTCAAATTGGTAAAATGAAAAAAAAAAAAAAAAGCTCTTAATTTTGATTTTATTTATATGTTTAA
The DNA here is from genome assembly GCF_002303985.1 of Durio zibethinus. The sequence continues at coordinate 2,782,965 of NW_019167838.1, read as the reverse complement.
AATGCTGAAAGTTTCTTTATTATTATTATTATTTTTTTTGTTTTGCTGATTTTGATGCAAATGCTGTAGGATGGAAGTAACAGAGGACCGATTGATATATGGAAATCTGAATATGCAGAATACTTCTATGGATGCAGCCAAAGAAGTAGTCAATTTTCTCGTAGGGTTTTATTTTTTATTTTTAATGCATTTTGTTTATTTTTGGAAATTTTGATGTATTTAATTGATGTATAGCGTAAACTGATGCAAAGATTGTTGCTTGAGATGTTTATGTTAGTTTACTTGTTATGCAAAGTTCTCATTTTTATTATTTGGAAGTTCCAAATCAATCTTTAAGCTTTTGATTTTAGATGATGGCTGTAGCTTTAGGTTCTAATTACCTGCTGTCCTGTATCATCTGTTTCTACTTCTTAGAAAAGAAGCCATTCGACACTGTTTTCACTTCAGTTTCTCCAAACCGGTCACATAAGTTCTCTGATTCTTCATTTATGTTGATAATTTGATATCTAGATGCTATACATGAGCGATCATCAAATGGTTATTTGCTTATTGCGGCAAGTGGAGGACTGAATCAACAAAGAACAGGAGTAAGTGGAATTATTTATTCATTATGCTATATTTTTGGGTAAAAATACTAATGGAAGATCTTGCAATTGCATCAATGACAAATGTATCTTATCTATGAGTGTCTACAGAGTGCTGTTACTCCTGCATTATGTATATTGAACCTATAAGCTTTGCTTTGGTTAATTTAATTAAATTGAGTTTCGAAGGTGCCTGTGCTATCGGTTTAGGATTAATAAGTTGTTTCTGTCACCCAGATATCAGATGCTGTAGTTGTTGCACGGATTCTGAATGCAACCTTAGTGGTACCTGAGTTGGATCATAATTCCTACTGGAAGGATGATAGGTGAGTTGAATCAGCTTGTTGGAAGTTCTGCTTAATTGATATCATCCTGCTCCTCTGTTACCTTATTAACTGTATTTTTTTTTTCTGACATGCAGCGACTTTGTCAACATTTTTGATGTCAACTGGTTCATTTCTTACCTTGCAAAAGATGTTACTGTTGTCAAAAGAGTTCCGGATAAATTCATGCGATCAATGGAAAAACCTCCGTACACTATGCGTGTTCCAAGGAAATCGCCTCCAGAATATTATCTAGACCAAGTTCTGCCAATACTTAAGAGAAGGCGTGTAAGACCACTTTCAGATTCTCTAGCACTAATGCTGTATAGTTGATTGTGCATATAATTTCCACAGTTGAACTTTCTGTTTCTTTCACTCCCTCAATTGTCTATATAAATCCATAAATTGTGTATTTCTATGAAATTAAATGCATCTAATTCCACAAGTTGTCAAGACTTACAGTATCTTTGTGTCAATAAGATACTTTAAACGAAAGAGAGATGATAGAAGTTGTTAAAATGAACTTCTATTTCCTTTTAGTTGTCTGGGCCGGGAAGAAGTAATAAGCAAAGAAAATAAGAATGCCACAATTATAGTAGTTTTCATCTTTGTTTTATTTCTCCACTTTTGGAGAATCCGATTAGTAGCTTAGGAGACTTTGTATGCGACAATTTCTTCTCTCTCTCTCTCTCTCTCTCTCTCTCTCCTGGTTTTGTGGTTCAACGGAGAGAGTTTTAACAATCCTTTTTATCTTCTGATTATATATTTTCTAGGATATGGTTTTCATGTGGGAGTGCGGCAATAACACTCTAAAAATTTTGTAGGTCCTGCAACTGACAAAGTTTGATTACAGACTGGCCAACAACATTGATGAAGAGCTACAAAAGTTGCGTTGCCGGGCTAATTTTCATGCTTTAAGATTTGCAAAACCTATTCAAGAACTTGGACAGAAACTTGTCATGAGAATGCGTGAGATGGCAAAACGTTTTATTGCAGTCCACTTGAGGTTTGTTCCAAATTCTAGAAAGGTAGAATTTACTGTTTAAAAGTTATGTGCATCTTATAAGGAACTTTGACACTGTAACCTGTTGAGATGTGTCTCCTGAAATTGGTTTTTGTCAGTAATCCATGGGCACATATCTGCAATATAACACCTCATACTGGGGAATTGCACAATTACACTTATTTTAAAGTCCCTTCACATTCAGGTGGTGATCTCTAAGACTTTAAACCAGATAAGCTAGTGACAGTGTAGATTACCTTTCCCTTGAGTGCCTAATCCTCAAAATTTTGGAAATGCATCTTAACTTCGGTGAGTTTATATATACATTGTGCTGTTATGTTTGATATTGTATCAAGCAACTAGTTTCTGCATCAATGACTTCTGCAGCACTTCAATATCTGAGTGTATGTGCAATCAATAACAGTACATTGGCTCGTATGCATATGCTTAGACAGACATGTTTAAGTATGATTAAACTCTGCAAATGCATGTTTTCCTTATCTGAGTCAAACTCTTTTAATTACAGATTCGAACCTGATATGTTAGCATTTTCTGGTTGTTACTATGGTGGAGGGGACAAGGAGAGATACGAGCTTGGAGAGATACGAAAACGATGGGAAACATTACCAGTGAGATGTCATTTCTTATGACAATAAGACATGTTTTCAAATGAGAACTAATGGTTTTGTCTTTCACATCCTGTATTTATCTGGTAAAAAATTGCACTCATCCTTGTATTCATGCAGGATTTAAGTGCTGATGGAGAGAGGAGGCGAGGTAAATGTCCACTTACTCCTCATGAAGTAGGATTGTTGCTGCGGGCACTTGGTTTTGCAAATGACACGTACATTTACCTTGCATCTGGAGAAATATATGGTGGGGAAGAGACTCTGAGACCACTGAGAGAACTCTTTCCAAACTTCTATACAAAGGAGATGCTTGCTAATGAAGAGCTGAAACTTTTTCTTCCATTCTCTTCTCGCCTTGCTGCCATTGACTACATTGTTTGCGACGACAGTGATGTTTTCATCACCAATAATAATGGAAATATGGCCAAGATTCTTGCTGGTCGAAGGTGAGAAATCTAGTTATTTCTTGTATCATTGCTTATTTCTGGTACAGTCCCCTTGTCTTGCATGTATGTGCTAACTTTTAAGTTCATCCAGAAATTAATCTGTCGAATTACTTTAATGAAGATGTGAAATTTGGACCACACTATGCTCTTAACCTGATCATTTGTTAATTTGCATACTTCTAACAAAGGTGTGGGCTTTTGATGGCTAATATTTACCTCTTTTGTGGGCCCTTGTGCTATTGCATATTTAGCATCGTGTTGTTTCTCTTTGGACTTTCCTCAATTCTTAATGACTGCATGTTGGGATTCAAAGGAGGTACATGGGGCACAAGAGGACCATAAGGCCAAATGCCAAGCGGCTCAGTCCCTTGTTCATGGAAAGGGATCAGATGGATTGGGATACCGTTTCCGGAGAGGTGAAGGCAGTTCAAAGAGGATTCATGGGAGAGCCAGATGAGATGAGACCAGGACGAGGTGAATTTCATGAATATCCATATTCTTGTATCTGCGAAAAACCACTCGGTGCTATTGTAGGCAACAAGAGTGGAGATCCTCAGTCAGAGGAAATCAAGGATTGAGGAAGATGAGCCAGTTTTAGGAAGAAAATTTCCTAAGTGGAAATAACAATGCTGCATATTCTGATTTCATAGCCCCAGAACATGTTTTTCCATTGATTGATGATGATCTAACATATATGCTGCCTCTGCCTGACTATAGTGCCATCTTTGTTTACGGGCGGAAAATTTGACAGAACATGCTATTTGAGTCACAAACTGCTTTTTATTCTTCTCAGTTTCTCCGGTTGGATCCCTTAAAGAATCGAATCTTTATACAGGGAATGGGAAGTTTAAGAAATTCTGACTGTTCTGGTTAAGTACGAAACCGGACGTTTGGTAGACTATATTAATTCAAGACATTGATCACAATTCATAAATCCTGATTCTGGACCCTTGCACTAATTCCATGCTTTGCACTTAAACTAGCCATGATGCAATTGGGTCTTGATCACTCGCAATAAGCCAAACGACATTGAGACGTACGTTCCATATACAAAGCTAGACAGGGTATGGCCTAGAGAGAGAGAGAGAGATCACATTAATGTAATTGTAAAAAAAACTAAAAATCAGTATAAATATCTACTGCTACATCTCAAAAGCCAAAAAAGCAATGTTCGTTCCTAAGCTTTCTCTCTATCAGAATTTACACAACCTAAACTCGTCTATGTTGGTCATATCCAATAATCCCTGAATTTCTTTAGACTGGATTCCATAGTCCCAAAAGAGCTCCACTCAACCTTGGTTATTTCCTGTTATGGTCAGACAGTTAATCGTTAATTGCCATCAGTGCACATTCGGCAGCAAACAAGGCTAAAGCACAGCAACTTCGGCTTCAAGAATACCAAGTGGTAAAAGAAAATTAACGTTCACCTCTAGTACTCCTGCTTTGAGTTTTGTGACTTTTGTCGTGCGAAACAGAAGGAATTTTCGAGATAATCAACGAGCTTTGCAGCCCTTCCAATAGCTGTGGGCAAAATACAAAATCCCATAAGCAGATCAGAGCAAAATATATGGAGCACAAACACAAACACTTCAATATAAAAAAAATGCATAAAAATACAAGGGGTTAGTGATGATAACAAGTTTCCTTCTTTTTGATAACATACATTACCATCATCATCATTGCACTCAGACAAGTAAAAGCTAGATAGAATATGAGAGAGGCAGACAGAAAACTCTTAGGGTTAGGGGAAAGCGTTATGATGCAGGCACAGTGAAATCCTAGAAGGAAGCAACATATCCTAGTTGAATACAGTCGGCACCAAGCATAGGTATCTCATTTGAAGAAACAAAAACAGCAAAGCATAACATTCGTAAGTTCCCATTGTCGTCCAACAATATATTCTATAAGGTTTGAAACTACTAAAGTAACATGCCCTACTAGCAGAGTTTAAAAATACCCACTAAAAACATTTAATATTTTTGCTACGTATCTGATTAACCAAATATGTTAATTGTAACTCGATATAGATTTCCTTATTTACAATCCAATGGAAATATGGCAAAGGTTCTGCTTGTTTAGTCTCTACACTCCACAAGGATAGGATAATAATCCAACAGCTTTGCCAACCATACCACAAATTTCATTTCCTTATTCTCCAGGGGAAATGCTGTCCCTATATTCCAAGCAACCCCTAATTCCCAACTCGTACCCTAGTGAAAGTCTGAAACCAGGAATCTTAAGCAAAACATGTCATCCCCTTTCCCTTGCAAGCAAAAAAAATTTGCAAAGCATAACTCAAAGTTCACAGGTACACATGATATACAAGCAAAGAGTTCAATTAATTTTCCATAACTAAAGCAATATAATTAATATAAGAATTAATTTCATAAACTAGAAATTTGGTACTGCAATATTAAATACATAAATGATATCAACTTATCAAATGAGAAATGGCCATATCTATTTACTTACTCTTGATGTTGGCTGAATCCTCCGAATAGATCTGCGAGGTTCAACAACTTCAGAGATTGTTTTCATTGAATTGCCATTGAAAGCTTTTTCCTCCTCAATTTTAGCTAACTTCCCAGCAGCTGCTGCAAGTTTTCCTTTACTAATCCGTTCTGATTTAGCATTTGATGTAGAAATTTTCTTGGGGGGAGCATCTGATGAGAAAGCCACAGAAGAAAATAAGACAGGGCCCTCAGATGCTCCATCAGAACTTGAAAATGATCTAAACTCCTTTCCCGATATATTCTCAGCATGGCTTAAAGAATCCTTGAATTTTGACACATCTGCAGCCACATTATCATCAGGTTCCGAAACCACAGTGTTTGACAAGTTGTCCTGAGGGATAGTTCTACTAGAAATACTAGGAGGTTTTCCGGACTTGAGAACCTTAGGTTTGGATACAGCCATTCGTTTTCCCTTTGGTTCAATTTTACTTTTTGTTCCATGGAGCTCAGATCCTTGAGGCATAAAAAAATTTGTAAACTTAGCTGAATCACTTGTTTCATGAGTCTTACTTCTCTGATCTGCAACGTAATGTTTGCTTACTTCCATAAACTTTCTCTTCTTTCCTGGCTTAGGAACACCAAAAATCACTCTTGATCCTTCCTTCTTTAAACCAGTACGTATCATTCTGAGTGAAGCAGGCTTAATCTCATCACTGGTGCTTTTACCGATATTAAATATTTTTTCACTCGCAGAAAAATTCATCAATCTTGTGTCATCAGTTGTCCCAGATTCCTTAATGTCAACCCTTTTTGAAAGCTTATCTTTCCCTTTGGTCTCAACCACAGGACCACCTATCCTTGGTCGCTTTTCCTGTGGGGTGTCACCCTGAAGAAGAGATAAATGACTTAGTACAAAGAAGTAATTAAAAGTATTATCAGAGAAACATCAACCACAAGTATAAGTCAACATATCACCTCCTGGGAGGAGCCATTATTATCCCGAGAAGTGGACCACTCAACCCAACTACCATTCTTCCATATCAGAGAAGGACGAAGGAGCCATGATTTGTAAACAGATGTTTCTCCTTGTGCTGCAACAAAAATAATAACGAAAACCATTATTCTCAAAGCATATGCTACATAGACTTTAATACTAACCACATTACAATCAAGATTGATAATAAATGTTGTACTTGGTCACTCGTACCAGGAAAATTGACAGTAAATGAAGTTTCATCTTTCTTGCTCTTCTCTGTGACAACCCCCTCCCACCAGCTGAAAGACCAATAATCGAATATTATTTCAAACACTGGTTCATTTCTTGACAATTGATGTTGAAAGAACTTCATGCAATGGATGTTGTCTTTCCCCCTCTAAACACAAGAAGAAAATACAGGATGCATAGGAAATACAGAGCATTTGATTCAAAAACGTGGTCCAAAGCCATCCACAAAAACAGGGCTTAAAATTGCCATCTTGTATGCTTATTTGTTAAGACCTTGGCTTAACATCAGTTTCTTCAAAAGTTAAATAACTTGTCAGATTAAAAAATAAATAAATTTTAGGATTCCACAACAAGATCTACATATATTTTCTAAAGGCTGGATTGTTAACTTGTTATTTATAATCACTTTTGTCATAACTAAGCACAAGCTATTTGATGGGTTTCCGAGAAATTTTCCACTGTTAACCTCTGCAAATGAAAATAATGTAGAATTATTAGTTGTATAATTTATCTAACACTAGTTCCGAACGATTTTTACACATTTTTTTCACCATTATTTCCCGTACAGCTAGTGAGACTTTAAATATGCATACAGATTCATCTTGCAGTATTTTTTAGGGCACTATGACAAATCACTAATGTTGCTAGTTTGGCTCTCTCTCTTCTAGGTGAATCATTTTTGAACAATGGCATCTGAAAAATTAAGTGCTAGAAAAATTAACTCCCTATATATATATATATATATTTTACGATTATTTTGTCTTTACCTCAATGAACATATCAAATCAGGAATTCATTTCATTTTTCTGGTATTCAATAAGATTAGAATATGAAATATCATAATAATGGTAGAAATTGAATTATTATTATTATTTTGATATTTTATACAAAACTCCATAAGGCTAAATGGCATTAACTCCCACACTACTTCCTCGTAATTCATACAGATTTTTTAATGCTGTCAACAGTACCATTGCTGTCCAATGCACTACAAGAAGATACAGGAAATAACAAACGCATACCTATCTTGCACCCATGCATCAACCCTATCTCCAACAGACCAGTTATATTCCCCCATGGCTGCCCTGCGTCTCTTCCTCGTTCCTTCAAATGGCATGGCCGTAATAGGACGAGCACGGCGTATCCTGGGTGCTCTATCCCCTTCAGCTTCAAGTTCCACCCATTCCTTTAGCCTATCACCATCTATAAGGCGAGCAGTCAAAACAGGTGTGTTAAGAAACCATCATGAGGCAAAACTTCTAATTTTCTCTACCAAGAAAATGATTTGACATAAGTAACCAAAAATTGCAGCATACAAGGTACGTAGACAATTACATTAGAAGAGGAAAAAACCCTCACTGTGGTGCATTTAATCATATTTTCTCTCCACAAAAGCACACATCATACAAGCAGAATTCCTGATTCATCATACAGATAATCATGCAATAATCCCAAAAGAGAAAGTGAAATTGCATACACATCAAGGAGTTTACACAAAATTTAAGTACAAGGATTTTCCAACAGATCTGCTTTACTAGCTATCAACATTCGATTGATTCAACCAAAGCATGAGCTACAATAGGTGAAATAGCTCACCCTCTGATCGAAGTTCATTGTAACACACATAAGCTTTGCCATCTTTCAAATTAATAATATCAGCCAGGAACCATGCTACTTTCAAGCCACCTCCATCTCTCAATACCTAGAAAGAGGAAATGGTAAAATTGTAAGAAAACCATATACAAATTTAGGATCAATCAAACATTTCCAACTGCAAAATTTCCCTACAGTAACTAGGACAAATGCATACAAAATTTTTCAAAAACACCACTATACCAACATATTTCCATCAAATACAAGTGCACACACATTCGAGCTTAGTAAAGTATACTAAGTAAAATATTTCGGCTAAAGATAAAAATCTCAACCTATATTTCAAGTAAAAATCACAAACCTCAACACGGGAACCCTCCCTTATATTGTTATCCTTTAAAGTTTCCCCTGAATTTTCTTGTTCAGTCTGAGTGATCAAGGAAGGAGATCCAGACCCAATCTCAGACTCAGAAGCGACTCCCTTTGTTTTGACGATATCTGAAGCTTTGCGGCCCTTTTGTCCTTTCTTTTTCTTTCCACTTATTGCAGCAGCACCCAAAATGCCATCGGTCAACCTAGAACGATCCTCCATAGACTCCCTGGTCATCTCCCTAAGAGTAGGTGACATTCCATGGTTATCACTCTGCTTTTCCCTCTTGTCTACTGGAACCTCTTTTGGATGCTTGGCAGATGAACCAGGAAAATCACTACCACATTTGTCTATGCATTCTTTGATAGCACCATCTGGCTCAGCAGATGCTTGGGGTACTTTCCAATATGCTTCTGGACCAGTCTCTAACAATTCAGTCAATGGGAAAGCCTCACCCATAGCAACAATCTTTCCAACATGTGATACTGCTTCAGCTGCCAGCTCAGCAGCTTTAACAATGGCATCCATGTTTTCAGCTTGCTTTGAAGCAGCTGAGGCAGCTTCTACCCTCCTTCTAGCAGCTTCCCTTGCAGCAACGATAACAGAATTCGAACTAGTAGTAGCATCTTCAACACTCAAGATGGATACATGAGTAGCCTTGCCAAGCTTCTTCACACCATCAGAAGAGATAGCATTAGTTGGTATAGAATTTCTGTAGCCACTTGAAACCAATGCTTCATCAGCCATCAATTTTGCTTGAAAGGCAGCATTTGAGGCAACATTAGCAGCCGCAGCTGCAGCCTTTGCAACAGCAGCAGCTGCTGCTATTGCAACAGCTGCAGAAGTCAATTTAGTTTCAATATCTGGTGCCAGCCCAGAATTTTTGTGCTTGTCCAATTGGTTCCATATTTCTTGACTGTGACTAACAGCAGCAGCAGCAAGAACAGCAGCATCCTCAGCCTGCTTCTGAGCCTCCTTGAGTTTACTAAGGGCCTCTTCAGACAGGGTAGCCCTATGATCTAAATCTCGGTCACCCTTTTTGAGATGATCAGCTGAGACAGATGTAATGAATTTATCTGTGGATGACTTGGAAATAATGGTAGCAGGTATTGCAATGGCAGCAGATGTAGATGTATGACTAGTCACAACAGTAGCCAAACAGGACTCTGTTTGAGAATGCAGTATAATCTGTCCAGGGTCCTCAGAAACCGTAGACTTTTTTCTTTTTCTTGGCTTCGGATTAGCAGAACGCGGACCAGGTGTTACTGTTTCCTTTTTTGTGTCGAGCAGGGTAGTCCCTGCAAAAACATTAGCAGGACTCCCACTTTGGACCATAGGAGCTGTGGAAACCTGCTTCATGCCAGAAGAATGAGGCACAGATGCTTCTCTCACAGGAGTCAAATTAACTGTTTCTGTGATAGGAAGCACAGGAAAATGAGCATTGCCATCAAATGCAGGTGTCTGTGGAACCCAGGGGCCACGAAAAGGGGATTGGGACATCCAAGGAGCACTATGTCCAACAAAATTCCTTATAGGTGGAGGATGCAATGAAGAAAGTGCCTGCTGATAATCCATAACTGCACCTCTCAGAATGCCACTAGGTTGAAGAGAATCACCAGAAGGTGTGGGAATACTCCACAATGGCGATGAAAGTGGGATCATTGGGTTTACAATTGTTGTTGGAGTACCCTTGCTGGTGGACCGACTAGCAGGTGATGATGTAACCTTACTCTGAAGTGCATTTTGTTTGAGTGATTGATCAGAAGTTTTAGCACCTGAACACTCAACCAAGGCACAAAGTTAACAAACAACAGAATTAGAAGAAAGTCATTCAACAATTTAAAGTCAAGAGAGATACCTATACGTGTCTGCAATGGAGTTTCAGGGGTAACAAGATGAGATTTTTGACCATGCACCCTGTCTATACATGCACGCCAGGCATTCTCCCATATGGTTCTGCCACCATCTGCAGAAAATAAAAATAGTGAGTAAACCTATATAAAAGCCCCAAGATAACATAGAGATAAGAAAACCTAACCAGGTCCTCCAAATGCCGATATCATAAATGCCTCATCTGGTGCTGTTCCTTGACTGCAGCAACATTGTTTAAAACAGTCAGATAGACATTGCTCAAATGATCAAAAGTCCTATAGTGAAATTGAAATACCAGAGCCAACTAGGGTTGACAAATGATACCAAAGCACATCTAAAAAAATCTCAATACATGCTCCATGTATGCTAGACTGATTGTTGTTAATTTTCAATACCCAGCAGGAAAAAAAAAGAAAAGGACTCAATTTTATGCCAAAACATGTCACTGCAATACAAATACATACTAAAATGAACAAAAATTAGAAAACTTACATCAGAGCTCCATAAACAAAAATCTGAGCACGTAATTGAACTTGTTGTAAATCTGTGAAAGGCTGGTGAAAAACTGCAGATGAAGAAGCTGAGGTGTTCAAGTCTGGCAGACTAGATACTGAAGTAGAAAGAACACCAAATTGTTTCATATTACCACCTTCCATGTGTCCATAGTGCTGCATCTCATTAGATTGCATGACCTGGCCAATCCCAGCTGAACTGAGCGACAGATTACTTGTTTTATCACTTCTTTCAGAATGTCTTGCAGGAGTCGTTTCTTTGGCAGCAAGTCCCTTTTTAGCAGCTTCCTTTCCTGTGCTCTTACCACCTGCTCGCCTTGTTTTACGCTCAGGAGTTCCTTTGGAGCCACCACGCACATTCTCCCTCTCAGACGCCAGAAGATTTGCATGACTTACCTCTTGAGCAGCCTTGGCACCCACTTTGCTTGAGCCAGAGGTTGATGGAGTTCCCTCCACGACCTTCTTGTTGCATTAACACAAAGAGTGAGAGAACAAGTGCAAGAGAGGTACAGAATAACCAGGATGAAGTAATAAAAAATAGCCCTATTTAAAACTTCTCAAAGATCTTCAGCTAGAAGATAAGAATCAGAAAATCGTTAGAGCACAAAGAGATCCACTTAATATAACCAAAAGCATCAGTTTTGTAAAACAAAATTTTACCGAGGATATTTGGTCATGTTGCATGGTAGAAAAGGGTTGCCAATTCTTGCCAGCTTCTTTTGCAGACAAATCTGGCAATGGAGGCACCTCAAAGGTGAAACTTCTGTCTCCTGGAGATGCATAATTTCCTTTTGTATCCTGAGAAATAGACTGCTCTTTGTTTGCTTCCCCATTTATGACCCCAGACACTGAAGAACTCTGATCTTTGGATCCTTTCACACCCTCCTTTTCAATTTTACTTTGTGACTGCTTGGAAGTTCTAATGACAATTGGAGAGCCACAGGAAGGATTGTCAATATCAGCACTACTACTTCCACTTTCCATCATGTGAAACTTAGTTTGAGATTCAGATGAAGGCGCAGAAATAAAGGAACTATTATGAGTCTTTGCAAGATCAACTGCAACAACAAACTAGTCCATCAGAAGAATATCATGAAAAAATTTGGGAGGGGAAAGGATTAACTGATGAAATGGTCTCAAGAAAATAGAGCAATGAAAGATGCTAAGCATGCAATTGGTTTATGGACTGTACATCTCTAGAAACAAATAGACAGTTCATATATTACCCTTAATCAGGATATAACTTCACAAGCGGAAATTACAAGCAAAAGGAAATACATCCCAAGAACTTGGGCGAGAGGGGGGAGAGGTGGGAGGGGCGGCAAAGGAGAAGAAAAAAAACCAACTTTTTACCCACAGGGCAGAGAACAGACTAAGGTACAAGAATGGGGAGGGTGAAGAAGGGATTCCACCATAACAGGCTTAAAAAATCTAATTACAATTACTTAAGAAAAAAATAAAATCATAAAAAAACTCACTGTCAACATGACCACTGATCTTCTCTTCACAAACTAGTTTGGGGTCACACTCATTTGAAGTTGAAGGCACTAAATTTGTCGATGTCTTCTTGTTCTCTTGAATTGATACAGCACCTGAGGGAAATTTTTTGTTTGCTGAATTAGTCTTATGGAGTTTCCAGTATCAGAAATGCAAGGATATATGCTTCACAAAGTATAACAACAGCAGCTCATAGCCAACTGATCATCATCACAAAAATAAAATATTTCAGAAAGATCTAAAACGAGTCAAGGAAACAGCAACATAATGACAAGGTGTGGGCAAACTGTAAAACAGCCATTTACATAATATCTCCAGCTATAGCAGACTACCAAATAGAATTTGCATGCACACCCAACTGGATTAATATATAAGAAATTGCCAACAAGAATGTACTCTATTACATTCAAATTTAGGTTGAGATGATTACTAGGTAAACCAAGATCACCTGCAGCTACAGAAGAACCACTTTGAGAAATAACTTGCGCTTCAGCACCATCAGTCTCCCTCAGTGTTGACTTACAGACAACAGACGATGTTTGCATATCCTTTACAACCTTCAGTGTGACTCTAGGAAGGCCATCAGCATTGAAGGTATCCTCCATTGACATAGACTGATCAATTTTCTTACAAGAGAACTGTCCACCAGTCTCACAAGGTGCATCTTTTTGGGTTTTCATTCCAGAAGTCTTCATGATTGAGAAACTTGCTTCTGAAGATGACACTTGAAGCTCTTTCTGATCAAAAACAGCACCAGCAGGAAGACCCTCACCACATGGCAAAGGAACAGAGTCCACTGTACCGCAGGAACACCAAGTTAGCACATGATCCAGGATGGGTAAAAGAAGGCAAAATGAAAGACAAAAAAAAGCTCAGTTATAAGACTTAATGCTTCAAAATATACATACCTGACTTGCTGCTGACAGCAACATCAGATTGTAAATTTGAAGCTAACTCATTTGCTGTGCCAGCTGTGCCAAAGGATGAGGAATCAACTCCCTTTATTACAGGTGGAGATCCAGCATCCCCACAATCTATGTTACTACAATCAGAAGGCAATTTGGTGTTCTGATTTGCAGCAGCTGAAACACTGTGATCACATTTATAATCATCATGTTCAGTTACTATATACTCTTCACATACTCTCATGGGTTCAGCTACCAAAGTATCGTGGGCACCTTCAGCTTCATCTTCAGCATTAGAACCTTTACCATCTCCCACTAACAACAAAGATTTCTCAGACTTGCTGCTCAAGGTTTTCGTGTCAGGGTGGAACTCACTTTCTAACAAATGCTTCTTCTCAACTGCACCACATGCTATCTGCGCCATTGAATCCATCTTTGACTCTAGACTCGTACAAATTCTAGTATCAGTATCACTGACCTCAGTTTCATGCTCCTTGAGGGTAATATCACCAACGAAGGGCATAGGTGATATTTCATGTAATTTTCCTTCAGATAAGAACATGTCTTTGAATATGCCAGTCTGCAGAGGAATTTCTACACCCAAGCCCTCACTGCACCCTTCCACCATATGGAGGTCAGAATTCCCTTTCAATATCCTATCAATATTCTCACATACAGGAGCTGTGCTATTTTCAATAGCATGTCCATCTTCCTTAGATTGCATGTCATGGGGTGAATCTGAGTCTGAGATAACACTTGCAACTGCATTTTCAGTCAAGTTCTCACCATCAATGTGAACTAGTTGGCTCAAATCAACATTTCCCCTCTCAAAACTGTCCACATTTTCATCAATTATATAATTTTTCAAATGTTTGCTATCTTGACTATCCATCAAAGCACGGCCTGCACATGTGTTTTGCACAGAGGAAATCACAGTATCAACTTGTGACCCAGAAGAAGATTTATCTTCCTGTCCCCTGTTACCCACAGATTGATCAACTGAAGCTTCCACTTGATTTTCATTAACAACAATTTGTTCACCATCTTTATACTCATCTCTGTCAATCATAGGCAAGTCAGTATATCCAGTAATTGGATCTTTGAATGCCCCATCAACAGATGGGTCACATTCATGAGTTTGAGAAACATCTTCAACCAGAAGATCTCCTTCTACATCACCTTTCAATTCAGAAAATTTCCCTGGGATCTCACCTGTCTGTAAGGCAGGCTGTAAATCATCCCCTCCTTTAGAAAAACCACTATCTCCGTGTTTCAAACTAGGCTCCATCTGCTTTATTATGCAGCCCAGTTCATCACAGGCATCTGAATCCTTACTATTAGTTTGACAAGGAATAATTTCGTCCTGTCCTACGGATTTTAATAGCATTTCAACAGATTCTGAGGAGGCTGCCTCAGACCAGACATTGTTGCGCCTAGAAATCGAACAAGGTTCTGCTTCACTTGATCTAAATGCAATCCCAGTACTACCCCGTGAAAAATCTTCAATCCACTGAGTATCTTCGCTACTTTCAATGCCGAGAAAAACTTCAGTTTCAACCAAACTATCAAATCTTATATGCCCATGAAGGTTCTCATCAAAATCAAATCTTGGGAGAGCATATGGGCGCAAAACAGGAGGAAATTTATTGTTCCCTTCACCAGCTAAATGAAGATTCTGGCTTTGGAAATCATTGTCATCATAATCCATGAGTGTATCCCTACAACAGAAAGAGTTTAGAAGAAGAAAATGGGTTGTCGAATTGTAGTTCAAATAATAGATAGATAAAGGGATCAAGCCTCTGAGTTTTAAGAGTATCCTGGTATGGTATTAATTGCATAGCAAAGGTGTAAATTTTAGAAACTTTCTCCAAACAGAACAATCCACATTAACCAGCTAACTACTTCCAGTATATTTAATACTAATTTACAGTTCAAAGAACAGTAAATTCAAATCAATTAATTAATTAATAGGAAGCATGGAAAGATGCTAACTGTTCACATTGCATAGCCCGATGTCACCACAAAAAAATGGCAACAAGAATAAATATGCAACAAGAGTAAAAATAGATAAAACTTGGGTATGAATTCTTTTCTCTTTCCTGGTACAGCATGAAAATCTGACGAACTACATTTACAAATTTCGATGCATTCAAAGTCAATTTAAAAAAGGAAAATATCTCGCAGTAAACATGCACGAAAAAAGGCAAAAACTAACAAGTAAAACTTCATATCACATCAAGAAAGAGAAAGACCCATCTAGGATTAACTAAGTTATATAGAACTATAATTACAAAAAATATATGGGGAAAGAAAACTTATGAATTTCCATAATTCACTCCCTAGGACCCAGGAAGAGGTTAATCTGAACCTAGAATATGCCAGCACCTTGATCTTATAGTTTTTTCCAACAATGAACATGGTTTCTCTAAAAACTATTTAGTACATGGAAGTCCTGGCAACTGCTGATAAAATGTATTCATTGACTAATAAGGCTTGGAGGATTCATCTTTATGAATTACAGAAGCCAGAAAAATGTCAACTTGGTCAATTAATGCAAACTTAATGTGATAATTCAAACACAAATCAATTGAAGTTAACATTGGATCATGCTAAAAACTGAAATCTTTTGACACCAAGCAGTTGTGTTTTATCCTATACATTATGAAGTTTAAAAACTTCACAGGCAGGTGTATATAATTGCCACGTCTCCAATGTAAGGAAGTCAACATGGAAGTATTAGGTAAAGATATTTAATTAAATCGAAACTCTGGCAAGCATAAGCCCATCTGTGGAGTTTGAAAACTCCACTGGAGCATCGTAAACTTATTACTTAGTTGCACTCAGATATCAATACCACTAACTTCCAACAAAACCCTAGCTCAAACCACTAACGAGTCAACTGCGAATTCAATCAAATCACTAACTAGTCCACTGTAATTGAATTAAACACAATCTCTAGCTCAAACACATTAACTATTAGAACATTATATTGCAATAAAAGAAACTGGTATAACATAATGACTACACTCAAACTTGAAAAGTGCACAGAAGAACTTAGTTCCAATCTATTTAAGCAGAAAACCACCAAAAAATATTCTAAACTTTAAATAACACTACACTCACCACTTAAAAAGATAGATAACTGTTTTCAAGCTCTAATTAAACACGAAAAACAAAACCCTAAAAGGTCATTTGTTTTATTAAAAAACTAAGTAGGAATATGAACGGTTACCAGAGCAAGTAAGTCTAGAGACGCTACCTCCCTCCATCCGGTGAAGAAATCCCTGGCCGTTTGATCTCAACTCCTCCGTAATCGTACGTTCATCTACTGCACCACAAAACTCCAATTCATAACAACACCACTTTAACCACACCATAACAACAACAACAACAACAAGAAGGAACCAAACTTCGAACAAAGAGGAAACAAAAAAAAAAAAGATAAAAAGAAAAGGAAAAGGAAATTTTGTTTAAATAAAAACTAAACTAACAGAGGAGCAAACTAATTGAAGAATTAATTAGTAATTGCGACTCACCGGAATCTTGAATTCTCCGGCGGATCGAGTTAGGGTTCCGGTGAATCAAAGTAAAAGGCAGTCAGTGAAGGAATGAGAGGGAAACGTAGAGGGGGAGGACGAGAGAGAAAGAAAAGAGAGATTTTTCTGATGTGTAATAAGAAGAAGCTTTTTGGTACATTTTCCCACTAGGGAAATATAAAAACGAGTGACGGTGATCGTATTTGGAAATGGCCGCGTTCAGTTAACTCGAAAAAATGGCCATCATCTGATGGCCCTCAATGTTTTGGAATATGATACGTGGCTTGTTCTTATACGTACGATAACGAGAAATAATAATGTTAACGAGACGATTACTCTTCTTTTCTTTTGCGACAGACGAGTTCATTGCCGTTCGATTTACTGCACGTGTATGATAATGACGGTAAAGATGGGAACTGTGACTCGTGAAATTTGAGACTAGGTTGACTGTTCTTTATTTAAAAAGTTGGAAAATCCATCGTCATATCTTGTGAGGAACAGGTGGCGGAAGAAAGTTAGGTCAGGTTAGAGGCCTTTATCTATTATATATCTACGGTCCAAATTTTCTTCTGTATTTTGTTAGCTATAGTTTAGTCCGTTGGATCAGAATACTCAGTCCAACGCTTACGGATTAGGTTATAAAAGCAACGTGACAAATATCGCCAAAGATGGTAAAAGGGGGTAAAAAGTAAAATCCGGACAGGGATGTAATTTTATTTTTAAATATGCGTCTTTTTTTTAATATTATAATTATCAAATAAAAATAAAAATTTATATAAAAGTTTATTTCTGAAAAATATAAATTTCATATAAATTTTGATTCATAGACGATTATAAACAAATTCTTGAGCAAAAGAGATTCGGAGAACAATTTGGAACGAGTAAAACAAATGACTGTTCAATTAATATTTTCGATCCTGATTTTTTTTATTAATTCAAGTGTATTTAAAAATAATAAAATAATTCATACTCAAATTTTGAGCCAGATTTTTTTTTTAAATCAAATTTTAAATTATATCGTCTCATCTCGATTTGAACATATATAAAATACATATATTTTATACTTATTTATTTATTATATATATATATTATATTAATAAAATTATTATTTAATATTTTAATTTAAAATATTAATTTAATAAAAATATTATATTTATACATAATTAAAAATAACTTATATTAAAAAATAATATTTAATAAATATTGTATTAAATTAAAATTATTAAATTAATTTTAAATTATATTTTATAAATATTCAGATAAATAAAAATAATATTTTAATATAAAACCAAAATCTAATCGAGTAAAGACAAGCCCTGCCCAGACCCATTTGGCATACTGAACCTTCAACGTGAAGCAAATATGCAATGTTCTCCAAGTAAGGAACCCAGATTACGACAAAGTAGGCCACGATAGTTCCGTTCCCTGAACGCAGCACGCAAAAAAATGGTGACCCACTTTCTTCATGAATTGAGACGGTACCTGTTTGGTTCACACCAAGAAAACAGAGTCGTACTTCGTATAATTTCAAACCCAAGAATTTAGACATTAATAAACGAGTCATGCATTTGCAGCTCTATCACACAATTTTAGCATTTTAAACCTGGATTTAGGCTCCATTTGAATTGGTGAAAGTAATTGTGATAAAATTAAAAATAATAATATTATTATTATAATTATGATTAAAATAAAAATTTTGATAAAACTTTTATATTAAATAAAATTTATTAAAATTAATATTTAAATTTAATTAATAATATAATAAATTTAATCGTATTGTATTAAAAATACAATTGAATTAAAATGAACACTTAATTTTATATATAAAATTGGACAAGTATATCACTAGATGACAATTGAACTAATCACATCAATTTAAGTAAAAGGTAAATCAAGTTATTTGGGTTTTTTTTTTTTTTTTTTGTAAAAAGGAATCTAGGGCCAATTAATCTTACTGTGCTACAATGACTCATTTGCGAAGTATTTAGTTGAGAAATATTCAATCTCAAATAAACACTACTACAGTATTTATTAATATAGGTTTAGATAAGAGGTGATAGTTTTAAAAATTATGATGATTTATACAAGATAATTATATCATGTATTGGATAATGATTTTGGATCATTGAAAATAAAAAATTTATTTTCTTGAAATATGATATAATTATCATTAAAAAAAGTAAAAAAATTTTATTACGAAATAAAATGACATGTAAAATTGATAATAATTAAATATAATAATATTTAATTTTTATAAATTATTAATTGTTAATCAAATAAAATGATTTTAAATCATCAATGATAAAATCATTTTAACAATAAAATCATTTTAATGATTAGATTACCGTAATAATCTTAAAAAATAATGGATCTCACAAGAACAAAAATATAAGAGACTAATAGCTGAACTTGGTAGAACTTTTCCAAAGAAAATATCAACTCTAGATTGAGGAGAATAAGTTAAAAGAAGATCAGGATGTACAATGAAATGAACATGGAATTAAAAGTAAAGATGACCAGAAACCTCACCCCTGGCTAAAAGCTGTGTTTCATAAGCCTCATTAATTGCCTAGACTCAAATTCACACCCACCATGGTTTCTCGGTTAAGTCTTTCGAGAAAATATACCTGAATCTTGAACTATAAGGCAACCATTCAATAACCTGTGATGACTTCTTCTTGGTCTTGGATTTACCATCTATGCATTTCTGTATTGAATTTTGGAGCTTTCTGTCAACATTTTGAATAACCCAGTTCAAGAGGTCATCTGAGCTGATGGAGGCTTCTTTCGCAAACCTTTCTAGCACTCTTGGTAGAAATACTTTCTTTGATTTCTTCACAACTACATTTGCTTGAAGAAACTCTCTTTTTGCAACTTCTAACTCTTCTTTAACATTTGATGCTGTGTAAACTTTTAGCTGCAGACAGTAAGATGAACATTATGTGTAAACCCTACAGAATGGTGGTCTGAATCTTTGAAAGTCAGACTGCATTAACATGTAAAGGAGAAGTAGAAGTTACCATAGGATCAGAAAATGCTCCAGTGCAGAGTGCAAAGCAGGCAAGTGGTTGGGAATATGGAAGACCAAATTTTGAACTGATAAATTGCCTTTCTTCACCAGATTTTTTCCTCAAGGCAGTGGAGATGATGGTCTCTAGCCACTGTTATTTAAAAACAAAAGCAGATAAAATATGTGAATACCTGGAAATTGGCATTTTCCCATGCATCAAAAGAAGCTATGGTAGGTGATTTCCACTATATATGCTATTTACTATTTTTCAAGCAGTTTGAGAATAAGAGCAAAGCCAAATGACTCTTCCTTTATGATTTTACCATGCAAGTGCTGTTTTGGGGTTCAGTGACTGATATACAAGCCAAGTGAGCAAAGGATAAGGTTACAATGGTAATAAACACCTTACACCATTTGTATCACATTATAGCCAAGAATGAGGAATTAAAAGATCATATGAAGAATGGCCGAGAAGTTGTGAGATGTTTATTAATGAATGGGAATGATGCGAAATGATTGATAGATCAGCCACCAAATTATAGTATATTGAATCAATCATAATGAGATATCAACAGACATTGCAAGATTTTGAAATATTAACCCATTTCTATATAGGCACTCTTAGAAGTGAAAAGTAATACCCTTCCAATTCGAGGTGTACGGAAGCAAAATATTGACTGCTCCATGGCATTTGCACTTATGATATGGCCACCAATGTTGTATGCAGCCTGCGCTATACAGAAAAATCAATCAGTTTGGTCGTCTAATAACCGACTCCATCAAAATGAAAGAACATTGAGATGCATCCACTCCCCCGACACATGCACACATGCATAACGAAAGGATACTGAAGATGCATCTGTGAAACAAATCATAATCTTTTAGGAAATGCCAGAAATCGGCATCACTAGAAGCAAAATGTGGTGAACAATGCCAGTGGAAAACTTGAATTTCCTAACTTCGTCTAGATAAAGAAAAGGATTACCTTGTGAAACAAGGCTAACCGTCTCAAAGAACTGTGGGGAATTCCATATGCTAAATATGCCTGCACAAGGCAAAGAGAGTTGATAAAAGTGAAAAGAAAAAGACAAAATCAATGAGATGTTAAATAAATTGAAGATTACATGCATAACAAGGGCATTGTACACATTGATCCAGAATGCAAGTTGGGCATTATATTCCATCTGTCTCACTGCCACTTTTTCTAGTTGTTCCACTAGAGCTCTGAAATTGAACAAATGATGCACAAATTATGTCAGCTTTAAAGAATGTGATGAAATATAAGAGGAAACATACTGTAGCTAGGTTAACAAAAATAAGGAATCATTAAACCTGAATTGGATTCGTATGACAAGAAAAAAAAAAGCAGAAGTTTTTCTTAAATTGCCCGAGCTTAGGGGAGACTTTCCACCAGGATTTTGGCTGCAATGTGCACCTTAATTTCCTCAACACACAGCAGATCCCTGCTTTTTTCTTTTCTTTCATCCTTTTCCCCATCTCTCCCTCTATCTCTATCTTATCTCTCTTTACTCAAGTAGTTATATATGTTCCTATGTATCTATAATAAACCAACCTGTATTTACTAATGGCATAAGATGCACGAGAAAATTGGCTCTTATCAGTTGATATCCATGATATTTCAACATTGGACGTGCAAGAGAAATCCTGGTCCTCTCCAACACCGCGTCTTGGAAGTACAACATTAGTTGATGACCTTGACAGTAAAGGTGATCGGTTTTTCTCAGAATTTAAAGATGTTGCAGTACAAAGCCAGCAATATACTGCTGCCATACATCTGACCATCTCCTCAGACAACTTGCTTGGACATTGGTACAGGTGATCTTTCAGTGTTCGCAGTACTGATGTTTTCTCCATCCCCTGGACCTTTTCATGAGCCTGAAAAATAAGTGAGGATAAGAAAGTCTAGACAAAACATGCATGGCATTATTATGTGACAGACCCAGCTATATGAAGCACCCATATTTCTTACCTTAACCAGGTGCGAACATGTCTTATCAAATAGAATGTCATTTTTTCCACAGAACTGTGAAGCATCAATACTTCTTGAGATTCTTTTCCCAGAGTCATTTGTGGCAACTAGAGCTTGCAAAGGTCTCAGAGGAAACTTTTTTGATGAACAAAATGCACTTGAAATGATACTCGGGTGTTTCCTTGATGTATGTTTTGCATGGGCAGGAGAAGCCTTGCCTGCGCTCTGCTCAGATGGGGGCCGACTAACACAATTGTCAAAAATACTCCTGTAGAGAGAGAGTACATGGTGCTCTCGGTTGGAAACCTCTTCCTCAAGTAACTCGATCTCCGCAATCAATTCCTTTGTCTGAAATTAACCAATCAATGGTTGTCAAGTTATTTTCAAGCAGAGTGCCCTCTACATAACTCACATATGGATTTAGAAAGATGTGAAACATGTTAAAATTATTTCAAGTTTGATTAATAAAGTATTGGAGGAGAGGCCTCACCATATTTGCGGAGGATCAGTTTTCAGCAATAGCCAAGAAGTCATATTCTCAAAGGTAATGTTACCTGTGTAGCAAAATGCCTGTGTCCGGGAGATAAAGTGCTTGAAGCCCTCCCCATTGCTCTCTCAAGCATAGTTCGCATATATTTTTCTTGTTGTAAACGTAATTGCAGCAGTTCTATCTGTAAATGGGAAAGCCATGGTTATGCTGTTGCTGAAAATTATACAGCAAAGAGAACACAATACAGCCATTCGGCATTAACGAGTCATTGATGCCACT
Source organism: Durio zibethinus (assembly GCF_002303985.1). The sequence continues at coordinate 2,760,248 of NW_019167838.1, read as the reverse complement.
GTTTTATGTGCACATGAAGTCCCTCAGAGAATAAATAAGGGGTCATTAAAAGAGTTCACCTTCACCATACAATATTTACATAAAGTGGCTAACTCAATTCATGAATATGTACTCTCATATACTTTTCAGCCATTCAGCCAGAAACTTGAGAATCTCAAATGGCCCTCTTCCATATATGCATAATACAACACCATAATTGTTTACTGTATTCAGTATGTAGATAATTCATTTCAGTCATCTATATGAAGGAAAGCTGTGAGAACTGAAAAACAGTGTTACATATTGATTCATCCCAGCTACATTTAAATGTGAATGTGCTGTATTTACAGATCCATCATTCTCATCAAAGAAAGCATTCTAATTTCAAGGCTTACATCTTTTTCTAAAGAGGCTCGCTGGTTCAATGAAGTATTGCTGTTGCTATAAGCAGAGAAGTCATGAAGAGGACTCCGAGTCCTATAAGTCCTTGTTGATAATGGAGATGCCTGCAAATGTTCACATTTGAAAAACAATAAAGAGGTAAAACAAAGAAGAAGAAGAAGTATTCATAATTCTCATTCAACACTGCAATACAAAGTATATATAGCTTCAATATAATGTAAGCATTGGAAAAGCTTGAAGGAAAAAAGATAACATGAAATAGCCACAACTTGGCATTGTTTAGAAATTTTATATTCTCACATGTAGTTCATTCTGCTCTTTCTTTCCAGGATGCAGAACACCACTAGAAACATCCAAATTTCTGTCAGATGCACTGAAAAAAAAGCAAGAATAGAACTTGGACGGTCAGAATGATGTTTAACTGACTGATAGTTACAATCAGTTTGTGAAAAGATTATATGCTAAAAAATTGCACTACTTAAGTTAATCAAACAAAACCTTACTATAACTTATGGCCAATAACAAGAATGGCTAATGACAAGAATTACAATTTATCAAAGCAGTAAGCACTCATTGAGGACTTCATTATTTGTTACTTCACAATCAGAGCAAAGCTCAATGAATCTTTGTAGCTGAAGCAATGGCCTAAGTGTAATTTCTGATGCTATAATTTCTAAATTATTCTGCAAAAAATTACTAAGGTAAATAGATCTAATTTTGAGTTTCATTTGCTCTTTGATGAGACTTAGCAATCAATTAGTCAGTCCCATCAGGGCAAAAAAAAAAAGGGAAATCATTCTTCTGAACCCTGCTTCAATTGTCTTGCCAGCTCAAGTCAATTGAGCCTTAGGCCAAAGTCAAGAGGGTATATCCATGGACCTATTGCACCAAATTCTAACTTATTGGATCCCAAATCTTTCACTTGCTCATCAAGTTAAAGGCAGACTATAATAGTCTAACCTTATTAAAACACCGCATTACAAGAGAAATTTGAAAAAAAAATGCAAACATTATTCAAGTACAAACAAAATAAACCCTTAAAACTCCAGAAAATTTGGCATAGTTGAAATAATTCCCATAATAACAATACTTCCAAGCAAGAAGCAGTGTCCAACATATCTAAAACACATAAACTTGAAAATAGCCCTTTCTAAAACCCAGAGACTAGCTTAGTTGGTTTATGTGGCCACCCTTAAGAGGTAGCGTTCAATAGGTCTGGTTCAAATCATAGTACTTGTAGCCCCTTCTAGTATTCTCAAATTGCGATCTCCTTTGAAAAAAAAAAAAGCCCTTTTTGTGTTTCTTTGAAAAAAAAAAAAAGCTGCTAACACCTTTTTTTCCTTTACATATGAAGAAAAAAAGAAATCCACAAAATTCCAAGAAACTTGATTCCATTCTCAGTTGATTATTACAAACAAGTTGACATGACAACATAAGAAACTTGTAAGGTGAAGGTCACCTCTTAGAGCGCCTATGTTGAGCCTGAACATGTGAATGCGATGACCAAGAACAATCTTCAGTCTCTTTCTTTCCTCCTGCTGCTGCTGCAACTGCACCTGCTTCTTCCTGATCTAAACGGAAATCATCCATATCCTGTGTCAACAACTCTACACACTATTCCAAACTTTCACATTCTTTAATTCAACAGCATACAATAATGATTCACTCTCATATATTATTGCTCACAAACAATCAAAGAACAAGTTTAAATGTGACAAAAATAAATAACACTCGACAAAGATTATATGATGTAATAAAAGGGGCAAGACTCCAGAGATATAGTTCATCAAAAAGGGGTATGTTGAAATTGAATTCAAAGAAAACTTGAATGCTCACATTTGAATATGGAATCAAGTATGAAAGAGAAAAGAATGTGAAGTAAATAGGGCAAAACTTACTCCCTCTAATGGGACCAGGTAGTTGCCTGCCTTGAATTCAATTTGATCACTGGACAGTTGTTGAGAGCATTCAATGTGAGGAGTTATTTCACCTGATCTTTTTTCTCTGTCTTTAATTTCTATCTTCAGAAAAAGTGAATTGGAAAACAAGAACTGTTGGAATTTTTGAAAATGGAAAGCTTGCAAAATCAGTGGGGTTTCTATAGCATTTGGCTACTCTCCATTAATCTTCCAATGACTGACTTCATGCGCCAGAATTCTGTTGCCAGTCAGGAAAGTAATAATAAGGTTAAAAACAACAAAACAAAAGCCATGCAATAGAAATTATGTGATTCTGATAAAATTTACAGCAAGGTAATTTAATTCGGTTGCATGCTTTTTATTTATTTTTTTTGGTTTCTTTTCCTTAGCAACCTTCGAACGTTCTTAAAGTTTAAATGCCAAGCACCTAACCTTTTAGGACAAGAGGAAAGCCGGTAGATGTTCATTTCATCTAACGAATTTTGACGTATTTTAACTTTTTGCAGAGCGTGTAATATATATATATATATATATATAGTTTATATTTGATCTACTTTTAGTATATAAATTTTTTATACTGATAATGAATCAGATTATATCATGTTATTAATAATATCAATCAAATGATACTATCTTGAGTATTTTTTTTAAATATTAATTTTTGTATATTTATTTTAAAGATTAATATTTATTCATTGATGCAGTGGCATCATTTAATTTATTAATATTATAATATATATATATATATGAAGTTTTTTAAGTAAAGTTTGTGAAGTTTTTTTATAAAAATAATTTAATAAAAATTTAAAAATTAATTGATACAACTTAATGTGAATATCAATAATATATAAAAAAAATTATTAAAAATATTTGTTATAATTCAAATTTTATCAATACTTATTCAACAGTAAAAATTTTATTAATATTTTTACTAAAAATGTCTATCTAAAAATAAATATCAAATTATATATATATTTTTTAATTTTACATATTTATTTTATATAAAGAGATTTTTCAATTTATTAATTTTAATTTTTTATTTTAATTTTTTTAATCATTTTAATTATAAACTTAACAAACTTTATTTAAAAAACTTCATCTAAATCTTTATCAAATGTGAAATATACATAATCAAATTGACATAAAAAGCCATTAATAGTTCAAGTTTTTACACAAGTGTGAAGAAAAAAAATATTTTTTATTATATTATATTTTTCATTTAGCATAAAATAAAAAAGATGAGAAAAGAAAAATAAGTGAATTTGTACATTTTTTTTGTTCAAATATGAAAAAAAAATTAATTCAATTTAAATCAATAATTTTATTTATAATTTTATCTTTAATATTTTTTCAAACACAATGAAAGAAAAAAAATTTTCTTTCCTTTCATTCTTTTTTCTTTCGTCACATATTTCTTCCTTGGATTTTCCTTTCTTCCTACTAAATATAATGTAAAAAACAATTTAATTTGAGTATCATAGATAATATTTATTATGTATTTATTTTTTGTTTATATTCAAGATTATGATTAATTAGAGATTGAATATAAATCATTAAAATTAAAAATCTAATTTTTAATCAACAATTTACACGATTATTAACACTTAATACATATTTAATTTAGGTACAAAGATGATCACCTATTCAAACATTCAAACCATAACTACCACAATTATAATATTTGGAAATTTAGTGCCATGAAACCATTATGCCCCTCCAATCAAGGCTAAACTCAAGAAAGACTTGGCCCTAACAAAAAATAAATGCTGGGTTTTTGCATAGTTATGACTGGGATTTAATTTATAACTATTAGAAGTGTAAAATATCTCTTTGTATTTGTAAGCTATTCGAATTTAATTTAAATAAAATTTAAATTCAGTTTAATTATTATTGAGTTGAGTTTAAGTTTGAATAATTAAATTTATCGAATCGAGTTTGAGTATTTTTATATTTAATTTAAGTAATTCATGAGTCTATTTGAATTTTTATATTTTAATTAATAAAATATCTTAAACTCAAGCTCGAGTTTAAATATAAATAATTAATTTTTTATCAAATATAATAATCGAATTTATTTTTACACGTTAATCGAATTTAATCGAGTGAATTTGAGTAGTTCGATTTTTATCTTGAATCGAATTTAAACTAAAAAAATAAAACTTGATTGAGTTCAAGTTGAATTTCAAATGTCAAATTTTAAGTCGAGCTCAAACTTAAACTCAATACTGTATTGATTCGAACTCAATCGATTATAATCTTAATAATGACAAGGGGAGTGAACCGTCTTGTCTTGCTTGATTTTTTTTTTTATTTATATTAAACAATAAATAAGTTGACAAAAGTCGGTCAGTGTTTGAACTATGTGATTATCAGTTTCTTTTTGGGAGAACACTGTTTCATCTTTAAAAAAAAATTAAATAAATGGTTTTGAGTTTGAGACAAGAACTTGAAACCGTTGAATTTGAATGTTTCTCATCTAGTTTGCATAAATTTCTTATACGTAAAATTAATTATTTATTAGTTTATTAAAAATTAAAGTAAATGATAATTTTTTATTAAAAATTTCTAAAATACCCTAACACTTGTGATAAGATTTAGTTTTAGACACAAATTACAACTTATTAAAATAAAAATAAAAAATTTTAAAAGAAAATTAATCTAATATCAAACATGATCCAATCTGAATTTTTTCAAAAACGGTGTCTGCAATGCTGATCTTCATACTTAAGAAGAAACAGATGAGAATGGACAAAAGTCAATGCAATGATATTTATACCAACAGCATTAACAGCAAAGCACCAACTTGCATTTAGTGGTAGCATTATTACAAGAAACTTGGAGTTAGATGCTGTGAATTTCAATGTAGAAAACATCATCCATTTCACCAGGAAAAATTAAGCTGAAATTTCAACAAACTTTAATATATTATTTGCGTTACTTAGGTTTTATTTAGATGAATGATGAGATTAATTATGATGAGATAATAATAGTAATAAAATTTATTATAATTGCTATTAAAAAAATTATTATAATTACGGTTGAAAAAAAAATTTATTAAAAAATTTATGCTGACATTACTTCATTAGAGTTGACATTTAGATTCAACTAAAGATATGATGAACTTAATCGCTTCACACAAAAAATATGGTGGGATCAAAACGGTTACTTACTTATTAGGTTTAATTAATATTTGATGCAAAAAAAAAAATTTGAAAATAATTCTAGCTACTTGAATTAAACAAAAATGGCTAAGCATAAAGATTATTGCATCAATCAACTTCTACAAGTGGAAAAGGATGTTATGTAAGTATTATTTATACTTTGCCATTGAACAAAAAAAAATTTTCCAAGGAGATTTCACTATGAAAGAGGGCAATAAAAGGCATAATCCTAAAGTGTTTCTACTAATTACCCACCTTAGACATAAAAATCAGGTTTGATAATTTAAAATATGAAATGGTGGTTTAATATGAATATTGTATATGAAAATGATATTGATTAAAATTTTAATAATAATTATATATAAGTTTATTAAAATATATATTTTTATATTAATATAAATTATAATAATTAATTTTTATATAAAATATAATGTTTAATATTTTACACGAATAACCAGATCACTAATAGAAATGCTGCTTCAAACCAGATTACAATAAAAATGCAATGCCATCAGACCTCTAGCAATAATGTAATGGAGCATACTTTCATGATATTCCATCACAAACCCACTAATCCTTCTTAGTTTTTAAAAGAAACCCATTGTCTATTTGTTCATAAATTACTAGTTAAGTTGTTTGTCTTATTGTCATAATTCCTATAATTTATCAGAAGGCGGTTGGTGGGTTGCCAATCGGACGTGCCACTGTTGTAGGCCATAGTCGGTGCCGGCGATGAGTTTCTTTTCTTGATCTACTAGCTGCTTAGCTTTATATATATGCCTTCTTCATACAATGTAATCTCACCCAGAGAAATTGAAATGTGAGATAGGCACACGTTTCTTAGTCTTGGGCTCAGTTTTTGAGGTTTTCTACGTGTTTTTGTGAGCCAAAAATGGTGAAGTTAGCTTTCGGTAGCTTTGGTGATTCTTTCAGGGTTGGATCTCTCAAGGCATATTTGGCTGATGTCGGATCGGCTATTGCTTATGGTGAGTGTGCAAAATTAATCACCCTGGTTTAATATTGCCTTTAAAAAACTACAAGATTACGAGCAGATAAACTTTCTTAGGATGTTGTTAATCCCTAGCTATACTTTGCTAGCTAGCTAGCTAGCATTGTTGCTGCTTCCTTGTGCCCTCCTTTAAATCAACCTTGTTTGGGGGCAAAAGAATTGGTCGTGTTGACCATCAATTCAATTCCCTTTTTCCATCCATCAATCTAATCTATCCAATTTAACTTAAAGGTGTCACAATTTATTTAAAAATATTAATCTATCATTAAATTTTTAACATTTATTTATTTTATTCATGGATGAATATATTACGTGTTTAAATCACTTCTAATTTATAACTTTTAAAATTTTAATTAACATACATATTATTTGAATTAATACTCATTTCACATTAATTTTTTACAATTTTATGTTTGCTAAACTTGGATTATTACTACTGTTGCAATATATATATATTTTTTTTAATAAAAGAGATCACATATGCCCTCTTTGTTGGGCTATCCATCGCAGCCAACATCTCAGATGGCCATTTGAATCCAGCCATCATGTTTGGGCTGGCCGTTGGAGGCAACATCACCATCTTAACTGGCATTTTCTACTGGATTGCCCAATGCCTTGGCTCCGTTGTGGCTCGCCTTCTTCTCCAGTTTGTTACAAATGGACTGGTAAGGAAGAACTTAATCAAGCAATCAAAAACTTAAAACAGTTTCTAAAAAAAAAAAAATCACTGCTTTTGACTTTTGAAAATGCTTCAAAATTTATTTACTTGAATTCTTCAATGGTTTGCATCTTGCAGAGAGTCCCAGTCCACAGCGTTGCTTCAGGAATAAAGCTGTCGAAGGTCTTGTCATGGAGATTGTGATAACATTTGCCCTGGCCCACACCGTGTCTGCCACAGCAGCTGACCCCAAGAAGGGTTCTCTAGGAATAATCGCACCCATTGCAATTGGTTTCATCGTTGGTGCTAACATATTAGCCGCTGGTCCATTCAGTGGTGGTTCAATGAACCCAGCCCGTTCATTTGGACCAGCTGTCGTCAGTGGGAACTTCCCGATTAATTGGATCTATTGGGTTGGCCCACTCATTGGAGGAGGGTTGGCTGGGCTGATTTAGGTTATCTATAAAATAAATATATTTATTAATTTATTAATTTAATTATATCTTTTTATAACGTAAATAAAATATTATTTTTAAAAAATATTAACATTACTAACTTGCATAACTATTAAAATATGATTCCTAACAAAATCAAACACAATAATTTTTAATTCAAAAAATTAATGATTGGTAATCATGATTTTAAGTTACAAGTTATACAATCATCATAAAAACAACATAATTTCAATTATTAAATTATCATGATAATTAAAAAATGATATAAAAAATTATCTCAATACATTATTTTAACCTTGATTAATATTTGATTTTGACTTTATTAAGCAATGCATGAAAAATAAAGATAAAAATATAAACTAGGAAGGAACCAAAATTTGACTTTAATAAGCAATTTCATATGTTATAAATAAGATATTAATGATTAATGTTTTGAGGAACGCACACAGACCTTCACCAAGAATGAATAACGGAAAAGGAAAACGTGGATCTAATTAGTAATTATATTCTTTTTTTTTTCTTTTTGTTGCAAAAAATGTCCACACTATATATATTTTTTTTTATATAAAGGGAGTTAGTTCACATTATAATCAAATTTTAATTTTAAAATCACATTATAATAAAAAAATGTTGCAAAAAAATTCACATTATAATCAAAATTTAATTTTTTAAAATCTAAATCACATATTACTTTATATTATTCAAAAGGGTGAGTAATGGTCAACCGTTCGTCAAAGAGAAAATGATTATCCTTTTTCCACGAAAAAATCATTATTCACGTGGCAATTAATTAAATTATTAAAAAACCTATGATTTCAATGAAAAAAAAAAAAAAACAATTGTTTCATGTGGAGGTAGTTGATCGCGTACAAACAGCGCGACAAGTGTCTGATGTTCTAACTTTTTTATTTACTATTCTTTCCCTTTTTTTTTTTCATTTATTTTAGATGTTATAAATTTATATTTTATTTTTTTAATGTCTAATTTTTTATATTTTAAAATTAATTTTTATGATTTTTTTCACTTTTGATATTAAAAATTATGAAATTTGAATTTTATAAAAATTTTAAAATTTAATATTAAATATATTCAAATTAATTTTTTAATTTCGTAAAAATTAATAACCTCTAAATAATTTCGGACGCGAGGGAGTACTTATTTATAAAATCCTTTATATGCTTGTATCGCCACTTGCTACATATATCAATATAAACCATGGCGTAGCAGTATCAGAGGCAGAGGCAGAGGCAGGCAAGGCCAATTGCTCGAGAAATTTCGAAGGAAACAACAGCAAGCAAGATGCAAAGCTTCAAAACATTGAGTCGTTCTTTTAGCAAGCATTTTCCGTCTTTTACCAGAAGCCTGTGCTCTGTCGTCAACAGCTCTAGCAATTATGACAACTTGGTGAGCTTTTGATACAATAATGGCTTTTATTTGTTGCTTACAAATTAAAAGGGAAATTAAAGCAGCAGATAACTGATAACCTACAAATTTTCCAATTTTTTTTCAAGGTATTAGTTGAAGAGAGAGCTAGTTCAAGAACTGTCATACTTAACAGACCCCATGTCCTCAATGCTCTTACTACTCCAATGGTTTTTTTGTTTTTTAACCATTTTCCCTTTTTCTTTTATCATCAAAAGTATTCATACACCATTGATGTCTTAATTTTTAAATTTATCAGGGAATTCTTCTTAATAAATTGTACAAATCCTGGGAAAGGGACCCTAATGTTGATTTTGTTGTAATCAAGGTAAGTTCACTGATTCAAGAAACTTTTTTTTTTTGGTTTTTTTGGATAAATAAACTTTTTTTTTTGTTCTTTAAGGGAAATGGCAGGGCATTTTGTTCAGGGGGAGATGTCGTTAAGCTATATCAATTAATAAATGAAGGTGAGAAAGTTTTGTTGTATGTTGCGTAATGTCTTGCACTATAGTATAATATCCATTCTACAGTAAAAAAAAAATTCTCATTTTGGCATTTGAATTTTTAATACTTCACTATGAAATTGCATGATAAATTGATAATCATATATGTTTTAAATTACTACTTGCATATCAGAATTGAAAATCATTTTCTATGATTGAAATACGGGTAGATTTGATTTTTGCTATCAGCAATCTTGTAACGTAGTTTTTGCTGTATTATTCAGGGAGAGTGGAAGAATGTAAAGAATGTTTCAGGACATTTTACAGTTTTATGTACCTTTTAGGCACATATTTGAAGCCGCATGTGAGTCTGCTATTCTTTCTTATTTAACAAGTAAACAAAGGATAATCATCAAAATCTGCAACAGCTTTCAATTGCCTGATTTTTGTCACTGGATTTTGCCCAGGAAAATTTCATTCATTTTCAGATTTGGTGACACTTAGGTCTCACCCTTCTGTTCTTCAGAAGTTAGTTTGAGGCTTGAATCTTCTCTACAACTGTTTCAGTGACTACTGTTGCTTTGAATGTTTCCTTTTAATCCTTGTTTGATGCAAACAGATAGCTATCTTGGATGGCATTACAATGGGAGGAGGTGCAGGGATTTCAGTTCATGGTTCTTATCGCGTTGCGACAGACAAGACTGTAAGTGCTGTAGATATGCACTTTTTGAATTGAATCAAACCCATTACTTCCGCCAAATCAGGGAGACATCAGAGTAGAATTCTACTTTTTGACTAGAATTGGAGAGGCCATGAAAATCATTTTGAACCAGAATAGATAAATGCAGGTTTTTGGTATTCCTGAAGTTCTAATTGGTTTCCATCCGGATGCTGGGGCTTCTTATTATCTCTCACGCCTGCCAGGCTATTTAGGTAGGCTCTTAAGTTAGCACTTTGCCCATTATTGTAGTTTATAAACACTACTTTTGATAAAAAAAAATGCTTATCAGCATTTGAACTTTAGACCAACATTTTGATCCAGAGGCTTTCACGCTAATGGAATATCTATACCTGAACAAACATCATAACGATTTCTCGGTAATTATAACAATTCCTTGGCTGCTACTGCATTTTTCATCACAGGGGAATATCTGGCTCTGACTGGTGATATACTTACTGGAGAAGAAATGTTTGCTTGTGGACTTGCAACTCACTATTCATTGAGCATAGTTCGTCCATTATCTTTTGAACCTTTTCCCTTGTCGACGTATAAGTATCAACTCTAATCTAGCCTGTTCATATGTTAATATTTTTCTTCTTCTTTTTGTAATAACTAGAAGCTTCAAGAAATTGAAATGCAACTCAGCAAATTAGCCACAAAAGACTTTTCTGTCGTGGAAACCTTTCTGGCTAGATATAATGATCCCAGGTGTCTAAATTCATCAAGTGTTCTTCACAGGTTTATATGCATACAACCTTTTTTTTTCCATAAATTCTCAATTCTCAACACATAGCCATGTTTCGGTTAACTACTTTGTCTGTACCGTATATTCAGGATGGAGATGCTAAACAAATGTTTTGGCCATGGCACAGTTGAGGAAATTATTAATGCTTTGGTAAGACCAACTTAATTTCCTAATAAAGGATTCCTTTAAGATAAACCTGAATCCAGAACCATAATCATTAAGTACAGCCTGTTCATCCCATCCCCAACTTCGTTTTTTGTTAGTCTAGTAGTAAAATTTTTCAAACTTTTCAGGAGGCTGAAGCAGCTAGATCAAAAGACAAATGGTGTATTTCAACCTTGAAGAAACTGAGATCAGCTCCACCTTTGAGCTTGAAGGTTTCCTTAAGATCTGTAAGCTCTGTTCCAACTCACTCTACACATAGAATTGCTCGAGTCACAGCCTAATAATGGTTGATTAACGGCCCATATAATAGATACGAGAAGGCAGGTTTCAAACTCTGGAGCAATGTCTTGCCCGCGAGTGTCGGATGACTCTTCAAGCTATCACCAGGCAGATCTCTAATGACTTCTCTGAGGTACAAACTAAAACTTTAGTTCCTTCAAAATTGGTACTGTAACTTTCTATTGATCCCCTTTTATGCACAATGTTAGGGAGTTCGGGCACGATTGGTCGATAAATGCTTTGCACCAAAGGTATTTTCCAAACTGGTAATAAATTTTTGACAAAAATTTTGCTAGTGAACAGTGAACTAACATCAGACATTGCATGCAGTGGGATCCATCCTGTCTGGAGAAAGTGTCTGCAGATATGGTTGACGAATATTTTTCTCCCCTTAACGCGTATGAGCCTGAACTAGAATTATCAGTGAACTTCCGAGAAGCTGGTCTGTAGTGTTAGTCATATATCATTTGTTAGCTGCAGTCAAGATGAGCACAGACAGGGCATTTAATTCCAATAATGCAACAGTGACCTGTTTGATCAGCGATTGTGGTTATGTACTTGAAAATTTTCCCGTGTTAAGTTCCTTAGCCTATTAAAAACTTTATTTGTCCCAATTTCCATGCGCTTGCAAATGGGGGAGAACAACTTTCTGTCACATCTTTTGCTTTGGCTATGGTGTGGGCATCGATTCCTTTGATAATGTGTGAAATAGTGGAGTTAGATCTGCTTTAGAATAATGCTGAGCTGGAAGTTGTTTTGGTCATTGGTTAAGACATGGATGGAGGCAAATAAACAGAAAAGGTCTTTGTCAGTGGATCGCTTTTTGAAAGGCGAACAAGTGGTGCATGATGACAACTTTTTTGCATCCAATTACTTTTTCAACCACATGTGCCCATTTTCTTTTCATTGATTCACTTTGACTTAGAATGCCCTATCCTAATGATCATTACTAAGCTATGTAAATTATATCAATCTTTTTAAATCATTGGACGTGTTGCATAAATTGTTATCTCTAAAAATCCTATTTTTCATTCATTTATTCATTCAATTGATAAGTATTTTTTTAATAGATTCATAAAAATTTTATAAGTGAATGAGAGATGAATGATTAAAAAATTAAAATAATAAAATTTTTTAATTCTTCTTATGAATTAAAGTTACAACTATTTATTTTTTTGGCCAAGACAACTAGATAGTTTTGTTACATTATTTTTTCGTCTTGTCATTTTTTTAAGGAGTTTTTTCGTATATCATCCGTAAATGCTTCACTTCAGTTTTATTTTTTTTCGAATTAATATTATTTAAGTTGTTTATTCCTCTTAGAATATTTCCTTTCTAAGCTTTCTTTAACTGTGCATCGGATTGATTTTACGATTTCAAAAATAAGTAATTTAAGAATCCAAAAATACAAAAATTAAATTATGAAAAATAAGATTTTGACAGAACATTTTATGTTGAGCCAATCAAACATCTCTTTAAGCTATGTTTAACTTTATGTACTTAAAATATTTTTAATTACATAATGATTGTGAATGGCAGCTCAAGGAAAACCATAGAAGTTACATGTAAGAGGTAGCTTTCAATAGCAAAAATAGATGATTAATATCTTACTATGTGTTTGTTCATTTTTATTGTTATCATGTGGTTAAAGGTAGCTTTCAAGTGGTTAAACCACCCCAGAACTTTTCCCCTCAATCAAATTGATACATCCACATCTTATATGGTGCTTTAGAAGTGGAAAGGGGAGAAAAAGAACAAAAGAGATATAATTGGCCATATCCTAACATGTTGGTGTCAAATCTATTCGAAACCCCCCCAAAGTCTTTGGGATGGATTTCTTGACAAATTTGGAAATAATAAAAAATGGGGGTCCATAAAAATCCTTCTAATGCATACGTTTTATATACTATGGTACATATTTCTTGCCATACGTGATGACCATGATTTTTATGTACAAAAGGCAAAAAAATATTAATTTCAATTTTGATTTTGTTAAAGACATTTTTAGGTTAAAAGGATAAATTGGTTTTTTTTTTTATTAGAGGTTACGAGTATACACTCAAAAATATTTTTGAATTTTGAGTCACTTGACATATACAGTATCACATTAACTTGATTATGTTACTATTCTATCTCACGAATTCCTTCATATTTCGCCTATAAGTAAAATTATTCAAGTACTATCAATCCAGTATAATTTTTTCTTACATTTTTATTTTATTTTTTTAAACCTTTCTCATTCTGATTTTTAACTTGAGTATTGAAATGTAAATATAAAGGATGTCCCCTATCTTTATCTTAATCACTTTCTTTATTTTTATATGATTTCGGGTTTCTTATCTTCAACTTGAAATTTAGTATCAACAGATTTATTATAAATTTTAAAAAATAAATAATTTAAATTTAAATATGTACTATTATTATTAAATCACATATTGAAGTGCATAATTTTAATTTTGAATGAATCTAAACTAGTGTTATAGATATGACGATGTGTTATTTAGCATATTTAATTTAGAATTTGCAACCTTTTCAATTATTTGGTTATGGTCTTGAACTTGGGGAGACTTTATACAGTCTGGCCTTAGTCAAATCATGCTATCAGGATAGAATATCTTTGTTCATATATCATGAAATCTTCGGGCCATTCCCCTGCCTTTTTTCAGTTCTAAAGATAAGTATAAAAGATGCCATCATGATCATCTTCACTATCCCAAAGTTTCAAACTTAAAAACAAAACCGTTTGGTAGAAACAGGGAAAGAGTAACTTGGTTATAGTTGTTGTGGTAGAACCCCCGTGAGCAGTTGCCAAAACATTGCTTGAACACATTTTTCCACTGTAAAAAAGCATTTGTTTATAGCTAGGCATATGTTTCATATATCCGAACCATTGTAAACAATTTTTCCTCATATTTTCTTCAATTTGAACTATTTTTAAATTTTTTCGAGTCTCTTTATTTTTTATTTATACTATAACTAATTAAATCTAAGTATTGTTTAGATTTAAACATTTTTTTCTATCACGTCGTACTAAATCTAATATTTAAAACAACGTGATAAAAATTTCATCGAATCGATCATTCAAATGAATCAAGTATCTCATACAGACGGTAAAAGACAAATACAGTTATGTATATAAGAGAACTACTTAATATCGAACGTCAAAAGTTGCCGAATTTTACTTTATTTATTTGTTAGGTAGCTCTATGAAGTTGATTGACGTTTCGGTCATGATCAGGAATAGCTTGGAAGTAACATTACCACCGACTTCAATTTAGTCCTGATCAAGATGATGTCGCATATTCCAGTGTCTTGATCCTGATTTAGCATCGAAAAATCACGATAATTTGCAGATAAAATACAGATTAAGTACTGAAAAGCTTATCTTTGATTCTTTGTTAATTTCGACTTAGCAAATTGGCAATCAAAAGGAAAGCAGATTGATGAAGAGCCAACCACCGCTAGCTCTTCAAAGACAAAGTTTTGGGACCAGAGCTGAGGTTAAATAATTGGAGCTAGGTCTCGGAAGAGAAACAGACATGAACCAACCCATGTAAAATCCACGTGAACATCGTTTCTTTGTCTGGGATACCAGGTAGGCTGGCTGGGGCAATAATCAAGTTGACACGCCATTCGGTAAATTGAATCATTAATCGAGTTCCATTATTTCTAAATACAACAGATTTTTCCTTGCAAATTCTGGAAAACCAAGTTCCATTTCTAACATGGTCCATTTACGTAGGACCAGATTTGTAATGACAAGAAACCCTAGTTTCTCTCAAGATTGTTATGGCTTCAACCACACATATAACAAATTAATCGGCTCAATATAAAAACTCAAGATTCTCTTCCCAATTTACATCTGGTTTTGGAAAAGAATTTAGAAAACGGATCAAGTTTTGTTTGGTCGTTATTAGATTTAGAAACTAGCAACTATTCTCAACCATCCGATTAAGCAGATAAAACCAATGTGGCAGACATCCATGGAAGCATCAAATCCTTAAACGAACCCACCGTCCAGTCAAAGTTTCATGCAAGGCCATTGGCTACAGTTGGTCAAACACTTGCAAGACTTCCAACAAAAAAAGATGAAAAAAAAATTATTTTCTTAGTACTAAGCATGTGATCATGGATACATGCGTTTAATTGCAGGAGTCTTAAGAAACAGTCCCCCCTTCTCCAGGACAAATGACATTCTTTATGTTCCTTAAGCTAGTACTTTATTAATATATATTTTTGGGTTTCGTGGATTCTGTTTTGACAACTCCCAGTCACCTGAATTCATGGGGGGTTCAAAGCACTAGATTTTGATATCTGTTCCTGCTTACTATTATTTTGTCACTCACTGTTTTAAGGGGATCCTTCTTTATAATTATGAGTTGGCTCCGACAAGACAGTAAGTTTTGTTTATAGGACAGAACCTTTCTGGTTTTAAAAGGCAATGATTTTTTTTTTCAACTTTATATTACCTCTTTAGAATTGTTTTCTTTCATTTCATCTTACAGTCAATCAAGGACAAAAGATATCAAAAGTTTTGAAGGAGTACTATTGCTACAGGAGATTATAGCTAGGAAAATTTAGCTTTTAAATTCATCGAAAAAATGTCAAGTGTTTCCTGTTGGCTGAAAGAATCCTAAGGTAGAAATGCAAAGTGGGTTTTATTCAGCTTGGAAGAGTGGTTCTTTGTTTGGGCTAGAGAACGTGGAAGGGGATGGAAAGCTGAAAGCAGCATCGTCTTTGCCATCTATTCCTCAGCCACAAACACCAAAGGAGCCTATGGAGTTTTTGTCTAGATCATGGAGTCTATCTGCATCAGAACTTTCAAAAGCACTTGCTAAGAAACAGAAACGGAAACAGTTTGAATTTGATAATAATCCAAGTTCGTTTCCAGACAACTTTATTGCACCGCAAATTGTAAGTGATCTTAATCTTAGCATCGTTTTTCCCTTTCTAAAAGCTCCATATTATACCCTTTTTCTTTTTTCCTTTTCTTCTCCGTTCCTCAGGATCCTTGAGTTTCAATGGATCAAAACTAAATTTTTGTCCTTCTTGATAGATTGTATTTGCATATTTTGACTTTTTGTTTCTTGGCCTTTCGTTAACATTGCCTTTGATGTGATAGTTCCCTGTAAGAAAGAAAGACTGGTTGTAATAGGCAATTTCTTTGAATGGTTGGCTGACGAAATTATAAGAACCCAACCGACTTCATAGATTTCTATGCTCTAATTTTTCCTTTTAACCTTTTCTTTTCTGTCTGGAAAGTACAATTGTTAAATTTTTTTTTTCTGCTTATTTTGTAGGCAGGGAAAGTCATAAATACAATCAATGCTCGAAGAACTGGATCAATTGGGAAATGGTTTCATCACCACAAGGAGACAGGTACTAACACAGTGAAGAAGAAAGATAAGATACGAGCAGAAAATGCTCGGGTGCACTCTGCTGTTTCCGTTGCTGGACTAGCTGCAGGCTTGGCAGCAGTAGCCGCAGCTGGAAACTCCAATGGCATAGGTTCACAAATGAGCATGGCATTGGCATCTGCTACTGAACTTTTGGCATCACATTGCATTGAATTAGCTGAACTAGCCGGAGCTGATCATGACCGTGTTGCTTCAGTTGTCAAATCCGCTGTGGATATTCAAACTGCTGGTGATCTGATGACTCTCACAGCAGCAGCTGCAACAGGTATTTGCTTTATGCAGTTCTTCAAGAAATTCAAAAGCAGTTGTGCCTGAATTTCTACACCATTTTTTTTTCATCCCAAATTATTAATAAACTAATGTTATTTTTTCTTGCAATTTTATGAAATGGCTCTGAATCATAATTTGTTAAAATTTTCCTTGATAAAAATTAGCCTTGAGAGGAGAAGCAGCTTTGAGAGCAAGATTGCCAAAAGAAGCAAAGAAAAATGCTGCTATAAGTCCTTATGAGAGGAGCATGACAGAAGCTCATTGGTCTGCTGCGTTTCATTCTCAAATGAAGGAGCGGAATCCTCCTTGTGAGGGTGAACTTTTGCAACACACAAGAAAAGGTAATTCGCGTTCAAAGCTCAAGATGTCTGAAACTCATCTAGAAACAGGTTTTAGAACTATATAGAATTGATTCAGCTACGAATATTACATCTGAATCACTTGTTACTGCAATTCTCAGGTGTGTTTAGATGGAAGCGTGTCTATGTCTACATCAACAATAAATCTCAGGTAACAAAAAAACTAGATGGAAAAACAAGAAAATAATATTCAATTGCAATCTCTTACAAACGTTCCATTTGTCAGGTCAAGATTAAACTCAAAAGCAAGCATGTTGGAGGGGCATTCTCCAAGAAGAATAAATGTAAGCATTGTATTATTCTACTGTCCAATTTCGCATTAATCTAATGAATTCTCATCATTCAACTCAGTTCCTTTGCCCTTTTTCTACATTTTTTCCCTTTGTTCCCTAATATTTAAATGTCCTATCACTTACCAGGTATTGTATATGGAGTTTGCGATGAGACTTCTGCATGGCCATACAGAAAAGAAAGGGAAACTTCTGAGAATCTCTATTTTGGTCTCAAGACTGGACAAGGTCTTCTAGAGTTCAAGTGTAAAAGCAAGATTCATAAGCAGAAATGGGTTGATGGGATTCAAAATCTTCTCCGTCAAGTCAGCTATACTGAAGCAACTGAGCTTTCTCTTGAATCTTTGAGTATCAATGACTGTATATAGGAAAGAGTATAGTTTGTGCATACATACTGAATTTGGCTTTGTGACATTTTGAATTTCATACATAAACTTTCTTTCAATATGTGAGATATGCAACAAGTTCTTCCAATGTATGCTACTGAAAAGAAAACTGACAAAAATAAAATTGATAATCTTAAAATAAAAACAAAAAAAAATGTTTAAACTAGACAAAATCATCATTTTTAATGAAAAAAAGTTCTTTTTTTTGTCAAGAAAATGGTGAACCAATAAGAACTTAAGTGGCAGTTCAATTCAACAATGGGAATATGGGATGGTTAAAGACTAAAGAGAGAGGGAACCTACGGGGCAATAGAAGACGTGGATGCCATGCGCTAGAGAGGGAGAAGAAGAGGGATCTCCGGGTAAATTTGTAAGATTTTAAGGACCTCTTTGCAAATCCAACAAATTGGAGGGAGCTTGATGAGACCCTGCTTGCGAGAGTCATTTCTTAGAATCCCACTTCTTACCCACCTAAACTGGGCTTGGGTGCTTGGCGACCTGGCCTTCCCTTTTTTTGGGTATTGAAGCTCGCAGATAGGCCCAAATACGACAGCGTTCGAGAAAGGCTATAGATTCAATGGATTTTATTCTAAGCATTGATTTTTTTATTTAAAAAAACTCACACATATGGACTGACACGTGTGAAAATTCTATTACATTGCAAAATCATTAACCCGCAACTAACCGCAGATGATCTGAACCTTAACTTTGTGGGTCCCCCAGTTTTAGTTCATCATCAAAAACTTACCAGACCAATCTCACAGCAGAGAATCGCGAATCCAAGAGATCCAGATTTCCCAGACTAACCGAAACCTTGTAATCTCTGTTAGTAAGTTCCTTTCTTCGTCCAGAGACTTCGAACCGAAGTTACATTCAAAGGAAAGGCCTCTCAAAAATGCCAGTAAGTCTCCCTTCTTCGATTCGATCCGGATCTCAAAATTCTGATGATAAGATTTTTGTTTTTGAATTGTAAGTATCCAATTGATAGTTGATGTTGGGTTACGATTGTGTGCGGTGCAGTTGAAGGGAATGTTAGAGGTGGAACCACCGAGCCCGTTAAGATATATCATCGGAGCAGCAATCATGATGATCGGAGTGGTACTGCCCGTCGGATACATGATGTTCCGTAACAAACGCGTCCCTTCCTCTTCCTCTTACTCCAAACAGACGTAGGTGTGCCTTTACTTGAATGCTCTATTTCCATTCCCTTTAAAAGGAATAACTTTTTTTCCTCGTAATTCTAGAGTTAATTGAGATTTGACAGAAATTAAACCAGGAAATTTATCATTTAATTTTCTGCAAACTTGAATTAACTGAATTTATATAAAATTTCGACTTTGATTGGATT
The DNA here is from genome assembly GCF_002303985.1 of Durio zibethinus. Next base: position 2,740,820 of record NW_019167838.1, on the reverse strand, counting down.
TGAAGAATATTTTATTGATATGGCAAACTAATATTTGTACTTTGTGTTGGCATTTCAGGAACAAAGTTTTGATATAGAGATTTTGGTGGAAGATAGAGATTTTTTTTTTATGCGAAATTGATGGGGTTACATTTTAAAGAAGGCCTTGAATGACCTGCAGATACAACAATGTAAATGAATTGTAAAACCCTCAGTTCTGTTCTATGTTTGTTGTCTTGTTTGGATATTAATTCAAGTTTATAAAAGATTACATGTGTTGTTTTTCTCAATTTTTGAGTTTTTATTAGGTTGGTAATTAGCATCATAATGTATCAATTCTATGATACTGGTTGTTTTGAAGCTAATTTGAGTTTATGAAAACCTGTTCTTTACTTCTTTCATGTGTCTTTGATTAGGTATAAATAGTCAATTTAACATCTATCATGTAGCAGCCCTTCTTTTCCAGAACATCTTTCATTTTTTCTCCTTGTAGTTTCCCTCTTTCATATGGTGTATGATGAAAATGGGAGCATATCATCTATAATTACTGCACAACAATTATCCAATCACAATTTAGAATTGTATAGGTTCTAGTATGGAGCTCACATTTATAAGTGATGAATTCATACATAATTCTTTGTTGTGATTGGACAATTGTAAGATTGTAGTTAAAAAATAGTAAGTGAAATGCTCCTGATGAAAATGGCATTTTGATTTGAATATTTGCTGTCTGTTTCATTGCAGAAAATGGCTTACATCATATTTGTGCTTTGGCTGAAGCAGTGAATATGCTTAGGTTTCTTATATTACTAGTAGTATTTGAGGTTGTATTGGTCTTCTTATGTCTGCTTGTCTAACCAAAGAGGAATATATTTTTACACCACAGGTTAGAAAAGTACTAGTACGAAAGCAATTTAAATGATGCTTTCTTTCCAATTAATTTTCTTGGTGTTAAACTCAGTTCTGATAAGTTGCATTTATAAGAGATTGCTTGAATGATTGAATTGGCCCTTATTTGGGAGGATGTGTTTCTTGTAAAGAATGAGTAGGATCAAAAGAACATGTTACTTTACCATACTAATCTATATCGGATTATTGGTAGGACATGGTAGCACCTTTGCAGAGAGCAAATTACTTACAATTATTATATTACAATTAAACAATCATAATTTAGAATTGTGTGACAATCACACTTATAAGAGGTAGATTTTTATTTAATTATTTGTTATGATTGAACAATTAAAGGATTGCAGGTGAAATGCTCTTTTTTGTTGTGTGAACTGAATTTTGTAGATTGACAGGTCTGTATAATGGAACTAAAGAATATAGGATTGAAATTAGAATAGCATGTCATGGTTGCCACCACATTGCTTGCATCACCATTTACAATCAGGCAACCAGCATATCCTTCATAAGCTGTTGGTCCTAAGATTATTTTTCATTATTAAGGTGTACATTGCCAATGGTTCTATTTATGAGTTCAGCCCATGGTTCCTCATTGATAGCATAAGCGGACGAACAAGCAGAAAAAAGAAAAAAAGCACCAATTCTGCTCACATACTTGGACTAATCATACAACCTTTCCAGTGCTGCTCCAACTCCAACAATGGCATTCCATCCCCTAGCTTACACAACTAATGTACTTGCAACGCACTCTCATGAATCATGCCATCTTCCCAGTGCTTCTCCAACGCGAATTCTTCCCCCCGTCTAATAGAAAACATAAACTCCGAAGCATCACTGTTCTTCGGTGATTTTAACGTCGGGGCTGTCGATCCCATCTTGAAAACAGACACATGGAAGTATCAGAGCAATGGAAAATGCAATCATCATAGTCTAATTAACCATACACCTGGAAGGATCAACGCGAATTCTTTCTATAGTCTCGCATTTTGAACCTGCTATTTCCGAATTCTCCAACATGATCAAGTTCGAGACAAAAACTTATTGTTTATGGCTAGCCTCTCAATTTGATCCAGAATTGCCTTGTTTTCCAGGTATAAAGCACTGCATCACGGCTCTAGCAATTTGGAGTACCTTAACTCTTTGTCTGCAATTAGAGAAAAAAGGTGCAAAGACGCCAGCTGTGGATTGCAAGATGGGTTCATCTCAGTTGCGACGGGGGTTGCAGCACAACTTTCCATCGAGAAGAGCCGGTTTGTTAGCATTGAGGAAGCCTTGGATGAACGTAGTTGTGAAGTTTTTACATAAATCATTCCTTGAAGTCCAAATTTAAGTCTCCATTATGAGAAGCCAAAATCACCATTATTGTTATTTGCTTTCTACTTTTTTATATTTCATTAACAAACAAAATGTTTTAGTATAATAGGTTAAGCTCCAAATGAATGTGTGCGTATCCTTTTTTTTTTTTTTAAATAATTAAACAAAATTTCAATTTCTTTTTTTTTTTTTTGGAAAGCCTAATTCTCGTGCATAATGATCGGCTTTAATTATAAGCCAAAACCCACCTTGTTTTTAATCTGAAATCTGTATTGCCGCCCGTTAGGTGTGCGCATGTTAACAAGGTTACGCACCGCGCTTAATGTAGTAAGGGCCCCGACCCTGTATAAATGCCACACACTCTAGCGCCCTTTTTCATTTTGGCGTTAATTTTTTTGGTGCTCTAATCGAAATGGAAGACGATGCAGGAGAGAGGTCAAGCTTCGTGATCGGTCTTATTGAAAACAGAGCCAAAGAGGTAACTCCGTTTGGTTTCTGAGAAAATGCACGAAAACTGAAAAAATATTTGAGATTCTACTAGTAGTGATTTTTTTTTATTACTCGCACCGAGAGATTTAAAATTTTTTTTATTGAAATAAGGTTATTTTACTGTCTTAACTTGGTAAAATATAGTTTCCACTCGGAATTTGAAAATTAAAAATAAAATCAACTTAAATATTCTCTTTCGTTCACTTTTCTGATTAGGCAAACATGCGTCCCGACTCTTGGCGATCAAGCTTTATTTTATTCGTTTGAAATATAATATAACATGTGTTTCTTTTACGTTTATTTTCTTATTGTGTCTTTTACAAATATGCATGCCTGATTAAAGGTTCACATCACAATGAACGACTAGGTTTTATAAAATTAATGTGAGATAGTACTAAATTAGAGATTAATTAGTTGAAAAAAGAAATTTTGCCTACAGATAATGGCAACCTTAATGGAATGAAAAGAAAAACATTATAGTAAGCAGAGTGTGATTTTACGAGTGGAAGTCGGCATTGAATCAAATATAAGAATATATTGATTTAATAAAACAATGAACTCTGCAGGATTAGATGATTATATAGCAGTGAAATTCATAATGCCTGACTAACTGCAATCACTGTACAGGTTGGAGTGGCTGCCTTCGACCTAAGATCAGCTACATTGCATCTTTCTCAATACATTGAAACCAGTAGCTCATATCAAAATACAAAAACTTTGCTGCATTTCTATGATCCCATGGTGATCATTGTTCCTCCAAACAAACTAGCTCCTGACAGCATGGTGGGAGTATCAGAACTGGTGGATCGATTTTATGCTTTGGTCAAGAAGGTGATATCACCGGATAATTAGAAAGTCTTGGTGGCGTTGTTAGCCAATTTGTTTCTGTATGGAACTTACCAGTTAATTTGATGACTTAATACCATGTATGATTCTGTGCAGGTTGTAATGGCTCGTGGTTGCTTTGATGACACCAAGGTCATACAGATACATCTCACTCTTCATTAGCATCTTTTAGTATGGGGCTGACAATTATATATCTTTTGTGGGAATTTCACTGTGGCTAAACATTCAGGGTGCAATGTTGATTAAAAATCTAGCAGCCAGAGAGCCTTCGGCTCTTGGTTTGGATACTTACTACAAGCAGTATTATCTTTGCTTGGCTTCTGCTTCTGCTACAATCAAGTGGTACTTTCATAGCTTATGCTATTTTATTTCAAAATCCAGTCATGAGAGTTGGGTTAGAATGGCCACATGTTTTGGAGTGTCTCATTTGTTTTTCAGGGTGATGTCTATGTCGGTATTACAAAAAGTCTAAGTGAGGGGAAAAAACTCGAGACTCAAGATCATTATTTATCTGTTAGTTTCCCAAGACAAAAGCAACGACCTGCATTAGTCATTACAATGCAAACTCTCCATCTTTGCCCTACAATTGAAGAAGGACTGGCATTAAGTAGACGATCCCCTAAGGTGTTTTAAGGTCATTATGTTGATTGCATGCTGAAACTGGATGAGATGGATATCTTGCTATGATTAGTTTCAAGATCTGCTTGAAGCCAGAACAACCAGGTTATTTTTGCATGTTGTTGCCCTTTTGATCCAGCTCCCTATCTGTTGTGACTTGTTTAAGGCAATCTTCAATATGGAAAAATTCAGGTTAGATGGAGTTTTTAGATTTACTTGAAAATAGTGTTATTCTTTAGAGTCATGGGTTGCATAAAACTGTGTTAAAAGGGACAATTTTTCTTCATTTAAAACTTTGATTGAAAGCTACAAACTAAACATGATTACATGTTTGAATCTCTATGTAGTTTCTTTTCAGATGATATTCAGTCATATGCTAGTTCCTGTAACTACCTTACGTGTTCTATTCTTCATGGAGCTATACACTCAGCTTTCATATTTGGAGTCTCCTTTTCTTCAAGTTTCTAATTTCATGGTGCTTCTCATTATTTTTGTATTTACTTTTGTTAAGTAATTTTATACATCTGAAACATAAGTTCAATCTGTGTAATTCCTCAGGATAGAAGCAGAGAAAGGTGTCATTGTCACAAACCATTCATTATTGGTATGTGCTTCATAAATCATAACACATACCATTGGAATGCTAGGGAAAAAACTGAGTGGATGTTCTATTACTGAAGTTAATTTAATCTCTTGGAAATAATATGTGACATCTTGAGGCAAAGTAAGAATATTTATGATACGTTCATCCTCCTCCTCTTGCTTTGTGAACAACTACAACCTTTACCCTTTTCCTCTTGAATCTTCCCCAGGTTACTTTTAATGGATCATTTGACCACATGAACATTGATGCTACTAGGTATTGGTACTTTCTGCTTTACTTGCACCTATCAGTTGGATCAGGTTCTAGTAAAAATATTTTGCTACTACAACATATTCTAGAGCTTTACAAATATTTATATTTACTGTTTTTCTTTGTTAAAAAAGTCTTATGTTTGATTGTGGATGGCAGTGTCCAAAACTTGGAAATTATTGAACCACTTCATTCTGCACTGTGGGGCACAAGCAACAAGAAAAGAAGTCTGTTCCACATGCTCAAGACAACAAAAACTATTGGAGGGTATGTTGAGAACCGGATGAGTTGACATGTTATCTTGTGAACTGCTTCCTAACTTTTTTCTCAAGTCATCACTCATTACTTTCAGTTCAGCCCTTCCATTTATTTTTAGTCTATCCATGTGTTGGTTCACCACCTAAAAAAGTTACATTGTGGAGTATTTCAAACTTTTAATTGATTATGGGAAGCCTTTTGGATAGCACCTAATCTTTTTATTTTTATATGCAAAAAAATGTGAAACTTCTTCTCCAGGACTAGACTTCTTCGTGCCAATCTTTTGCAGCCTTTAAAAGATATTGAAACTATCCGTACTCGTCTAGATTGCCTGGTAAGTCTTGCTTTGCTTTCCATCATATTTCTCCTGTGGAGCTATGTTAACTTTTGATCTGCTCAAGAAGATTCTTTTAACATCCATAGACTTCTCCAACTTCTCCAAGAGATCTTACGGATTTTAAAATGAGTATTCTACGTAGACTAGCATGTTTTTTGCAGCATCATGGTTTCAACTGTAATCTTTCCCAAGTAGAAGCAATTATCAGGTGATAGCAAAAATACTTCTGTTGTTTGGTTTGGTAATCATTTGTGTTCTGCACAGATAAACATGTGCATGTGAGTGCTTAGATAAAAATAGATGTTATAATCTATGTTTCCAGTGAAGTACGTTAGGTCACCAGAATCTTACACATCAACCACTTGGTTGTGGTGAACGAATCCTTTATTAACCATATGGATCTGCTTGATGATGCTGCCATTATGTTTAAGGGATGTCCACAAGTGTGAAGCAAGAAGCCTAAACAAAGAGCTGTATACTATTGTTTATGTTTATTACCCTTATTATTTTAGTGTGACACTTATTCTGATGCTCAGAACTCTTAGACGTTGTAATGCTTACTTTCTTATGGCCGTCTCTGACTGGTTGATTTCCTCCCTTTGATTAATTGAATAAATTTCCAAGCCTAGAAAATTTTCCTAGTTAGGATCTTTTGAAATTTCATATTTTCTAGTTAGGATCTTTTGAAATTTTATGAAATTAGGATATTCATTTCAGTTTGTGGGACAAGGGACTCATTCTTTGTCACCTCTTGAGCTTTGGTCTTACCCTAATGTTTAAATTCATCAAGGCACAACCTACAGACATATGTTTTGGAGCAAAAGATGATCTCTTCTTTGCTTGATTTCAGGATGAGTTGATGAGCAATGAACAGCTCTTTTTTGGACTCTCTCAGGTCTTGCGTAAGTTCCCAAAGGAGACTGGTAAGCGAAATTCACCACCCCCCCCCCCCCCCCCAGAAAAAAAAGAAAAAGAAAATAGATTAGTCAGTCTTCTGGAATTTTGTAGACTTATGACTACTATCTAAACTGACCTGTTCATGCTCTTCATTCAGATAGGGTACTTTGTCATTTCTGCTTCAAGCCAAAGAAAGTAACAAATGAAGTCTTAGGTGTAGACAATGCTAGAAAGAGCCAAATATTGATATCAAGCATCATTCTTCTCAAGACTGCATTAGATGCCTTGCCTTTACTGTTGAAGGTAAAGTTTCTTTTCTTCCTTTCATCAGTGGACTCCTACCACTTATTTTGATATACTGCTGGTGATTTTAAAAATTTTAGGTGCTTAAGGATGCAAAATGTTTTCTTCTTGCAAATGTTCACAAGTCTATATGTGAAAATGAGAAATATGCTGACATTAGAAAGAGGTATGTGACACATTGCCCAGAGCCGACCGCTTATAAATTCCCTGATAATATTGCTCATGCATCTGTTTTCCCCTGAGTTCTCAAGATGCTAATTAATTAGCCAAAAGAAGAATGGCAAGAATATTTTATGTCTAATGAAAACATTATGTGGGATTTGTGGCAAGTGGCGACATGTTGATCACAGATGCTCCCAAAAACTTTAAGAACTTAACAATGGAATCTTTTATGGCATTCTATTCATAAATTGCAGTTTTTCCTTCTTCAGAACTTATGGTAGTTTGTTGTCATATGTCATATGATAGACATGTTTCAGTATGTTGATGTATAGTGTTATCCTGTGCATATTTCTCATTGATATCTAGTAAAGCCCATCTTCAAAGGTTAAAATAATTATATAAGCATAAAATTAAACTAATTTCTAAGGAACTTTCTTCTGTTAGAGTTGGGGAGGTGATTGATGAAGATGTGCTTCACGCACGGGTTCCTTTTGTTGCTCGCACACAGCAGTGTTTTGCTGTCAAGGCTGGAATTGATGGGCTATTGGATATTGCTCGGAGATCTTTTTGTGATACCAGCGAAGGTTCCCCCCCTTCTCTTTTCCAAATCCAATGCTGTTGCTCTCCTTTATTTCTGTCATTGGAAAATGGGTTATTTTGCCTACCACCAAAGACTATTTTATTTTGATTTGACAGCTATACATAACCTTGCAAACAATTATCGGGAAGAATACAAGCTGCCAAATCTGAAACTCCCATTTAACAATAGACAAGGTTTTTACTTTAGCATTCCACAGAAAGACATTCAGGGAAAGCTTCCCAGCAAGTTCATTCAGGTTGCCATAAGAACTTTTCTTTGTTACTTCATGTATTGATGTATATGATGATTTCCTTGGATCATCTCTGAGTTTGGTATGCTTGTGATGGAAAAATCAGGTTGTGAAACACGGGAACAATGTTCATTGCTCAACTTTGGAACTTGCTTCTGTAAGTATTATTTAATGATGCATAGTTGTGGTTTGATATTGATTCATGTTGTGATATTGAATCTGCTCACTTATCCCCCCCCCCCCCCAAAAAAAAAAAACCTGATATTGAATTTGCTCATTTTATGAGTAGTGGAGGTACTGCTTTAAAATATTACCTATATGCGAGTAATTTCAAGTTATAATTCTCTAGATATTGTTCTGGAGTAAACTTAGATCAAAATCTGACCTGGGGTTGTTTGAGAGTTGCACAACTACCAAGGGACTAGAGAGGAGATACATTGGGTTGCTGTAAACATCATTGAATTTGACATGCATTTCAATTCTAACTTGCTATCTTTTTCCCAAGGATAGTAATTGAGTACAGCAGTCACATTAGTATGCATAATAATGCAGGTGCGAGGAATATAAGAAAATAAAAACAATTCTTTAATATGATTACTCCAAAATCAAGTGATATCGATACATATTAACTCCACTAAGTGCAACATGTTGTAAAGTTTTTTTTTTTTTTTTAATTTGTAGAATAACTGTTCTTATATGATGTTTATCAACTTATCATGGCATGTGGTGTATAGTATGGATATATTCATTACAAACATTTCTTTATGGGTTGATTGATTAGTCTATTATCAGAATAGAACGAGGGTACTGATTGATTTTGTATACTATGTAGCCAAATACATATTTGTTTGTTGATATCAGCATGCTACTTTGTTTATAATAGTTGTACATTTATCAGCCTGTCTGGGTCTTAAAAATGCTTAAATTGCATAATTTGCAGTTGAATGTCAGAAACAAATCTGCAGCTGGAGAATGCTATGTTAGAACAGAAGTTTGCTTGGAAGGTTTGTGATCAACTGCTTGGTTTCAAGATCTCTGACAAGTCTTACTTGTCAATTTGTCTCTTAATGGGGTTTTCATATGAATTCTCAGGACACCATTGATCTCATGAGCCTTTTAAGTTAAAACATTTTAAGAATTTATCAATCACTTGCTCAATGGGTCTACCTTAAATGAATTAAAACTATCAAAATTACGTGGCATAGAAAGGTGCTTTACAATCCAAATGGTTACTGAGGGTCGACAGTGTGGATTGATCATGCAATCAAATCTTTGAAAGGCATTTTCATTTTCCAGAATAGGGTTTTTCTTATTTCTTATGCTATCTAAGACTATGCTAAAAGGCTTAAGCTGTTAACAAGCCTTCTTCACAAACTTGCACATTTTAGCATCATATTTCTTGTATTCAAGCAAGGATACAATAACATCTGCCATTTAATGTATTTGACACTGCAAATCTTGTCAGAAATAAGTGCCATTGGAATTAATTATATTGATTAGATAGATTTCATTTAACTTGTAGTCATTATTGTTTTATTGCTATAGCTTTTGAAACTACTGGATGATGATAACACAAAATACTAGAGATACATACTATCTTTTCAAAGTTTGTTTCATTTATGGTGCCTTTTCTTTATGTTATTCAAATGTTGCAATGGTTTCATTCATTACTTATGGTAACTTTATGTGATTTGTAGCCCTAGTTGATACCATAAGGGAGGACATCTCGGTGCTCACACTTCTTGCTGAAGTTCTGTGCCTCTTGGATATGATTGTTAATTCATTTGCTCATGCAATATCAACCAAGCCTGTTGACCGATATATTAGGCCAGAATTTACTGGTAATTTCTTTGCCAATTTGTAGCATGTATTCTTTTATTCTTCCAAGTGTAATTAGGATAATTTTAATGATGACTAATTGCTCACAGATTATGGCCCTCTAGGAATTGATTCTGGAAGACACCCCATCCTAGAAAGCATACACAGTGATTTTGTGGTATGTTGTTTTATATCGCAATTAGGTATTACTTTTACTGCTTATATTAGATTAATAACTTACTTTCTATAGTAATAATTACACTGCTATCATAGATTGATAACCTACTTTCTATGTCATGGATTCTTCTTAAATTTCTTTGGTGCCCTTTAAGATTTTAAACTGTTGTTTCAGCCCAACAGCATCTTTATTTCCGAAGCATCAAACATGGTGATTGTAATGGGACCAAACATGTAAGAAACTCTTTCATGGAAATTGCTCCTCGCAAATAGTTGTAAGTCGTTGTATGTACCATATTTGTTTTCAATATAACCCTTCCTATCTGCAATATAGAAAATGTAATCTTAAAAAAAAAACCTGTACTAGACAACAACTTTGTCCAAGTCATGTTTTTAACTTCAATTGATACCTTGGAGACTAGAATTTTTTGAGTTTCCTTATACTTGTTTTCTTATCATCGACTTTAAGCCAAGTCTCATGATTCTAGTCCAGGGTAAGTCTTAATTGCACTTCTCTCTAACTATAGGTTAAAGTGTCCGCCTCAGGTCTTTGCTCATTATGTCATTATTTTTTCTTCTCCGGAGTGCCTTTAGCTGGATATGATCAATAACGATTTCAATTTCCGATTATTATGTTAGGATAACATAGTGATTTAGATAGTACCCTGCCTTTGTTTAGAGTTTAAACGACCTATTTTCTCCACGCAGGAGCGGGAAGAGCACTTATCTTCAACAAGTGTGTCTCATTGTTATTCTTGCTCAGATTGGTTGCTATGTTCCAGCACACTTTGCTACAATTAGAGTAGTTGATCGTATATTTACAAGGATGGGCACAATGGATAATCTTGAATCAAACTGTAGTACGGTACAATTTCTGATCTTCACTGTCAAAAATGTTTAAGCCATTTTTTCATGTCGCTATCTTGTTTCTTTCCTGATGAAAAGCAAAGATATATGTTTATTATAACTGTTAAATAGAAACTTCCCTATTTATTCAGTTTTAACTTTAAAAGTCACTTAACATACTGATAAACTGTTACTATTTTCAATTTTAGTCCTTACCAAGTCATATCTAAACACGTGGAAAATAGTTTTCATCTGTCTTCTCTGTTCAAGGTCAAAGAGTGCTTATAGCATGTACACTACACATTTTATCTTAATCCTGGAAATTGCTTAATTGAACTTCCTGGCATATAGATAAATTTCAGGACTGAGATTTTCCAAGAACTTAAAGTGTTTCTGGCTCTCCTAATTATACTTTTATAAATTGACTTGAGGTATGCAAACTATCATTCAGGCTTAAAAAGTTAATAGTATTTCAATGCAAAGGTTGGAAACATCTAATGAAGAGTGGAGGCAAACAAAAATGGTTTTAGAATGCATTAAGATGCTATAAGATGGAGTATCATATGGTCTAATTTATATTTTTCTAGAAATGGACCCCATGGAGAAAATTACCATGTTATGATTCTCATTTGGTTATTTGGATGTTATAGTTTATGACAGAGATGAAAGAAACTGCTTTTATCATGCAGAATGTCTCCCAAAGGTAAGAATCTGTTCGAGGTCCTTAACATCTTGGCAAATGAACAGTATTGAAAATTATTTGACTCATTTGATATAGGAGTCTAATTGTTATGGATGAACTTGGGAGGGCTACTTCTTCCTCTGATGGATTGGCAATAGCATGGAGCTGCTGTGAACATCTGCTATCAGTCACAGCGTAACTGCACAAACTAACATCTTTTCCTATTTCCTTTCTTCCAGCAACGGTAGCAAAAGATGCTAACTTGCACAAATTAACATCTTTTTTTGCGTTATCTTCTATAGGTATACTATATTTGCTACTCATATGGAAAACTTGTCAGAACTAGCTACCATCTATCCAAATGTGAAAATCCTTCACTTCTATGTAGATATTAGAAACAGCCGCCTAGATTTTAAGGTGATATTTCCATTTTTCTTTTGCTCTAATAGAAACGCTGCTGCTTTTCCTGACTGAAACTCAGATTTTACGCAGTTTCAACTCAAAGATGGACCGAGACATGTAGCACACTATGGCCTCCTATTAGCGGAAGTGGCGGGATTACCAAGTTCAGTGATTGAAACAGCTAGAAACATCACATCAAGGATAACAGAGAAGGTAATTTCGGTCAAGTAGATACAAAAAGGATTCAGAATTTAGTAGATCTTAAGTTCCCACTTCATTTCCACTCTTTCACACAATTGAATGATGTAACAAGTGAAGCTTTAGGGCGCTTTTTGATAGCCTGTACAAGTATTTTTGTCGGCCAGTGCTTCCAAACTATTGACAGAATTTAAGTTTCATTGATTGCAATGCTTTTGTTTTGTTGATCTCTATAGCAAACAGCGCTAATTCGGCATTCTCATAATACTAATGTCCAGGAAGTGAACCGAATGGAAGTAAACTGCCTGCATTATAATCAAATAAAGATGGCATACCATGTTGCTCAACGACTAATATGCTTAAAGTACTCCAACCAAGACGAGGACTCTATCCGACAGGCTTTGCAAAGTCTCAAAGAGAGCTACATTGATGGAAGACTATAGAGCTGTGATTTTTTTTCAATTGCTCATAGCCTAAACAGTAATGGAAAATAAAATTGTTTTCCAGGACATGCCCTTCAACGTGAGCTTAGATCCCATGCCAAAGGCAGAGTTTACGCTTTTCCGAGTTAACGAATTAATAGGCTATGATTAGCAAAATCACCAATTACTCAAACAGATCTGAAATCAGAAAGGAGAACATATGGCCACCAAACTAGGCAGTTGATAAGCACGTAGTTATAAATTCATAAATTCATGTCTCAAACAAAAATAAATTTGATGTAAACTTAAAAGATTCCATTTTTCAAACTTAAATAAACTTGAAAAAATTTCGGTCTCCAAAATATCAAACTCAAGATGATGAATTCCAAAATCCACAAGCGAAGCATTAGTAAGTCCAAAAAACCCACTAAAATCAGCGGTAGCGACGAAGGGAAAGGGTGTTGTTTCTCTTCCAGGTAGCCCTGCGAGAAGGCCGATTCTTGTGGTGCAAGTGACCCTTTCCATGCAGGCCCCTGTTTTTCTTACCAGCAGATGTGAGTCCTCGAAGCTCCCTGTGCTTGTGAACAGGATTACAGATCCAGTTAATTCTTGGGTCATTGTGGATAGCATTGTGTGCAACATCAACCAGGATAACCTCAAAGTACTTGTAAGTAGAATCCTACAAGACCAAATGCCACAGAAATGGTGAGCCATTCCCAAATCAGGACAACCCAATACATATTTAAGTGACAAACCAGAACATTCAGCAAGTCCTACAAACCTCATTGATCCAGTATGAGTTAACAACTCTGAGACCACCCAACTTTCGACCAGCACGCTCCTCTGCAACAGACCGCTTGCTGCGCTGGAACTTCAATTGGGTGACACCCTGGTTTGTGGGCTTACCATAGACAATACCCTTGGGAACAGGCCTCTTACGACCACCCCTTCTAACTCGGACACGATAAACTACATAACCCTGGAAAAGGAGTGCACAAACTTGTGAGATACAAACATTTGAAAAGAAAATACTTGCATATATAAAAAGCAAAATATGGGCAGAAACCATTTTATTTTAGAATAAAAAAACCCCTAGAAATAACAAATGGCACTTGCAAACGATTATTGTCTTGATTAAGGCAAATCAAGTGTTAACGCTAACATTCTTGCTATATTCTTTGGAATGAAAAGGAAAGAGAACAGCTAACTAAAACAAGCTCTCACAAACTGCCGAATTGGACATTACCTGCTTGGCCTTGTAACCCAAGCGGCGTGCCTTGTCAGGACGAGTAGGGTGGTTGACCCTAACAATTGATGGGTGCTGACGGTATTCCCAGCACCTCACCCTCTGTAAAAACCTCATTACATCCGACTGCTTCTTCCTCCATAGCTCCGACACGTACTTGTAAGCCCCTACATTCAATCATCCCATTAAAGGTAACCCCCAGTATAATTGAAAGCAACAGTTCAGCAAGACGGGCTTTTTTCATCTGCAATGATCCTATTTTTAAGCCATAGAAATCCATATCTTTTCTACAAAATTCACCCCACAAAAAAAAATTTTCTGGCACTTGAAAAACAAAAGCTGAATACTTTGTTCCAAAGAATATGAAAAATTTACAACTTAAAAATCTGAAAAAAAAAACCTAAAATAAACAAAAAAAATTCTGTTCAAACAAAGATAATTACTAACAAAAAAATTAAAATCTCAAATGATTCAACTTATTTCAAAAACATAGAAAAAAGAAAGAGAGCCCCTCCGTAGAAATGTGAAAAAACTAAGTGAAACCCAGAAGGAAAATACTTGAGAGAAAAAGAAAGAAACGATCTGTAGCTTAAATCGGTAAAGAGAGAGAGAGAGTTTGAAAAAGTACCCATTAGCTAGCTGCGCGGAGAGTGGCTAGGGTTTTCACTTACAGAAGAAGAGAGCTGAGGCTAAGGTTTCGGGTAAAATAACCTTATATAAAGGATGAGCCTGATTGGACACTCCAAATCTGGGCGGTCCATTTTCTTGGCAATGCTTGGACTTAGAGAGACAAAATCATCACCAGGCCCATTACTTAAAATATGGGCTGCTTTTGAATAGCCAGTTGGCCCAAACAAGTGCTTAACTAAAATACATTAGGACTAAGTCAGTTTCTGTTCTTCGTTTCATAATTATATGTTCTTTTTATATTTTAATAAAAAATTGCGAACAAAGTAAATTATTTTTTAATAAAATAATTTAATGAAATCAGAATTTATTATTATAATTAATCAATAAAAATTAATAAAAATATAAACTTTTACCCTTCAAAAGTTTAACATATATTTGTGCCTCGATATATATTCTAGATATTATAAGAAGATATAAATTAAATTTATTCTACTAATTATTTTTGAAAGAATTGAAATTATATATTAAGATGAAACTAAGTAATTGATAAGTCTCTTTAAGTTCATTAACATTTTCATTTTACTCTTGGGATTAAGGATTTGGTAAAGTTAAATAGAGAAAGAAAGGTTTCTGATGGTACGTAGGGAAGAATCAAAACAGAATTCGAAAAAAATAATTTTAAATAATTATTATTAAAAATACAAAGTAAAAAAATTTTTGTATCCTCTCTCCATATAATTACTCACATCAGGCGTATAATTGTGCACAATTGTGCATAATTGTGCAACAGTATGCGATAACTCGTCGAGAGGATATGCCGCTGCAGCAAGCAACGATATAGCCTCTTTTATGCACTATCTATGTTTAATATAGCCGCTACGCTCTTGTTCCCTGGATCTTCTCGAGTGCCGCGGTTCTTCTGCCCACTCGGCTGATGGAGATGGTGACGATGACTCGTACCTTGAGGGCTTCCTTTTGAAATGTCTATCATCATCACTACACTCGTAATCTACAGCATTGCTACTAATTCTCTTCCTACTACCCGCACTAGTAGCAGAAACTGCTTTCCGAGCTGCTGAAGTAGTCTTGTAGTCATCATTGTATCCATTGGTAGACGGCTTGTGATGTCCAGAAGATGCAGGTGCATCAGAAGAGAGCTTGCGTTTCTTGCTGAGTTCTTCTGGAAAGCTAACGCGGGAAAAGACGCTAGCCTTTTGCTTCTTATCCATTGCCGCTGCAGTAGTCGGTGAAGCAACCTTGGTGACAGTTTCAGAGGCAAGCTTGGAAGACTCAAATCGATGGTGATGATGATGGCGGTCACGGTCACGATCATCATAGTCATGATCTCGTTCATAATGCTGGTCAGCTTTTCTCTTTGAAGGAGGTGCTTCATGATCCCATAAGGTGCGGCCTGGTGAGGTCCTCTCTGATCGGTGCCGAAGATGTTCATGGCGATGCTCACCACCAGCGAATTGTGGGATAGGCTTCTGCAACAAACATAATTGAAATGAACGTGTTAAATGTATTCCATTGCATTGGACATCAAATGAGTAACTAAAAAAACTAGTCCTAAAAAGTATATCTCTACTTTTTGAAAAACATATTTCCCGTTATTTAGTTTCTTCCTCTCAATTTTTGACTACCATCTACCCATCATAAAACGACCGTCTTATTCTTCTCATGTCACTGGCATTGGACACAAGCAAAAGAACTCTTTATTTTTCTTTCCAATAAAACAAGAATCTTCTAGTAGTGTTCAATGAATGGCTACCATAAACATACATCCCTGTTACATTTACATTGATTTTAAGGATAGAAATGGAACAGCAAAATGCCAGAGCTACTTGGTAGATGAAGAAACTAGAGGAGCAGGAGACGGAATAATAGATAGCAAGTACTGAATGATTCCAAATTATTTTTTAGAAATACTTGAAAATCAGCAAAGAATAAACACAGACAAACAGGATGAACTAGAGAACTTCAATCAGCATCTTCATAAGCCAAGCTTACATCTAACTATATGAGAATGAGAATGAATTGGATATTTTCATTTTTTCCCTTTGTTGTCTTTGTGGAGATGATTCGGTTCAAACCCCAATTAAGATTTGGCACCATTAACCAAAGACCTCAGTATGGATTCAAAGTTTCAAGTATATCACTTCATTACAAACTCAATCAAAACAAATGGCAGAAACGGTCTTGAAGAAAAAAAGATGGTACACGTAACATGGTATCACAAGGCTGCAAAATGCCACAAATACAATGCTTAAACTGGTGCAACTCTGACCAACACTAATCGTTTATCCTTTTTCAATGTAAACCACCATAAAATTTTGCAAAAAAATAAAAAAGGTAGAAATTTCAGAACCTTACAACAGGTAGGGAGTAAAAAAGGCTGTCAGAAAATTTCACGTTTATACTCTTCTTTTGACTTATGTCAATAAGTGGAATCATTTATGTGCCTTAATAAAAATAAAAATGTAAGACTTAAGAACATTCACTGAAAATCAATGAATCCCAATTTTTTGAACCTATTGACACTGACAAAATAAAATCTTTACCCTACCAGAAAATGTTGTAATCTACAAATCACTATGCCCTAGCCAAATGGTTGCCAGATATCATGTTGTAGACCTGCCATCATAAACCAAAAGAACAAAAGAAAACTAGGAAAATAAAGATACATACAGATTTTGACTTCAGTGATGAAACATTACCACTGCTGCCCACTTCTCTACCAAATTCCCAATTTCTAGAGAACTCCCTGCAACAATTTTAGAAATAGTAAATGAACCATTTAATCATGTGAAGTCCATATACATAAATAATAGAAACATATTATCTTAATCCCATAGAAAGCCTTTTTCAGGGACCTCAGGACTTTCATGCACTATGACCCAGGGAATAGCCAAATGACTAGAAATGCTTCCCAGGTCAATGGAAAGTAGTCCAATTGAATAATTATTTTCTACTAAGATTAGAATGAGAAAGTAAATTCAGTACCTTTCACCTCGTCTCTCATTTTCACACTTCCTCCTCAAATCAGCTTGCCGAGCCTCAAATTCCTCTCTGCTCATGGTAGGTGGGACAACATTCATACCCATTCCAAAAACAGCAAGATCGCTACAAAGCATTCAATTCAATAATCCAATCAAAGCTAGTGAGACCATGGACGTCCAGGTATCATCAACTTGCATATGAAGTCATAAGCTCATTGATATTGAACCCAATAATACTTTCAAATAAGACAAAAATGCCATGCAAACACTCAAGCAACAGAAATGCCACTGTTATAACATAGCATAAGCTATTTAAGAAATGTTACACATACCTCTGAGGTGGGACAGGAGGAAACATGTAACCTTGAGCACCGAAAGGATCTAGAGGCATGACACCTCCAAATGGCATATCCAATGGACCTAGTCCATAGCCCCCTACATAGGGCATCACACTAGCATAAGGTCCCAAAAACCCATCCATCCCAGGCTGCATACCAGTCCAGTAAGGATTACAGGCCAAGGGACCCATAGACATCATATAGTTGTCAGCTGGAAGATCCTGAGGGGTTTTCCACTGCAAGTCTAGAAGGCAAAAAGAATATGATTCAGGTTAAGCATTCCTAATGATTTTATGAAACTCACATGTAGTTTGCACCAGCGCCAAATACGAAAACAGGACTGTAGACCTACCATTTGCTGGCAAACGAACCGTCTTTTTCTTTTTCTTTCCTGTAGAAGTAAAGCATCAAAATAAACCCTCAATCCATTTTTTTTCCTGATTTCCACTAAAGAAAGAATACTAACATCCATCCAACTCAAGAGTTCAAGATGAAACAGGAAAGAAGATGACATAAAAGTTTACTGCCTGAAGAATTTATGTTCTTAATAGACACACCATATTATTACTTTCAAAAAGAACACAGGAAATATCTCCTCGGCACAATCTTCCAAGAACAGGAATGGTACTGAGGCTGACATGGAACAAGATAGCCCCACCCCAAGCATTTTCCACCCAGGTTTGAACCTTAAATGTTACCACTTTTGAGAGGAGATCGGTACCAATATTCTTAAAGGTTGTCTTTCAACCCTACCAAACCAACATAAACAATAAATTAAGAAACAAATAATCATTACCTGCCTCTCCAGAAGCCACCTTCTGTTGCACTTGTTCCTCTGCAAGTGGGGCACTCCCTTGTGATGCGGTTTCTTTCACACTCATTGACTCCAATGTAGCCGCACATGCATCAACTGGTTTAGCAATCTTGACTTTCTCCAAGACTTGTCGTGGGGGAATAGCTACCTTCACTTCATTAGCTTTATCCTTCACATCAGGACTTTCTTCCTTAGCAGATACTGGCTTCTGCTCTCCCTTAGATGCAGAAGATGTAGTAGGAGATGGAATTTTTGGCTGTGGACATCGAGCAGATTCCATATCTAAATTTGAAAGACATGACAAACAAATAATGATTCTTACATCATAGACATCATTGAAAAATTTATATCATTATGTCAATGGTTGATGAACCTTGAACTTGAAAAGTGCTTCCAGCATTGTCAACACTGCTGTTACCAGACTCCAAAATACGATTAATTGTATCTCTTAGGGTCTTATTTGGCAGAAGATCATCGGCGAGTATGTTTGTCGCTCCACATATGCACATTGAGTTTGAGATAATGTGGTCCCTTATACCTGAGTTACATTTTGTTAAAGTGAGCTTCAACATGCATAAACAAAATCATCAGAAGGGAAAAAGAACCAGAAGATGCATGGAATAAGTAGCTATAAAACTCACATTTATCACAAAAACTCTTAAAACAACATTTGCTAGTTAGAACAGCATCTTTCATCACTTCCTTGCACAATGGGCAATGGAGTTCAGGTGGAAGGTCACCAACAGAACGAGTGGAAGGTAAGCCCTCAATTTCTTTCTCAAAAGCAGCCCTGTTGGAAACAAAAATTTCAATTTTCAAGCATAACAACTAATTCCCCACAAGCATAGACAAAACCAAACTTATAAGACAAAACAGTTACTCATTGGGCTTCAGAACTGCAACTGCTCCACTTGGCAATGCATAAGAGCCATCTGGAGTAGTCATTAGCATCGACTTTGGAATGCCAGTTGGAGGCTTCACCCTTTTAATATCATAGTTTGGATCGCCGTTTGTGGGGCAATGCTGAATAAAATGCCCTACATGACAAATTCCATAATAAGCACAAGTTTGCTAAAAAGTATATCTCTAGGAAATGAAGAAAGTTTTATCAACATACCAGGCACCTTACAGCGGTGACAAACATAACCCTGAGGAGGTGTTTTGCGCTCCAATCCTAATCGACCTCAATGAGAAAAAGATAAACTTCAGCTCCATATACAATTTCTGGAGTACAATTAAAGGAATGAAATGTCCCACAAAATTTCAAATCCCACTGATCTAAAATGAGAATAAATGGCCATCATTCTTTAAAGCACACACGTTTACACAAAAAAAAAAAAATCATTACATGTTAAAGCAACAAAGAAGTGACAGTTCAAACGTCAATAAATTTACAAGAGCATAGACCACTCACATGCACACATACATAAACACTAAGAAATTACACCACTACCATCAAATGAAAACGCAAAGAGGCACATTTATACTGCAATACTAGGCAGCAGAAAAAGACCAAACTTCAATGATCTAGAGATTTAAACAATGATAAACAACGCAATAAAAACAAAAAGGGCATAAGAGAATCACCAAAACCACGCCCTCCCATCCTTCCACCCATACCCCTTCCAAAGCCTCTACCAGGTCCAAAACCATCCGCACCTTGGCTGTGAATCCAAAATAACTAAAATCATTAAGAATGAAAATTGCATCAATATAACAAAAAAGAAAAGAAAATAGCAGTCATCTCACCGCTGCCAGTCCAAGGCAGGAGTATCAATTAAAGCCTTAATCTTGGTGTCCTCGTCAGCTTTGTTAGTAGGGGGAGCATCAGGAAGTGGATTGCTTGAATGCAGTGGCAGTGTTTCAGGGATTGAATATAAATCATTCCCAAATTCATCCCATTCGGAATCTTCAGGCTACAAGTATAAAATCACGCTTAATATTATGTTTCTATTGTTTCTCTTTACCGATAGATACAACATTCCTCAAATGCACAACAGTGGACACTAGTAGCATGAAGAGAAGCCAATTTTAATCAAGGAAAATATGTCAGGAACAAAGCTTACATATCTTGGGACAGATGAATCAGCATCCAGGAAATCAGTCTTTTCTGGTTGTGCATTTTCAGTCTGATTTTCCACCTTAGGCCTGTGATGCATAACAAAGGCCAAACTCAAAACTATTATCAAAATTCGTCTCACAATAGCAGGCCATACAAGCCAGAACTGATAAAGTTCATGCAGTTAACCGAACCCTTCATACTTCTTTTTTTAACAAGTTCACTAAAATTAAAATATTTGAGCGGTTAGGTATATAAAGGATTGAGATAATACTCTTGAGCAGCAACAATGGGAATGCGAGGCCTTCCAGGAACCCGGCAAATTAATACAGAAGTATTTTTTGGGATTAACATTGCTTCATCAAGATATTCTGAAATTGAAAAGGGAGAGTAAGTCTATAAAACACTACAAAGAGACTAATCCATGAACGACAAACAATCACTAAATTACGAACTTTACTTCCAGTCAAGAAACGAAGTGGACGAATACAGAGGTCAATGAGAATTCCAACAAAAAGTTAGATTAGGCCATACTCCTAACTGACATTTTTATGCTATATTTAATTAAAAATTAGAATCACCTCCCTGAAACAAACAGATTTTTCTGTCAACTTGGTTAGCATCTAAGTATCCAAGTAAACATTTAACTACCCGACTTTTTAAACGTAGAAACCCACCTCTACACACTCAAAAGTACAGAAAGCTAGTCAAGTTTAGAACCACCTATACGAGAGAAGCTACACTCATATAAGACTCTACTGAGGGAACCATTGTCTCAAAAACCCAGTGGAAGGATATATAACAACCAAATTAGAAAGCTTAAAACCCATGAATATTAAGTAGTTAAAAACATTACTAAACGCAACATCTGCTCCCATAAACTTAGTTAAGCCACTTAGCATTTAATTAACATATTACATATCTACCAAACAAAGAGCAAAGACCAACCTTCATTAGTTTGGGCATTAGTAACAATGAGGTCGAAGTCCGTACCCCTGCCCAAGTGCTTTGATTCAAATATTTTTTCTTTCAAAGTACCAACGCTTATAAACGGACCATCCATGGAAATTGAATCAAAATCTCTTGCACTCTTAAACTTGTAATAAACAGCCATTTTTTTCCTTTCTTTTCCACTTAATAATAATAATAATAATAATGAACACAAAAAAAAAAAAAAAATACTGTAATGAACTTATTTATTGGCCGTCCAAAAAAATAGGCCAGATATTCACTAAAAAAGAAACCAAATATAAGCAGTACAATTTTTTTTTCTTATTCTAAGAGAAACCGAACCAAACTCGCGATTCTTCTCCGATGCAAAATCCGAAGCTCTCTCTTCAGGAAATTAATTTTGAGAGTTTCTCCAGATGTATTCAAGGAATCAAAGATATTTTCAAATTTATCAGCGAAACCAGATGTTTCGGAATATATTAGGGCAAATCACAAGGAATTATGAAAAAGCCCCTTGGTCAAAGATCATCAAATTCAAGCGAACTCTTCGATTAAAAATTTCGCTCCGAATTAATCAATTCTCCGCCGATCCAGGTCTTCTAAAACTCGAACCAAAAATAAATCTTCAGGAAGCAATCCAACCAATGATCGATCTTTAAAGAAAAACTCGGCAACTTCGAAGGTTGAGATTCTGATATGAAGAAATCGAAAAAAGAATATTAAAATTTGGGAGAACCTCGATCAAAAATTGGAGAGACTTAAAGGATTAGCGATCATCGTGAATCCGTAGGGTTAGGGTTTGGAGAGGTTTCGAAAAGACAGAGCGGTGGGAATTTAGGAAGAGGCTCTAAAAAACCAGTTTGTTACCCGAATTCTGTTTTGCTATCTATAGTACCAGTTCGTTGCACGGGCACCGCCATATGTCCCGCACGTGCGGTCCAGGTTCTGGTCTAATATAATTTTCCACGTAGATTACCAAGAAAAAAAAAGCAATAACATGATCGAATCATAAAAGTCTTTCATCAGTATTAATCTATGAAGCAACGATTGGTGTTAATTGGATAAACAATTTCAATAACCATTAAAATTAAATAATTTGATTACTTGTTTTAATATTCTTAAAAATTAAAGTGAGATTTTATTTTAATTTTATTGAATTTTATGATTATATTTTTAATTTCATTGATTTGTTATCTACGATAACAAAATTAAAGTATTTCACAATATATTCTGTTAATGTAAATGATAAAATATTTTCAAAAGAATTTTACTCTATTAATAAATGACAAACTCCAATTAATTTAGTTATTTTACATTTAAAAAATCAACAAAATTTATGGGAACTAACGACAATGACGAAATTCAACATTGCTTATAATAAACTACAAATATGACTTTAATCCGTATATTATTTATAAATCACTCAACTAATGAAAAAAGGACGATTGTGATAGAACTTTCTATAATTAAAATATCAATTTGTAAAATTAATGGTTAGTTTTTCATTTTTTTTTTAATGCAGGGATTGATACGTACTACACCATTACCCTTGAACAAATTGACGGTACCCAGAATTCCCAGCATCGAGCATTCCCAATCAAAACAAAAGAATTTTTAGATACCCAAAATTTCTTTTCTTTGAAGAACTTAATGTTTAAGTTTCAGAAAAAAACAATAGTACGCAAACACTTTGACCTACTTAAACTAGGTTTAAGAAAAGGAAAAAAAAGAATCGTACATTGGTTAAATAGAAGTTAAAGATGGAAAGGCATTTTCAGACATCGGTCAATATTAATGAAGATACAATCACCACATATGCTAGAAAAAAGAATATGGCTATCTGAACGAAAAACTTTGGATTTTCCCTCATGTTTGGAGATGTAACTGCCCTGCAAGCCAGAATCCATTCATTTTGTTTAAACCTTTGTACTGGAGGAAATGGATAATAGATGACAGTGGAAAGTGAAACAAGATTCAGAAAGTGTTTTGTGGAATTCATGCTGCAGCCAGATATTACCTAGCGATTCGCTGTGAAAATCGATGAAATGGCAAACTCTGGATGAATACAATACCGGGTCCCGTTAGAACAGCTGTCACCAAATTGTCACCCTGCAATTTCACAACCAAGAACCTAAAAAATTACTAGGCCATATGTAAGCAATAAGGCAGTCATCAGCATCAAATTAAGTCTAAGAAGCAATGTAGATGAGATGATAGAAGTAGGATAATCAACCAAGTGCTACTCAGTGTGCTCATAATAGAGTTTCACATGAGGCATCTTAAACAAGCCCCAAATTTTAATCTTAACATACCGCTCAACCACCATTACATCAAGAGAGTACAAAAATCTAACTGAAAGCAACTTACCCCAAAGACCGCTCGTCTCATTGGACCATTATATTTGATTTGGACATCGATGGAAGCAGTAAGGGCCACAATACATGACATATCAACCGCCAATACCTCACCCACCTCGAGATTTTTCTGCACAACTAGCAAAAGAAAGAAACCCACAGAATTCCAATGATCAGTTTACCTAGGGAAATCAATAACATTTTTCTGTAGCCAGCAAATGGAATATGGAACATGTTACCAATGATTGGTTGAGCAATAAGGAAAGAGTTTTTCTTGTTTTAATTTTCCTGGGAGCGAAGGAGAGAACAAAAAGATCATAAAACATGCTCTTATATGACCTCTAAAAACAAGCATTTGGGTTTACATAGAATAACTAAGTATAGCATGGTACTCAGCTTGAGACATATCATGAAACCAAAAGGCAAGAAAAAAGTTCTAAAAAATTTGGTGGTATCCCTTAAATCCAAGTAACTGTAACAAAAGATTAAAGGATGTATAAGACAAAAGATACCAGATCCACCAGCAATAATAAATGCAAGCCCCTGACCAGATAACTTCTGCCTCAGAAATCCCTGTTATGCCAGCACCATGTATATCACATACACAGATAAAACAGCTTAAAGAACATGGAGAAATAAACCAAAGAAACAGAAATATGTATCAGAAAAAGATCTTTGAATGCAAATTGAGTATGAATCTAAGAGAAGAAGGACAAATGAGAAAAATTAAGTTATTATTATGTCACCTCTACACCAGTTACGGCATTCCGTGGCCGCTGATCAACTGTATTATTGACCTTCACATCATTGATGGAGCAAAGAAATGCATCTGGCTACAAACAAGTTTACGAGATGACATAAAGATTCCGGCAAATGGAATGAAAAACAAGTTAATTCTACAGCAAAAATGAATTTCCATGCAGTTATCAGAATTCTCGACTTCAAATGAGCAGTACAAAGAATGGTAACTAATGGTTAAGGGAAAGAAAAGGAGAATGGCCAATGAACAAGTCAGCTACCTGACATAAAAGCTCTCCACCAAACATTGCTAAATCAATCTGTCAAAATAAACATGAACCAGGAACAAGATGAAACTCATGTTTAGTCATAACAAAATAAAAATTCAGGGATCATGAAGTACCCAAACTTGACATACACTATAAATAAATCAATTTATTGATGTTTGGTAAGTTGGAAACACCAACCGGAAGAATCCTTGCAAGAGAAGGTGCAGCAACTCCAACAAATCCATCATTTGGACCAGGATTGCGAAGAGCAATACTAGTTACATTCTTGCCAAAAAGCCACTGCCACATGCCTACCTCGTTTTCAGGGACATAAGTGTTTTCCATTTCAATGGACCCAGACATGAAGCACATAGAGCCTACATTTGTTACATTTCATATCAATTTTGCATGAATAGAAGTCTACAAGATAAAAACCATAACTAACAGAATGCAGCGAGCCAATCATCTTATTGATTAAGCAGTTCTCCTTCAGCAGAGGATCTAATTCATAGAAGTTTAATAATCGCAATGATAAGAAACAACAACAGGATAGGGATAAGTAAAGTAGCTTCTCCATTTTATTGAACTTTAGACACTTCTCGCCACTATTTGTACCACAATATATTCTTGGCAATAGAAAACTGTAGCATTTCAAATTTTAGAATACAGGGCTCAACTTCAAGCAACTAACAATCTACATATCATAGCATCTAGAAAGCCTCATTTCCATTCATATTTTTACCATGAGATATAACTGCATAATCACCAAAACACTAAAACTACAATGAAGGCCTACATCATGGAAGCATCAAGTCCCTAATTCTGACAAAACATAAAATAATAGTAGCATTAACCCAACCAAGGAATATTACAGAGAGCAAATCAACCTACCAGGTTTTGCGATAACCTTTTCTTGAGGCTTCAGCATTATCTGGTAAACGAAAGAATAAATACCAAGATTAAAAAAGAAAAGGTTTCACAATCATAAGCATGGTATCATAGGTGTAAATTCAAAGAAAAAATCTTGATAAAAGCTTGGAAGTACCTGAACTATTTGAGCCTCACCACCCAATATTTGAAATGGGATCAGGGCATCTTGCTGACTCTACACGATTTTATAGCAACAAGAGATTATTATGAAGATATATACACACATTCTGAGACATTTATACTACACAAGATTAACATTCTAATTTCAACTAATTTCCATTGTAAAAGCTGACAAAATATTTGCTGTTTCCTGAATTCGGCACTTACACTAGCTACTCTAACAGTTTGATCACCGCAGTCTCAAGACTATACAATACAAATTGATTATAAACAAATCGATTTCAAGAGAAATTGAGTCAAAGTCAACTCTATAAGAAAATCCCAATTACAATTCGTATTGTAACAGATCAAATGCCAAAGTAAAGACTAAAATCAATTAAAATTTCACGCCAATCGCCAGCAAAAAAGGTTCAATTTCCTTCCAATTTTACCTCAATTTTCTCATGAAACAACAGAAAATCAGTGAAAGAGTGAAAAAAGCTTCGAAAAAAAAAGAAGTTACCTGATAAACGTAAGGTTGAAAAGGTGTAGAAAAAAAAGGGGCGGCCATGGAGAGATCTCGAATTTGAAATTAAATCCTTCGATTTCAACGTTGTAATCAGAGTTCTACGCTTTAATCACTCATTCATAAGGGGAAAATTAAAATAACTAAAAAGATTAAACAGATTGTTGAAAATTGTTTGCTTTTCTTTTGTTCTTATCGTGGTGGGCGGTCTGAGATTAAATAGGTGGAGATTTAAATTACGGAATTAACCTTGACAATCTCTTTTTTGTCTTCGGGTGATTTGGCGAGATCGAGATGTTACTCGGCGGCTTTTTAGTCATTTAAATTTTCGAGGCGTGGAGCTAGCGGTGACATGGCGTTGTGTTATTGGTTGAATTGCAAGTCTCGACGTGTTCGAGAATGGTCAGTCAATTTTATCACAGAGGTGGCGACGTCGTTTCGATGTCCCCGACTAATGAATAAAATAAAGATAAAAGATTACGAATTACGATTTTTTAAGAAAAATTGTTAATAATTTGGTTTTAAATAAATTAATTGATCGAATTAATTTAATTTAATTAATCAATTAATTATGAAATTAAATTGATTTTAAAAAATTATTTAAAAATGTTTTGATTTTTAATTATTTTGATTGAAAATTCAAATTAATTGAATTAATAAAAACTTTAATTAAAATATAATAAAATTTATATTAAAAAATTTAAAATATATAAAATTATTCATGTCATTTCACACTAGCATGATCGTTACCGTCGCCCTCGCTATTTCCCTCCATTCAAACCTTTCCTCTCCCCCCAAACATCGATTAGAAACAAGTCCTGCTTGTATTCAATGTTTTCTTCTGTATTTAGCCATCAAACACCATAACAAGACCCCCTGTATCAATGATAAGCAGCGATTCCAAAGCAAATAGCTAGCAAAACATGGATATCATATCACTATTTTCGGTAACATTCAATTTCAATGATAAGACCATGGATATTTTTCTTTATCCTGAAGGCAACCCCTTGCACTCATTCGGAACAAGTACCAGGGAGACCTGTGAAGTTATGGCGCACAAGTTAAACATGTACATTGTTTGAGTACTTTGGAGCAAGACATTTCTGTTCTCGAATCATACTGTCGGGCTCGGAAGATTGGTTGAAACAGTCTGCAACTTCTGTTTTTCACTCTATGTTTCACCCTGATCTTGCTTCGTTGACTTGAACCGAATTATGAATGCGTACTGTCTTCAAATGATTACAATTTGCTTTCTAATAGATAATGCCCATCAATTCCAAGTATTTGCTTAATGCATTCAACTTGTTGCCATACTCTTCTAAATCCATGCATCTTTATCATTCTTTTCATTAATGTAACAGATTCGGTGTTCATCATATTATAGGTTTTCATAGTTATAAATGCTTCCAATTTCCCAACACATGAACTTCACCATTTTTTTTGGTTCAAAATTTCAACTTGGCACCAAGCTTTCGCATGCTCTTGATTCCGAGAGGGAAAAGTTCTTCAGTGAAAAGCATCGTTTATCCGAATAGGGAAGTTTTGGTTTTGGGCAGATAACTGTTTGATTTTAGGTACTGCATTTTGTTTCCTTTCCAATTCGTTTTTCTTCTCCCCTAGAACAATATATATATATATATATATATATATATATTCATAGCACTTACTGTGAGAAAAGAGATTTAATAACGTTTTGATTTTTTTTTGGAATTGATATCAGTTGATTTGATATATTATTTAAGATTTTTTAGTTTATAATAAATAAATTTATAAAGATATATGAATTTTTATATAATAATACTATTAATAATATAAAAAATAAATATGTAAGACCTTCAAATATCAAGTAAATAAATTTAAAAATATAAAAATAATTTTATTAATTTATTATGATATTTTTAAACACTTAACTTAATTATATAATATTTGAATGAATATTTTTTAATATAAAAAAATAAAAAGATAAAAAAAAATTAACCTTGGATTAGAATTATGAGCACAAATTTTTTTTTTTAAAGATTAAAATAGATATGGACCTTTATCTGAAAAATAAGATATAAAAAACAAGAATTATTCTAAAAAAATAGAGAGATGGTAACTCAAGTCTTAACTTTTAAGAATTTTATTTTATCTTTTAATTTTTATTAGGTTAAAAATATTAAAAATTAAATTAAAAATTAAAAACAATATTTTACATCACATACTAACAAAAATGATTAATAAACTAAAATTTTTCGAAATCAACTTAAGTCAAAGAAAACAATTGCTATAATCCGATATCAAATCTAATCCAAAATCTTCTTTGAATATACTGCATTTTCACATAATTAGAGAGTGTCGGCCGACCATATGGAAATGAGATCAACAGCCTTGAGCTGTTGGCTGTCAAATAGGAAACTGGATTTCGTACACAGTGAATAGAATCTAAGTATCTAACGCTAACTGACCTCGACTATTCGTTTTTTGGATAACTTTGACGTTGACCCATCGGAACCTTGGCCTCAAATTTCTGCTGGCAACCCATGAATGTTACCGAGCAACGCATCCGACAAACATTTGGCTACAGCCAAGAATATGCAGCAAATTAGAGCAATTTTGATTCAAACATCTCTTTATTTATTTGTCAGAGGAAACAGGCTTATTACAAACTTAAATAATTGCTATGGATCGTCATGATCATCAAGTTGAAGAAATTTATTCACCCATTCCAACCCAAAGCAACCTTGAGTTGAAAAGTCAAAGAACTCGTTTTCATCAAAGCTAAGTTCAAAGTTGTCATCACTTCCTCTGGCTACCTCTTCTTCTATCTGGACTGTTTCCCAAGTCTTCTGGGGCACAGTTTGTTCTGTTTTTCGTTCCTTCTGGTTTATTTTCTTGCTCAAATGTGAATTCCAGTAGTTCTTGATTTCATTGTCTGTTCGCCCTGGAAGTCTTCCAGCAATCAAAGACCATCTGTACCAACATTTAAATGCGTTGCATCAATGCTCAGCATTCCCTTCTATCACTAAAAAAAATAAAGGAAAAGACTAGTAATATATGATAGAAACCTGTTCCCGAGCAGTTTGTGAAGCCTAAGAATTAAGTCTTCTTCTTCACTTGATATGTTGCCTCTCTTGATGTTAGGTCTCAAGTAGTTCAACCATCTCAATCTACAACTTTTGCCGCAGCGATTCAAACCTATACAAGGAAGCAGTGCAACCGGTCAATTCCAATGCTCCAAAAAATGGAAGAAAATGAAAATTGTAGCTTCTCTTTGTGTTAAAAGAAACTACAAGCTTAAGAGAGCTATGTAGAATAGAGAACACAATTAACCTGATTTAATTGCGATTGTTTTCCATCTCTTTGCACCATGAATCTCAATATATTCAGCCAATTTTGTATCTTCCTCAGCTGTCCATGCACCTTTGTTCATAACCCTTTTACTCACTCCATCCTTCTTGGGAGCCATTTGCCACAGTGAGAAGAGACAGACAGAGAAAAAGCTAGGGAGTAATGGTGATTGCTCAACAAGGAGGGGTCAAGAGTATTATAAAATATAGGATTAAATTTGAATTGTCAGTATATTGAGTCCATCCATCTACCCTTCCTGAGAAAGCCAAAGACACAAGCCCTCAACTACCAGTTCTATTTAGACTTTATGTTACCATGGGCAGTGCCAACCCTCTCTATTTATTGAAAATGCTCTGCTATTTTTTCCTGATTCATGCCCTTGAATTGAATGAGAAGAATAATAATAATAAAATAAGTTGGATTCTAATATTTATACAAATTCACTTTCACTTGCTCAGCTGATCATGGCTTTCAGATTCCTGCTCACATGTTGATAAAATTAATGCAGTGACTGATGCGTGAAAATGACAGGCACCAAGTGGACCAACACCATAGCAAAAACCAGGTCGTTGGGAACTCGGGATTAGTGTTCTTCCCTTGTAAAATAGAGATCTACTGTTATGTCGGCCTCCAAGTGCGACCAACAACAGAATTTTGACCAACCAATCTCCTATAGCAGGCAGTTGCCCAATTCACGAGACACTCAAAAGGTTAACGTTCGTCGGCCCTTTTTTTCCCTTACATCATGCTCTTCGGTTATAATTACAGTAAAATAAAATTAAGTTTATTTGCATGTAATAAAAAAATTAAAGATTGAAATTTTGTATATTAAAGGTTGATGATATATTTAGTTATTAAGCTTATTGTATTCAAAAATTTGAAAGATTATTCTTTTACAATTTAAATAATAATAATTTATGTATAAAACGTTATCAAACTTAAAAAATATTAAGAAAGTCAAAATCAAGCTCTAATTATGGGACAGATAATAATTCTTTTATTTTTCAAGTAGCACTTTTCATTTTTCCATCTTTTGTGATCCTTATTATTTTCTTGAGTTAAGATACGATATATGATAACTTTATTTAATAACTATAGATGTAAGATGTAAAAAAAATATATTATTTACAATTGTAAGCCTCAAATTCAATTACAATTGTCTTAGTGGGAAAAATAAACTAAACATAAATGAATGGTAAGAAAAGGCAAGGCCAAGGAAACCAACCTTGCGAGGAAAAAGGAAAAGAAAAAATGAGCTTTTTTGTTTCTCTGGTTTTATGTACCATTTGTCCCTATTCTTGCGATTCATTTACATATCAATGAAACAATCCAAAAGCTTTCTTCAATACACTAAATACAACAGATAGGAATAACACCATCACAACTTTCTTGTAAGCCAACACCCTAAGATTTACCCTTAAACCACGTTTTCTCATTAATCTCGTCGTTGTTGTACCCATCATTAGAAGCCATGAACCAATTAAGCAAAGCAGAGTTTTCATGGTCTCTCTAGCTCCCCTAATGTTTGCTGCATCACCCGGGACATCCACATAGGACCACTTAGAACCCACATCACTAATTTCTGGGCGGTTTAAGCCAAGGCTTTCATTCAACCAACTAGATAACCAGATAAGTAACTTTGCAAGCCATGCCACCTCGTCATTGGAGATTGGGCGCTTCATCCAGTCACCCTTGTATGTGATATTAGCTAATGTTAGGTTGCCAACTCTTCTGGGCTTGAAGATTTCATCACGGAAGTGCAGAGGCTGTCTCAGTTCAGGTGAAATAGGAATTGGCTTCACTGCAGAGCCACCAAACAAACAGCCCAATTTTGCTTTCAATGAATCTATTAACTGAAGGCCGCGTGCGAGATTATAGCCAGAAATTGCTTGCAACTCAGCTTCTGCACGCAATATAAACAACTGCAAGACAGAACCATTGCCAATGAATGAGAACAAATACTGTGACAGATTAAAAAAAGCACAACCACAAGCTTTTCAATTACAAATACTAAAAACTACAAAAACCTGAAGAAGTTGTTGTCCCCCATCTTCCCCTTCACTAAAGAGTTGCAGATCTTTGTTCCAGTTGTCATGCAAGAAAGATCCATTGGCATCACTTTCACGTAAGCCACCCTCCCAGTCCTATTGTCACCAACAAAAGAAATCAATGAAGTGAAATGTGATGCTGAGAAAGTTGAACAATCATGCAGATGCTCAGTCTCATCAAATGTTGGAGAGTGGCCAAAGAACCACCTTAGAAACTATTGAGAAACGATAAGTGAAATTTAAAAAAAAAAAAAAAAACTTCTACTTAACATTAGGTTCAATGCCGAGCAGCAGTTTATTTCATCAACTTCAGAAAACATTTGAACCCTTATTTGCTTACCCTGATAGACAAAAGCAAGAGAGTAGAGAGATTCAGAACACAATTTACCTGCAACTGTTCACGAATTAAAGGAACATATCTATACAAGCTATTGAGTGTTGATTTGCTTGAAACAGCTTGTTTCGAATGAAAAATAGCGTCTACATTCTTTATCAGGTCAATCAGCTCTTTAGAGGATGTCAACAGGCTTATAACCTGCAAAAACAAGATATAGAATGAAGAAAATCTTTAAAAAAAAAAAGATAAGTACAGAATATAGAAGACAATATTCTACCATAAAATCAAAGAAAATCCAGGTAAAGGTACCAAATGCACCATGACTACTCTTTCCTCATTTCAGTCCAATACTTCTTCATACCTACACCTTAAGATGCAGTGTTGAAAGCCTATAAAAGGATACTTGACCATGATTGAAAATGATAAAAAAAATCTATGCAATCACAATAAGCCAAGAACCGGATATCCTAACCCTGCATGAAATACCATAACCCTGTCTATAATCTATTGATCTTATATACATTGTAAATTTCCTCTAAACATGATGAGACCAACACAAAAAATTTATCTTCATCCAGATTACCCTTCTTCAAACACTCATACAATCTCTGGCCCAGTTCTCGAAAAACTGAAAAACTGCACCAACCCACATTTAGTTGGCCACTAGAGAGCCCCAATACACCTGCATTCCCCCACAACGAAAGGCTATAATGTTCCTTTCCAGAAACTCAGAACCAATATATATATATATATATATATATATATATTCTAAGTCTTTTAGATAACCTCAAAACAATCCTAATCATGGACTTTACTTGTTAGGATCAGACTGCAAGCAGATTTTTTGGCTATTAAATAAGGAAATTCCATATCTTAGATTTTTTCTTTGCTAGATCA
Organism: Durio zibethinus; assembly: GCF_002303985.1. Next base: position 2,707,918 of record NW_019167838.1, on the reverse strand, counting down.
TTGATTCCATACCTTAGATTTTTTCTTTGATAGATCATTGATATTAGATTACAAGTATTTACAACAGCAAGAAAAACACACAGAAAAGTCACTTGACCAAAGTGAAAATAGTCACAGTTAAGAAACAAACCTTCAATAGCATCTGGATTATTACTTCTGGATCTGTATGAAGGAACTTGTGTGCGAATCCAATAAAATGCATAACCAGTGAACTGTAGTATAGATAATTAGACAAAACATACCCTTGCCATAATGAGGAATATCCAGAAGCTTGAGACTGTGGTTCCTGCTTCCTCAAATCTTTACTTGATCCATTCATAATCTCACCAAGCTCTGCAAAATCATCCAAGCTGATTGTCCAAGGTTCCATAAAACTAACCCATACAGAGAACACCAGTGATGCATTCTTGATTGATGTTCCCATGGGACAAAACAAGAATGTTCTCAATATAAACCTATACAATGGCCTCTGTATCCACAAGTTCCAAGAACCAACAAAACATGCACAAGGTGACACAGAAACAGCGTCCCTTGAGCTCCCACTATCAAAACAACCAGAAGCCCTCCTGCATGGACTTTCATCATAATCAATACTGTCAAACCCATCCATGCTTATGACCGAGCTCAAATTCACGTACTTTACAAACAACTTCACCACCTCACCCAACCCGCTTGTCGGTGGGGTCTCTCCCAACATTGACCTAAACGGAATCGACACACCAAACGATTTGCATACATTATCGGGCAACGGTGAAAAATCATTATCAACCAACCAATAATGCACCAAAACATTGACCAAAAACTCAGCACAAAATATAACCGAACCATCACACTTCAAAGAGTAATTCAAAATTGAACTACGATAAGGTTGGTGAGCACCCAAATCAAATATAGGCACAAATGCACGAAGATACGCATATAAAAGCAGTATATAAAGATTAGCCTCAAATTTTTGCTCCATTTCACGCTTATTTGACCCTGGAAAACCCCGAATTGAGTGCGCCCAATTCTCTAACCTAAACTTCTTGCTTCTTTTTACTGAATTCGAGTCCAAGTTCTCGCTGTTTCCTTTACAAATGGGATAATAAGCGAACCAAAACATATAATATTCGAAAACATTCAATTGAATTTGACAAAAAGGGCCCTTAACTGAATCTTCTTGGACTTTACCATTAAACAAAGGGCACAAATCGGATAAAACCCGGCACTCTTTGTAGTTGGATAGCATGAATCGGACCCACTTCGGGAGCCGTTCAACTGGGAACACGAATTTGACGAGGGAATGCCGATCAACAGATGAGATTGAGTTCATTAAAGTTCCATTTGGGGAAAGAAGGCATAGGATTTTGGAGGATAAATCCGAGCAGTTAGATTGGGAAGCAAGTTCGATCCAGCCGTTGGAGTGGGGATGCTGGGGTTTTTGGGGCGATGGAGGTGGGGGTAGTGACGTGGCGTCATCGAAGCCGAAGAGTTTGCAGATTAGGGTTGGGAATGTGATCGAGAAGAAATGGCGGGATTGATCAGTTGTGTGCGAGTGTAGGAAGGAGTCCACATAGGCGCAGATGGCGGATATTTGGGAGGGAGTGGTGGAGGCGAGTATTGCCGAGGCGAGGTCTTGGGATTGGGAAAGGGAATCGACAGTGTACGAGTGAGGGAGCATTGTAAAGTTTTACGAATGCGATAGCACCAAAAACAAAAGAAAGGTATTAGGGTTTTTGCTTGGAAAGAAGCGAAGAGAGAAACGGGAAGGGTTTTGGCCCCATAAGAAGAGAGACACGGGTTTAAATGAAAAGAGAAGCGAATGTGGCGCCTTTTTGAGGGGGGAAGGGTGAGGGTTACGTGGCAACGGATTAAGGTTCTTAATCATTAACATTGCGAGGCCTATTTCCAAATATACGGTCCAGGTGCTTCATGTTTGATGACTATACCTTTTTTTAGATAAAATAATTAAAAAGATTCTAAAATAAAATTTTAATAATTATTTAAAATTTTTAAAATTTTATTATAATTAAATTTAAATTTATTTATTTCCAAGTTAATCCTTTAAATATTTATTTTCATTCAATTAAACCTTCAATTAAATAAAAATAATTAATCATTTTTTTAACAATGACTTATTCGATAAAATAAGTGCTTGAGATTTAATTGAATGAAAAAAATAAAAATTTAAATGATTATTGAAATTTAATTAAATAAGTTTTTTTACTCATTTGACTTGTTAATTATAATTTTATATAATTATTTAATTATAATAAAAAATTATTTATAAATATATTATTTATAAATGTAGGTTACACAAAGTTTTAATAGATTTTTGTATAATTATAAATTATAATTGATTAATTATATTGTAATGATCATTAATGATCTGTTTTCATTGCATGATAATATTTTTTATTATTTTATAATTTTGATAAAATGGACAATAATTATGAGGTTTTGCCATATTGATAATTATTTTTATATAAAATAATTCAAATATCATGCCATGATCTTGTCTCTACTTAAATTTTATTAGTAATTTTTTAAAAAAATTATTTTCAGTAAGCTAAATATTTATAGTTTTCTCTAAAGATATGTGAATTGTGTTAAAATTGGTTTTTGAATAAACCCAATTAATGAAAAAGTTAGGCAATCCAATCATTTTCATCGAAAGTAATTTATTTATTTTTTTTTTGTTAATTTTTATATAATCAAATGTAATTAATTTTTTTTTTATAATTGAGAATCAAGACAGTTAAAAATTAAAATTTTATTATTAAATTAACTTATAAGACGAGAAAAAAGCACGAAATAAAGTTAATTTATTTTGTTATAGAAAATTAAAATGTTTTGGCCAATTAAATTAGGACCTCGTTTAGTATTGTTATTAACCGTTCAAATATTAGTTGTAACTCAAACGTAATATTAAATAATAAAAAATATTAGTTTTTTTTTTATTTAAAAGTTTGATTTTTTAATCCAAATAAAAAAAATTCTTCAAAAAATGTTTATTAGTAAAAGAATACATTTGAGATAAAAAATAATTTAATGTCTTTATATTTTTATTTTTTAAAAAATATTTTAATTACTCAGAACACTATTTCACACTTATATCAAACATTTAAAATTTTTAATTATATCTTTTAAGTATATATTTTTTTCAACCGAAAAAATAATAGTATTAAACTAATAGTTTTTTTGTCTAAAATTTTTTTGTGTTCGATAATTACTTTAAATCTTAATTAATTAAAAATTAAATCGAATTAAATCTTATAAAAAAATAAATTCTTTCAAACTTATTTTTTCATTCATAAAACTTAAAATTAAAATTTTATTTAAAAAAATTAAAATTTTTTATCACTTGAACTTAAGGTTGGCATCGGATCGAGTTTGGGGTAGATTTTGCTCGTCCTGAACCTTATCTTATTCGAAATTTTTTTTTCATACCCAATCCTGACCCGATATTATATAAATCGTATTGACCCGATTTAACCCGAAATTAATAAAATATTATTTTTTAAATATAAATATTAAAAAATATCATTATATAAATATATATATAAATAATTAAATAATTAATTAAAAAATAATTTTTTATATAATATCAAATTAAATTTATATAAAACTCAATCTCGATCTAATCTCGATTATTTTATAATCTTATTCAACCTGAAATTCGAATTAAAAAAAAAAACGATCTCATAAAATTAGATCAAATCAAAATATATCGAGAACGATTAGATTACCGTCCCTACTCGAACCAACTAATATTAAGATAACGTTCAACAAACTAAAATAAATTCCACGGCCGAATATACTTTGCCTTTTGCTTTAATTGTTTTTGGGCCCTGAGTTCAAGATTCCAAATGATAGTCAGGTGCCAATAAACAATTTATAGGGCCAACCATTTAATGACATTCTTCAGTCTTATTGGGCCACCAAACAATATTATAACCTCGTCCAAATCAATCTACTACTTTCGTCTCCGGTTTACTCCTTTTTTAAAAATTTTTTTTATAAATATTTTGGGTTAATAACACTTGTCGTACAACGGTGTTAAAGAGTTGCAGTAACAGAAAATACAAAAATAAAATTTTAATATCTAATTAAATTTTTTTTAAAAATATTATATTAAAAAATAATAATTCAGAAGTCAAATAGGTATTATCCGAAATTTTTTTGTTAAGATAGGTTGTGTTGTTGGAAGTGGTTGGGAAATAGTAAATAAAGGACATTGTTAATCAATTAATTATCCTCTTGTTCTCAAACCTTGGTTTGTGACATTTCTCGTTCTTCACTATATTTGATAAACCCTTGTCCTAATAAAACCACAACATTTGCAACTCAGTTATAAAAATTCTTCTCCAATCAAGAGAATTATTACAAAGCAATATCATGGGATGTTTGGATAGGATTCAAAATCTTAAACGGTTTTTGATTGGACTAAAAGGGTTATCATCAAAAAATATACTAAATGATTAGTTCACTTATGATTTGATGAAAGACGGATTTTCTTTAATCACAATTTAGTTCAATTAAAAAAATGGATTATGATTTAATTTGATGAAAATATTTGTTAAACGATATAAATATAATTAAATATTATATAATCATATCTTTTATCAAATCGAATATTGTAAGTTTACGTTATTTATTTAAATTAATTAAAAGATTTTGAGATACTAAAAAATATATTTGGATTAAATTTAATTGTTTAATCGAACTTTCAAAGAAATTATTAATCAATTTTGAATCAAGAATCCTTTTATTTTTTTAATTCATATAATATATGATTAAACTTTCTCATGATTCATGAATGAAGGTTAACATAAAATAGCATGTCGACCTCCATTTATAGAATCTCTTATATTTGGCTTTGAAAAAGAAAAGAAAAGAATCTCCTATATTTGGCCTTGAAAAGAAAAGAAAAGAAGAAGAGCGTATATAATAAGTTAAGAACAAGATCAAAATTATAGTTACTTGAGAAATTTCATAGTCATAGGTCAAGATCATGATGCCCCATCGATGCTGTACAATCCGCGTGTATCATCTGCAGTTCCCAAATATTTTACAAAGCAAAAAAACAAAAATAAAAACAAAAAACCCCAAAACTTTGAAGAGCACGCGATTGAATTTAATCATCTCATCCATGAAGAGAGTGGTCCAAAAATACATCAGTTGATCATAGAAACTTGAAAAAAAAAAAAAAAAAAAAAAAAAAAAGAAGAGTGCCGGCACTTTTCTTGCTATCATTGTCACATTGTTCAAATGCTCATTTGTAGTGAAACGGGAAATGAGAAGGACATTGTGGCTGTGCAGAGCTGATGATGTTTTTTTCTATATATATATAAATATATATATATATATATTATATACACTTTTTTATTTAAGACTTAAATACAAAATATTTATATTGAATTTTTACGGCCTTTTATTTGTAAATAATTTATAAATTCAAAAAATTTCAAAAAAAAAAAAAATCCGTAAATCTTCTCATAAATTGACGAATTATCCTAACTTTGAAGATAATATAATTTTTCCTCCTAAACTTTAATGAAAAAAGAAAAAAAAAACTACACCCTTTCCATTATTAAGTGTTCCCAGAGCAGCTACTTCTGGCAGCCGCCTGCCTCATTGCATTTGAAAGAAAGGAAGGAGATTTTTTTGTTTGTGGGTATGAGAAAAAGACGAGGGCTCAACTTTTGTTCTTATGGATTTGTAATGGAATATTGGAAGGGGATTTTCTTTCAATATTTTTCTTTTAATTTCCTTTTACAGTTGGTTGATGAGTGATAACATAGAAATCTACAACAAAAAAAAAAAAAAAAAAAAAAACTTAGGATCTAATTCTAGATGCCATGGCTTAACTACACTAATAACAAAAATGTTGACTCTTATTATTATAGTGGTACCATTTGCCTTGGGCAAATTTTTTTTTAGATATATTTTTTATTGATAAAATTAATAAATTCATCGATAAATTTAATATATATATATATATTAAAAAAAAAAAAAAAAAACTCCTGAATCGTTGACTACACATATTCTGGCTTGTCTTCCAAGTTTAGGGTTGTGGTAAAGAGAGACCCATCATCATCATCTTTCTCTTTCTTTCTCATTCTTTTCCACTTTTTTTTTTATTTACCTCTGCATATAAATATTTTTTCTTTTCTGATCTTCCCTTGCTTTAATTCCCTTTTTTGTCTGACACCCACTGATCTAAATCTTCAAAAATAAAGAAGAAGAGAAAGAGAAAAATAATGAAAAAAAAAAAAAGAGACGTGCATGTTTAGATTCATGCAATTGATTCCTACTTCTAATCATATTAAAAGTATATATTTTATAATTATCTTTATTCAATCTTATTAGCTAATCATATATTTTCATCTGATTAATTATAATGTAAGATGCTTTATTCCAATCTAACCTTGTCTGTCACTATTATTAGCCAACTGATCAACCACAGGCATAATAATAATAATAAAATTAAAAAAATTAATATATACATATCCCTCAAGTGTGTTAATAAGTGGTAATTACGTAATATTTTATTTTTGATTGTATTAAAATATTTGTTTATAAAATTGCAATTGGTGCACATTTTTATGATTAATTGCATTATTAAAGAGAAAAGAATTCTAAAATTAAAATTGGCATATATATAGAAATTAATAAATGGATATCGAGTTCAACGTCCAATTTTTTTTGTCCAATTTTGCAACTTTGATCCAACTAACATTAATCTTTGAAGCTTTTATAATTAAAGGCCCCATTAAATATAGTTAATTATAATGTGATGATCTGTAAATATTTAATTTTAATTATTTTTTACTTCAAAAAAATTTTAATTATTTCTTTATATGTATGGTAACAAAGTATAGTTTTAAGGTATTCAAAATAGGATGGGCAATGGCAATTTCAATTAATTACGCTTTAATTATCTTTTTTTAAGTCAAAATCATTTGAACCCTTAGAGATTTACATTATCAATAGCCAATGAATTATTTATTTATTTATTTAATTTTCTTTTCAAATGAATTCAATTGTGGCTTAGACCTATCAAGAAATTAAACAAATCACAAACTTTTAATTATAAGACAGCCCAATTTACTCAATCACAGTTGTAGTTGATAAACAAACAAAGATCAATGATGAATGATGAAATGCATATGTCTTTATTTTATGACCTAAGATTAGGGTTTCTATAAGTTTAGGATAATTGAAACCATACCCAAAGTTTTTTTTTTTTTTTTAAATGTTTTTCAAAAAGAATCTATGTTTCTGAGAAGAAATTAGCTGGAATGTTAAAAAAGAAGTAAACTATGTGCGTTAGAAGCATAATGATAATAATAAAATGGATAAGTCAATGTCAATCTGAATCTTTACCCAAAAAAAAATCAATTTAAACAATTTAAAACTTTTCCACATTAGAACATTGATTATTTCGACTTGAGAAAGAATTAATTAATTATGTTATGTCACTTTTAAAACATAGCATGCTTTTGTCACACTCCGACAAGTCCCTTTCTCTTGTGCATTTTATTTTTCTACTTTTTTGAGCAATACGACGTAGTTTTTGTATATATAATTTTGGTATAATTTAGACAATTTGTATGTTATGTTATCTGCAAAATTTTTATTTCAGTGCACCAAGTCAAGTCATTGTATGGGTCCAATTATTAGAAATTAGAACCATGAATATGTTTATAAAACTATATAAAAAATAATGGGAGTTGTTAAAGTTAGTTGCCTCTTTCTTTAAAGTATAATTTACTCATATTCATGTATTCAAAAAAATAATGTATATTTTAATTCTCAATTACAAATTTAGATATGATTATGTATTTGAAGCTTCCTCTAAAGAAATAATATGATTTTGTTATTAATTTCTCTTGTACTATCTTATACATGTTCAATCCCTCTCTTTGTTGTTCAATGGTCTCCAATTAAATGTGGTCAAGATTCCATGAATGATTATGTTTTAGGTGAATCCATGGAAATATGTGGACTTATTTTTATTGTTAAGATCAATATAAAGCAAATTATTGAATTGGGACCTTGATAATGACTGATTAATCATTTGTATCTCCATTAATTTTTTTTAGTAAAACTTTTTGCTCATTTTTTTTCTTGAATTGTTTTTATTAGAAATCAATGTTGATTTGAGCACCCCTTAATCTTGAAGGAAAATTTTACTTAAATCTATAAAAAATTATATATATATATATATATTTATCTCAATTATCAAGATCAAAACATTTTTGAAATTAATACAATATAGCCTCATGAGAAAAGAAAAAAGATGTGGTTTTTCTTGACCTTTCTTATAGACAAGAACAAGGCTAAGGCAGATATTGATGGAGATGGAGAAGTGACCCTATGAGTTATGAAAAAGATGATAAAGATAAGACCAAAATTGCCACTTAACCTTTGGTGATACAGCTAATGTAATTATTAAATGGGTTGTTGTTGTTTTTGTCTTCCAATCAAAGAAAAGAAAAAAAAAGAATAAGATTTCTTAGCTCTATGATATTAAAATGGTGGGGGCTAAGGCCAAAGTTGACTGAAGGCTTATTGTAGCCAAGCAAGATTATCAAAATGTAGGCACTTGTTTTTGGAAATCCTTTCTGTAATAACACCATCTTTCTTTCTTATAAAAGTCCCATTTGAGATGAAACAATCGATTTTTTATGTTTTTAAAGCAAGAATTTGTGAGCTTTTGCCCCTTCTTTTCCGAACTTTAAACCCATAAATGGATGTTCCAAATCTGTTCCTTTGATGTCTTTAATCAGGTGAAGAAGGGAAAGATCAATGTTTCTAGATGCGTTTTTCTTTCTCACATGGAGCATCAGCTTTAAATTATTTTAATAATTAGTGTATTTAATAAACAAACAAAAGAATTCATCAGCACATGATGTAATTCTTTGATGCTGTGTCATATACTTGTTTCTAAATTTAGCATGGTTGGTGAATTCTGACTCAAATATGTCTCATATGTATCCTCTGCATTATGATGCTCAAAAATTGGGAAAAAAAGTACAGTACTGTAAGAACTCCAATCTTATAATCTATACCTTGTTTCTAGCAATTTATGTAGACAATTGTCAAGTTACAACATCAACTGAAAGCTAAGCAAATAGAGAAGATCAGGCCATTTAATGTGCATAGAACTTGATCGATGTACAATGTTCATTTTGACTTAAAATCAGGAAGGGTAAAGGTCCCCTGTTATCTTGAACATGGTGATTTTGGTATGGAGGAACAGTGACCTGTCAGTTAATATAATTCCAGGGTGGGATGTTGGGTAGTAAGATTTCAAATCTAACTTTGAATTCCATCTTGTCTTCAAGCAAATTGATTTTGTTGGTGTAAATTGAAGAAAAGTGGACTTCCTAGTGACTAATGTTCTAAGCCTGGGAAGCTTCAAATATTACAGGCAAGTTGGGATTTGCTCGCTCTTCTCTAACTCTCTCCAGCAGCGTTGTTAGAATTAAAACTCTATTTTTCAAAAAAAAAAAGAAGAAAATACTTGTTCACTCTTAATATGAGAACTACGTCAGATTGGCAGCAGTTATCAAAATTTTCATTAAGAAAAAAGAGATATTACAAGGTAGATTCACGTATTCATTTTGCATAAAAACAATCAATGTTAGGATAATAATTAGATTCCACACAACTTAACAAGTGTTCCCAAAGGCGAGGCTCCTCGTATCTAAACCCATTTTCAACAGGATCATCAGTTGCAGCCAGCTGCCATGACAATGAGCCCCAGAACTCATCAATCTGATGGTTCATGTCCAGCAAAAGATCTGGAAGGTCAATAAATGCATCATCATTACTGATTGAAGGTGAGCTTGAAGACTCTGGAGTGTCATGAGATGTGACTATGCTTCCTGGAGAACGTGGAACCATTTGATCGATCTGGCTCAACTCTTCTTCAAATTCATGGCTTTTCGTGTTGCTTAAGGCAGCTGCTTTAGCAGCAGCAGCTTGGATATCCTTTGGTGATGCACTAACTGGACGGGGAAGCTCATGAGCTATCTCAGGGAAATTAAGATAAGCTGACTTGCCTTTAATCGCAAGTGCTGCTACATCATGTGCTCGAGCTGCCATTTCAGCTGTAGGAAATGTGCCTAGCCAAATTCTTGACTTCTTCCTCGGTTCCCTGATTTCAGATACCCATTTGCCCCATTGACGCATTCTCACTCCCCTATATGTTGGATGTTTCCCCTCAATTTCACCATTTTTAACCTTTCTCTTGCTTTCATTTGCAACTTTTACTTCCTGAATTTTCTTGGACTTGAATTCTGTCGACTCATTTGCCAGAGGGGATGAAGAGTAAGCATCCAGTGGCTCTTCCATGGTGGATATTCTTTTGGAGTAGTTGGAGAAAGGCATTGTTTGTAGGAGAAGAAGAAGAAGAAGCTGAGATAGCTTCTTATAATTGCTTGACACATTATACAGTTAAGAAAAAGTGTGTTCAAGGCAATGGGGCCTAATTAGGCAAAAGAAGATGTACAATTTGGTTACTTTGTTACCCCAAATTAATTTTGAATAATGCACGTTTTTGGCTTTATCTAGCTATCCCTGTTAACGAGTTTTACTTGAAGGATTAAAGCAATTTCAATTTCCAATTTGCTCATCTTAGTCTAAAGTTGATATTTTAGAAGTTTAGTTGAGGTATTGCTTGTGGTCCAACAATATCTGCTTTTTGGGCAAAACTTTTGTAAATTCAAGCCATTCATTTCACTTGAAAACTGGCATCGATCCATGTAGGATAACATATTGGTATTAAACTTAACATATTTGGCCTATTAAACATGACATATGTAGGATAAAGACAAGGGGTGTTTAGGTTTATATTCCCACAGAGACAAACTAATTTTTTTTTATCCAAAAAATTTTAGAAATAGAGAAGGTTATTCCATCTTTTTAAGTTAAGCCAAGTCACTAACCCACAAAAAAATTTACAAATTTTTTTTTACAAGAACATTTCAAACTTACAGATCGTCTACTGATAGGGATCTGTAGGGGTTTGATTTAGGTATTTTGCATTCAGTTCTTAAACCTTAATCACTTAAGTCAATTTCTATCAACATTTTTACTTAACTAATCTCTGCATGATTTAATTGGTTATTAAGAACATCATCTATAAATGTTTATGACATTGTTTTAGTTGTTGAAGAACATCAAAGGGGCATTAACAATATAGTGCCAATCTTTTGCCTTTGATATATTTCAAAGTTCTATTTGTTATTTTTAATTTTAAAAATTATTAAAAAAAAATAATTTCAATAATTAAGATTCAATTTTTTTATCATTTTAAATATAAAAATTAAAATTTTTGATATATTACTTTTTAATTATTTAATTACTAATATGATTTTAACTTTTGTTGAATTTGCTAATAATTAAATTAAGTTTAACAATGTTAAAACAAATAAAGAAAGTACCAAACTAATCTTAAGAGCCTTTTTTCTTTTGCTTGATTCATTGAAATTTATGTATTCTAGAAAATGAATGAACAGTTGAAACTTGACATTTTTTAATGTTTTAATAATGCTTAGCAGCCCCAAATAAAAGGTTGCTAGTTGATTTTGAGTGCAAGAAAAATCATAAATCGAATATAATATTCATATATTTATGTTTGGGTAACAAGAAAATATAGAAGAAGACAAGAATGATGCAGGAAATACTATCATCACCTTACCCACTTCATATAAATTTTTAATTGGTGCCCCCTAAATCTAATAAATAATATGTGATCCTCTCATTGATCTAAACCCAACCTACACAATTTTAAATATCTTTATTTTTTTATTAAAAGAATAAATTTTTGAATTTTAACTTTCTTAATAAAAATTTGATTTCACTCAAATTCTTAAAAATCCAGAACCAAAGATCTGTATTTAATCATATATAACAAGAATTTAAGATTAATTTGTTTACTTTTTTTTTCTCAAAAGTTTATGATAAATAAAATCGCAAGTGAAAATGAACGAATTGGAAAAGAGATTACCCTTCAACCTCTGATCAGCAACAACAACTACAAGAACGTGCTTGATTATAATTAATTTTAACATCAGGGATTCTGGGGGATGCCAAAAATTTGCAGAAGGGCTAACCTCAGACATGAACTTAATTGTATGAGGGAGAAGTTTCAGAAGTGCAAATCCCACCAGATATATATGCTGTTTGTGTAGATGATAACGGAATTTAAGAGCAACAGTGACAATCAGCACAGCAGGCGAACTGCATTGAAGTTTGGTGTCTTTTCTTTAAGTTACATAGAATGTCTTTCTCATTTCGTGTCGCACTTGGAATAATAAAAAGCAAATGGTAATAGCGACAGTTCTCAATTTCCCTCCTTCCAATTTTTCCTTTCTTTTTTTTTTTTTAAAAAAGGAAAGAAATAGATTGAATGGTGGACATACATGTCTGAAGAATGTTCTTGTGTGAGCCTCATATTTTATCATTCCAAAGGAAAGATCTGTACTACTTTGAAATAAATTCCAGGATGTTATCTTCAACAATGGGGAAATATTATCATCTGTTTGAGCATGATTAAGAGTTCTATTTCTATTGGGAATGTTTATCTACTCAAGACTTTTGGTATAACTTTGATGGATGGTTTTACAAGTTCCAAGGGCATGCATGCAGCAGCGCAAGCTTTTAGCCATGATTTTCCGCCATGTAAAACTTACTGCTGAAGACGGTGGAGTTCAGCCAATTTAATTTGACTACTCCCCCCCCCCCCCCTCCTTTTTTTCTTTAAAGTGAAGTTAATTTGACTACAATGATGAGTAAGGTAATTTTTTTTATTATTTATTGTGGTAAAAGCAAAATTGAACTTACTTTCTTAGTGAGTCCAGCTGCATCAGGGTGTGCACTGCCAGCTGGTTTTTAACTTTTTTTTAGAGGTTTTTAGCTCCATGTTCCCTTCCACATTTCCCTTGCATTCCAGAAATCTGAACATTCATTGAACTTTGATGCTTGCTAGGTGATGCACAGGAAGCTACAGTTTGAAGTTAAGAATCTAGACCCATGGTAATTCTTACATTAAAAAAGAAAAAGCCTTGGATAGTAGAATACAATCGTTAGATTAATGAATATGCAAATGTCGACCGGGAATTTAGCAGTGGTTTGTCCATTCAAAAACAGGGATAAAGTGTCACAACTCAGAAATTGGGGGAAGGAAGGGATTGTTGCGAAGTTGAATTTCGTTTTTCCCATAGCAGTCAATCATACAAATATATGCACTTCTTTTTTTTTGGAATAAAAAGATTTGGGTCTTTAACAAGCACCACAGGCACCTGGCTTGTTTTAACCATCTGGAGGTCCTTAGATGCACCTGGGATTGCCTCATGTCTTCTCCAAAAGACCTAGTCCAGCAAGCACAACCTCTCTTTCGCTTGTCCCTCCTTAAGAGAGACCTAGGAAAAACAATGGCTGCCCTTGTGCACATCACCAGATCCACAGGGCTCCTTCTAACTGCAATGATTACCCAGTTAACAAGGAGAAACATCGGGCAGCAATGGCAGCTAGGTTTCCTCCTCAGGATCAAAATGTGATGCACATCGTCGGCAGATAATCTGGTAAATCACTGATCTGATGTAACAGCATCGCTATCTTTTGCTTGATGAAATAGCAAAGTTAGGCCTATGGGCGACCTCAAGAAACAAAACATGATGAGCATTGCTGAAAATACATGGAGAAGCTGATGAATTTGCAAGGACATTTATACCCGAAAGCTTCTGCAGAAATTGAAATGCATAATTGACAAGTATATGGATGATGCGTCATTCTTATCTGGAAACAGTGTCTCACAATCACTGCTGATTAGATTCTTCCAAAAACACAAATGACAGGTTTAATCTTAATATAAAACAACTAAACGATCTCTGTTTTCAACATATGTTACCAAAAACAAAAGGAAATTCTTACTGTTTTATTCTATGACAGCTCATATCATGGTATGAACAATAGCAATTAGCAGAAACTAAGTATGGAAAGTCAAACGAATTGCAATTTTGGGTTGTTGGTAGCCTGAGAAAAGATATAGGAATTGCAAGTTCAGGGATCGGTTGGTAACGTTTCCGTTTTTCATTTTCTGTTTTCAGCTTTCGTTTTAGATTTTTAAAGATTGAAAACAAAAATATGTTTCGTAAGTTATTTTTTATTTTTTGTTTTTGAAAACTGAAAAAAAAATTTTAATTTTTTTTTGAAATTATTGATAATAAAAAAAAATAGTGTTTTCAAATTTTTAGAAACAATATTGGTACTGTTAGCGCACATGTACTGTTCACCCGTTCAGCTACAGTGCCGCTACAATTCATAAGTGATGTTAAGTTGGGAGTATTAATCAATTAACGTTTAACATTATTATTCCATACGCAAATTGTTTGGAGCACCCAAAAGTTGTAAAAGTCTATGCACATTTATATTTACATTTAATGGTTAAAATATACATATTTTTATAATACTGTAAAGGGTATTTTTGGACTTCATTTAGACTTACCCTATGTTTAAAAAAAAGGAAGAAAAATGGAAACAAAAAAATTAAGGAAAAAAGAAAATTAAATTTTTTTTATTATATTTGACATGAAAACACATAACAATACCCAACGATCCCTAATCTATTGTCATTCTCAATGGAGGATAAAGCACAACTTTTGTAACAATCAGATCATTGCTATAATTTATATTTATCTTTATCAAGCTGTAGTTTGCGCCACAAAGAAGGCAGATGCACAAAAGATGCTCAAAATCAAATTCATCCAATGGCCAAAAACCATGAAGCAAAAGTTTAATTCAAAGACTTTGGAATTTCTATCCTTCTCTGTTATGACATTATGACATAGCAAACTAATTAAGAATTTGTTGCATGCTATAGATGCGACATGCACACACCTATTAAAAAACATGGATTCATGAGTATTATATATTAAAAGAAAGAGTTCATGAACATTCACTTGATGGGAACAAACATGAGACCAGAAATAGCATACAAAATATATACATGTTCATAGTGAATTTGAGACTAAAGAAATGTTGTATCAAAACTTACCTCAAAGCAAAAACCAGAATTTGGAAACTAAAGATACTGATTAACTAGATTAACGAAAATAACCACTGTCGTTAATGAAACCTGTATTATGATAAGTGATGCCATTAGTTACAAAAGTAAACTAATGATTTTATATCCTTCTTCATCGATATTGTGGTATAAACTAATTGATAACCGCACCCAAAAGAGAGTTTCAAATTCAAACCTAGTATACAGTTGACATGTTGATTGGGTTTTTTAGAGTCTTGCAGTACGAATATGTTGCTTCAATATTGGCCGAATGTACTCATGGTAACCATCTGGCACATCGGTATCATTCAAAGGATCCTTCCATGCTCCCTCATAGAGTTTTTGATACACATTTCCGTCATAGCAACCAAGATCCGAGCCAAGGTAGTGGTCAGTGTAATTGAATGCATCAACAAGGGCAATAGCATTTGGACGGACCTGAGAAAAAAATGAGATCAGAACTATTGGATTATAGCAGCCTTTCAAGCTGACCAACATGTTAACTAAACCGGATTATTGAAACAAACCTGGGAGTACAATAACCTCAGCTGTTCATTTGCTAGTGCACCTTGCTTGGGGGTAATGCAGCCAGTGGTGACAAAATCACCAAGATGTTTGTGTAAAAGATACAAAGCATATACGTTGCAGAGGATCTCCAACTGTCTTTTCACTCCCTTTCCTGGTATGTCTTGTTGCAGTTTCTCAACAAACCTGAAAATGAAGTTTCTTAGAAATCTTTTCAGAAACAAAAGCAGCCAAGAATAAATGGATCCCATTCAACTTCTGTAGCCAATTCCTTAAAAATTGCCATGAAATTTAAAATTTTATGAGGGATTAGAGTTTGGCTCCTTCCATTAAAAACACCAATCATTTCATACGACTTTATGCAGAGCATCCCAATAAGAAACCTCATTAATCATTAATTTTGTGTCCCCAACATTCTGAGTGGATAAGACTGTGGAAGCTTACTTGGAAACAACAATTAACTGACAATGAGCAACTGCAGCCTCAACCAAATCAGCTGAGAGTTCAGCAAAACCTAAAGAGAAACAGATAGTGTAGAATCACATCAAGCTTATGGACATCAATAACTTCAACAAAGAGGCTATTGCACAACCTTTGCCATAAATCGTTGGAACTATTTTTTGCCTATCATAACAAAATGATGTTCATTGAAAACTCATTCAAAGTTTAAATTATGACTTAGAGTATGCCAAATTTTATGGTAAGAATTGAGAGCATGACCATCTACTAGAGGACCATACAAGAGTTAACTTTGTTGAGTAACATGTCAAGAAAAAATTACTGACAAAAGAGATCTCTCATTCCTCAATCAAGGTAGAGAGGACATACCCTCTTCTGGATTTGAAAATTTGCTAAGGTTCGTTGCACAGGAAACAGACATCCTAGCAGCCCTCGCTTCAAACGCTTCCAATATTACACTAGGCTTTAACCAATCCTCAGCTGCAAGCCAACACAAGGAATGAAATTATTATATTGTGATTTACCTAAATCGATAATAATTTGTCAATGAGCTGATGTAAGATTAGCACCATGTACACCAATCTATAAGTTGACAACAATTTGAGGATAAAACTGAATTAAGCTCAAAATTGCTTAGAAATCAGTAAGGACGAGCCAACCTACTTATACAAACTGGGCAAATCCTAATTAATGTTTGAAAAAATGCAATTTTCAATCTTCCAAGACATGAAAATTTTAAAAGCAAATACAACATGTAACCAAGCTCAAGAGAAGAAAAATGTATAACAGATACCCCTTTCAACTTCACAACAGCATTGCATGAGGTGTTCTGCTCGTCCCATGTAAGCTGTTGTCCCAACAGGCTTCTTTCCAGACCCCAGCTGGGAAAAAGTCTTCATTAGAAACCTTGCAACCTATAGAAACGTTTACACTTTGTCAATAGATGATACTCAGCATTATTATCAACACAACATCTAAGGATTTTAGGTTCATTCCCTATTTTCAATTGTGATATCCCTTTCATCTTCTTTACTATTGGTCAAAGATTCTTAGAACAGATCACAAGACATGCTACTCTATACTCAGATTAAGTCTCCATTAAAACATTGGAATTCATCCCCTACCATCTAAAGAACAAAATGAAGATGACAAAAGGCCTCAAAAATAAAAGTGATAATATTTCTCATTTGACACACCTGTAAAAGCAGCACAATATTGTCTCCTTCATAAGTACAGTTAGGGGCATAAACTGCAAATAACTCAGGAAGCCCACTGCTAGAAAGATAACCATGACCACCACATAATTTTCGGCATTCTTCAATCCCATCCTGCAACCATATTTATTATAGTCAAGCTCAAAGCATTAAAAAAAAAAAAGAAAAGAAAAAAGTAAAAACAAGGTGCTATGACTGTTATTTCGTAATGACTGCCAAAATTTTTTAAAAGAGAGACCAGTATGCCATGAAAATGGGATACAAGCACTATTATACAAAATAACCAGCCAACCAAAAATAATTAATATATTTACAAGAAGGAAGAGTGGTAAATGTTAGTAAAGTGACATACTAAAGTTTCAGAAGTAGTAATAGATTTTAACCCTGCAGTACATGCATGAGCTTCAGATAATGTGGAGAAATCATTGGCTTGCAATCTTTGGGTCACATCAGCATACAGCCATGTCAGCCACTCACCAACAAATCTGAAAGCATAGGCAGAAGCAAGCAAAGGAAAGAGTCTACTTTGCTGAGTTCTATAGTCAATCACCTGAAATAAATTAATAAATAAATGTAAAAGCATCAGATGCATCAGCCTTCAGCACATGCAAAATTAATTCTGAAAATTCAGCAGCAGCAAATCACAGACTCTTGAACACAATTATTTGAAAAGTTTCTAAGTGAAAGAGAACGCCATTAGAAGTGATCAATAAATATTGCTATATATGGCAGTCCATACTTGAAACAACATGTGTATGTGTATAAGATCCAAAAGACAACAGTACCTGTGTCTCCGGACCACCATTCTGTGAACCAAATTGTCTGCGTACAGCACTATACCTTGTTGCAATACAAACTGCTCTTGATAAAGCACCAGAAGCATTGGATACAATTTTTTGTCGGACATTGACCATAGTACCATAAACCAGCTGGGTAGGAACATCAGAATGCATATATTTCCCTTCTCTTGTAACCTGTGAATCACTGAGACATTTGGAGAGGAAAAAGAAAAGCAAACTTCAGAACAGTCAACTTGTTTATCCACGAAAATCATGCTATAGGAGTGACACTTGAACCTTGGTTATAAGTTTTTGGCTTCTTTTGGGAGGTTTTCTTCTATCAAGGAAAGAAATTTTATAAATGTCACATTTCTGAGCAGTCTAAAACTTCCCCGGGGTTAAGCGAAGTAACATAAACTTTTGCATCTAGCTATCTTCACTCAAGACAACCGCTCATTACAGAATCATCCAAGAAAGACTTATTCAGAAGATACTTCCCACCATGCAATTCTAAATTTATTGGTTACCTTAAATTCCCTCCACAAGATGGTTGACCAGAGAAACATCAAATAACAGGTGAGATAAAAGAGACAAAGATGTAGAGAGGCATGGTTAAAGAACATACCGCATTAGCATTTGGTTCCTTGGAATGCGCACATGATCAAATCTCAGAACACCGTTGTCCATGCTGTTATATGCTCCACTTCCAAATTTCATTCCAATATCACCGACTGTTATGCCAGGAAGAGGTGAGTGATCATCCAAACTACGCAGCTGGACAATAAAACCTGAAACAAAAAAAAGGAATTTTTGAATTAATATCTGAAATACCAGCTAAAAAGTTAAGTTTATGCATTTGGCACTTACCATGCACTCCATGGTCTTTTCCATCTGTTATAAGACGAGCATAAACCACAGCATGTGTGGATACCTTACCCAATCCACCAGGCCACCACTATTAATGACAAAAACCCCATTAGGGAATGTCAAGTCAAGAAAATACACGTAGATCAATATAAAATTAAAACCTTTCATAAAGAATATAAAGTACTTATAACAAAACTACACATTGCACACAAGAGAAAAAGAAAAGAGGACTTGAGGGTGTCTTAGCCAAAAAACATTGAGAATGAAAAAGCACCTCTCATGAAACATTGCTTAGAATGACGTAATTAATCAATATCAAAAAAAGAATTAGCTAAAGGGTTGTTAACCATTTTACTCACTTTGCTTGAAGTCAATGTGGGACTATGAATGACAAATTCATCAGTCTGAGGATCAAATGTTGCAGTAGTCTCAAGCCCTTGGACATTGGAGCCATGACCAAGTTCAGTTTGTGCATAGCATCCAATTATTTGCATCTTATATGCCATTGGCAGCCACTTCTCTTGCTGCTCCTCAGTTCCTTGTCCTTTAATAGCAGGTATAAACATTCCCTATCAAGAAAATATAGGTTAGGAGGTTAAGAAAACACTTCAAAGCCCTTTTTATAAGTATTTCAAACCCAGAAATGAGCACAAAGAGACCATCATTTAATATTAAATTTGGCAAACTAATGAAGTTAACCAAGGTATGTTGCATTTTCCAAACATTTATATTGCTTAGCATAGAAGTGGCATATAAAATTGTTGGAAAGCTTACAAACAGAAAAAGAAAATTAGAACTTACCCAGTGAAGATCTGTGAAAGCAGGCTGATCCACATAAAATCTTAATTTATAGGCCTCATCTTCTGTTATAAGAAGATTTTAGTATTACTCAGATATCTAAGGGAAAAGTCAATTTAGAAGAAGAAGAGAAACCACTTGAAAACAAACCAGAGAGACGAAGCTCAATTATCCGCTTCCATGCATGAGCAGCTTTTCTCAAAGTATCTTTAAACAAGTCCTTCCTTGTTAGCATAGTTCTATTATCCTTTCGAAAGACCTTGTGAAAATAGCAACAAGAATATTAAAGAATGACAGTAAAATGCCAAAATGAAAAGTGGCTCTAGTCCTTTAGGTCATTGGAGGGAAAAATTAGATATCTTGAATATCAAGGACAAAAAGCAAAAGAGAGAATTACAACAAGATCACTGGCACAGGCAGAAAAATAATAGCCCCTCCACCAGGTGAAAGAAACCTGTAAATTATATCTTTCCTTCATTTCACTTTCCAATTATGCCAATTCCTTGCAACTACCAATCACCAAAACTCAGTAATCAAAAAATCCAAGCACAACTCAAGGTAAATTATGAAATTTCCTCAAGCTTTCTTTTCCCTAGAGTTAAAACTTAAAACTTAACTCTTCTACTCCTCGCCACATCTCAAGAATTAATAAGACTTAAGTGACAAACAGAAACAAAGGAACTTGAAATTATGATACAGATAAAAGTTATAACAAGTTCAAGGAACAAAACAAGAAATCATTATTCCTTGTCTGGTAGCTGAAAAGCCTTAAGAACATCATGTTTCATGATATTTTAACATCCAAAATGCTGTTGCATATTTAACAGACAAATAGAGTACTGAATCTAAGACACCAAACAAATATTGGATTTCTTCCTACATTTTCGTGAGAAACAAACAGTAAAATACATCTTATTATAAGAGATTATGGTAAACAATATCTTGTCAATCCAATTAGGAACAAGACACCAAAGTCCAAACATTAGCTTCAATCTTTTCCCACATATCTTGTCAAACCAATTAGGAATAAGACACCAAAGTCCAAACATTAGCTTCAAAAATTTCCCACATGTGCTCGGGAAGCAAACAGAAAGAAAATTAGGAAATTCATCGATAAAAGTTCAGGAATTTCAAAACATAATAAATTCAATAATTTCAAGTTACGATAATCAAAACTCTGAAGATTGCCTAAACATTAACTTGGCTTTCATATACTTTTCGCTGCCATGTTTTAGGTAAAAAGAAATCGAAAGGAAAAAAATGATAAATTAAAAAAAAAAACAGATTACCGGATCACTTGCGACGAGACGAGCAACTCGATCATTGATTTCATAGTCGTGACGTGAACCAGCCCAAACGATCTTCATCTCTTCCACATCGAACTCCGCCTTGCTCCTCTCTTCCGCGTGGTAATCCAAAGCCGCCATTTTTTCTCGATTCAAATCCAAATTTCAAAAAAGAGCAAATTTAAAAAAAAAAAAAAAGGGAATTTGTGTTTTGATTTTGGTTATGCCAAAAAGAAATTGAAAGAAACTAAGAAATAAGGCAAAGCAAATCGGAATGGCCAAATTTGGTATAAATAAATTGGATATTACGATAGAGCTTGTTGAAATTAATGTTGACGTTTTGTATCAATGTCCTTCTTGAACAACATTTTATTTTACTTTTTTTTTCCTTTTCTTTTTTTTTTTTTAAGCCGACTTAGAAAAAAAAAAAAAAAACCGTGATTCGAGCTTCAAAAGTCAATGTTTTTATAGAAGGAGAAAGTAGTTTTTGACCACGTTTTACAGCATCATTTGAATTTGGAAATATATATGATCGTACACCGACCATTAAATTGCATTTTTTTATACAGTACGATGAACCTGAAATTTTATATATTACTTTCTCCGTCCTTTTTTAAAAATTTTTTTGGAATATTTTAAAATTTTATTCTTAATAGCTACATTTTTATTTTTATATTTTTTAAGTTTTTAATTTTTTAACATTAAAAATAATGAAATTTTAATTTCATAAAAATTTTAATATTAAATATATTAAAATTAATTTTTTTTAATTTCAAAAATTAATAATACTGAAATAATTTGAGACAGTAAAATTTATTGAATTGAAACTTAGAACTTTTAACATATAGTAGTAATTTTTTTTATATACTTGCTATCTCCTTAGCGTATAGTCATAGCTTTGCTGACATACTGAATTGGTTTTTGTTCTGGAGGATAAAGGTTGGGCTTTTTAGACGGGCCCTCCACGACTACAAAATTGGTTATAGGCAATGATAGTCTTAATGGCACGAGGGGCTCTTTGGGGTTACCCATTTTCATGGATGGGCTACCATAACAAACTTCTTTCTTTTCCATTTAGCCATTCATTCTTCTACGACAACCCAAATCTAACCTTCCAACCGCTCTGCAAATTATACTTGATACAACTCAACATTACCTTTATCCAAATATCATGAGAAAACTCTCATTAGGCATTAGAGCCAAAACTAACATCAATTAAAACCCGGAGACACAGACAAAACCCAACAAAACCGGGTTCCAAGGCAACTGCATGCTCTGCAATGGCCAAGAGCTTGCAGCAGAATGAATTTCCTCACCCACATCCATACATTTGGTTTCTTCCAATGTGTTGCATATTAAATGATAACGCAAGGCATTTTTTTGTTGTTGTGTGATGTGATTCTTGAATTGGAGACATGAAAGAGCTCATCCTCAGCAGGTGTGATAGAAATGGAGAGAGGGGAAAGGAGGGTGCATTGGAGATGGAACAGAGTGCAGGAAGAGGGGACATGGATTCCCAGTCACAGTTCCATCTTACTGCTTATTGATGAATGCACACCGATGTTCGAAGAATACAAGAAAAGTACTCAACAGTTGCACAACTTTGAGCTAATGTACAGCATTAGCTATATTAGGCAAATCAATACCAACAAACTGCTAAAAGATTCGAATAATTTCTAACAAGATGCTGCAGCCTAAGCTAAGCATTGAATTAAGTTACTGAAAAACAGAAAAACAAACTTATTGAGTTGATCGCACAAAAGAAATATATAACTAAACCCAAACCAGACTTCACATTATTAGTCTTAGTCTTCTATTAACAATAACCTGTACTGCTCATAAACCCTGAGCTAACCTAAGACCTAAATTTCAGATAAAGTTGATCTTAAACCGCATGGATTGGGCTCCCACTTGAATTCATGCTTGAATTACCAGAAGCAGGATTGGCATGGAACGCAGACTGCCTGGATGAACCATCAAGTTTTAATGAAAGAGAGGACGGACCACTATCACCAATAGATTCTCCCAAGCTCAATTTTGACATTCCCACCAGTTCATCAACATTGATTGGGCTCTTTGAATGTACTGCTGTTGGCTTGAGTACTTCATGTGTGTCCTTCTTGGTTGGTTCTGTGTTATAACCCATCCAATATGGAAATGAAAATGGAATGAATGGTGAGAAGTAAGCAGGATATACCACTGGGTAACAGGATTGTGAGCTCTCCAGCTTTGGAGGAACAGTTTCCCCATCATTCGAGTTGTTGGAATCCATTGATTCATCTTCTTCATCCAATGGAGGAGGAATAGGCAACTGGTCATTGCTCTGTGTTTCAGCCTGTGAATGGTTTGCAGAGAACAAATCCTGTGATACCATTGGAGTGTCGCCCGACTGCAAGAATGTGAAGAAGAAAAAGATCTCTTAGACAACTAGAAAAGGGGGCAAACGGGATGGATACACAATGTTTACCAGCTTTGGATGCAATTTTAATGTATCCCTAAAAACAAGTCCACTGAAGAATATTAATATGAGCATTGTAAGTATATTGGTATAAGCCTATTATCTCTAAAAGAACTAGGCTAGAATAACTATACACACCAAAAAACCGCATTAAAATAGGAACAACTGCAGCTTCACATTCTGATATGAGTATAAAACAAAGTATTTCTTCTGAAAATAATATTCTTTAGACAAATGAAGTGAACTAATGATAAATTCTGACAATGATAAAGTAAAATTTTCACAGGCAAAGAAATGAATCTCAAGGGCATGCCCATCTTAGTCATATCTATGCAGGTAATTTCTTAATGGTTAAAAGTAGTTAGAGGTTCAAATAACCACTCAAAACTACCACGTCAAATTTGGTATTCATACAGGTAAGATATGACAATCAAGTTATCATTTGCAGAGAAAAGGTAACTAACTTCATCTGCTACGATATCAAAGAGGCTGGAACGTCTTTTCCTCCTAGAAAAATTGGACTGCCTGATGAAATATTTTTGAGCATGGCTAGCTACTTGAGTAGGAGTCCTTGATATAACATAATTGCGTGAGATTCCACGCCAATCACCTTTCCCAAGCTTCTGCAGACCAAGAAGAAACATCCTATGCTCCTCTTCCGTCCAAGGAACACCTATAAAACAAATCATAACTCAATTCTAGAATTGCAGAAAGCAAACCCTTGCTTACTATACTATTGCTTAGACAAATCATTGAAGAAAGTAATCACCTAGCCATTACTATACCATGTAAATTCTACCATTGTTCACTGCCTTCTAGTCTTCTCAGTGTCTATGATAAACTTTCAAGAGGTTATTCCAAAACATAAAAATAAAATAAAAAAAAGTGAAAATTTGGTAAAAATCTTACGTGTTCACTGTACCAAAAAAAGAATACACCAAAGCTTAAGCCAAAGCAAATACTTTAAGTGTTTGGAACATTTCCTTATATCACTTATAGAATTTACTCTAATTACCCACCGAATAAAAACTTAAAACAATATAAAGCAAATAAATTTAAGGAAAATCAAATTAATTCTTAAAAAAAATGAAACCTTTTTTCCTTTCACGACTCGAAGACGACCCGGGGACAAAATCCTCAGAAGCATAACCGTCAGCGTGATCCGGACCCTCACCAGGAGAACCCGACCCGTTCCCGTTATGCGGGCCAGAATTCGACCCAGAGTATTGGCTTAAGTTACCCATGCTGGCGCTCTTCCGAATCGACCCGTCAGTCAACCGGACTCCGAAAAGCTTGACCCCTCGGTTCGGGCAGGTCCGAGAGTTGTGACCGTTGTGGCTGCAATGCGAGCAGCGACGAGTCATTTTTCTAGGCCGGGTAGGTTCGTCTTGGATCAGATCAGACGGGAAAGTAAAGAGATAGATGCGAATCGGATCTTTGATAATCCAGATCCGAACCGCATGAGTCGGGGCTTCGCTTTTGAAGAACAAAAAGAAAATTTTTATTTGGCTCCTCCCTCTGGCTGTGTTAGCAGATGGGAGAGAGAGACAGAAAGAGAGAGACAATATCTATTTATCATGTTTTTATTACAGAGAAAATAAATGATCTGGTGCTTCGCGGTTTTTCTAGGAGACTAGAACATCTTGGATTTTTAGCCGTTGATCTGGTCAAAAGAGTGGGACACCAACATGCGTATGGTATGGGGAGTTGACTTCAAGTCTTCGACGTCAGTCCGTCCATTCTTTATCCAATTTTTCCTTTTTTCTTTAACAATAAATTTTAGTCCTATGTTGTCTCTAAATTTTAAAATAAAAAAATTTTAGCAAGTATTATCCAAAAAAGAGAATTAAGATCTAAGGTTTGAATTATATTATTTTTATTTGATTTTTTGCCGAAAAAAAAACCTTTTTCATTACGTAATCAGAGAAAAAAAAAACATGTTTACTTCTTTATTAAGTGAAGGTAAAGTACCTTTAAGCTTGATGTGGATAAACATCTTTGTTTGCCGACAAGAGGATAAAAAAATGCTGATTAATATGACAAAAAATAAAGAGTATAATTATTTTTAAAATATGATATATATATATATAATAAGTTTACAATTTAAATATGGGTTTATAATTTTTTTTGAATAAATTCATGAGTAAATAGATTATCTAATCTAAAATATATTTAAGTTAGATGTGGATAAATATCTTTGTTTGCTTATAAGAGGAAAAAAAATATTGATTAATATGACATAAAAAAAAGAATATAATTATTTTTAAAATATGATATATATAATAAATTTAAAATTTAAATACGAATTTATAATTTTTTATAATAAATTTAAATTTAAATAAGTTATTCAATCTCTTATATCTTAAATAATTATTATTATAATTCATATATTTAAAATGACTTGAACAAAAAGCTAATAATTGGATTCGAACTCAATGCTACTTACATTAAGAAAGATAATTTTATCAATTAAATCAATTTCTTGTTAGTAAAATCTATAATTTTTGTTATTATCTATTGCATTCTCTATCATAAAAAAAATAGATAAAAAATAAATATTTATAACAAATAATTAAAAAAAAAATTACGTAAAAGGGATTTAATGATGTAAAATAGAAGTTCAAACTTGTAAGTTTGAGGTATGAAAATTGTCCAAAGTATGAACAAAAGGACTATGATTTATGGTTGATGCACCAAATATTGTTTGATGCAAATTTAAGATATAACAATATATTATTACAAAAAATATATATATTAAAGCATTACTTAAAAAAAAAAAAAAACAATACATGTACACCCAATTTAGCAGCTGGGTGATGATTCTTTGTTTAGGAAAGATTCAACATTTTGCTTTCAAGTCTTGTTAAAGTTCGCAATGGAAGGCAAAATTTTTTATTAGTATATGTCTGCTTAAAAATAAATAAATAAAAGATATTATTGATTTAATACAATGACATTTTGAGTTGTCATATAAAATAAAACAAAAAAATGAATTTAATTAATTTATATAATTATTATAAAAAAATATTTAATAATTTTAAATTTTAACACTTGTCAATTTTTTTTTTTAGTCGGTAAATTACAATTTTTTTTGTAAAAAATATTAAAGATATTAAAAAGGATAGAATAAAGTATCGATAGTTTACGTTGGTATTAATAAAATATTACTGCTGATTTTGTAAATAATTTTTAAAAAGTTACTGCATAATGAAAGAAAGTTTTGATATGACGCGTGTACGGCGAGTGACGTTATTGGGGACAAAAATAATCGTGGTCAAGATAAAAAGGTTGTAAGATCATGTGGACCGTACACGTGGAAATCGATTCCAATTACGACGTGTGGAATTTTCTAGCATATAATGGGGTATAGGGTAGTTAAGTTATCGTCCGAAAGAAAAGTACTTAATATACAATGCTTTTATTCACTTTATCCAAAGCCATAGACATTTTATCAAGAGCATTTAAAATTATATATATCTATTTGTGGACCCCATCAAAGCAAAATCGTACTGGTAATCTTTTGTGGGCCCATGTTATCATCAGACGGCTCAGACTTTTGGAACGAAGTAATGTGATTCAAGTTCAACAGATAAATCTCCAATATCTTTGTCGGTGTGTTTCCATTGAGATGGCATGCGTAAGAATCCAATCAAACGTGGAAATAGGGGACATCATGTAATGGGTCCACGTGATCATCAGCCTACGACGTACGGTCATGATTTAATTTCAGCCACAAAAGTTTTCCATTGTTCATTTCTCGTACATCGTTTTGATTGGCATTTTCTCGTCTGACCTTCTTCGTTTTTTCATCTGTAACATCCTAGGTTTTTCCTACCCAGAGGAAGGAAATTTATAAACTTTATTGGCTGACACGTGTCAACTAAATAATTATTCCAACTTCGAAGTAACTGGTTGGCACTTCGATCTTCACAAGTTTCTCACCTTTTTTTATCCTACATGGCTGACAGAGATGGTCTTTCTGGAGTGCTATCCTGGGCCAGACACAGAACAAGTCTTAAGGCTTCGTTTGGATGCAATCGCACCTACGATGAAGTGCAATTGACACCCAAAAATTCATTGGACATCTATTTGAATGTCATGATCCAACACGATTTGAAGCAATTTTCTCGAGCCATACCTCCGTCTAGCAATTGAACGTTTTAGGTTCCGTGAAAATCTCTTCATCTCATCACAACTCTTTCTTCCAATCATATCACTGCTCTTTCTGTTTTTCTCGTCTGTTCAACAATTAATTTCATCATCCATACGGTGCATTCTGGGCATGAGACAGAGCCAGTTGGTAAGAATGCAAGGATCATACGTTAATATAAAAATAAATTTTTAAATTTTTAATTATTTATTAATTTTATAAATAATTTAAAATATTTATTATTTATCAAATTTAATTTAATATTTTTAATAATCATTTATTCTATCACTATATCAATATTGTAACGATTGCATCATAATACATATTTAAATCATTAATTTTCATCTACAATTATAATATTTAATTTTATTATTACAATAATTAATTTCACTTTTATTATTATTTTCAATTTCACTGTCCATATAAATGAACCTTAAACCTCACTTTCATGAGCTTTTATTGGATGGGATTCGGATCTAATCTTATAATGTACAGGGAGAACAACCAAGAACAGAAGAATAAATATAATTGGATGCATTTTTGGTGGCAAAGCACAAAAGCAAGTTTCTTTTGTTTCACTTGAAGATCAAGTATGTATGAGTCTATCAACAGTCATTGTTCCTACATTATTGAGGCGCTCCATAACTGTGAAGGATTACTAATTGTAGCTGTTAAATGTTAATCCGATGATTTTCAGCAGAAGCCGTAGCTGCAAGTCTGAAGCGCTCTTCCAGGTAGTCTGAGCTACGGATAGGTGGAAATCTGCATGTTAAAATAAAAAGAAGTTATCTCATCTCCCATGTCGTGGAGATTCTTGTGGAATAAAACGTGAAACATTCTTTGCTCCGACTAGACATGAAACAGAGCTCAACCAATCTTTTTTAAGCTCCAATGCAGGTGGATTATTCAAGTTAGAGAGGTGCCATCATCTTTCTTAAAGTGGCCACAAGTGGTAAAGGGCAAATAACAAAACAATGCATATCATGTTTGCCAATGAACTGTATTGTAACCAACAACTTCATATGAACATTTCGGTTATCGGTATAAAACGTTAGGAATACGCATATAAATACAAAACAAGCTGAACGTCATTGATATTCTACTAGACGGGTTGTTTTAACCATAACCAAGACCATTAACACGAGCTGGAGTACTGGTTTTACCTATACCTTGGGGGACAAGACTCACTGCAGCAACTCTCCAAGCATTCCACTATACAGTCTTTGTTGGGTTCTACAAAGAATGCTACCTGAAATGTTGCATTATAAAACTTTTAAGACCAAGAAAGACCTTCCTCAATTGAAATATGCGGATATCAGAATCTAATGGAGACTTTGGATATCAAAAGAATGTGATAGCATATCAGAATCATGAACAGATAACACCTTCATACGACGCTGGCCAAAATTAAAAGAATAGTCAACAAAATATTTCAAACATAAAGTTTTCATGAAAGATGTGCAAAATTATTCCCGAACCACTTGAGATGTGATAACACAAGAAACGACAGTAAAAGTAAACAGGTAAAGGAAAATGTTTACAGAGTAGCGTTCTTCTCCTGTTAGCATCACTCGGTGCATTGTTGACCTAGAAATAAGTGACACATATCAGAGGGAGATAAATTAGAAATGCCATTATAAAAACATTTCACAAACCCTCCAAGAGAAGCACCAAAAGGTATTCAAGATAACAGGCAACCAAATTACCGGAACAAACAATTAGTCCACCTCTCCATCATGTCCCCGATGTTAACGATGAATGCCCTGCAGATTCAGATCCAATGTTCAGAGGCTGGATATGGCAAGTATAGGTATGGGTTCATCTTTGGATTTGGAAGAACCAAATAGAAGTTATTATCAATTCTTATGGTGTAGAAAATCAGCAAAGATAAAGCGACAGGCAACAACATAAAGGTACTAATTGCAATCTAAATTTATTTTTGAAGCTCCACACACGCTTATAGTATTTTAATTCACAAGAAGCACAACCACATCTAGTTCACTATTTCCATTACAGATTATCAACATTTTTGTTTTGCTATCGGAATGGATATCAATCTTTACCCAAACCAGCTTTATTTTTTATATTTTCCGTTGGGAGTGGGTTGAAAGGTGGGAATAAAGAATTAAATCAGACTTCTCTTTAAATGAAAATTGTATCATCATTTGCTCACCCACTCATGCTTGGCACATCCTCCCAAACTTGTGGTTGCTTGGATTTCTCCCTGCAAACCTGTTAGCACTAAGATGAAAACATGTGGTATCGAAATACAACATTTAAGGGTTGCAAATTACAAACAAGAAACATGCCTGAAGCCCTGGAACACCATCAGTCAGCAGAAGAGTGAGCATTCCATAATCCGAATGTGCAGAAGCACCATATACTCCTTCCCTGGAAGAGTCCACGTCCCCTAATATCAAAAGAGGCATATTGTCATATTTTTAGAGTTTTTATGACATGGAACTTTTCACCATCTGTTTTTTATATATCATTTTGTCCTCAAAATATTTTAATTGATCAAAGAAATTGTGGAAGAAAATTTTGTATTGGTGACAGCAAGCAATAACTCATGACTGACGCTTGCATTTTGTGCCAAAAAAACCATCAAAATTGAAACAGTAAAAGATCAGGATATAATGAAAAACACAAATTTTAACTTCATATTTCCACTAAATGCACCAAGTCCATGAAAATTGACACAGTAAAGGATTCTGACAAAGAGTGTAAAATTTGAGTTCTACGAACAAGATAAAATGGAAAATCTTGTTAAATACATACATGTATAAGGCCAAATATTTATTAAGAAAGGTATAAAGTATAAGAAAGCCCGAAAAACAATAACATAGTTCACTTCAGTAGATGGAGAGATATAAAGAAGACAAGCAATGCCACTAAACCTGGATAGTGTAACAAGCGCAAAAATGCCATTGGTTCATTCAATGCTCCCAATTTTTGAAAGAAATCTTCATCCAAGTTCAAAGCCAGGGCAACCAAAGAAATTAACTTCATCCCAGCAGACCTGAAGCAGCAAATCTAGTATTATGTAAAACTTGCAGAGTCTTTCCGTATGTGGAATAATGCCCTATAGGCAGGACTATCTCATATAATTTTCCGACCAATGTAAATTGTAAATCACAAAACTAATTTTGAATGGCAAAACACCATGATCTTTGCAGGGGCTGATGGGGGAATATGTAAAATAGCAAGCATAATTTTCAATTAAGGAAGAAACACTTGTTGAAAGGAAAATATTGATAGAACTGAGATGATTGAATTCATCAGTATGCATCTAAGCTATAAATTATCAAACAGCACCCCTCTAAACTTAGAATTATCATTTATCAATTTTTGTTCCCATCTGCAAACCATAAATTCCAACATGGAAATTAACAGTAGGGACTCACAATACTTTTTCATAGTAAGCCTCCATTGTGCTTCTCCAAGATGGCAGATCTTCTGAAATTCCCAAGCAAAAAAAAAAAAAAAGAAGTATCGCTGTCTTTAAGTTTTATCTGAAGAAATTATTTATACAATACAAAAAGATGAAAACAAAAATGAATCAAGAAAGTTAGGAAAATGATCACAACAAAGTTCTTATGGTTCACAACTGCAACACAATAGCATTAAACATAAATATAACAGTCTAACAATCAGAAAGCACTCATAACCTTACATCACATACCTTCAGAAGGCCATTGATTCTGGTGATTTTCAGCTAATGTGCCAACATAGAAGCCTTCTTTAGAGTCACCTGCTTTCAACCAGCCAAAAGTGATAGATTGTTACCCCAAATTTCAATTTCAATTAGACTTAATTACATACTATAAACCACTGATTAAGAAAGCAAAGAGACATCTTGTATATGCCATAATTACTTCTGCTTGATGGGTGGATCAAATTGATGGATCACATCCAGGGGATAAAATAAAAATTCAAGATTAAAAGCAATGAGAATTTGGATTGGCAATCAAAATTCATCTTTGGTTTGTTTATTCAGATAGTGTTGACTATTTCATAATACCTCACATCCATCTCGTTGCCATGAGTGCTGAACGGAACTTAAACAAGAAAGCAGAAAAAAAAAAGATCAAGCCAAAATACCTTTGGCTTTTAAACTATTATCGAGTTTCTCATCATACATTTCTGTATAACCTCTGTGATTCTTGACAGCAAACTTTTTCTTCTCTTCAACTGGGAGTGAGAAAAACTTCTTACTCTGCTCAAAAACTTTCTTAAGCAGTTCTTCCTCCACACCATGATTTACAAGATAAAAAAAACCAAGGTCCAAGCATGCCTGAGATACAATTCCCAAATTAAGACTTTGAACCCTCTTAATCCTTCTGAAGCATATTCTTAAAAATCAGCATGAAAGGACTGGAAATGAACATGATTGTGAAGGCTGAATTTGGATAATCTATCAGCCTTAATTGCTTCGTTTTCCATAGAAATAACTCAAAGGCAGACACTTCAGTAGACTATTCTTGCTACAAAATAAATCAAGCATATGGGTACATTTGCAGCAATGTGAAAACAGCAAACCTATAAGAAAAATACAGAACAATGGATACTGACGCATGCGGGGTGATTGGCTGGCTGTCACTCTCATTACATAACTGAAATTTTGCTTAATTTAAAAGCAAACACTATTGCAGTTAGAGCTTAGATGAACAAATATTCATATTTAACGGTGGGGTTCTGTTGTTTCTCGATTCCTAAATTGAGGAAGTTACAAGTACAATCATAAACATAATCAAATATTACCAACCAACCAACACATAACCGGACAAATCCAACATAAAATTAAACCAAACCCAGGACTTAAAAACCTAGAATCAAGATTTCTGGACCTCCTCTTTGCAACTAGAACAAGAACTCGTTAGCAAGTTGCAACACAGCTTTTACTTTAATCATAAAACATTGAACAATAATAAATATAAACATAAACCCAAAGTGCAACCGCCAAAAGATTGAAGAAAGAGCAAAACATTATTAACCTGGCGGATAGAGTTGGCAGTGGAGACACGATCTTCTGAGGACAAGTCAATGATGGGGAGTTGAATAGCTTTAGACATGTTCTTTTGGTTTAATTTAGTTTAGTTTGCCCTGATCTGACCAGGAAGCTTTGGAACTGTTCAGTTGTTGCAGTTTACTTTTATATTCAACTGATAAGAGTCTGGCAGTGGTTTTGTCGTGTTTGATTGCTTGATGGTTGGCATTCTTCTCTAAAAATGAAAAAACTGCCAAGGAGAAAAAACAATTCAATGAAAATGATTTTGTACCTATGAACTCAAAGATTTTTATGGACGTGTTTTTATGAATTATGAATTGGTACACTTTTAATTAATCAACTCCAAATTTAATGATTTTTATTTAGGATGTTCCATCAAATTTAATTTTTAACTTTAAATATGTATAATTTTATTATTATAATTTTTAATTCAATTAAAAATCTATATACCCTGTATAAAAAGAATCCTAAGGGTTCTTAATCTGCCATATCCGTCATTCGTTTTTTTAGGTTGTTGTATCCCACAGTTTCTTTCTCCTGCAACTCAATATCCTCAGCAAAATGGTTAGAAGATTCTCCACTTTTAATCAAATTCTTCTTCACAAGCATCTTCACTTTTTCCATCTTTTTTTTACTTCTTTAACCATCTCTACAGATTCAACATTTCTATCATCTAGCTCCCAGCTAACTATTTCTCCCATGTGAACATTTTTAGCCATTTCTTCCTCAATCTTCGCTTCTACAATAAAGCTTTCCGGTTTTTGTGAAGCCTTCTGGTTTTTGTGAGGTGGGGTTGCACTATTTAAATTTGAAGTTACATATATTTTTTGGCTTTTTTTTTCAAGGTATTATTTCATTAATGATGCAAAAATGCTTTATTTTGATTGAGAAATTTGTGATCCGTTCTTTACTAATTGGATTCGCTTTTGAATTAAGGGTTTTTTTTTTTATATATATATATATCGATTGAGGTGTGAATTATGTTTTTTATTTTTTGTTTAAATATATAATTCATCCCAAATTCTTGATATTTGGGTTGTGAGAATGCAATTTTGAAAATTTTAGCTTAATTGTGTTTTGCATGTTACTTTAATTTTAAACGTAACTTTTTTAATTAAATTCAATTTAATTTGAAAATATTTTATATTAATCAAGAGTACATTTTAATTTTAAAATACATTTAAAAATATAAAAATATTTTTTTACAAAAAAATTACAGCTTAAGATAAACAAATGAATTGTAAATGTTGAGATTTTAATTTAATTTATATGAATCAATTTAATTAAATTTTAATTTAAAAAATAAATAAAATAATTTTAACATAACAATAAACCTAATTTAAGAGTGGACTATGCTTAAGCTTTAGTTTTAGAAAAATAACTAGGTTTGGCATGGTTCTATCCATATTCCTTGATACACCATACATAAATTAAAAAGTTAATAATAAAAATATATATTTTAGAATAATTTAAATTTTGATTATTTTTATTCAACTTAGAAAACACACTTGATAAAATTGCATATAGTAAAAATAGTTGTAAAATGTAGCAAAGAATACATAGCACAAGCAAAGTAGATATTCTAGTTCCATTTCTTTCATTTTTTTATTTCATAAGTCTGATTATTATAGCATCTGAGGCCTCTGAACCTCTCTTTAGCTGTGAAGTATTGATTGCAATGTTAGTAATTTCTTTAGCAGCAGAGAGCTTGGCACAACCAGATGTAGTATACAATCCGTGAAAATGATGCATGACTTTAACTACGAGCCATATGTAAGTCTAACACGCTCTTCCAGGTAGTCCAATGAACGGATGGGTGGAAATCTGCGGGCAAGAATAAAAATGTGTTACCTCCATTGATGATATATAATACAACAATAAATTAAGTCTTTGCATCTCGTAACTCTAGGATCGGTTATATGAAATATCAAAAAAAAAAAATTATGTTAGGTCGTGATTTTGATTTTTTTTATACTATTCATTTCTATAAAAAACAACATTTTCATATACTTCTTTTAACCCTCTAATCAAAAACAACCTCCCTTTATGATATATGCATAACACAAAAGAGATCTTATTTTCGTTCCAATTGTATTATATGACACCCACGAAACTAAAGAAGAGTGTGCATGAGTGTGAATGTTTGATCTGAGATTGTTAAAGACCGAGCAAGAGTGCTCATAAATTTGTTTGTGTTTGCGATTGATTTGATTGTTTTCTAATTGTTGTCTTTATATGAATGATTTATAGTTCTTTGGATGTACAGTTAAGATATGCCCATAAATTATCTAAATAAGATGAGCTGATCAATATTCTATTTGATCGGTTGTTTTAACCATAACCAAAACATAAACATAAAGCTAGAGTTCTATTTGTATCAATACCTTGGGGGAGAAGACTCACTGCAACAGCTTTCCAAGCATTCCACTAAACAGTCTTTGTTGGGATTTATGAAGAATCCCACCTGAAATGTTGCAAAGTAATTATAAAGCTTTCAGAACAGAGAAAGGCCTCCATCAAATAATCAGATCATGAACAGATAGATAACATTCAACAAAATGTTTTTAACATAATTGAATTTTCCACAAATGATTTGCAAACTGTTATTGTTAACCACTTGAGACATGATGAAGCAAGAAATGGCAATGGAAGTAAACAGGAAAGGATGAATCATTACAGAGTAGCGTTCTTGTCCTGGTGGCAGCACCCTGTGCAGTGTTGACCTAC
Organism: Durio zibethinus; assembly: GCF_002303985.1. Next base: position 2,672,589 of record NW_019167838.1, on the reverse strand, counting down.
AAATTGATGACACAAATTAAAGGAGATACACAAAAAGTGAGATTATCATTTTACAAACCTCCAACAGAAGCATAAAAAAGCAATTTTACCGGAACAAACAATTGGTCCACCTCTCCATCATGTCCCCAATGTTAACAATGAATGCCCTGCAGATTCATATCCAATGTTCAGATGCTGGATTTGGCAAGATATAACTCTGTGGTTTCCCCCTTTTTTTCTTTGGGAGTGAGTTGAAAAGTATTCTGCTTGCATGAACAATCTGCCATCATTAATACTCACCCACTCATACTTGGCACATCCTCCCAAATCTGTGGTTGCTTGGACTTCTCCCTGCAAACCTGTTAGCACAAAGGTGAGATGTTGGATTGAAATCGAAATTTAATGTTTGCATATTACTTTGACAAGGAACATGCCTGAAGCCCTGGAACACCATCGGTCACCAGAAGAGTGATCATTCCATAATCTGAATGAGCAGAAGCACCATATATATCTTCACCAGACGACTCTAAGTCCCCTATCAACAAAATCAAGAGGCACATTTTCATATTTTTAATGTTTTATGGCTCTGAACATCTAATCATCTGCTTTTTTATCTATATTCTACACTAGAATGGAAAGTTTTGTCGAAAATTTACAAGTGTACTGCCAAAAAAAAAATTTTAATGAAGAAAATGAACAAAAAAAAAAGGCTCCATAAAAACTTCATATCAATCAATGACTTAAAAGAAGACAATTAGTGCTACTATACCTGGATAGTGTAATAGGCGGATAAACGCAAATGGTTCATTCAGTGCACCCACTTTTTCAAAGAAATCTTCATCCAATTTCAAAGCCAGGGCAATTAAAGAAATTAATTTAGTCCCAGCAGACCTGAGAAGCAAATCTAGCACACCATGTAAATCCTAACAGTCTTAAAAGCTGTATGGAAATTCTCAAATACTTGTGCCAGTAGAATCATGTCCCATGGGCAGAGGTATCTGAATCTCATGGTGGAAAATGTTCCAAGCAACTTATATTTGAATTCAAAACTTAAAAGTAAGTTTTGAACTGGGATGACTACGCATCTAAGCTTTGTATTATAAAAAAAATCAATGAGCAAACCTCCAATCTCAAAATGAATGTTTGGAAATTTTATTCTCATCTGTAAAGTTAAACCATAAGTGCCAAAATGAAAATTAACAGTAGGGACTCACAGCACTTTTTTATAGTAAGTTTCCATTGTGCTTCTCCAAGATGGCAGATCTTCTGAAATTTCCACCCAGAGTATAACTTAAAATTTTTTTGATATGAATAAATTATTTATAAAAGATAAAAAAAAGGTGAAAATAAAGGATGAATCAAGAAATTTGGGACAACTACTACAAGATGTTTTATATAAGATAACCATATATAGATACCTTCTAAAGGCCATTGGTTGAGGTGATCAGCTAGTGGACCAATGTAGAAACTTTCTTTAGAGTCACCTGTTTCCCAACCAGTCAAAAGTGATCAAACTGACCCCCAATTCGAATGGGTCCTCTCAAAAGAGGGAATGAACAAAAATTTCAAAATCAAAAGCATAAAATCTCACATCAAATTCGTTGACATAATCATTGAACAGGCAACTTAGGAAAAAAAGATAAAGAAGAAATCAAAGTACCTTTAGCACTTGAAGAAGTATCAAGCTTTTCAGCATACAGTGCTGTATAACCTCTGTGATTCTTTCTAGAAAATTTCATCTTCTCTGCAATTGGGAGTGAAAAAAACTTGGAACATTGCTCAAAAACTTTTTTAAGCAATTCTTCCTCCACCCCGTGATTCACAAGGTAAAAGAAACCATGCTCCACGCACGCCTGTTGACAAAAGTGTTTTTAGGAAAACAAAAGAGCGAAGTCGCAACTACCTAAAACATTGAACAAAGACCAAAGACAATTAGCATGCAAAAGGCTAAAGAAGAACCTGACGGATAGAGTTGGCGATGGAGAGGCGATCTGGTGACGACAAGTCAATGATGGGGAGATGAAGAGCTTCAGACATTGCTTTATTTTTCGGTTTCTGCTGTAAACAACTTGCTTTGATCTGAGTAAAGACTTTTGCAAGTGTTTCTTTTATTTATATAAAATAACTGATAATTTAATCTTCAAGTTGTCAATAGACTATCATATATCATATCTTATTTGGAAGGTCTTAAGTTTACATTGATCATTATTTATAATAACTTTGAAACTACATTTATGAAGCATCTTTTTAATATAAAATTATAAAATATTTGAATCAAAATAAATAATATTTTACATATTAAATATGAATTTCCATAACTTTTATGAACAAGGACAATATGAATAATGTTTTTTCACCTTTAACTCTTATATACATAAAAGAAAACGTTACTTCAAATAAATCTGCGGTTTTAATTTTTAATTTTTTTAAAAAATATAAAATATTTTAAAGAAATTTCAATTTCTTATGTTTCAAAAAAGAAATTTTCCATTAATACAAGTTTAGTAAGAAATCAAGGAAATCTGTAAAAAAGGAACATATTACAATAAATACTCGATCAATTTTAATTCCTCAACTAAATATTATCAATTAACCAACACATAACTGAACAAATCCGACATAAAATTAAGTTAAACCCAGGATTTAAACCTAGAATCAAGATTTCTGGAACTCCTCTTTGCAATTAGGACAAGAACTCGTTTGCAAGTTGCAACACAGCTTTTACTTTGATCATAAAACATTGAACAGTAATAAACATAAACATAAACCCAAAGTGCAACTGCCAAAAGATTGAAGGAAGGGCAAAACATTATAAACCTGGCGGATAGAGTTGGCAGTGGAGACGCGATCTTCTGAGGACAAGTCAATGATGGGAAGTTGAATAGCTTTAGACACGTTCTTTTGGTTTAATTTAGTTTAGTTTGCTCTGAACTGACCAGGAAGCTTTGGAACTGTTCAGTTGTTACCGTTTACTTGTAGATTCAACTTTCAATTGACAAGATTCTGGTAGTGATCGTGTTGTGCCTTGAAAGTCCTGACCTTTTTCAATAAAAATCTAAATCATATCTTGCTATGGAATAAACGAAAAAAAGATACGGCTGTGTTTGATTGCTTGATGTTGCCACTTTTCTCTAAAAAAGAAAAAATTATCTAGGAGAAAAGAAAATTCAATGAAAAAGATTTGTACATTTGAACTTAAAGATCTTTATGGGTTTTTATTTTTTATTTTTTATTTTTTATTAATTGATACACTTTTAATTATAAAATCAACTCCAAATTTATTGATTTTTATTTAGGATGATCCATCAAATTTAATTTTTAACTTTAAACATGTATAATTTTATCATTTTAGTTTTTAATTCAATTAAAAAATAATTAAAAATAAACGTATTAACCTGTCAAATTTGAAACTACTCATAAATTAGAAGTACTAATTACATTCGACTTGAGTTTTAGAGGTGATTTTTTAAGTTCAATTCAATTTAAAAAATATTTTATATTAATAAATAGTATATTTTAATTAAATTTTAATTTTAAAATAAGTTTAAAAAATAAAAATATTTTTTTTATAAAGAATGTCACATTTTAAAATAGTGAAATGAGTTGTAATAGTTGAGATTCAAAATTTTAATTTATTGGATATTATTTTTTAAAAATAATTATAAAAATTAATTAAATTAAATTTTAATTTTAAAAAATATAAAAATATTTTAAATATAATAATAAACCTAGTATAGCTTTAGTTTTAGAAGTATCAACTTAGTTTGGCACGTTTTCATTGTATCCATATACATGGATACATTTAGGGTTGGTATCGGGTCGGGTTCGAGGTGGGTTTTGCTCGCCCCGAACCTGATTCGACTTAATGTTTTAATAAATTTGAACTCGATTTTATTCGAAATTTTTTTTGTTTTTTCATACCCGAACCCGATCTCAATCCAATACTATATAAATCATACTCGACTCAAAATTAATAAAATATTATTTTTTAAATATAAATATTTAAAAATATCATTATATAAATAAAAAATTTAAAAATTAATTAAAAAATAATTTTTTTTATATAATATCGAGTCAGATCGGATCGGGTTTGCTTAAAAATCGAATCCGACCCGATCCGAAATCCGAATTTCAAAAAAAAAAATCTACCTCATAAGGTTGGGTTGGAACCCGTCGGAAACGGGTTGGATTGCCAACCCTATATACATCATACATATATTCAAAAGTTAATAATAAAAAATATTTCAAAGAGAAATAAAAAATATATATTAGAATAATTTAACTGTTGATTTTTTTTTATTCAAATTAGAAAATACACTTGATAAAATTGCACATACTAAAAAATGAATGATAAGTTTAATATATGATCTAAATAAAATAATAAATTTAAATCTTATTAAAAAAAAATCTTTTTGTTGGGTCACCAATGAGAAGACAACTGCATTAATATTTAACCGATTAGATAATCTTATATATCTTTTTAATCTTTTTATTCATTAAATCAAGAAGTTGAAAATGTATCCTTGGTATTTTCCATTGAGCTTGTCGCAATTCCAGCGTTACTAGTTTCTTATCAAAGTTCCCTAAGCATGGTGGACAATTATTCAACTACAGTCATCAATTGTGTAGCAGTTGCCAAAATATTATGTAATCATTGCTTATTAGTAATGGATCTCAAATTTTTGTGATTGAATAATTGTATTATGACTACAATAATTGTAATTCTTCTGTAAATTTTGTTTAACGATAATTAATTCTTTTTTTTTTAATAATTAAAAAAAATATTATTTCATATCAATACAATGAATTTATCTTATTTTTTGAAAATACCTCTTAAAAATAGTTGCAAATTATAGCGAAGAATTCATAGCACAAGCAAACTAGATATTCTATTTCCGTTTCTTCCATTTCTTTTTTTATTTCATAAGACTGATTATTATAGTATCTGAGGGCTCTAAGCCTCTCTTTAGCTGTGAAGTATTGATTGCAATGTTAGCAATTTGTTTAACAGCAGAGAGCTTGGCACAACCAGATGTAGCATACAATCCGTGAAAATGAGGCATGACTTCAACTACAAGCGATATGCAAGACTAAGACGCTCTTCCAGGTAGTCCAACAAACGGATGGGTGGAAATCTGCAGGTAGGAATAAAAATGCGTTTATGTCCATTGATGATATATACAACAACATCAAATTAAGCCTTATATCTTATAACTTTGGGATTTTATAGAATTGGATGTACGACACCCACGAGACTAAATAAGAACGTCCATAAGAGTAAATGTTTAACATGAGATTATTAAAGACAAGAGTGCTCATAAATTTGTTTGGTTTTGGGATTGATTTGATTGTTATCTAATTGTTGTCTTTATGTGAATGATTTATTGTTCTTTGGATATACAGTTAGGATGAGCCCATAAATTATCTAAATGAGATGAACTGATCAATATTCTATTTGATAGGTTGTTTTAACCATAACCAAAACATAAACATAAAGCTAAAGTTCCAGTTGTATCAATACCTTGGGGGAGAAGACTCACTGCAACAGCTTTCCAAGCATTCCACTATAATGTCTTTGTTGGGATTCATGAAAAATGCAACCTGAAATGTTGCATAGTTATTATAAAGCTTTCAGAACAAAGAAAGGCCTGCCTCAATTGAAGAGTGTTAGAATAAACAAATGTGCAATGACTAGAGACTTTGGACTGAAATCTGATGAGAGTGACACTTGGTCCCCATCAAATAATCAGATCATGAACAGATAACATTCAACAAAATATTTCTTAACATAATTGAATTTTCCATAAATGATGTGCAAATTATTATTGTTAACCACTCGAGACCTGATGACACAAGAAACGACAATGGAAGTAAACAGGAAAGGGTGAATCATTACAGAGTAGCGTTCTTGTCCTGGTGGCAGCACCCTGTGCAGTGTTGACCTATAAATGGATGAGACAAATTAGAGGAGATACACAGAAAGTGACATTATCATTGTACAAACCTCCAACAGAAGCAGAAAAAAGCCATTTTACCGGAACAAACAATTTGTCCACCTCTCCATCATGTCCCCAATGTTAACAATGAATGCCCTGCAGATTCATATCCAATGTTCAGATGCTGGATTTGGCAAGATATGACTCTGTGGTTTCCCTTCTTTTTTTCTTTAGAAATGGGTTGAAAGGTGAGATATGAAAGGTGAGATATAACTCTGTTTACATGAACAATCTGCCATCGCTAATCATGCTTGGCACATCCTCCCAAACCTGCGGTTGCTTGGATTTCTCCCTACAAACCTGTTAGCACAAAGGAGAGATGTTGGATTGAAATCAAAATTTAACGTTTGCATATTATTGACATGGAACATGCCTGAAGCCCTGGAACACCATCAGTCACTAGAAGAGTCATCATTCCAAAATCTGAATGAGCAGAAGCACCATAAATTTCTTCACCAGAAGACTCCAAGTCCCCTAACATCAAAATCAAGAGGCACATTTCATATTTTTAAGGTTTTATGGTCTGAACATCTGCTTATATTATCTATTTTCTTCACTAGAATGGAAAGTTTTGTTGAATATATACAAGTGTAATGGCAAAAAAAGGCTCCATAAAAACTTCAAATCAATCAATGACTTAAAAGAAGACAATTAGTGCTACTATACCTGGATAGTGTAATAGGCGGATAAACGCATATGGTTCATTCAGTGCACCCCTTTTTTCAAAGAAATCTTCATCCAATTTCAAAGCCAGGGCAATTAAGGAAATTAATTTAGTCCCAGCAGACCTGAGAAGCAAATCTAGCACACAATGTAAATCTTGCATTCATTCAATTCTACAAGCTGTAATTCTGAAATACTTGTGCCAGTAGAATAATGTCCTATGGGCGGAGCTATCTAAATCTCATAGTGGAAAATGTTCCAAGCAACTTAGATTTGAATTCAAAACTCAAAAGCTAGTTTTGAACTGGAATGACTAGGCATCTAAGCTTGTATTATAAAAAAAATTAAATATCAATGAGCAAATCTCCAATCTCAAAGTGATAGTTTGGGAATTTTATTCTCATCTGTAAATCATAAGTGCCAACATGAAAATTAACAGTAGGGACTCACAGCACTTTTTTATGATAAGTCTCCATTGTGCTTCTCCAAGATGGCAGATCTTCTGAAATTTCCATCAGAGTATAACTCGGTTAAATTTTTTTGATATGAAGAAATTATTTATACAAGACAAAAAATAAGTTGAAAATAAATTCTGTATAAGATAACCACATATAGATACCTTCTAAAGGCCATTGGTTGAGGTGATCGGCTAGTGGACCAACATAGAAACCTTCGTTAGTGTCACCTATTTTCCAACCAGTCAAAAGTGGTCAAAATAACCCCCAATTCCAATGGATCCTCACAAACAGATGATGAACAAAAATTTCAAAATAAAAAGCATAAAACCTCACATTAAATTCGATGACATGATCATTGAACAGGCAACTTAGGAAAAAAGATGAAGAAGAAATCAAAATACCTTTGGCATTTGAAGAAGAATCAAGCTTTTGAGCATACAGTGCTGTATAACCTCTGTAATTCTTTACAGAAAGTTTCATCTTTTCTTCAATTGGGAGTGAAAAAAACTTGGAACTTTGCTCAAAAACTTTCTTAAGCAATTCTTCCTCCACCCCATGATTCACGAGGTAAAAGAAACCATGTTCAATGCACGCCTGTTTACAACAAGTTGAGAACTCATAATTTAAAGCAAATTTTATTGCACTTGGAAGTTACACATTATACCAAAAAAAAAAGATTTGTTTTGCTTCTTAAAACAGTTTCTTCAGCACAACAAAAGAGCGAAACTGCAACTACCTAAACATTGAACAAAGGCCACAGACATTAACTTGCAAAAGGCTAAAGAAGAACCTGACGGATAGAGTTGGCGATGGAGAGGCTATCTGGTGAGGACAAGTCAACGATGGGTAGTTGAAGAGCTTCAGGCATTTTTTTTTCGTTTCTGCTGCAACAACTTGCTTTGGTCCAAGTAAAGAGTTTTATAGCTGTTTCATGCTGACAAATTATGGAATTTATCTTCACAAATCAAGTTAAGACGATTACATATATTTTTTAATATATATTTAAAAAATAAAAATATTAAATATTAAATAAAATATGTATTATCATTTTAATTTCACTTATAAAATTAAAAAATTATATTATTAATATATTAAATAATTAATTTTAAATTATCATATAACATATTATATTTATTTCACATTTGTAATATTTTAATTTTACATTGGTTGTCGTGGCTAAATGAATAAGAGCTTTGAACCTATCATATCAATTTCACGTTGAGTGTTACGGTATATGTATAAGAACTTTGACCCTACATTTATAAAGCATCTTTATGATATAAAATTATAAGACATTTGAATAAAATAAAAATGTTTGCGTGTTTAATACGGGTCTCCATAACTTTTATAAATAAGGACAATATGGATAAGATCTTTTCAGCCTAACTTTTATAAACATAGAGGATAATGTTACTTCAAATAAATTTCCAGTTTTTATTTTCATTTTTTTAAAAAATAAAATATATTTTTTAAAATTTCAATTTCTTATGTTTCAAAATGTAAAAATATAAAATGTGAGATAACATTTATTTGATAGCATGATAATTTTATTTGACCTTGACAGTTATATTAAAAGAAAAATTTTATATGAAATTTTATAAATGAAATTTGTGAATTTTTTTTATTAAAAATAAATAAATTAAAATTAAAATCAAAATCAATAGATTAAAAGATCTCGTTATATAAATCAAACATATGAAATTTAAAAATATTTTTAATAAAAATATTAATAAAATTTTCATTGTTAAATAAATATAGATCTAATTCAAATTATAATCAGTATTTTTAGTAGCTTTTTATATATTATTAATTTTCATATTGTATTTTATCAATCTATTGATTTAAATTTTTTATTAAAATTTTTATTTACTCATTTCTAGTAAAAAATTTCATAAACTTCACTTATAAATTTTATCCTGCATTAAATAGAAAATGAGAGAAAAGATAACCTCAAAAATGTTAAATTAAAAAAAATCACAAGAGGTGTTTACCTTTAAAATATTCAAATGTAAATATAAACTGACAATGATGCATATCATCTACCTAAGAACATATAATTGCATGTGTAATGATAAGAATTTTATCAAAAAGAAAATTTCCATTAATACAAGTTTGGTAAGAAATCAAGGAAATCTCTAAATAAGGAACATATTACACCGAATAGTCGATCAATTTTAATTCCTCAACTAAATATGGGAAAGTTTCGATTACAGCTCGACAAACTAAGAACTATCAAAATGTTGCGTTGAGCTAACTTCTTAACAAAAATGAGGGGATCTTTGATGAATCAATCCCCTTTAATTATCAAAAATCTTTGTTTCATCAACTTGATATCAAGAAGACAACCACATCTGAGTCGGTCATATATGCGAATTATAATCCAGTACGAGGCAGGGTTTTACCTTTTCCCCCATGAAAGCTTTGAAACACAAGCAACGCTACTCTCACCCCAAATTTAACCTCAAATTTACAGGGTTGCAACTTGTAACGCTTCGGGCTCATTCTTGTGGAAGGACATAAATATATTCAGGTAACAGAATGGTGAAATACGTTGGCAACAAGATCTTTCATCTTCGGGTTAATCTCCTCCCAAGTCCCCTCATGGGGGTGGCACCAACTTCTTTGGTTTTGTTTGGACTCTGCTCTTCCTCGTCACTTGTTTCATCAGATCTCCATCTCAGCCCCCCATTTGCATTTCTGTCCTCAAAAGACCTCTCTCCAAGGCTGCAAATATGCCAAATAAGGAAAAAAAAGTGACAAGATGATAAAATAAAATTTTACCCTATCTGTCGTTATGGAGACATTTAGAACCATATAGAGAGAATAACATGACAGATGCAGAGGAAAGAGAGAATAAGAGAAGAAATCAAAATCTTTACCTCCAAGAGTCATTCATTAAGTCTTCTGTAGGAAGAACATTCATATGTCCGTCACCCCTATCTGATTGGCCCCTCTTACCAGAAATATTAGGACGCAAGGTATTTGCAGAACCTTTAAACAAACCAAATTTACTGTTAGGTGTGGATGAAGGGTTAGCTGTTAGCCTTCGGGAATGTGGAGTATTTGTATTGCGGACTTGGTTAACAAAACCATTTTGCTCGCCCTCTAAAATGATTTTATCGTATTGTTTTTCTTGTAGGTGTCTGTTTGGAAGTTCTCTTGATGAACTCCAACTGATTCCATTTAAAGGTGTAGCATATGTAGAACTTACACCATGAATTCCAGGACTTGAGACGTCCTCAAACTTTAAGTTTTTGCCAACTTCAACATTCGATATTCTTGCTGCATCTGCAAATAACTTCCCCTGGAAAATTAATGAAGATCCATGGTTAACAGCTGCAACACGAGAATTGTTGACAGACCCACCCAATATTTTAGGAACTTCAAAAACTGCTGGTCTCAAAGGAGTAGCCATATGGTCTGGTCGTAGAATAATAGAATCAGAAGTGGAGGGGACTAACAAACTGGCAGATTTTGGTTCTTGCACTTCAGAAAGACCAGATCTTGCTGGCGTTTCATCCTCTTGAACAGAAGCAACCACTATATCAGACAATGTTCCAGTCTTTACTTGTTGCTGCAGGCCTTCTGGCAGCAATTCTATACCTTTATCCTATTGAAGAAAAAGAAAGCAAGTCAGTAGATTCGTTATTAAATACTATTTGCTACCAGTGCACTTCAAACTTCACTAAGCATGGAAAAGAAATTCACTCTTAAGTTAGTTAATCAGACAAGACGAACTTCATAACCATAAAGATTAAGAACCCCCACACTCCACTCCCCCCCCCCCCCCAAAAAAAAAAGATAAAAATGACAGCAGCAATGAGAATATCCTCAAAAGTTCAAACCACTTACAACCAATTCTTTTCTCCATTGTCGTTGTGATTCCATCATGGAAAGAACTTCTTCATTGACAGAGTCAGTTGAAATGAAGTCTTTCTCCAAGCTCCAAAGTTTAAGATTGACTTGATATGCCTCAACATATCGATAGCGCTGGATTAGTAACAGAACATGAGTACATAAGCTCAGATAATACACTGATAAAAATTATTCCAATTATTAAAACATGGTCATAATCATCCATTTAACCTGAAAAGCAGTCCTAGAAGTGATGTCGGAATCCATTAGATCAGCCAAAAATGAGAATTATAGAGCATCTAACAGTTGAAAATGTGGATCATAATAACAATTTAAGGTATAAACATAGGCCAAGTAGCCAAAAATATACAGCATCCATGAGCCCAAACCTAGATGTTACACCATTCCATGCAGTACTTATCGAGATATTAATTTAAAATGACATAAGAGTCAAGATTATATCCCTTCATTGATCTTTCCCAGTTCAGTAAGTTACCTGAAGATAGAATACAACAAGGAGACTTCCCATGGTAGTTGAGGGGTTAACAGCTGCATAATCTAACAGGCATTTGTGGATATACTTCTCCTCATCAGCATTCCATGGTAGCTCTATTATTCGATCTACCACATTCCTCCGAATACATAAACAACAAAATTCAGTGACCAATACTTCTATCCAGTCCATCCAGGACCTGCATTCACCTTTCAGATCATCAAATGCATCCCCACTTGGTCCATACTTGAACTTCGTTTCCCGGACTTTGGTACAGAGCATTCGCTGATATGCAAATGCTTCGGTCAGAAGCCCACGCTCCACTTTCACACGAATAATAGTGACAGCCTCACTAAGCAAAACCAACCGTGATCCATCATCACGACCAGACCAACATAACACCAGGTGAGCTGCCTCAGGATTGTGCCTTTCTAATAGAACTTGCACAATCTTAGGATGAGATGCTGGGCCAGAGATCTCTGGAAGAAGTTGATAAGATTCCTAAGAAATATGATTTAGTGAAAAATAATCAGAAAATGGAATTATATTAAGAGTGAGCAAGTACAGCCGGAAGGACAGAAAAGAGTTCTTTCCTGTCATCCCTAAAATCAACAAGCACCGTGATTCCACACAAGACAAATTACAATTGGCCACAATAATATGGTTAAACAATTAATTTGGGTTCTTTAAACTCAAAATATTTCTTTTGTATTTTGAGGAGAGTGGAATTGGCAGAACTATATTAATTCACTAAGATATTAGTCTATTAGAACTCACAATAAAAAAAAAGAAAAAGAAATGACCAATTATTCAGGGTGAAAACAAAAGAAACTAATATGGACAGAATTAGTGGTCAAACAATAAAGATAATACCAATTAGTTTGAGCTATAACCAGCTATAGTAAATCCACTGCACCGTAACAACAATATGCAATATTCAAGCCTTATCAGTACAGGTACAGTTTACATCAAAGCTTCCACATGCATGTTAGAATAGAAATCCATTTGGTATTATACTGCAAAAGTCACTTTCCTAAACAAGCTAGAAACTCACATATCAAACTATTTAATTAGTAGGTAGTGAGTGGCAGAGAAGTTAAAGTAGCAAATGGTATAAGCAAAAGTTTATACAATTAATTTGAAGAACAAATGGTGCCTTGACAGCAAGCAAAAATGGGCATTTAGACTCAACAATCTTTTATAATAGATAGAGAAATTACCAGTAAAGCCTCATCTGAGTGATCATCCAGAAGACAGAAAGTGAAGGATTCGAGTAATGAATGCCTGCTTATACCGAAGGAGGCTGCAAAGTCATCCACGATATGTCTCCATTCTTCTTCAGGCCTACTCCAATGCCGATCGAACAGGAAATATACAAACTGCATCTCAGTTAAGAAAATTAAAGGAATTTGCCTAACTGAAAACATGTCCAATCAACAGACGAACCCTAAATGAAATTCATTTCAAAAAGAAAAGGATACAATTCCTTGCTTTGCAACCACCAAATCAGAACTACAACGTAGAAAGAGGATGTCCACAGCAGCTTGAAGACTTTCAAATGGATAACATCCTGTCATTCCCTCTATTTTAGACCGAATAAAGGACAAGGCTCCATTCTTTTGCAAAAATGCAAAATCTGACTCTTCTCCTATCTCCTGGTCATATGCCTGCTCTATGTCAAGATTTGCCAGTGCATCTTCAATGAAAAGAGAGCCACCCTGTCCAGTGGAGTCGGCGGAGTGATGTAACACATCAGGTGGCCATGCACGCGAAATTGCAGCTGATTTCCTTTCACGAACAAGATTACACCAGGATGTGAAATTAGCATGACGGGACCTCACATGTTCCAAGAATTGGTGCCTTATACACCATATTGTGATCTCAAGATGCTGAAAATTTAGAACAAATATTGTCAGAAAGCATTGATTATTGCATGATTGGGAAAGCATATAACATCTATAAAGTCTACTCAGCCAACCTTTCTTCATTTGTATAGTGAAATGCTAAAATGAATATTTTAGTGAAACTAATGACACAATGATGTGCAGTATTCAAAGACAAAAGGTGCACTTGCAACCAGAAGTTCAGATAAGTGCAATGATCAAATGACAGTGATTAAATTTCTCACAAACTGCTAATTCCATTTGCTGTTATTTTCTATTTAGTTGGTTTTCAAGATTGCAGGTTCTGAGAGTTTGCTACAAACATACTGCTCTTAAAATAAGCTAAACTATGGTAAAACATTCGCTTAATTGAATCAAACCTGCTTTGTCTTCAATATACTCTCTTGAAGGTTGCGCAAGTCATGGAGTTGTGCTGAAAGACGACCTTTGAAAGATGACTCCAAAACTTCAAGTACACTGGATAAACCAGCCAGATGTACAGAAAACTTTATAAGCAAACTTACCCTATTTTTCATCTCTTCTACCTCAAGATAATCTGACAAAAACAGTTAGGGAACACCCACCACACATGGTATAGGCAAAATACCAAAAGAGTGAAGTTCTCAAAGCATTTCACAAAAACTTTAAGGATACATATCCCTTGAAGTTCTCTTGCCATGTTTTGAAATGTCCGCTTGACCCAATCCTTGACAACCTTCTCATCCAGCAACAAAGCAGTGACAGCATCACTGGAAACAGCACTTTCATCCATACATATATCAGTAACATCTGTTTTTCTCTGTTAAAGGAAACACGAATTTCTAACAAAGGACCAAGACATCAGTATTTGGGGCATGTTATTAAAAAATAAACAAATCAATATGTCCTAAAAAGCTAAAACTTGAGCAAAAAAAAAAAAACAGCTAAAGGATACAATGGCAAACCAAAGAAATCAAGTTATTGTCCAAGGCTACATCAAAAAAAGAATGAAGACGTTGAACATCAGCAGTCAGTCGATAATCTCTATCTTCGTTATCTTGAAACCTCTCATCGCATCTTCTAGAAATTAGGCCAGCATCTATGCACTCATCATAAAGGCGAAGTCTATTATTACCACTTTTTGTCAATGGGATTCTACAAATGGGACAAAGATCACACCGTTGACTACACTCAGTACATAAAGATGCATGTCCACACGAGCTCAACACATACTGTACATAACGTCCACAGCTTCTTAAGTCTCTAGTTGCTCGACAGTACTCAATTTTCGCCTCATTGAATAACTCGCTAAGGTCGATAGATGCTAAGTGTTCCAAAGCCTCCTGAAATTCAAATTAGAACCTAATATAATTTACCATAGTATAAATCTCCGACCAACGGTACTCTCAAGCTACATAGTAATGCATTCTACCATTACATACTAAGCCCATGATTCATCTCAACTTAATTTAAATAATAATAATAATTAATTGAATCTAAAACCCTATTATTTTCCCAAAAAAAAAAAAACAAAGTTTCTAAGAGAATCAATTATATGCAAGCAAATGTGAACTTAATTCCTTATTACAGTAACATTATAAAGCAGCAAAAATTTTAAAACTAATTTAAAAAATAAAACCCTAAGTAACATAAAGGACTAGGGTTTTGCAGTTGGCGGTTAGGGGAGGGCACCCGAACGGCTCGGCTACTGAAGTTGGGGTGAAGAGACGGAGGAGCTACGGATCTAAAGGAGCGTCCGTTACTTGCGTTGCTAGACGGGAAAATCAGACCGTTGATTTCGGGTTTCTCCATTTTGTTTTCAGTTGGGTAAAGGATTTGCCTGGGAAACTAAAGAGGAAATATTGAAGAGTAGAGTTTGAAAGTGTTCAAGGGCTTAGGGGTAACTGAGCGGAAAATTGTTCTGAGGGACAGAAATGTTTTTGAATTGAAGATGTAAATGCCAGTTTGGATTCCCAATCATGGCTACGGGAGGAGAATATTGGGCTTGGGTCCAGCTGAGACGGATCGAACGGGTAGCTCAAGCCCACTAGTTTTGATTGTATCGATGATTGAATCAGCCCACAAAGAAATAAACAATCATTAAAAATAATTATTTTCCTACCCAACAAAATTACGCAAATTTTTTTTTTGAAAATATTAAAAAAAGAAAATAATTTTTTTTAGAAAAATTGACAAGCCGACCGCGTTGAAACCAGACTAAGTCGATACACGCCGTTGGTAGGTCCGATCTTTACTTTATTTTTCTTTATCAATTTTTTTTGTTTTAAATCAATGTGAAAAAAAAAGGTACAATGAAAAGGAATTATTTATTCAAGTTACATTTAATTGCTGTGAAAGTTCAACACCGGAATAGAATTTTCTTTCCAGTAGGTAAATATATAACAGATCAAGGCTAAAAAAGTCATAACAGAAAATAAACCCCCTGGGTGATCCCGCTTTTGTATAAGTGACCTACGCAAAAAAAAAAGAAAAGAAAAAGCTGTTATTCAACAAATATAGTTTGGTGTTTCTTCTTCCTCGGCTGCTCTTCTTTGCTCCGCCACTACCACCACCGCGTGCTGTCTCTCTATCTCTTAATTTGTAGGCTTGAAGAAGAGTCGTCGTTCATGTGTCGTTGCTTTTTATGTTGGTTTTCGTTTTATGAGTTTTGATGGCAACTGCACCAGTAAAGTCACAACCTTTACACAACTTCAACTTTCCGTTTCTGAAATGGGGGACCCATGGAGGTGGTAGTTCTTCAACGGCCAGCACCGACCATCGCCGTTCTCCTGAATCCGACTCGGACCACGACCGTCTCCGTCCGACGCGTGTTGGGTCACGATCCACCCGCATTCAACGCTTATCCTTCCCTCCTCCACCAAATCCCATAAAACTAGGCCACCGCGAAGAAGGTGAACAACAACAAGAAGAAAAGTCTTTGAAGCTGCGAAAAAATGAAGCTGAAGAAGAAGAGGAAGAGGAGGAGGAGACGGTGCAGAGACCGTGGAATTTGAGGCCGAGGAAGGTGGTGATGGAGACGTCGACGGCGGTAGCTACAGCAGTGGCGGAAAAGATGAGTGAAATGACGGCGCCAAAATCGATGAGATTAAGGGGTTTGGCTGAAAATGGAGGGGTTGTAGAAAAGAAAGAAAAAAAGAAGTTTTGGATTGCTTTATCAAGGGAAGAGATTGAAGAAGATATCTTTGTGATGACAGGATCAAGGCCCTCCAGAAGGCCCAAAAAAAGGCCCAAGAATATTCAGAAACAGCTTGATGTAAGAGCAAATAGTTCTGGGTTTTTGTTTTTGATCTTGTGATAAGCTTTTAATCTGTTTCTTTTTTGGGGTTTTTAGAATGTTTTTCCTGGGTTATGGTTGGTTGGTACAACGGCCGATGCTTACCGTGTTGCTGATGCACCTGTTAAGGTCTTTTTCCTCAATCTAAATTTTCATGTGAACTCCTTTGGCTTTAGGATTTTCTAACTGATAACTGAGAATTTTTTAACTTTTTTTATGTAGAAATAGATCTGCTTTTATATGCTTCACAGATTTCCAGATAATAAGGTTGTCTCTGAATTCTTAACTTTTGTGTGTTTTAAACTTTTAATGTCGTTTTTACTTTTTTGGGGAAGCTTTTCAGTATTTTCTTACTCTGCAGCTAAAATTGTTTGGTGATGGTGTTTGCAGGGGATGGCTTCGGAAATCTAAGCTTTGTAAGATATGGCACATTGAGACCTCAAATTTTTGAGGTATATTAAAAATATGATGTTTGTAAAGGAAAAGGAAAAGTATGAGAAAAGATATTTAATTTCTTTTATGTTTTTATTTTGTGTCCTGCAAATTGTAGAGTAGGGATAGAGTTTTAGTGGGTTTATATATTGATGGTAGTCTTTTTAATACATCAAATGTGAACAGAAATATGGATGAAACAGAAAGAATTTCTTTCTAGGTTTTTCATTTCAGTATGCCGAATTGATATCCAAATTCTGGGATATTTTGTTATTTTTGGTTTCCGGATTGGTATTCCAATTCTGGGATATTCTGTTGTTTTTGGTTTTGTAAATTTTCTAATATGTTGATTGCTTACAATGTTTGACAGGCTTCCCTACATTGGTGGGGGGCAGAGTTTCAAGCTGTGTAGTTAATTTGCAATACCTAATCCGATACTTGATTTATTATTGAAGGCACTGTATACTTCCTTCATCTGGAAGAGATCTTCCTCTACTCATTTGAGCTTCATCAAGAGGAGTACCTGATAAGGTTTAAAATTAGTTGATTGCAGTTTTTTACTCCTTTTTTTTCACTGCATATGATATAGTCTTTGTAGCCCTATTCACTAGCTTGTCTCACAAAATTTGAGATCTTAGCATAGGGAAATTTCTTTTTGCCGTCTATTCATTTTGATTTTACAAAATTTCATGGCACTTCACAGGATAATTCTTTATATCACTTAACAATTTCCATGGCCTTGTTAAGACTCTCTGCTTGTGCTTCATATGTAGGATCTTTTAGGCCCTTGTATGACGGATAATATTCCTGGTAATAATAATGTAGAATTGGGCGTTAGTACCCACTGGAGTTTAAAATTTAAATATCATCTCAATTGTCTGTCCTAGAAGTTAGAGTGTATAGGCTTTTGTAATTGTTGATGGCAGCTAGTTAGTGTTCCACTGAACTTGTTTCAAATTAAGAGTGTAGGCAGCTGATTATTATTATGCCTTCTTAGTCCTGTCCGTTTCCCTGAGTACTATTTTTGGTTAATCTGAATTCTGGTTTTATATCAGTTACCTTTCTGCTTATTTGGTATTTGAGCAGGATGCCCCCCCACTCTCCTTTGTTTTTTTAAATAATCAAAGGGGGGTAACTTGGAGCTAAGGATTTTATGTCGACTTTCATCCTACCAAAAAAAAAAAAAAGAATTATGCCATTTTTTCATCAACCACTGTTAAAAATGCCAATTTTACTTTCCTTAAATTGTTCATTTTGTTTGATTTGGTTCTGAATTCTTCTGTGAAACTTTTGTAGCCAAAGCAATATAATTCTGTCATATATTTTTGCTCAAATTCTGTTACTCTATTTGATTGTGACTTGATTCCTGGCAAGAAACCTTTGTTTTGCATCTTAATATCTTATAGTTAATAAATTACAAGCATAGTCATTACTGGTTACCAGAAAAATGATCTCTTTTATAAAGTTGGAAGTGGTTATCTGATTGATATAATTTCATCAAACCCAGTATCTATGCTGTTTTTGCATGAATAATTATAAGCTTATAGTGATACAACTGTCTATTTAAAAGATTACGTACATCTTTGTTTCTGATCTCCATTTCTTTCCAAGATTGACTTATTTCCTGTTAATCTTCATTCACTGCTGACGAAAACTGAAAAGGTTCATGAACAAGTTAGGGTCCTGCTATACTCTGTAATGTTTATTTTCCAAGTATAGCTGTCATCGATTCCATGGAATCCAGGCTAATTCTGACATTTGGCATTAACTTATGGACATGTCTTTTTACTTGGAATTATAGGTTGGCATTATCTTATGGACATGTGTTTTTACTTGAAATTATAGGTTTAGTTTCCAGTCCTAGGAAGACATGGGCAGTCAGGATAGGAAAGCCTCTTTGGCAGCATTCCAATTCATGGTAAAGATGTATAATTTCTTGCTTGTGAAAGTGTTAATATATGCTAATTTTAACACAAGTGTGAGCTCGATGGAAAAGCCTTTTTCGTTTCCTCAATTTCCTCCTGAAATTATAGAAGAGCTTTTTGCTAATTACAGTTTTCGTTTTCTCCATACAGAAACTTGGCACATTTTTCTCAACACTTGCCACCAAAATAAGTCTTTTTACGAGTATTGTGAACAGAAAAGGGAAATAGAACATTATCAATCACAAATTTAAAAGAATTTGCAGGTGAAGTATTAAACTATCCATGTCACCTATTTCTTTTTTCTCTTAAAAGAGAATAAAGAGAAATTTTAGGTCAAGGTAGTTAGGTCTGTTCTTTCCTGGTGAAAGTGATATAACCTTTAAAAAACCCATGGTGTGTGAGCAGATATTTCAAGTGTTGCCATGATTTCTTTTCAATCTCCTCTCACCTGTCAATCTTATTTTCAATGACGAAGAGGGGTCCACCATCCTCTCAATTTAGTCGACTCTAACTTTCTTATTTTCAGCTCCTTACGCTCTCAATAGTTTCCTTTTTAATGCATTAATGACTCAGGTTTTGTTGCTTTTGAATGGTCAATAGACTTAATCAAAATCAATGACCTGTTTTTGGAGCAAGCAAGGTTGAATTTGGTCGAGGACTTCTCTGACAAAAGCCCGGACCTTTTTGTTTACCTCTTAATTTTAGATTTTGGGGTTTAATAATCCAAAATTACTGCATATAAAGTTGAAAACTTTTTGTTCTGATAGTAGAAGAAATGATGATTTTGCACCCAAATCTTGATTTTCGCCCATCCTTTCTTGAAACAACAGGCTGCCATGAAAGAGTGTAGGACTAAACCAATAATTCAGTACATATTATTAGCAAGCTCATGGCATGGGGAGACAAAATTTTAAAAAAAAAAAGAAGAAAAAGAATGATGAGCAATATTCCGGGGGCTTTTTATTGATTTGCAGTTATTACAACAAATGTTATGAGATGACAAATATGAGTTACAAGTCCATGAAAAACAACTCTCTTGTAAAAGGTACCTTCCCACACTTCGGTAATAACAATGGAAATGGCACCAATCCCATGTAAAACTGTCCTTGTGAACAGAACTAGCTTAAGTTTGAGCTGGCCTCGTTTTAGAAACTCTAAACTTGGGCTCTTCTTTTAAGATCGAGCTCGGTCCAAAGCCTCAGTTTCTTGGTTCCCTTCCTATATATGATACTTAAAAAGACTTTGAACTAATTAAGCTGTATCTAAGACTGAGTGTGCGTTTTATGATTGGGTCCTAAGTGATCTCATCCTTAAAGCTTTAGCTTGGTTTGTTTATTGAATAAAATGAGAGTTCCTTACTTGATGTACACTTGATTATATTATCTTTCAAAAGCCTATGAATTTCTTCTATAATTGTGCTTTTCCGTCTAACATTATCAAAACTGATGCTCATTGACTGTACACTAGGAAAAAGGGATGCCATATTTGACGACAAAAGGTGGGTAGATTTCACTTTCAGCATTGAATATTCTTTAATGAACTCTGAAGTAAACAATTACAAAAGTCAAAAATGTAATAAGCTGTGTGTCAAGTGGATTTGTGGTCAAAAAAACCTTTTGATAGTTGGAAGGTAGAATAGCACAGGATTTATCATTGGGCTCATGTGAGGTGGGAAGCGAAGTCGACGGCTAGGTTTCTAATTTAATGTTCAAGTTTAGGCCTCTTTTGGGCTTATTGTAGAACGTTATCGATCCATTGTCAAACAATGTATAATTGGCAAATCAAACCATCAAACTCTGAGCCATTAGCCCATTACATGTAAGAGGAACCCAAAAAAAAATTTCCATTTAAGTGAACAACACAAGTAATGGGCTAATGGTTTTTCAGCCATCAAATCTCAACCACCTGAAGCATTTCCAAGATTTTAGTGAGGATTTGGATTCATTCTATTTTTAACGTGAGATAATTGAATTTATCGTATTATTAATTAAATTTAAATATAAATTTTAATAAATTTTATTTAACATAAATTTTTTTATGAATTAATTTTTTAATCATAATTATAATAATAATTATTATTATTTTTAATATTATTGAAATTAATTTCAGCATTCGTTCAAATGGACGCTTGGACATAACTTCAAGCTCTTTTTTGAGCTAAAAGTTGCATCGATGTTGGGTTGGCACAGCTAAAAGGAAAAAAGCACATAATACCTGCCTGCAGCACGTGCATGGGTTTGATTCCAAACTAGTACAATCAAAGCTCCTTCGTAAGGTTAATGTCTTTCCATGCACGTGCATGTGTCATTTCTCTGTAAAAATTTTTCTCCAGTATTTCAGAAGAATTTCAGCTCTTTCTATCAACAAAAGGGAGCACTGAAAAAAAATTCTTGGTTTGTGTTAAAAGCCATTTTAGGAAAGTAATGCACACTAGTGAAAATGGCGATTAAATGCAGGAAAAGGAATCCCAGGAAAAACAATGCTGTTATTTCTAAAGGTTCACAAAAAATTTAACAAGATTTCATTAAATAAAGCTTTCCCCCAAATTGAGCTTCTTATTTGATTAAAAAAAAAAAAAGAAGTCATACCAATGTGGGTACCCTGAACCAACAATTAATGATCTCTTTAAATAGAGCTTTTCTGAGTTGTGTTGAAAGTTGAATTCAGATGTCACTCTGAACAAAAAAAAGAAAAAAGGAAAAAAGCTTTTGCCAGCTTAAACACTGTCGTATCAATTTTTAATACTACAAGTAGACCACGTTCTTCCCCAATTTGAGCTTCTTATTTTATTCCAATGCCATAGGGAACATGCTCACTTCGAAAAGATAGTGATCAGCAAAGGGTTGTTTACAACCAAGCAAAAATTTTTCTTGCTCATAATCATTATTAAGATTATTATTTTATAAGGGATTTGCATGGATTTGTGGGTGATATATATTTTTTAATCTTCAAGTGGATTCACATAAAAAAAAAAAGTGATCCTCTTGTAATACTATCATGGAAAACAACTTTCATTAATTATCGAAAATTAAATATTAAGTTTGTGGGATATCCTTTTTTTTAAATAATTATATTAATAAATTAAATTTTATAATTAATTAATTTTAAGTTAATAATAGTCTTCATATATATTAACTATTTTTAAATGATTAAATTACCATGTGCCATCATATTCTTTTGTCATTTCCGATTATACTGCAAGTCCGCCCACCCAACATGCTGCCCAGATTAAATCCTCCAAGCTATTTAGATTCTTTGAAATTACAAGCATTACCCTTAACGTCGCACCTGAAAACTTATTTTAAAATTGTCGATAAAGGATGGATATGTCATTTTACTTAATCCGTACATCAACACGTGCATTCCAACTCGAGCTTTAAACATCGATTAACTGAAAAACCGATTAATCACATGGTGACCAGCTCACCCGGTCAACTTGAACGACATGCAGGGCCCACTAACTGCTCCAAACAAGAATAATTTTTAAAAAACGAAAAAAAAAAAAAAACAAAAGCAAAGCTGGCTTTACGGTTTAAACTTTAAACCACTTTCTTATTGAGGGTTTCACATGCACGTGTGAGGAATCACATGATCAACAGCTGGGATTCGTTGAAGATCATCGGATGGGTGGGAGAAGTTCGTGCTTCTGGTCACCGAGGGAGCCGGTAAAGAAGGTGGGAGCTAAGGGAAATAATGAGGCAAATGATATAGGTTTGACCGTTGAATGCGATCCAGCAAATCAGAGTTAACTTTGACCGGAAGTGCATTTGTGGGTAAACAACATACACGTGTGCTCTGCTGTGTGTCTGTTGCATGACAATTCGTGCGCCACGTAGAATCCACATGAGTGGCAATAATGGAGGCGCAACTCAATTATTTATAATAAATTTCTCACTAATAATTTTTTTTTTTGTTGCAAAAGAGGGTTAGTGTAGGAGAATGATGAGTCAAATTTACGTCTATATTACTTTCAATTCGTTTCTTAATCATTAAGTTAAAAAAAAAGTCATTAATAATATTTATTTTTATTTTATCGTTATGGTATACCATATTTTAGGCTTTAGAAAATGCAAAAATAAAAGATTTTTCCAAAACTAATATTTATTTTAAAATTTCAGTTAATATATGCTTATAAATGCTGATTAAAAATAATATATACTTAAGCTTAATGTCAAACTTTGCATGTAATTTAGGGATAATGATAATACTTATGATCTAAGCAAAGTTGCGAATCTTTGAAAATCCTAACCACTAAATCTTGTTTCCTTTACAATTAGTGATAGAAAAATTGTTTTTCAATTGTGTCACGAATCCTCTAATCATGAAATCAATTAAACAAAATATTCCTTAAACAACGTTGTCTCTAAAGTACAATAATTGTTAATTAGAAATTTAAATTGACAGAAAGATATCATCATGCAAGGTTTCTTTTGTATATTTAAATCAAAAAGAAAGAACTTTAATGGGTAGGAAATTGATTCTCATATAGTATTTTCATCCAATTAGTACAGATAAAAGACTAACGTATGTTTAATTTTTTTAATTATTTTAATATATTTTAAGAAGTAAGGATCATTTTATTAACTTTATTTGTAAAATTTAAAAAATTCATTGATAGTGAATGATATAAGTTTTGAAATAAATTCTCATTAAATAAACGTGAGATTGAGTGCAAAAGAAAAAAAAAAAAGCATTACCTTTTTTTTTTTTATTACGTTGGATTTGATTTTGATTAATTTAATTCTGTTTTGCAAGCGATTTAAACTAAAGTAGTTGAAGTTAACAAGCAAAAGATTTTTTTTACCTTGAAAAGGAATTAAAGAGAAGTTTTTGCTGATAAATTATAGTTTAATTAACTTCTAAATTTATAATAATTTGGAGTTAAATAAAAAATTCAAGCACATGAGAATGAGATCTCTATAAAGGTTTTGAACATATCAATCATGCTTATATATAACAATTAATTAGGAAAATTATTAATTAGATTCGTTTACAAATATTGTCCAAACCCACTTGCACGATAGGGCAACCAAAAACAATGTGCCATGAATTAGGGTTTGGTTTGTAACATCAAAATCACATAGAAAAAATAACATAAGTTAATTATATGATCAGTCCATACAACTAACATCAAATAACAAAATTAATTAATTAAAAGTATATAAGAAATTGATAGATAAATTGTGTCTTCAAAATAAACCAATCCTTCAGTTCCTTTGTCCTACGAAATCTTTTGACAATGGTCCGAATATATATAGATTTTATGTCAAAATTTTCAGTGTGTTGTCTCAATGTATTAATAAAAATAAAAAATTGCAACATTTATTATCTTCTTCATCTCCTTTGAGCAATGGATGACAAACGAAGGAATGAGAGCCTATCCTTTGAATTTAGATACTGATAATTAACCGGGGGGGGGGGGGTATCGACTAGCTAGCTGGTACCAAAAGATCAAACAAACAAAAGATTGAGAATCGATATGATGAGGACATGATTAAGACTCTAGAGTCGTAAATTTTGAGTTCGAATCTAAGTTATAATCCAAAAAAAAAGGGGACCCAATAAAAAATAAAGCTGAGATTCCAAGTAATCGTGCTATACAAATCATTGAACAATTAACATTTGGAATGATTTTGCATTAAAAAGGACAAGGACAGCATTGTAATGAATTGTGATCTCAACTAACTTGATTATTTGAGAACAGCAACCTGAGGGGTGGGGATCTTGTTCACGTGAGAATCACATGGAACAGGTTTGAAAGATTCTTGCGAGATAGGGAAGGTGCAAGGGGTCCCCATTGATAAGATCGTTGGATAATGAAAATACCATTTATGAATGGTCTGAGTGTCTTTGATCCTTTGGGAAAATTGGGAGCAAGGCCATACAACATCAAAAAGAAAATGACTTGGATTTTGGGATATTTCACTTTGATACCAAAAGATTTTCACGCATTTGAGTTTGTCAATTTCTTCTAGGCTACAACAGAAAAATAAATTGTCTCGTTGCCATGCCATATCTATCGAGATTTGTTCATTTCATTTTAATCAGTTGTCGATTTTTTTTTTTTTATTTCAGTTTCTTTTATGCTAAGCGTGTTGTCGGTAGAGTTGAGAATAGAAAATAAGAAAGTTTGTCATTTTTTATTCTTATTCAAAAATAAATTATTTTAAATCGACAAGAAAAAGTTAGATAAATAAGTATATTTACAAAATTATTCATCATTTTTAAATTTTAACTTGTTATGTTAACTTACTAATGTTTTAATTGTAAATTAATATATTTTTTATTTTTTATTTTCATTTTTAACTCTATCAAATAATGAATGTAAAAAAAAAAAATTACATTTTGTTTCAAACTTTCATATTTCCTAGTTCCTACCAAGCACAACAATGAAAGAAATATGTTTTTTTTTTTCGTTTTATTTTTTATCCACTCTATCAAGCAAGGCTTAAATGTGGGTATACTATGTCTGTGCGTGTCTTACAGTGACAAACAATGCATGTTCATGAAATAGATTGAGAAAGGAAAAGCCTAATAAAATGTAAAAATGAAACAATTTCACGTGCATATCACGTGGTGGAATGAGGCTCGTACGGGCAAGATCAAAGAGGAGACGAATAAGGGGGTCCCAAACCTTAAAATAAAAAAAGCAAGGACCACCCACGATGGTGTATTGTCGGGTTGTGCATAGTAGATCCACAAATGAAGGATCCTCAATAATGGGGGACCCCTGGGACTGCTTTCACGCACTTCCCTGCAGGACAGACTCAATCATCACCCGACATCATGTCAGGGCCCTCCTTCGTTTCTTCCAAGGTCCCACTTTCACTGATTTAATCACCACACATACACTCTTTTCCCAGCCGCCTGATGCATTTGGATAATACGATGGAGGGTTTTTGATTTTCTGATGTTGTTGCGCGTGCTGATATTGGGGGTGCTAGATTTGGAATTCTTTTTTCTTCGGGGGTAAATTAAACCAAACGAAAGTTTCCTTAAATCAGTACCCCACGTTAGTCCTCAGTCGTTAGCTCGGGGAAGGATCACGGTCACGGATGGTTTTCCCAAGCCACACTAATAATTGATTGTTTAATAGAATCTCTTTTTATTTATGATTTGAAGGCTTACCATATTTAATGTTGATCCTTTCCCCTTTTTTTTTTCATTAAAGTTTTATAATATAAGAAATTACCAAATATATTATTAGTATAATTTTTTTAATTTAAAAAACAAAAAATTAATTAGAAAAAGTAAAATATATATTATCATATTATTTTTTTGTGAAATTAAAATATTCTACTAATAATATATTAAGTTATTTTTCTTATAATATTTAACATTAAAGACAATATCACTATCACCAGCACAAAATAGCAAATAGTAATGATATTATTCAACTAAAATAATGAAAATAATATAATCCTTTTAAATAAAATTTTTTTTTATATATTTTTTTGGATAGACGAATTCTTATTACATAGAATTGTCATTTTGACACTGAATTTCTAAAGATTTAATGTTAAAATTATATTTTTGATATGTGTAAAATTTCTATTATCTATTATTCAATTGAGTTAATAGTAAAAGATAATAATTTTTTATTTAAAGATATTGATATAATCACTTAGACTTAATGAAAATAATTAAATGTAAGGGTGTTTAAAGAATCTCTCTTTCAAAATTCACGGTTTTGGTTCAAGTTTAAACTATTGTTTGTGCAAATTGAAAAAAAAAATTGTAGTATAAACATAGGCAAAGGATCTAATCATTCAAAGTCTATATTATTGCTAGAGGGCTAGAGCTAAGCTAGAATGGAGAAAGTTCAAAATGCTTGCATTGACAATTATTATGTCTCTTAGTGAAACATGTACATGCATAAAATACAAAGTGACATGTGGTTATCATTGAAACAGAAAGGCGAGGTGAGTGAGTTTTTTTTCCATGTTGGAAAGCAATATTTGCCGTTGATTGCATCGACAGCAATTGACATGAAAAAAATTGTCCCCTTCCCTAGAAAGTGCTGGTTAATTTGTCTAATATAAAAAAAATAAAAAACAAATGGTGTACTCCATCTTACCATTCAAGCATGGACCGTCTTTTCCATCATAAAACTTTGATTATTGGTACAGTTTTTAACCACATGAGCGAATTTTGGGTAATTTTAGTCCGAAACAAAGGCGTTCGTGTAATGTCGATGATATCGTCGGCTATGGTACTACGATGCTGGCTAGGGACAAAGTTGCATGGAAACCTGGAGATAGAGATAGGCCAATTGCGATACAGATTGGCTCAAAATTAACGGTACCCAGGGTGGAATCCCATGCGAAAGTCAAGGCGCGTGGATATGAGGCTACGGAGGTGAAGTGGTGAGTGGGGGGGACGGTGGAATAAAGGAGGGAAAAGGAAGCGTGTGGATGAAGGGAGGGTTGGGTGGGTTTCAAATGATTGTGAGGGATTGAGCTGTCGGGGCGAAAAGAGACAAAGCGACACTCACGACCGTGTGGATAGAAGGCAAGGGAGGATGGGGGCCACAGAGCACGTGTCTCCAGGCAAGACATATTGGTCCACGTGAGTTAGGAGAGGTTTTCTGTTCCACGATTTCCCTTGCCCTCATTTGTCGCTCCCCCCCTCACCCCACGTGAAGTCCACTCTCTCTTGTCCCCTTTTCTATTTCTCTCTCTCAGCCCACGCACATATTTCATATTTCCTTTTCTTTTGGCTTCTTACTCGACATGGCTATCTCACTCAGCCAATTCACTTGGGTACCAGCCAAATTTCAATTAAAGCCATTAATAAAACAATAAAATTTATGTATGCAATAAACACATAATAAAATACAAATTTATATCGTATTTAAAATGAATTTGCTTATAAAAATTATCGCATAAAATAAATACATCCTTAAGCATTGTAAACATTGCCTATTTCCTTTTATAAATGATAAATCATGAGAAAATCTCAAAATAAATAATTGGTGTTACGTTGATCGTGACGAAGCCGATGAGATCACAGCCACCAAGCCGCATGACAAGTTACATACACAATTACTAAGGACCACTTCCACCTCCTGGGCTTCAAACCAACGCCCTGTTCCTTTCGTCACCATCACGCTTCATCTTCAACGATTTCAAGTTTCCATCAATCAGACCATTTGTTCATAGCGAGCGTGTAACCTATGCTCCAAGATGCGCATCAGACAACATCCGAAAAAAGTAATGAAAGCGTTTTTTATTAAAAAAAAGGTTAAACTCCGTTGACGTGGTATGCTTGGTAGATTTTTGAAAATTGATGAATTAAAAATTAAGAAAAAAAAAAACAGATTTCTTTTTGGCGAGAGAAAAAAACAAAAAAAAAGAGAGAGAGATTCACTTACATTGTAAGGGGCCGTTTGGTAACCCCACTTTGGCCCCTCGCCTCGTGGCAATCAAGAGGTGAGATTTTTCAAAAGATAAGGAGGTTGGTGTGGGTCCTACTTTGATAACCCAAAAAATAAAAATAAAAAATTGATCTGTCTCGTTCCAATCATCACCATCCACTCGTAATTTGATGCTTGTCCAAAGCATCGGTGGCTTTGGTTCCCTATTATATACAGCACAAGATAACAGGGTCCCACAAGTGGGGTTGATCAGCACTGTTGATTGTGATTCGAGGTGGAATCAGGGCCGTTGGTTGCGAGGCAGCAAGGAAGGACATGGAGAGTGAGGTGTTCAGGTGGGCCAGTTTTGAATGCAGAACATGCATTTCCTGGTCTGCCTGGTTGGGATTCGGAGACAATTAATCAGAGAAAATCTTGTTGCATTTAATTTTCGGTTGGTTTGGCCTCGCAAAAGTATTCGGCATTAATTATAGAGTATAAATATCAGTTTTACAAACCATTTATATGTATAGCAATTTGATTTTATCAAATTTTCCATTATTTTCGCCAACACAACGTGTATGATAGGAGAGAACGTAGCTTACAATCATGAAAAAAAATAGAAGAAGAAAGCATGTAGATTACGTATGTCTTTTGTATTTAAAAATGATAAAAGGCTTTCCTCTCATTTTGACTTAGAGAAAAATTAGTTACCATGCAATTAAAGCATGGTTTTTAAATTTCCTAAATTTGTTCTTGTCAAAGTTGTGAATCATGTCTTGATGATGCATGTTATTTTGTCAAAAATATAACTTGTCATTCCCCATTGAAATGTTGCACGAAATGGAAGTTAATACAAGTTTGGTTGTACATTAGGTAAGCAATCCTTCTTCCAATAAATTTTAGAAAACCATTGCCGTATCTTTTTCCTTGCATAATTTACTCAATTGGTAGCTTAGAACAAGTAATTTTATCATTAATTCCTTTTAAAATTATGTTTCTCTTTTCACCTCTTTTGCATCATTGAGTATGTAATTATTTGAGACATGACAGCACGACAAAATTTCTTAATAACTTTCATAAAATTAAGCTACTAAAATTGATACAATCAATAAAGATTAAATACTTTTTTAATAAGATATAAATTTGATTTTGTTGTTACTCTTTTTTATAAATAGTTTATAAACTTAACATAAATTTTAGACTTGTGATATCTTAATCTTGAAATGAAATGGATTATCTTGTTTCACCCCAATTTTTATGTAAAGAAAATTCATAAAATTAAATTTCAATCTTAATGGGTCAAAGTATAAAAAAGGAAAATACTCCCTCTGTCATTTTTTTATCCATATTTTTTTGAAATATTTCAAAATCCTATTTTTAAAATATTTAAAATTCTTATTTTTTATATTTAAAAATATTTTTTATGATTTTTTACTTTTTGATATTAAAAATTTTGAAACTTTAATTTTATAAAAAAATTTAAATTTTAGTATTAAATATATTAAAATTAATTTTTCTATACTTCTTAAAAATTTATATTTCCCAAATAATTTGAGACGAGAGAATAATAAAAAATAATAAATTTTGAGGGTCTAACTAGAATGATGCTATTGCTAATTTATAAACAAAAGGGGAAATTTGTGAATAGCACATTAAGTTTTCTAGAAGGTAAACTCCCAAACAAAATGTAGAAACAATAGATGAAAAGGAAGTTTTGCCATTAACCATGGTTAAGGTTAAAAGTAAAGAAAGAGGGAGAGAAAGGCAAAAGAAAAAGGAGCAGAGGTAGGTATTATTTTGGGGAGCAAAAGCCATGATTGAGATAATTGGCCTCCTGACAACAAGTCATGATTGAACTTACGCACCACTCTCTCGTATTCTCTGCTTTCTATATAATGCCTTATTCCCTCTTCTTGCATATCCATCAGCTTTCAACTCTTTCTCTCTCGTAAACTCCCCAAGCCCAAATCGTTTCCTACCTCTTCTGTCTGTCTTTTATCTCGTCCTTGTTCACACCAGAGGATCTAAGCTACTAGAAGAGAAGAAGCTGTGTTTGGGGAAAGAGAAAATAATGATGGTGGGAAAAGAAGATCTGGGTTTGAGTCTGAGCTTGAGTTTCCCTCAGAATCACCACTCTCTACAGCTAAATCTAAGGCCCTCTCTGGCTAATTCTTGCTCTTCTCCTTCTGGTTTAACCCATCAGAAACCCTCATGGAACGATGCCTCTGCTCCTTCAGGTATGTTTCTTGTGGCACTGTGTTTACATGGACAAAACCTTTCAGATTTTTTTTTTTTTGGTTTTCCGATAAGCAAACGAAGCCTAAACGAATCAATTTCTTTTCTTTTCTTTTTTTAATGCTTTGCTATCAAATTTTCCCTTTCAAATTCAACCCAACTAAAAAAAAATTATTACTTTCTTTGTTGCTTTTTTCATGTTTCAAGTAGCTTTTTTGACAATCGTTTTCACTTGCACTTTCTTATGTTCACATGCAAAAGCCTCTAAATCTGCTACTTTCTCTGAAAAGTATGGTCTTTGCATGCAGATCCAAACTCAGAATCTTTCCGGGCCGAGACTAGATCATTTCTTAGAGGAATCGACGTGAACAGATTGCCATCTACGGTCGATTGTGAAGAAGAAGCTGGAGTTTCATCTCCAAACAGCACGATATCGAGTGTGAGTGGAAAAAGGAGCGAAAGAGAAGGTAATGGAGATGAGCTTGAGATTGAAAGAGCTTGTTCTCGTGGCATCAGTGACGAAGAAGATGGTGACACAAGAAAAAAGCTTAGACTCTCAAAAGATCAGTCTGCTATTCTTGAAGAAAGCTTCAAAGAACACAACACTCTTAACCCAGTAAGTAATTTGAACAGAAACTTTGATATGAAAATTACTGTTTGGCTGCTAAGAAATGGATAAAAAGTCAAAATGGAAAATTTAGTCTACTGGGTCGTTGCGTTTGACTTGTTTGAGGGTGTAAGATAACTATTTTCTTAGTAACCAAACAGAAAATACTTAGGATGGCATTTAAGTAATTATACTGATAAACTGATAATATTTACTGTCTTTGCAGAAGCAGAAGTTGGCCTTGGCTAAGCAGCTGGGATTGCGACCCAGGCAAGTAGAAGTGTGGTTCCAAAACAGAAGGGCAAGGTAAGAGATTTACAAATTTAATCGACAATTTTGTCCTTTTGGTGAAACATTATTTACTAAATATGGGACTGTAATTCTTTTTGCAGGACCAAGCTTAAGCAAACTGAGGTTGATTGTGAGTTCCTAAAGAGATGCTGTGAGAATCTGACGGTGGAAAACAGGCGGTTGCAGAAGGAAGTTCATGAGCTGAGAGCACTGAAACTTTCCCCGCAGTTTTACATGCAAATGACCCCTCCTACCACACTTACCATGTGTCCATCATGTGAGAGGGTGGCGGTCCCACTCAACGCATCATCCACCGTTGATCCACGTTTCCGTCAGCTGGCCCAAACCCACCACAGGCCCATCCAAATCAATCCTTGGGCCCCAGCTACCCCCAGCCCTCATGGACCGCCTGATGCTCTTCGTCCTCGATCGTAATTATAACCAATGCAAAATGGCATTTTGATGAATGGAAAAGACATCATACGTACGGAGAACAGTATTGCAGCGTTCCAATCCCATGTTCAAAGTCTTAGGTCTAAGATATGGTGGTTAGAATGTGATTTTGATGGGTCCCTATGTTTTGTATTATTGGACCCATCTAATCTTTTTTTCTTACCAAGGTTAACATATTTAATTAGTTTAATTTTTGGTGTTAATTACTGATGCTAATTACAAATTTACGACTTTGGGTGTAAAGTGCAATGTCTAATTATTAAATTTGACTAAAGCTTTAAACTAAATTTTGTGCTCCAAATTCCAATTTCCAGTTACAAGGAATCACTCCTTTTGTTTTTTCCTTTATAATTTAGGGTATTGGGATTGCGTGGGGACAATTAGACCTGTTTTTGAGTATAGGTTTTGTATTTTAATTGTGAACATCGTCCTAATTTTAGGGGTCTTTGGCAAGCATTTTAACATGGTGTTTGACAAACAACATTCTTTAATCATGTCTAAAGCTATTTTGTCTAATAAAGTATGATGAAAGGTAATCTAAAACGTGGGAATGAAGAAAGAGATTATTCTAGGGAGAATAAAGACTAAATCCTTGAATCAAAATTACACGTATATATAGTTATTTAATTCAACATCAAACGTTTTAATTCGTATAAATAAAAATCGAACGATATCGATGTAAGATTTATTTCAATAGTAAAATAGGTGTGCATATTATATGTAGTTAAATTGCTCACATATAAAAACTATCATAAACAAACATGATGTGGAATATGATGTGGAGTTAATTTATCTACGTGTAACGATAGCCTAGGTAAGATTTTGTTTGTTTTTCAAGTTTTTTTTTTGTGTTTTTTTATCCTTTTTATCTGTAATAACATAAGGCAGCTTCAGTTTAAGGTTTTTTTTTCATTTTTTCTCATTTTTCATCGTAAAGTGAGAAATTTTTTTTTTGAAATAACATCTGAACATAATATTTTCTTTAAATATCAATTCATGATATTTTCTTCAAATATCAATTCAACTAGTAGCATTAATTCAAGGTTGGTATAAATTTTGAGTTTTTTCTCATGCTCTGATATAAATACGTATAAGTTAATTTTAGCTAATTATCCTGTAAAATGAGACTTTGAAGGAGAACCTTGTTTTTGTTATTGCAATATAAAGGTAGCTAGGTGAACTTTATAGACGAATAGCAATTTGATAGAAGATTTTATAGATGCCTACATTGTTCGGTAAATTTATTGATATTTCTTTGGTGTTTTTGTTGGTATTCGTTTCTTGATTTTTTTTAGTGTGATTGTAGGCTAGTAAATTTATTATTTTTTTGGTGTTTTGCTGGAATTTATTTGCTGATATTTCTTTGGTTTGATTGTAGGGTACTATTTATGGATTTTATTTATGATATGATCCTAAAATTTCTAAAAGAGCAAAAGAAATTATTCTGAAGTTGAAAAAAAGAGAATTTTTTTTTATAATCATGTTCAAAGTTTGAAATATAAAGTTTTAAAGTGAAAGAAAAATGTTGTTGAAGCTGATGTTATCACAAAAATATGCAGTTGAGGATAAAAGTTAGTTTTTTTAGGTTGAAATTGAAAAAAAAATAATAAAATTACTGGTTGTGGATATGGTAGAGATGGCAACTGAAGAATAATTTGGCTTATCTCATTCTTTTTTATACTTGTACTTTATGTAATCTTTTTCAATGCAAAAAAAATCTAAAATTTAACTTATATGCTTAATAGTGGGCTAGGATTGTTATGAGGGTCTGTAAATATTTGTTAAAACTCTTATTATATCAATGACAATTGAATCAATGTTATTAGCTGTGAATTATGTTTCTTCATGTTATTAGCTATAAAAATATGATTTAGTGCAATATATTCAACTTGCAATATGCAATTAGAAAATAATTTGAGGCAATTTGATAATAAAAGCAATCTTATAACAAAGTAATTTGATAAATGTCAACAAAAAATGTTCTTACACAACATTCAGTACAAAAAGCATTCATCCAACAGAAGCTGAATAGAAAGTATTCTTACAACATTAACAAAAAAAAAAAGTTAACATCGACAGCGAGCATCAATAATCAATAGAACAGAATATCAACTTTTTAGATTTTTTGTCTCTCTTTATTTTTTTAGAAGCAAGAACTTGACTTTTTTTAGTACCAATTATATTCTTAACAACCTTCCTCTTGCTTCTGTTTATCCCAACTACTATCACTTTCTTACTTTTCAATCCAGGTTGTTGAATAACATTTATCAAGTTATAATAGGTAATATTTAAGGAAATAAAATAAAAAATATATATTTGGTAATGAATCGATCACATTTAAGATTTGTCTCCTTATTTCTAAGTATATATATAATCCATAACCTTGTAAGACTTTTATCTTGCTTCGGGTGACAACTCCGACATTGTGCTTATTATTGTAACTTTCAATGCTATTTGCTAAAATTGCTCTTTTTCCAGTGATTGTTGTAGCAGAGTTGGACTTTGATAAAAGACTTATTTTTTCACCAGTCATCCCATAAAGTTTTTTATCCTCATTTATAAAACATTTTTCAATAGATCTTGTCGACTTTTTAGGCTTCAGTTTTGCATTTTCAATGGCAACATAAGCAATAACATTAATTAGATTTGAAACTTTTGTGAAACTGAAATGGAAAGTAGATCTGAAACTGGAGTTAAAACTGAAATGGAAGCTAGATATGAAATTGGATTTGTTTAAGCTAGATTTGAAACTGGATTTAAGGTTTGTGTAGATTCAGTTACAGTTGCGGATGTAAAACCATTGATATTAGCTGAAACAGATGCAGATGGACAATTAGATTTGGATGCAAAGGCAGAAACTTATGTAAAAGCACCATAAGCAATAGCTAAAATAGTAGCATGATTTCTTAGATTGTGTGTAGCTTTAATATGATCTATAATGTTTGATGCACCTTGATCCATGTTTTAATCTCTATATCTGAGCACATGATAATTCCGTTGTCATGGATAAGATAATAAAGTTGAATTAATGGGTTAGGGCACTTTAACAAGAAAAGATCCATAATAGTACAATTTTTATAATACTAAATAAAAATAAAATAGAATGAAATTACCTGATTACCTACCATAGGATAACCTCTTTTGTTATGGTTTGATTGATGAGATAGTTTACATGTCATTATCATGCCCTTTTTAGACAGATTTATTGAATTGTTTGATTTTTTTTTGGACTCATCATGATCTTTTTTTCTATTAGTTTTGGGTCTGCCTAGCATTTTTCTAAACTTTAGGGGTAGAACATTATCTTTTATCCTTGGTTTGGCCCAATATTTTCTCCTAGGTATAGGTTGCAAATAATTATTACAAGATTACAGGTACACTTTCTTATGATACCAACTAGATGTAAAATCTTTAATATTTTCACCTAGATCTCTAATTGCACATATGGTATATGCAGATGGGATATCAAAAAGTTGATATATTCTACAACTATATATTTTTTCATCAAGCTAGAAAATGGACCTATCTATACCCATATATATTTCATATTCATTATCTTTATTAAATGTAACTATACATTATGATGTTATAGCTGCATTTTTTTTATCACTTTTATAATGTTAGGACTAATCACACCTTTTCACTTAGAGCATTTTTTCCTTTTCTTCCCAAATCCTACCATCAGAGATCTTTTTATGTCTTAAATAAAAAAGTCATTGATTTTTTCTTTGCCTCTAGTAATGTCCTATTGAATGTTTCACAAAAGTTATTGTCAACCAACTCACAACTAGAGTCTATGTTGAAAAAGGCTTTACACCATTGCTAAGGTGAGGCACATTAGTATAATCTCATAAAAGTCTAAACTCATTCTTATAGTTGGTAATAACTTTATCAACTACATCTTTTTTAGCCCTTTTTATCATGCTAATATTCATTTCTGTATCAAACTCATTTCTAATTAATTACTGTACTTTTGCATTCTTAATGAAATGATCATTCATAAATCTATTTATGTACAACTCAACCAAAACAGCTTGACTCATCCTTGGGTTTTTGAAAATTTTGTTGCATTTATGATTTTTATTGTAAGTTTTCACTTAAAATGATTGCAACCTTTTGTCATATGCTGCATAAATTACTTAAGGATATTGTTTTGCTGTACACTTACCTTTAACAAAATTCTTATAATTCTTTGCCTAAATGATACCTTTATTTATCCTAATAGACAGTAAGAACATAGCATATTTAAATTATTTTGAATTATCAAACAACATACCTAATTCAATATAAGAATTTTTGCATTGGCATCATACACTAGAAATTTACTTTCCATTCTAATAGCATCATCAACCATTTTATCCTCATCATTAATAGGCTTACCATACTCATCATAGTCATAATACTCATTTTGATATCCGTCATCAACATTTTCATTGACTGGTGAGGTTGAATCTGGTTTCATCTTTGGGTCATCTTCTTCACTACTATTTTTATTAGTTGTATCTTTAATTTTTACCCCAGCCATGTCTTCATTTTTTACCCGTGTTGTCATTTTCGCCATAACCACATATTCATTTCCTACTATATCTTTATCTTCTACCCTTGTTGCTTTAACATCATCTTTAATTCCTACCCTTACTGCCTTACCTACATCTTCATTCTTTACCATTGCTTCCTCGATCATCTTTTCAATTCATATCTTTCATTCCCTATTGCCTTACTTACATATTGATTTTCTATCCTTTCATTCCTTATTACATCAATTACATGTTAATTTCTACCTCGTTCATTCCTAATTACCTCAACTATATCTTATACTTCAGGTCCTATTAATAACTCAAGAGCTGAAATAGCTTCATTTATACCATGTACTATATACACATCAACTACATCTGGATTTATCATATACCTAATCATATTAAGAGTGCTTCTATTAGCATTTACTATAATCAGGTCATCGATTAATGTTTTTTCAGGTTTTAAATATAATATCTCACTAATACTCATATACTCAGTCTCATTATAAATGTCTAATAACTCAAAATAAGATATCTTATTAGGATCAATTGTCAATTCATCTACTATTTTATTTATATACATTAGATTATGACCATTACCAACAAAAGCCTTAGCATAGTAAAATCGTAGAATACAATAATCAAAACTCATACTGAAAAATAAAAAAAATTAAATTTTATCACAATAAACCCTAAATTCTTACAATAACAGTTGATAAATGCTATAAGAATCATTTTCATCAAAAATTTGTGATATAAGGTTATAAGGAATCCTAAATTCTTGATAATGAAAATTACAATTAGTTTAATTATGTATGTCTCGTACATTGTTATTTAATTTTTGTTATAATCTTTTACTTTGTTCTAAAATTTCAGTTATAAGCTTTTACTTTGTTATAACCAAGGGTCTTTTTTTGAAATGCAATTTTGTTTTATAATAGGTTTTTTATGTACACATTCTGGCTCAAAAGTTTTGTATATTTTTTTGTGTTATTTTGTTCTTAAAATTAGAATTCACATGATTGATTTGATGCTATCATTTGGTAATGTTTTTGACAAAATAATTTATAAAGTGGACAAAAGGTTGTGATCTACTTATACTTAAGCTTGGTTACCTTTTATACTTAACCCTATTTATAATTCTAGTTGCCATGAATTGTTATTTTTTTGTATGAAATAACATTTATTTTTATATTGATTAACTAGCTTCACTTATGCTATAAATTAAGACAACAATGATGGGTGATCATTTATACTAGCACCAACGAAGATATAAGTGATGGGTAAGAATCAAAAGACTATATAAACAATTATGTCTAAACAGAATATGCCTAAATAGCAAAAAAACCTAACTATAAATTCGAGTAATTAAGAATAACAGTAGAAAATCCAAACTATAATTTCAGGCAATTAAGAATAGTAGAAAACCTTAAATATTATTTTGAGCAATTAAGAACAACAACAGAAAATCTCAAATATAAATTTGAACAATTAAGAACAATAATAAAAAACTTTAACTATAAATTTGAACAATTAAGAATAATAACAAAAAATCATAAATCAGAATATGCTTAAGAATGAAGAATTACAGAAAACCCTAAACCAAAATATGCCTAACTTTAAAAAAAAACAAAAAACCCTCTACTGCAAAATGGCTAACTATGAAAAACAACAAAACCCAAAATATGCGTACATATTATTCACCATATTATTCATCTTACACAAATTTAATAAAAAAATAACAACTAATCTTTCAAATTTTTAAAGCTTAAACGATTGAACTTTAAAAAGAATCAATTCTTGAAGTGTAATCGATTGAACTGAATATTGGTTAGCCTAAAATAGGGTTTAAAAAAAATGCTTACCTTGTAGAAATTAACGAATGAAATTGAATAAGTGAATGAAATAATTTGTCTGAGTGATTAAGGTTAAGGGTGTTTGGGATTTTTTAGTTTTTTATGATTTGGGATAAATGTAATTTTTTTAGCTAAAAAACTTTTTTTTTTTTTTTCAGAATTGTAATAAAAAAATCTGAATTATCAAGAATTTACCTAATCAGTTGTTTCTATTATTTTTACATGTTATAACGACGCATAACATGCACAGCTCTTTTACCATTGAAATAAATTTTATATTGTTATAAGTCGATAATATTTGATCCTGAATTGAGTAATTATCCAAATGTTTGATCTTGATTTGAGTATTTAGCCAATAATAAAGTATTTAGTTACTTTAAAGAGATTGAAATTAAATCACTTTAACTTAATTTAAAGTTTCATGTAATTAGATGTTGATGATTGTCACCTTCCAAGTAATTTTTTTATCCACTTAATTGAGGGTAAGACTGATGGGGGTTCAAAATTTACATATTTTATTAAAATTTTTAATCACTAAATAAAAAACTGAAGACATTTTTTAAGTAATTTTTTATGCATGGAAGATAGCTTGTAATTGAAATGACAAGCACCATGGTTTTTTCCTTCTTCTGTTTGGGTCAGCGAAATTGAAAATTCTTCTCAGATATATCAGCTATATAAGCTATGAGCCTTTGAGTATGACTGGCATGTGTGATCAGCTTCCCTATAATCGATTGATGCTGTAAACAGCATCACAAGTGAACATTTAACTTTTTAACAATTGACAAGCTACCGACCTTATATTCTCCCTGTCCTAACATTGCATAGTTCAATCGGAATTTCACCCTGCTCCTTGTATGAGTGTTTTCTCCATGTATAATAATAAGGTAAATAATGTA
The DNA here is from genome assembly GCF_002303985.1 of Durio zibethinus. Next base: position 2,633,415 of record NW_019167838.1, on the reverse strand, counting down.
GGATTTGCTTGTTGAAAGGGTAGTCCATAGCTTCCATTGTTTTTTCCCCGTTTATCAGAAAGCTATGGAAGAACAGTAGATTCACACGTTCAACTTGTTTTTAACTGTGGAGCAGATAAAAATATCCACCATTTGGATGGGACTCCTTTAGCATCTTGCAAATAAGCCTTAGGGAAAAGAGAATCTAGGATAATAAAAGGGAGGGACATGCCACACCATCTTCCTTCCCCCCTAAGAATTCAGATACACTGAAACCATTTATACTTGTCGGTATCACCAATTAATTCCCTGGTCCTATAAATACAGTGGATTGTCTTAAAATATCTCCAGGTACTACAATATTGTGTAACGTCCCAGTGTGTAATAAGAGTCGGCACAATTTTAGATCGTTTTGATTGTCTGCTTGATTCAACAGAGATTTGAGTGCCTTGGGGAATATGTTGAATGAGTTTTTGGTCATCAATCTGTTGAGACTATTGCTTTAGAATATGCCATAGAATACATTTTATGGCTTTGGGAATTTGTATAGACGCGCTCGTTCCAGAAAAGCAAATTTCTTTGGGCACAAGTGGCTATGGAGAGTTGGAAACAACCATTGTGTTGCAGGAACTATAAACCTGAATATTCATTTTGACAAAAGCGTGTCGAGCCAAAAATTCAGGCTTCATCAAGCACTTTGGTTTCCAGAAACAGAAGTTGCTCTGTAGAGAAGAACTATACGGTCGATATTCCACGTTTGCTACTACTGTTACATGTGAGGTGTTGAATTTGAACTCTGACCTCCCAAAAGGTGTGAAACAGGTCTCTAAGTTCCAATATTTTGTGGATGTTGGAAGGGAGATTTTAGGGTTTCAAGGTCCATTAAGAAGGAAAGCCCAAAAAAGCAGAAGTATCATTCAATTATTAGCTGAAATTCAATTGGGTCAATCCGGCCCACTTTTCCAATGCTTAAAGCCTTACATCCACATTAAAAGCGGGCCAGCTTGAATTTACAGAATCCTTCTGACTGTTTTTGGGGGTCCTGTTCTGACTGAGGGTACACTTGGCTCGGAATAAAGTAGGGTTGTGCAGCATTGAAGGTAGGGTTGGCATCAGGTCGGTTTTGCGTCGGGTTTTGCTCGCTCCGAACTCGATTCGATTTAATGCTTAAAAAATTCGAATCTGATCTTATCCGAAATTTTTTTTATTTTTTTATATCTGAATCCGACCCGACACTATATAAATCGTATCCGACCCGATCCGGTCCAAAATTAATAAAATATTATTTTTAAAATATAAATATTTAAAAATATCATTATATAAATATATATAATTAAAAAATTAAAAAATTAATTAAAAATTATTTATATATATATATCGGGTCGAGTAGGATCGGGTTTGCCTAAAACCCGATCCCGACTTTATCTTCATGCTACCCGATCCGACTCCTGATTTTCAAAAAAAAAAAATCGACCATAAAAAATTAGGTCGCATCAAAACCCATAAGATACGAATTTTTTTTGAAGGAAATCCCTTTATTTCACATCAAACTTTTACTTTGAGCTGTGGCTTAGACTGTGAAGTGACTAACAAAATTGATAATATGTGAAAACAAAAAATAAAAGAATAAAAAATAATTTTTATGATGTTTGATTTATCAATTATTGAAATGGAATATAATAAAAAATATTATTAATACATTTAGTTAATTTAGAAAATATTGTTTGAATAGGTTAAAATATTATTTTATTTTTATTAAATTAATTATAATTTTTATAAACTAATATTAATCATAATTAATTAATAAAAATAATTATTATTAACTCTTTTTCTTTTATTATTAATTATTATTTAATAAAAATAAATTATTAAAAACAAAATTAATCATAATTAAATAATAATTATTAGTTATTAAAATAAAAAATAATAAAAATTTTCTAATTTTTTTCCCTCTTTCTCTTCCCCCCCCCTCCCGCCCATTTCTTCCTCGTTTCTCTTCCTCACTCTAAAAACCTGAGACTGTCTCTCTAGAATGTCACCGGTCTCCACCCCCACCCGAAAGAAATCAACCACAACAATTGGCAGGAAAATGGAGACATTTGGAAAATATGATAAACATGTAAGGGTAAAATCGTCCTAAAAAGTGCTACCTATTCCTTGCCTCCGAGCGATAGCCATTCTGAGGGGAGAGCTCGGAATGGATATTCCGCGTTTTTGAAGAAAGGACTTGGAACTGCCATTTCGTAAATTAATGATTCTTTGAACCAACGCATCGCAAAAGATATCCAAAAACTTATATAAGCTTCGCATTCTTTGCTTTTGAAAGAATATATGCTTTGCTTAGGCTTGAGACAAGTTGGGTATTATCATGAAAAACAGAATAAAGAGTATAGGTTTGGTAGTTTGTACTCATACTGGTTGATGTGCATAATCCAGCAGTTTTAGTTTGCCCAATTTCATCATTTCCCAATGTTCATCGTCCTGCAGAATTGGTTTGCTTTCGGCCCTGATGAAGTTAATGTGTTAATTGGCAGATTTCGAAGAGAGTTATTGTTCCAAAATTTTATGTGAATAACTGATTCTGGTTACATGAAGTAACAAACCATGGAACTCGAAACAGGACAGCTTTTGAATTATTGACCAATCTTTCCATGTAACAGAAGCTAGCCTTCAGTGAGTTGTGCTAATATACCGGTATCTTTTGGCTTAGGAATGTGGCTGTTATTAGAGTGGATGGGAGAAGATCAGCCGGGCTTCGAGGATAAGTGATTCTTGGCAGCCTAATTCTAATTGCCTTCTAAAGGTTTCAAGGACGACATGACAACCAAGGGTGGCACTTGTAATTGAACACGAACTGTCTTTCAAAAATCAACATAAAGTGGGTGTCGTGATAAATTTCCATGGAGGATTTCGGAGAGGAAATGCTATATGTTCTGTGATCATCAGCTGGTTGAGCAGCTGATAATCTGAATCCAGACTAGGTATAAAATGCATTGAAAAAAAAGATTATTTTAACTATTCAAACACAACAATGCAGGGATGCAATAACCAACAAGATGAAGAGTAGAAATAATTCTCCATTGTAGTTGCAGGTTACATAAAAGTAAAACCAACAGTATCTCTGTATACCATGACCTTAAATTCAAAAAGGCCATTAAATCAGGTAAAGCTAGAAGCAGAAGAAAAGGAAAAAAAGGAGTGTAAACACCGAATACAATTCATCCTGTGAAAACTCTAAGGCTTGTCTCTTCAGCTTTACCTTGTAGAGTTTCTCTTCATCTGGCCACTCGATCTCTTAATACAATCGATCCTCTGAAGCCTGATCTGTTCCCTTACTTTGGCTATGAACTCATCTGCCTTCTTGTCTACATCAGAACCTCCATCTATGCCGCTGCTTGGACTAGCTTCCTCATTGTTTGAGCTTCTTTCATTGCTTGAAACAAAGGAAGTTTCACCAATTTCCTCTTCGTCACTCTCCGAGTCATTATCAGTAGTTTCAACCACCAACTTTTCAACAAATTCTTGTTTCTCTTCCTGCGGAAATTCCATGAAAGTTGGCTTTGGCATAAAACTGACACTTTCACGGTTCAGCCTCTCAGTCCTTAATGATGTTTGATCAAACCTCCCTCCCTTGCCATTGATCCCATTTTCAGTTTCACCATCTTTCCTTGTTCCACTAAGCGAATCACCCGGCCGAATCATCCTACCTGACTTTCCCTTGGGCAAGCCATTGCCATAGTTCCCTTGTTTCCCCATAAATGCGTCTCCCCTGCTTCCATTCAAGTCATTTGGTTTGCTAGCAAAGTTCCAAGGCAAATCCTCATCAAAGGAAACCTCATCATCCGTCAAGGTAGAAATTGGCTTCAATGATGATGATTTGTGGATCATTGCTGGGGGTGGAGGAGGAGGTGGTGGTGGGGGAGGAGACCTGTAAATGCTCTTTTTCCTCACTAGATCTTCTGCACTCTTGGCTTGTGCTTCCGTTGACAAAGAAGAAGGAGATAACTTCTTTGGCGACGACAGAGGTGGTGAATGGGACAACTTTGGTGAAGAAGACATGGAACTGGATCGAGACAAAACAGTAGTTTGGGACCTAAATGACCGAGATTCAAGCCTATTGAATTCAGATTCAATATCTTCCTTCACTTCCAGTCTTCCAGATCTTGAGCGCCATGGAATTGGTGAGGGAAGAACAATATTATTCTCATTCAACTTCACCAAAGTTTCCTGATCCAATCTTCCCAATTCCCCATTTGTACCTTTATTTGAAAACCTTTTGGAACTCAAACTAGAATTTGACCTACTGAGAGACCTAGCATTTTCACTATTTTCCTTAATTGTCTCAAGACTATTTGCGTCCAAAACACGAGATTTCAAGCTCCTAACAGGCAATAACAAAGGCTTTTCCGCTATTCTAGTACTAGAACTTCCCCGTTCATCAAGAACAGCTTGTTCTTTCGCTACAACAACAGGAGGTTCATTCCTATAGTATCGGCTACTCCAAGTCCGGACCTTGCTTTCATCAGACCCGGATAAGTTTTCAACTTCATCATCGAAAACTGATGAGACCTGAAGGAATCTAGACACGAAAGACTGTACATTATCAAACTTGGATTGGTTATTATTAATTTCTTTCTCTGTTTCATCATTTCGTCGGCTAAAAAGCCCGTAAGAAACTGCTATGCCAACGAATAGAAGGTGCAGAAGCTCCCAGCTTCCGTTGAGTAGAGTTTGGTTGATGAATTCAGGTGCTTGTGTGGGAAAAACTGGGATTATAACCAAGAAAATTATGACTATGATAGCTTTGTAAAGGATATGAGTATAGTACTTACTCGGGTTCGCTTGGTTGTGTTCCTTTACTAGTTGCTGCTGTTTGATATAGGAGTCTGTATCTGCCATTGAAGAGGAGAAAATGAAAAATATAGAGAAAAAAGGAAGAGGAGAGGGTTCTTCTTTGGGTTATAGCTTCGTTTGTGCTAAAGAATATGGAGATGAAGAAGAAGATTAAGAGAAGACTTAGGGGTTAGGGAAAAGTGGAGAAAGAGGAAAGGCAGAGAGAGTTTGTGGGAGAAGTGAGCATATTTGAAGCTAAGCATTGGTTACTTTTCAAGTTTTTAGCGTTTCTTTAAGCAAATGACAGAATAGCCTCGTTCCCCCTTTCTTTCAGTTAGTGCTTTTCTTGTATTTTATCAGATATATTATCCCAAGAAATTCTTTGTTAATGTAGTAATTAAACCATGGGAAAAGATAAAAAAATTGAGTCAGCCATGAATTTCAGAAGATGCAAAATTAGAGAGGAAAAAACAAAGAAAAAAGAATCAGAATGGGGATTAGAGATAGGGCAAAGGGCAGCCAGGTTGCGTCTAGATGGCCAGGATTCTTCTTTTGGACTGCGTACGCTAGCTTTTCTTTTTGTGGAGGTCATAAGAAAAAAAACTTCAAGAATTAGAAGGGAATGCTTTTCTTTAGTCTGTCAACTCAATTCATTCTTACATTCTGCATTCATTCAATTCCTATATCTGGACCTGATATTTAGATGCTCTTCAGGGCCACGCAGTGGCTTTGGATATCCTTTAATTTAATGAAAAGTGAAGAAGATAGAAGGAAGAAGAAACTGGTCTTCCCTGGCAAGTCATTTCTTCATCATCACTTCATCAGCATATTTGGAGATAGAACAATGATTCTGTCCAAATAATAGAACAACTCTAAGCAACACTATATTCTATTTGTGTGAAGCCAAGAACTGGTTCAACCATTTTGTTGTTTCTTTGCTTTCATATTACTGGCTTTCTCAACATTTTTGGCTGAATAAATCAAGGGAGAAGGCTGAGTCATGATTCATGGATTTGTAGTAATCAAACCTCATCCAACGTTTTAATTAAACATACCATGAACAAAATTCTATGACTTGTCGATCAAACAATGGGGTAGCCTTTTTCAATATAAAGATTTAAGAGATTATAAATCCTCATTAACTGAGGGTGATAATAAGGTATCCTTCTTTTCTCTAATTTGTGGCCGAAAGTGAAATACTTTGGAAAGATTTGTAGGCAACGGATCTGATTCCATATGCCTTTTTGGTAAAAAAAAAAAAAATCATTTTACCAATTCCTATTTGTAATTGAAACGGATCAAAGTTGAGTAGCACGAGTCATGGAATTAATCTCGTTCTTTAATTTTATTGGAATTGATGATTAAAAAATTTTATATTAGTGTAAATAAAATTCCCTGATATATTTATAAAATAATTATTTAATTCGCTATTATTATCTTATTCAAATTTTTAATATGAACATATATATATATATATATATAAATACTTATGGTGATAATATTTGATCAAATAATTATAACAGTAATAACACGATACATCATTATAATTAATACTATTAGTTCATGTAAATGATTTAATATATAAATATTATAATTTTTTAAGAAAATATTTTATAGGGAAGGATTTTTGACCCATTCCTGAATTACAAATTCTAATTTTTTTTTAATTTCATATACTTAAAGTCCAAATAAGGAAAATGCACGAAATATTTAAGAACTGAGCCCTTTGGTCACAGGAACAAAAAAAAAAAAAAACCTTTTCCTCTACTATGCAGGAGAAAATCATAAAACGTCAAGGTTGCCCGGCAATGAGTTGACCCGGCAGTAGTCAGCCGTGTTAGAGCTTCGAACGACCCATTACATCCTCATTCTCCCAAAAACTCAGCCAACTTCATTCACGAACAATCTCTGTCAGGTAAGATTTTGCCCCCATTTTTTGTTCTAGCATTGGGGTTTAACCAACATCTACATTTGCAAAAACCCTAAATTCCCCCCTTTCTCAAAAATCATGGCAATTGTTTCACTCTCGCGCTTCATTTCACTCTCAATTCACCGAAAACCAACCAAAGTTTTCACTTTTCAATTCAGCACAGCCTCTTATGTAGACAAATTCTGCACTCTTTTACAGAAAAAACAAAGCAACGTAGAGAAAACCCTAGCTTTAGTCAATGCCAAACTGGACTCAAATTGTGTGTGTCTAGTGTTAGAAAGATGCTCCTTTGATATGTCTCAAATGGGTCTGAGGTTTTTTATATGGGCAGGTCTTCAATCAAATTATAGGCACAGTTCTTATACGTATAGCAAAGCTTGTGAATTTTTGAAAATTAAGCAAAACCCATTTCTTGTTTTGGATGTTATTGAAGCATACAAGGTGGAAGAGTGTTTGGTTAATGTTAAAATGTTTAAGGTTGTTTTGAATTTGTGTAGAGAAGCTAGGATTGCTGATGAAGCTTTGTCAGTATTGAGGAAAATGCCTGAATTTAATTTACGTGCGGATACAACTGCTTACAATGTGGTTATCAGATTGTTTTGTGAGAAAGGGGATATGGATATGGCTGATAAGTTGATGAAAGAGATTGGTTTGATTGATCTTTATCCTGATATCATAACGTATTTGGCAATGATCAAGGGGTTCTGTAATGCTGGTAGATTGGAGGATGCTTGCGGGTTGTTTCAGGCTATGAGGGTGCATGGGTGTTTTCCAAATGCTGTGTTGTATTCTGCGCTTCTTGAGGGTATTTGTAGGTATGGGAGTACGGAGAAGGCGTTGGAATTTTTGGGGCAGATGGAGAAAGAAGGTGGGAGTTGTACTGCAAATGTTATCACATATACATCTGTGATTAAAAGCTTTTGTGAGAAGGGTCAGACAATGGAGGCATTGAGAATTTTGGATAGAATGGGAGCTCGTGGGTGTACTCCTAATCGTGTAACAGTTATTACTTTGATAAAAGGGCTTTGTGCTGAGGGACATGTTGACGAAGCTTATAAGTTGATTGATAAAGTTGTTGCTGGAGGTGCTGTTTCAAACGGTGATTGCTATAGTTCTCTTGTGGTGTCTTTGATTAGGATTAATAGACTTGATGAGGCAGAGAAGCTCTTTAGGAAGATGTTAGCAAGTGGGGCTAAACCTGATAGCATTGCATGTAGTATCATGATTAGGGAGATCTGTAATGAGGGGCGAGTGCTAGATGGTTTTTTCTTATATGATGAAATTGAGCGGATGCGATACTTATCTTCCATTGACTCTGATATCTATTCTATTCTTTTGGTTGGCCTTTGTCAGCAAAACCATTTGGTTGAAGCTGCCAAGCTTGCTAGGTTAATGCTTGAAAAAAAAATTCACTTGAAAGCTCCTTATGTTGACAAAATTGTTGAACATCTGAAAAACTCTGGAGATGAGGAGCTAGTTACTCAGCTCAGTAGAATTGGAAAATGACATTCTCAAACAACTGTTTATATGCCTTGGCGGGCCTTCTTTTTAGTTAAAAGGGGCTGTTTGATAAATTGGTAATCAAAGAGGAATAAGATTTTTAGCATTTTGCTTTTCCTCTTACCATACATTGCTACAACCAAGGATTCCTATAATCCTCAATACAAGTAAGCAACTTGGAAGTGTATGATGGTCCTTTTAATGGAAGTGCAGGATTTTATTCAGGATGGTCCTGGTTTGATATTAAATATTATCTTGCATAATTGCAAGCCTCTTCTTTTGATCTTCATAAGGGGTTAAAATCTCAATTTATGCTATTAATCTTTCTCTTATTGATCAGCCTAACAGGTGTATCCTGAAGGCCGAAGTGATTTGTAAAAGGATGCTACCTTGCTAAGTAAAGGCACAGTTGCATGTCAGATTGCAAGAGGACTTCATAACGCCATCTGGTAGAGATCTTTGTTAGTCTAGCCTAAATAACTTTTCCATCTGGTGATCTTTCGTGTGGTTTGCGAGCTTTATTCCTCCTGGGGAGCAAAAAAGAGAAAACAAATTCAGGGTTATCAAAATCTATGAAAGTGGCCATCATGGCTAGTCCCTGGAAAGAGTGAACATACTCCCCAATTGAATGTACTCGTTTGGAATTTGCAATGCATCAAAAGCCTGGTGTTCTGTTTTCTTCTTGACAAATCCTCGGAGAATCCTTTTCTCATTGTCTTTTTGTTGTACTCAGTAAGCAAATTTGTTTTCAAGCTGCTATCACTTTAGGTTCTTAGAGATGCTGAAATGTTCAAGTTTCTGTTGGCAGAGCTACTTTCCTCACATGAATGCATAGTTCATTAGTTCTTGTCATTTATTTCAACAGCATAATTTCCATGTGCTTTTCTGATCAGATGGGCTGAAATGAATTTCTTTCAATGATGCTTGCTTTAATTCCATGCTCTTGTCATTGTTTTCTCTTGGGTACGACCTGGATACATTATTTAAGGTTGGGTTTTTGTTCCCCTTGGGTATGCAAGTTATATCCTTTAAATTTAAATAATAATTTCTTAAAAAACAAAACAAAAAAATTTGTAAATAAAGAAGCTCTTGTATCAGTTGTGTACATACTTGTACAAGAAATGTAATAATTTTTTTTTTTAATTTTTTATGGTCGTTAGTCATTTTACCTTCGTGCTTACAATTTTTGCGACATGAATGTTTCGTTGGCTCTTTGTTCTTTGTTTAATTACAAGGAAAGTGATGAAATTGCTACAATGAATTTTCAGCAATTCTTTCTTGTCTTCGGCTTAAAAGTCATTTATGTATTTCTATCCAAAAAGAAAAAAAAAAACACTCACGTATGTATATCATTTTCATTGAAAGATAAAATGTCAAGGTGGTGTTTCTTTTTAAGATTATAATATTTATCCTGGAAATATAATTATATTAGTCAATTAATATAATTAAAAAATAAAAAATGAATAGTATGAATGATTAACTGTCACGTAATTTATTTATAAAGTACTAAATTTTTAATATACGGGATTAATTAATTTTTAGTTAGTTAAGATTGTGATTTTCACCCAGAAAAAGATCCTGATAATTATATTTTTGGGTGGTGATTAAGTTATTTACTTGTTAATATGATTGAATTATATAAAATCAACTTGTCGTTGCCATTTTTGTCGGCAATTCCCAAACAGCTAAACCTCCAAACTCAGATAAACACGTGTCATCCCTTTACCCAGTTTTCACGAACTCGCTCCAAATCATTCACCGTCACTGTATCTCTGCTTCATGCAGAAATTAGTTTTCTCATCTTCGTATTTTTTTACTTCGGTTTTTCGGTTTGAAAGTTTTTTAGAGCAAAATGCGGACGAGTGGAAAGCAGGCTATCTTCTCTCCACGATTTCCAACAAAAATTTTTAAAAATTTCTGGGTTTGCGTTTCCAAAAGCACAAAATTTTATTTCCCGATCCCCAATTCCCATCAATCGATCACCTTTTGGTTAAACAACATCATCTCCGGCTTGTTCCCACCGTCCGATCGACCCTCTTTTTCGAAATATGATGGTGATTTCATTGAGAAATCATAACCCAGTGATTCCCAAGTCAATTTCTATCGATTTCATATGCAGTTCCATTTCCTGTTCAAATTCCGAGCTTTAGGATTTGTGTTTGAAAAGGAATGTAAAGATTTCATTTTTTGGGTTTCTTTTTTCTGACTTAATCAAATTGTGAAAATTGTGTAAATTGGGTAATTAGGGTTTTTAATTTTGTGCATATTTGTTTTATTTCTGTTGAATTCTGGGGCTATGTATATTGAGGAATTGAAGGTAGGGGAAGGGTTGGTGAGAGCTGGAGAAGAAGCAGAAAATAAGAGTTGTTATGGAAGTAGTGAGGTTTTGGGTATCGAAAGAAACGTTTTGGAATAGAATGCGAAAAGGGTCTTGATAGGTGCAGGAGCTCGTGCACTGTTTTACCCGACCTTGCTTTACAATGTTGTTAGAAACAAGATTCAGCTTGAGTTCCGGTGGTGGGATAGAGTTGATGAGGTATAAGTTACGCGCGTGCCTTGTTCATTTGAAGTAATTGGTGTTGTTGGTGATGCGGTTTTATTATGTGTTTACTTTTATTTTGTTTTTGGTAAGTGCTTGTTAGTTAAAGCTTGCTTGGATATGCAATGTGAATTTCAGTAGTTGGGAATGTGCTGCATTTTCAGATGATAGATCTATTGTCTTTTTGTCTAAATTGTTCAGGTTATTAGCTATATTTGTGTCGAATACGTGGGTGACTGCATGTTTATACGTACTGGCATTGACATCATCATGCAATTTGTTATTGCACACGAGTTTCTTTTGTGGTAATATAGGATATTGTCTTGGTTGATGTTTATGCTCGCTGGCATTCACATAAATTAGATTCTCATTTAAAAGAGTATGGTAGTACGTTGTTTTTTTTTTCAATTAATCTGGCTAATTTTGCTATTTTTTGCTCAAAATTTCTATCAGTTTTTGAAGTGCAAGCCTTTATTTATCCTCATATTGTGGATGCATATGGTGTTGCAGAATGCTTAATGTCACACTCACTCTCTCCTAATAATCTTTGCCTTTTAACCTTTCCCTTTTTTTTTTTTTTTAATTCAGTTGGTGGATTCACGTTCATATGAAAGCTCTGAGAGTCATGTTTGTGGAGAATCTATTTTGCAATCTGCTCTTCTTATGGTTAACAGTTGTCTTAGAAGTTCTAACATGTTTATATTTCCAGTTTATACTATTAGGTGCTGTTCCATTCCCTACTGACGTTCCAAGGTTAAAGGAGATTGGTGTTTGCGGAGTGATCACACTTAATGAACCTTACGAGACTTTGGTTCCAACATCTCTTTATCAAGTGGGCATTCTGTTCTAGTTTATATACATTATACATTATACAATTTTTTCTACTTTGTAAGACTTTGTATCTTTGTTTTTTGAATGTTGTCTCTTTTTCCCTAGTTTCTGATTTTTTAGACTGAAAAATTCCATTTAATTATGCTGTTAATCTTTTTTCTGTTTAACTTTGTCTACCTTGGATCCTTTGATTGTTGCCAAAGTTGTTAATTTGCTTTCTACAATTTTATGCTAGAACCATGGCATTAACCATTTGGTGATCCCTACAAGAGACTACTTCTTTGCACCATCATTGACATCAATATGCCAAGCTATTGATTTCATTCATCGTAAGTGTTCCTGGAGGGGTTTGGTTATTTTGGTCAAACTTATCTGCCACTGACCTTTTTCTTACAAAAATTAAAGCATAGTTCAAATGTTTGTGCATACTTTTGTATTTAATTTTCCCTTGCTGAAATGTTCCCTGATTTTCAATTTATTTTTCTCAAGAAAATGCATCTCATGGGCAAACTACATTTGTCCACTGTAAAGCTGGTCGTGGCTGCAGTACAACCATTGTATTGTGTTATTTGGTTAGTGTCATGTAAAGAAGTGTAGGTCATATTACTTATTGATTTTAGATGCATTGATGTGAATTTTGGTTTTACATAGGTATATTATAAGCAGATGACACCTGTTGTGGCATATGATTATGTGAGGTTTATCCGGCCAAGAGTGCTTTTAGCCTCTTCCCAATGGCAGGTATAATGTCTTGGGTCTCACTTTCTGCAATCAAGTTCAGGAATTATGAATCCATACTTCTCTGTTTTAATAGTAACCTGAATTTGGAACAATGGGTTTGATCTATATCTTTCTTTATTGCAATTGCAGGCTGTTCAGGAGTTCTACTATCTTAAAGTGAGAATGGTTAGTTTCCACAGCCGCATGACAGATATAATTTTAAAACTTCAGACTTGGCACCTTCATGAGACCTTGTGGCTTTTGATGACGGTTCCGTAGTAGTGGTAACAGAAGCTGATCTTGATGGATATGACCAAAGTCTTGAATCAGATGCGATGGGAAGTACATTATGGGCAGATCCGAGTGTGGTTTATCGAGTTAGAGTTGCTGGTCAAGCAGCACTGGCAAGAATATCATGCTTGTGGCTACGTTGCCAAGCGCACCAAAAGATTTCAGAACAGAAACTTGCTAGGGGAAGCAGCTGCCTGGGAAGTACTATTAGTGTGGATATACATGTCTACTGAAAACCGCAATTACAACACTAGATGTTGGAGGTGTCTGTCCTCTCTTAACATCTCACGTACATAAAATGTGAATAATGTTTCTTTTGGCTGAAACTAGAGAAACTACGTTTTTCTTCCCTTGTAAATTGAGTTGTTCTTTCTTATGAATCAAACAAAAGGTAGAGCATAACTGCTCGAGGATCAAGCGTATATATTCTCATTATATGGAAGTATTGTTCGTAACCTAACAAAGTGCTTGTCTGGGTTTGGGATCCTTACCTGCGCGGAATGACTGCGTTTGGATTAGTTATCGACTCTTGAGCACTGAGGTTTCATTTAAGATGAGCAATGTCTTGCCACACTAGCAAAGAAAATTACTACTAGCAAAGAGTGGCAGTCTTGCCACTTATGTTGTTAAGTCATGTCGTTGAAAATGTCAGTGCTCACACAATGGATCAAACAAATGAAAAAGGAAGTTCCAAATCCTAAAATAAAACTCTGCTTGCAAATATATATATATATATATATATATATATATATATATATATTCGTGGTATGCTCAATCACCCTTGCCAGCCTTTACCAGAAACTTGATACATATGTCACGGCAGACTCAAGACAGACCGGCAGCCAGCCCTTCCGAAGTTGAAGCTTCAGTTGGATGCTTATTCTCTTTCTCGTAGTGATGTAGCTGATAAGTGCGCAGGAAACGATCTACCTTAAGTTGTTTTAGTTCCCGTGTTATTGGTTCTAGTTTCGCCTCAAGCTGCTGTAACATTGCTCGATGATACTTAATTTCTACTTTCAAAGGCTTTTCTCTGCCATAAGCCCTGCAATCTTATTATCTATCCTTGCAATGGTGGCATCTATTGTAGAATTCTCCTCATCCTTGGAAATGGCTCTGCCGGTACTCTGGACCTCTGAAATAGTTAAGGGTGGTAATAGCTGACAGAAAACAAAATATTCATTAAGACTGGATTATCTAATCATGGTACGACATCCTTTCATAAACCATTTAAGTTTTAACCCGAAACTAAGTTTAGTAAATTAAAGGAAAAAGATGCTGAATATAATAGAAGCAAATTTCTAAATCCAGTATTAATCTCCTTCTTAGTTGTAGAACTTGTAATTCATCTAAAATCCTCATTCAAATAACCTACAGAAAATTTCATCGCAGAAGATAGACTGATCAAGACAGTATTCAATATCAGTATTCAAATAACATGAGAGCAACGTGCAAAAACTTGCATGTATTTCTCAAGATTTAAAAGGAGCTTGATACCAATGGCCAAAAAAGAAAAAAAAACTTCAAACCCAAAAATGGATATTGATCAAGAAATATGTCAACGAAAGCTAGTTCTGCCATTGAAGACAGTATGCTTTCCTAAATTTCTGGAGAACTAAATTCAAACTTCGGCTTCAATTATGCAGAAATGAGAAAGTAAATATACCTCGGACATTCAACAGCGAACCTCAACAATAAATTTGCATTCTTCACAATAATAAACTGATTCAATTTTGTATCTTTTTTCCTCACAAACATCACAATAAAATTCATCATCCAGTTATATTTATCTTCTGTGTATTCAATTCAAATTCCAAAGGAGATCTTGTAAGAGTTAATGGATGTAAATGGCATTTGTGTTTTATTGTTTTTGGGGCTGAAGGGTGGCAGTAGAGATGCATATTGAATTTACACGCCACACATCGAAAGTAGCAGTTTTGGGCCCTCTGATAACAAATGCGGCATTGAGATGGTTACGTGTTTTGTCAAAAAAATTGAGTAAGTGTGAGTGACCTTCATACTTTAACAAGAAAGGTGAGAGCTTAGGCTTAGAACAATTGATATGAAGGTTAAAGTCACACTTGGCACAGCGGTAGACCAGCAGAAACCTGTCATGCCTTCCGCAGCATGCAGGACACCAAAAAGTAGGATGAGCAGGATCCGGAAGGAGGGGCGACAGGTAGAGAGGGTGTAGCGGATGAAAGGGATAATGAATTTCTTGTGGAATCTCAGAAGCACATGATGTGTGCAAAAAGAAGAAGCATCTTCCACAACCAAAACAGGGACCTAAGCAATTGTCTCCACATGCTCTGCACCAAACTTCACTGCCAAATTCCATGTTTTCACGGAGTGCTAGTGGATGCTGGTGGGCAAAATGTTGAATCTTATTGGCACCTTTGGACTCTACAGTGGGAAGTAAGGCGCATTTGACATCTAGTTGGAAATCACACTTTCCGCAGCTAAAGGCCAAGCCTGAGCTCTCTTCAGCACAACCTCTACACCTGTAACGTCCATATGTGAGCAGAATGAGAGGGCATGATGGGTGGAAGAAATGACTGATCTGTCGTGGAATGTTGATCATGCATGAATTATGGAGGAAAAAGTTGCATTTCTCACAACCATAGGCAGAATAATTAGAGCTGCCGGAGCAGAGCTTCTCACATATACGGCACAGAACTTCTATATCTTTCTTCTGTTCAACAAGTGTTAATGGATGCCAGTGAGTGAAATGATGAATAAGCTCTTCCCCTTCCGATTTTATGGTGGGCCGTTGGGCGCATTTAACATGCATATCGAAATCACACCTTGTACATCGATAGCTGAAACCAGAGCCGTCTTCGAAACAAGCATTGCATTTATAGGAATAGGATCTAATTGTGAGGAAAAGAGGGCATGGGTGAAAGAAATTTTGGATCTCTTGTGGAAGATCGGCGCAGGATTTATGAAGGTAAAACTTGCAATCACTGCATCCATAGATCGGACCAGGTAAACCTTTGTGACATCCCGAACAGACAACTCCATCCTTGACCTCCTCCTCCCCAGTGAGCATCAAGTGATGCCTATGGAGAAAATGATGAATTTGATCCATCTTTCTTTGCTTCTACAATCCAAAATTCGACACGAAAAAAAGATAGTGGGAAACACCAGAGCTTTAAAAGAGGAATGAGATTGTCACACAAAAGGAAGATTAACATTGATGAAGAACAAGATTCTGAATAGGGCAGAGAGGTCACTAAAGTTAAAAGCGTACGACTGTACGTAGGGATTCTTTACCCTCTCTCTTTAATTAATTAAAGTTTTAGGCTTTGGATTTTTAGGTGGCTATCGAGCCCATTAACATTATTATTAATACTATTAAATACTGTCAAGTAAGCCTATTAGAAAAAAAAAAAAAAAAATAATCAAGAATAAAGAAGGATCCTACTGTTTGAAGGCGTTTGCTTAAGGAAAATCTGATATATATTTTTTAGCTTATAATTCTCAATATTTGATTTTTAAGGTTAATTTTAGATTTCAAATATTATCAAAAAGTTTTGAAATTAAAATTTTATTTTTTTATTTTTTAAAAATTTTAAAGAAAATTTGTTTACTTTATATTTGCTTGAATAAATCGTTCTATTTTACTTTTTGAAAACCAACGTATAAAACGAAACTTAATTTTGATTTTTTATTTACAAACTTAATATTAAAAACAAATAATATAAATATTGCATTAGTTGGAAACTTTAGCATAGTATTTGATTACTCTTCTTTTTTTTAAATATCAAATATGATATTTTATGAAACCAAATGTAATAATTGTAAATAATATTTTTTGAATTTCTTTTAATACAACGGCGATGTTTTTATAAACAAAATATATTATTTGAATTTTTTTTTATATTTTTTTACTTAAATATTATGCTTGGAGGTTTTAAAAAATAATAATTATGATTATTTACGTAAACCAATCGCCACCAAAAAAAATTGATGTGAGTTTTTATGTTAATATATGGTATTTGAAAAATTTTACAAACGAAATTAAAATGATAATATATATTTTAAAATTGAAACAATTTGTTTGTGTTTAAGCTTGAAAGCTAAAAAAAATTTGTTTGAGCCTAAACTTGTGCTTTTATTACATTAAATATTAATAAAAATAATTATAGTAAGTAGTATTATAATCTCTACAATTTTACAAGGAGCATTATGTTCTCTACGATTTTAAAATAAAAAAATTTTTTTTTTATTTATATACCATATAATCTTGATATGAATTAGCATCTGCTTTGTCCTCGAATATTCCTTGGGCTTTTCTTAAAAAAAAAAAATAATAATAATAACAAAGTGCTTGACCAAAGACTAAATAAAAGCAAGTCCCCCTTCTATTATAGTGGATGATCAAAGTGAGATAAAACGAAAAAACAGCACTCCCTTCATTTCACAATCATCATATAAATTGAGTTTGGACTTATATATTTTCGACATCTTTACGGAAACACTATATGACAGCACAAAATTGTCCAAATATCAAAGAAAGTGGGAAACCCCCACAAAGTTAAAAAAAAATGACAGTGCAAGGGAAAAAAAAGTACTGTTGCCAACGACTATAATTTACTCTGAAAACTCAATTGGCATGGTCATATATGATAATCATTTTAGCAGCTTTGATGCTTCAGGGATTTCTGTTGTGCTAGTAAATCCTCTATAAATTGATTTTCTTTTTGCTCTCCATGTGAATCCAGTATCCTGGTATAAAGGATCTTCATGCTTATCAGCATTGCCGCCGCAGCTAAAACAACCATGCCTGCTACCAGGACTACAATAATTGAACCATGGAATCAGTGAACATGAATTCTACAACCAGCATTAAGAGTTTTTTTGTGCCATTTCATGGCACTTGTTCACAAACATAAATCAGTGGAGATATCATGGTGATAAATAATGTTTGACCGATTCATGTAGGCCACCGCCCAGCAGCTTAGACTTTTCAAAAAGAAATTGAATCTCTCACCAGCATCTCCTTAAAAAATATAAAGGATAAAGACAAAGAAGAACTAGCAGGGGCCTCTGCAATAAGGCTATTTGTCTGCTGCTGAGCCATCTAGACTCGGTTTTAAATTTTTTTTTTTTTTTTTGGGTTAGTCATGTTATTATAGATTCTAATGTAATCTTTTAATTCAACATCAGAATGTGGAAATTAATCAAAATGTTAATGACCATATAAATATATATATATATATATCAGGGTTTTATTGTCTTGCACTGATCTCATTATATGAGTAATAGTTTCAATGAAGAAACAAAAATATAACTATAAATAAATAAAACTTTCCAACCCTATGAACTGAGAAGAAAACAATATCAATGTTAAAGTAAAAGCTTGAAAGAATGGTCACTATGTGTGAATTAATTAATGGTATAATAAGCTTACAACATCTCATATAAAGGTTGGAAAAATGAAGTCAATCAATTTCATGTTTGCTGTGCACAAATTTGTTTATTACAATTGAACACTTGAAATATTGATTCTGGAGTTGCTGATGATTGCCCTACTATTTTGACATTTAAGCAGACTTGAAAATAATTAGATTTTCATCTATTAATTGCCTTTTTTTCTTAATTCGTTGCGTCAGGGTCAACATATTAGAGCAGAGAAAGCAGAAGCTAAAAATGCCAATCTATGTATTACATTGAGGGAAAAAAATATGAGAATTTACCCTTTTTCTGTGCTGAATCCAGCCACCCTGTTTTAGGCTGGGAGCCAGAGTCTTCACGTTCAGGCAACTTCCAAGTTAGCCCCAGACCGAAGCTACTGTCAGAAAGATAAGAACTGTACGCAAATGGAATTGCAACAGTTTTTATTGGCCTGCAGGAGTCCGGCACAGGAACAGGAGATTCTATGGTGTAAACATGATGTTGAGAACCACTTAAACATGGGATTTTTGTGATAGTAGGCCCAAGCGAAGCTGAACAATTGAAGTATGTATAGCTCTTCACAACATAGTAGTAATGGAATGGAGTGAGGGAAAGATTGAGATTTAGAAATACTTCATGGACACAAGTTTTGGGGTCAAGAAGATTTAGTTTCCTTGTTTCATAAGAAATGGATTTGACAACCAAGTCACCATAAGATGGGAAGTGAATCATGGTGGAGTTATTTCTGCAGAAAAGATCAAAACCGTGGTCACCACAGTCTTGGGACTGATGGGTTTTTAGTCTGAAAGGGGACCTGATATCGAAACCACCATGACCACGTTTTGCAGGTGGACAGCTGACCTCAAAAGCCTCAGTACTTGAAAGAACAAAAGAGAGAAGGAGAATGAAGAATACAGAAGTATCCATTGTTTACAATGCCAAAGACACAAAAGATAGAATCAGGCTTGCTAATGCTTGGTCAAGTTTCTTATTCAGTTGTATGATTAAAACCCAAACTTTAAATGGTTTTTACACACAGGGTGACTCCATTCTCCAAATCCTGATAGACCACCAAGTCAATGAGGCTTGACCGGCTCTTAAGCAATTAAATCAGATTTTTTATTCCTTTTCTCTTTATTTTTAACCCTTTTTGCTAGAAACTATTGAGCAAGAAATTCGACTTGACATAAAAGAATGGTTTCTTCCATGTTTTAACTTTCTTTTGCAGTCAAGATTGTTAAGTGGGCAGGAAACTTCAGTTGGGAAGTTAGGAATTAAAAAAAGATTTCAATTGGTAGTTGGGGCCAACTGATCAATGAACACCGTCTATAAATTCCTCTAGATTGTGGAAATTGCCGTCTTACTTTTCAAATTTGTGGACCATTATAGCCTGTTCGCTGGTCTTTTTCTGCTGGACTTGGCTTTTATTCTCCCTCTCAATACTCCAGAAGCAGCCTAGCTTTCAAAAGCTGCTCGAATGAATGTGATTCACGAGTCTTTTTCCCTTTTAAAGTACATTTCTTTCGTGTTAGTTTCATCGTCGAATGTTTGTGATGACTTCTCCAACACTTCAGGAATCATCCTCGTTAAATATTCCACGTTACTTATTTGTTTTCCCTTTAGTTCCAGCATTACGCAATCATAGGCCACATGGAGAAAAGACCAAGTTGCTCCAGATACAAGCGGAATATATGGCTACTGAAATTCTTCAGAATCAGTGGTGCGTAAAGCGAAAAAGACGTTTGTTGTTTGTTATGAACCGTAGGATATGGGTTAAAGAATAAGTAACAACTTCCACGGAATTAGTTTAGTTATTGTTTTTATCTTTATCAAATTAAAGAAAAGACCAAGTTCGGAATAAGAAACAAGAGGGACAGGCTGGCCTCTGGCTTCTTTACCTAGCTTAGTGAATAACTGGCTTCATACAGACAAGGTACAAAACAAAACATAGATCATATCCTAACCAAGTCAACTTCAGCTTGGCACAATGCTGTCAATTATAAACCTTGGGTTTAGAATCCATTTCATCCAAACAATGCAGATTCAAGTAATGACAGCTGGAGAACTCTTCATCCCTTCCGGCTGTACAAGCAAATAACAACAAAATTCAAACTTTCTGCTTCAACCAAACCTAGAAGCAAAAAGAAATCTTCTGTTTGACGAACGAAAGATGTCAGAATACAATAATTTTCTCACAAGGAGATGAAGGAAATACAACTAATAATACAGATCCGAGAATTTAGCCAGGATGCACAACATTCAAGGAGTGCTACATTACAAAAACATGGGAATTCTTCCAACCTAATGGCATCTAGTAACAACCCATGACTTCGAGGGTCATACTGTAACAACTCTAAATCTATGCATCGTAGTAAAGGAATAAGTTGGAGCATGATCATACATTTTTGAATAAAAATGAAGTCAACAGCGTCCTCACTGTACCTTGAAGAGCTCTGACATATACTCAGATGCATTTGAGACCATAGGTTAGAAGAAAAAAATAAACAGAAAGACCCACAAATGAAACAAATTACAGTTGGGAGGAAAAATCATAAGAGTTCTTTTGCAAGCTTCACTGGTCTTTCTTTGAGAAATGCAACATCACTATGTGGTGTAGTCAGCAGATGATGATCTGCATCCTCTTCTTCACTCTCTGCCATTAAAGATGTTGCAGCAGAATCTGATCTCTCATCATCTGCATTGGAAAAGATGAGAAAGCGATGGTGATAAGAAATTAACAAATTTAAAGATAAGCATGCATAGCCCCACAGAATAATTTTCTGTGCGCGATTTATCCCATTACAAATAGAATGCAATTTTTCACATGGTTATTCGCAGCCCAAGTTAGCAGAACAGCTCCAATGTTCTCAGGATCCAGAAAACTAGGTGCAAAGGCATTGTCAGAATTCATAATGGAAGTAACCAAGCTTCTGAACCTTTCGCAAGCCAGTTATAAATTCATCTATTAAAGCAGTACGGTTTAATAAATATAAGATTGGTGAAAGTTGTAAAAATATGATAAATCTTTGAGATATGTTGCAAGAAGAAGCTTACCAGAATATGCTGGATGATCAGGAAGATGTCGAACTGCAGTAACCTGAATGCTTTCTGGAAGTAGACAGTTACAAAATGAACCTGAAACTTCAAAAACTTCATTGATCAGATAAAGTGAATTGCATGGACTATACAATCCACACTTACATATCCTAGAAGTGTTAGGAGCAACTTCATCCCATCCTTCAAAATCCTTCATAAAATGAGAAGAAATTAACTATCCAGACAATCAGGAACTAGCATTAATATTTAATGCAACATCAAACAATGAAAGATACTTTTATAACCACACTATATGAATATGCAAACTACAGCCACTTAAAGCCATCTTATTAAGTAATTGAGTACGATAAAGCTTCTTGGATAACATTAACATGAAAATAGACAGTTTTCTCACCTAGTCGTGCCAGCCTATTTACCCATCCAGGAATAGACTTTCCAGTTAGCTGCATGCACACTTCATCAGTGAAATGGTTGCAATTCTTGGCAATCAAATGATATGTGTCCCCATGGTATTTTTGAGAAAGCTGTTCCATAAATAACCGAAATTCTGATCGAGACATGTTAGTGCTACCCAATAATACTGATCTTCTGAAGAAGAAACCAGGACAACTTCTTGGTTCCACTTCAAACACCCCACTTGTAGGGTACTCATGTGCTCCAAAGCCATACTCCAAACCATGTGCTGATTAGCAAAGGAACAATAGGTTAATGCCACAGAAACATTGAAAATAAAAGGGCAGGCAAAAATCAAAGATTAGCATTTTTTAGTAAATAACAAATCATAACAATATGGGCAATATGGACAAACTTTATAAAACATTGATGATAATTGATAACAAACCGAGATTAATTAATGCCATCAAGGTAAAGATTTAAGTACCTCTAAATGAGAATTAACTTGCATAAAATGTTTGGAGACATTAATGAACCATTAGATCCCAGTTCTATTTATTCTTTTAAGAGTTTTGAAATAAAAAAAAAAACCATATTATATCCTGCTATGTCTGTTTTTAAAAAGCTATTTATCAAATAACTAAACTTAGTGTCAGAAACTAGCAATGCTAATCAACTTAATACTCAAGACACATTATCCACATCTGAGCAGCAAAAAATGAAGTTACATAGGAAAAAAAAGAACAAACACCCCAATTAACATAAAGGAGAAATGATACCTTCAATCCCCGAATGGAATATCCCAAGTCCGAACCAGTAAAGGTAGTTATTTATAGGTGCGAGGTCATATACATTGAGATACAACAAAGCACGATTGTTTCCACCATTACTCTGCCCCGTTGTAACACTTGAATTTGATGGAAACAACCACATTGTCACCTTAAAATCTAACCTTGATTCTTCAATCTATATCACAAGCTCTTCATCCTTTGGCATTAAACCAAGAAAAAAATTATGCGTTGTAACATAAGGAGTCAAAATTCACTTAGTATACAAATAACTCTCTACTACTCAGCATAATATCATAAAACTAGAAATTGAAGCAGATAAACCCAGAAAGAAGAAATTCCCAAAAACCAATTTTGGTTACAAAGCAAAACAAACGAAAAGAAACAGCTTTAAGTGTTGGGATTTTTACCAATTTGAGTAAATTAAGAGGCAGAGGAATTAACTTTCGCTTTCCTGGAAACCCGAACAGAAAATACGAGAAAATTAGGTAACTAAAATTTCCAAATTAACCAAGTGAAAGACAGCAATAAATCCAAAACAACAAAATCTTAGGGAAAAAATTGAAGCTTTGTAGCTTACCTATGAAGTGGAGACCAAGCAAGCTTAAAGGAAACAGCTTAGGGGCAGAGAGCAAATCAAAGAAGGACTTTTCAGGTAACTCAATTCAAGCAACTCTCTTGTTCTCTTTAGAAAGAGAAAAAAAAAATGCAGGAATCATGAAATATCATTCTTCGGAATTAAGAATTTAGAACATCATTGTCTTCACGTCTTGTCTCTTAATCTAATCTGTTAATCAGTCTTTGCCATTTGATCTCTGGTTTGTTGGCTTTTTGGTTTTCAGAGTTTTTAGCCAAACTTTTAATGGTTTATTTAATTTATTGGGCTGTAAAGGACGCTTTTTTCCCATTTTTTAATTAAAGAAAAGCGGAAAATTAGGTTTTTTTTTTTATAAAGAATTCAATAATTCAGCTTTATATAAGTAAAAAAATTACTGTCACTCCAAGAGTCCAGCACTTGTATTTTTTTTTATAATTATTATAGAGTGATTTGTTTTCGGAAAGGTTATGATATTTATAATTTTAAAAAAAATAAACTCT
Organism: Durio zibethinus; assembly: GCF_002303985.1. Next base: position 2,610,062 of record NW_019167838.1, on the reverse strand, counting down.
GCTCTCATGTTCATGCATTTGTATAGATAGTTCAAATAAGTCAACATGGCATGACTGTCCAAATGTAACTATGTAGGCAAGAAAAAGGAAATAAATTAATTTTATAATTTTATTTATTTAAATTAATAAATGCATCTGTGTTTTACCAAAAAAAATCATATATTTTTTACCTTAATTTTCATTGAAAATTTTGGTTAACTAAAATCGAAAAATAAAAAAATGTTAACAGACACACGTCATACAGTTATTAACGGTCCAAATCTTCTCACTTTCTAACCTAAAGTAATGGTCTTTTTTTTTTTTATCTCTTGTAATTCAATGTGAAGTGGTACTAATAAATTGTCACCATATTTTGGCCATCAATACAGAATTTTGTATGTGAAATGTGACAATGCCAAAACTTCACTATAGAAAATTTGGGAAACAAGAATTTGCAGATGTTTAACTACCAACCATGTTTAATTCTGCTAACAGAATATAATTATAGATTTTTGTATGCTTTATACCTAACATAATTTTTTAAAGTATAGCAATGCCAATAAATTCCAAGCTAAAATTGGCATGATTTTGGGTTTTTCCTTTGGACATGGAAATAATATTTTATTAACTAAAGAATGAAATCTCTGAAATTTTACCCTGGAAAGCAACAAGGATTATAGTAATTGCCTGCAAGTGACCAAAGGAAATTCATGACAGCCACAATCATGGAAGAAAATATCATCGACTTAATTGAAATCAGCTATAAGTATGTAGCAAAATCTGATTTGAAAAGCATTACGGCTGCACTTGACGAGACCACTAATTTTGTCCCAAAGTGAAGAACCATGACCCACCAGATTGCAATGTCTGAACGACATTGGATGAACATACCACACATGGCTGGCATTGTCTTGCTTCTGCTTCTTAACTTGAATCACCTCTGCGGGCATTCAAAGGCTTAGCCGGCCATAGTTTTTCAGGTTTGACTGATCGCCAAGCTGTTCATAAGGTTGGTTCCATCCCATGCCAGATCTTAAGCCAAAAGGCCGACGATAGTATAACAAATATAAACATTCATCAGCATGGGCATATTCAATTTTCAATGCAAATACCTAGCCATTATGTTGTTTTCAGATTATCATCTCAGAATTAAGATAAAGTTTTCATTTTCCAGCTTGATCACATGTGAAATATGGGCTCAAAAGATAGGGGAAAGCAACTTTAATTCTGAAATCTTCTAATTTCAGTCAATCTAGTGAAATTAAGATTACATATAGTGGTCCATAAAAGTATTCTTTCGTAAATTTTTATCCACATAAAAATGCCAAAAAATTCCATCAACGAAAGGAAACAAGAACATCCAAGCAAAGAAAATGGAGGGCAGGAAACAAAATGACAGAAAGTTATAGGCTACAAGAAAAAATAAAAGCCCAAATCACCATTTGATGTGAAATTCATGCCCAAATATCTTTACGTTTTTGAAAGCCAAGATACTGAACCTTTAAGATCTCCTATTGTCAAGAAAACAGTGTGGGAACTGGGAAGAGGCCTGAAACTACGATTCGAGTGTCTTAGATTGTGAAATATGGGCTGAAAATGGGTTGTCTTTCATATTCAAGGCAGTCATTTGGGCTTAGAGATTAGGCCTAAGCCCTATGATATAAAGGAAAAGACTTACAGCCCCAATAATCATCATTTCCTTTTAATTTAACCACTTGAATCAAGTTCATGTGCCAATGGAGCCAATACCGATCTGTTGATTATCCAGTTTGACTTGTTTATTGATTTTTTCTTCTAATAAATACATGAAATTTCATAAAAAAAAAAAAAAGATTCATGCGACAGAAATTTCCTCTATGGGTCAAGTCCCTCTAATTATACAAGGTAAACTATGAAACCAAACTTAATATATAGTTTTTTGTTGATAGGTATATTGGAAACTCTGCATCATCGGATGGATGAATAAGAATGAAAGATTGCAAAAGTACTTGATTAGATGTGCAAACACAAACACATTCTATCAAATAAGCCAAAAATAGATAGGCTTCTTGGACCAAAAATATACATGTGGATAAAATAAGACCAAAGAGTAGTCATAACTAATCTCATGCATGATCAATACAACAGCTCTATATATAGTCAATGCGTGGTCATTTTAACAAATTAACCAAACTTTTCAAATTGACTATTACAGTTTTTAAGCCTTGACGTTGAATGTCAATGGTCAGATAGGACATGACCAAATTTTAACCTAAACAGAATACATGTATGCATGTGTCACGGATCTAAAATAAAATTTTGAATCTTACATCGAACATAATAGAAAGGTAACTGGAGTATAAAAAGGTTCACATAACTTTTTTTTTATGAGATACTTTTTGTAGGATAAAATCGTGATGTTAGAAGGGTCAGAACGAATAATATCTCTCAAAAGTGTGAATCGTGATAGATAGATTGATCTGGGATGTCGAATGAATATATGCCCGAATTTTGAAATCGCACTAATTCAAAATTTAAATCTCGACTCGTGACACATGCATGCAATTTATAAGGAGGATATTATTTACCAGGACTGGTCATCAGGGAAGACTTAAATTTATCGTGAGGAAATTGAATGGTAAGGATAGTTCTAATACAAAATAATGAGAACTTTTTTGACTGCCAATTATTTTTAGTAATTCGTATTTGAGGTTGCCACGCGATAATATGATATATAAAGTGTTTTAACGAACGGACTTTTTATGAAAATTCAAAATAATCTTTAAATAAATTGAAATCATGAGTCAAAATATAAAGTTTTTAACTCTATTTATTATTGCATTCACTATTCATAATAGTGTCTCATTCATTAGGAAAATTTGATGGTTATAATTCTTTTATGAAAGCACATATAGAAGGGTGCTGACCATCGGGATAGTTTATACTTCTTTAGAGGAAAGATGTAGCATTTTATTATCCTTAATTGTCAATTAATCTTATCACATAAAAATTTATGTTAATTCCAAAGAGAAAGAGATGTCCAGATCTTCTTCCTTTAGTTGCAAACCAAAATTACCACAAACCACCACTAGATCATAATTGAAAACCCCGAAGTTAATTAAAAAAAAAAATCATCCCTTTCTAAAACATTAAACCCACATGTCTAATTTGACGACTTACGTATGGAACAGATGACAGCTATATTTGACAAAGGTGAAATTCAAGAGAAAGGGCATTTGCTTAACTTGCAGTTGGGTCAACCAAAAGATGCAACCGATAAGCAGGCCTGGCAGAGATCTGACGCCATCAAAATTCAAAGGCGAAAATAGTAGTCAAACAAAATGATCATGTCATTTCGTGTACATTAAATAAAATGGTCCCAACACACCATTACAAATATTGTCTTGTCTTTAAGTGTTGCAAAAAAGTCAGATGAAAAGAACTAGTCCTTCGAGGGAAGACCCAGGATGCAAGAGGACAGAGGTGACTTCGACTACTTATGGTTAAAGAATATGGGATTCTTGGATCGTGGTTTCTTGGATGGTTTAAAGAATATGGGATTCTTGGATCGTGGTTTCTTGGATGGTTTAGGAAGCTGTTCATTAATTAATTGATGCATTCAAACCTGAGAGAATTAAAGCAGTTTGTTTAATGTTTAATGTTGTTTTTTTTTGGGGCAAAAATCACGGTTGATATCTTTTGGTGGTATTAGTTTGGTTTCAACATTCAACCAAAGAGATCAGTTTGCTTAATTATATTTAAGGTCAGGTTCAAAGAAAAAAATTATCCAAATCCAAAAGGATTAGAGAGCTTAATTCTAGGTTTCCTTTTAATATTATATGTACCTCCAATCTTTCCCTTCTGGATTTTATTTTATTCTCGATGGAAATTAGGGTAAGTGAAGCCGGCTGTCCTTTTGCTTCAAAGGGTAAGAAACAAGTTGAAAGAAAGTGTGCAAAAACCTGATATCAATCTAATGAAAAACTTGTAAGAGCAATACTCCAGCATTAATTGCAAATGATAATAAATGGTAATTGCCAACTATAAGATAAAATCAAAATTTAATTTTTTAATAATATAATCTTTAACTTCTTGATCTAATGATCAAAAAAACCTTAAAGAAAACATCAAGCTGAGATTCAATCTCAACCTTCTCCTTCCCTTTGTTGAAGGGTTTTGCCTACCTTAAAATAAAAAAAAAAATCTTTTAACAATTTGAAATAACAAAAAAAAAATTAATACTTTGAAATTATAAACGAGTTAAAATTATCATGTTTGAAAATATTTTCAATAATGTCAAAAAATCGACCCTCGAATCATCTGACGATAAAACATTAAATACTTAGTTTCAATAATCAAAGTTAATCTATGACAGTTTGAAATACCGAAAAAATAATAAATTGGTAATCTAAAATCAACAACGAGTGAAATTTGTCGTGTTTGAAAACATCTACCATAAATGCTCCATTCAAAACAGTTTGAGGAGTGGACTTTTACCCCCACAATTAAACTCTTACCTTTCTGCCTGTATAATCTACCTCCATTTCATAATTAAGCATGTTCCATGGGGCTGTCAAGTCAAGAATTTTGAATCTTAAGCATCGGCGCCAAATCTGCCATCATATTTTTCGTAACAATTTTTTTTCAACGCTATTATAACCTTTAAGCTGAATATTAATTTTCAATCAACGCCGGTCTAAATTTTATGCTAGTAGTATTTGTTTCATACTAGTCAGGAAATTAAGTACTTTTCCACTTTATATCATCTTTTTTACCAACAAAATTAATATCCTTCCTCTCTTTTTTATACCAAAAAAATATCGTAATTTAAAAATAAATTAAAAAAATTACATTTACGAGAACTAGGATTAAATTTCAAAGATGCGAATTCCTTTTTAAATGTAATTGTATGAAAATAAGCCTTAGATTCAAATTAATATCCTTTACCGGTCGTTTGCTAACTTAATTTTCAGCCCAGCGTCAAAATTGTCAAGGCCAGTTATACGCCAATTAAATTAACATTTACACTCGGTTGACAATTACTGTTTAGTTTATATCATTAAGGACATAGTTTATATTTTTGAAAGATACATCACATGCAAGTTTCGGAAATTCAAATTTCTATAAATTTTATTGTAGTCAAAGCCACGGACCAAAAGTTTTTTTCTTTTTCAATGACATTAATGGAGATGATGGCAATTATTAGTGGAGGTTTTTTTTTTTTTTTTATGGTAATAATTTTGACTATGAATTAATGTAAATTAGAACTTAGAAAAAGGAATATAGTTATATTTAGCAAAGGCTATAAACTAGCTCTTAGTTTTTGTTGGAATCATTATGTGATGCACTATTATCCCAAATTAATTTCTAATTAAAATATTGTCTTCAACTTTAGCTGGATTATTTCATTTATTTTTTTCATTGTTACAAGTAGAAAATTTATGACCAATTTTTCATTAAAAAAAAAAAGGAAATTTATGTATCTTGTTAGCTATAATCATTCAAAAAATAATTAATTTGATTTAAATTTGAAATTTAATTCAAATTCTAACGCTTATAATTTTTTTTATTTTTAAATCGCAATCTTATTTGTAAAAAAAATAATTGATTTACTTCAAAATTTAAATAAATTTGTGATAAAAATGTTTACTCCAAATTAATTACTTGAGTATATTTAGTTCATTTGTCCTTAATAAATAAGAGAATATGTGAAAGTTGATGCATTTTTTTAATTATATATAACAAAAATAACTCTTTGATATCTCATAAATTTTAACCGTATTTTCAAAAATAAATATAAAAAACCGTGATTGTGAAAATTAATTTTTCAAAATTAAAATAAAAATTCGTGACTGAAAAAATTAATGAATAAATTAAAACTTTACCCCAAAATATGAAGAGACATTTTTGAAGCAAGGTGGGGGTGGAGTCAATAATTTCGGCATAGTTGCAGAGGGTGACATAGGCACATACTGATACTGAGATACAATCAGAGGCTCTATTCTTGAAAGTTAATACATCGCAATCTTAATTTAGCATACTTTCTTGCACGTAACCTTCCTAAAACAATTCAATCACCTTTTTCTCTCTAATTTTATACTTTTTTCCTATATATCGAATTGATTGTTCACATTTGATTTTCACGAAATTTTAAAAATAATTTAAATATATTATATTAAAATTTATTTCTTATAAAATTAATGTACCGTGCTTTTTAATGTCGAAATATAAAAAATCATGAAAATAAAATTAAAGTATAAAAATAATATAATTAAGATTAGGTGTTAAAAAATAAAAAAAGGACAGTTTTTTATATTAAGAAAATAAAAATGAATAAAAATGAGACGAGTTTCATTTTCAGTTTTCACAATTAGTTTTTTAGTTTTCCCCATTATTGTTTAAAAATGAACTTAAATTATTTTAATATAGTGATTTTAGTAAAATAATAATCTATTTAATATGTGAATTATTGAATTTTATTTGATTTATTAGATATATGTTTATACATAGTGTCTCCATGTAAATTGTAATCTTATAAAAGAAAAAAAAAAGTTTGTATAACATATAATTTGTTTATATTGTGTTCTAATTAGTAGTATTTATTTAACTTTGTTACATCTAAAAGCTAGTAAAAGGAAAAGAAAATTTCATATTCTATTAGAAATAAGCAAATAGTTAAAGGGCTTTGCTCACAAATGCGACATTTTTAATATTAGTTAATATTATTTAAAATAATGATTTTTCTATTAAATGTAAAAGTTAAGTTAATATTATTTATAATAATAATTTTCTATTAAATGTAAAAATTAATAAATTTATTGATGATTTTCGATGAAAAATATTAACTTACATATTATTTATAATAATAATTTTCTATTAAATGTAAAAATTAATAATTTTATTGATGATTTTTGATGAAAAATATTAACTTATATAGCAACATTAAAGAAATATCAGTAGCATGCTTGTTAACAAAATTCATAATCAAATATATCACATACCCAAATATAACTGTTGCATACAAAACTAAAATTTTTATTTTAATTATTCATAAAAAAATAATTCATATTTGTTTTATATCCGATGTATTAAAAATAATCATAATTTTGAAAATAAAAAAAAATTTCTACTGATTTTATAAATTTGGATAGATTCAAGCTAAATTTATCAAGATTCACACATTCTATAAAAGTGAAAAAAAAAAAAAACAATAATAGTGTGATCTAAAATTTTAATTTTAATAATTAGAATTTAATTTCTAACATGCCACATATGAAAAATGTAAAAAATAATTTATTCAAGTAAATTGAAATTGAATCCAATAAAAATCCTTGCCTAATTCTAAAAACAATTCAACTATATATTAAACCCAAAGAAATCCACGTCACCCATAACCCGCCACTTCAAACCGACACATTCTCATCATCATATAACCATGACTTGGGGAAAGCCTAACGGCGGGTGTGGTGATAACGGCGACAGTGGTGGAACGTTAAAAACCCCCTTCACGTCGTTATCCCAATCCAAAAAGCATTTCCAATTTGACGGCGTCAAAGGAACATCACCGTTATCTCTCGATTTCGTGACGTCATTATTGTCTCTCTTCACCGCCTTCACTTGTCTCTCTTCTCCTTCGCGGTCATCACTGCTCCGTTTCCTCTCTCCGTCGACGGTGTGTGCATCCAACCTACCGGCTTCAAGAGGGAAATTAAGAATCGCTTTCGAGCCACGGAGCTTAAACGCGGTTCGGTCGTAAGCCTTTGCGGCTTCGATGGCAGTGTCAAAGGTTCCTAACCAGATCCGGGAACCTCTTCGGTTTGGATCTCGGATCTCCGCGGCGAACTTCCCCCATGGACGTTGTCTGACACCTCTATAATGCCTCTTGTTTTCGGATTTTGAATTCTTCGGCTCCGCCTGAGTTAAATCCGGTTTGCCGAACTGAATCCATTCCACTTTATGCGGTAACGAGATATTAAGCGACGGTTTTCGGTTCTCAGAGCTTGAATTCGAAGAAACTTGAGGTTTTTCCAGTGAAAGTTCAACGATTTGAGGTTTGACTACAAATTCGGAAGTACCGGCGTTCGAAGAGAGGCACTTAGGTGTCGTGAGATCGATGATTTGAGGTTTCGACTCAAATTCGAAAACATCACTTCCGTTTGACTGGAACAAATTGGGAGAGAATCTAAAGAAATCATCATCGTTAAGGCAATCAAAATTGGATACTGTAAGAGACGATTCAGAGCTCGAAGTTTGCGAGTACAGAGACTCAGATTGAGAGGTCGAAATTTCCGGTTTTGGCTCAGTTATCCATTGATTTTCACCGGAAAAACTCCCCAATCCCACGGGAGAAAATTCATCAAGTAAATATTGTTCGATATAATAAAGCGCGCTAGACACTTCACTGCTTGTTTCCATAACCAAAAATGAAAGGAAAAAGAAAATTCAGAGTTTAAAATTACAAAAGAGCAAAGGATTTTGGAATTGTGTGTTTGAATTGAAGAAGAGAGGATTTTCAAAGTTTTTGCTTGAGAGTGGAAGGGAAGAGTGAAAGGTATTTATCGGCTACAAGGAAGGTTGAATCTGAAGACTTTTCAAACTTTTCAACGAAGCCTGGACGAAGGAAGGAGGAAGCAACATGTTTTTCCACTGTGCAAAGGTAAATATTACCGTCGGATTCATTGAAAATTTAAGTCAAACTGAGGATCAGACGGCTGATGGTTGAGATAATTTATGTTTTCTCTCTTTTGTTGCTTTCTTGTTGCTTGCACTTCTTGGCTGGTTCTCAAAAAGGTGGTGCTTTGGATAAAAATTTAGAAAATAACTATTTTAATGATTACATTAAAGAATTAAAAAGTAAGAAAAGACAAAATAAAAAGACATAAATATTGATTGAATTGATAAAGAATAAATATTTTATTTTAAATAAAAAATTTAAAATTTATTGTTACTAATTTATATTAGTTAATAATATATAAGTTTATTGTAAGTTTTCATTGAAGTTTACATATTTCTTTACTATGAAATATTTCATCTCTCTTCATTTAATTTTTTTTACAAAAAATTATTATTACCAAAAAAATTAGATGACATAAGATGTTTAACTTTAGAATGTTAAAATTGATTATTCCTACTTTACGTGCAAGCAAAGGAGAAGGCTTTTTTAGGTTGGAAATGGAAGGTTTCTTCTATTTTCTTAGGTGATACCATCCAATTTACATTTTAGGGTAAGGCTTTTTAAGACTCAAGCGTGGTGTGTATGAGTATCTTACTAGCTTTTGATCTGGTCGAAATGGTGTGTGAACGTAAACATTATTTACATATTTTCTCATCTCTTTCTTGTTAAATGCTGATATGTTCAAATTCAAACCCAAATTATTTTAAATAAACTGAAATTTTAGCATTCTTTTCCTTGGTTTTGAGGGAAGAAAACTGTAAGTTTCTTGATCATTTTCTTGCTTAAATTTTATCCAAGAAGTAGTATACAAGGATTAAAAATGGTGGCCGAACAAGCATAATAATAACAGACAGGACAAGCATAATAATAACATATTGAGAATGAAGACAATCATAAACCCCGATGCAATCAAGTAAAATCACAAAAGACAACATGGGTTTTGTTTGTTCTTTTTCTTTCTTTTATTATTATTATTATTGCTAGGTCTGCAAAGAAAAAAAAATTCTTTTCCCTCCTTCTTTGGTGTTTATTGGGTTTTCTGTTGGCTAGGTCATCCATACATCAATGCTTGTTTTGTTGACATCTCATCTGATGACTGATGTAATCAAACTTTAGTGGAGTAGTTGGCCTGATGAATAAATGTTTGGGTGAGAAGTAGTCAATTTGCAGAGTTTTGTATTACTGGTTCCTGGCCTCAGACTCTCTCAACCACTCTAATTTTTTAATAAGATAAAAGCATGTGTCTAGAAAAACTTCATTAAAAACTTCATAAGAGCCTTTTTTCAAACCTAAACAAAGCAAGTGGATTAATGGAAGATAAATCACTGCGTTGAAATGATCATGATGGTTTAGACGTCATTGCTTAAAGATTTGGGAGAATGATACACATAGTGAATATAGTATATGATCGATTGCATTCATTCATTAAATCTAGAAACATTTATCTGGCCTTATAGATAAGTATGAAACGTCCGTTTTTCCCTTTCTTTTTTTACAAATGAAATGTTTTTATCAATGGTAAGTGCTCCTTTTAATTACTACGTCTTTAAGATGGGACATAATTCATTATAAATTTCTTAATCTTTTTTATGCCAATCAGCAAATAGGTATAATCTATTTTGCGTGGACAGAGGTTCAAGTTGCGTCTCCAGTTCCTTCAGCCATAAAAAAACACGCCAATGGTATATTTTCTTCTCTTAATTGATGATTTAAATCTTGGAAATTTGCTCAAAGTTTTGATGAGGTGTAAACTGATTAAATGCGTGCTTGGCCTTTCTTGACTCAGTTTGGGGTAGTTTCTTTCACTATTGTTGCTCTATTAAAACTTCAATATGTAGGCCATAGAAATTAGGTGTGCAGTCCTTGATATAATGAATGAATAACCTCATTCCAAGTGTCCTTTTTACTAGGTCATACACTGCTTTAACATTTTTTTTCCCTAGATCTTAAACTAGAGATTTCTTTGGTCTAAAATCCTTTTTCAAGTGTAATTGTTTAGACTGTTTTCACTTCTCTAACGTAAAGTGTGTTATCATAATGTTTAGATTAAGGGATCTATCGTTAGATATTGATTTAAAAAAATCATCATTAATTTTTTTATCTAAATACGATTGATCAATTAAAAAATCTATTCTTTTAAAAAACACATAAACCTAAAGATCTCTAAAACAATAAGTTCAAATTTATTAATCAGAATATGATTCGAGAATACGGTTACGTGTGAGGAAGTTATAGCTCTCTCACAATGCCCATAGAAAGATGGTACTATTTTAATTTTGTGTTATTCAATAAGCCTTAAAATTTATCAAGTAATTAATTATTAAAATTATTCTCAATTGACTATAATACTTTTAGCAAAAAATTAAAAAAACTTTCTCATATGTAAGGAGACTACTGTTTTACTTACAGAGACTCTATCGTCGGATTATTTAACATTAAAAAAATTTTAAAAAGAAAAGAAATAAAATGAAAAAAAAAATAATGATTCAGCTTTAGATATAAATCTTTTTTCTCTTCAAAAACTCATTGCTTTTGTACCAAAAAAATTGATACTTTCAATTTTTCTTTAAAATAATTTTTTTTAAAGGAAAATTGGTACTTCTAATTTTTCATCAAAATATTTTTTAGAAAATTATTTTAAAAAAAAATTGATACTTTCAACTTTTTTTCGAAAATATTTTTTAGAAAACTTATTTTCAAGGAAAATTGATACTTTCAACTTTTTTTTAAAAATATATTTTTTTGAAATTTTATTTTAAAAAAATCATTTTAAAAAAATAAAATAAAATAAAAATAAAATAAAGAATACTAAATAATTCTAATCTAATCAATAAATAATAATAATAATAATAAAGAAATAATAATAATAATAATAATAATAATAAATAAGAAAAAAAACCTTTGGAACGGCTCCGCTCAAGATAGAAATCACGGCTTAGGTGACGCGGCTTGGTGGCTCGGCTCGGCTTAAAAGGTCGGCTGAGGCACGGGTCGAACCTGGGTTAGAAGCAGGTTGACGCTACAGGTCAGGTCGTCCGAATGGGAACGGGCGGATTCTGAGGTTTTCTTAAGCGCAAAACGACGTCGTTTTTCGGTATTATAAAAAGCTCCAACTTCTATTTCTTTCGTAGACTACCTCTCATCCTTCTCTCTCTTCCTCTCAGTTTTCTCCTCATTTTCTTTACCCGCGAAGAACACCGGTGGAATTCTCACCAGAAATTGGGTTTTTCCATAGGAAACTAAGTTTTTGGCCGGAATACTCACCAGAAAACTTGAATTTCGTCGGATTCTGAAAAATTTTCAAAATTTTTTCAAAAAAAACTCTACAAAAAAAATTTAAAAAATTTCCTAAAAGTTTTAAACGGCCTTTAACACTACTTTTGCCTTTGATTTCACCTCTTTGTGATTTTTTGCCATCTGTGTGTCTTGGGTTTTGTTTCAACACCTATTTATAGAGATTGATCAGAAAAATTTCTTATCAATTCTAATTCCCTCTGGGATTAGGATTCATTCTTTGAATCCAATCCAAATTCTTTTAACCCCTGATTTATGATAGAAAACTCCTTTTAGAACTGAAAATTATGTATATAAGATGATAATTAAAACAAAATTCAGAATAGATAAATAAAAAAATAGATAAATATAAAAATATACATTAATAGATAAGTAATAAAAAATAATATTAATGGATAACTAATAAAAATATATATTATTAGATAAATATATATATAAATAATAAAAATAAAAATAATATTTAATAAATTTAAATTTAAATTTAAATATTTATTATTATTTTTTCATGTTCTCATTTTATGACTTTATAACAAAATTTATCCTTCCGTCTTAAATTATTTAAACGGTATTGATTTTTATAGAGTTTAAAAAAATTTTAACTTTAATTATTTAATATTAAAATTAAAATTTTTTATAAAATTAAAAATTCATGATTTTTAATGTCAAAAAATAAAAAATATATAAAATATAATTTTAAACTATAAAAAAATAAAAATTTTAGATGTTAAAATAAATAAATAAATAAATAAGACAGAAGGAGTAATTCTTGATTCATCGTGAGAGAACTGACGGTTTGAAAAGAATATGTAAGTTCCATTATTTTCATCAATCTTTACCTTCCAGAAGCGAGTCAAAGACTGAGGCTGCACTCACACGCCATCAATTTATAATTTTAGATTAATTTCCATGGTTTTTTTTCCCCTTTTTAAAATTTTTTTTAATTGATAATAAAAGGTCAACCTTCAACAAATTTAATTTTTTAGATTGTTTTCACTTCTCAAACGTAAAGTGTGTAAAAAAGAAAAAGAAGACAGAAAAGAACTTCATGCATTATCTTGTGCTATGTCTTTTCTGACTTTTAGTTTTTCTCATTATAATGCTCAAACCTTACCTTTCGTTCTTAGTGAAAAGGGTTTTTCTTTTCTTTTTATTTTGGATAGCAAAGCTAACGTCAAATCTTTTTGGATTCAAATTCCCATTTACTCCTAGCCCACTTGACTTAAACTTAGTCTGACAGTTGGACGTGAAGAAAGTGCTACTCTCTTGCTAGGAAACAACAATTAGTTACTCTGGATTTCATGAATATGGTCTGACTTTAATTTCTTCATGACGCCAGCATGCTTGCGGTAACAGATATTAGAAAGACAAAATACAACCTTGCAAGGTTTCTTTAGTGGTTAAACTAAATCATGACTAGTCTTGTTTTGCTCAGCAAACTTAATTTAGTGTGGAAAACTTCCCTGAATTACTTTGGCAGAGTATAGCTCAATTTTATATTCGTTGCAAACAATTACAAACACGAACATCGACTTGTGCAAGCATTTTCTGCTGTTTGGCCTATTTAGTAGCATGCAAATTTTGAGTTAGAGGAGCGCATGAGCACTAGGTGGAACTGCTCAAGTAATGGTAACTACAGGACATTATGTTCTAGAAGAACAGAAAAACTGTGGAGAATTAGTGGAAAATCCACAAGCAATAAGGTTATAGGTAGGGATTGAACCATTTTTTGTGTTGTACGAAGAAAGCATAGTTAATGATACTATGTTCAAGAACCAAAGAGAGAAAAGAAAAAAAGAAGAAGTTAATTTTGCATTGTGATCAGCTTATGATCACCGTGAATTTAATGACAGCTTTTGGTATATCATTATAAGCTTGTCCTTAATATTCTTTTTTTAGGAGCAAGCCCACGTCATCATCTCCATGTCTTCCATGCAACAACAGTTACTTGGAAACACTGAGATTGAGATGCAAAAGGCAGTGTAAAATTGTGCAAGTAAGCGAAATGGGAAGGGAAGCAATCATGGAAAAGGTTGATCTTGATCCCTAAGGCAGTAACTTTTCATTGAGATTCTTTTCCACACTAGTAGGTTCTTACTATTGGAAACTTTTCCACAGACTATAATTAAAATTGCAAATCAGGCAAATTGTTGAAGAAAAAGAGATTCCTTTCCAATTTCATCTCTTAATAGTTGAAGTTTGAATTTTCAGAAGAAGCTGGTTGTCCTTTAAATGTTTCTTTTAATTCATGAATACTATATATAGTTGCAGTCCTAGTATGTCAGTGGCATTTTGTTGGCACATCCCAGGGCCTATGCATATTTCAAGAAGCTTAATTCTGCTAATTCCTGACTTCTCAACATAAGTTTAATGGCATCACATTAGAGCATTCTTTAGGTTGGGTTTCTAATATATATATATGGAGTTTAGATGGAGCTCACAAAAATGGTAATCCAAGTCTTTCATACCATTCTTTCAACCATTTTGCACTTCATAATCATTTTTCGCGTTGTAATATTTGTGGCCACTTTTTGCAGATTATGGTATTAATAATTATAGCAAAACTTTGCCATTAAGTGATAGATATCTACATTTTTAACTAAAATTTAAGAAGCTTAGGGATTTTGTGTATCTTCCAGAAGCAGAGAAATCCACCCATAGGATTGAAGTTACAATGTTTGTCTTCCCCTTTTTGCTTTTGAAATTTATGGCATGCCAATTGTCAGAAAAATCAACAGCAGCCTCCCTTCATTTGCAGCTAAACCGCTGAATAGGAAACCCTGTGATAGTTGGGATTTTCACATTCAAGTGTTGCTTTGTGTATTCATGTAATGACCCTTTTATTCTTCCTTGTGCCTCGTGATTAATAGGAATTGTATTCATTTTCCATGGATACTAACAAAAGTATGGAAAATTGAGGTTGATAGTGCTCACTTAGGGCCTTGCCGACAATCAGGATTCAGCTTTCAGCATCAGAGATTTCAAAGTGATCAGCTGCAGTGAAAGAAGGAGGCCTACTGTGATATAACACGATCAACATTTAAAAGAAATTGTTATTACTGGTTTTGTTCTTTTCCTCTTAATTTCTACTTATAGAGCATCATTATCGTTAGCCCATGTCGCTATACGGTTTCTACTTATATTTGTTGCAAAATAAATAAATGGAAATGAAAGATTTTGGTGGGATTGCGTACATAAGAAGAATGGTTTTACTATCACTGACTTTCCTGGAAATCATGAAAGACAAGCTTCAAATGTTAGAAGCAGAGTGGCAGATGCTGTTGATTCATAGGAAACTTGAGGCCTAATTGCTCCCCACTTTAAACCAATCCAAGCATTGATTTGTACAGTTGCTTCCACATACTCTGAATTCTGAAATTGGTAAGTAAATTCCCAAATCATGATGATATCTATGGAAATTTCTCCTTTTTGGATTATGAAATCTCTGGCGTTTGTTACTGATTTATTTCCTAACTTTTGCTATCAAAATTTAAGACAAGACTATAGATTTTATGTATCCTTAACATGCCATAAATTCTGGTGACAGGATATCAAAATTTATTGTGGGGGAGTTCTTTTCTTTAATAAAAGGTCTGAAAAACCCAGATCAATTGAATTCTTCCTAATAGTTCATTTATGTTTCTCTCTTCTTCACATCTAGATTATGAAAAGAAGGAGAACAAATGGACATGCCCTGTTGAAATAGTATGAGTTTTAAGAATCAAGGTTTTTAGTAGATTGTCATCAACAAATTTTTCTGCGGAATTATCAGCAACATCAATGGATAACTCCACTAGTTGTATTGCCTTGTTAAAGACAAGGAAATGGTCAGAAAAATGCAAACCATGTGTGGCATTCCACATTGGGAAATTTTAAAGATTTGCTATGATCAAAATTTGTAATATATTTTTTATAAGATAAAATTATGAAATTTTTGGATCAAAATAAATAATATTTTACAAATTAAGTGTGGGTTTTCAAAAAATGGCCTAACCAAATTAAAATGCAAAACATGGCCTAACCAAATTTAAGAGTGTATCAAGTCGAACCAAGTTGATATTTAAAGAAGCATGAGTTTAAACATGATTCAAAATTTATTATTTGATACTCGATTTAAATTTGATCGAATTTTAATTTTTAAATTTGAATTCAATTTGAAATAAATGTCTGAGTTAGTCGAATTCACTTTATTAAAGTTGTATATCAAATAAAAAATGAATTTGATTCACATGCTTGACTTCAAATTTAATTATTTGTATTCAAATTGAAATTCGATTTCATATATACAAGTAAATAATAATTTTTTAATTAAAATATTAAAAAATATATATTAAAATTTATAAGTTTGATTAAATTCATCAACTACTCGAATTGGATATTATGATATTAAATTTTGATTCACTCAATAAATCAATTTGTTCAAACTTAAACTTAATTTAATAATAATTAATTTATATTTAAAATTTATCTTAATTAAGTCCCAATAATTTATGAGCACTTTTACATTATTCAGAGCCCCAACTGAATTGCAGGTATGGATAAGCGGTGTTTTTCTAGAAACAAAAGTCGAACAGTTTCATTTTATATATGGTTGAAATGTCACTTTCCCAAATCCGAACGCATTCTAAATGAAGGGAAAGGGTTTAAATACAAATTGTCTATCCTTCAATTTTGCGTAACATTTTTTTGGTTTCACATTCGAGTATGACAATATAAATTTTTCATTTATGTATAAAACTTGGTGCCTATTTTCCAATTCTTCTTTAACTAGGGATAGGAATATAAATTAATAGAATTTTCGATAAATTATACGTAAATATGTTAAGTTTTTATTTATTTATATTTATTTATTAAATTTAATAAATGATTTTAAATAATATTTTTATATTTATTTATTAAACAAACCAAATACCAATAAAAATCTATTTAATTTGTTTATGTTCATAAATAAATTTATTTAAAATTTATTATTTGTTTATTATTCATTTGCTGTTCGTTTATAATAATCTTAACAAAATTATATTTTTATCTTTAATTCTAATCATGCTTTAAGATTCGTTTATTTTCGTTTGGGTTTATTTATATTCATTTAGAATTTATTTGTTTAAATTTATTTAATTATGATCTGTTTATTATTTATGAATATATTCATTTATATATATTAGTGAACATATTTATTTAATATTCATGAATAAGCTTTTTTAATTTAATTGAACCGAATACAAACCTTTTACCATTTAAACAAATCAAACTTAAAAAAAAAATAATTTTTTTATCAAACACGAATTGAATCTGCATATATTAAAAATAAATGAATAAATCATAAATATAAATTTATTCGTTTATATTCAATTCATTTACAATTATATCTCCAACTAGTTAACTGATAATAATATTTTGATTTTTAACTATTCAACCTAATGGTCAAGTCAATCTTAAAAGGACATCAAGGTTGAGTTTTTCTCTCTCTCCTTTTATGTAAGGTTCAGCCCCCTTGAATGTCAAAAAAAGATAATAATATTTTGTCAATGATTTTCCAAAAATCACAATTTAAAGTACTCTATTAGATAAAATAATTGACCATTAATGTGAGCATTATTATATAATAATTTCAAAAATAATATAACTTAAATAAAAAAACACTGGTAAGTCATCTGCAAAGTTGTAATCTCTTATTAAGAGTGAATAAAAATTCGATTTAATGTGTCAAATTTGATGAGGTTTATTAAATAAAAAAATTATAAATTAGATTAGATTGAACTAGACCAATATTTAAATCAATTTTGAGTGTTAATTTTGTTATTTCAAAAATTTTTGCAAGTAAAGAATTTTAAATTTTAAATTTTTTTTATCTTTGCATTAGATACCCTAATCAAGGGTATGTTTTGTTAAAATTTTAACATATTTAATACTTATTTAATATAAAAACAAGTATCTTTTTATTCAACAACAAAAGCTTCTTGAGCTGCGTGCAATACATTATTTCTCCTAACCGATTCAAGCATAAATATTCTCTCATTGAACCGGCCGGTTGATAGAAACTTCCATCGGTTCAATCTTCAATTTAATTTTTTTATTCATTGCGTTTAATAACCTATTGTAGCATTTTAAATGTATTTTTGGGGCATGCACGTGCAAATGCATCATCATGTTGATAAAGATAATTAATATATAGTATAAATTATTATTTCAGGATTATCATCTCTGTCGTCACTTATCCTCATGGTTTGAAAATTGAGCTTAGTAAAGCAGGAAAATGTTGAGAATATTAACACATGGTCACGTGTCTCGCACGTGAATTGTGAATAATTTATTTTTTAAAAAATTATTACTAATTATTGCATAAATTATTTACAATTATTAAAGTTGGCTTTGCCTCCCAACGCATGGTTTTGATTTCGTTGTAAAGGAAGTACTATTACTAAAAATGTAATGCACCTGTTAAGATATTTATTTAATTAAAAAAAATTACATATATGAACTCATTATCAACGAATTTGCATCGATCAATAAAAATAATGATTTAAAAATTAAAGCACCAACCCCAACTCCAGCCCCAAGCCGCAAAAATTCAGACCATAGATTCGATCCAGATGCTTTAATTAATCTTTCTTTACTTAATATATTGTCAATCATCATTAGAAGCCTTAATATGATATAAAAATTATATATTTGATTGTAAATAATTTAAAGAATTTGCAATTTGATGATTGAATACAAAAATTTAAGGCGAAAAATTTTGATTAGAATTCCATTCAACAAAAATTCTTTACGTATAAAAAAAATTACGTAGGAAAATAAAGCAAGGGAAGGTCCCATGCACCATCGTATTACGCACGTGTAGAAATAAAACTTTTTTTTTTTGTTTTCATCGAAGTTATATACTATCTTTATCCCATTTTATTTGTTTTTGGTTATTTTTTTTATTAAAAAGTTATTTTTAAATATTATATTAAAATAAAATTTAAAAATATGTTTTGTAAAATTTAAAACTCAAAATTTACAAATTTTATTTATAAAAATATTTTAATTTATAACTTCATTAAAAATAATTATAAAATTAAATTAATTTGACTCCAAAAAGTAATACATGATAATTATTTTAAGACAGGGAGTAATAATATTATTTTCTAAGACAACGAAGGCTGCAGTTTTTGTCCATTTTGAGAGAAAATTTGGTGACTCAAACATTGCGGTGGAAACGCACACGTGCTGAACGTTGGATCGTTGTGACCAGATACCGTGCTGCAACCTTTTTTTTTTGCCAATAATAGAAAGCGGACTTTTCCTCAGTCAAAGTCGTATATGACCAACGATGGTCAATTTCAAAGCTTCTGCATCCCATTGTTTGAATATGTGGCTGGCAGTTGCTCAAAGGAAAGGATTTCCCATTCTTAGACCATATGAATTTGGATGAATGGTATCTGGCTTGGCTGACTGCGCTATACATAACATTATCCATATCCTTGAAAGTGTAACATTGAAGATAAAAATATATTTATAATGAAAAAGTAAAGAGTAACATATAACAAAAATTAAATTAAAAATATTTTAAAAATAAAAATTTGAATATATTAAAAATTTATTCAGATAAATAGTAAGATTAATTTTAGTAAAATTAAAAATAACAATAAAATTTATTATAATTACAATTATAAAGAATTATAAAAATTTATTTTAAACCAATCTTATTGAAATTAATATTTAAATTCTTGTAAACTTAACTATACTGCATTAACAAAATCCAAACCTCAAATAAATTGATATAAAAAAATTTTTAAATGATCATCTTATAAAAGAGGAATAAAGGGAGAAATTAAGATTTGAGTCTTGGAAAATGATCACAATTCACAACATTAAAGTTGGTAAGAGAAGTTAGAATTTCAGTCTCATACTTGATTAATCGAGTTTGTATCAAAGGAATTAAAGTTGAAAAATTAATCTTACCTTCCTCTTATTCGCTCACTATTATGGGAGAAAAATTCAAAAGAATTTAATCTCAAAGTTGTTACATGGTGTCATATATATAACTAAGCACTCATAACCAAACATAAATGCTTTTATAAGTTTGTCTTTTTCACAGCTTCTCACATGACAAACGAGGTTAGTGAACAGACTATGTACTATTGAATACAAATACAAATATATATGTAATTAATGCTGCAAATCTTATGAGGGTAATCCAATTAAAAGGATTCTAATAAAAGAAAGCAAAATTAAATTAAAAAAAAATGACGAAGTGCAATCCAAGTAGATTTTTCAGAAGGTAAAAAGGGGTTAACAGAGAATGTTTAGTTAAGTGTAGCACTATAAAACTCACCTTCCTTGAAGGAACGTTAAAGAAAAGAAAAAAAAAAAGGAAATTGCAAATTGAGGGATAGTGGGTGCCACCGCATCTTTAATGGACTATTGACTTTGTGCAAGACTTATCCGAAGGTCACTACATCTTTTACATTAATTTTTTTCGTACATGTCTAGAACCAATGAATCCGTTTTGGACAAGAAAACTCTCAATCTTGTCTTCTTCCTCCTCTTGCCTGCCAATTCCTCAGCCAGTATTACTGTTTCTCGGTATTTTCCCACATTGTCTTAATATGTTTCCTTTATTATTTATATATAATTTTGTATTTATTTTTATTAAATACATAAAAATATAAAAAAATATATTTTGATTTTATTAAAATCATATATTGTATTAAAATTTTAAACATATCTTTAAGCAAGAGAAAATGAAGGAAAAAAATATTGTTACACAAAGAAAAAAATTGGAGAGAAAAAAAGATGGTTGGAAAATTAAAAGACATGGAAAGAAAATGAAAGGCAAAAAAAGAAATTGAAATTTCAATGAAATTAAACTCAGCGATTCTCAGCCGGACAACTAGAACAAATGGATAACAGACAAGCAACATTTTGCTGCTGTCAACAGATGACGTCATCCCATCTCAATATCCAAAATATAAATCACGTGTCTAAAATGAAATTGCGAAGAAACTCATTCCCTATAATAAAAACAAAATTAGAAATAAAAAATAAAACAACCGCCCCACCATTATTATTAATTTAAAAAAGTAAACAAAAATCCAAACCGAAAATTCTGCCGGCTTAAGTGCATGTATCTAATTTCCCTATATAACCCCAATTTCCCTAAGCCACGCAAGGATTCAGACTCCAAATCCCTCAGAATTCCTCAAAATAACAATCTTCCCTGAAAATTTTGAGATTTCAAATTACAAAAAAGCTAAACAGTTTTCGTTATGGAAATGTACCCAAGTACGAATGATTCCGAGTTAGTGATGCTGGACTCAATTCGGCGACACTTACTTGGCGAGTCATCAGACTTCCGACTCGCCGCTTCAACTGATTGTACCAACGCGGCTCCCCCTATGTTTTGCAGGAGCTCAAGCTTTAGTCGATTGCATACTTGTTTGACTGAAACCTGGGGTGACCTCCCACTCAAAGAAAACGATTCCGAAGACATGCTCGTTTTCGGATTCCTCCGCGATGCTTTAACTGTCGGCTGGGTCCCATCCGATAACTCTTCCCCGAATATCCCGCCGATTAAATCGGAGCCGAAAGAGGTTTTAATAGAGACACCTGTGAAAATAGAAAGTACGGAGGCGGCGACAACGGCGGTTCCCGCTGTGGTTCCTGCCAAAGGGAAGCATTATCGGGGAGTTAGGCAAAGGCCGTGGGGGAAGTTCGCTGCTGAGATTAGGGACCCGGCTAAACACGGGGCTCGGGTTTGGTTAGGTACTTTTGAGACTGCTGAGGATGCGGCTTTGGCTTATGATAGAGCAGCTTACAGGATGCGTGGCTCGAGAGCTTTGTTGAATTTTCCATTGAGGGTGAATTCCGGGGAGCCTGACCCGGTGAGGGTAACGTCAAAGAGGGCATCACCGGAGCCGTCTTCGTCCTCTGGCTCGGAGAACGGATCGCCGAAAAGGAGGAGAAAGGTGGCTGCCTCGGCTCCGGCTGTTGCTCAAGCCGGGTTAGATATGGGTTCAGAAGCGGAAGTTAAGCATCAAGTTGGATCGTGTACACATGGCCAACAGTTGTTAGTCAATTAATGGTGCCGCGGTATTGAATTAATGAAAGCACAAATCAGCTTATGGACATCCCTCAATTTAAAAAGATTAAAAAAAAAAAAAATGAGGAGTTGAAATTTATTTCAAAGTTGAGAGATTGTTAGGCTTTGTGAATACAAAGGACTTGTTATTATTTCATTGAAGTTTTGTTGAATGGGGATTTTTTTTTTGTTGTTTTGTTTTTACAAATGATGTTAACATTGTGCTTTGAATGGACAAAAATGTGAATATTCCCATAAAATTTTAAATTATTATTAAAATTTGTGAAAAAAATTAGGATTGGAGTTTGAATTAAAAAGAATCAAAATCTTAAAGCGTGTTAATGCTACCTAGCTAATCCCTAATTGGTGGGAACTTAATTTTTAATCAATGGGATTTTTGCGTGACAAGCAACTTTTGTTTAGTATAAATCAGTAATAATGGTCAAAAAGTGTTAATTTACCTCAAAATTAAAGTTCGAAAAATGATATATGAAACGAAATTCAAAAATTGGAAATCAGGTGACAGACAATAATACTAGTTATATAACTAATTGCAATGTGAAAGTTAATTATTATGTGTTTGTAATTGTATCTCTATTCCATTTGGATTTGAATAAACGATAAAAGGTTTTCAATTGATTTTTAAATTTCATTTAATCCATTTTTTAAAATCGATCAAAATAAATTTATGAAAATCTTATTTAATAGATTCAATGTGAAATTATCTTTTTATATTCTTTTATTATTTAATAATTTAACTCAATCATATATGAAATATTTTTTGTAAATTTCAAAAATAAAGTTATTATGTGGAGAAAGTTAAAGGCATGTTTGTGTACTTTCTATAAAAGGAAAATAACCCTTCCATGTTTGGAAATTCTTTTTATTATTACAAACAGTGTGGTGAGAAGCATTTTCTGCTGCAACGCTTTGGGTCTTTTGGCAGCAATTAAATTACGAGACATCGCTTTCAAAAAATAAAGAGGGCGCCTTAGCTACACATTTGCGTGTGGTACCTTTGCAAATTGCAGCTCACAAAACGAAACCACATCCAGCTGGCCTGGTCCATAATAAAACCACCAGAACCAGCTGGTTCGGCCTAGAAGAACATCCTCACGTGACACCTTTTCACATGTCTTTTTATTTTTCTCATCTTGGATCCGTCTTAACCATTTTTTTTCTTTTCATGTTTGGTGAGAAGTTTATTTCAAGTACAAATCCAAACCGAAATTTCAAGATTAAAGACGGTTGAACAAAGCAAATTAAACTTGAATTGTAACTTCAAGATTCTCAAAAGTTATCAAAGACTTATGAACCAAGTCATAATTAATGACGCCAAAAGGGTCTCAATCTTGTGTAAAATGAAGGCAAAGTCATAAACACATGTAAAACAACATTAAAACACAATTGAAAAGTCCATTCTCGCTTATATCATTTCAAAGTTTTAGTATAAATAATATAAACATATACGTCGTGTAGCGAATAGCGTAAGAAATTAAACACTTGGGGGCAAAAGAAAACAGATGCTTGGAGATTTGGTGTTGTGAGGTCAGCCTCTAGGAACAGCGATGGTAGAGAGTTGTGATGATCAGATCAGATCAGATCAGATTAATCATCAATGTAGTGAGTAGCAGGTTTATCCAATCTAGTCGCTTTTTGACATTGAAAATTTGACTTTTGATTTTGTGGACATTTCAAACTTTTCTTTTGGAAAGTTATTGCTTTCACATTGAGTTTAAATTCAAAAGCATGAAACAATAAATAAGACATGTTTGTAGTTGTAGGGGATTTTCTTTTGCTAGATTGCTGACTTACATGATTGTTCATGATGAAAAAAACGATTAATAATATTTGGACTTTTTTTTTTTTTTGTGAAATGAAATTTGGGTCTGAACAGAAAAAAGCTTAGGTGGGAATGTTTGTACTTTTCTACGTGGATTTAATCAGATGAAATTTTGTTGATTTAAGGACTGAACAATACTAGATGTTAACATGTTGTATCTAGATGTTCAAAAGACAGAAATACTAACAGATTGGGCTTATCATTAACGTCGAAGGAAGACTAGATGTAGTTGTAGCAGGCAACAATGAGGCAGCCATTGCGGACAAGTACAGACTTAGGAAATGGGTAATGATAGCCCTCTGATGCATCCAAGATGATCCTGCAAACAGGCCTACAATAAAGATGGTGACGACTGACGCAAGATGTTCTAGCCATAGTGAAACTGAATCATGCAATACAATAAGTTTCTTACCATGCAGGGTTCTACAACAAATCATCAGATAGGATTGTTTGCTACAGGCAACAGATACATCTGTTTGGGCTATACCCACATGCACATGATGAAAGGCATATACAGATGCACTATGTCAAGGTGACTGAACATTTAGAATCTAATCAGTTTGAAGGAAATTGATGACACTACTTGCCATCTTAAAATGCACCTGCCACTTTCTTAGAGAGTGCAATAACATTGAAGTTGAGTGACTCGGGATATTTCTGGATCATGCCCCTTATGACTTTCGCTGCATCCTGTTGTAACAGAAAATTATAGCAATTAGTCCTAATGATTAGCACATCATGCAAACATTTATCACCGAAAATTAAGGAAAATAGCCAGTAGAATGCTGAAACCCGAGCATTCACAGTACACTTGGAGAGCCAACAAAGTCCAATCACAAGGCTGAAACACTCCAAAACGTTTTGAGCAACTCAGCTTCGTACAAACACAAAAACAGACAGACAGAGGGAGTTTGAGATGGATTGTGAAAGTTGAAGCTGATGCTTCAAACTAAAACGAATTCTACCACTTGAAATTCCCCAAACCCCAAGCTGAAAGAGATATAGATGAGCTACCTTCTTCCACTTTCAACTTTCTCAAGGCACAACAGCCAATAACTAAGATAAAAGGGATAAAAACATCCCTCTACGAACACCAAACCACTTGCATTTCTTAAAAGTTAAAATATTTCTCATAAATTGTCTTTTTGACAGCCAAATATATGTCAAAAGGAGAATCATAAGAAGAAAAATAGAGTTTTAACTGCCAACACAAACCTGCAATAAGCTACTTGGTGAGGATGCGCCATGTGATATGGGTCCTGACTTGCTTCCATCAAGCTCATAAAGTTCTCCTACATTAACGAGAAGAAAAAAAATTAAGATCAAAGCACCAAAAACTACATTTAAGATATTTCAAAAGCATCTCATACCAAAGCAATAGAGATTGTCTTTTCCTTTCATTTTGGCTTCTGTATATTCTGAAATGAGAGAGAGAGAGAGAGAGAGAGAGAGAGAGAGAGAGAGTACGTACCATCAACACATGTGAAGCACGTAAAATGAGCGTCCACATTGTTTGAAGCCTGTCAAGAAAAAATGGTAAGACAGAACAAAGGAAATGGGATTAGACAAAAAAAAAAGTATTAGTCCTCAGCATCGAAAGGACTCATCAATAAAGTAGCTCAGCTCAGCCTTGCCATACTATATTTCTCAAAAAAAAAAAAAAAAAAAAAAAAAAAAAAAAAAAAAAAAAACCTTGAAATGCTGTATTATGCACATCTGTATCCTACCTAGCTTTCAACATGTTAAATTTTACATCAGAATCAAGTAGAAGAAAAAAAATACTTATAATAGATTTACCTCTGTTTCACCAGCTGTAGCTGCTACAGAGTGAGCAACTTCCATTTCTCTGTCTTTCTCAAGAAATGCTGCACGCTATAGAAGCATATAACAATTTGAAGTCAGTAATGAGGAATCACAAAACATGCAGGCAAAAAACCCACACATGTGAATGCACAGAGAGAGAGAGAGAGAAGAAGAAGAAGAAGGATAAGAAGTAGAACCTCCAATGGATCCATGCTTGCAGTAGATTTAAAAAACCTATCTAGAAATGATTCCTCTTCTGGAAAAAAGATAATGAAAAAAAGATGTTGGATGTGTTTCACAAAATAGGCTAATAACTACCAAATACCCTTTAGTTCAGTTCTCAAAGCAAGCAAGATCCTAGCATAATTTGCTAAAGAAGATCACAATGAAATATGGTTCCTCGTTCTGAAGACAGAAAAAAGGGAAGAAAAAAAAAGGCCCGTTCATGGGTACAGCATATGTCTTAATTACCATTCTTCCAACAACTATTATTCCAACCAATGGCAGCATGCAAGCTGACATGTTACAATTAAACTGACACATGTAAAAATTACAACGCATTACTAAGTACGCCCTGTAAACATTTTTAACATAAATATGAAAATAACCATTACTCATCAATAATTGATGAATATTAGAGCCAACTTACGAAGTTTGATTTCTGAAGTGATATTTCCAACACCATGAAGAAGCCCAATTGTTCCACAAGCATTTCCCACAGTTTGTTTCATGAAATAAACTTTGCTGCTAGCATCCTACAGCCAAAACAAAAAAGGAGAAAAATTTTTAATTGGATCATACAAAGTTCTGAAACATGACAGAATTTCCATTTTTTTGCTACTGCATCTATTCTTTTTGGTTTAGGAAAGTTAAAAAGGAGAAATGGAGATTTTGAACTTAAGTTTTGCATTCTCTTAAGAGTGATTTTCCTTTTCCCTTTTCAATTGTACCCCTTGTACTAGGTTATTTGATGAGCTCCATCATCCAATATGAGTAGTTAGTCTCATCCACCAAGTAATTCACAATTATGAATGCTACCCACACAAACTATAGAAATGTGGGGTTGACAAGGAGGATATATGGAGCAACTAAGAGTTCTTTTACACCAAGAAGAATCATATCTAGCAATCGTAAGGCAGAACTACGCGCAAGTTTCAACAATTTAAGTTACAATTGTTATTATGGTCTAAACATTTCTGATCAATCTTCACAACACTCTAACGCAAAACACAAAAAAAAAAAAAAAAGAACAGCATTGCACTTACTCTTTTCTCATTATCCTGCTGCAATCTCTCTTCTTCAGTCTGAAAACATTCAAACCATACAAACAGACAACTTCTATTATGTGTATCAGTTAAGTTAATTTTTAAGATACGGCCCAACAAGGCGACTAATGCTGGAAAGAAATAAAGTTTGCAGTTGAACACACCTGAGAAGTTATTGGAAAAAGAAAAAGGACAGCAAGAACAGGCTGTGGCACCATTGCTAAGAGTTCATCCTCCAAGCCATAAACATCGCAGCACTCTGCCTCATCCTCCGGAAGACCCAGACCCCAAAGAAACTGGAGAATACCAATGTTACCATTTTCAAGGAATTAAAACAAAATATTACTATTAGCACAGACTCATAACAATCAATTTGTTTCAAAACTTAATAGTATAATCTAAAGATCTTATGATAAGTAAAAATTCAATTTTCATATAAAAAAATGAAAAGAAAAATGAAAAGCACCTGGTTCATGACTTCGGGGTTAGCTTCGAGAGGAAGCCATCTCTTAGCAGAAGGGATTTCGTCCGGAGTTGCCATTTTGCCTTTTTTCTTTTCTTTTTCTAGGAATGGGATTTTAATATTTTTGTCTCTTACTTTATTTATAGGTTTTGGCTGGGATTTAAATCAGATGAAAGTGATATGAAACTTCTTTTTAACCGCACTGTGAAACTGAAACGCCGCGGTGAATAGTAGCAGGTAACGCAAATAGTGTCCGTTTATTTGTGACGAGGAAAACATAAAGGCTTGGGCTCTTGATGGGCCCATTATAATCGAAGTCAGAAAAAGGCCAAGGTTCTTGATCGGCCCATTTTCTAGACCGTCGTCCAAACCTTTTTACATTGGTGATTGATTCATTCTGGTTGGGCGACAGAAAGAAATTCTCATTGTGCTAGAATGCTTGAATGACACTGAATCCTTAAAACCAAATCAATAGTTTGCATGTATCAAATGCAATCATGAGTAGAGAGTAAGTGCAGGAACAACAATAGTTGTCGTAGAAAGTTAAATCAATCGAGCCACTCCCCATTTGATCTCCATCTGAACCGTTTCCAAGTGAGGGCAAGTACTGCAGTGCATATTCCATTGGGATGTGAAAGTCATTGATGTCAGTAACATCTTTCTGTGTCAGTTCCTTACCAAATAACAATTGATATGACATCCTGCCGCTGCTGCATCTGCTTCTAGTTCCGATACTGGAGTTTGAACTTCCTACCATACCTTTTCTTGAGTCTGATCTGACTCCCTCTCCCCCTAATATAGACTTGTTTGAATAAGAGAAAAGAGTTGGTGAAAAAACCATTGGGTTGCTGCCAATTATAAAGAGGAATCACTTCCAGAATAGCAAGTTACAAGTCCAACACACAAAGGATTGGCTATGGTAATTAACTGTAGACTAGAAAAATCATCAAACGTGATTCTGTTATGGCAGCTATCACTGAATTCCCTATCATGACCTTCAGACATT
The DNA here is from genome assembly GCF_002303985.1 of Durio zibethinus. Next base: position 2,581,693 of record NW_019167838.1, on the reverse strand, counting down.
AACAAGAATGGAAAGCTTCTAAAATGATCTTTCACGACATTATAATTGAAAAAATAAAAGAGTTATTACAAGTTGTTGCTCAACTGTCACAGCCTTTTGCATTGTTGACAAAGATAAACTAAAGAGCTATCCATCTAAGCAGAATCATAATGAACTCCATTGTCATCTGAATCAGTTAATTCATGCAAAATTATCAAAATTCTCGCCCAGGAAATAGAGGACAAAGTTACTAATTAACGACTTGTAGCCTTTAATTCTTGAAGCCAAAGTTCGTACTTATAATACAAACATGACAATTTTGTAAACTACCTTTATGATGAAAGCCAAAAATACCTTAATGACATAATGTGATAAACCGGTAGAACTGGAACTTCAATCACTTTATATGTTCATTTCCTTCTTTTGACACAACATTTCTCTCTTCCTAATTTGGAAACAAACACGCTTTTGTTCAATCTACTTGCCAGTAATGTTAGAACCCGACATTGGGATTTGTCAGAATTTCAACATTGTCATATTAACTGCTATAGGAGACCATCTTCAGCATTCATCAATATCACAATATATTGCACACTAGCACATTAACTGTATTTCGTTAAAAATAGGTGTAAAATGGATAAAAGCTCAAGTAAAAGTAAGGTTTTGAAAAGTGAGGATTTAGATTCGATCTCTGAAACAACTACCATAGTGAACAAGGCTGCTTAGCATACAGAAAATTTAAACAACCATAGAATTAACTTTGGCATACAAGGTTAATGTAATTTATTTTTGTCATTTTAATTACTATAAAGAGTTCATCCAACATATAGACTTCTCAAAGGCCCAAATTTAAAACAAATTGAAAACTATTATCAGTCATAAACTTGTCTGAAACCTGTTATTTAGTAAGAGTCTGGGTCTTTCTTCTTATTCACCAGTATATCTTGGCTTCCGCTTCTCGACAAATGCTGCTAAGCCTTCCAAGCGATCTTTTGTATTCAAATGCCGTTCATAGCACTCTTCTTCTAAATCCAAAGCCGAAGCCATATCTCTCTCAAGCCCCTCGTTTATAGCTCTTGTTGCCATCCTCATTGCTATTGGACCCTATTAAGAACATGTTAATTTGAATATTAAAGAATTTGTATGGGGTAACACAGTTATTTTTTTCCAATAAAATAAGAGGTAAGCATCATCAATGAACATCAATGCAACCCAAAGAGATCCTTTAACCAGTAGCTACTAAAGTTAAAGAGATGCTCTGAACTCTTCTTTAAAATTAATAACAAGGGAGAGCAATAAGAGGAACAAAATTAAATTAACAGCAATCTAGCAACAGAAAAGAAAAAAAAAAAGCAATAAACTACCCAATGCAATAACACATTGGAGTTGCAGACCTTTCATTTCCGGATATATAATATGAATGAACTTGGAAAAGAATATACCAAATGAACTTCCAAGCAAGAAAATTTTGAAAATGCGTAAATTTTACCTTCTGATTTATTTCACGAGCAATTTCTAAGGCTTTGGGATGAGCTTCCCCGGCAGGAACACAGTAATTGACAAGACCTGAATATCACAGGCATTGTTCAGTACTTGACTAGGACAGGCAGAGAACATAGGAGGGGAAAAAAACAGCACATTGGCATGCATAACCATAGACAATGCATCCCTGCCACCAATTCTCCGACCAGTAAAAATAAGTTCCTTCGCTATTGATTTTCCAACCAATCTAGGAAGTCTGTGAGTCCCACCTGCACTGTTAAATATATGGCCAATTAGCTATCACCTTACAGATTTTACTCAAAAAATAATAATAATAATAAAATAAAAGAACTGATCAAGTAATAAATATAATGTATAATACTGAAACAAGAGTTAGCACATACCCAGGAATTATGGCAAGTCCTGTTTCAGGCAATCCCAATAATGCATTTTCCCCTAAGCAATTTTAGAGGAGAATCCATTATAAACAATTTTAAGGAAAAAATAAGACCATGTAACCAATCACTTCAGAAGCAAATAAAACTAATTATGAAATGATTAAAAATATAAGACTACCACAGATCCTACGATCACATGACAGAGCCATTTCAAGTCCTCCACCCAATGCTGCACCTTCAATAACAGCAATAGTAGGAATATGAAGTTCCTGAACTAAAGAAATTGTAGTCCAATGTAAGCAAACAATCTAAAAGAAGGCCATTAAGTGAAAAGTATAACAGCATTAGTTAAGAAGAACATTTTAAAGTCTAGGGGCATTATCCAGTTAATGGTAATCTTGCAAGCAACACTTTATGCAACAATGTTGAAGGATTGGACCCCAGGCCCTGCTTTAGGAGGAACACTATTGGGAAATGAGACGATATGTTTTACATGCATATCAAAGACAACTAACCAATACTTCTGTGTATTTCAATGTTTAAAAATGTATACATCTATAGTTAGTTTACGCATTACTAACGTATCATGCTCATATAATTTCAACATCAACGCGATAACAGGGCAACCAACCATCATAAAGCATGTTGGGATATGATAAGGACTAACCTCTAATAATGAGAAAGTGGATCGCAAGTAGTTGATATATGAATGGACCTCAGAAGCAGTCATCTTCTTTCGTTCCTGCCAATCAAAGGCCATGAAAACTATAAGATTAACATCTAATGACAACATATGGAACTCAAAATATCTTGACACGTTTAACCCTTTAATATCATTTCCAAACAAGTAATTTCCTCATCAATACTTCTAATAATAACGACACCATCAGTTGAAAATTGAAATAAAGTAAAAAAAAAAAAAAACTCAATTTCCATAAAAAAATTTAGACTTTTTTAACTTTCAACAACTAAAGAAAGCGAATTACCTTTAAATCAGCGCCAGCACAGAAAACCTTGGGAACTGAGCTGGAGATCATAACTACGTGAGCGGAGGAATCTCTATCGATAGCTTCGAAGGCATGGCGCAAGCCTCTCAACGTATCAATCCCAATTGCATTTTTGGCTTCAGGCCTATCCAAATTAAAGTCAGTAATTCCTGCCAATTTTGTACTTAAAATTTAGTTTTTCAGATTTCTTGAACAAAACATTAAAACGTCAACAGTCGGATGCTTTGTTGAAATTTTCTTAAAAGGAAAACAACACCGGAATCGGAGTCAGAGACACGGTGGAGATTTGTTTCTTATCGAGTGCAAATTTTGCATCGTTAAGCGGCAGAGAATGGCGAGATGGAGACGAAACGCACCGCTTCAATTTAATACATCGAATGAAACCAACATCGAATATTTTATAATATTTATTTGTGATGCATTTGTTATGGATATTATTTTCTATTTTATCATATAAATTAAATGATAAAAATATAGTTTATGAATAAATATATGTTTATAATATTGAGGATCCTTCACAAACCTTTATTTATGCAAAAGCATGTTAAAGGGAAAATGACACATGATCTAAAGATAAATGAGACTTTTTCGTAAGACAGTTAAAGCAAGCTGAGTGAGATTCATGTTGGATAAAAAAAGTTCACAAAAATATAATAAAAAAATAATAAATTAAAAGTTTATATATTTTTTGGATAAGTTATATTTTATTTATCTAAAAGAAGTAGTAAATTGTCACAATTCATTGACACCAAACAATTAATGTACTATTTTAGCCTTCTGCCTATTAACAATCAAATCATATTTTAATTATTATATAATATAATTGTAATTATATTTTAAGCATTACATAAATTTTTATTGATTAAATTAGCAGCAATCAAATAAAATTCATGTAATTGAGTTGACAGTTAAGATCATACATTTATTTTTTTGTTCTTTCTTTATTCTTGAATAATTTGTAATTCATTTCTCTCCGTATCATATATGATATATATAAGCATTTCAAGCAATGTATAATATTATTGATATCAATGTCTTGCCTTTCATCCTTGTCGCTGCCCATTTCAATTCTTCAATCCACTTCCCGAATCCTCTATCAATCCTACATGACTGCAGTATCGTTTTACACACCATTTTTGCATATTCATAGCAAAACAAAATATGGTCCTTGGATTCCCTTTTATGTTGACATAGGTAACACCTTTCATTCACCTCCATTCCTTAGTTTCTCAACCAATTTTTTGTTGGAAGCTTGTTATAGTCATCAATGCAATCATTGAGTGTTTTAGGATATGATACTAAAATCATATTAATTTATGCCACTCAACCTTCCTTTGTTTAGCTTTTAACTCATTCTAGACTATTGCAACAAATAGCCATTGCCAGGGACATACCACACTTCAACACAATTTTCCTGTTTGATGAATTTATGTGTAGTAGATCTAAGTTTAAGTAGTTTCCTTCAACTTGCCGTATTACGCTACAACTTGCTATAAGAGTTTATATTTGATGCACTTTTAGTATATAAATTTTACACACTATTAGTAAATTAAATTATGCCATCTTATTAATAATCAAATATAAATTTTTACTAGTCTTTAAGATAAATACACAAAACTTGATTTAAAAAAAAATAATGATGTGACACCATTTGATTTATTGACAATGTATATAATTTATACTCTTAAATTAAACTTTTCAAAAGCAATTAAGTATGTGGACTCATATTCATGTTGGATTGTTTTAAATTTAAGGCAGTCTAGGTTGACTAATTTTTAGGTTAACGTAGGGTTAATTCAAAACATTTTATTGATTTTAGGTTTGATGCAATATATTTGCTATCTAAGTTGATTCAATTCATATTTTTGATTTTTTAAATCAATTTACAATATTGGATTAGGTGAGTTAAGTAAAATTTTGAAATATTGATAAATTAATTTGTGCTTCATTTTACTTTGCAAGGGAATGATAATCAAGTTCTGAGTTTAGACCAAATCATTTCATGTTTTTGTAATGGATTTTTTCACGATTGCGAATCAAGTTGATTGATTAATATTTCAAGCATATCAACCAAGGTAACACAAGTTTTGTGACATAATTTTTATTTTCTCCTTGACATTTCTCTAATAACAATGATTAAAAATCTATTATATAAAAAATAATAGATAAAAATTTTCAAATTCAGAATATGTCTTTAAATAAAAGAAATTTTCAAAGGGTTTAAATGTAAAAAACAAATCATAAAATGATTTTCACCAAACACCAATTATACATACTGTAGACACCTTATTTTATCCGGGGTTCTTTGTCAATCGAGACTAATTTAAGCTCGGGTGTAAAAAATTTTATTTATTTTTATTTTAGATTTTTCTATTTTTCTATTTATCATTTTTATTTTTTTTATGATCTATCTATTGTTTAATTTTTTTTTCTTTCTTCATTATCTGATTAATTTAAAAAAAAAAAGCTGAAAGAATGAGATTAGAATTAGTGCTAATCTTTTGATTTGGATGTTAATTAGAATTAAATTGAAACTCTATCAGTATGGATCTATATATCAATAATGAATACATAGAAAAAAAAAAGGGGAATGCATTGTTACGATTGCATCGAGAAGTAAGCCCAAAGCTGGCAGCTAGTGCAACTGATTTATCCTCTCCCTATCCTGATTCTGCCCTTGGTTTTGAAGCTGTCTACCAACTTGTTGCATCAGCTTTTGCTTATTGGCCAGTATATGGTTGGACTCTTGGCCTTTTCCGCTCAACTCTTGCCAGTGTTCAAACTACTTCATCATTAGCCTTGGGTCCAAAGGAGACCTGCAGTTTACTTTGTCTTTTGATTATCTTGTTGACGAGGAAATTACAGGAAGCTAAGGAGCAGTAACAGGAGGAAAGATCTAGAGATCAGAAACAGACAAAAAAAATCAAGAAGGAATCATAGAGAGAAGCGCACAAAGGATACTGTCATTCGCTCGGAACTCAACGTTCGCAATCAAGAAACAGGAGAGAGAATCCATTTAGGGAGAAAGATGAAGGATTGGCTTGCACTTTGACCAATTACTTGCGTGAAGAAGACCTGACTGGCGGCTGCTGTTCAGTATTCAGACTTGATCTGAATGCAATTTCACCCAATAGCTTGAATTCTTTTGTATTTGAGCCACGTTTGCAAATTAATCCTAATGATGGCGGCATGGCATCAAATCATGAACAAGGGTATGTAATTGCAGATCCATAGGCGTTTTCTAAATTCTTCGCCAGATTCAGCTTATGAAGGCTGAATGCAGTGTGAGCTCATTTCTATGAGCTTTCCAACATTTTTGGGCTAAAATTCAAGGCTTAAAGTCTGGTATTTTTCTTCTATATTTTTTATTTGTTGATAATTTATTCTATTATGTGCATATTTATATTTTTAAGATTAGATACGAAAAATAGTAAATTTTTATAAAATTTTTAAGTGAAAAATTTTATTTAAATTTGACTTAAATGGTGAAATGATTTAAATGAAATTTCAATACAAGTAATTGTGTTCTTTTCCAAATAAAAATTTGGATTGAAAATATTTGATAATTATCCAAGGATGAGATTCTTGGAAACTTCAAATGGTAAATTTCTAAGAAATCTCTAGGTGAGAAATTTTCTTTAAATTTGGCCCAAATGGTAGAATGATTTAGATGAAATTTCAATACAAGTAATTGTGTTCTTTTCCAAATAAAAATTTAGATTGAAAATATTTGATAATTATCTAAGGATGAGATTCATAGAAATTTCAAATGGTAAATTTTTAAGAAATCTCTAGGTGAGAAATTTTATCTAAATTTGACCCAAATGATGAAATAATTTAGATGAAATTTCAATAAAAATAATTGTCATATTATTTTCTTTCCAAGAAAAAAAAAGAAAAAGAAAATTTCTAAATAGACCCAAATGGTGGAAATTCTAGAAATTCAAAAGAGAAAATATTTCTAATTTGACCAAAATGGTGTAATAATTATATTTATTTTCAACAAAAAATGGTAATAATAAAAAATAATAAATAAATCTTTTTTCGATGACGGAGCCTTTTTAAGAAATCAAATGAGATTCTTGAATACTCTTGAGGTGAGAAAGAATTTTTTTTAGAGTACTACCAGATTGATGGAGAATCTTAAAAATTGTTTCTAATATTTAACATAAAATTTGAAGCCATTAGATTCTAAATCCTAGGATAAATTTGAAATAATATGGTACCATCTTTTGGATGGGCATGTGGGGGTGCTATAACCTTCCCCATATGTAACCGAATTCTTGAACCCTGTTCTGGTTAATAGATCCGAACCTATTCTTTTAGGGACCCTTAGTCAAACTTAGGAGTTTCTTAAAAGGATAGATTCTTTAGGTGGCCAATCGCACCTAGATAAAAAAGATTGGTAGCAACTTCTTCAAGCTAATGTCTAGCCATAGATCTCCGGATCTAGACGTTATGATACAAACTACAATAAAAATTCTGTAAACACCCATTTTTATTTTTATTTTTTATTTATTTATTGATTTATTTTTTTTGAATCAAGTTGTTTTACGGATAAGCTAATAAGAAAATAAATAAAAGTAGAGTTTTAATCCTAGTAAAATGCTAGGATTAAAACTTTAAATTTTGAAACTAGAATCAATCTGGAGGGGTTTTTGAAAAAACAAGGATAAACAGATTAGGATTTTGATTTTCAAATCATCGTGTAATCTGTGAATGAGGGCCTATATAAGAGTCATCAATCACACAGAGCAGGGGGACACAGAGAAAAATGAGAGAAAAAGGAAGTACTCAGAATCAAATTTTTTCAGTAGAAGGTTCTTGGGGAAATTGGTGGTTTTAATTGGTTTTTTGACAATTTTTCTAAATTTTCTAGAAATTTCTGGAATCCGATGAATTTTTAGGTGAAAATTCAAGTTTTTTCAGTGACTTTCCAACAAAAACCTTAGTTTTCGACGATAAAACCAAAAAATCGATGATTTTTTTGGTGACATTCAATGAAAAACGATGACAAAAAATCGTCTAAAGAGAGAAAAGAAGCAAAACATCTGAAAAAAAAAATCAGTGCCTTTTATAGCACTTAAAAACGACGTCGTTTTGAGCTAAAAGGAAGCAAGATCTGCGTGTTTCACTTTGGTCGACCCGACCCGTGTCGCTGATCCAAAAGCCCGATCCTATCATATGAACCATCAAGTTGGGCCGTATTTCAAGTTGTTTCAATCGTTTGTGTTTTTGGAGCCACGCTTCTGTCATGCCTAGTCAAGCCACGCCAAGATTTTTTTTTAATCTTATTTATTTGTTCATTTATTGTTTATCTATTAATATGATTGTGTGTTTTTTTTTTTGCTTATTTATCTATGGATTAAATTGAAATCATTTATTCATTTAATTAAACATTTTTTAATTTTCACTAATCTCCTTAAAATAAAAATTTTAAAAAAATATTTTTGAAGAAAAGTTGAAAGTATCAATTTTTCTTGAAAATAAAAATTTAAAAAATATTTTTGAGGAAATGTTGAAATTATCAATTTTTCTTAAAAATAAAAACTTCAAAAAAATGTTTTTGAGGAAAAATTGAAAGTATCAATTTTTCTTAAAATAAAAACTTTAAAAAATATTTTTGAGAAAAAGTTGAAAATATTAATTTTTCTTGAAAATAAAATTTTCAAAAAAGCATTTTTGAGAAAAAGTTGAAAGTATCAATTTTTCTTGAAAATAAAGATTTCGAAAAGGGATTTTTGAGGAAAAGTTGAAAATGTCAATTTTTCTTGAAAATAAATTTATAAAAAAGAACATTTTTAAGAAAAGTTGAAAGTATCAATTTTCATTGAAAATAAAATTTTCAAGAAAAATATTTTTGAGAAAAAGTTGAAAGTATCAATTTTCTTGAAAATAAAGATTTCAAAAAGGGATTTTTGAGAAAAAGTTGAAAGTATCAATTTTCATTAAAAATAAAATTTCAAAAAAACGTTTTTAAAGAAAAGTTGAAAGTATCATTTTCCTTGAAAATAAAGATTGAAAATAAAATTTTCAAAAATGCGTTTTTGAGGAAAAGTTGAAAGTATCAATTTTTCTTGAAAATAAAGATTTTAAAAAGAGATTTTTGAGGAGAAATTGAAAGTATCAATTTTTCTTAAAAATAAAATTAAAAAAAATATTTTTGAAGGAAAGTTGAAAGTATCAATTTTTCTTAAAAATAAAGATTTCAAAAAGGAATTTTTGAGGAAAAGTTGAAAGTATCAAATTTTTTTTATATAAAAAGCACGGGTTTTTTTCTTATAAAACAACATAATAAAAAAGAGCTCTATAAAAAATTGAAGTATTATTTTTTTTTCTTGAAAAATTTTTAATGTTAAATAATTCGATGATGGAGCCTCTGTAAGAGAAATAATAGTTTTCTTGTATACTTTTGAGCTGAGAAATTTTTTTTAATTTTTTGTCAAAAGTATTGGAATCAATTAAGAATAATTTTTAATAATTAATTACCTGATAAAGTTTTTAAGGCTTAATGGATAATACTAAATCAAGCTGGTACCATCTTTCGTAGGTATTGTGGGGGTGCTATAACCTTCCTTACATGTAACAGTACTCGCAAACCTAGTTCTAGTTTCATAGACATTAAATTTACCTTTAAAAGATACCTAAGTCAGACTTAGGATTTCTTTTTAAAAAAGACAGATTTAGTCAGGTAGCCAATCACACCTAAATAAAAAAAATTGGTGGCGACTCCTTAAGTTAATGTCTAACGATAGATCCACGGATCTAGACTTTATGACAGTTTGACGACTCCACTAGGGACATGTCGAGAGTCAAGCTAGCAAATAAATTTATGTTATCTAAAAGCCTAATAAAATTAAACTTTTTGTAAAGATTTTTCATTCGTTCATTCTAATTATTTATTTTGCATTTAATATCATTCATATGCATGTGCATGACATGAGCTCTGTACCCGAGCTCCGTCTCTTTAGGGGAAAGTAAAGTACCTTTGTTTTTGTGATGTTTTAATTCCTCCGTAGTGACTAGCGAAATACTCATACTCAAATTGAACATTTTTTGCTTGCAGCTTGTAATGGGTGAATATTGGGGTGCCTTACTAGTCTGTGATGGACGATGATGTAAGGAGCAATTTGGAAACCTTTAGATTTTCAACCTTTAAACCACATATAATGAATCTTAGAAATGCCTAACCTATAGATGGAGCCATCTCCTTCTCTTTAGAATTAACCAAAAACTTAGGATTCATTCTTTTATTGTGTATGATGTTCTATTTTAGTTATTTATATGTTTTTTCTTATCCAGTGTACTAACTGTCTCTCTTATTCATTTTTGCATGATTCACACTCATATCTTAAAGTTACATAAAGAATATTTGCTTAAAGAAATAGTCTTCAACAAAGAGTTTTTCATGGACTCCATAGAATGACTGGTCTGCTCTTCATCTGTATTAGCTCCTTGCGAGTTACCAAAAGAGGTAAAAGTTCAGTAAAAAAAGATCAAACAAAAAGAGAGGGATTGTTTAACCATTAGTTATGCTTCTACCTTATCGTACAAAACATCTATCCTCTTCAAATAAAATAATCTAGAGGATTTGGTCGATATATGGAAGAAGATGACTCCATCAAGACAAGAGGAGTTTTGCCAGAGACATGGACATATAGCACACCTTTTTGCAGTGAATGTTGAGAGTCAACTAATTAAAGTTGTAGTGTAATTTTTGGTTCTTCATACAAGTGTTTCATCTTTAATAAAGTTGATATGACACCAATCATCGAAAAATATTCAACTTTGTTTGGTCTGCACCTTAAGGCCCTTGACAAGATATATGTCAAGAAACATAAATTATGATTTTGTAAGAATCTAATACATTTGATGGGGATAAACAAGGAGATTGTGGATTTTCATACAAAGAAAAAATAAGAATAGGTTTGCTTACCTTGAAAGTTTTTTTATGATTTCTTAGTACAACATGCCGACGAAGAGCGAGGGTTAGACGTGTTTGCCTTAGCCATATACAAAATGATGATTTTTTTTGAAGGTTTTTAGTTATATTGAAATAACAGTGGTTGAATTCTTCGAAAGTGTGATCAATGGCTGCAACCCTTTAATATGATATTGGCAGAAACCATTAGATCATTGAGTTATTGTTGCCAGAATGGGGGGCATTTCATGGGTTGTATATAACTATTATATTTATGGATGAAAAGCCACTTTTAGTGTAAAAGAAGTGCATTCTCAAAGCTTTATTTTTATAATCAAGCTCCAAGCAAAGAATTCTGTGAAAAGTGAGTGGCTAAAATAAAAGTTTAAAAAAGAATAGATAGCTTTTTTACAAAAGCTGACAAGTACCGAGGTGAGATGGTTAGTCCCATGGATAAATCATAAACCCATGCTATATTAGTATGGAAATAACACTGTGGTCCCACTTCTGGGTTTATAGGAAATAACAAGTTATGCACCACTTCTAGTAAGAAGACAGTTTGGGGTAAAACAGTTCATTCCCATGACACATAAGCTTCATCAATTAGATTTTTCTTACAACGAGCCAAAAGCATTTTAGAGGATGAACAATGTGATTAAAGCATGGAAAAACCCCCGCAAGGTGAGTCCTAGATCATTCACTGATAAGGTCACTCATGGGTACTTGATCTAGAGAGCAAGACGAGGATAAGAAGTGGTATTCACTTTTGAAGGTTTTCGACAATCAACAAAAAAAATGCTTGAAGAAACACCATTAGAATTAGAACTTGTGAAGAAAGAATTCGAGATTGAAAAAGATAAGCTAAAGCAAGAGATTTAAAAACTTTGAGAGAAGAGAGATCGGTGGAAAGATAAAGCTGAAAAACATAAAGCTAAAGTTTACAAGATTGCTAAAGAATTTGATACAGTTGTTAAAGACCTAGCAGAGCTATACCAAGAACATAAGAGGTTGTGTGTGAAAGTGAAAGCCAAGGAAATAACAATTACTAAGTTGACTAACGAGAATAAACGATTGAAGCAAGAATATGCTAAGTTGAAAAAAAAAATCCAAGTACAGACAAAAAATAACATGTTAAACAGTTACCTAAGCAGGTTGAGACAAAGGTTGAATGAACAAGAAGACTATATTGCTGCATTGGTTAGAGAGCATAGAGAGTTATCATACCAAGTATGGTATGGTAAAAGGGAAAATCTGGGAAAACAAAGATATATCGAGCACTTAACAACCAAAATTTGCAAAGGGGTATGTAAGACAAGAGAAATGGTCAAACAGGTAAAAACATTGAAGTGAGTGGTGGCCCCAATAGGAAAACATGGACAGCACTTGTTGAATTTCATTGAAGAAGCAAAAAACTAGAATGAGCAGATTAAATGATTCTATAGTTATAACTATAGGATGATAAATTCTATCTAAATAAGGTTCTTGAAATAAATGACATCTTTTGGTTAAACACTGTCTTAAGGTAAATGTTTTTGTATGCATTCATTTTCATTCATTACATTTAACAAAATAACCATCTTAGGCTTTCATGATATAGTCATATAAACTTGATAATTATGAGATATGGTATTAAAGGTTCAAGGATAGCTCAACCGTCGGCAAATTCAAGCCAACCTGCATTTCACCTATATAATACTCGATTGTGAGCAAGATAAATAGAACAGGAATAAAATACCTATATGGATAAGATCAAGAAGACTCAGGAAGAGATAAAAAAGGAGTTGACCAAAATGATGAAAATGTTGAAAAAATTGGATAAGGGTAAAATAATAGAAGAGACCCCTAATCCAAATGACAGACAAGATATTATGGATCCTTTGTACCCTCCTGAGTTCGGTCCAAATCAAGGCCAATCTTCTCAAGAGACACAAGCCTCACACATACCATTTTCTGAGGCATATGCTTATACCTATCTTGAGGTACCATACCATAGTTACACTAACCCCACCTTTGGGGTAAAGAAAGTAGACCCAATTGAGGTCTTTGATTTTGATGACCTTAAGGAGAAGGAAAGGTTGAAAGTAAAAACTTCTAAGGTCATAGAAAAGTCAAGCTTTCAATAGAAAATGAATATTTTATAGGAGATAGGTTGGGCCATTAAAGGTATTGATTATTTTGGCTCTATGGACGTAGCCTAATTGTGTTTAGTCCCAGATATGGTCATCCCACCGAAGTTTAAAGTCCTTGAATTTGAAAAATATAATGGGACTAAATGCCCGGTAACCCACGTTACCATGTATTGCCACAAAATAGTCGTCCATGCTCATTATGAGAAATTATTGATGCATGTCTTTCAAGATAGCCTTACAGGCTCTGCGATGAGATAGTATGTGCAATTAGATCGAGCTTATATCTGATCCTGAAATGATTTGGCAAAAACATTTGTAACCCAATATAGACACATAATGGACTTAGCATCTAACCGTCTCTCTTTACAAAGTATGGAGAAGAAAACCATAAAAAGTTTCAAGTAATACACTCAAAGATGGAGAGATGTTGCTTTTCAAGTCTAACCATCCCTCGTAGAGAAAGAGGTAACAATGCTTTTTATCAATTCTCTCAAGTCCTCATATTATGAAGATTAATAGAAAATGCTACAAAAAATTTTACCGATATGGTTATATCAAGTGAAATGATTGAAAATGCCATTAAAAATGACAAATTAGCTAGAACGACAAATTAGATGGAGGAGATGCAATAGTGTAAACAAAAGTGGACTATCCAAGAAGAAGAAAAGAGAAGCTTATGCTATGAGTTATGAGGGCCAACAATTTAGAAGTTATGTTTCTTTTTATAACCAGCCTATGTATCTAACCCAAGTTACCACTACCCACTACCTATTTCAACCATCATACCAACAGGTTTATTGACCTATGCTTCAACCACAACCACTTACTCACTTATACAACTCATTTTCATACCTTAAGCAAGATTTACCCCTAAACCAAATACCCAACCAAGCAACTCAAAAGGATCATGAAACAATCAGGAAAAGATCACATTTAACCTGATTCCCATGGCCTATGCAGACTTACTCCCATAGTTCGTGAAGAAAAATTTAATAGCTTGTGTCCTTATAGATCCCATGAAACCACCTTTCCCCAAATGGTATGATCCAACTGCTCATTATGATTATCACTATGGGGTTGTAAGTCATTCTACAAAGAACTATATCTCTTTGAAACATAAGGTGTAGAACTTGATAAAAAAAAGTCTGATAAGCTTTGAAGAAAAAGGGGCACCTAATATCAATGGTAACCCTCTGCCAACCCATACTGAGGTAACAATTAATGTCATAAATAAGGATCAAGCCAACCAAATAAAAAAGAGAGTGAATAAGATTAAAAACCCTCTAGCTAAGGTGTTTGATGCCCTATTTGAGGCAGAGATGCTATACCTAGAGGACCCATGTACCTACCATAGAGAATATAATCCAACCTAAAGGTATAAATACTATAAGGGAGCCATGACGCATTCGATCAAAAATTATGATAAGTTTCACCAAATTTTACAACAATTGATGGACTCGTTCCAAGTTAAGTTCTACGAAGATGAATGAGGCTCAAGATATACAAAGATATCCACCACCGAGTAGGTTTCAAAGCCTAACCTAAAATCAGTGACAATATATTACAAGAAGCCAAAGCCAGTGGAAAGTCAACCCATCTTTAAGCCGATATTAACTTTTAAAATTCCTAGTCCCTTCTCGTACTAGAAAAATAAGACGGTACCATAGAAATACAACTATGATGTTGTAACGACAGGTGAAGGAGATATGTCAAGTAACTCTGATACAAAAAATATAATTGGGATGTGTGGTATGACTAAAAGCGAAAGGTGTTGCTCTTCAGAAATGTTAGAGAAGGCCAATAAGGAGAAAACAAAAGTTAAAAGGGAAGAACGAAATAAAAAAGATCCTATGGCAGCACCTAGTTAAGATTACCAGAAACCCATCTATGAAAAAGAGGCTTGTGAATTCCTAAGGTTAATTAAGCATAGCGAGTATAGTGTTGTGGAACAATTGAACAAAATGCCAGTCAAAATCTTATTTTTATCACTTTTATTGAATTCAGAGCCTCACCATAATGCTTTATTGAAGTTTTAAATTAGACATGTATTTCATAATATATCTGTGGAATACGTAGATAACTTTATAAGAAATTTGATGGCTTCAAACTATATTACTTTTAATGATAGTAAGATCCTTCTAGAAGGGAAAAAAAGTACTAAAACTCTTTATATTACAGTTAGATGTAAGAGCCACAAAATGGCAAAGGTTCTTATTAACAATGGCTCCACGATTAATGTGATGCCTATGTCCACCATGGCTAGGTTGCCCGTTGACATGTCTCACATGAGAACTAGCCACATAGTCATCAAAGTTTTTGATGAAGCTAGACAGGAGGTGGTAGATGATATTAAAATACAACTACAAATCAGGCCATGTAATTTCAATGTTAAGTTTCAAGTGATGGATATTTCACCATCGTATAATTGTTTATTAAGAAGGCCATGGATCCACATGACAAGCATTGTCCCATCCTTGCTACACAAAAAAATAAAGTTCATTGTCAAGGGAAAACTGGTGAGTATGTCAAGAGGATAAGATTTACTTGTGACCCAGCTAACAAATACCCCATATGTAGAAGTCACAGATAAAGCTATAGAGTATTCTTATAAATCTTTTGAACTGATTAATGTAACTTATATCGACAAAAGATCTAGGCTATATATACCATAATTGTCAACCATGACCAAAATGGTTGTTAAGTAGACGATTGAAAAAGGATGACGTTTTGAAAGAGGACTAGAAAAGAAATAACAAGGAATTTAGAAGCTACTGGCTATGATCAACAACCATAAGAGATTTGGCTTAAGGTATAAGCCTACCAAGGTGGATAAAGAAAAGCTGATGAAAAGTAAGAAAGAAAAAAAGATGGCTGAACTTAAATGATAAGAGCTAGAGTTAGAAAAAATGATTATTCCTTATCTTTATGATACCTTTCGATCAGGGGAATGTATTTATCCTGGAGATGATAATTGGGATGTAGGGTTAAAAGAACCTTTTTCTGAACTTACTATTTAAATGATGGAAGGGGAAGCATTTGATAGTCAAGATAAATAGTTGTTGGTGTATCCAACCCCACAAGGTTCAGAGTTGAAGAATTGGAAGATCATTGAGCTACTTATTGTCCTTGAATCTTTCTAAAAGTAATGTAGTGAATAAAATTCCTATACTTTTATCCAAAAGTACTAAGATTTATTTTTTTTATATAGGCCATTCATTCATTTCAATAAAAGATCGATGTGATGCATTTTCATTTCTTCTGTCCATTCTTTTTCATTCCATACATCTTGTCGACATTTTTTTTCTCACTTACTCTCATGTACCCAGATAATAAATATAAAGATAATCATGATAGTAACCTAGGGTTTGACTTTAAAAACCCAATATATATTGGTGAACTTGATCATAGAGAAGACTTGGATAAGGACACTTTACCTCTTGATCTAATGAAATTTATAGGATAAGAGAAGAAACCAATTGAATCTCACTTGAAAAATACAAAATTAATAAATCTGGGAGATGATAATAATAAAAAAGAGGTTAAAATAGGCACGTCATTACCCTTAAATGATAGGTAGAGGTTAAAAGAGTTATTTTGTGAATATGTGGACGTCTTTACGTGGTTTTACCAAGACATGCTTAGGTTTACTACTAAAATTGTAGAGCATAAGCTACTTTTAAAGCTAGAGTGTAAGCCGGTGTAATAGAAATTAAGATGTATAAAGCTTGAAATGTTATTGAAGATAAAAAAAGTAAAAAAACACTTTGATGCAGGTTTCTTAGAGGTGACTAAATATCCAAAATGGGTAGTGACTAAATATCCAAAATGTGTAGTGAATATAGTCTCAGTACTAAAAAAAAGATGAAAAAGTCTGAATATGTGTTGATTATCATGATTTCAATAGGGCAAACCCAAAAGATAACTTTCCTTTGCTTTATATTGACACTTTAGTAGACAACATGGCCAAACATTCTATATTTTCTTTTATGGATAGATTTTTAGGATATAATCAAATCAGGATGGCTAGGGATGACATGGAGAAAACTATTTTTGTAACTATGTAGGGAACATTTTGCTACAAAGTGATGTCTTTTGGGTTAAAAAATACTGGGGCCACTTACCAAAGAGCTATGGTAACTCTCTTTCACGATATGATGCATAAAAAAAATAAAGGTGTATTTGAATGATATGTTGCAAAATCTAAGGAAAGAAAAGATCATGTTGCCAACCTCCTAAAATTATTTGAGAGGTTAACGAAATTTTAGCTTAAATTGAATCCGTCTAAATGCACTTTTGGGGCTAAGACAGGGAAGCTATTTGGTTTTGTAGTCAGCGAAAGAGGAATAAAGGTTGATTTTGATAAAATCTGGGCTATCCAAGATCTATCACCTTCATGCACACCAAAGAAGGTACGAGGATTCCTGGGAAGGTTGAATTATATATCTTGATTCATTTCTTAGCTCACTCTTAAATGTGATCCTATTTTCAAACTCCTATTGTTGAACTTTGAACATAATAAAAAAATTTAATTTATTATTATTATTATTATTATTATTATTATTATTATTATTATTATTCTTTGTTCTAGAAAGTTTTAAAAAAAAAAGTCAAAAAGTTTCATAAAGAAAAAAAAAAGAAACAAAAAATCTTCAACTTCAATTCAAAAATCAATTTTGCTTAAAATTGGAATACAATTAAATCCTAAGGATCAAGCAATCTTGTAGGTTGAATCTGTTTAATGACAGATTTGATCTTTAGTGTTAAATCCCTAAAAAATCTATTAAAAATTTAAATCAATATCACATTCACATTAGGGAGCATGTATGAAATTTAAAAGGATTATGAGTTTAAGTTTTTTTGGATGTTGGAAGTATTATTGGAGTTTTGTTAGGATTTTTAGGTTTTGAGTCCTAGGAATTCAAGGTTAGGTATTTGAAATTGATTTGGAGATTTTGAGAATAGTTTAGGGTTTTATTTAGGGTTTGTGGATTCTGTTGGAATTTTTGGTTCTTGGGTTTGGGTAGTTTCTGGGATTCTTTGACAATTTTGAAATTTTTTTTGAGCATTTAAAAGTTTTTTGGGTTCTTGGGCTAGTATTGAAGTTTTTTGGGATTTTTGGTTTTCTGAGTTTTTGGGAAATCTAGGTTTTTTGGGTTTTGATTGAATTTTAAAGTTAAGTTTTGAATTTGTTGATGAAATATTATCATAACATATAAATTCAAAAATCTATAGCTAGACTTAACAAATGGAGTAGCCACCAATCTTTTTTATCTAAGTGTAATTTGTAACTTAAGGAATCTATCTTTTTAAGGAGCTCTTAAGCTTGACTAAGGATCCCTAAAAAAATAAATTTGGGTCTACTAACCAGAACAGGATTTGAAATTTTGGTTACATGTGAAAAAATTATAGCACCCCACATGCCTATCCGAAGAATGGTACCATATTATTTCAAATTTATCATAAGGTCTTAAGTGTAATAGTTTCAAATTTTATGTTAAATATTGAAAATAATTTTTAAGATTCTCCATCAATCTGGTAGAACTCTTTAAAAAATATTTTCTTACCTCAAGAGTATTTAAGAATCCCATTTGATTCTTTGAAGAGGCTCCATCGTCAGAAAAAGATTTACTTAGTATTCTTTTTTTATTGAAAATATATATAATTATTTCACCATTTGAGCCAAATTAGAAATATTTTTTTTGTTTAATTTCTAAACTTTTCACCATTTGCGCCTATTTAGAAAAATTCTCTTTTTTAGTTAGATTTCTAAATTTTTCACCATTTGGGTCAATTTAGAAATATTTTCTCTTTTTCAAAATTTCTACATTTTTCACCATTTAGGCCTATTTAGAAATTCTCTCTTTTCTTTTTGGTTGGATTTCTAAATTTTTCACTATTTTGGTCAATTTAAAAATATTTTCTCTTTATTTTTTTTGTCTTCGGAAGGAAAATAATATGACAATTATTTTTTATTGAAATTTCATTTAAATTCTTTCACCATTTGGGACAAATTTAAAGAAATTTCTCACCTAGAGATTTCTTAAGAATTTATCATTTGAAATTTTTAAGAATCTCATCATTGGAAATTATCAAATATTTTCAACCAAATTTTATTTTTTTTATTTTTTTACTTTTTTTTGGATTGAAAATAAATATTAATTATTGTTATTAAAACTTTATCTAAATTATTCTATCATTTGGGATAAATTTAGACAAAATTTATCACTTAGGAATTTTATAAAAATTTATCATTTAAAATTTTTATAAATTTCATCATTGGATAATAATATTTATTCCTAAAATTTTTATTATTTTTTACTTTTTTTAATTTTTTCCTAAATTTAATCATGAAAAAAATACTAAGGAAAATATTATATAAAATAAATAAATAATTACCAAAGTAAAACCAAAAAACGGCTTGGCTGGCCGTTGAAATTCGGCTCGGCTCGGCTTGACTCAGCTTAGTGGCAGGGTTTATGGAGTGGGTTGAAACAGGTTAACCCTACGAGTTAGGTCGCCCGAATAGAAAACACGTAGATCCTAGATCTTCTTAAACGCCAAAACGACATTGTTTTGGTGAAACTATAAAATGTCAAGTTTCAGCCCTCTCCCTCAGATTTTTTCTTCCCCCTCTCTTTCTTTTCCCTTCTTTTCTCTCTCTCTCTCTATCCGAATGAACTCCGATTAAATCCTTAATCGAATTCTTGAAAACATAGTCAAAATCTAGGTTGGGTCGTTGAATGGCAGCCAAAAAAATTCAATCAATGTCGAAATCTTCTAGCATATTCTGGGAAGCCCACTTGAAAATTCAATCGACATCGAAAAACTCACAGGAAAATTCAACCAACGCTGAAAAATTCATCGAAAACTAGAATTTTTTAGAAATTTTCCAGATTTCTTCTAAAAAACCCCATTTGTTTTCTAAACCCAAAAATCTTTAAAAAATTTTTTACAACCTTCTGCTTGTTGTGTTTTCTGGCTTTTACTCTCTTATTTTCTATGTGTTTTTTTTTTGTGTGTTTTTCTTTGGCATGTGATCAGTGGGTATTTATAGAGTTTAATTAAAAGAATTTTTGATTAACTCTATAACTCCCACTTTGATAATAATTCAACCTTATCCCATAGAAATATAATTCAACCACGATTCTGCCACTAGTCCAATTCATGGCAGAACTTTCTTTTTTTTTTTATCACTTAAAAAAAACTAATAATAAATCTAACAAAATAAGAACACAAAAAAATAGACAAATTAATAAAAAAAAAAGATTAATAATTAGCCTAATAAAACCAAAAAAATAATAAAATAAATAAAAAGTAAAATAATGGCCAATTTGGCCTAATAACTTGGGCCCTATTATGATGGGCCCAATGGGCTTGGGCTCAAACCAAATAGGATGTCTACAGCTACCTTTCTTGCACATTTTTTGTAAAACAGGAATTGTGCAAAAATGTAAACACCCAATTAAGACTCAACTCGACACTTCTCTTTTTTTTTTTTGAAAAAGTAAACAAAGCACATCTAAACAGAGGCTCAATGACTTTTGAAAATAAATTAAGCTTCTCTAAATAGAGGCATCACAACTTTTGAAAAAATAAATTGCTCATCTAAACAGAAACACCACAACTTTAGAAAAATAAAATGCTCCTCTAAACTGAGGTACCACAACTTTGGAAAATAAATTGCTCCTCTAAATAGAGGTACCATAACTTTGACAAAATAAATTGCTCATCTAAATAGAAGCATCACAACTTTGAAAAATAAAATGCTCCTCTAAACAGAGACACCAAACTTTGAAAAATAAAAAGCTCATTAACAATCATGTCCAGATGAGTCATAGATCATGTCTAATGAAAACTCAAAGATTTACAATTTGAGTTTGAAATTCAAAGGTTCAGATTCGTAAAAACCTTTCAACTTCACAAGAATTCACTGAAATTTGATTCTCAAAATTTTAGTTTCACAAGAATCCAAATTTGCAAGATTTCAAGATTCGTATTTGCAAATTGCAAGAGTTGTATCCATATTCAAAGAGTCTCATTTGAATTTTGGAGATTCACATCCAAAAAGTTTAAGCTTTTTCGTTCGAACTTTGAAGATTCACATCCAAAAGTTTAAAACTTTTCATTCTAATTCGAAGATTCACATCTGACAAACTTTAAGGTTTCACACTTCAAATATTCTTATTTGAAACTCAAAGATTCTCATTTGAGTTCCAAGACTTCATATTCAAACTTCAAAGACTCTCATTTGAGAACTCAAAAATTCTTATCAAGAGATTCATAAATTTATTTTCAAGTGACTCAAAATTGTACATGCAATGAATGTCATGATCAATAATACAAATGTTTTCTCAATGATGCAAATGCAACAATCTAGTTTTCACAATGCCAAATTCTTAACCATGTTTACTGCATAATGCAAATGCATATCCAAACCAAAGTTTTAAACATTCTCCAAAAAATAATGCCAATGTAATGCATGTAATGCGGATATCAATGTCATAAAATTCTAATCAAAATGTGGTAATATGGTCCTCAAGACTCCACCATCTCACGTTTTTTCCTTGTTTAGCTTCTCAACACTTTGGAACAAGTTTCATTAACTGATCATCATTATTTTCATTACTTGATCACCATTCATAGGTTTCTCAGCATTAACAATTCCATAACAAGTTTCATCCATTGCCCCATATCATTTAATCACAACTCATAGGCTCCTCAATACTAGCAATTTCAGAATGAATTATGTTCATCACTTGATCACCATTCACAAGCTTTTCAGCACTAGCCATTTCAGAATGAATTTTATCCACTAATTCATATTATTTTCATTATTTGACCATAACTTCACAGGCTATGTTGACCAATTCATCCCCATATTCATCACTTGATCATATCATCTTTTCAAAATTTACCTTCTCTTTATCACCAGATTCATCATATGGTCACACCATGCATTCTTTCAAATCATCTTTTTAGGTTTTTGCACTTTTTTCATTTTTTTCCCTTATCATCTTGGATTTTGTTTCAAAGGAATGTAAGACTCTTTTATGCACATTGTCATTCATTCATCATCATTTCAAATTATAACAAACATAATGTATTCATACATTTTCTCAATTTATTCTGGGTATACAATAGTAAGGGAGCACAAGAGGAATTGGGAGAAAGGTAATTAATGAGGAACAAGTTTGGCATAAAAACAATTGGGCAAAGGATCAAATTCATATCATGTTCTTGGGAATGGTATTGAATAAATTGAGTAACAATAATGAATACTCAAACAATTCTTAACATTAAACCAAAATTTTTTTTCAAAAACTCATTCCATTTACTTTTCAAAATCACATTTAGCTTATTAAACTTTGCTCCAGCTTTGAGAAATCTTCAAATGCCTTAATCTTCCATATACTACAGCTATCCGTGAAACTTCTAGCTCATATTTTTTTACCCAAATCACCCTTTTTGAGTTTTTAATTCGAGTTTTCTTTTTCTCTCATTTTCATTTTTTTTTCATTCTTTCATTTTCTTTTCATTTTTTTTCTTTAATTTTTATCTCTTTCTTTCATTTTTTCCCTTTTTTTTGTTTTTTTTTTATTTTTCCCATCCATTAGTGGTATCTCTCACACTTCAATCTCTAAAATAATGTAACGGTTCCATTGTTTCATCACGAGCATACCTTAGTCCAACATATGATCATTCAATTCGAGCATTCACACTTGATCCAAATGGACTTTTAAAGGTTGTAATGTAATCCATGGTGAGGGGTCATGAAAGAAATAGGTAAAATAGGCTCAAAACATGTGTTTAAATGGTTCAAAACCAAAGGATCATTTTTCATTATTTGAAACAACTTGGTATTTTACCCTTTTCCACTTTATTTCACTATTTTTTCCCTTTTTCATCTCATTTCTCACACAAAAACTCTCATTACTTTGCCCCAAATCATGTATGGCATTCATTTTTTTTATTTTGCTCTTTTTTTAACTATTTTTAAGAACTTTTATGATCTTTTGCCTTTTTTTTTTAAAAATTACACCTTAATGTGGAGAGTGATCCTTGGTCATGATTCTTTTAGAAAAGAAATCATAATAGGCTCAAAGGGATAGCAATGAATAGTTTTTCAAATGGTAAAAAAAATATGATCATTTTTCATCTCAAATATGAATGCTTCTCTTGAACATCATCTATTGAACAAAAATAAGCTCATGGATCTTCACACATCTTTAAGATATATCTATTTCACATCTACTTGTAACTGGCTTCTTTTTACATAAATGATCTCCTTAAATCAATGTGAATGAGTTTTCAAAATTAAATCTTAGAATTATTGTTATCATTGTCTAAACATTCATCATTTAGAATTTGAAAATGGGAATAAAAAGATATGGCAAATAGCAAAGCATGGAATAATGACTTGTATGAAAGAAAAAATGTAATGAAATGCATCAACTTGTCTTTTATTGAAATGATAACAAGTGAAATCCTATTGCATACAAAAAATCCTAATATTATTCTAAAAGAAATCTTAAAATGACAAGAAACTTTCAACCAGCCTTATTTTCATTCTCTAAAATTATGCCCTTATGCAATAAGGTAAAGGATCTTTATTGACATCTTACCCTCTGATTCACTGTAACTTTTCAAGCCTTTTCGGATCAACGTGTTTTTGATTCTCACTTAAAATATTGACATTATGATTAGATAATGGATTGCCATTAACATTAGATGTTGTTGCTTCTCTTTGATCAAAACTTATAATTCCATCATTGATCAATCATTGCACCTTATATTTTAAAGTAATGCAATTTTTAATGGAATGACTAGCAATTTCATAATGGTAGTCACAGTGGGCTGTAAAATCATACCACTTAGGATAGGGTGGCTTAAGCGCTCCACATGGCTAGGTGTAATCAAGTGGTTATTGTAGAGCTTTCGGTATAATTTCGTATAAGTCATAAGAATTGGGTCAAATATGAATTTTTCTCGAGTAATTCATTGCTCTCGTGAACCACTTGTTAGGTTAACAGGATGAATCTGAGGTCTTGTAGGTGGTTGGATGTTAAAGTCATATACGAGAGCTTGAGAGTTAAAACCAGGCTAGTATATAGATGAGTAAGATGGCAATGAGGCTGGTTGGTATAGGTAAGATGAGGTGTTGTTCACAACAAGAAAGTATAGAAAGTAACCTTGTGGATAAGGTTGATATCCTTTAAACTGTTTATCAAAGCTCACAGTTTGAGCTTCAGTCTCTTTCTTCTCTAACACTTTCTTGGTTTTTCATCCTTTCAACTTATCATTTTTAATGGCATTTTAAATGATTTCGCCTGAGATCACCATGTTAGTAAAATTTTTATGGCATTCCCTATTATCTTTTTATAATAAAGAGATTTCAAGGTGCTAACAAACAACACTGTGGTCTCTTTCTTAGTCAAAGGAGGCTACACTTGAAAAACAATATCCTTCCATCTTTAGGCATACTCTTTAAATAATTCAGTCATTTTTTTCTATATTCTGTAAAAAAAGATAATCTAAGGCTAAGTCTATGATATACCAATACTAACTAATAAAATCATGGGTCATATCACTCCAAGAATGAATACGGGTCCTGTCTAACTGGACATACCACCAAGCAGTAAAGCTCATAAGACTATCTTGAAACACATGCACTAATAGTTTTTCATTATTAGCATAGGCTACCATCTTTCTACAATATATGGTAATGTAGGTCTTCGGACACTTTGTATCATCATACTTCTCAAACTCTGGTACCTTAAACTTCGAAGGAATAACCATATCTGAGACTAAACAAAGTCCAGCACCATTCATAAAACCATAAAAATCAATTTCTTCCACTGCTCGTAGCCTTTCTTCCAGCATATTAATCTTTCAGTCAGCTTTCGAGTCCCTCAATGACTCACCCTTTTTTATTTTAACTTTTCGTTATTCTTTAGATCATCCAAATTAGAGACCTAAACTGATGACATTCCAAGGCATATGTATCCTATAGGATAAATAAATTACTATGGTAGTGGACCTTGTGCTGGTTGGGCTTGATATGGCCCAAAACCAAGATGATACAATAGGTCATCCACCTCTTATGAGAGATGGTCTTATTGGCTAGTACTTTTTTTATACTTTTTCCCTTGTTTAACTTGTTAAAAGCCTTCAAAATCCTATTTAACTCTTCTTCTAACTTTTCTTGAGCTTTCTCTATCCTCTCAAGATGATTAGAATTTTCTTGTTTCATCTATCTAGCTCGAGCTCTTGTATTGTATGAGTAAATGAGGTTCTTGCTTAGTGGAGCTATCCTTGAACCTTGAGCACCATAATTATGATAAAAAAATGTTATGCTTTATGCATGATATATTGATACATGAATGAAATATACATTTTTATGGATGAGATAAAAATAATATAGATGCAGAATGTCACATATGACAATGAAAATGATGCATAATGATGCATGATATGGTAATGCAAATGCTAATTGAAATAATGTAAAAGCACAAAGTCAAACACACAAGATAGTTAGATATATCACATAAATTGTTCCCTATTATGTCCTAATTTCGAGTTAAGTCTATCAATAGGTAAGAAGGGCTCTATCCTAAGGCTGGCATCTTAAGTGTACACTATATGCTGGGTTTGGTGACTTTGACCACTAAAGGTTCTCAAATTGTTCCTTACATCATAGTCCATCATAGACTAGTAAGACAATCTAATCATCGCCCATCACAGGCTACCAACGAAAAGTATTCAATTTGAGTGGGAGTATTTCACAGCCATTACGAAAATTATCATCTCATGAAAGTGTAGGTATTTTATTCCATCTTAAAAGAGACAGAGCCTAGGTATAAAACTCATATAATGTATGTGATAATGTGTGTGAAGGAACATATGGGTTTCATGCCTCAAAAATAAAAGAAAAAAAAAGACACAAAAATGTTAGTAAACAAATAACACAAATCATTACAATTTAAAATCATTAGACCAAAGGATAAGATAAATTCAAAATTATGGCTTGACTTTCTAGAGCATCCCTAGTGGAGTCGCCAAACTATCATAACATATAGATTGGAAAATCTATAGCTAGACTTAACAAATGGAGTCGCCACCAATCTTTTTTATCTAGGTGTGATTGGCTACCTAAGAAATATATCCTTTTAAGGAGCTCCTAAGCTTGATTAAGGGTCCCTAAAAAAATAGCTTCGGGTCTACTAACCAAAATAGAGTTCGAGAATTCGATTACATGTGAAAAATGTTATAGCACCCTCACATGCCCATCCGAAGGATGGTACCATATTATTTCAAATTTATCATAAGGTCTTGAGTCTAATGGTTTCAAATTTTATGTTAAATATTGAAAATACTTTTTAAGATTTTTCATCAATCTGGTAAACTTTTAAAAAAATACTTCCTCACCTCAAGAATATTCAAGAATCTCATTTGATTCCTTAAAGAAGCTCCGTCATCGAAAAAAATTTATTTATTATTCTTTTTTTTGTTGAAAATATATCTAATTATTTCAACATTTAGGCCAAATTAAAAATATTTTTTTTAATTTCTAAATTTTTCACCATTTATGCCTATTTAGAAATTCTCTCTTTTTTAGTTGGATTTCTAAATTTTCCACCATTTTGGTCAATTTAGAAATATTTTCTCCTTTTCGAAATTTCTAAATTTTTCACCATTTAGGCCTATTTAGAAATTCTCTCTTTTTTTTGTTTGATTTCTAAATTTTTCACCATTTGGTTCAATTTAGAAATATTTTCTCTTTATTTATTTTTTTGTCTTCGAAAGGAAAATAATATGATAATTATTTTTTATTGAAATTTCATTTAAATTCTTCCACCATTTGGGACAAATTTAAAGAAATTTCTCACCAAGAGATTTCTTAAGAATTTATCATTTGAAATTTTTAAGAATTTCATCATTGGGTAATTATCAAATATTTTCAACCAAATTTTTTTTTTTTTGGCTTTTTTGGATTGAAAATAAATATTATTTATTGTTATTAAAACTTTATCTAAATTATTCCACCATTTGGAATAAATTTAGACAAAATTTCTCACTTAGGAATTTTATAAAAATTTACCATTTGAAATTTCTATAAATTCCATCATTGGATAATTAATATTTATTCCCAAAATTTTTATTATTTTTTACTTTTTTTAAATTTTTTCCTAAATTTAATCATGGAAAAAAATGCTAAAAAAATCTAAGAAAAATACTAAGGAAAATACTAAATAAAATAAATAAAAAATACTAAAGAAAAACCAAAAAATGGCTCGGTTGGCGGTTGAAATTCAGCTCGGCTTAAGACATAGATAACGGCTCGAAGATGCAACTCAAGATGAAATCGGCTCAACTCGGTTCAGCTCAGAAATAGGGTCTATGGAGCGAGTTAAAGTGGGTTAACGCTATGGGTCGAGTCACCCGAATGTAAAACACATGGATCCTAGGTCTTTTTAAACGCCAAAACGACGTCATTTTGGTGATGCTATAAAGGTCAAGTTTCAGCCTTTCTCCTCAAATTTCTTCTTTCCCTTCTCTCTCTTTCCCCTTCTTTTCTCTCTATCTTTCTCTACCCAGATGAACTACGGTTGAATCCTTGACTGGATTCTGGAAAACGTCACTAGAATCTGGATTGGGTCACCGAACAGTCACAAAAAAATTTAATCGATGCCAGAATCTTCTACCAGATTCTGGGAAGCTCACTGAAAAAGTCAACCAATACCAAAAAACGCACAGAAAAATTCAGCCAGCACCAAAAAATTCATCAAAAACTAGAATTTTTTCAAAAATTTTCCAAAAATCTGGATTTTTTAGATTTCTTCCAAAAAACCCCCTTTGTTTTCTAAACCTAAAAATCTTCAAAAAAAATTTTACAACATTTTGCTTGCTGTGTTTTCTAACTTCTGCTCTCTTATTTTTTATGTTTTTTTTTTTTCTTTGGCCTATGATCAGTGGGTATTTATAGAGTTTAATTAGAAAATTTTCTGACTAACTCTATAACTCCCACTTTGACAATAATTCAGCCTTATCCCATATAAATCTAATTCAACCATGATTCTGCCACTAGTCCAATTCACAGTAAAACTTTCTCTTTTTATCACCTAAAAAAAACTAATAATAAATCTAACAAAATAAGAATAAAAAATAGATAAATCAATAAAAAAATGAAGATTAAGAATCATCCCAATAAAACTAATAAAATAATAAAATAAATAAAAAGTAAAAAAATGACCTATTATGCCTAATAACCTGGGCCCTATTGAGCTGGGGCCAATGGGCTTGGGCCCGGACCAAATAGGATGTCTACAAATACCCAATGATTGGATTTTGGGTTCATTGTGTTCTTGAAAAAGTTTAAAGTTTTTGGCACTCATTTGAATTTCACGATGCCCTAAATTAGGTTTTTGGCCATTTTTTGGAATTGGGTTTGATTTTCCTAGTGCACTTAGAGAGAGGTTAAAGGAAATTATTCGAGAAAGAGAATGAACCAAAGGTTTCTGAACAAAAAATAAAAATTCTTGATTTATATAACAAAGCTCAAATGACGTCATTTTGGTGAAGTGTTTGACTTGTTTGACCTACGTGCAAGACTCGACTCGATCACGGGTATTTTCTTTTCTTTTTTCGTTATATTTTTTATTTTGATTTTATTTTTATTTCATTTTGTCTATTTTATTTTCATTTTATTTTATATTTTTATATTTTTTTATCTTTAACTATTTATTTTACTCATTATTATAAATTAAACAATGCATTATTATTATTATTATTATTAAATACCTTTATGAATTTCATTTTATTTATTTATTTATAAAACAAAGTGCCCAAAAAATGTTTCCAAACTAAATTTGTAAATCCTACTAAACTATTGGAGGATTTTTTATGAATTTAATTTTTTATGAATTCTACCAAACTATTGGAGAATTTCATAAATCGATTTTTATAAAATTATTATTAATAAAATATTTTATTTTGATCACACCAAACTATTGGAGGATTTACATCTCAAATTAAATCTTACCAAACTATTGAAAAATTTAATGCATATTCTAAAAAATAAATTTACAAAGAAATCTCATTAAACTATTAAAATATCAGCATCAAAGTAAATATTACCAAACTATTGGAAGATTTTTTTGATTATTTTTTGAATAAAATATATTAATAAATCTGATGACGGAGCCTTTTCAGAGTAGAATACTAGTTTTCATGAATACTCTTGAGGTAAGAGAATTATTTTAATTTGCTATCAAACTATTAGAGTAATTTTAAGATCAATTTTCAATATTAAATATTTTGGTAAATCATAAATATGGTTAAGGCTTGGATAATTTAAAATCAAAATAGTACTATCCTTTGGATGGGTGTTGTGAGGGTACTATAATATTTTTCACGCGTAATCGCACTCCTGAACCTAAAATTTGATTTCGTAGACTAGAATATACTATTTAAATATACCTAGGTCAATCTTAGGATTCCTCTTTAAATGAGAGAAATTATGTTAGATGACCAATCACATTTTAACAAAATAAGATTGATGGCAACTCCTAAGTTTATATTTAGCAATAGATCTATGAATCTATACATTATAATAGTATATATAATCTATATACTGATAATGCATAAAAAATAAACTCATAAATTAAACTTTTTTTTAAAGTAGTTAAGCATGCTAAGTTTGGTTCATGTTAGATTGTTTCAAATTTAGGGCACTCCAGGTTGATTAATTTTTTGGTCAATATGGTTTAATTCAAGAATTTTTAGGTTTGATGCAATGTATCTGTTATCTAGTTGGATTGAATTTGGATTGTTGATTTTTTAAATCAATTTAAATTATTAGATTAGGTGAGTTAGGTCAATTTTTGAAATATTGATAAATTAATTTGTGCTTCATTTTACTTTGCAAGCGAATGATAATCAATTTCAAGTTTAGACAAAATCATTTCATGTTCATGTGATGATTTTTTCACGATTTCGGATTGAGTTGATTGATTAATATTTCAAGCATATCAACCAAAGCAACACAAGTTTTGTGACAATTTTTATTTTCAACTCTAAAACTTTTGACATTTCTCTAATAACAATGAATTAAAAATGTACTATATAAAAAATAATAGATAAAATTTTCATATTCAAAATATGTCTTTAAATAAAAGAATTTTTCAAAGGATTTAAGTATCAAAAATAAATCATAAAATGGTTTTCACCTAACATCAATTATATACGCTACAATGAAAATTCTATTGTAAAAATTTAACTTTTCCATACATAGAAAATATATTATATATAGCAACCAGTTTTTTTATAATTCTACTTATGGAAAATAAAATTGATTCCAACTGGCTGATAACATATTTAAAATATAAATATATAAAAAATATATTAGTTCACATATAATTTAGAAGAAAGGCCAAAAAAATTTAATTCACTTCCATACTAGTAAAAATTTTCACAACTGTACTCTAAATTAAGAGAAAATGTTAAATGTATACCTATTATAGCTAATATGTCTTATTTTGGTTTTTTTTTGTTAGTAGTTTATACTCATATGTTAACGGTGATATTTTCTATAAAACCGGTGAATCATTTTGAGAGAATCATTAAGAAAAAACTTTTGAAGTTTCTCCATCATTTCACAAAGTGAAACACTTTGCAAGATATAATTGCATGCAGTGTAATATTATTGCCTCATTTTGCCTTTCACTGATCGAGTAGCTACACAATTTTGGCTTACAAGTGATAATTTTTTCAAATCCTAAATCATTGTTTCTCGTTAAGGTAAAACACCTTCGAAATGTTTGAATGTATCCAATTTTATCATTTTTGTCAAATTTCATTGACATTCATTTTGCATTACTTTTGTTTTTGATGAATTTTAATTGTATATTAAGGTGTTCGAAGAAGTTGCAGATCATTTATCTTAATCAACAATCACTGATATCGGAAGAGAATCACATGCATATCAAAACTAAATCGCAAAGTTTTATTCAAATAAAAAAAAAGGTATACTTAGCCTTTTGCTTTTGTAATTAAAATAAAATTTATTATTACTTATGTTTAACTCACTATGTTGAAGGATTTATGGTTTTTGTGAGTAAAGTTTTTAAATGTATTAGCAAATTGAATAGATCTAGCAATGGTTGGTGTTCCAAGAATAAAAAACAAAAAAAAAAGGAAAAAGAGTGCTTATATTTATTTGATTATGCTTTTAGAACAGTTATTAATTACTAAATACTTATTGTGTTCTATAGACCTTTTTGTATGTTTTGCTATTTCTAATATTGAACTTCCTTACATTATTTTGAACATGGACAGTTTTTCATTGGTTCTCTCTCTAATAAAACTTCAATATATATATATATATATATATGAATAAGAATTTATTTGTATTAGTGTAAGAGTTACCATTTTTTTAATTCTTAGATCAAACTTACATATATATATATATATGAGTAAGAAATTATTTGTATTAGCTTAAGAGTTACATTTTTTTTTTTACTTTTAGATCAAAATTAAATCTATGACTCAATTCAATCAAAAATTTATTTTTGAATTAAGTAATTTGGATCCAATGGTTAAGAAAATGTGTAAAAGTTATAATAGTACAAGTGAATTCCTACTATATATATATATATATATATATATATATATATATAGAGGAAGGCTTAACTTACGGAAAAAAATTTATACTTTTTTTATTCATTGATTTTAATAAATTTAAAGGATGAGATTAAAATAATTTTTATTTCACATATCTCTTTTATCTTTTAGATTTATTAAAATCAGTGATTAAAAAAGTATAATTTTTTTTTAATTTTACATTTATGTAAATTAATCTCTTCCCATATATATATATTTGATAATTTCTCTCTCTCTCTCTCTCTCTATATATATATATATATATAAATATAATTCTAACAACCTCATAAAATATCCGGGTTTTATAGGTGTTTGTCTTTACCGGATTTAAAACTGCCAAATCAATAACTTATGTCACAATTGTACCCAAAAAAAATGATGACATGAAATAATATTCTTTTACATAAGTTCAGTCATTTAGATGGATTTGGTAGGTTTCTTTTTTGGAAATAAAACGTGAAAATTTATGTAAAATAAATTTTTTTTTTAAAAACAAGGTTTTGCTAGTTCTTTTGTTACCAAATATGATCAATGAAGATAACAAAAATTTAAGTACTTGTCCTCGTTTCAAAATCTACAAACATAGGATCAAAAAACATATATATATATATATATATATTTATTTATTTATATGATTAAGAAAACTATAAGTTTGGAATGGAAACAAATGAAGCATTACAAAATCGGACAAACTTGAATTTGATACATTATTTGCATGCAATTAACCAGGTTTTTGTTCTCATATATATATATATATATATATATTTATGGTTGTTGTTTTCAGTCCAGTTTTCTTCATTTCAGATACAGATGAAACAAGTTAATTTGAGGTTTCGGAAGATCATGACTTATAATTTGAGGGATAGGAACTTAATGAATATCAAGGCTACTTATTTGGGATCAAGTGGTTCGGATAATGACAGCCACGATGAAGCCACTGATTCTGACCCTGACTTTGGGAGGCCACCGCCTATGCCTAATCCAAACCAGAACAATGTTAGACTATTTGAAGCAATGCAGAGGAGTGTTGGTATCCAAATAGCAAATTCTTGGGGTGCAAATTCTAGCAGGAATACAACTGGGATCGTGGAGAGAAGGCGGCCAGGGCGCCCCACAAAGGCAAGGGCTAATGGGGAAGAAAATAGACAGGGCATCATAGAGAGACATAGAAGGAGGAGAAGGAGGAAAAGAACGAATTTTTCACAATTTCTTGAAGAAATAATAACCAAGAAAACAGTGTTGTCTTGGTTGATAAGATTGGGTATAGTTGAAGAAAATGAAGTCGTCCGGTACGTTCAGTCAGAGTCTCGAAATAAAATGGGAGAAGGCAAAGTCAATAAGGAGGGCATTTTATGTAGCTGTTGTTCTCGTCAGATTACAGTAGGAGAGTTTGAAATTCATTCCGGATTTAAAACTGGAAAGCCCTATAAGCATATAGTTTTAGCAGTGTCACAGCTTTCCTTATTTGACTGCCAAATAGAAGCATTGGAAGGTAGGAACGAAGAAGAAAAATGTACATACAACAACATGCAGCCTGAAGCAACAGCTGTTGACAAAAATGATGATGCTTGTATGATTTGTGCTGATGGAGGGGATTTGATTTGCTGTGAAAGATGCCCCTCAACATTTCATCCCAAATGCATTTTCATGGAGGTAATAATTATGACCACAATTTGCTCTATATATACTTTAGCATTTCTTTAACGTTTGTAATTAATTGATCTATATTTTTGGGGATGGGGCTGCAGAACATTCCTCAAGGTGATTGGCTGTGTCCATATTGTGTCTGCAAATACTGTGCCAGTGGGGATGGCCTTTTAAAGAAGTGTGTTCAATGTGAAAAACTGTGTATGTATTACTTAATATTGTTTAAGTTACACAACTGATCTATAACTATTTCTGCTTCATAACTTGAAACCAATTTACAGACCATAGCAAGTGTGGAGGAGAAAATTTGGACCTGATGAATTCTCCTGCCTCATTGTTCTGTGGAAGCAGTTGCACAAAGGTATTTATCCTCAATTTGAAAGCTATCCATTTTCCCCCATGATTTTTGTCTGAATTATACCATCATTTTTAGAGGTGATGATATTGGAAAAAAACAACTGACTTGAAGTTTGCAAAAGATATATGAAGGGTTACGGGATATGCTTGGAGTTAAAAATAATCTTCAAGATGGCCTTTCATGGACTCTACTCCAACGGACAGAGCAACCATTCGGTTCCTACAAGTACAACAAAGTACAAATCAACTCCAAGGTTGCTTTGGCTTGGCTGGTAATGAACGAATGTTTCTTGTCAACCATAGATCGCCATACAAGAGCCAATATTATCCAAAGTATTGTCTACAATCGAGGGTAATCAGTTCGAAACCTTTTCTGAAACTCCTTCAAAAAGTTCTTAAATCATGGCAATACATTACTGCTGACTACCAAGTACCAACATAATTTCTGTCATTCTCAGGTCCAATTTGACCCGTATTAATTATAGTGGCTTTTACACTGCTGTCCTGGAAAAGAATGACGAAATCATCTGTGTTGCATCAATAAGGTGTTTTTCTTGATTCTCATTCAGAGAAATCTATATAGATATGTCTAATTCTAGTAGCATGTGCAATTGCTTTTAACATGGCGTTCCATTTATCTGTTGGTTTCCAGGGTGCATGGAAAAAGGCTGGCTGAGATGCCCTTCATCGGAACCCGTGGGGTATACAGGCGTCAAGGGATGGCTCGCATCCTATTAAATTGTGTTGAATCTGTAAGCATAGATATTTAACTAAATTGAACGATTTCATCACATCACTGCTTGAGTCTAATATGCTAATCAATTGAAATGCTGCTGATAATATACTTGATATTCAGGCTCTTCGTGATCTAGAAGTTGAGAAACTGGTGATTCCATCAGTCGATCAACTTGTTGATATGTGGATTGGGAAGTATTTCTTCGCCCGCATTGAGGAGGTGCGGTTGAAGAAGGAGCTGTGCCAGTACAATACGGTGATGTTCCCTAGTGCAGTAGTAAAACTACATAAAAACTTGGCGATGCTTCCTGACTTGAACATTGGTCCTTCAGCAACCAATGGGGTTTTCTAAATCAGAACCGCAATGCTTGTTTCAACACAGAGTTTCTAGGAGGAAGAGGATTATCTTGCTTGTTGACAACTTGGAAAATAATCTGTTAAGGTTGAAAATCTCAGTCATGTTATGCACAGGATTTTTTGGTTTGAAATTGTAGACTTTTCCCCCTTTATTTCTTTATGGCTTTCTGTCATGTTTTATGAATAGATCGGATTGTTTGATTATTTTTTTCTCACTTTCTCGGAATTTAATCATGTCTGGTTTTCTTTAGTCAAATTTTTTTTATATAAAAAGGCTTATAAAAAAATTCAAGTTAAACCAAGAAAATATTAGAGAAAGATACAGACAGAAAAGACAAAATCTTGCAAGTTGGAAAATAATTCCAAGTTAATATATGGAAATAATTCAGTGTTTAATGAAAAAATCAATGGAGGATTAATAGTTACTAATTTAAATGGGCACCCATCAAATCTGCCAAGAGAAGGAAAATGGCTAATAGAAAGAATGAATAAGCATGCGACAAGTAAACGTTGACGGTGAAGGAGCAAACATATAGTTGGTAACTTAATCAGAGCAAGATCAATATAATAAAGCTAAGATTAGTAGGAATAAGCAATATAGCTAATGATCAAATAAATTAAAATTTGAGAGAACAATAAAAATTAAGTTGAGATATGACTGAACAGTAATGTAATAATAAGAAATTAAGGAGAGATATAATTGTACAGGAAGTGAAACATGGTTATACTTAGTGCTTGTAGCAGTGATTACCACTTCTTAAATAACAAATACTTATTAAAAAAAAAAAAACAATGAGACTGAAATCAATTGACACTTCTTTATCTCAAAAAAAGTGAAGCTAGGACCAGTACGAATAACGTATTTGTTGTCACAACAAATGAGAAATAAGCATTTAGCTACCTTAAGAAAGAATATTTGAGAACTGGTTCCAGCCGAAAAAAAAGAAAATTGTAATAGAAAAAATGGAAAAAGGAATGAATGGGACACAACATGGGGTTCCCTTCCACGTTGACATAGGTAACACCTTTCATCTACCTCCACTATTCAATTTCTTAATTTATCTTTTGTTGGAAGCCTATTTAATATAGTCATTCATACAATCATTAAGTGTTTTAAGATATGATACTAAAAATATATTAGTTTATGCTACTCAACCTTCCTTTGCTTAGATCTTATCTTATTCCAAACTATTGCAACAGAATAGCCATTGCCAAAGACATATCACACTTCAACACCATTTTCCTCTCTAATGAATTGGAGTGCAGTAGATCTAAGTTTAAGTAGTTTCCTCCAACTGTTGCCCTATTGCAATGCAACTTGCCATAAAAGTTTATATTTGATACACTTTTAATATATAAATTTTATACACTATTAGTACATTAAATGGAGCCATCTTATTAATAATCAAATATAAATTTTTACTAATCCTTAAGATAAATACACAAAACTTAATTTTTAAAAAAAATTAATGATGTGGCATCATATGATTTACTGACAATGTATATAACTTATACACTAACAATGCATCAAATATAAACACATAGATTAAACTTTTTTAAAGTGATAAGTATGTTGACTCATATTCATGTTGGATTGTTTCAAATTTAAGGCATTCCAGGTTGACAAATTTTTGGGTCAACATAAAGTTAATTCAAGGCATTTTACTAATTTTAGGTTTCATGCAATATATCTGCTATCTAAGTTGATTGAATTCGTGTTGTTGATTTTTTAAATCAATTTAAAATATTGAATTAGGTGAGTTAGGTGAATTTTCGAAATGTTGATAAATTAATTTGTGCTTCATTTTACTTTGCAAAAGAATGATAATCAAGTTCAGGTTTAGATCAATTCATTTCATGTTCTTGAAATGAATTTTTTCATGACTTTGGACCAAGTTGATTGATTAATATTTCAAGCATATCAACCAAAGCAACACAAGTTTTGTGACATATAATTTTTATTTTCAACCCTAAATTTTTTGACAATTCTCTAATAACAATGAATTAAAAATGTACTACATAAAACATAATAGATAAAAAAAATTTTCAGATTTAAAACATGTTTTTACATAAAAGAATTTTTCAAAGGGTTTAAGTGTCAAAAATAAATCATAAAATGGTTTTCACCAGATTCCAATTATATTGCTATAATGAAAATTCTATTGTAAAAATTTAATTTTTGCATACATAGAAAATATATTATATATAGCAATATATATGGAAAATAAAATTGATTCCAGCTAGCTGATAACATATTTAAAATATTAGTTCACACATAATTTTGAAGAAAGGCCAAAAAATTTTAATTCACTTCATACTTGTAAAAGTTTCCATGGTTTCCCTTTTTTTCCTTTGTTTCTTTTCCAATGTAAAATTTGCATCGTTAGAGAATGGTGAGATTTATCAAAGGAGTCTCTAACCCTCAGCTCATCGAGATTGCAGTTGTCAATGAAATGGTTATGGTGAAGGTTGGCTCTTGTACCACGCCAGAATGACGTCGTTTTGAAAAGCCTTGACTTGTGTATCTACTCAACGATCAACGTGTTGATCCGTGTGTTAACCCAATCCAATTGCAAGTTTTTTTTTTTATTTTTTTTTATTTTTTGATTTCATTTCATTTTATTTTATTATTTTAAGTTTTTATTTCTATTTTATTTCCATTTTTTAATAATTTATTGATCTTTATTATTCATTTATTTTAATGAGTGACTTATTTAGTTTGCAAAAATTCTCACTTATCTCTAGAAGACAAAAAAAATTTAAAATAAATTCATGAATTCTACCAAATTATTGAAAGATTTTCATGGTTTGATTTCTTAAAATGAAATCCAACAAACTATTGAAAAATTTCATAAATCATTTTTTTAAAAAAAAGTTAAAATAAAAGTAAAAACAAAAATAAAGATCATTTTTATTCTCCAAACAATTAGATGGTTGATTTTTAAATTAAGTCTTACCAAACTATTGGGAGACTTAATAAAATTTTTAAAAATTTTTGTAGAACTTTTTGCAATAAAATCTCACCAAAGTATTTGGAGATCTGCTTCAAAGTAAGTCCTACTAAACTATTAAAAAATTTTACTGATTTTTTTGAATAAAAAAAATTAATAAATCCAATTATGAAGCCTCTTCAAGGTAAAATACTAGTCCCTATGGATACTCTTGAGGTGAAAAAACTATCTTAAATTGCATCCAAACTATTGGGATAATTTTAAGACTAATTTTTTTGGTAAAAGCATAAATATTTTTTAAGGCTTGGATAATTTAGAATCGAACTAATACCATCTTTGGATGGGCGCTGTTGGGGTGCTATAATCTTTTCAGGCGTAATCATACTTTCAAACCTAAATCTAGTTTCGTGGATCAGATTTAATTAGGTGACCAATCATACCTAAATAAAAAAGATTGGCGACGACTTTTCGGATCCATATCTAACAGTAGGTCTATAGATTTATAAGTTATGACAACATGGTGCAAAAATTAAGTGCTACACAGTAGGAGTCACCTTTAGAATTCTAACATTTGGTGTGATCTTCTAATCTGTGTGTGTTTTGTGTTGAGCTTCCTTAATGTTTGGTATGATTCGATGGATCTGTGTACTTTATCTTGGGTTTGACAAGGACGTCAAGCTTTAATGAGGGAAGTTTATGACACTCCAATCCTATATCAGGAGATTTTAAGGATCTGCTATAATAAATAAGCATAAACTTAAATTCAAACTTATGAAACACCTTTTATAAGATAAACAGTGAGATCTTTGAATTAAAATAGATAATATCTTATAAGTTGAGTACAGGTCTCTATAAACATTACCCAAAAAGAGCAGCTGATTAAACCAAGTATACCCTATGGAGTTTAGAGAATGCCTTGCATGCCCATGAAACATGACCATCTGCTAGAACCTTGTCAAATGAATCAAGATATCTTTTATCACCAATCAAGACCATAAAGAACCTGTATTAATTGGTGTTACCTCAAGAACTAGAATCTTCTTATAACTTCTTAACATACCATAATTAGAATAGTGAAAGGGAAACAAACGTAAATGATAATCATGAATTCAAATGGCAAGAAGAAAAAGAAAGAAAGCTTGAAGCGTTAAGCACAAATTACCTTTGCTTTCTAACAAATGAGTTCCAAATATGTATAAGCTGCTTCTCATCTTTGCTAACATCCACAAAATCATCAAGCATCTGTCACATATTGGTTTTATGTTAGCCTTTCACTTCTCAAAAATAGAATAATCAAAACATCTTATCAAAAATACAATTCAAGCTAGAACCCTAACATGAGTAAGTTGGAGCCCAATCAAACATAATACACCCAACTCTAAACCAAAATTTCTCACATTTCTAGAAAACCTGACAAAAGTCAATCAAGTCAATGGTAGATAAACAAGCTCATGTTCTTATAATTACTCTGGTTTCTGTTGTTTTATACTTATATTTATAGAGATGAACAAAGTAATGCTCGTACAATACAAGCAAACAATGAGCAAACTACTACAAGTTGAGACAAATAAAGAGAACTAATTATCTAACCCCTACAAATCATTATTTATTTAATGACTTACTTTCCTCTGACAACTGATGATTTATAAACCCAATAAGTAAATGCTTGTTCACCAATTACCCTAGCTCCAACCAAATTAATTTTTTTATAAAAAAAATTAATGATGTGGCACTATCTTATTAACTGACAATGTATATAATTGTATAATGATAATACATCAAATATAAATTTATAAACTAAACTTTTTTAAAGCAATTAAGTATGTTGACTAATATTCATGTTGGATTGTTTCAAATTTAGGGCATTTTAGGTTGACTAATTTTTAAGTCAACGTAGAGTTAATTCGAGGTATTTTATTGATTTTAGGTTTGATGCAATATATCTATTATCTAAGTTGATTGAATTTGAGTTGTTTCTTTTTTAAATCAATTTAAAATATTGGAGTAGGTGAGTTAGATGAATTTTTGAAATGTTGATAAATTAATTTGTGCTTCATTTTAGCTTGCAAGAGAATGATAATCAAGTTCGGGTTTAGACCAAATCATT
Source organism: Durio zibethinus (assembly GCF_002303985.1). The sequence continues at coordinate 2,541,966 of NW_019167838.1, read as the reverse complement.
TCATGTTCTTGTAATGGATTTTTTCATGACTTCGGATCAAGTTGATTAATATTTTAAGCATATCAACCAAGGCAACAAAAGTTTTGTGACATATAATTTTTATTTTCAACCTTAAAACTTTGGACATTTCTCTAATAACAATGAATTAAAAATGTACTACATAAAACATAATAGACAAAAAAAATTTCAGATTTAAAACCTGTTTTTAAATAAAAGAATTGTTCAAAGGGTTTAAGTGTCAAAAATAAATCATAAAATGGTTTTCACCAGACACCAATTATATTGCTATAATGAAAATTCTATTGTAAAAATTTAATTTTTGCATACACAGAAAATATATTATATATAGCAATATATATGGAAAATAAAATTGATTCCAGCTAGCTGATAACATATTTAAAATATTAGTTCACATATAATTTTGAAGAAAGGCCAAAAAATTTTAATTTGCTTCATACTTGTAAAAGTTTCCATGGTTTCCCTTTTTTCCTTTGTTTCTTATCCAACGTAAAATTTGTATCGTTAAGTGAGAGAGAATGGTAAGATTTATCAAAGGAGTCTCTGACCCTCAGCTCATCGAGATTGCAGTTGTCAATGAAATGGTTATGGTGATGAAATGCACCTCTTCAATTTAATACATTGAATGAAATACAACATCAATATTTTTAGATTATTTATTCGTATCGCGTTTCATTATGGATATATTTTTATTTATAAATATTTATTTTTTATTTAACATAAAAATTTAGTGATAAAAATATATTTTATAAATAAATGTATATTTACAATAAATGAAGATCGATTAAAATCCATTATTTATACAAAAGCTTGTCTAACGGAGAATTGTTGGAACAATTTTAATAATAATATATCACATGAATTATAGATAATAGTAAAAAGTTATGTTTTTTTTAAAAGATATGATTATTTGTTAAGAGTTGTATTTGAAAAATTATTTATATCTAAATAGACACGTATTTGAATTGTTATGTCTATATATATAGACATCTATTTAGATAATCATGCCTAGATTTTTTTTTTTGGAAAAAAGAACAATTTTCAGATATAGCATTTTATGTTAAATTATCATTCCATTGTTCAAATAAATTTTAAATTACTTTTATAAAGTTTTGTTATATAATTTTTTGTAGAAGAATGATAGTCTTGTTATATGCCAATGAATACTCAATTGATTGATTTCGTTAATGCAAAATATAGTCAATAATTGGGTTTTATTATATTTTTAAAATTTATCACCAATAACTCTTTCACATACCAGTTAATCAAGTGATGAAAACAAATAAAATCTTAAATAAAATGACATCGACACACATTTTAAAATCTTTTCTCAGTATCTCATAATTTTCTTAACCCTAAGTTCTAACAAAAATGACACATGATCTTATGGCACATATATACATTTTGGCAAACAACCCATACAAATAATAATAATAATAATAATATAATAATAATAATAATCCACAAAAAAATTATAATAGAAAAATGTAATAATCGAAACTTTTTCATGAGACATTTAAGCAAGCTTAGTCACGTTCATGTTGGATAAAATAATTCACAAAAAAAAAAATTATAATAGAAAAATATAATAAATTAAAAGTTTGTATTTTTTTTATAAGTTATATTTTTTTTACCCAAAAAAAAGTAGTAAATTGTTACATTACTTTGAAACTATACAATCAATCTACCAATCAAGCATTCTGCCTATTAACAATCAAATTATATTCTAACTATCAGGCAATATAGTTGTATTTATGTTTTAAGTATCAACAAGTTCTTATTGACTAAGTCAACAACAACTAAATCTAATCCATGTAATCAAGCCCTAACAACTTCCTCAACTTGATGATCTTTTGATCTTTCTTCATTCTTAAATAATATGCAACACTTTTCATCCACATCCACTCCCCAATTTCTCAATGTATTTTTTGCTGGAAGCTTGTTTAATATAATCATCCATGCAATCATTGAGTGTTTTGAGATATAATATTAAAACCGGGTTAATTTATGTCACTTAACCTTCCTTTGCTTAGATCATATCTCATTATAAAACATCGCAACAAAATAGCCATTGTTAGGGATATGCCATAATTCAACACCATTTTCCTATCAGATGGATTGTTGTGCAGTAGATCTAAGTTAAAGTAGTTTCCTCCCACTGCAGTGCAACAAAATTTTTTCTAACCTTTAAGATAAATACATAAAACTTGATTTTTTTTTTTTAAATATTAATGATGTGATACCATTTGATTCGTTGACAGTATATATAATTTATACACTAATAATGCATCAAATATAAACTCATAAATTAAATTTTTTTTAAAGCAGTTAAACATGCTAAGTCAGGTTCTTGTGAGATTGTTTCAAATTTAGAGCATTCTAGGTTGACTAATTTTTAGGTCAGTATGGGGTTAATTAATTCAAGGCATTTTAGGTTTGATACAATGTATCTGTTATCTAAGTTGATTGAATTTACGTTGTTGATTTTTTAAATCAATTTAAAATATTGGATTAGGTGAGTTAGCTGAATTTTTAAAATGTTGATAAATTAGTTTGTGCTTCATTTTACTTTGCAAGCGAATGATAATCAATTTCAGGTTTAGACCAAATTATTTCATGTTCATGTGATGAATTTTTTCATGACTTCGGATCTAGTTTGTCAATTAATATTTCAAGCATATAAAGCAAGGCAACACAAGTTTTGCAACATATAATTTTTATTTTCAACGTTAAAACTTTTGACATTTCTATAATAACAATGAATTAAAAATGTACCACGTAAAAAATAATTGATAAAAATTTTCAATTTCAAAACATGTCTTTAAATAAAAGAATTTTTCGAAGGGTTTAAATGTAAAAAATAAATCATAAAATGGTTTTCACCTAACACCAATTATGCATGCTACAATGAAAATTCTATTGTTAAAATTTAACTTTTCCATACATAAAAAATAAATTATATATAGCAACCAGTTTTTTTATAATTCTATATATGGAAAACAAAATTGATTCCAACTGGTTGATAACATATTTAAAATATAAATATATTAAAAATATATTAGTTCACGTATAATTTAGAAGAAAGGCCAAAAAAATTTAATTCACTTCCATACCAGTAAAAATTTTCACAATTGTACTCTAAATTAAGAGATAATGTTAAATGTACACCTATTATAGCTAATATTTCTTATTTTGGTTTTTTTCTTAATAGTTTATACTTATCCATACACGATGATATCTTCTATACAATTGTTGAATCATTTTCAGAAAAATATTAAAAAAATACTTTTAAAATTTCTCGGTTGATATCTCAATTTGTCCGAGAATCTACATTTGATTTTTACTAATAAAAAATAAAAAAAATAAAAAGTGAAAAAAATAAAAAATAGGTGGTTAAGTTTATATGAAATTGTTGGAATTGGTTTATAAAGTTAGAGTTGGGTTTAAGGTTGGAATTCAAAAGAAATTATGATTCCTTTTTGGATTGGAGTTCTTATATTCAAAATCCTATAAATACATACTCATGCAAATCACACAAACACAAAAAAAATCAGGGAAAGAGGTAGAAATCAAAAAAAGCAGTCAATAAGATTTTTCAAAGATTTTTTAGGTTCTAAAAAAAAAAAATTTTTGAAAAAAATTAGAAAAATTCTAGATTCCGATAATGTTTTCCAATATTTGTCTTAAGCCAAGCCAAGCCGAGCCACTTTTTAAGCCATTCCATCTTTTATCCTTGCAGTCGGGTCGAGCCTTCTATCCATTGAGCTGAATCGTTTTCCTGTTTTGTATTTTTTATCATTTTTTTATTAATTTATTTTATTTATTTTCATAGTATTTTTGTGTGATTAAATTTAGAAAAAATAAAAAATGTAAAACTTAATAAAATAAAATTTTGAGAATAAATAATAATTATTCAATGATGATATTTATAAAAATTTCAAATGGTAAATTTTTATAAATTTTTAGGTGAAAAATTTTATCTAAATTTATCCCAAATAATGGAATAATTTAGATAAAGTTTCAATAATAATAATTAATGTTTATTCTCAATAAAAAAACCAAAAAAATAAAAAATTTTGGTTAAAAATATTTGATGATTATCTAATGATGAGATTTTTAGAACTTTCAAATCATAAATTTTTAAAAAATCTCTAGATGAAAATTTTCTTTAATTTGTCCCAAATGGTGGAAGAATTTAAATGAAATTTCAAGAGAAATAATTGTCATATTATTTTCTTTCCCAAAAAAAAAAATAAAAGGAATTTCTAAATAGGATCAAATGGTGAAAAATTTAGAAATTTAAAAAAATATTTTTTTAAATTTGGCCTAAATTGTGGAATAATTAGATATATTTTTAATAAAAAATAAAAAATAAAAATAATTAAACCTTTTTTCCGATGATGGAGCCTCTTTAAGGAAACAAATAGGATCCTTAAATACTTTTGAGGTGAGAAAATATTTTTAATAATTCTATCAAATTGGTGGAGAGTCTTAAGAATTATTTCTAATATTTTAACATAAAAATTAAAACCATTAGAGTCAAGATCTTCGGATAAATTTAAAATAAAATCTTACCATCCTATGGATGGACATGTGATGGTGCTATAACTTTTTTCATATGTAATCGAACTTTTGAATGATGTTTTGGTTTGTAGACCCGAACCTATTCTTTTAAAAACCCTTAGTCAAGCTTAGAAGTTCCTTAAGAGAATAGATTCTTTAGTTGGCCAATCACACCTAAAAAAAAAAAAAATTGGTAGCGACTCTATTTGCTAAGTCTAGCTATAGATTTACAGATCTATATGTTATGACATTGGTTATTTCACAAAATGGAATACTTTGCAATATATAATTGCATGTAGTGTAATATTATTATCTTGTGTTGCCTTTCACTAACCGAGCGACTACAAATTTTTAGCTTACAAGTGATAATTTTTCAAATCTTAAATCATTTTTTCTCATTAAGGTAAATACCTTTGGAATATTTGAATATATACCAATTTTATCGTTTTTATCAAATTTAATTGACATTCACTTTGAACTATTTTGGTTTTTGATGAATTTCAATTGTATATTAAAGTGTTCGAAGAAGTTGCAGATGTATTTTAAGGTGTTCAAAGAAGTTACAAATCATTGATCTTAATCAACAAACATCGACATCAAAAGAGAATCGCGTGCATTTTAAAACCTAAATCGCAAGGAGTCATTTCAAAAAAAAAAAAAAAAAGGTATACTCAACCTTTTGCTTTTGCAATTAAAATAAAATTTATTATTACTTATGTTAACTCCCATGTTGAAGGGTTTATGGTCTTTATAAGTAATGTTTTTAAATGTGTATTAGCAAAATTGAATAGATCTAGTAATGGTTGGTGTTCCAAGTCTCTAAAAAATAATTAAAAGGAAAAAAGTGCTTATATTTGTTTGATTATACTTTAAAACAGTTATTAATTACTTAATCCTTATTATGTTCTATATTCTTTTTTTGTATGTTTTGCTATTTCTAATATTGAACTTCTTTACATTAATTTTGAGCATGGAGTGTTTTTCATTGGTTCTCTCTCTAATAAAACGTCAACATATATATATATATATATGAATAAGAATTTATTTGTATTAGTGTAAGAGTTACATTTTCTTTTTGTACTTTTAGATCAAAATTATATATATATATATATGAGTAAGAATTTATTTGTGTTAGTGTAAGAGTTATATTTTGTTTTAACTTTTAGATTAAAATTAAATATATATATATATATATGAGTAAGAATTTATTTGTATTAGCTTAAGAGTTACATTTTTTTTTTTTACTTTTAGATTAAAATTAAATTCTTAAGACTTATATTTAATCATTTTGATTTAAAGGTACAAAAAAAAAGTGTAACTTTTATATTAGTGTAAGTGGATCCCTCCTCTTACATTAATGTAATTCTTATACTTTTTTAAATTTTTAGATTAAAATTAAATCTATAACTCAATTGAATCAAAATAATATTTTTAAATTAAATAATTTTGATTCAATGGTTCAAAAAAAGTATAAGGATTATACTAGTACAAGTGAATTCCTACTTATATGTATATATAAAATATATATATATATATATATATTTAGGATAAGAACCAACTTACATTAAAAAGTTCTATAGTTTTTTTAACCGTTAATTTTAATATATCTAAAGGATGAAATTAAAATAATTTTTTTTTCATTTATCTCTTTCATCTCTTAGATTTTTTTAAATTGATGATTAAAAAAACAAACTTTTTAAGTTTATATTGATGTAAATTAATCCATCTTCATATATATATAAATATATATATATATATATAATTCTAATATATTCATTAAATGTTCGTGTTTTATCGGTGTTTGTCTTTCCCCTGTCTGCATGGATTTAATACTACCAAATCAAAAACTTATGTCATAATTGTACCAAAAAAAAAAAATGATGACCTGAAATAATATTCTTTTACATCAGTTCAATCAATTAGATGGATTTGGTAAATTTTCCTTTTGGAAATAAAACGTGAAAACTTACGTAAAAAAAAAATTGGTTTTGCTAGTTCTTTTCTTATTAAATATGATCAATGAAGATAACAAAATTCAAGTACTTGTCCTTGTTTCGAAATCTCCAAACATAGGATCAAAAAACATATATATATGATTAAGAAAACTATAAGTTTGGAATGGAAACAAATGAAGCATTATAATATGGGACAAACTTGAATTTGATACATTATTTGCATGCAATTAACCGGGTTTTTGTTCTCGTATATATGGTTGCTGTTTTCAGTCAAGTTTTCTTCATTTCAGATACAGATCAAACAAGTTAATTTGAACGTTTCGGAAGATCATGACTTATAATTTGAGGGACAGGAACTTAATGAATACCAGGGGTACTTATTTGGGCTCAAGTGGTTCGGATAATGAGAGCCATGATGAAACCATTGATTCTGACCCTGACTTTGGGAGCCCACCGCCTAGGCCTAATCCAAACCAGAACAATGTTAGACTATCCGAAGCAATGCGGTGGAGTGCTGGTATCCAAATAGCACATCCAAACCAGAACAATGTTCGACCATCGGAAGCATTGAAGCGGGATACTGGTATCCAAATAGCAAAACCAAACCGTAACAATGTTAGACCATCTGAAGCAATGCAGCGGAGTGCTGGTATCCAAATAGCAGATTCTTGGGGTGCAAGTTCTAGCAGGAATACAACTGGGACCATGGAGAGAAATCGGCCGCGGTGCCCCCCAAAGGCAAGGGCTAATGGGGAAGAAGATAGACAGGGCATCATAGACAGACATAGAAGGGGGAGGAGGAAAAGAATGAATTTTTCACAATTTCTTGAAGAAACAATAACCAAGAAAACAGTGTTGTCTTGGTTGATAAACTTAGGAATACTTGAAGAAAATGAAATCGTCTGCTACATTCAGCCAGGGTCTCGAAATAAAATGGGAGAAGGCAAAGTCAGTAGGGAGGGCATTTTATGTAGCTGTTGTTCTTGTCAGATTACAGTAGGAGAGTTTGAAATTCATTCCGGGTTTAAAACAAGAAAGCCCTATAAGCATATAGTTTTAGCAGTGTCACGGCTTTCCTTGTTTGGCTGCCAAATAGAAGCATTGGATTGTAGGGAGGAAGAAGAAAAACGTACATACAACAACATACAGCCTGAAGCAACAACTGATGACAAAAATGATGATGCTTGTATGATTTGTGCCGATGGAGGGGATTTGATTTGCTGTGAAAGATGCCACTCAACATTTCATCCCAATTGCATTTTCATGGAGGTAATAATTATGATCACAATTTTCTCTATATACTTTTGCATTTCATTTAATGTTTGTAATTAATTCATCTATATTTTTGGAATTGGGGCTGAAGAACATTCCTCAAGGTGATTGGCTGTGTCCATATTGTGTCTGCAAATATTGTGCCAGTGGGATGAACCTTTTAAAGAAATGTGCTCAATGTGAAAAACAGTATGTATTACTTAATATTGTTTAAGTCACACTACTGGTCTATAACTATTTCTGCTTCATAACTTGAAACCAATTTACAGACCATAGCAAGTGTGGAGGAGAAAATTTGGACCTGATGAATTCTCCTACCTCATTGTTCTGTGGAAGCAGTTGCAGAAAGGTATTTATCCTCAATTAAAAAGTTATCCATTTTCCCTCATGCTTTTGTCGGAATTATGCCATCATTTTTAGAGGTGATGATATTGGAAAAAAACAATTGACTTGAAGTTTACAAAAGATATATGAAGGGTTACAGGGTATGCTTGGAGTTAAAAATAATCTCCAAGATGGCCTTTCATGGACTCTACTCCAACGGACAGAGCAGCCATTTGGTTCCTACGAGTACAACAACGTACAAATCAACTCCAAGATTGCTCTGGCGTGCTTGATAATGAACGAATGTTTCTTGTCAACCATAGATCTCCATACAAGAGCCAATATTACACAATGTATTGTCTACAATCGAGGGTAATAAATTCGAAACCTTTCTGAAACTCCTTAAAAAAGTTCTCAAACCATGGCAATACAGTACTGCTGACTACCAAGTACCAACATAATTTCTCTCATTTTCAGGTCCGATTTGACCCGTATTAATTATAGTGGCTTTTACACTGCTGTCCTGGAAAAGAGTGACGAAATCATCTGTGTTGCATCAATAAGGTGTTTTTCTCGATTCTCATTCAAAGAAATCTATATAGATATGTCTAATTCTAGTAGCATGTGCATGTGCTTCTAACATGCCATTTCATTTATCTGCCGGTTTCCAGGGTACATGGAGAAAAGCTAGCTGAGATGCCCTTCATCGGAACCTGTGGGAAATACAGTCGTCAAGGGATGGCTCGCATCCTGTTAAATTTTGTTGAATCTGTAAGCATAGATATTTAACTAAATTGAACGACTTCATCACATCACTGCTCGAGTCTAATGTGCTAATCAATTGAAATGCTGCTGATAATATACTTGATATTCAGGCTCTTCGTGATATAGAAGTTGAGAAGCTGGTGATTCCATCAGTCGATCAACTTGTTGATATGTGGATTAGGAAGTATTTCTTCGCCCGCATCGAGGAGGTGCGGTTGAGGAAGGAGCTGTGCCAGTACAATACGGTGATGTTCCCCAGTGCAGTAGTAAAACTACATAAAAACTTGGCGATGCTTCCTGACTTGAACATTGGTCCTTCAGCAACCGATGGGATTTTCTAAATCAGAACCACAATGCTTGTTTCAACATAGTTTCTAGGAGGAAGAGGATTATCTTGCTCGTTGACAACTTGGAAAATAATTTATCAAGGTTGAAAATCTTTCACAGTCATGTCATAGACAGGATTTTGTTGGTTTGAAATTGTAGCCTTTTCCCCCTTTATTTCTTTGTGGATTTCTGTCATGTTTTATGAATAAATCGAATTGTTTTATTTTTTTTTCTCTCTTTATCCGAATTTAATCATGTCTGTTTTTGATTAGTCAAATTTTTTTATATAAAAGGGCTTATAAACAAATTCAAGTTAAAGCAAGAAAGTGTCAAAGAAAGAGACAGACTGAAGAGACAAAATCTTGAAAGTTGAAAAATAATTCCAACTTAATATATGGAAATAATTAAGTCAGTGCTTTAAAATAATAAAAAAATCAAAAAAAGATTAATAGTTACTAATTTAAATGACCCCCATCAAACCTGCCAAGGGAAGGAAAAAGGCTAACAGAAAGAATGAATAAGCATGCGATTAGTAAACATAGACAGTGAAGAAGGAACAAACATATACAACAATATCAATAACAATAACAACAAACTAAGTTTCATATCTTATAACCCTGGGATTGACTATATGAAAGATCAAAAAAGAATCATATTAAATTATAATTTTTAATCTTCTTACACCATTCATTACTATTTATAGCAACATATTCATTTACTTCATTGACTTTCATATTATTTTTTATTATTTGCATGCATTATTTACATACATATCTTTCGTAATTTATCTCTAAAAATTTTATTTTCTCCTAAATCTAAAAACTCGTATCTCCTAACTGGTGCATATATATTATACGTTTTACATAGCCAAAACATTTCAAACAGCCTCCCTTATTTTTTACTCAATTCAAATTACTCATAATTTTTTTTGAATATTTTAATTTCTGATTTTATCACTTCTAATTTTCCTATATATCCATTTAAGTATTCTCGTTCAACTATGTTTATTTTCTTTTAATATTATTTCTTTACAATCCAACACTTAATTTCATATAATAATGCAAACCATACTATTTACTTTATAAAAATTTACCTTTAATTTTAAAAACATGTTACGATCACATAATATATTTGATACGCTTTGTCACTTCCATTATATTTGATACATTTTATCACTTCCATCGTCCTGCTTAAATCTTACAATTTACATCTTTTTTTATTTTAATATCACTTTGTCTACTTGATCTCATATATTAAAAATAAATACTCTTTAATACCGCCTCATTATTCAACTTAATTACATTACAACATAAACTTACATTACATATATTTAATTTTAAATCTACTCAATTTAAAGCGTCGAAACTTTAATGTATGTCTTTATAATTCTAATTTGATCATTATTAGTTTCAGCCACTAAAACTATATGGCTGGCAACATAATCAAAGCAAGAAAATGAAACTGAAATCGACAGTTCTTTATCTTAAAAAGATTGAAGCTAGAGCCAGCATGAGTATCGTATTTGCTGTTACAACAATGAGAAGGAAGCATTTAGCTACCTTGAAAAAGAATATACGAGAACCGGTTCCAGCCAAATAAAAGAAAATTGTAATAGAAAAAATGGAAAAGGAATGAATGGGGCACAATCTTTATCTCTAAACCCTAATGCTGAAGTTGCGTACATGATGTTTCAGCTTTTCATAACATCCAATCCCTCGTTTTGGCATCTTTGAAGAATCATGCTACAGTTGTTCATAGCGCAAGCATCAAGAAGACCATGATTCCAAAGTTTGATCATGAACAACCTCCAACACCTGAACCGGAAAATGTGTGACATTTCTAATATAGATATCAAAGATGACAACGATTTGCAATTATTTTAAATTAGAGAATACATTCCAAACACAGTCTTACTACCTTTTACTACTATTAAACTTGCAGTATTCTGGAAGGAGATTTGGATGATATATTGTTTATAGAAGGGCTCAAAACGGATTCCTATCCATACCCTATATAAATTAGTTAATCTTTCGATTACCTGTTAATTATATCCTGTTTGGGAATGGACTGTTTACAGTTTTTTATCACCTCTATCTGTTAATGAATGGTCAACTCAAAGTACATTACTCAATGCTATTGGTATTGGTGTAGGCCGGAGAAATACAACTTCAGCAGTCAAAAGATATTAACTTATATAGAAATGGGCAAAAATTCTTCTAGAACATTACCAAAAGAGAGCAGCTGATTGGACCAAGTCTGCCCCATGGAGTTTAGAGAAAGCCTCGCAAGCCCATGAAACGTGACCATCAGCCAGAACCCTGTCAAATGAAGCAAGAGAGTTTTTATCACAAAACAAGACCACAAGGAACCAGTATTAATTGGTGCTGCCTCAAGTAGTAGAATCTTCTTATAACTTCTTGACATACCACAATTAGAATAGTGAAAGGGGAAAAAACGTAAATGATAATCATGAATTCAAATGGCAAGAAGAAAAGGAAAGAAAGCTTGAAGTGTTAAGCACAGACCACCTTTGCTTTCTAACAAATGAGTTCCAAAGATGCATAAGCTGCTTCTCATCTTTGCTAACATCCACAAAATCATCAAGCATCTGTCACATATTGGTTTTATGTTAGCCTCTCACTTCTCAAAAGTAGAATAATCAGAACATCTTATCAAAGATGCAATAAGGGCCAGGACCCTAGCATGACTAAGTTGAAGCCCAATCAAACATAACACACTCCATTCTAAACCAAAATTTCTCACCTTTCTAGAAAATCTGATGAAACTCAATCAAGCCAACAGTAGATAAACAAGCCCATCTTCTCATAATTACTCTGGTTACTGTTGTTTTATACTTACATTTACAGAGATGAACAAAGAAATGCTCGTATAATATAAGCAAACACTAAGCAAACTACTACGAGTTGAGACAAATGAAGAGAATTGATTATCTAACCCCAACAGATCACTATTTATTTAATGACTTACTTTCTTCTGACAACTGATGATTTACAAACCCAAATAGTAAATGCTTGTTCACCAATTACCCCGGCTCCAACCAAAATCAAGTGATTTAAATACATTTTTTTATTTTTAATTCCACACGTTGGCTCTCAGAATGCTAAAACACAGTTCTTCTTGTCAGTTCAATTACTGGATTATGAATCTTCCACCATTGACCACTGATTCAATTTTTCACAATCATTTTCAAATGTCCTAGTGAAGAAACTATTAATAGTTAGAGCGGATTTGCCTCTCAATTTACTGCATGCAAACTGACTTGGAGTTACTTCCTTATCATGATTCAAATGGTTGAATTTATAATGACATTAACCAAGAATCCAGATAAAACTTTTTAGATGCAAAATTGTAAACTATACCCTGCGATCTTCAAGATCAGCACTGTCATCATCAACTTCGTCTTCACTGTCTCTATCTGACATTACTTGGTCGATTGCCATTGGCTTCAATTAGAACTAAGAGAAATGTCAGTGCATAGGAGAAACAAATTATAAACAGAAAAATCATAAGAATGATAAACAGCTCAAGGTGGAAACCTATTAATCATACTTTGCCTATCTGAACATGCAATAAAAAAAATTTGAAGCACAAGAACCCAAGCAAAGATTTTCCACGCAAAATTCAAGCATAAAGAGTAAAATCACCCTGACCAAAGTGTCACATCAAATAAAAACAGAAAATTAACAAATGAAATATGAATTGGTATCATTTTGCAAGCATTCCTGGGAATAGTTTGGTTTTAATGGAGATCTGATGACATCTGAACCCAAGATGAGACCAAAAGTTAAAGCAGATTTGTTTCTCAATTCTACTGCATGCCGAGTGACTTGGCATTACTTCCATTCATATTCATATGGATGGAACTGACTCCGTGTTAAATGGAGATATCATGACATGAATGTTCATGAAAAGACTAATAGCATAATTAACCCAAGTAGATAGCTAAAATTAATCACCTGAACTCGGTGTGAATGAAAGAATTGGCGTTTCAGCAGGAGCATGCGGCTGTGAGAGAACAACATTTTAGAAGTAAAAAATAAAAATATTAGCATGCCTAAACTTAGAAGATTTTGAAAAGATAACAATTGTTATTAGCAAACAAAACCTAAGAAAAAAAAAGAAGGGCGAAAAGCATGTATAGCAATGTGATAAACAGGAGAGAGAGAATATAAAAGAAAAGGCCAAAACAAATGGGGAAAATCATTGCCTTGGAGAACATACTTCCTAGGTTCAGATCGTTCTGCCACTATTTTCCTTGTTTTCGCAGGAGGAACAACTGTATCACTTCCAGATAATGATTTAATACAGTCAGGGTCCACAGGAGAATGAGCCATTGCAATTGAAACTCCTGGACCATCGCAACTAGTTGCAACCTGTGCAAGACACTCTGTTGTACTAGTATAATCAGACACATAGTTTTCCACACCATGCCATCCATTCTGCAGATCTTTCCCAATAGGAATTGACTTGGAAGCCCTCTCACCTTCACAGAGTTCAAAAGGCATATTAAAGAAGGTAAATATTGAGTCATTCTTCTAGTATTATTTACCTATAAGTTACAAAATGAGTTCAAGACGTAAAGCATTCACATGATATAAGAGACTATCTAAGACTGAGGCATTATGCGTAAAGGTAGATAAAATGTTATGACATGCATTACAGGAAAATTTACCATCATGATTCTCCAGAAATCCATTTTGCCCGCTTTTACAGGCCGTTTTGGGCGAGTCCAACTCCAAAAATTGTACATTGACATTCTTCTCACTCTGAAGAGGGTTTGTAGGCCTACGTCTTTGAGGTTTTGAGCTGCACATGCAATTCATTTTACCATTCAACCGTCAGTATTTATTAACAGCATGTCAATTTGATAGCAGTTGAAAGCAACAAGATGTACCCAAATAAAGATATCCTACCAGAAGCTGAAAGTTTCTACTCGAGGGTCTACTCCACTTGCCACAGTCTGTAACAAGAATATTTTGGCAGGATATTAATGTTCGAGAAGAAGTCATTCACGCTTTTTGATAGAAAAACCTACAAGCTTAGTCACAAATTCGTTTCTTTAACTTAAAAAAGGCACAAAATGTAATGATGATACACACTTTATTTCATTTTTCAACCGTGTTAATTATGAACAACATTCCACCCCAAACCAACAGCCATCACTTGTGCTCGTGCCATGATGTCTAACATTACAATATTTCCTACCATCTTTGAATGGAGCAGGTTGTTTATTGCATTCTATTCTAAGCTTCCACATGAATCTTGAAGGAACACAGAAGATAGGAAACATACTAAAATATATTTAGGATGGGAAGAGATATTTTTACCTCAGATATTAATGAATCAATTTTCACTGAGACATTCACAGCTTGATACTCCTCCGTTACCTACAACATAAATGTCTTTTAAATGGTCTGGAAAATCTCAATTGAATGGCAAGTGACTTTACAATTTCAGCTACCAACCCAGAAGTCAAAGTTGAATAAGTCATGGGATGAGCACAAGTGATAACGCAGACCCTGTCAATGAAAATGTAGGATGGCCGAGTGTCAAACAAGCTTTTTGTTCCATAAAATAGAACTAGTTATCTATGTCTACCAAAAACAAAAGGTGAAACCATCAGGAGAATACCTCAACTAGGGAAAGTAAGTCTCTAATGCAAAAGAATCAGAACAATGCCTGAATCCAACAAATTGCAATATCTTGGAAAAAGATTCGTACAAGATGAAAAGCATGTTAATTTATGTGACAATGAGTTTATTTTATCATGTGCAAGGAAATTTAAATTAACACCCCCTTCGGTTGTTTTCTCTTAGATAAATTGAAATTTGATATAATGTGACTTAGCCCATCAAAATAATGAATGAAGCACCCAAGATAAGCAGAGACAACAGATGACCATCTACCTTAAAACTTGCACATTGCATCAAGCAAAATGGACAAGAGAAATCTTCAGTTACTGCAAGTTAAAAAGATTAAAAGAGAACATAGGAATTAGAGCTCAGAGAATCAATTTTAGCTTTTAAAGGTTAAGTAAATAAGATGTATAATGCAAAATTCAATCAAAATAGAGAAATCCATGATACCTTCAGTCTTTTGCAGCATATTGCCATAATCCTTATAGTTGAAAATTACAATTCCAGCCCTCAACCTACACAAACAGATCCTAGGTATGTTAACAACATAATAAGCAATAAATAAACCACATAATTGTTAGAAATCCATAAATTTTCTTTCCTCTTTGCTAGAAAAAAGGTTAGTAGCTGTAAACATAAAGTAGAAAATCAATGGAGCAATACACCAGCACTAGAGCAATCACTTTCCACTTTAGTTAGTATTTTGTAATAATAATGTCTTGTCTTTATTCCCACTGCTGGTAATATGTATGGCTTCAAAAAATCCGGGGCCATGATTAAAAATCTGTAGAGTTCTAGGATTTTGAAACTGTCTCAGGACATCTGTCTTAAAGACAATTCTTCTAGTACTAAATCTCCCCAACTCCCTATATCAAACTCATCATGCTACAACTTGGAACCAACTCTAATCTAGAAGCTCACCTAAACCACAAAGATTCAGTGTCCCCTTTAACTGAACAACTTTAATTGCAAATAAGGCACTTTAATTCAAATACCAAATAACCATCAAAGAATATTGCTACTTTTCATTTTTTCAGAAGCATGAAAGAGGAGAGGAGAAACAGATAATTCCTATTAACAATCCTTACTTTCTCCTCAAAGTACTAGAGAATCATTTCTTGCTGTTCTTCTGAGGGATTTTCAGGTACTGTGATTATTACATATATATAAACTTAAAAGTTTTCTATAAAGAGCAAATTGAAGCAGATGGTTACTGACAAAATTAATATGCTAATACCATAGTTCAGGGAAATAAGATTAATAAAATTCATAGTGTTACATATGAGAGCAATGTATAATAAAATTCATAGTGTTACTTCCGAGAGCTAAGCACGCATATAAAAAGGGAAGTTCATACCTCCTTCGACGCCTTGCCTGTATTTTGTATTTCAGACATCTTCGAAGAAATGAAGGCTGAGGCAGAAATGAGATTTGATTAGAAAGTAGACTGATACAGAGAATGTTTTCCCATCAGGCCTAAAACAGTCCACACCCATGCTATGAGGCATTGTACCTCTTCAAATCACCAAATTAAGGTTATGCAGGTATGTGGATTATTGCAGAAAGATTAACTACAGGATCTATTTGACCTAAAAAATGAACATCTGAGCAAGAATTTCCAAATAGCATAAATAGTAAGTTGTGTTTGACATGGGAAACGCTCATCTAAAGAAGACTTCCCAGTCTAAAACAGATCAAAGAAAGAGATACATGTTCAGCAAGAAAAGCAAGGTATTACATTGTGTAAAGCACGGCGATGAAGAATATTGTACAACTCAACAGGCTTGCAATATAGTAAGAGATTCTCTACAGATGTATCTGACTCCTCAGCAGACAAATGTAAGCATGAATTTTGACGGCACATGACCTTCAGTCCAAATAATGACAGCCTCAACCCAAGATTCTGCAATCTACATCACAACAATAAGAAAGAAAGAAAAAACATGCACCCAAACTATAATTTTCATCCCACACAAGGCAGAGCAGTGATAGATATCAACTCAATCTTTCAAAACATCTATGGAGATTATGACCTTAATCAGTCAAACAGCCAAACAAGCCAAAACATTAACATTCAATTTAAATATCCCAAACGAGAATAATAAAGATGAATATAGACCACGCCAAATTTGACAAGGATGTTAATACAAAGCCTTCATTAACATGGCTGGTTTACCCCAATGGAGATGTCAGCATTTCTTTAGCATGCCTCAAGCACTAAAAACATTTATTCCTAGGGATTACAATGAGAGTCTATATCAGCTCCTCGTTCTATAATAAAGTTGACAATTCGCAGCAAGTTAACAACAAAATCATATCCCCATTTTTTATATAGATAAAAACAAACAAACCCGAGATCTTGCATATGAGCATATCTTAGTCAATCAAACCATTCATGAATTCCACGACAAGGACAACATTAAGATTCTACAAAGTTAAAAGCCAATAACAGAAACCCTAATTCCACACGCATCTCACAAAGGCTTATTCCTGAAATTAAACTTGAATTTATAAAGAAATCCTAGAAGAGTAATTTGTAACCCAACTTCACGATAGAAGAACACATAAATTAAACCGCCATCAAACCCTAGAGAACGTTGGAAGTAAAACATTAATAATGTTGATGTCAAAATTTGAACGTAAACAATAGTCAAAATTTCTTGAACGGGTCAAAAGAATAGATGAAAGGCTATACATATTCCATGACGATAAAACTAAAATTACCAGGATAAGTTGAATGTCTCGACAGATCGGGAAATTGATCGGAAAACTTGGAATTGGCGGTTTCTGAACCGTAGCCGAGCCGCGAGCGGGAGGAAGGAAAAATCAAAGGAAATCAGTTTGTTAACTTTAACGAGAAATTTACCAACTCTTTTTTTTTTCCCCTTTGTCTTTTCCTTGTCGATTTCCATGCTTTATTGCATTTGATAAATTGGGCTTGAAAACGGTGCCGAGTTCTCGCTTTGGATAGAGTTGGGCTCTGGAATCAAACTTGAGACCAATTTAAATTACTAGGCCCAAAGCCCATAAACACTTTCACTAGATATGCCATGCATGGTGAAATGCACAAATAAATAAATAAAATTTTAATTTTATAAATGGTTTCTTACTTATTATGGTCTTTCTTCGCCTTTTTAATCAAAGATGAAATTTAAATATATATAATTATATTTCTCATTTGTGTAGTCCAAAAATCAATAGTTAATGAATTTTTTCATATTTGTAACTGTTAAAATCAAATTTTAATTATTAAAATTAAAATTTTAATATTTATCAATAAATCACATGATTATTAATATAATCAATAAATTTCCATCACCACGGAACTTTTTTTTTATTTGATTTTAGGTTTAAAATCTAATCTATTTCAAAGGTTTCATACGCTTTTTTCATAAGATTGCATTTTTTAAGGTACAAAGGACCAAAAACTAGCAAAAACCACACCAAAAAAAAAAAAAAATGAAAGTTAGGAGCCAGCTTTTGCTGATTTATTCAAAGTCATGTGTACACATTACATATGGTCTTGTTGTTCTACGGGATCGGTTCGCAATTCGTCAAAATGCTGCAGCTAGCTGTCTGTAATCTGTTGGGAACAAATATTTTAAACCCTTTTGTTTCCTCGTCACTAGCAATACATTTTTTTATTATTATTTTCTTTTCTTTTCGTTTACTTATTCTGCTCAAACACCATTGTCTGCACAAGAACAGTTGGAATTATTTCTTTCATTATAGTTGACCAAAACCTTTCTTCTCTACTTAATTATTTTTTTGACTGAATCATAAAAAAATCCTTCATTTTTATAGCAAATAACTTAATTATTTGGATGTGCATGAATATTTGGGCAAAAAATTCAACAAAGTCGGCTCATATTTCTAAAGCACACCCTTCACTTTCAGAAACCTAACTATTTAATACAAAATACCTACCAAGAGTCATAACCAAAGGATTTTTTTTTTTTTTTTTACTTAAGGACATGCAAAACATTGGTTAAGTTTTTCTAATACCTACTGATTCATGTATTTGTTATATCAAACAATTTAAGTTTAGTTAATACAGAAAGTTCGCCTGCTGCTTCTCCTGTGGGTCATGTATGCTTACAATATTACTCATTTTCGCTAATATCTTAATCCAAATGCAGTCATTTTCTGAATTGTTTGAGTTAATTTTACTTCGTCTGCGTTTAACTATTTCTGAAATCTTATTTTTAGAGGACGCCGCCTCAGTATCTGTCTCCTTGTTCGCGCTGGTCAGCGACCTGGTCTCTGTTGAAAATGATATATAGGTTTTTGGCCCCCCTTCGGCCTTTTCTCATCATCAACTTTAAACAGATTTATTATTAGAATCAAAGATATCTGTTTGTGTCGAACTGTCTAAAATGAGTAAAATCCTGAAAACATAAAGAAGAGAGATCAGTCGATGATAAAGGTTAAGAGTTTTGTTGACGTTTGTGCTTGAACACTTAAACCAATGTTGAGTGAAAAAGTGAAAAAGAAAATAAAATGGAATATATGCTTTAAGATTGGAAGTATTTAGATGGGCTATTTATACATTTGTAATTGAGGATTTTGGGTCTAAGTGACCCGGATCAGTATAAGAAGATTAGGGTTGATCTAGTAAATTCGAATTAAACTAAAAGTTCAGGATTCACCCGGTAAATGACAACTCAACACTCTCATATTCTAATATATAGGCTAATGAATTGATCAAACTAAGTTGGACTTCAATATTTCAAATCGATTTAACATTCCAGTTTGATCAAAATGATTTGAATATCTTCATTTGTCAAATAACTTATACTTCGGAGAAAAAATATTATTTTGCCCTTTTAAACACTAAAATGCCTTAGACAATATAAAAATGGATTAATTTTTTAATTAATTAATTAAAAAATGTTAAGTGTAGGGAAACGTATTGGCTGATTAAGAGAATAATTAATCAAAGAAAAACATAAATAAGGAGCTTCACGCGACATGCGTGCTTCAATTATTTAAAGTAGGAAAAATGGAGTGTGAGATAAACAAAAGACTTATGAAGTATGGCGTGACATATACATGTGCATTTATCTCTAATATACATGAGATAAGCAAAATTGTTTGTTAATGAGTTTAAATAAAGAAATTAAAAGAATTTGAAACTTATCTCAAATTATCCATTCACTTCTTTTAAAAGTTAAATTCAAATATCGCCAAACATTCGCAAATTTTTCTTTTTCAATTCTCTTGAGCTTTTAGTCTTAAAAAAAAAAAAAAAAAAAAAAAAACTATGAAGAAAACAGGGTTTAAGGGCTTGAAATCTCATTATATATGCTACACTTGCATTCAAATTTTACAATGATTACAAACATTAGAACTAAAGATATAATAGAAGGAAAATTAGATGTTAGATTTCGTTTTTAACATGTCAATTTAGAAAGAGAAATCGCTTTAAACCAGATGGATACATAATGGAAAATGTGTGTATAGTTTTTCAACTCTTTAGTGCTGCTTTTTCAATCTCATTAGTGGAGAAAATAAGTAAATGTAAAGGAATAATGGGAAGCACTAGACTATTCACCTTTATAGTGCTTTTATATCAACCATGGCAAATGATGAAAAGATAAACACTCCTCCTCGGTGCCTAATATGTTTGCCAAGTTGCAAGTGGAGAAAGAGAAAAGGAGGCCAATCCTTTTAAATGAGTTTGAAATAGGAATTCAATTTGATTTATTTATTATCAAATAAAATTGAAATATAAAAAAATAAATTTTGATCAAACTTGAATTTAATTTTAATTTTTAAATTTTTTAATTAAATTAAATTAAAGTTTCATAATATATCGACTCGATTATATTCATAATTCCAACATGGGTTTAAAATATCTAGTGTGACATTTGATTCATGTATAGGAGAATCAAATATTTCTTATTTGTAAATGTATGACACGGTTGAAAAAAGAACAAAACCCCAAAAAGGTTTCAACTCCCTAACTAACATGTGATAAAGCAGTGACACCAAATAATAATTAATTCTTAAAAAAATCATTCTTTGCTGTTTTGATTATGATGATCTGCCCTCGATCGATCTGACTTTATTTAGTTTCAACCCTTCATTCTCACGCCCTTCATTTTCCACGTTCCTTTAATATTGTCTATGAAATTCCTAAATTGAGTGCCAAGGATGAAGATGATGCCCAAAAAAAAAAAAAAAAAAACCAATGTTATTCTTTAGTAAATGCTATAAAACAATATAAAATAATACTATAGAAAAAAACGATGATCATGTGCAATAGAAATTGATTTTCTGACTGCAATACTCCATTTTGTTATCTTTTGATATTGACTTCAACTATTGGTTTTGTCATAAAAATTTTAAAAAATATATTTTTAATGTTATTATCCAAAAGTATATTATCATAATCATCTACAGAGAGGTTATTTTATAAATTTTTTATTATATTTTATATAATAAAAGATAATCATTTATCATGGTCGAGCATTTGAGAAATTTCTGAACCTTCAACTTTAAAGTGTTAGTGCAGATTGAATGGCCACCAACATCTTGCACCAGCAACAGGACCTTCACTTTTCTAGTGATCCTCCGGACACTGGATTAGCGGTGATTGATTGGACTCCAATTATTATTATATTTGATATTATCAAATATTAAATTACGATTATGAATTAAAATTTTAGCATTTTATCCATAATTTACATGTGTTTGGTGAAGTTCGATCATTAGTCAAGCTTATGTATTAGTTTTCTTACACCCACTCTCCTTTTTGTATCGAAATAAAAAATTACCCACGATTTCAATGTAAAATATAAAAAAAATAATAAAAATAACATTTGTATATTCATTAATTTATTTCTAAATGGCGCCTTTGTCTCTTCTATTTTCGCATCTTTAGCTGATTTTCTATTGCATCATATAAAGACAACGGAAACATTTCACTAATTAAATTACAATTTAAAATTATTTATCAAAATTTTATATAAAACTCATACTTAGAAATGATAAATTTTTATATAATTCTTTATTATAATTAAATAATTATAATATTATAATAAAAAATATAGGTGATATGCTCTCGGAAACAACTCATGTTTTAATTAATGTTTTGGGAATATCAACTTGTTGCATCAAATATATATATTGAATTTTGTACGTAGTTTTTTTTTTTTCTTAATTTTTATAAAAATATTTAATATGAAAAATTATCTTCAAAAAACTCACCAGAGCACGAAACACGGTTTCAGAATTGAGGACTTTTAAACATGTGATCACAACGGAAATGAGAATGAACCTTCATAATTTTAAACATTTCACAATACATTGAAAGTTCAAATGATCTACCAAGCCAGACCGAATTAGCCGACATAAATTGCCTAACCATAATACTCCCGTACGATTTGTCTTTATCACAATATTGACCAATCAAACACCAGATATGTATAACAGAAAAACGGTTACGTTAATTTTGTGTATCATTTTCTGAAATTAACTTCCAATTAATCAAATTACCAGTATGATCATTAATTATATGTCAAAGTTTAGCTGAAAAAAATTAAAAATTTAATTCAATTAATTTATACAATTATTTTTAAAAAATAACATTTAATAAATTTAAATTTTAAATATTTTTCTCTTACTTTTAAACTGTTGCCTTCTTTGAAAAAAAGAAAGGCAAAAAAGGAAAGAGTTGTACATGAACAACTTTTTTGGCATGCAAGGAGATTAACCCAAAACGTAGTCATATTTGGGAATTGAAAACCAAAAGCAAGACAGAAACTTGAAGAGAACTGCTTGACCGGAATTTGTTTTCTTGCATTCAAGTTTCAACAAGAAAGCTCATTCCAAATTTAACCATTTACTGCATACACCTGGGTACGTTGATCGTTAATCTGTTTGGCAAATAGCCTAACCTCTTTAACGTTTGAAAAAGAATGAGAAATGGTAAGTAGGGTTTGAAATTATCTAAGACAAATTCAAAAGTAAAAACAAGAGACCAGAATGTTTCAATTTCAAATATATCAAGCATTCATGCAAGGACATTGGAATTGGCAATCCATCAGTATGGAATTGTAGGGGCAATAGTTTATTCCAGTTTGTCAGGAGAAAAAAAAAAAGAAAAACCATTTTTTGTTGAATTAAAAAAAAATTCATTAATCTCTATAACATAAACTACATCAAAACTTTTACAAATAATAATAGAATCATTTCAAAAGTCAAAAATTAATTCAAATGATTCATTTAATCAAGTTTCAATTCCATCCTTCAACGTATAAAAATGAATTTATTGTATCTAGGTATTTAACTAATAAAAATTAAAAAAACTTGTTCACATTTCATGATTCTATTGACTTGTAAACCGTACACGGTTTGGTTTACCCCCGACAGTCAACCCGTAACAACCAAGCCAAACCAAAGGATAGAGAGAAGGCCAAATCCAAGGGTCCTTTCGGTCAATTCAACTTAAAAAAAAAGTTGTCTCCCTTTCTCATTGATTGCAGACTTTTCTTGAAGCCAGTAGGGCTCAAGGGTTAACAGAAATGGTCAAACTTTCTCCATCTTTTCCATGTAACACAAACCAAAAAACATCTCATATTTTCAGTATTGCCATTGTACGACAATAAGGTTCTTTATGTAATTATGATGTAACGTGTAGGTTTTCATTGGAAATGTACGTCTATAAATACTACAACTGATCTTTTCAAACCTACTTTTTCTTTACTTTGCTGTTCAATTCAGATCTCTCTTTTCAGCATATTTCCTCTTCATTGACTTTTTCTTTGCTCTCTCCTCTCTCTTTTTTCCTGGTCTGTCTCTCTATGCAGATCGGCATCAGCTCGACTCTTCCGGCTCATAACTTGCAAGTCGTCCAAACCAGGCGAGCAAGCTTCAAGTGCCAGAAATCACCTCTAAACCCTTTAGCGAAACCCCAGCCATCTTCTCAAAAGCCTGTTTCATCAGCATCATCGACTGAGTTGGCTCGGCAACACCTTTCCAACCTCGAAAAGCTCCTCCAGAAGACAAACCTAGACGACCCGGAACAAGTTGTCAAAGCTCCCAGTAATGGATCAATCGAAACCAAAGGTAGGGGTTTACTCGAAGGGCTTAATCTTTCCAGGATTTGGCCCGAAATGAAAGCCGCTGAAGAGATGTCTCCACGTCATTTAAATGGGCTTCAGAGGCTTTTATCAAAAACAATTGAATATTCTCCAAGGAACAACCTTGGTTCTCGTTGGAGAGAGTACCATGGTTGCGATGATTGGTCAGGTTTGCTTGACCCGCTCGATGAAAATCTGAGGCGAGAAGTGGTTAGATACGGGGAATTTGTTCAAGCAGCTTACCATGGTTTTCATTCCAACCCGTCCATGTCAACCAACAAGGCTCCCTTACCAAGGCACGTGGCGTTGCCTGATAGGTCTTACAAGGTGACCAAGAGTCTTTACGCCACCTCGTCTGTCGGGTTACCGAGATGGGTAGACGACGTGGCTCCCAATCTTGGGTGGATGACGCAAAGGTCTAGTTGGATCGGGTTCGTAGCGGTTTGTGAAGATAGGAGGGAGATTCATCGCATGGGAAGGAGGGATATTGTTATTGCTTTACGGGGAACCGCTACATGCCTGGAATGGGCTGAAAATTTCAGAGCCCAACTGGTTAACATTCCTGAATCAGATGAGCCAACCCAAAAGGTTGAATGTGGATTCTTGAGCTTGCTCAAAACACCAGGTGCACACGTGCCTAGTTTGGCTGAATCAGTGGTCCAAGAAGTGCAAAGGTTGACAGAGATGTATAAAGGTGAGACCCTTAGCATTACAATCACGGGGCATAGCCTTGGGGCGGCACTATCTCTTTTAGTTGCCGATGAAATAAGTTCACGTGTACCTCATGTGCCACCAGTCGCAGTATTTTCTTTCGGAGGACCTCGAGTTGGTAATAAAGGCTTTGTCGAGCGACTTAATGAGAAAAATGTTAAAGTGTTAAGAATTGTGAATAATCAAGATTTGATCACTAGGGTTCCGGGTGTATTCATTGGCGAAGGATCGGAACAAAAACAAGATCAACAAGAAGAACAAAGAAGTAAAAGTTTTGCAGGAGTGTTCAAAATGCTTGACGATAATAATCCTTTGGCATACACTCATGTTGGAACAGAATTACGGCTCGACACTAAGATGTCACCCTATCTAAAGCCGAATGCTGATGTGGCATGTTGTCATGATTTGGAGGCTTACCTACACTTGGTGGATGGGTTCCTGTCATCAAATTGCCCATTTAGGTCAAATGCCAAGAGAAGTTTAGTGAGGTTGCTTCATGATCAAAGATCAAATGTGAAACAATTGTATACTCACAAGGCCTTGAGTTTGAACCTTGAAAGGGATAGGTTAAGCATTCCTATGCCTAGTTGTTTGCCTAGTCCATCTGGATAATATGCTAAGCACATTTTAATAGCAAAAGATAAAAAAAAGCTTGCACATATACTTCAAAGAAGGTGTTTCTGCTTTTTATTTCTTTTTCAGTATCAAAGTTCACAGCAATCCCAAGGGTATCAAAATGTCCTGTCCTGCATACGGAATTCCCTTGACAAAAAGAAAATTTTACATTCTTAATTTTAAGCCAAAAACATTTGCTTACTAATATATATAATTAAGTAAATGCTGATCATTTATGAAAATGAAATGTTTAACCTAAGAAATACATTCCTGTCTCTAACAATTACAGCTGATGAGAATCAGATGGAGATGTTTTCTTTATATAACTTGGTCTCAGTTGGTTCGAGTATCAGTAGAATCCTCCCTCACATGTCCCGCAAAATGGTGGAGCCATTAGCTACACAATCCTTTCTTACGTTAATATGATTGTTAAAATGTCAAAATATGAAGTTAATACTCAACCTCTTTAAGTTTAACATAAGCTACCTGCTACTTATTTTTTAAGTTTGCATTGTAGAATTTTATAATTAATTTCCTTTCTTATTTATTTTGTGCTTAAAAAAAAATTGAAGAGCTTCTTCCAAGCGATTTTACCGGCAAAGCATATAATATAGCAATTTGCTCTGTACCCAAATAAAAAAAGTTTGCAATTTGTTGTACTTTAGTTCTTGTCGTGATTATTGCAAAGAAGGTTGGGGAAATTATAACCTTGTTCATCCAAATTATTCTAAGGTCAATCAGAGAAAACTTCTTGTCTTTTATTTTTCTTTAAAACATGGTAATGCTGAGAAGTATTTTTAATACCTACCCTTTTTTTCATATTAGTGTAATTGTGATTTTTCTTTAAAACATGGTAAGGCTTTCTCTCTTTATTTAGATTTGATTATAAAGTTATTCTAAATTGTGATTTTTTTTTAATGTATGGAATCTGATTATGATGATAAAATCTAATTCTAGCTATGTAGACTATTAGAAGTTGATTTGTTTATCTGAAAGAAATATGGGATTTTAAATTAAATATTTTTTTGTTGCACAATAAAGTGGATTTTCACCCCGTTATAATTACATTTTATGATTGAATTTTAAGAATACAATTAATAAAATAATATGTACGGTGCAATGAGTTAAACTCCTCCCACCGCACATCCTAATGATGGCCAAGTTTGTTGAATAAGTAAATTTTAAAGTTTCAAGTATTAGGGGAGAGAAACGATATAGGAGTGGGAGAAAATAAGAATGTTAATGGGTAGGATATGAAGTAGGTAAAAAAAATTTTAATCTAATTTTTTAATTTTTATATTATATTTATTTTATTATCTATACCTAATGATATTTTAAATATATTTTCATTTTCATCTTTATAGGTATTTAATGAGTATGTATAATCTCCATATTCATAGTTTAAAAAAATAAAAATAAAAATTTTTTTGTTAACTTTTTTTTTATTTTTATCTTATATATTTAAGTAATTTTTTATAAATATATATTAATATATATTTTTCAATAAAAATATATTAATTTTAATTAATCTAAAATAATAATTTATATTATTTAATAAAAAATTATTTACTAAATATATTTAAATATATATAAAATATGAATATAGAACAGATGTTACATTGTTTGTCTCAGTCCCTATCTTTGTATTTAATAAAATTTAAAATCATATATATTTTTGTCTCTATATCAATAATATAATATTTATTATCATTATCATATTTATAATATCATATCCATTTTCATATTTATTCAAATAAAAAACTTAAAATTTTTATTAAATAAAAAAATTAACATCCCTAAAAAAAAATAATGTCGACGTAGCAAGGCTACAACGAGTATGGGTTTATGCCAAGGTTATAAGAAGTATTCAAAACGGAATGTGATTGGACTAAATGCGAAGCATATATGACTTGTTTTGGTAAATTTTTTTTCTTACAAAAATATAGATAATACTAATAAAATAGAACTAGTAATATATTTTTTCAAAATTTGCCTATCAAGATCAGTCAAAGGTTTTCTCCAATTTTAATTAAAACGTTGAAAGGTGAGGAAAAAAATTTTTTTTTCTATTAGAACTGTTGGAATGAGTAATAAATAAATAAATAAATAAATATGGTTGTGTGGTCAAACTAATTAATTAGAAAATGAAGTTACGCATTAATAATATTTTTTCAAAGTGCTTAATTCCTTTGATGAGCTCAAATTTCTGACATAACGTTGAAAAGACTTATTGACTCAACACGTTCAACGTCGGAATTTAAATCTTACGATATAATAATATAATATAAAAATAATTTAAAATTTTAATAAAAGTTATAATGAATTTAACAGAAACAAAAATATATATTTTATAATTTTTTAACTAATATGAACTATAATATTTAATTTTTATATAAAAATATAATATTAATATATAAATTATTAATATTTTATGTTATAAGAATATTTAAATTTTCAAATTTGATGAAAACTGACAAAGACAAATCCATAGACAATGTTAGATTTCTGTTATCGACTGACCGAGTTGTTTTGAACATGGGCTGAACCCAAACATGATGGAGTTTGTTTCAAAGAACCAAAAAAAAAAATAAAAATCCCACGTCCGTGATTACCTGTCTTCTGTTTGCTCGATTATCCGAACAAGAATCAAGAACGACTTTAACAATAAAAAAGAAAGATCTCCCAATCTGTTTTATGCTGTTTTTTTATTTCTCTTAAAAAAATTTGTTGATGACGATAACATCATCTGTTTCAAAAACATCCTGATAATCAAAGAACCTGTCCATCGGTCCATGCGAAAACCAAGAAATTTTACCGCAAAATAAAAATGCACGATTTCCATCAAATTGAACGAAAATGCATGAATTAGTGTTTTCTCCGGGCCATCGGGTCTCCGGGCCCAGCAAGCCCATTGAAATAACTCCTCAAACCCATATATTATGGGTTTGTTGGATTTTTAGCTTTTTCTATTTTACTATCAAACTATTGTTTTTATCGGATTTAACAATTTAAATAAAAATATATATAGAATTATGTTTAGCATCCGTAAATAGTTTTAGCATTTTTTAAATAATTAATTTAGTTATTAAGATTTGAGATTTTTTTTTATATTTGTTGATACCGTGAATTAGAGAATGATAAGATTAGGAAGCATTTGAGAAGAGGTGATTAATTTAAAAATCAATAATGATTTGCATTTATTAATTATATTATTTTATTTGTATCAATTTAAGAAATTTATGTGAGAATGACGTTAAATTGTTGGAATAATTAGATCATTGTTTTTACCTTGAAGAATGATTTTTTTCCTCTAAAAACATAAAAAAAACTATTAATATAAAAAATAAATTTTAATATTATTTTATAATTAATTTACCCAAAAAAAAAAAACATGAATAAAATCACAATCCCATCCAAATTGTCTATATAAATAAACTTTCATCATGAAAAAATTAATCATTACCTTTATCGTATCATTTATATTTTCAATATATACGATTAAAATTATCAAAATATTATGAGTTTTTTATAATATTGAAATTATACCATGAATTCATTTGTTCAGTAATATGGTCAAGATTTTATTAATTTGTAGAAAAATATTTATTAAATTTTATTTTTCATATAAATTTATTGAATTTATTTAATAAAATTTAAAAATTATCTTCATTAAATTTATTGAATTCATTTAATAAATATTTTAAATTCATTTAATAAATATTAATTTTTTAAAAAATTAAATATTCAATTATTTTTTAAAAATTATTTTGACTTTTTATAATTTATAATTTTTTTGATGTAATATCAAATATAATAATTTAAAATTATGAATGATGTATAACATTGTGTAAAACATAATAATTTAAGATCACTAGTGATCAAATAACTTTGATAGAATTATCATTATTCCTTTTGTCAAATTCTCATTTATTAAGAAATCCATTTTTCGTTCAGAAGATTTTTTTTTTTCAATTTTTAAGATTCAAATTTTGTTTTCATTTAATAAACTATTTGTCAATCTCTTTTAAAACAAATAAAATGCAAAAGTTTTAAAATGAACCCGACCGCACATTAACAAAATCGATAGGGTTTTTAAGATTAGGTTTAGCCTCACTCTCTTCTCTCGGCCGCATTGGCTAGGGTTTTCTCTGTCCTTCTGCATTTCTCTCTCTTTTTTTTTTTCTTCCCGTTTTAATGCCTTACGAACATAAATTTTAGATCTTATTATTTTTCAGTTATATTCACCGCAATGGCGTTAACTATACACTAGGGTTCTCTTGTTATTTTTAAAAAAGAAAAGCTAAAGTTTTTGATATTATTTCTTCTTTGGGTTAACAAATGGCAACCAAGAACCCTTTCGATCTCTTGGATGATGACACTGAAGACCCAAGTTTGCTTATTGCTGCTGCTGAGAAGCAGAAGCTTGAAAAGCCTAAGAAAGCTCCTGCTTCGGTTCCAGCTCAAGCTCAGCCGGCTAAGGCTGCTAAGCTCCCCACCAAGCCACCTCCTCCTGCTCAAGCTGGTAACTTTTGTTTATTGTTTTTCTAATCGGTTAGTTGATTCTCTATTTTGTTTTGAATAAACATACCAAAAAAAATCAAAAGATTTGTGGGTTTTTTTATTTCATGTATTGTTTAAGTAGTTTGGTGGAGTATCTTTTTCGGAATTGGTTGTTCGATTGGTGTATAGTTGTTTATTGGATTGGAAATGAAGTAAAATAAAAGAAATTTGTGAAATTTATTAATCTTGTGTGCCATTAAAATTGATCTTTTGTTAAGTCTTATTATTTTGTTGGAAATCAGGTAAAAGAAGAAAATTTTCTTGAAATTTATTAGTTTTATCTGTCATTAGATCATTCCTTTTGGTCAAGCCTATTGCTTTGAAGTTGTATGTGTTTTGATATGGATAAGTGGGTTTTTGTAATTTTTATTTCCTGGTATTATTGAAATTGAGGTAAAACATAAGAAATTGGTGAACTTTATTGATTCTATCTGTCTTGCGATATAAGTGATGTTCGAACTTTATTTTGGACTTCACTTTTATGATTCTTATGGATGATATGGTCATGTAATATTCTCGCTTTTATTGTTGAACTTTGCCTTGGATTTTGTTTACATTTTTGTTGTTTTATTGACAGTCACTTTTAATTATTGAAGTTTGGTATGTGCTTACTCGTTTATCTTGCATTTTTTTTCCATGTTTGCCTTGTTATGTAGTGAGAGAGGCAAAGAATGAGCCTGGACGGGGAGGGGGCCGTGGTATTGGACGTGGACGTGGGCGCGGACGTGGTGGGAGTGGGTTCAATCGTGATTCCAATGCTAGTGATAACTCCGATGGATTTTCGGGAAGGTACAGAACCACTGAAGAGGGAGAAGGAGGGAAGCAAGCTGAAAGGCGTGGCTATGGTGGGCCTCGAGGATCTTTTCATGGGGGTCGCCGTGGTGGTTTTAATGATGGAGAATCTGGAGAAGGGGAACGCCCTCGCAGGCAGTATGATCGCCATAGTGGGACTGGACATGGGTTAGTATTTTGCTTTATTGAATTTCCATTTTCTGTTGTGTGGTTTGTCATCTATAATATCACTATTGATTTCTGTTTCCTTTAACCATTTATGACATCATTGTTTCCATTGTTATGCATAACCAGGAATGAGTTCAAACGTGATGGTGCCGGACGTGGTAATTGGGGTAGTCCTACTGATGAAGCTGCTCCGTAAGTATCTGTTTGCCAAGCTCTTAAGCAGCAGACACAACTAAGTTCCTTATGTGATGTGCTTTATACATATATATATTTTTGTGTGATGCAAGCTCATCTGTTTATATGTCTGCTATTTGGGCCAAAATAAGAGAGACTGAAGAAAATGTTCCTGAGAATGAAAAGAATGTGAGCTCTGGGAAACAGTCTGGAGAGGAAGATGCTGTGGATGCTAACAAGGAAAACGCAGCAAATGAACCTGAGGAGAAGGAGCCTGAAAATAAGGTAGTTCTTTGATCACACTTAGGGTCTTGGTTTCCTAGAGATGTGGATAGGGGGAAACAAAACTATTTTTGCTGATTTGCCAATATTGTAACTCCTTTAATTATTGATCAGGGAGTAGGTAAATAGAATATGTTGTGATAACTTCCTTGATTTGTATTAGTTGTCTATTAGAACTTTTTCCTATATTGGGCAATGTGTCTAGTAACATCACGTTCGTTAACAGTTCTAATAGTTTCAAACTGCATAGCATCAGTGGTCAAACACTCAAACTTTAATTATAACTAGGCAAAATTTGTTAGATGAATTAAGTTTCTGAAATATTGGGTAAATTTCATCTACAATAATTTATATGAACGGTGGGATTGGCCATGCTTACTCTTTGGTTAGTGTAATCAACTTTAGAATGATCAAATAATCAACTTAATTTGAAATTGCCTGTTTTAATAAGTCTTGCTTGATGTTAATGTTCTAATTTTGAATGTGGACTTTTTCCTCCTTTATTAGGAGATGACTTTGGAAGAATACGAGAAGATTCTTGAGGAGAAAAGGAAAGCTTTGCTTGCTCTCAAGACTGAAGAAAGGAAAGTTGATGTCAAAGAGTTCGAGTCCATGCAACAACTTTCAAATAAGAAGAGCAATGATGACATATTTATCAAACTGGTAAGGTTTCTTAACTTTCTTCTGTTGTTGTATGTGGTTTCATCTATTTAATTTTATGCTGGTATATTGACTTAGCTTTTGATTGTTAGGGTTCTGAAAAGGACAAACGCAAAGATGCTGATAAAGAAGAAAAAGTCAAAAAGGTTTGCATGTTTTTCTCACATGTTATTGTTGATTAAGTGCTTCTTTTGGATGGATCTGGGTCTTGCATTTGACATTTTTTTCATGGATGCAATCATACTTTTCTAACTTTCTTATTTGGTAGTTCTGTATGCATATGCTTTGCAATGGAATCAAGATTCATTGCTAGTTTGACTCATTGTGATTTCTTTTGTCTTAACAAAGTATGGATGCATCTTTGGACTTTGTATTAATTTGAATATACTTGTTCCTCTTCTAAATGAATCTCAGGTTCATTTGTGTATGGAGTTTAGTTCTTTCACCATCGTTGGCTGTTTGACTTGTGTTTTCATATTCCTTTCGAATGTTGTTAGGTTAAACTAATTTGGCCATTAATGATAACTGATAGAGACCATGCTTAGTTCCCCTTTTGGTGTGACAGCATAATGGCTGCTCAGCAACAATGCAAATGAATCTGCAAAACCATTTGAGGATCAATAG
This sequence comes from Durio zibethinus, assembly GCF_002303985.1. The sequence goes on along the minus strand of NW_019167838.1, from coordinate 2,509,413 downwards.
TTGTGTTCAAGCTAATTTTGGCTTATATGCAAATTAACTTCAGTAAGTTGGTTTTTTTTTGGGGAGCGACAACTCAGAAGAAAATGCCTTATCCTATACATTACACAAAACATTTTTAAGTTCCAAATGTAAAGCTTTTGTTTGTCATCACATATTTTCAACTCGTCGTAAATGCTTCTTACTGTCATGTTATTGCATAATAATGTCAATTTCCAAAATTTTTCATTACATGATGAATGGGAAATGCATCTTTGTGTTAAGTTTTCCACCTTATCATTGGTATCGGTGCTGATGATGTAGATGTCACATTATGTTCTTCCCTTACTAAAATTCTGTATGAATGTTGTTTTGATGTAGTCTGTCAGCATCAATGAGTTCCTGAAGCCAGCTGAAGGGGAGAGGTACTATGGCCCCGGGCGTGGTCGAGGCCGTGGTCGCGGTCCCAGAGGTGGATTCGGAGGCAACACAGCTAGCGATGTGCCAGCCCCCTCAATTGAAGATCCTGGGCACTTCCCCTCATTGGGTGGCAAGTGAGATCAGCCACTGCAATCTACACGATGGGTTTCACTTGCTTGGAATTCATTGTGATCTTTCAAGAGGAATGATGACTTTATCAGAAACCGTTTATGTTTTTGTGTAAATTTTAGATAATTTACCCATGGGTCTACAGACTCATGGTCTTTTCCTGACATGCACATCTTTTTTTTTTTTTTTTTTTGCCTTGAGTTTTTTGTTTTGGGTTAAAATCAGAGCTTATGGATTACAACTGAGAAGTAGTGGCATCGGTTTTGTCGGTTCGAGTAGGTTGAGACCGTTTTAGTTGGTCCTGTCTGAAAACAATGCATTCATGTTATTGTTTCTTTTAATCTCTATTTATTGATGATTTAATGCTTCACGAAAATATTTGCTGATATATGCTAAGGCTAAGCTCCCTCGGTTGTTAGGTGCGTTATTTGAAACCTGATTTGATCACAAATACTGCATTTCACCAATATTCCTATTTTGTACAAAATGTATCCTTGAAATCAAAAACAATTAAAAGAATAGAAATTTAGCAGAGTATTGAACAACAGACAAGAATAGCAAATCACGCTGAACCATCTTCATATCAAAAGCATTAAATAGGACTAGTATTACTACATGCAATAAATAACACAAAAGGACATCATGTGCCCACTGAAATTAATTTTCTTTAAGACGAGCAGCAACCAGACTTCTGGTTCACAGGCTGTCCTCGGATCTGTACTGTTGGAGGTCTCGCATTGTTCATGGCTGGTTGGCTTGCCATCCTGCAAACAACCATTAAGAGATAAGGACCAATAAACTCTAAAATCAGGGGCCAATCCATTAAAGAAGCAATAAATCCATCTTCCTTATATAAGTGTGTGTATGTGTCACTTCACCATAAAATGTAGAAAACATCAGGTAGAATACCTGTTCTTGATTGAAGCAGCCATGGCCATGAAAGCCTCTTCAACGTTAGTGGCACTCTTAGCACTTGTTTCCATGAAAGGAATCCCAATTTCATCTGCAAAAGCCTGTACAAAGAAAACAAGTCATGAGTGATGAAAATCCTAAACTTTTTTGATACCGAATGTCATATAAATTTGAAACATGTGCAATCAGTTAACCTTAGCTGTCTCATAGGATACAACTTTGTTTGCTGTTAGGTCACACTTGTTCCCAACTAAAAGCTTGTTCACATTCTCACTGGCATAGCGGTCAATTTCATTTAGCCATTGTTTGACATTGTTGAAACTCTCTTGGTCTGTCACATCATAAACAACCTGCCAAGAATGCACTCAGTATGAGTTTAATCCTGCGTAAAGAAATTTAAGGGAGGAGAAACACAGCTAAAATGTAAAATATGGTACTTACTATGATACCATGAGCCCCACGATAGTAGCTGCTAGTGATTGTCCTAAAACGTTCTTGGCCAGCAGTGTCCCACTGCATATCCATAGACAAGCATAAAAAGGCAATCAACAATCAACGATTATCAAAAGAAAAGATACAGTCAAGCAACCTTTTAAGTGTATAAATCATATAAAAAAAATTCTAAACAAAGGAACTCCTAAAATTGACTAGAACTGAGAGAACGAACACAACCCAGTTAAAGCAAACCAAACTATGGGTGTACCAGATCAAAGTATGCATTCCAAATAGGTAAATTTGGATATTCAAACCCCAATTAACAAAAGACAAGTTAGCCAGCCAATTTAAAGACTTACAATTTGGAGTTTGATGGTTTTTCCATCCTGTTCCACAGTACGGATTTTCTGCATATGGGAACACAATTCAGAGTTAATTTACCATTCACATGTTTAAAACAAACAAACCAATACTTTAAAAGTACTGAGACAATACTTACAAAGTCAACACCAATGGTACTTATGTAACTCTCCAGATATGAATCATCCTGGTTCCCAAAAGAAAAATCAGTTTGTAAGCATCAACCTTTGGTGACAAAAAAGAAAACAAATCACAAAGCTAAGATCAAAAAGCATTAAAATCAAAGGGGGTCCAAAAGCTTACAGCAAACCTCAAAAGTAGACACGATTTCCCAACACCAGAATCTCCAATAAGCAAAAGCTTAAACAGATAATCGCTGCCATTATCACAAACAAACAAAATTCAGAACATAAAAAATAATTAAAAAAATCAAAATTTCAACATATAAACATACATAAAACAAAAACTCATAAAGCAATCAAGCTCCTTGTGGTTATTTCCATCTTTCAGCCTAAATTTATTTGAAATATTTTAAATTTCTCCATAAAACTGTTACCTAACTTAATAAATCACAAATTTTAGAGACAATTATTATTCCTTAGCTAACCTATAATGCTAGAAAATCAATAAACAGATCTGAAACAAAAACCAATCGGATCTGATTCACAAAGAAAATCAATTAATCAAAATAACAAAGAAACAAAGAAATTTTAGGAAAAAATAAAACAAATTTAATTCAAAAGAAAATTGAAATAAGAGGATCCATAGGAAAATAAATTAAAAACGATTAATTTAACATGAATACAGAAATAAAATTACACAAAAAAAAGGAGCTTACTATTCGGGATTCATGATGGTGACAAGTTAGAATCAACTGAATCACGAGATGTCGGGGGAGATATCGGAGGGAGCGAGAAATTGGGCGTTACGGTGAATTTACCGCCAATTTGAGATCGTCGCCTGAGAAAGAGGAAGAGGGAGTTTTTGTTACCGGGACAATGGAAGGAGAATTTGAAGAAGCGAAGAGTTTGTGCTGGTGTATTGTTTATAAATGAAGAGCCAGAACAGTTGGAAATTGGAATTTTAATTTTTTATTAATTATTAATTTTGATCAAATTTAAAATTTGAGGGAAATTGGAGGTTGACGTAGCACTGGAAACAAAAAGAATGCCACGTATTTGTGCAATTGCGTATTGTTAAATTACAATTTTGGGCATTTTCTTTTTTTTAATCATTTTCTTGGAAAATATTCCATTCAATAATTATTTAAAACTTTGCATTCATATCATTTTCTTAATTTAAACGGTGGTGTGAGTATGATCCATAAATAGAGTATTATATTTTTATTTTTAATGATTTTAAATATATTTAATCTAATTAATTTATGACATATTAAAAAAATAGTATTTAATAAATATAAGATTTAAATCTTAACATTTACAATTTTACTTTTTGTTTTAAATTATTACATCTTTTAAAATCTTAAAAATTTCAAATAAAAAATATATTTTCTTAATAAATATTCTCTTTGCAAAGAGTTTGATGATTATTTGATGAGACTTCACTTATCAAAATATAAAGTTTGTAAACGTCCTTAGTATGCTCATGATCAATTTAGTTTGGTATAATTGTATATTTCTTTTTTTTTTTGGATAATTAGTTTAGTATTATCTTATGTCAAACAATTAGTAAGAGATTTTAAATGTAAAATTCAAATGTGAATAAGGTGATAAATAGAAGAAAGGCAAGGATAGAGATAATTTGTAACATAGTTTACTTAATTAGGTTAAGAGTAGTTTAGTTTGTATTATCCAATCCAATTAATGGATAAAAAAAATTAATGCCTTGCTTGCAAGTTGAAAAAAGGTGCAAGTTTTCTTTGAAAAAAAAAATAAAAAAGAAGTGTTAAAATTTAAATTTAAGCAATTAATTATCCATATACCTTATCTTCTATTGTATCACTTAATTAAGTATGTGGCATAAATTGAATGTTGTCCATATAATTACTTAACACCTTGAGTTTGAAATGGAGAGGATAAAATAAAGGAATCAAAGGGAATTGGATTCTTAATCATTATATAGTTTAAAATTTTGTTATCCTATGTCTTATTAGGACCACTATCACCATGCACAATTAGCTAGCAATTGGGATTGTTGGTAAAACATAGGTGGATCCCAAAACTAAGATATTAGTATCCAATTTGTAAAATATTATCTTTTTTATTATCGAGATACTTTTTTTTAAAGAACATTCTGAGGACAATTTTTCGAGAACAATAAAAATATATTTTAAAAATTTATAAGTTAATATAATAAATAATAAAATATTTACTAATATTTTAATATTGTTTATCAAATTTAAAAATTTTACCCATAATGTATAAAATAGTAATCCTATCAAAATTATGTATAGAATTTTTGTTGTTAAGAAAATAGTTAGGAGAATGACAATAACAAAGAGTGTATTTTAATTGAGCACTTAGACTGCTTTATCTATCTTAAAAAATCGTAAATAAAGGCAGTTGATATGGCATTTTTTGAGGATATTTAAGTCATTTTAGAACATTTAATTTGTTATTTAATGGAAGAAAAATTTTTCAACTGAAGAAAACGGACAGCCAGGTGTTTCCTGGCTGCTTCATTTACGTGTGTATTCTCTTGCATGAAGCATCCTTTGACAACGCGTCTGCCAGCAGGGAACCAGGGTGGCTGCTGCAATTTGCGAACAACAATGACCAAAGAGCAAATGCAAGAACGGGACAAACAAACATGTGGTGGTCGATTTTCCTTTTTGTTCATGTTCACAAAGTCTTTGACCACGCCCAGTTCCGGCGAGTGTTGTAGCTTCCTTAGGAATGAGGTCAATCATGGTGTCTTTAGAAAGTTCTTGAGAAAGGTTTAGCTCAAATAGCAAATTGCATGAAATAATTTTCCTCCTATGAAAAATGTGATCGAAAATCTTGACATCCATAAAGGAATTACATGGCTAATTTGTATAATTTGGATTTTGCAACGAAGGTGCAATAAGTTTTCTTGCTTTTTGTATGGTCAACTTTGAAATCTTACATTTTATGCTTTGAGTGGCTCACACGTGGATTATCCCATTGCAAAACAGATCCCACGAGATTTGTACCTATGGTTAGCGCCTTAGCGGAGAGACTCGAGGCCTTCTTTCCTCTCCATATGCCCTGAGAGCACCTACTATAGATGGAGGTACAGATTTAATTGCATCTGTTAACTTGCTTGTCAGAATCACCGTATCCTCTAAAGCACAGCAAGCACCATGCCCTTGGGAGTCATCGGATGCCAGGCATCCTTGACCAGCACAACTTTGCCAGCTGAAGCATATTACACCTGGCCATAGCCAACGGTCAACAAGGGGGTTTTATTCATCGTCTCATCAGGGTTGAGAGCAATAAATTTAAGTAGCTCCGTAGGCCAGTTCTTTACTAGTATCTATTTGCTTGCTTCTTCAGCAAAACTGGATCAGTTATCTTTGGACCTGCAACAAACCATGAAATAGATCATTAGAGCTCGGAAGGATTTGAAAAAATTTACTGGAAGGTGTTATATGGTTATTCGCTATTCGTTGTATGACTGAATGCTACTGTAAAAAAGAAAAGAAAAATCCCCGCAGAGAGCTGTTATGGCAGATAAACCAGTGAACTTTTGTGGGAGATACAGGAACACATCCTGCACGCAGGCCTCTTCCATCTATGTAATTAACCTTGGTGCAAAGGGCTGCCCGTTGGGATAAAATCCTAGTCCATGGAAAGCACAATGCCCTGCATACTTTGGCCCAGAGAAACCCATCCATTTGGCTATTGGAGACCTAACACATCCAATAACAATCTGTTGAAAAACTTTCAGTAATTTGATTTCTAATTTTTACACAGCTGGGAAGCAATGCTGAATTATAGTATTCATCACGATAGAGCATTGCTGTATACATGAACGAGAATGTTGAGACTTTTATGAATTAACCTTTGCAAGTAATCTAGTACCATCCGTAAGTTCCAAAAGAGTTTCACCATTTTCGCTTGACTCAATCTTTGAGAACTTCGAAGAAAATTGTATTGCGTCTGGTGGCAACTTATTGGCAAGCGTCTCCAGAAGTATTCTCCTCTCCAATGCACGAACTGCTTGGCTGCAACATCACGTTATCATTAGTTGATGAAACAGAGAAACATTTGTATACAATCATTTGAAAGGTAAAGAACGGAAATAGTGGTACAAATTAGATTAAAAACTGCCTCCAAGCTCCAAGAACGTAGAAGATTTAGTACTTTTGATCTTCATCTTTGAATTTGAAGGAGCGTAACTCCCTTCCATCTTCTGACTTCACCACCATCCTGCACAGCTGATGCAATGAACAAGTTCAGAATATGATAACTAAGGATACGTTCAAGTCTAAAAACCTACTATAGAAAGGGACCAAGTTCGCTAAAAAATGTAGGACAGCACTTGTCAAAAATAAGCGCTAGTGAAATTGACTTTGAAGTTCAAGAAATTGGCTCCTGAGACAATATGCAACACCAATTGCATCCAATACCCGCCACCCATTCTAGAAAAGGGTGAGTGAGGTTTCATCAGTTCTAAGTGACTCTGCTTGCTCAAGCACTAGTGATCCAATTCCTAGCCTGATGATCACTTAACATGAAAACTAATCAGAACAATTTGTGGAGATTCATTTCTTGTTGAACTTGCAATATCCAAATGCTGCAAATTTGAACATGCACCACCATTATCGTGCATAAAGAAAATAGAAAAAGATAGATTTTGCACAATTCATTGGTAAAGAAGAATCAAAAGAATCCTAGCAATCTGTAAATAGACACTCAAATTCAGACTAGAAAGGCCAGCAAGGAATAAAATTTAGCTCAAATATTCTGACCTGCGAAGGGACACTGCAGTGGCAAGACCAGCAATCCCAGCTCCCACTATGAGAATATCCTCCTTCTGAATACCAGCTTCATAATTGATGTGCGGATGGGTTTAAGAACGTCTGCAAAAATCCTCTACCTTGAGAATTGGACAAAGAAGGTCGAGACATAGGACAGTTGAGACGCAGAAGAGAAGAAGTGGTTATTGCTATGGTTCTGAAGTGTTGGGTTGGCAAAGTTTGTGATAATTTGAGACTCGAGAGGGCCACAATTATAAACAAAATGTCTCGAAAATAAGTGGCGGAGATGAAATGTTTCTTGTTGGTTCATGTTCAACCAGACTTTACCGGCAAAGGTACTTTGGTAACGACCATTCCGTTAGCTTGATCCTGGATCTTGTTTGTATTAGGCCCGAGCTTGATCTACGGTTTTTAGGCCCAAATCACCTTTTTGAAGTAGATTTTAGGCTGAACTTGCAATCAGCGTTAGGCCTTTAGACGCGGTATAATATTAAAGCTCCCACATAAGAGAGGGATTTTGCAAGCTGGTGGAATCCATCTCACCAACTGAGGGCTTCTAAATTTATTATATTCATCTTACCGACAATATTTAGTTACTCCTCCAGCTACCAGTCTACCACGAGCCTTGTTAGCTCAAAAAAAATTTACTTCTCACTTCACCAGCAACACTGAACACCCAAGTAGTATGCCCTTCTTTTGTACTCAAGAAAAAGGCATAGGGCATTGTCCTAAACAGGCATCCTCCGGTACCAGAACCCATTCTAGTCACGTCCACTGCTATGTCTTTCCTGCCTAAGCTCTATTTTTCTTTTGGAAAAAAAAAAAAAAATTTCCCTTGGCATTCCTTATGGAATGGGAAACGTACGGCTGCATATTCATTGCTTTTGGGATGACCATGGAAATTGGAATATTATTGGTTAACTATTTATGAGCTGCACATGCAACTGTCCTGGTACAATGAAATGATATGTCTCGTCTCATTCATTGCTCGTTTGATCAGGCCCCATATTAAAGTCTCAACACTCTTGAACTGTTGTTAATACTTTTTAATTTCTAGAAATGCTGTTCAGGTTTAAAGGAATTCAAACTTGAGAATTGTCAAAAAAAAACCCTCATATCAAAGAACCACTAAATTTAAACTTGGGTCCTTCAGCAAAAACCTAAATTATTACTGTTGTTTTCTATTTGATATTTGATGACTTTTTGTACAATTTAAATATTGGTGATCATCTGGGACCGAGACAAAAGAGTTTTCGTACAATTTAAATATTGGTGACCACCTGGGTCCGAGACAAAAGATTTTATCTTTTATGCTGAGAAAGAAAATTCAATGTGTACTAAACATGAATAGCAACAACTTGCCTCCATATTAATTGCACATTGGTGGCGGTTTAACGAACAACTAGTGGCGATATAAGCACAAACCAACTTGCTTTAAATTTAGTGATGATGTGAGTTGCATGCTTTAATTTAAGGAGATTGGGCTGTTGCCTTTCTAAGAGCTTACAAAACTTAGTAAATGAGACCACCAACCGATCATTAATTGAAAATCTAGCCATTTCATTGTCTGGTCTCTAGTGATCAGCTATGGACTGACGTCAGGCCATGGCCATTGCCTCATTCCAACAGTTCATGACATTAGGACTTGATCGGTCCATGCACGTACAATTGGTTGAACTGATTTGACCTGAATTCATTTAGCCGATTTGCTTGTTTAAAGGGAAAAAAAAGACCCAAAAAGCGGAAAAAAGACGCATTGCCCTGTGCCAACTGAGCCAAAAAATGAAGTTACCAGCAATAATCAACCGCTTAGCAATGACTTGGGAAAGCTGGCTTTCGCAGTTGCGTGTGCTTCAGTAGGTATTTAACAGGAAAGGAAAACGACGTTAAGGGATAATAAAAAAGTTAGATTTTGTCTGATTACCAAATTTTGTGTAGAAATGAGACATGTTCCTTTCCTTTTGTGAATTATCGTGGTACATTAGGTATACCAAACAAACCAGCCCGCCCCGTTCAAAACTTCATTACTGGTCAAGCCAAAAGTTTTTTAAAAAGAAAAATCTCTGTTTATAATTCATAATACAAGTAAATGACATGCTCAGACTGCAACAAGCAATGGCATTTTAGTACTTTAAATTGTTCAAGCATGTTTTTTACTGGACATATTTCTATATAAATGCCGTCACAATTAGCAGAGGTTGTAATCCGTTCCATTCAGAAGCTTCACAAGATGGCAATGCACAGTGATAGCTTTGTCCCTATATTATTCGTTGAAGGTATTCAGACTGTGACTCCGATTAAGATGACTGAACCAAGACAGACACGACAAGTGTTGGTGGGGGAGCCTGTTGGTCCAGGGATTTTCCAGAGGTGCTTGAACATGGTCCAACTACAGAAAGGAAAAGGAGGAAGATTCTGGCTGGTTAGTTGCTGGGTGGATTAAGGAGACACTTGGGAGAGCTTTGTTGGAGCAGCCAATGATTTGTGGACGTCTTCGAAAAGGGGAGGAAAATGATGGAGAATTGGAGATCGTGTCCAATGATTGTGGCATTAGACTCATTGAGGCAAGAATTCAGCTGAATCTGTTAGAGTTTCTTAGCATGAAGCAAAGGGAAGAGGCTGAAGCTCAGCTTGTTTTCTGGAAGGATATTGATGAGCAAACTCCACAGTTTTCCCCACTGTTCTATGTTCAGGTAATATTATATTGACATTTAGCTTTATTACCCCACTGTTCTGTGTTCAGTTAATATTATATGGACATTTAGCTGTATTAAAAAAACCTCTTAGGATAAGAATTATGACCTTGATTTCAAGCAGAGTCATGATCAGTTCTTTATGTTTAACAGGTGACCAATTTCCAGTGTGGGGGATACTCAATTGGAATTAGCTGCAGCATTCTTCTGGCAGACCTTTTATTGAGGACAGAGTTCCTGAAGACATGGGCAAATATTCACAACAACATTATCTACAAGAATAATGAACGAAAGCTACCCCTATTCTACCTCCCTGGTCTCAAGAACACCACCGGCTCCTCTCCTAACATAATCAGCTCAACTTCAAGCAAAAACTCTGGCAAAACTATGATCTTCAAGATTAATGCTGAAAGTGAAAGTCTGAAAAGTGAATGGTGCAGAAAAGTCGCGTTAGCCTGTCTTAAGGAGGCAGAGAACAATCTTGGAAGTGAAATGGGTGCCGAGTTTTCTTTGTTTCTTAATGAATCGTTTGAGGCCATCAAGGTAGAAAGCTGCTCAAAACATGGGATGTTGAAGCCCAAGGTGAACCTTAACAAGGAGTTCACGTATGCAAAATGGGATGATTTAGGGGCTAATGAAGTTACTTTCCGAGAAGGGAATAAACCTGTTCATGTTTCCTGTTGGTTTAGATCAACCTCGGGTGGGTTTGTCTTTGTAATTCCTTCGCTTGAGGAGGGTGCATACAAAGTGAACATCATTGTCACAATTCCTAATGAGAAGTACTGAGAGTGATTGTAATAGCTAAGAGTTTCACTTCACGCCTGTGCTTGAATTACAAATAATAATAGTTTCTCTTAATTTGTTGTTCGTTCTTATTTCCTTTACAAATATCATAATCGATGTTAGCACAACTTTCAGAGTGTCAAAGGACATCTGATTTAAAACAGCAGAGGAAACCAGTGGAGCATTAGGGAGGTTGAGAAGTCAAAGACCATGAAAATCTAATCCGAGGTGAATACGAAATCGACATGCACGCGTAAAGCGAGCACGGTATTCCTCTAGCAACTAGGGTGTTGGTAGAATAGGTGAAAGAATAATATAATGGTTCGCGCTTAGGTTCCGCCCCAAAGAGAAAGGTGTCTGGCTAAGCTACAGCCCATCATGCAGGGTTGTTGTAATCCACTGTTGTAATCAGAACATCTAATTTAGAGGGTAAAGTGGTTTTTAAGGGGCCGGGTAAGGTGGGTTTAACTTTTAGTGGTACAGTTTTTCTTAAATTTTTCATATTCATTAAGGTGAGTAGAAATCATTTTAATCAATGACTTAATCAATTGAAACTAATTAAATTAATTTCATTTGATCAATTAAAGAAAACTGTTTAGGCAATTAATTCGATCAACTTTTAAAATTAATATTCGAATCAATCAAATTATTTGATTTTTTACAAAATTCGTCATAAGTTGTCTAATATATAACAAAAATTTAGACGGTAGTTGACCTCTCACATCAAGCAATCAATTTTTTTACGATAAAAACTTCGATTTTTCAATGAAATCAACAGATTTATTTCGATTAAATTATTTTCAATTATTAAAAATAAATCAATCAATTTCGATTATTTTTTTAAAAATAATTATTTAATTATTATTTTTTTAAGAACAAATCCATCGACTAATCGTCCCTTTATAAAATCATTCGCATATGTTATCCGTTTCTAAACTACCACCTTTTTTTTTTTTTTTATGAATTTTACAGTTTAGTTTCGCATTAATGACATGTTTGTCCAAAGAAAATGGGCTTTTGTGATTTGTACCTTTTTGATGGACACATGACCACTAAGAATGGGTAGCTTGTGCCTGTACTTTTATCTTGTCCCTAATTAAGGCAAAAAATAAATGAGTTCTTTTTACTTGGGGGATTTAACATGTACCAAAAATTATTCTTAATATATTTTTTAAATGTGAATGTGAATGACGTTTGGCATTAAAATAATGAAATATACTAATGACCCATTTGACATGGTAAAGAAAAACATGACATTATAAATAATTTATACCTTTGCAAACTCAGATAATCAACAATGCAATTGGGATTTAGGAAGGGAAGGAAGAATGAAGATTGACCCTTGTTACTTGCTATACCTTATATATGTGAACGTGCACGCCTTCAATGTTTACGAAAATGACAATTGCAGATCAATTATTTCTTGTTAATATTTAAAAAATGACTCAATGTTTCCATTTTTTTAAAAATCAAGTTGCAAATCGTTTGAAAGACTTGAAAAAATGACTTCTCAAAGAAAAAAAAAATACTAAAGTTTTTGAAGGGCGGGACTTTAAAAAATGGAACGTCTAGTATGAAATTACCATGGTTTTAATATCAAATTAACAATTTCAATGCCTACATGGTTTTCTTAAAAATATGTATTTGCCTTTTTATAGATAAGATTAATATTTATTTTCGTCAAGTTAGCATATTCTCGATTATCACATCATTTGTCCAAAAAAGACTAATACTCAAGCTTCACACTTATTATACATGGCCGCCTTTTAAAGTTGCTTTTCTACTTGGACCTTTTCATTTATGAATGTAGCTTGTTCAACTGCTTACATTAATATCTCATCAACAAATCATTTTATTATAATTCAAATTACCTAAGATCATTAAATATTGTTTACTCTTAACTTACCTGAACTTTTTTTGAGTTTAATATGCATTTTTCATCAACTATTAATTATATACGTTATATTATTGCTCTATATCTCATATATAAAGTAAAAGAAGATTTAAGTATAGGATTTTGAACCTTTCTTTTTTAAGCTTCTTTCGTAACTCTTTGCAAACTGATTTTCATTCTTTTTAATTCTAATTTCCTATATTTTGCTAATTTAAACATCAAAACGAGTCCTACAAATCAAATTGTAACACCTTTTAATAGTGTTTTCCTTGCTATAAGTTCAAATCTCTTCCCACTCACTGTTCAATTCACTTTTACGCAAAATACTCTATATATATATATATATTTGTCTTGTTCATTCTTCTATTGATATTTTATTATCAATATTTCAAAACAAAGCCTCTCCTTTGGCTCTTATAAATAGCTAGTAAAAATTAAAATGATTTTTCACTGTTTAAATTATAAGTATCGTAACGATTTTATGTTCGTCTGACGAATTTAGAAATGAAATAAAAACATAACAGAATCGTCACCAATCATATTTTAATAGGTGATCAATCGCACATAATTAAAAAAATTTGATAACGACTCCATTATGTTTTTATTTCGTTTCAAAATTTATTAGACGGATACAAAATTATTACGATAATAAGTGATCATGAATAGACTTAAATCTATCAAACTTTTATTTTAATATTTTAAAATAAAAAAAACTTTATTGGTTTAATATTCTATAAATAAAAGTTAAATAAAGATATATTAATTTTTAATAAAATAATTAATTAAATCAAACTAGAATCTAAAAATTCATATCCCTGACCCGGATCAAATTCATAGGCTTAAACAAGTAGACAATAGCTTATCCTTGGACGCATCTAATTCAAACAATTAACTTAATAAAGGAGGCCCATCCTTTTCTTTTTTTGGACTAGCTTAAAATCAGTAAGCCTTTATCCCAAATACAACCAAAGACCCAATAGAGATCGACCCATTAACCCAGTAACCCTACTCCACTCAAAAGAAATGCATTTTCCAATTTCCACTTTTAATTTGGCATTTATGTAAATTCAGCCACTTCCAAACCCAAATATGTTATGTTGTTTACGTGGCAAGATCTCATTAAACCACACCTAAGAGGGAAAACATGTTCTCTCAACGGACGGTATCTACCCACATTGTCTATGTTTCAGTTGCAGAGAGACAGGAAGCAGTAAAAGAGACAGAATTCATAGCTTCTTCGAAGAGAAAAGAACATGACAAAAATACCCATATGAAAGAGAGTTTTCTTTGGGATTTTTGCAAGAAGAAGAAAAAGATAGAGTTGTTAAAGAATGGAGAGTGGTATCAATAGCAGTAAGAGTAAAATGGTGGCAACCAATCAAAGAAAAGGCTTTGAAGGAATCAGATTAGAGAATACACTTGCTTTGAAAGTGGGTCAAGTATTTACTGGCTTTGGCATTGGCTGTGGTATTGGTATAGGCGTGGGTCGCCCTATAAATATAGGTACTGCTCATTAACACCCACTCTCTTATCATACACATTACTCATATACATTTTCTAATGCAAAAATCTTATCTTTGAATTGTGAAGATGAATTGCGGTGGTTTGTTTAGTCCCAAGAATGATGATATTTACTCCAATTTGCTTCCTAAGAAACCTTGTATGTGTCATTTTTGGTGTAACTTTCTTTTCATTTGTTTTGTTAAACCTATTGGCTAATGGGTAATGGCTTTTTTCTGTGGTGGGAAAATGTGGGTGTGTGGAATGAATAGTGGCTTTCTATTTGGATGTTTTGGGTTTTTGAAATGGTGAGTTTATTGATTTAGTTTGTTAAAATTTGAACTTTTTCAGTCGTCAGAGAGTGGTTTGGTTTTACCATTTGTTAGTCTAAATCCTAATTAAGAATTTAAAGATTTTTTTTTTTTTGGCCAAGAATTAAGAATTTAAAGAGTTCAATGCATGTTAAAAAGCACCTATCTTCATTTTTTGTTATATATTTGCTGTAACTCTATAAATGAGGGTTAAGGAAATAGATGAAATGGTTGTTTTTGATAGAAATGAGTGGCACAAAAATTCAAAACTATGACCTAACGAGATTCCTTTTTTTGGCCTTTCGTATAGTCGACCCCAGAGTTATCGGATATAAGACTTAGTTTGTTGTTGTTATTAGCTGTAACTCTGTAATTGTTTAGGAATTACATAAATCAGTACTATCCTGCCTTAGCTTAATAAGCCTCAATTTATTGAGAAGCTTTTGGTTGTCTACCACAGTGGAAATCTGATTGCTTTTCCCTGCAGTTGAGTACAAGATAGCAACATTAGAAAAATTTATGAGTTCAACCATGAAGACAGTGTAATTTCAAGACTTAATAATGTACCTGTTGCCTTTCAAGGTTTGGCTTGGATGATGTTTTTCTACATCTTTATGCATTATGATGGTGTCTTGCTGGATACAATGGGAAATTTTGATAGTAAATGTGACCCTAATTCAATAAAAATGTCTTAAAGTTGCTTACAGTGAACCAATTCTGCCTTGTTTTTGTTAGCCATATCATCCTTTAACAATCATTGACTGAAGTTTTTGATGTGAGGATATACCATTAAAGAATTCATAATCGTTGGACTTCAAATTTGCTAAATCGCAATCCTCTTGCAGGCTCTTAGATGCTTTTGTTTTATCCTCTTTGTCCTCTGTGTGCTTCTTTATATTTTTTTATCATGTCCATTGAGGCAGCTCTGTGGGTCAAAGCCTTTAGATGTCATGCTAATTCTAAAATTTCTGTTTACAATATCGATATTATTATGTTATATAGTTATGTCTGGAATTAGGAATGAATGGGGTAGGGCAAAACTTTTCTGATTGGTGAACATACCTTATGATGAAGCACATTAAATTGTTGTTAGCTGATGCAAGTTTTGCTCAAGTTCTGATTGCTAGTACATTGTTTCAAGGATATTTTGTTAATCTAAGGAACTTAACCTTTGCTATGTAACAGGTGCCATACCTATGCTGGGCCAAGTTATGACTGCAACTAGAGGTGCAACTGATGCATTTTCTGTTGTTAGCAGACATGTAAATGGTGCTGTAAGTCAAATATAGAATTTTCTGATTATACCTTTTGTTGATTGTGTTTTCTTGATATATCACAATCTGCTTATCTAGTTCTTCTCATGTTTTTAGCTAAGGAAGTTGGGAGCTAAGAACATTGAAGCAGGCATTGGATGTGGAATTGGTCTTGGCCATGGTTTTGGTGTTGGTATGCAATAATGTTGAAAAGAAATAACTGAAAAAGTATTATATATTGATGCATTTGTATTAAGGTGGGGTATCTTATAAAAATTGTGAAGTCCAACTGTTATTGAACATTGCAAACATATGGCCCTAGGTGACAGTATGTGTACCTAATTATTTTCTCTCGATTCCCTTATTACTTACTTCATTTTAGTCTTTGTACAAAAGTATTATGTGGTACGTGAATGCTGATCCAAATAATTAACGTCCTAGTTTCAGAACTTGCTTATATGATCGTAGCAAAATAGCTGATTGATGTGATTGAGATTCTAACTACATGAAAATACGTTCATGCTTCCCCTTCTTTTGAAATTTTAAGCATCCGCATAAGGAGTAACGTTATCAACCAGCTGTGTTTCTATCTTTATACCTTAACTGACATTGATATCTTTATCCTCAGCTGCAGGACGAATAATTTGTATTCTAATGCTCTGCAATCATATGGACTAAAAACATCTTTCTTGACGGCAGAAGTTGTTTGTTTTACAGGACTTGCCATGAAGCCTGGGGTGATGCATCAAATTCAATGTTGTGTTATAGTACGTTTAATTTCTTCTATAATAGCTATTTTTTCTAAGGTGTTTGATTTACTTCTGTCTAAATTTTTAATCTGAAACTTCTAGCAAGAGATGACAAAATTGATGGTGAAGCTCGGAATGGCTCCCAATTTGCCTTTCAGTGAAGGTGCTTTTCCTGTATCCATTCAAAGTGCTTTGACAACAACAAATGAACCCTCTATCCAAAGCCCACGTGGAAACATGAAGCAGATGGTGTCAAAAGTACAAGATCCTATATCTCAAAGCTTGCATGGACCAGGAAATATGAGCAGCGGTTCAGCTTATGAAAAATTTTCATCAAAATCTCCAACGAAGACATCCTTTGGAAGTCAAACAGAAAAGGTTCTTAATAGTTTTTTGCAAAATCCAGTTTTGAAAGAAGATGAAACTAGCCTAAATGAACTGGTACGCAAAGAAACCTTTATGCTTAGTGTATGTTGCTTTGTAATTCATCACTTTGGG
The DNA here is from genome assembly GCF_002303985.1 of Durio zibethinus. The sequence continues at coordinate 2,492,597 of NW_019167838.1, read as the reverse complement.
GTTTTGCTCTTTCTTATCAGCATGCCAGCATTGAATTTTAATGTGGATGTCAATTTTTATAAAATCTTATGGGAGGTCTATGATTTAAATTTGTGCAATATGAGGCTTGAGATCAGCTTATTTTGTACACTTAATGGTTGTGAGAGAAACATCATTTCACTCCAGCAATCAAGAGAGTTGCTGGGAACAAGAAGCTGTCAAAAAATGCTTTAACATGCAACAAGCAATTGCACTTGTTTTGAATTTTGGTTACCAGTAATAGCAGTAGGCAGCAGCAATAATTCACTTGGGTTTGGTTGTTTTCTAGGTTGGGCGGTTGCGTTCTGAAAACAACATGCTTCAATTGGTAATGCTCCTTACTGTTTTTCAACCTGTTCTGAAGCCATTTAGTTTGTGCATTTTGCCAACAAGATTATTGATCATTAAGTGGAAAAAAACATAAATATTGACAGAAAACCATGGTAATCAATGTAAAATGTCCTGAATGTTGGAGTTTACTGGTTGCCATATTCCAAATTTGTGTCAAAAGGATTTATTCATGACAGATTTACAGCTTTTCAACATACATTTGATTCATACAGTTGATAATAGAGCATTGTTCAGGATTGTACACATCCTCCTTTTGTTTAGGATTGTGTCAGATTGTACTGAAAACTTCTAGTCATTTAGGTGTTGAAACATCAGCAGATGATTGAGGAACTTATGGAGGAGAATCAAAAGCTTCATCAGATACTCATGGAAGATCTGAAAATACCACCCAGCAAGCTTCAAGCCAGTTACTCAAGTAAAATTAAATCTCCATGTTCAGAATGCTTCCATTGCAGAAGGAAACAAAGGAAAAATAGATGATAACAAAGTATTGTAAGTAAACTAAAGACCATTCAAGTTCTATACCAAAGTTCTTATTTGATAACCTTTCGAACAGGATTTTTAGTTCTGGCCATCATCAATTATGAGCCAAAGGAAGAATACCTCAAGACCAAATCATCAAGCTGATTAAACAACACACATGATTATAATGAAACTAATATGCAAAGGATTTTTTTTTTTTTTTTGGGTAGCATTGTGCTCTTTCAATGACATTTTTGTCCCTTGATGTGCAAGTCCTTGTTGTTATAATTTCCATAGTAACTGATCATGACACTGTACATTATCGGTTTGATTTGTGCTGGTGAATTTCCATTAATTGAATTTTACGAAGGTTTGGCTGGGGAAAGAACCCATGTGCACATCACTTTCATACTGGAATGATTTGTCTTTTGAGTTTTAGGCCCACCACAACTATACATCAACTCCACACTCTCCTCCTTATGCTTTTGCACCATTAAAAAGGCCCATTCTCCTTTAGTACTCTTACCAATTTTTCTCACAAAGTAAAAGAGACCCCAAAGGCAACTCTCCTCCCCTTTCCAAAAAGTTAATTACACCGTCTCTCCTCCACACAAGTCTAACTTAACAGCTAGCAACTTACCTTTTCTTCCTTCCAATATTCACTGGCATCACCCATTCACCACCACCACCAATTGCACCTATATTTATCTTTTCTATCTATCCCTCAACCAAACCAGGCTCATCTAAATGGGTTTTAAATGCATAGACCGGAATGCACATTTATGTACATTTTGAGTGTGTTAACAAACGTACACTATTGTTTAAGCATTTTAAGTAACACATTAGAATGATAGTAAACTAATATATTGATAATTAATGACTAGAATAACCATTAGAGGGTATTTGGTTCGGAGAAATCCATATATTTTTTTTTTGGAATCTTATTGTCGGATATTTGATTTCAACATTTGATCTAAGATAATTTGATTTCGAAGAAAATTGATAGATTTCTAACAGTATCCAAAGTTCTAGAATCAAAAACCTATATTTCTGTGATATTTTAAGATTATGTGGAGAAAGTAGCGTTATTTTTAAATTTAACTAGAATAAAAAATTATGAAATAATCGTTACTCTTTTAATTTTTTTAAGAGGATTATTTAAGATATTTTTAGATAAAAAACCTCTTAAATAATACCTTTTGATTTTTTTGAAGGAAATTATTTAATTCTTTATTTAAGGTGTCTTTGGATGAAAACTTTTTAAATAATACATTTTAATTTTGAAAGGGTTTATTTAAGTTATTTTTGGATAAAAATATATTAAATAATATCCTTTAAAATGTATCAACGAATTTTTAAGATCCTAAAAACGTCTTAAATAATATCTTTTAACTTTTTTTTTTATTTGGTTTATTTAAGGTGTTTTTGGATAAAAGTTTCTTAAATAATCATCTTTAAAATGTATGAGTAGATTTTTTAAGACATTTTTTGTTTAAAAATACTTTAAATAATACCTTTCAATTTTTTTATTTGACTTATTTAAAACGTTTTTGGACAAAACGCTTTAAATAATCCATTTTAAAAAAATATTAAAGATTATTTAAGATATTTTTGATAAAAAATATTTTAAATAATTCTTTTTAAAAAAATATTAAAAATTATTTAAGGTATTTTTGAACAAAAATACCTTAAATAATTTTTTAAAAAAAATTATTGAAAATTATTTAAGATATTTTTGGATAAAAACGCTTTAAGTAATCTTTTTATATTTTTTAAATAGTGAACAGTCATTTTATATATTAAGTATATTATAGTAATTATTTAAGATTTAATGTATATGAATTTTTTCTAAAAAAAACAATGAATTTAAAAACAGGATGTTCTGAAAAAGAAAAAATTCTCGGATATTATATCTTCTCGGAAATCACATTTTTTCTTAAAGTTTACGATTTTACGAACTGAACGCCTATTTAGAATTTCGTGAATCAACAAATTGTTTAGTAGTTCAAATAAACATTTTTCTATTGGGACTATCCAAGTTCATATCTCATCCCCTGTATAAGTTTAAACTGTCTCATTTTTGTGCATGTTACCATCAGAGCAAGGGCATATACCGTAAAAAATTCTCCTTATCTGATGTGATTAAATGGTAAAAATAATTAACCTGATTGAATTCAGGTGAAAAATGGGCATCAAAATTAGCCTGCCTTTTTTCAACCTTTCTCCATTTTGTGTAGCAAAAATTAAGATGAGATATTGAAAGTCTGTCTTTATTCAGCTAAAGTCAAAATGCTATAAAAAAAGTGTAACATCCAATGTAAAACTCCAAAAAAGGCCCCTCACAAATCACAAATGCAGCTCCAAGAATCAACCAGAAGAGAAAGAAAACGAAACAGAAAAAAAATACACAAATAAATAGCTTAATCAGATAAGGTAAAAAAAAAAAAAAGATTAAAATAAAAAAACTGTCCTAAACAAAGAGTGCAGCTCCTGCAAGCAATGCTAACAAGGATATACTGTATTCACGTGTCGAAGCAGCAAAACTTGGTGATGACATAACGGGAGGCATAGTTGGCTCCCCCTCAGTGGAGGAACCAGGTCCACCAGCTGCCGCAGGTCCAGGAGGAGAAGCTATAGATGGCGAAGGAGCCATTGAAGTTGATGAAGGGCTAGGAGCCATTGGGGTTGTCGGGCTTGTTGGAGTCATGGAAGGAGGGTTGGACATGGTAGGTGGGGGTGAGGAAGTTGGAGTCACAGCAGGGGGAGGTGTCATAGTATTGGGTGGTGGAGTGGATGCTGTAGGAGGAGTACCGCCTGTGGACGGTGTGGTGCTTGAACTTGGTGGCATTGTTGGTGATGCTGACGGACTTTGAGCTACTGAACATGATATAAGAGCGAGCACCAAAGTTAAGGCGACCATGGCACGTGAACGAGCCATGCTAGTATATGTATATGTGCGAGACCTGAGGCCTGAGATCATGAATTGTGTGAGGTATGGGAGAAGGAAAGTACTGAGGTTGATTTGATATATAGAGGCAAGGAGAAAATGAAAGTTTGTAGAATCATTTCAAGGGTAAGTGTACGGAAATTTCATGCTGCTGGAAACAGGAATTGACGCGTGTCCCAAAGGAATGTGTGGTTTTTTGTGGTCGAACACTTCTGGTGATGCAGAGGATGTTTCCTTTTTCCTCTAACATGAATTGTTAGCCCTGTTTATTCTTAAACTAAGGTCATAACAATTGTTTATTCCACGGTTGCTCACCAGAGGATGGCTGCGGGGACCAATGACCATAGTGGCATTCATACTTTGCAGGTAGCCATTTTTATTTGTCCCACCAACCAAAGTGGTGACTGCTGACTTATTCACGAGATTCACAATGACAAAAGCAGCAAGAAATTAAAGAAACATATAGAGAAAAACCATGACTATACTAGCGTGTCCACGGGCCTAGATTTTGTGTTTTTTCTTCATTTTTGATCTAATTAGATTTAATACTGAATTGCAGCTGAAATGATTTAATACCTTACATATGAAGTACTAATAATATGCAGGTTTAAAATGTATTCAATGTTTGTTAGTTTGGTCGGTGACAGAATGGATGCAAGCTGTTAAAATTCAAACCAAGTTCGTTCTCTAGGCTAAACGCAGAGCATAATGGTGGCCAACAACCTAATTTTGGTCAACTATGGTCAAGTTTTAATGGTTCAAGATGGTCATGAAAAAACCATTCTGCAGGTTACATTTTTTATAATTTTGTAACATTACATCATTCTATTTAATGATTTATAACCGGAAATCAAGAAAAATAATTGAAAACAACATAATTAATATAGGGAATGAAATAGTTCTTTGATCTCACTGTCTGTGCAGTTCTTAGCAAGAAATAGAAGAGGATTTTTTTTTTCTTTCAATCCTAATGTAAATCCTTTTATTGACAAGTTTTCTTGTACTTGGGCTTGCAAATTACAAGCCATGAGACCATACGACAAGAATCATGATGTTGTTTGTTGGCACACGAAGAGACTTGGTGGTCCAATGATGGCCCGGACACTGGATCCGGTGTTGCCACCTTGCTAGCCTAAATTAATACAGAACCGAAGCCAGATGTATGACATTCTGTACTCTATCTCTATGGAGTGGACCTTCAATTTGTTGGCTAATTTCTGGTTGGCTGTATCCAAGAATCAAAGGCGATATAATAGTTTGAGACACTAGATTTACATTAGTTTAACATTACTTAAAGACTCAAATAGCTCCTTCTACATATGGAAATGGTGAGAGATCAAGAATTTCTAGAAGAAAATCAGTACGAAAAATGAAAATATGGCAGATGAGAGAGACAAAAGGGATGTAGTTTATGTGATCTTAAACAAAAACTTGTTGAAAGTGGAATATGAGAGTTTTAACAAATATTGAGACAAATTATGGTTAGAAAGAGTTATGTGACAACCAAGGAGAAAAAATTAGGATTCTTCAATTCCAGCAACTATAATGGCGATTGATGGTAATGTCTGCTTTGAAGCTATCAAAAAGGACACATTTGTTTGATACTTTGGTTACAATTGCAGAGATAGGGCCATGGCTTTAGCAGCTGATGTTACCGTAAAAATCTTTTTCATGAATAGAAACTGCATATGCTTGTAACTCGGAGAAGGGGAGAGCGAGAATCAACTGAAATGAGAGACTGATAAGTCAAACTAATGTTACATATTGCTATCAGTGTGAATATATTACATAAACCAGACTAGCTGGTGATAAGCTGCAGTCATTGCCATCAAAATTTTGCAAATACATATGCATCATGTCTGTTAACTCAGACTATTATTTTTAGCACTTCTATCTATAGTATGTGTTCTAAACCCCATTAATTTTTATAGCTCCTTGACACCATAACCAGATTATCAGCTTTGGTTGCTTAGAAGGGGTCGGGATGCTGTAGCTGCAAGGAAAAGGTAGAGATCAGACAAGTCCAAAATGATACCATGTTGGAAAAGGCTCTTCACACATGCAAGGAGCAGGAATGGTGACTTGATTGAAGCAAATTTAGGACCTCTCACTTGAAAAATAACAGGCTTTGAACCTATTAAAGATAAACTTTTCCCACATATTATCTTCCTAAAACAGAAATTCCATGTATAATACAAAAGAATTACCTGTTGGAAAGTGCTTAAGTTTCTTTATCTTGTGCCTGGTAGTCTTGGAAATCACTAAATTTAATGTCTAGCATTTTAACCTCAAATACTACTAAGGAGAAGGTGGCTAGATAAAATTTTAGAGAAATTTAACATTGCAATACTCAGAATGCAACTTGCATGCATGATTACTGCAATAAAATTGGGACCAGATTACCTTCAAGAGTTTGCTGTCCATGGGATGATGGAATTGGTTTGTGAGTTCTCTCAGTAATTTCTGCTATGACCAAACGTGATAAAAGAAGTGCTGCAATAAGAGCACCGACCATTAGCATTATGAAAACTGAATCCCACCCCTTTGTCGAGAGAAACCCAGTGAGAAGAGGGCCAAGAGCAGCGCCAACTGATCCAGTGCCATCAATTATGGCAGTCACCGTTGCCAATGCCCGAGAATCCCCTCTGAGAGAACTGTGTGTACCAAGGTCTGCAGAAACTGCAGTTGTGATAAGTGCGTATGGCCCATTTACGAACAAGCCAGCAATCATCATAACTACAATGTTGATGGTACGTGAAATATTTCCATATATGCGGTATAAGAGCATGGAAGGTATTGCAGCCAACATGAAGCTGGCTGCTGTAGTAGCTCGGGCATTAAGTTTATCAGATATGTAGCCAGCAAGGATCCCCCCAAAAATACCCCCTACATCAAACAAGGTAGAGAGATTCCCAGCAGACTTCACAGACACATACTCCCCACCAATTTCTGCAAAACAGTGGAATCAAACAGACGGGAAAACATTTTGCAGATGCATAAGAAAGAATTTAATGGTCTCATATTCTAAAAGATAGCGGGTTCATACGGGTAAAACATGAAATAAATCTCTTAAGATAAGACGGTTAACTACTTGAGAACCAATAGTCATATTTCGCACATACTATATTCAATCCACAACGAAATAAACAATATCTCTACTGCTATTACAAAGCAGCTCGATTTGATGCCGATATTAAGCACAACGTTATGCGTTTTTAATAGAATCACATGCTCCAACAACAAATAGGCGTCAGGAAAAAACATAGAATAGATAAGTGAAATTTATATAGCACACTAAGAGACCCAATTGTTTGATAGAACATCAAATACTTTATAAGCATGATTTTGTAAATGACTGATGTATCTTTTATTTATTTATTTTTCTTCTAATCTTGTCACTCAAAGTCTACAATACAGCGCATTCATCAACTAAGATCAGAAGATATTTGAGATAGATGCCTACGAGGCTTTGGGTTGCTTTAACTCCCATCTTGTCAATCAAGCAATATGCAAAGCTTGGAAACAAGAAAAATACCTGTCTGACTCAAATAAAACGGTAACCAGAACAAAAATGTGTAGGCCACGAGCTTTGAGAAGAAGAGGCACAAAGCATAAGGAATCACCCCTGGTATCGAACTAGCTTCAAAAAGTCCAATACCTTTTCTGCTCCCTGACCCTTGTTTGAGAGTAGAACTTTTTTCTACATCCACTGCAGTTCCCTTTTGAATCTGAGCCTCCCCATCTTGAGGCACCAAATCTAGATTCACAGATGAAGCATTTGCACCATCAAAACCAATATCCTCTGGATAAGCAGGCAGGAACAAATAAACTAGTACCCCTGATGAAGCAATTAGTGCTCCTGGGACAATAAAAGACCATCCCCAACCATAGTCCAAAACACCAGCAGCAAGAAGAGATCCACTAATATTCCCAACTGAAGTATGCGCATTCCAAACACCCATTATCAAACCCCTCTTCCTTTTTCCAAACCAATTTCCCATCACAGCCACAACTGAAGGCCAACCAGTAGCTTGAAATAACCCAGCAACCATTTGCATCACAAGGTAAAACGAAAAGACATGAATGTTCCAAAAATATCCCATCCCAAACAGCCCCACAAAAATGCCACTTCCAATCATCCCAGCTGTCAAGAACAATCTAAGGTCCAAAGTATCACCTAAATGCCCTGCAACATACATTCCCAAAGAGTAACAAGCCAGAAAAGCAACATCAATTTCACCCAATTTTGATGTACCATCAGTTCCATTAAAAGGATACCAACCCTTGTTTTTTACCCTATTTCCATCAAAACGCACAAATTCTTCCTTGATGAAGACATTTCCAACAGGCCAAGGGTTTCCCTTAGAAGCTTTCAGGGGGTCAGGATACAAAACGCTCTTAACTATACTACTAGGTTTCCTAGAGGCATGATAACTAGCATATGCTATGAAGGTAATCAACAAAACCATGTATCTACATGATTTTAGGCTCCAATCTTTACCTCTAATGCTTCTGATAAGCAAAATCCCCGGTGGGATTTTCCTCTTTGTATCTGAATTCCTTGACATATTTCACAAACACACAAATTTAACCACTGTAAACCAACAAAAATGCCAGTTTTTTTCTTACCAATCTTTCATAATCATCATAATCATAAAAACTCCATGCTCAAACATCCTTAACACAATGTGATTAGCTTGACAGACATAAAAAAAAAAAAAAACCTTTACCTCTAATACGATAGCTAGCCTTGATTCATTAAAACAAAACCTTTTTACTGGTTCTTGCTGAGTGAGAAAAAGCAAAATTTTGTCTTTTTTAGGGGAAGATAGAGAGAATGGTGAGAGGGGGAGCGAGGATGGCGGAAGAGAGACACAGAAGACGAGTTTGCATGAAAACGGGAGACACATGCTACTATTTTGGAGCTTCAACCGTAAACATCTGTACGTAAGCGCCACGTGGGCGATCAAGGTAATGATAGAGTGACAGGGCTTTAAAGCAAGGGAGAGTTTGTGAATTTCTACGTGATTGCCACGTTGCTAAAGAGGAAGAACCATTGCAGTACTATAAGATACTCCTTTTTTTTTTCTTTTTGGTGCAATATAAAGATACTATTTTTCCTTGCTTTGTCTTGTTTCTAAATAAACAGGTTAGTTTTTCTTGTACCATTAATTAATAAATTAAAAAAAAAAAACACAAAAATAGTCATTGGAGAATGCAGGTGTAGAAAACCAAGCCGCCTAACGGTCAGTCAGAGTCAATGCCCTGATTTCGGGAAATTTTCAGTTAACTGTAAACGTCATCACCATTCGTCCCAATGGCTGCAGGCCACCGCCTCACGGTAATAAATACTATTCTTTCCAGTACCTTCCTTTACAAGTATGCCCGACTTGTTCTTAAAGAAAAAGTCACACTTTTTTTTTTTCAGAAATAAGAAAAAATTATAGATTTTTTCTTCTTCTTTTTCTCAAGTTTACAATCTTTTACATCTTTGTTTTGATCTGTTTCTTGGATAATCAGATTCAAGAATCGAACAAAGGAAAAGAAAAGAACCTTGCAAAGATGTTTGAAGATCAATAGCTTACCTCACGATATTTGGGAAATTACATGATAAGCATCTCGAGATAGTGTTTGGTAAGGTTTGGGACATTTTTTTTCTTTTTCTTTTTATTTATTTTTTCTTTGTTGTGTTATAGTATCTGAAACTGTTGATAAAATTCAATGGTTTTTCCTTCTTCTATTTTTAATATGCTTTTATTTCAATGTTTGGTGTCGGGATCAAAACAGCCCTAATATCATTAGTTATACAAAAAATCTCTAATTTAATTAAACATTCACGTCAGCGAAAACGAAAATAAAATAAAATAATTAATTAATTATAAAAAAATAATTTAACATAATTCGATTTAATCATTTATATTCACAAATAAAAAAAATTTATTAATTGTAAAAAATTACAAATATATAATTTATATCAATAAGCATTCAACAATCAATATCATAGACATTTTAATCCTCTCTAATTTTATGAAGTATTTTTAACCTAAACAAACACATTCATATATGCACCTATGCATTATATCTATATTGACCATTTCAATCTCCTTTAGTCCATCTAAAATCTACCTAAACATTCAAATATATACATTCATAAGGTGTAAATATATACACTTATAAGATGTAAATCTCTAGTAGTCCTATAACTATCTATCCCATAAAATCTTATAACTCTTTTATATATTTTTCTCATATCTAACTCTGTAAAGATTTTATCTATTTATAAGCATACAAACTTGCCTATCAAGAATTTTTTTACTCTTAATATTCTTTTTCTACAAATTTTCTTGTCTATCAAACAATTTTTAATCAATCTCATATAAATTTTTTATGAGATTTGAGGCACTATTCTCAACAATCTCCACCTTAACTTAAATTTAATCAAATTATTGATCTTCATGTTAGACATGCTTGACTCCACATGCAATAAAAGTTTCATGACAATATTTTTTATGTATCTTTATACTTCATGCAAATTGATCTATCAAAGCATAAACTTGAACTCTTCCCTTGAATCAAGCTTCTCTAAATTTATTTTTTCCTAATCTCGAACTTTTAGCTTTGATACCACTTGTTGAGATCAAGACAGTTGTCATGGTCCTAAAAAGGAGCCATAATCCTACATTGGCTGTGTACTGAAGTTGGTATTAGGATATAAGGGTTTACATCCCTTCAACTTATGAGGCACTTTTTTATGGGACAAAATCATGAGGTCAACGGGCCAAAACGAGCAATACCTCATAAGCTAGTGTAGATCGTGACATTTGGTATCAAAATTGGCTTTGGAGGTACTAACGATATGTCATCAAAGACGGTGGGCCTCTCTTGGAGTGGGAGAGGATCTCATGATCCTAAGAGGAGTTATGAATCTCACATCAATTGTATACTAAAATTGATGCCTATTGTGGGACAAAATCGTGACATCAGCGAGCCAAAATGGATAATACCTCACAAGTTAGTGTGAACTGTGACAACAGTTCTGATATCACTTGTTAAGCAAAAAAGCCATTAATTTAATTAAACATTTACGCCAGCAAAAGCAAAATCAAATAATTAATCAATAACAAACAAAGTAATAATTTAACGCGGTTTAACCCAACCTTCTTACTTGCATGGATGAGAAAAACGATTCACTAGTTGTAGAGAATTATAAATATACAATCTATACCAATAAGCACTCAACAATTAACACTCATAAATTATCTCAATATTCTCTAGTCTTATGGAGCATTTTTAATTCAAATAAATACATATCTATGTATACTTATGCATCATATCTATATAGATCAACTTAATCTCCTTTAGTCCACCTAAAATCCACCTAAACATTCAAACATACATATATATAAGACGTAAATCTCCACTAATCTTATGAGGTGTTTATCCTATAATACTCTACAACTCTCTTATATTTTTTTTCTTATACCTAACTTTGTAAAGATTTTACCTATTTATAAGCATACAAATTTACCTATCAAGGATCCATTTCCTCTTAGAATTTTTTTTCTATAAGTCTTCTTGTCTATTAAGTAATATTTGGCCAATGTCAAATAAATATTTTATAAGATTTGAGTCACTATTCTCAATAATTTTCACATCGACTTAAATTCTATCACATCATCAATCTTCATGCTAGATATGTTTAGCTTTACCTATAATAGAAGTTTCATGATAATCTTTTTTTATGTATTTTCACATTTCATACAAATTAATCTATCAAAGTATGAATTTGAGCTCTTCCCTTAAATAGAGCTTCTCTAAGCTTTCTAAGCTTGGCCTCTTCCTAATCTTGAATCTTTAGCACTGATACCACTTGCTGAATCAAGACAGCTCAGATATCATTTGTTACATAAAAAATCTATAATCTAATTAAATATTTAAGCCAGCGAAAACAAAATTAAACAATCAATTAATCACGAAAGAGAAAACAATTTAATGTGGTTTGGTTAAACCGTCTATGTCACAAATGAAAAAAAAATCCACTAATTATAAAGAATTAAACATACAATCTATATTAATAAGCTCTCAACAATCAATACGCATAAACCTTCTCAATTTTCTCTAGTCCTATAAAGTATTTTCGACTTAAACAAATATATACCCATGTGCATCTATGCATTATATCTATGTGGACCATCTCAATCTCCTTTAGTCTACCTAAAGTCCACCTAAACATTTAAACATATACACTTATAAGATGTAAATCTCTAGTAATCCCATATCAATCTCCTTTAGTCCACCTAAAGTCCACTTAAACATTTAAATATACACACTCATAAGATGTAAATTTTCAGTAATTCTATGAAGTGTTTATCTTGTAAAATCTTACAATTCTCTTATATCTTTTTTTATATCTAACTCTATAGAGACTTTATTTATTTATAAGCATACAAACTTATCTATTAATAATTTTTTTTCTATTAGAATTCTTTTTTTGCAAGTTTTTTTTGTCTATAAAGTAACATTTAACCAATCTCAAATAAATCTTTTATGGGATTTGAGTAACTATTCTCCAAAACTTGAGTGATTTGGGTTTTGAAATTGGATTTTTTTTTAATTAAATATCATCTTGTTGAATGATTTATTCTCTTTGTTGCTTAATCTTTCTGTGATGGAAATATTGATAGAACTGTGACCACTTAGTCTTGTTTCTAAGCGATAAACATGGAGGGCTATATATCTTTGTTGAAATCGTAGGCATGGGGTTATAAGCATGTTTGCCACCATGAATTATGGAAGTCTTTACGTCTTAGTTCTGTTTTTATGTATATTATCTACCAATGTGACTTCCATTAGATAAAAATATCTTTTCTACCCAACGTTTAGAAGGGGGAGAAACCTGAAAAAAAAAAAAAAAAATCTAGAGGACATTGGGAGAAATCTACGAACGAGAGAATTTATAATGCTCAATAAACAACATTGGCCTGAGGAACTCAGAGCTGTTGAGGTTGCTTAAAATAGGTTTGGAGATGCAAAAAGGTTTTGATATTGATTGGGGGAAGGGTATGGACTATGATATTGAAGATTTATCTTTTGAGGATTATGCAATTTATTTATTTGATTAAGGTTTATGGTGAAGAGGATAGTGTAAGATTGTTTGGGGCAGTTTAGGAGTTGTGACAGGGATAGGAATAGTGGTGTTTTTGCTTCAAATAATCAGTATGTATTAGTAGGTTACTTCCCTAGGATTAAATGTGTTTGTTTTCTTGATGTCTTCACTTATTTTCTCAAATGTAAAATAGGGGATGCTGAGCTAACAAACATGCAGTTGAATCCAGATGCACTTAATTGCATTGAAGTTGCCCGTGACGGTTAAGATGGGATTTCTTGGATAAGTTAAAACTCAAGGTTTGTGATGTAAAATATTGTTGTCACAAAATTTTATTAACTTATCGGGCCTTGCTCTATGTTCTCAAAATTTTTTTTTTTGGATTTTCTGGGCTGAATCTGCAACTTTAGTTGAAAGGTGTAGTGAGGATGCTATTTTGCAGGTAAGGGCTTCTATTTAAGAGATTTGTTTTATAAAGAATTAGCGTGATGTTTTCGTTTTAGCTGTTTTAGCAGTTTTTGTCCTTAGCTGTTTTATAATGCTTCTAATGATACATGGCATTTACAATATCTCCTGCTATCTATTGAAAGTTAAAAATTTAGGGTAAAACTCATTATTGTGCATTTTGCACTAATGGCATGCTTCAATTTTTCTCTGATATTTTAAAACCTGCTGCTTTTCTTCCTTCCAGTGCCTGTTTATGCACCTTTACTTTTGTTTTATGAATAGCTATGGTCTGTTGCATAAAATGACATGTCTTAAATTAACACCCCTTCCCTAGACTTCCTTGGCTTTTTCCATTTCCAACTTAGGAAACGTTATTTTGATAATTTCTGCTGGATCTTGGGAATTCAACATCCATCTTCTATCAGTTATCTTTCTTGATGTTTCAGATGACCATCACAATGCGAAATGCGAACACTGATGGCATCCAGCGTCCATATGTATATATGCAGGTGATGCTCCATCTATGTGATGCTGAATATGTGGCTGTACTTTGTTGTTTTTAGATACTGGCATAATTGATCTGTATGACCTCTATTAACATGATAGGTGACCGATATATTTGGGCCTTGGTTGATTTCTATAACAATCTTCAACTAAATCAGATTCTCCAAAGTTCCAACGTCATTCAAGTTGACCCAGATATACGTATTGCGTAAGACTAATATTCTACCTCTTACAGCTAGAACTTGTAAATTGTCATATTAATAGATTTAGGAGGATGATTTCTGTAGAATGCTGGGAAGTCAACAACAATGTTGGCTGGGTGATGCCTTGATAGAATTTACCTGAACCGCTATTCCTTGTTCATTATCATTGTGGGAGGTAATTAGCAAAATGTTTTTGATAATTTTTTCTTTTTTGTGATATTTTCATGATTCAGTTTCAATAGCTCCTTTTCTCCTCTCCACTTTTCTCTGTCTGTTTGGTTATGTAATCCCGCATGGTGCATTCAAGTGCTCGTGCACAGTACACGTGTAATTTGCTACATGTCTAACCAGTTTAAGGCATACGAGAATTTTCTATATCCAAGTTGAGTTGACTCTCCTTGTTATTTAAATTTATTTTTTACGTTTCATTTTTCTTGTTCTCAGTTTCGCCTATGCTTTATTTTGGTAGAGAATAAAGCTCTATTCTCATGTGTAACAGCTAACAAGTATTGTTCAACTTTAGCATATCTATATCATCACATCAAAGACTCTACTGGGGAGTAGTTTATGGCTCTGATTATGATATGTGAATGCTGTTTTGTTCCTTCTTTTTTATTTGATTCACTAAATGAATTTTGATAACATTCTCTTGAAATCTTTATTAACAAAATAGGTGGAGATATATTGATAATGTAATGTTGTCATCATTACTAACCTATAAAACAAAATTCACTTTTTCTCATTTGACTAATGAGAAATCCCAAGCCAAGCCAGTAATTATTTCAGAATGCCGTTATGCTCAACTTGAAGCACTTGAATTCCATGTACAAATCATGTTGTAGTAGAAGGATTAATATTTTATTCAATGCTAGCTCTAGTATTACAAGAACTTCTCCTTAAATGGAAAGTGTTGAGAGGAAAGATTTCCCTTTTTTTTTTAAGTCAAGAGGATTCATCTTCATCATGAAATGTTTAACTTATTAGAAGAAAATATTATTTAGGGGTTTGAAGCTAAAATGTAATAATTATTTTTCCCTCCTCTTATCTTTTCAGCCTAATAGATGTTTGGGAAACAAGTTTGAAAGAGTCTTTGCAGACAGCACCAGCTTAGAGACCTCATGGGGTTCTGGGTGTATGGAGTCCTATACTTTCTGCTATATGAAATGTGGAAAGACAGATTCATGCAGAGAAGTTCCATACTTCCTGCAATTGGAAACCGCATTTGGGGAGATTTGATTCATAACCCTCTTCATTTGTTAATTTCTGTGGATGTACTTGGTATGACTAGTTCGACCTTGGCTTCTCTGAGTAAAGGATTTGCAAAGCTTTCAACTGATGAACAGTATCAGCAATTGCGCTCAAAGCAGGTAGATCTGTCAGCAGATTAGGTTTGGTGAAGGAGAATCAATGGGGTAGGTGATGGAATTTAAGTTTTGGCATTGCAATTTTTTTCTTTTCTTTTGAGTTGGTTAGGGAGTTGAGGAAGTTGAATTGCCTACTAAAGAGAGAACCTTTCGCCCAATTTTGAGTAGTTGAGTTGAGTTGCTTAATAAATGAACTTAACTTTGCTCAGCTGGTTTGAGATCCTTTACCAAGATGTGTGGCTGATTGATTCATTATTCAAATTGATGACATAATTGCTGTTTTATGAGTAGATATTGAATAAAAGAGAAATTGAAGAATCAGAAAAGGAATGACCGGTTCCAGATCATAGGACTGGTGATATTGTAGAGATTAATGTGGTGGGCTGAAAATAATGAAACCAACCTCCAAAGGCAAAAATAAATTTCTCATCATTAGAAAACGGAAGTTAAATTTCTAGAATTTATCTTTTGCTTAAACTTTCCATGTGTTTACGAGCTACGACATGATATTTAAATCTGTAATAAATTGGAACCTGAATCTAGCTTATTTCCCTAGCTTGATGCTGCTGCTGCATGAATCTCCTGGATTTTGATGATGATTAGGCAGACACATTGCAGAAAGCCATTTCTGAAGTCTGTTGTATATGTTTGCTGATCTATGTTTTCTCCATTGTTATGTCAGTTACTCACTGAACATTAAGGAAATTAACGTAGTCAAACACAGGCAAGTCAGGAGGGCGTGGCTGTATTATCTAAGAGAAAAGCTTCCCAGGCTGTCAACTTTCAAATACGGACACTCATGCCTTCGGTTTTTTTTCCCCAAAATTCCAAGCAGTTTCTCAATTGCATAGAGATATTGTAAGAGCCTTCAAACGCTGCTTCTTTCTTGATTTATCAGATGAAACAGAATCATCTCAATTTGCAGAGTTGCAAGTTCACTTACATTTTCCATATTGATATTACATCAAATAGACAAATTACAAATTTATTCTGTAAAGAGGATTTATACAGGATCTGGAGCCTTTGTTCAAAGCAATATCTAACCCCATATTAGTTCATGTTTCTGTTTTTTAACTTGTTTTTGCTGATAAAGTTTCTTTGCAATGAAGCCTTGCCTTAAATTTTATCAGACTTGGATTATTTAAAAATGCATAGTATTTTAATTCCTCATGAAATTTTTGATGCATGCAAGATTGAAGATTGAAGAATTGAAGAATTGAGACTACAAACATATTTTCTTTAAGACTTTCCCATGCAACCAAAGTTATTTCAAAGTGTTAACGGACACTTCCAATAATTTCTTAGATTTTTCTTTAATGACAAAAACAAAATATGTAAGTGCCACTGGGATAAGGGTTGAGGGAGACGAGACTTAAAAAATGAACGAAAAAGACACGTAAGAGTTTCTTTTATTAGTGCCACGTCAGTGCGTCCCACTTCCAGGCTGTTATTTAGAACCGGGTCTTCATCTTCCTTTTAAAATGACACGTGTCAACATCCATTTCTCCTTCTTCCCTTCTCTTCTCTCTCCCTCTGATGGAACCGCACTCTGCCTATGACATTACCAGTGACAGGCGGTGCACACACGCTCCAAAACTATACCATTTTTTTTCTCTTTAAGTGAAAAAGAGAGGAAAGACTTAAATCTTATTCGGACCAGAAACTTCGACATTGGTGGCGACCATTTCGGTGACTCCTTTTCCCACACCAAAGATAAAAGAAAGAAAGAAACCTCGGATTTGGACCGAGCCAGTTGCAGTTTTCACCACATGTTAGTTCCGGTAATTAATATTAACTAAATTTCTCTCTCTTGAAAAAACTAAAGTGGAAACTCTGTTGGAGAATTGGTTTTTGAGGGCTCTGTTTGGTTTTTTTTATTATTATTATTTTTGGTTATGATTTTTTTTTAGGTTTGTGAAAGATTGTTGTGGGTGGTTTTGATTGAAATTTTTTTTTTCTAAAGAGAGTAAAGATCTAGTGGTGGAGGCGGAGGTGGGGGCCCAGACATGACTGCCGGTGAGGATAATCAGTTGATCTCTGTTCATCCCAATGACCTCAAGTTCATTTGTAAGTTCCACCTTATATATGATTGTACTTGCATGCATGCATGTGTATGTATGTATGTATGTTTACTTGCATGAAACCGTTTATGTAGAGTCCCATTGGATGTATGTGAAAGTTCATGATTCAATTCTATGGTTATGTGGTGAACTTGGAAAGGGGAAAAATATGGTGCAAACTGCAAAGTGTTGGTGTTTTGTTGAATTTCAAATGGAGGTAAGGATTGGGATAAATATGTATGACAAGTTTATGGAATTAGATTTGTGGAGAATGTAGTGATTTGTATGTTGATTTATTTTATTTTTTGAATTCTTGACTTCATTGGGGTCCCTTGATATAGAATTGGCGGTCAATGCTGGTGTTTTTTGGATGTTAGCATCGACCAATTCAGCATCCCTTGACTCTTCCAACCAGAACTTGTATAAATAATTGGCAATGCAAATTGATTTAATTTGTGAATGTTGATATATTGTTCTTTAGAAGATGCAGGGAGAAAAGAAGCAGTTTAGGAATTTTCTTTTTTCGTTTCTCAGGCTATGTAACATGTCGTCATATTTAGCTACCTTAATTTCTGCCTTTGCAGGTTGGTTTCCTTGTAATGATAAGATCCCTCTTATATCTCATTGTGATCATTTTCTTTGCTATATGTTTATCCTTGAAAATTTTTGTTGAACAAGTTTTTTAATTTAGTTGACTTTTGGTCATGTTATTCATGATTTCAGTTGAGCTTGAAAAGCCAAGTTTTTCTCATCTTAAACTGGTCAACAACACAGAACACGATGTGGCATTTAAGGTACTCTTTTCTGTTACTGTTGCAAATGTGCATGATATCTTGTTATGTGTATTCTCCAACCATTCCGGGATTTTTCTATGATTAATTGTAATCTTCCCAACTTGTTATGATGTTAGGTTAAAACAACTTCACCTAAGAAGTACTTTGTGCGACCAAACACTGGTGTTGTGCAGCCTTGGGACTCATGTGTCATTAAAGGTATTACTTTTAGTCTGATCTTTCCAACAACTAGTTCATTTCTTGTAAAGTAAGAAATTCATGATGGCATTTCAAAGCGCAGGTATTTTTAGGTCTAAGAATTGTTATAGCTAGCTTACCTTTTCTGAGACAAGTCACTCAGCTGCTTTCCTCCGTTACTTTCTTCTGTTAGTTCATCGAGATTCTGATCATATGAACCTGCTTGAATTCCAGTCACTCTCCCAGCCCAACGGGAATATCCTTCAGATATGCAATGCAAAGACAAATTTCTGCTACAGAGTACTATAGTGCCTCCAAATACTGACGTTGATGATCTACCAGCAGATACTGTAAGAATGCTGACATGCAGAATAATGTTTTCATATGACTACCTTTAAAACAAATTTAATTTTCGGGATATGATCTTTGTCTTTGCATCCAGTTCAATAGGGAAAGTGGTAAGGAGATAGAGGAGTGCAGGCTTAAAGTTTTCTATGTATCTCCTTCCTCAGCTCAAGGGAATTCAGAAGATGAAGGTTTAAAGAGCTCCAACGAACAAAGCCCTGATTCAAACTCTGTGAGACTAGTCAGTGATCTGCTTTATCTATTATTATTGTTTTGGGAGGTGGGGTTATTTTATTTTATGGGAATATTTATGTTTCTAACTGCTTAAACTCGCAACACATGTACACATGCACACTTTGAGGTTTTGAATAAAGGTTTAATCGATACCTTTGATAATTCAATTGGAATAGGTGTTGAAATCAGTACTGATGTGGGCAACTGAAAACTCTCCTTCTAATCTCTTTGTTTCTCATGCTTTTGTTATATACTCAAGTTCAAGGCCAAAGTATTTCTGGTTTTGTTTGTATAGTAAGGATTATGATTTCTAGTTTTCTGACTGTATAATGTTACTCTAGTTTTGTTGTATAACACTCGCTCTTCTGCCTCATGAGAAAAGGGGAATAAATGCATGCTTTAGACCTGACTTATTATGGGATTAAGGACCTTCTTTTCCTAAAAAAAAGAAAAAGGAATTAGGTTAGGTATTGCAAATCATCATATCATCTTGCATTGCAGTTAGTTCTCCATTGTTATATGCTTTTCAGTTCACCTTCCGTTTAATTATATTTTCTGGTGTGCAAGCTATAATCATATTTCTATGTCTTTATATCTTACATTTCCTTTCTGTATTCAATCAGACAGTGCAGCACCTGAAGGATGAAAGAGATGCAGCAGTTCGGCAAACACTGCAGCTGCAACAGGAGCTGGTATGTTCTTACTTCAGACCGTTTGGTCTTTTGATCACAAGTTGACAACTATTCCAATAAACTAAAAATAGACATGCACACTCACATGCACATACGGAAAAAAAAAAGTTGAAGAAAAAGAAGCAAAACCCGGCTTCACTAATTTGGAATTGCACCATTTTGCAACTTTCATTGAAACTTTTAATTTAGCAGTTGACAGAAAGGCAATGTAAAGGGACAATAATTAGGTGATTTATAAGAGATTATCTATCTTGAAGTACTAGATGATTGACCTTGAAGCCCAAAAATCTTAGTGTTGTAAATGGATTGGGTTATGTTTATTTGTTAAGATGGCTATGTTATTATAGTCATCATAAATTTGTAATGCAAGGCTCAAATTTCCACCTGGACCGCATATAATATTGACTGGTTGTTTCCATCTACCTTTTTTCC
This sequence comes from Durio zibethinus, assembly GCF_002303985.1. The sequence continues at coordinate 2,472,461 of NW_019167838.1, read as the reverse complement.
TGATGTTTTATGCTCTGAGATGAATAAGAGCTAGATTTGAATTGTAAAACTTAGAAGTTGAATCAATAAAATGATATTATGCATACTAGAGCAATAAATTACCAGTAAAGTTTTAAACGCCCAAACTGAGCAAGCAGATTGTCATTACCCATATATATGTATATACATGTTTACTACTTGCAACAGCCATGACCAATATGTAAAAGAACTACTTTTCCTCAAACAGGATTTTCTGAAGAGGAGAAGACAACGTGGGAATGACTCTGGCTTCTCCATCACATTCGCAGCCTTTGTGGGCCTGATAGGGATAATGGTTGGCTTTCTGTTGAATCTTTCCTTGTCTTCACCTCCCATGGAATGAACGGATGCCCTTTATAAGTGTGGAAACCAGTAATTTTGTCCACTTCATTGTATAATGCTGAATGTTATGGTGGATGGAGGGTCTGTCCACTTTTTGTATGTTTGATCTTCAACTTGGTCAGCTGGTTTTTCTGAATGTATTTTCATTCAATTCATAAGTTGATATGTTACTCTTTCAGTAAATAGGAACTTGTCTCTCAAATTTCCATCAAATGGAAGTTACTGAGTTCAATTTGTTGAGTTTTGATATTATTTCCAAGGGAAATTGCAATAATCCTCCACAATCCTAGCTAGTAAGTTGCACAAATCATCATAATATCCAAAGACTTATTGATCAACAAATTTCAGGTACATTACCATCTAACTGATGATATCAGCAGAACTGTAGAATTGAGTGATCCGTTGGTCTTGGTAAAAAACATTGTGCTGGGCTTCTGTTTGTTAGGTGCTAGACAATTAAGTTGTAAAGTGGAGGGCATCGAAAATGTAGAAAGCAAAATGAACGAGGAAGACTATGGGGGGAGAGATTGCAGCAAAGAATTGGTAGCTAGTGAGCCTGAAGTAGAACCAATCGTTCCAACTGGAAAACCAGATCACGGGATAGAAACTGAACCAGTTAAAATCGATCCTTTATACTCTCCAAAGTGTGCGCGCAGAGCAATATATCAGTAGTGGTGGGTGGAAAGTTTTATGTGGATTGCACCACAACAAATTTTAGAATTGTAGACAATGAAGTGGCTGCTGAGGACAGCAAGAAAGAGGAGAAACTTGATTTGACGAATAAAAGACAAGGAGTAGAAGATCTTTCTCCTTCATTTAACATAGCTTTTCCAATATACTGCCTGGAAGAGATTTGGAAAGCCTTTTTATACTGCCTGGAAGAGATTTGGAAAGCCTTGATGAGGATAATTGCAATCATAAGATTCCATCTCTAGGTGAGGAACAACCGTTGTACCAGCAGGTGCTAGTGTTATACATTCCGCTACCAAACTCTCTGTTCCCAAGGAGCAGCAGTCAAAACCTTCTGAGAAGGCAAAGAGTAATCAGAGGTGTATGGTGGCTCCAGTATTGCAAACCCCCAACAAGTTTTAGGGCATACCAAGGTTGTTAATACTTACAAAAGGAAGCAGCATTGTGAAAGAAATCATTTATCACCCCGTGCTGCACAGAAATCAATTCAGAACCATAAGGACATGCATGTCAAAGAAAGAAGGGGAAACTCTACCTCTATTTCTTCTCTAGTAAGCTCACTTCTCCATTTTTAGTTTTCTGTCTCATGTAGGATGTTCTATTATTTTTTTTCTTTTGTAGGTGGAAGTCTATTCAATGTGCCTGAATTGGCTGTCTTGCTTTAGGATCAGGTTAACTTTAGAGCCGAAGAACATGAGGAAGACAACAAGTCAAAGGAATGCTGATAATAACTTGAGCATTTGGAATAAAATAAATAGTCAGGGTGCAGATGGTTCGGGCATCATCTCAACAAAGAATGTAAGTACAAGGACTCCTTCAGCAGAAAGGCTCAGAGAACCTTTTCCATGCCAAGGTAGGAAAGAGCTCACCAGCCTGGTACAGGAAGCAATGCAGAGTCCAAACCATGGACTGTCATATGTTCCCCCTCCCTTGAGAAAGCGTGTTGCCCCTCCTCCAGGAAAAATTGATAGACAGGATCTTCATCCTATTCCAATGCCTTTGAGCTCAACTAGCTTTGCTATATCTGGAGCTGGCTTTACCAAGAACAAAGGTAAGTATTTTTTCGGTTAGGATTAAAAATTTTGGTTCCAAAGAGCAATTTTCCTTAGTAAATTCATCAAATTTTATTCACTTGTAGGGGATGGGAAGCATAAGAGAGAAGGTCCTTGTGCTGGAACAAAAGGCTTCCAATCTCCAGAGGTAATGAACAATAAACTTTAATTTAGGTTTTAGTTTTAAATAAATAAAAGAAAAAACCATAGAGTTAGATAATTTGGAGTTTCCTGATGGTGTTCTTATGGTTTGAATTAATAGAGAAGTGAAAAGCTTTTCCAAAAGAAAACTATTAATAGCCTATAGCAAATTTTAGCCATTTGACCAAAGAAAGAAAATAAATTTTCTGCTATTAAACGAACAGGAAGATATGGCCAACTGAAGTTATGCACCTTCAGACCCTGATTAATGCTCCCTACTTGATAAATGATATCGTATTTCCAATGAATGGGGCCTCAAGTTGAGTAACTTATGCAGGTCTTGTTCAGATCTCAACATCAAGGTCCAAAGATTGATATCTGGTCTGCTGGGGTTACTCCTCTACCTAATGATTGGGAAATCACCCTTTTTTGGTGATCCTGAACGGTAAGACTTTTTTCTTTAATCCAAATCACTTGATCCTGTTTTTGCTTTATGCCTAACGTTGCCAACATCCCTGGCACTTTCAGGAACATAAAGGATATTGCAAAGCTGAGGGGCGGTGAAGATCTTTGAGAAGTTGCCAAGTTACATAATCGTGAATCCTCATTCCTGAGGTATAAATATCATGCATGATTGCCTTTAGCTTCTTGGTCTAGTGGTTAAGAAGATTTAGGAAGTAGGAGTTCGAACCCTACCAACCCTATCCCTTATCCAATGGATAAAAAAAATATCATGCATGATCTGTAACTATAATCTATTCAAAAGTAAAATTTGATTTCTTATTCAAGATTACGATTTTGTTGTAGGAACTCTATGGTGAAAAGTTTTTGACGTCTATGAAACTACGGAAGTGGTGCCAAATGAATACGAAGAGACGAGAATTCCTCCAGTAGATACCGAGCTCACTTTACGATCTCATGGACAAGTGCTTAACAGTGAACCCAAGATTAAGGAGTACAGCAGAGGATGCTCTTAAGCATGAATTCTTCGCTTCAATACAGGAAAACCTGAGAAAGCAGAGGGCATTCAAGCAGGGACTCATCTTGGGCACTAGGACCAACAATCTTTTGCTGGGAGAAGGATCACTAGATCTTTTAAGGCTTCTAATAAAAAAGCTTGATCTCCATTTTTGAAGGCTTCGCGAAAGGTGCGAAATCTTTTCTACATGTTCAAGTTGTGCAACTGTATCTAATAGCCATGTAAGGTTCAGCCATCCTTGACAAATTGGAGGAACAGAATATGGAAAGAAAATCATCAGTGGAAACATCTCTGTTTTGTCAGAGGTCTGTGCTTATATGCTTTAACCTATTCCTTGGGTCAAATTAAACTTGAACGTTCCGTCATGCAAGGAATTTAACTTGTCAAGAAATTTACTTCAGCCTAAGTTTCAGTCATTCCTTGGTCTGGTTCTTTCACCAATTGTCAGTTCCTGGCATTCCAGAAGGCTCCATTCTCAGATTAGATGACCAATTTTTCGTTTTCCTGGTTTCTTGAATAATATCGAGTATAGAGAGAAAATAAGAATTTGCAAATTCAACTGGAAAAAGTTCGCAAGAAAATGACGTGGCAATATCCTATTGGTTCACGTGACGCAGCGGCAGCGGAATATTTTTTCCTTCGCAGCAAAGCGATGTTTGCAATGAACACTTTAGATCTCTTTGCTTGTTATTGCGAAGCAAAAGTCAACCTATGAGACCGCGAATTTTCCAGAGCAATTGCCCTTTTTCATTTCCTTAATTGCCCCTCAAATACCTATAATTGCATAATTCCAATAGTTGCCATAATTAACTCTAATTATTTTAAATTTTCTTAATTTTTTTAGTTAAGAAACTTTGTGGCAATTATTCCTGAACTAAAATTTAAAAATTGTTTTAGTAACTAAAAATATTCTCTTATAAATCAAAATTTACGACATCAAGGAGCTAAACAGAACTAGTTCAAGTAGTTGGGAGAAATTCATAAATTAAATGAAAGTCAAGGGCATTTTAGTAACTTAACTACTAGAAATTTCCAGGAAATTATCTGAACGAGCTCGGTAAATACCGTTGTCCACTTCGAAAACGTAATAAACAAATACCCAATTCGAGAGAGTTTTCTTTAATCTTGTCCGTGAATTGTCTTGCGACTTTCCTCATTTTCTCTTAACAAAATATGGATGCGTTCTCTTCTTTCTTTGATTCTCAATCGAGAAGCAACTGGAATTATGATACTCTCAAGAATTTCCGTCAGATCTCTCCGATCGTTCAAACCCATCTCAAACGGGTAATCTTCCCTAAAATTATGATTTTTTGAGGGAAAAATTCCTTAATTTCTTCTGAATTGGCCCCTAATTTGCTAGCTAGGGTTTTGCTAATTGATTTTTTGGATTATCTCTTGGGTTGACTCTTTCTTGGGTTCTAAGACTGAAAACGAATAGCAGTTCTTATCTTTATGTAGTTCTGATGCCTATTATGATTTTATCTTTGATTTTTAAGACTAATTTATCTATTTAACTATTCTTTGTTTCAAAATTTTGTTTTCTTGATTATCTGAATACAGCGTTTTTAATTTGCAGGTTTATTTGACCCTGTGTTGTGCACTGATTGCCTCTGCTGTTGGGACTTATCTTCATATCCTGTGGAACATTGGGGGTTACCTTACCACATTTGCATGCTTTGGAACCACTATTTGGCTCCTCTCGATCCCTCCTAATGAAGAGGTAATAATAATCTCTCTTGATTTGTATTAGCTGATGCCATTTCTTTTTGCGTGTTTAGAAGTTTAGAACTCATCCAATTTTGCAGCAAAAGAGGGTTTCTCTTCTGATGACATCAGCAGTGTTTGAAGGGGCTTCAATTGGTCCTCTGATTGACTTGGCCATTCAGATTGACCCAAGGTATTTTCTCCTATAACAATTAAATGGGTAATTTTGTGTTATTGAAAATATATCTATGCGGTGAAAATACTTGGATTTTGAATCAAGTTAGAATTTTATTCATTTGGTTTTACCTTTGGAGTCTAATATACATGAAAGAAATATGACAATTGATATTGAAGTCCCTAAACTCTTTTAAAAGCTAGGGGCCTTTCCATAGTGGTGGATGACTATGCTTAATTGCATTTTTACTTTTGTGGGTGACTTTTTATGTTTTTTCTTCTTTCCCACTTGATCAATTAAAAAAAAAAAGAATGACTTGTACTTATGGTGTTTTTCTCCATTTTGACAGTGTTTTGATAGCTGCGTTTGTGGGAACAGCGTTGGCCTTTGCATGTTTTTCAGGAGCCGCCATGTTAGCAAGGCGCAGAGAGTACCTTTACCTTGGTGGCTTGCTTTCATCTGGTGTGTCCATGCTTCTCTGGTTGCATTTTGCTTCCTCGATCTTTGGTGGTTCTACAGCCCTCTTTACGGCTGAGGTGAGTGAATATTAGTTGGAAACTTGCTGTGTTCATGTTGTACTTAAAAAGCTGCTATTGACATTCCTTTTTGTCTATGATTGTTCTCACAGATCTACTTGGGGCTTTTGGTGTTTGTGGGCTACATGGTAGTGGATACACAGGACATAATTGAGAAGGCACACTTGGGTGACCTGGACTATGTAAAGCATGCCCTGACTCTTTTCACTGATTTTGTTGCTGTATTTGTCCGCATTCTGGTAATCATGGTGAGTGAAGCTAGAATACCTGATAAAGCTTTGTAATTTTTTCAATAGCTGACTCGGTTTATATTAACATCAAACATACTTGTGTTGCAGTTGAAAAATTCAGCTGAGAAGAGTGAGAAGAAGAAGAAGAAGAGGAGTGACTAAATCACAAAGAAGCAGCTGAGAAAGTCTGCTTGTCTAACGAGCCTTGGAAAGATGAAGTTTGTTGTCAATAAAAGTTGTGTTTTTGCTTTTTGTACTAAAGCACTATGTTAATGGACGGAAAAGATATTTCGTAAGTGTTTCTGCGTCTGCTGATGGTTGTTGTTCGGAACGTTGTTCAAACTAATGACATGTTAAATTTGCTTTCCCATGTTCGCAATTTATTAATTTCCCTCTCTGTATATGCTAAAAAATTGATGTGATAGTAATAATCATGTCATCATATAATTTTATTTGAATAATCTTTTACACTTTCGACAACTTTTGCCACAAGTTTGCTCGGTGAAAGCCTATTTCTAAAATGAGTTCCAGTGACTTCCATAATTTAATTTTTCTGTCAGTCTGAAAAAGCAACTCCGGTACCAAATTTTCTACCATGGAAATGCTGAGTGTAAGAGGGTGAATACTTTGTGAGGAGTTATTGAAATTCTTTACTCCCGAGAAACGTCATTCCCCTTTGCATGTACGATGGGTTTGCCCACCAAAGGCATTGACCAACTCTCAGTTTCATGGGCCACTTTCACCCCGATTAAAAAAAAAAAAAAACCCTCCTGCGTTGCTATAAAATGTAATTGCATACGAACAGAACCTGGAAGAAGCGAAAGAAACAGGGATGTGGATAGAGGAACGCATTTTTTATCTCTATTTTCGAATTTTTATATTACATTTTTTTTCGTATTTATATCTAATAAATATTTTAAATTTATTTACATTTATATTTTCGTATATATTTAATAGATATTAATAATCTTCGAGCTCTAAAAAAAATAAAAATAAAAATTTATTTTTTAATTTTTATCTTATATATTTAGATAATTTTTATAAATATATATTAATACATATTTTTCAATAAAAATATATTAATTTAATTAATTTAAAATAATAATTTATATTATTTAATAAAAAATTTATTTATTAAACACATAAAAATATATATGTAAATACGGATAAGGGACATGTATTATATTATCCATCTATAACCTTTTACCCAATAAAAATTTTAAATTATATTCATCCTTATTTTTATCATTATATTCATAATATAATATTTATCCTCATCTTTATTTCAATAAAAATTTAAATTCTTTATGAAATAGAAATAAAATTAACATCCTAAAAAAAAAAAATAGCGTGTTTACGAAGCTAAAGACTCTTGGGTTTGTTTGGTCACTTTTTTATATCGTTTTGGGTTTTGGGCAACATCATTTCATAGGTGTATGTTTTCTATAGGTATAGACTATAGCCCATGGTGAGTGAGCCCAAGATAAGCCCATTTTCGACCCAACGCAATTGGAAAAAACCAAAAATAAAAAAAAAAGGACAAAGAAAGAGTCAAAATGGTAGCGATGACTGATTAGTGAATGAAAGTATTCAGGTCGGGCTGTTATCGATCTTGGTTCGCCAACCGCCCTCGGGTGCAATCTCTCTTCCCTCGTAATCCTCCGCTGCTACCTATCTTCAGGCTAGCTGGTTTAAATTGGCGCCCTCCAGGTGTGTTCCCTTCGTCCCTTTCTACTTCTACGGGCGTTTCTTTTTATAATTTTTGGGAATATCGTTTCTGTTTTTTAACAAAGTTAGGAGTGGGTTGCAGTCGATTTTGAGGATTGAATTTGAAAGTTGTTTCATAAATTTTTCATTAATTTGGCGGTGTTGAAATCAGATAATTAATTGTGTGATTGATTTTTTTTAATTATTTTTGGCTGCTAAAGGTGAAATAGAATGGATAAATTGAGGGAATTTGGGAGAAAAGCATTGTTCTATGTAAGGGTTCTCTCCGGATATGAAGAACGTAGAATTCGAAACCATAGATTGCAGCTCGAGAAACGTCTGCAACAGGTCTTTCAATTTCTTTACTCTTCCTTTTATTACTCTTTTGGTTTCTCTTTTTTTCTTAACTTAAATACATTTGTCGACCTAAAGCTAATTTGATGGTAACTTTGACATTTAACATGGAAACTGCTTTGCTTTCTTTGATACATCTGTTGTTTGCAGCTGCTCTTAATCTTGTGTCACATCCCAAAGTTTTTTAGTATGTCATGATTTACTTCCTAAAATATGTAACTGAAAAAAAATTGTCTCAGAAATTTAGGATTGTGAGAATTGTGAAGAAGCTTTATTTATGCAACAAGGTGACTGCATTGAGTTCATAGTTGAAAAGGGTATGTTCTAATATGCATATAAACTTGGGGAAGTTAACTTAGATCCATTAATAATATCTTGGTTTGATGCTTAAAAACTAAATTTGAATTGTGAAGAAGCTTTATTTATCCAACAAGGTGACTGCATTGAGTTCATAGTTGAAAAGTGTATGTTCTAATATGCATATAAACTTGGGAAAGTTAACGTAGATCTGTTTATAATATCTTGGTTTTGATGCTTAAAAACTAAATTTGGAGTAGACATTATCTGCACTTTGTATCTATGGAACTTCTTGACCCAAAATCCTAATGTCAGCTCTCTCTCTCTCTCTCTCTCTCTTCATTTGTACAGGCACAAGAAAGGAAAGCTGCCTTAAGAAAGATTCCTGAGCAGACTGTATTAACAGAGGTTAGACGTATGGTTGAGGATATGCAAGCTCTAAATAGAAGGCTTGAAGAAACAGTAAGTTTCACTTGCACTTGGAGACGATAATTGACAAGGCAGTGTAAAATTACAGTTTTTGCAGCCTAAAATTTGAATATAGTTGGTTTTTGAAATTCTTTTAGTATTTTTTTAAATTCAATATTGCCATTTATAACCTCCATTCATCAGTGAGGAAACTAAACTAATGAGCTTTAACTTGTGTGATTTATCATTGCTCAAGTTTTAAAGAAAAACATCCATTCATAAGGCTCATGCCGCTTTTGCTTGGTGATACTTTCTTGTATGAAGTTTTAAAGATCGATAAGACCAAATTTCTTGTATGTTTGACCCGTGATGGTTGATTTTATTCCAAAGTGAACTCCAAGAAAGAATGAAGTCATTAGATTATTTGTATTTATCAACAAATTCCTTGCTTGGTCATGTGCCCTTTAGTTGCAAGGTTCAGATCCCTGCTTTCAGACTTTGATCAACTCCCGTTGAAACCTCCGATAAGAAATTTAATGATCACTTTGTCTAAATACTGCCCACGTGTATTTGCAATCATTTTTCCTTTTCACTGAGACACATGTCATGATGGGAATCCTTTCACTGTTAGTTTTATCAGAATTATGAGGCATTTTTCCTTTCCTTATATTTCTCTTATTTCAGAATGATTTTTGTTATTAATAACAAAATTGTTGTTTACTTTCAGGAAGCTGCCATTGAAGAATTCTTCAAACCAATAGACAAAGAAGCTGAGACGATAATGAAAATCCAGCTTGAAGGAGAAGAGAAGACAATGAAACAGATGGTGGCAACAATGCAGAAACAGGCCTTGCTTGAGAAAGTTGAAGCTGAGAAAATTGCAAAAACGCATCAACCAGACCCAAACCAAAGTAACCAGGATGCTACCTCCAGCAGCAGTCAACATGCTCAAATAAGATAATAATCGAAATTGATACCATGAGTGCTTTAATTTTTTGTTTCTCCTCTTTGGGTTTGTATGTACGTGCATTGAGAGATAAGTTTGAATAATTGATTCTCTCAATAAGAAATGTTGAAACCAACCAAAGTCTGAATTTTGTCATACAAGCTGGAGTTGTTATTATTGCTTAATTGTACTAATGATCCTATAGGATGGATAATTTTCCATGGGATGAGCTTAATTGTTAAAATATTTGGTTTGGACACAACCACACAACACCGGTATCTTTAAGACAAGAGGTTTAACGCTTAATAAAGCATACAAGGGGGATTCAACTTCTAGACTCATTATCGAAGTCAACGAGAATTTAGCCTCGAAACGCTGTCGTTTCCATAAGTTTATTTTACCTATTAATCATCAAACGTTCACACGATTCCTTCCTTTACAACCCAATTGATGCGCGTAGGCGCTGGATTGTGGAGTTTCCCTCTCTTTGTTTCCCTTCACACCCGCAGGTTGTCTATCCAAACACCACAAAATCGAAGCACAAAAGCTGTGAACCGACATAGCTCTGTTTGAAATCTCGATTCCTGAGGCAACAGACCCTGCTCGAGTTCTGTCGAAGATAGATTGACTGTTAGCCTAATTCCTCTTTCTCTCATCCAAGCTCCGTTCTCCAGAGGTGCAATGAATCCTCTCTCTCTCCTTTTTGGTTTTGTTTGAGAGGGAAAATTTTCAATTGTCTCGATGCCTTGCGGCTTTTTTCCTTTTGAGATTAAAGTAAAATTGAAAGGAAAACTCTTTTTATTCAGTTGGTTCGTTGTGGATTTAATTTTAACTTTCATAAAAAAATTGGGTAATACAAGCAAGGAATCTGCTCTATTCCAAGAGAAAAATAGGGTTTCTTCTTCAAGTTTGTGGAAGTTCTGCTTCTACTTAAAGCTCATTTAACTCCTTGTGTATAATAAGCTGTGATTGCAAAATTCTCAGCAAGATGCCTCTAATTACAAATTTTGATTTAGGGTTTGTGGCATTATGTGAAAATTACTATGAAAAATATGTGGTGGTAATTTGTAATGGGCATTGGTGACAGGTAGAACAATGCCAAAGGTGAAGACAAACCGTGTAAAATACCCGGAAGGATGGGAATTGATTGAGCCTACACTTCGTGAACTACAGGCAAAGATGAGAGAAGGTGGGATTTTCTTTATCTAGTATACTTTTCTTAATTATTGAGTCTTTTTATTATTATCTTAACGTGGTGAACTCGTATCAACTCTTTGAACAGCTGAGAATGATCCTCACGATGGTAAGAGAAAATGTGAGACATTGTGGCCTATTTTCAAAATTGCGCATCAGAAGAGCCGCTATATTTTTGACCTTTACCACCGGAGGAAGGAAATATCCAAGGAATTGTATGAGTTTTGCTTGGACCAAGGCTATGCTGATCGCAATCTTATTGCGAAGTGGAAGAAGGTTTGCCTCTGCTGCTTCCACATCTTAATTCACTAGCATCATCTGTTCTCCAATCTGATTTTTTACTTATATGAGACTTGCATGCTTAACATGTTTTCTGTCTAGTAGTCAGAAGGAAGCTTGGGTATTGATGTTAGAAAATATGGTATGAGTATCTTATTGTCTTTCTGGGACTAATGAGTTGATAGATTATTAGGCAAATTAGTCAAGTCATAGACTTATAGTATTTGATTATATACTCAGTTATTTCCCACCAAGGGTTGGTTGTTTTGTTCAAAATTCCAATGGTCATGTATAGGGTGCATGTGTGTACAGTCATCTATATCACACACACTTAGGTCATGTGTGGTACACAAGATTATGATATGATAGGATAAAATGATCTTATGAATGGGATTAAATTAAATAATATCATCCCATCTTATGTTTGATATTTGTAAAGATGAAGATAGGATAATTTATTTATTGGTCAAAATTATTCTTCCTTAAAGTTTATACAATTTAAATTATTGATGTAATTTTTAAGGGTATAATATGATATGTAAGCTTAATCTTATGAATTAAAAATAATCTTCCACACTTTGGGAGGATTGAATCATCCTATGCCAAGAGTATGATAATCTTCCTTGAAATTCTATCCCTTTCAATTAGATACAAACTAAACATAATATAGAATGATTATCATACTATCTTTTCCATCACCTTATGCACCAAACATGACCTTATATATATTCTTTTTTTCCTTCTCTTGCACTCAATATTTCTGAATATTTAATTTAATCTTGTAGTAGTAGATCTTTATGGTTTTTGTTTTATTTATTGCAGCCGGGTTATGAACGTTTGTGTTGCTTGAGATGCATGCAACCACGGGATCACAACTTCGCTACAACTTGTGTCTGCCGTGTGCCAAAACACTTAAGGGAAGAAAAGGTTATTGAATGTGTCCATTGTGGATGTGGAGGCTGTGCAAGCGGAGATTAGATTTATCTTGTTCTTTTGGCCTCTTCCAAGTCTGTAAGGGGAGCTTAGACTGTAGTTGCTGCCTCACCGCTCATCAATTTAAGTAAATTTTCTTTGTGCTACTGTAGTTCTGAACCTGAATCTTTGCTATGAATGCTTTATCTTGGATTTAGATTATTTGCTGTGGCAATTAACCGTAGATAAGACATGAACTTTGTTGAGGCAAATTAGTGTGCTTTGCAACTTTGCTGAAAGAGCAATCTGAATTGATTGAGACTTTTTGTAGCACTTTACTGACTTGTGGTTCATGTTTGGAACTTGAGTGTGTAAGAAATACCAATTGTTTCAACCTGATTTTGATGCACTAGTGAGAATCGAAAGGCAAAGTAAGCTTTGAAGCGCCCTGATGGTGTCAGTTTAACTTTCCTCGGGAACATTACAGCAACAGTCCGTAAGACTGGCACACGCAGTCCTGTTGGAATCAGACAAGTCCTGGTGGGATGCTTGCTGCGTGAGTGCCCCTTCGCATGAGAGACAATAAGCCAGGTAGTGTTTGTTCATGGCAAATTAACCCAGTAACCCACAGTCTGATTTTGGCAAATCCTTGGGCTAGTGGACTCGTATTGAAAAAGCTATTTATTATAAGGCTCCTAAACTGAAAATTTCTCTCCTTTTTAGGTCGGAAAGCCTTGGTGGTATGATACCACAAGCTTTTATAGGGCGGCTTAGATCAATAATTAAGTCCATTCAATGAACAAAAAAAATCATATCTTCCTCTCAAAATCTAAAAAACAAACATTAAAAGGACGGGATAGGGCCATTTTCAAACACAATTTCCTCCAATTTCTATCTCAATGTTTATAACATTAAGATACAATCGTATTCAGGTAGTTTTTATTCAAAGTTTGAATCATTCCCTCTTTTACCACACCCTTATAATATCTAATAAAACGTCTTCTTCATATACTTATCTACTAACCATACATTCTCCCACCGCCCAACGTCAAATCCTTTTTCTTTTCTTCTGCATTTGTGCGTAGTGTTAAACCATTAGAATCCAAAAAACAAGTGTTAAACCCAATCAATAAAAGGATATGTACCACAGTGACAAAATCCCACCCTGGCTAATGCCTAACCCTTTAGAAAGTAAACGCAAAGGGAAACCACTTTCCTTTTCATTCTTTACAAGAAAAGTTGTATCACAATTGGGTAAACCCCAAAAACATGCCTAATTACTTGATCAATGGATGATCTTAAAGCCAAACATATGGTATCTTCATTAAAAAATAAGAGATTTTGAGTCCTAACTTATTCTTTTGGTGCCATACCCATTTGTCATATCAATTTGCAAATCCTGATCAGAGCCCACCATCTATGTTTGGTTGTTTTTTTTACCTTATCCTTTTCCTTTGAATTCATATTTTACATAACCAAAGCTTCCGTCACTTAGACCTAATTTGGTGGTTGGATTATTGTTGTCTTTTTACCAATTTGAACTTATTCAAATGTTTTAGCAACTGCTGGAACTTGAATAGATCATTTTTCTTTTCATTTTGCCTGACCTTAGATGCCCTTAAATGGGCAAAGAAAATGATTTTAACTGCTTTTCCAATATCCAATTAACATTGCTCATTCTATTTCATACTTCAAAGGTTACAGTTTAAAAAAAAGGAAAAACAATTTGGTTCGATAGACCGTCACTGAAACAACATTCAACCATAAACCTTATTATATTTTATATATATGTAAAACATCACAATCCAATTTCAGAACCCATAACCATATTAATTATATGGTTCAAAAACGTTTAAAATAGTGAGGGACCATTTCATGAAGTGCTAAGTAACATTGACTTGTACATACCAAATTGTTGCATGAGTCATTTTCTAATTAATTCAAAGATTTCTGTCGATTTACCTACCACTGTTTTAAGTAACCAAAAAACTGGGTTATCAAAGGATTTGTGAATTGTGAGTCATGGGGCCTACCTGATTTCAATGATATGCCGTTTGGTAAAGGATGGATTTCCCATGGGAAGTAGGTTTATAGCTTCTTAATTTGCCATCCTTTAAAGTTTATCATTAATGTTCAAATAATTATGCTAACCATTTGCGCAAAAAGATATGTAAATCTAAAACGCAATAGTTTTTACTTATAACATGTGTTAAGGGTTTTTTTTTAGTTTAAAGGGTAAATAAGTCATTTTTTAATAAAAAATTATTAACAAATAATCAAGAGTATTTTTAATTTTTGAATCGATTTGACATGTATTGTATCACATCAACTTTGTTACATCACTATTTACCTTAGATATTTCTCACATTCTACCTATAAATAAAATCCTTCATATACTATTTATTTATTTGTTATTTTTTTATTTTTCTATTCTCTTCTCCTTTTGATCTCTTTTATTCAAAATTTTAATTTAAATATCGAAATACAAACATAAATAATATCTTTTTCCTTTACTTTTAATCGCTTTTTTTTTTCTTTTTATAATTTTAGAGTTCTGTGCTCAGTGACACAGTCAATAAAAAAACAAATAATTAAAGTAGGGTGCCTTTAAAATTTTGAAACATTGTACTTACATCCCACTAAACTCAGCAGGCCAGATAATTCCTTCCCATCAATGTATATCTTATTAGGAATATAATATAACAGTAATAATAATACAAAAAATTGGAGACAATCCCCATGTTCTATTACCCCAAAATTTATGCCATTTTTACATTTATTATGCAGATAGTAAGATCTTATATTGAATAAGCATAAAAGAAGATGAGGAAAGTTAGGCCAAAAACTAGAAAGTATATTGCCAGATACATTTAACCACCTAATGTATAGACTTCTTTCTCAAATAATTTAGCTTAAAATAAAACATGACATTCGAGATCCCATCAACTGGCCTCTTTCAATGTCTTATTTTAGCTGTTATATTTATCTATACATTGGTTGTCTGCATTTTTATCTACTCAATTCAAAATGTATATAATTCAAAATATAAAAATGTATTTTTATATGTTTATTAGTTATTTTTATTTATGTTGTTGTAATTTATCTTATGCATGTAATCTTACCAAAAAAAAAAAAAAAAACCTCAGCCCTCTTAAAGATAGATAAAAAATTTATATTGTTAATTGATAAAAAGCTTTCAACCGAGATGCTTGGAAATTAAGTCTTATAATTTCGACCCCAATTAATGGATAATGTGAAAATAGAAAAAAAAAAATTAATGAGGATAGCCTTGGTAAAGCGATTAACCTTATTTGTGCTGTGCTAATGACTGCACCGTAAGCTCCGCATTTTGACGTATGGAGAGTAGTTGGTGAAGGGATTATGAGGGAATTTCGGTAAAATAAATCCAGGAAAGGGGCAATCTGGAAATTTAACAATAGATTTTACTTTGCAATATTTAAAAAAAATGAAAATTGTTCATTGGACGCCGTCGATTTTAAATATAAAAACAAAATAATTAAATTAAGGATTGATGGATGACTTCCTGTGTGTCAGCACATTCTCCAATCATGCACTTTAGTATTACATTTTTACACGTGGATTTCCTTCTTCATCAAAATTTAGTTTTTTTTTAAATTGAATTGAGTTGAAATAAAAAATTAATAATTTAGTTGATTGTAATAAAATATTAAAAATTTAAATAATTATTAAATTTTTATTTGAAAAAATTTTAAACCTTTTTATCTAATAAAAAATAATTTATAGTAAAATTTAGAAATAAATATTAGTATAAACTAAATAATACTCGTACTAAATTAAAATAAATGTTAAAGTAGGAATGGTTACACAATATATTTACCAAAAAGTAGTCTATGAAGTAAGCTAGTTTAAAAAAGGACCAGCAGTTATGTGTTCCTCTAGGGACCCACCCATGACCCAATATGTACTATATTATATTATATTATATTTTTTTTCTTTATTTTTAATTTTATTATTCGTTCCGCTTTATTATAATTTTTTCTTTTAATTTATGAATATAATTTTTTTAACTTTTATATATTTAATATTATAAATTTAAAATTTTATAATATTGGTGTATCATATTTCATATTATCAAAAAATAAAAAATTAAAAAAAATTTGAATTTAACATATTTAAAATATTAATAATCAGTTAAAAAATTTGACAAAAAAATAATTATGACATTTTAATTAGGAACAAAAAATAAAGAATATTACTTATGTACTGCCTATTTATATGACATAGATGAATAAATTTAAGCAATTTTATTAATATATTTATTGAAAAATTCAAGTAAAATTTGGTACTAGTATTTTTTTTAATCGAAAAAAACAACTAAAGTAATTTTAAAGTCATATTAGTGGGTCGTTGGTACGACTTTTTGGTAAATTGACCCATCCCATCGGTTAAGTCTAAAAGATTGATAATTCTCAGCCGTCAGATTTGGAAAATGATATCATATCAGTAGGTTTTGTGTCAAAATCCTTTTGATGAAAAACAGCCATCTTCTTCTTATCGAATGGGCTTTTTTCCCATTTTTTGTAAAACAAATTTGTAATAAAAAATACTGAAAAATATATATTTTAAAAATTTTGTAAAAGATAATTTTGAATTTATTTTAGGAAATTTGTATTTGAAATTTTGCTTTTATAAGAAGTATAAATGAATAAAAAATAAATAAATTTTATTATATTATTATTTATTAAATAATAAAATTTAAATATTATTTATAATTTTTTAATAAATTTAATAAGAAATATAAAAAATATATTAACAAATTATTCATTTATATTTCCTTTTACACAGGGTTGAAGCCTCCGTTTAATCAACCCTCAGATCTAAATAAATCACAAAGCTAAAGAAAAAAAAAATTAAGTGGGACCAATTTGACAAACCTTTTAATTAAATCGGACGGTGTACAATGAATTGTGACAGGGATCATGTATCACACACACAAACAGGAATATTACTAAATAAATAATATTAAAAATAACATATTTAAATTATCAAAATATTCTTTATAAAAAAAAACCAAACAAACTCTCTTTATTTTTTTACGATACGATAATTTCAAACAAAATATAATATAATAAAAAAATATAAATAAAAGATAAAAAATAATATAATTTAAAAATTTTAATAAAAATTATAAATAAATTTAATAAAATTAAAAAATATATATTTTTATATTCATAAAAATTATGACTCATTAATTTTTAATAAAATATAATATAAATATATATATATTATTAGTATTTTATATTATATAAATACATAAAATATTAAATAAAAAACTTTTTTATTGTTGTTGTCTCATGGTGGCTTTCCTTTTTCTTTGACCATAATTTGTTTCCAAAAATTCTATTTTTGTGGGAATTTTTATTTCATAGACATCAACAAAGCTGAAAAGTCTACAGTCAACAGCAAATATGCAATAATATTTCATTTTTTACTATTATAATACTATTTCTTTTTGTTTTCTTTAACATGATAACTGTTATTTTTATCAATTAAAACATCAATTAAAATGTAAAATATACATAAAAAAAATTGCAAAAGAAAGCACACTGCTTCTCTCTCTTTTTCTCTTTGTTTTTTTCTCTTGCTTCCCATTTCACCTTCCTTTTTCATAGCCATTTATTAGATTCCTCTCAATTAGTCTTTTTCTTTAAAATTTTTTTTTTCTCTCCATTAGATTGTGCAGATGCCTAGCTGAAATACCCGTCTCTAAAATCTTTTCATTTCTTTTTTTTTTGGCTTGTTTTTATTGCTTTTTTTTTTTAATTTCTGTTTCTTGGACTGAGAAAATAGACATAAAACTCTTCTGGGTCATTTTCATTTTTTGGCTTTTGCTTTGTTCTGCAAACTAAAGTAGCTCTCTGGGTTGTTGCAGAAAAGCCTTTAATTCCCAGTTGAATATGTCTTATAAAGCTTGAAGAAACCAACCAAATTTATATAAAATGTTTTCAAATTTCAGTCAAAGTTTTTGTCAATCATAAATTTTTCTTTTTTTTTCTCTGTTATTTTCAAAATTTTTCTTTTTTCTTTTTAATTTTTTTTCCTCCCTTGGGCAAGAGAGAAAGACATGGGCAAGCAAGGGCCTTGCTATCACTGTGGAGTTACTAGTGAGTTCTTGTTTCTCCAGCTAACTTATTGGATATGAAGGTTTTTTTTTTTTTTTTTTTGAAAAAAAAGAAAAAGATTTTTGAGTCCTTGGATATATGTAAATGTTCAACCTTTTTCTATGAATCATTATTTTTGGTGTATGATTTTATATGGTTGGATAAATAATTATATCATTGGAATATGTAAGGGGAATAACTGTATGCATAAAAGGAACAGATTACATGGACAAAGATAATAAATTTTACAATATATGCTGTTCTTTGTGTTATTCTGTTTGTATATGGATTTAGAACAGCAGGTGTCCTTTTTCTCAATCCATGTAAAGCTTTAAACTTGACTTTGTTATTCAATTCAATTGTTTCTTTCAACCTCATTCATTTTCTCACCTTTATCTCTTGGGTTTTTTCTTCTTTGACATTTGTTCTAAGTTCCAACATATCTCACAAAGGAAAGTGAGATTGAATTCTATTGGATACTGGGGAATTGAAGAGTCTGTGTTGTTGAATTCTGGGCAATTTCAAATTCAACATTAAATTGGTATTGCTTTCTCATTGCTCCATTGATGCTTATAAGCCTGAACATCAAGTCAAACCTCAGTCCTCTTCTGTTCAATTGAAAGGAATGTATTTGATTGCAATATCATTGTTTTGACTCCTATATTGGTGCACTTGTCATTGAGTTCTTGATGGATTTCTAGCTCATTTTCTATACTTAAATAAGCTCTTGTCTAAACTCTATGCTAAACACTTTTTTTGGTCTGTGTTGTTAAGAATTATTGACCTCCATTGGACTGGAATTCTAATGTGAACCACTTTTCCAGAACTGCACTCATATTCATTTTAAACAAAATTTTTTTATTCTTTTTCTGTTCTGGAGTACATTCAATTCTAATTTGAAGTTCTTCGGTTTGCCTCTTAAGCCTTGAAACAGTTCAGCCTCATCAGTATCATTTGCATTTAAACACTCTGAATGACTTCCGAGCTTTAAATTCATTGAACCACTCTTCAAACATTTGAAGTGTTTTATAGTCTTAGAACTTAGTGTATTTGCACCAATTACTGCAACACAACTTATTTCAGCTGTATTCTAATTTTGCTTTTCATTGATATGAATGTACAATTTGTGTCAAGTACAAGTGTTAATGGAAGCTCCAATTGTCCTTGTTTGCCTCGGTGGAGGCAAGAGCATCAATCCTGAATTTGTTTTAGGAATTGCTCCCAACATTAAGAACTTAAAAAATGGTGTTGTCAAATGCCAACTTTTGAAGACAAATGCAAGTTCATCTTGACTCTTACTCGAGTCTATCCTTGATAGGCTAAAGACGTCTATCCTATTGGCCATAGTTTGAAGAAGATTTTTCTGATGGTATTATGTCTTTGAAATTGGCCATGAATGTACTAAACTCTTTGGTGCACTCTTTTTTTCTCTGTTCATGGTTTTGGCACCCTTTAAATAAAATTTTGCTAATGGCTGTTGTTAAAATCTTATCTCAGTTGTAATCTCTTTGTTCTTATTCAGTCCATACTTACTAACAACAATGCATTGTCATAGGCACTCCTCTTTGGCGCAATGGACCTCCTGAGAAGCCAGTATTGTGCAATGCATGTGGGTCACGGTGGAGGACTAAAGGGACACTTGCAAACTATACCCCACTTCATGCCAGGGTTGAACCTGATTATTATGAGGATCATGGGACTTCCAGAGTGAAGAGCATATCTATAAATAAGAACAAAGAAATAAAACTGCTGAAAAGAAAGCCAAATCACGATATAGCAGTTATTGCCGCTGATTACAACCAGGGTTTCCATAAGATTGTGGATGAAGATACTAGTAATAGGTCAAGTTCTGGATCAGCAATATCTAATTCTGAAAGCTGTGCCCAATTTGGCAGTGCAGATGCTAGTGACTTGACAGGTTGGACACAATGCCGTCAGTGTTCCTCATTGCTGTTTTGGTTGTATGAGAGTAAATTGCATTTTTTTTTTGTCACAAAAGGAAAGAGTCTTAGTGGATCATATACTTGATTCAATGGAATGTCTCAGTCGTTTGCTTGCGAACTCATTGGAGATTCATGAGTGCCATCCTTGGCATAATTGAAAATGATTCTGGAAAAGGGTTGCAGATCTTCCTAAAAATATAATCATTATGGTTTAACACTTATGATGCACACACTTTCTTAATGGTTTTCCCAATGAACAGAACAACTGAAGCAAAAAGGTTTATCATATCTTTGAGATCACTAAATTAAAATTGTAGTTATAAGTGGAAACGATGTGGTTGACAATGTGATTCAGATTATACCACTTTCTTTTATGTTAAAATTTCTCCTTTATTGGTTCATCTTGATGTTTTAGCTGCATGTTTTGTACTTTTAAAATGGTCCGAAATACTGATTTAAGTTGTCTTCTTTTTTATGTTTCTTCAGGGCCTGCTCAATCTAATGTGTGGGACTCAATGGTACCTTCTAAGAAAAGAACATGTGTAAATCGTCCAAAGCCATCTTCAGTCGAGAAACTTACAAAAGATTTATATACTATTTTACATGAACAACAGTCTTCATATTTCTCTGGATCTTCTGAGGAGGATTTGCTTCTTGAGAGTGACACACCCATGGTTTCTGTTGAGATTGGACATGGAAGCATTCTAATTAGACATCCAAGCTCAATAGCTCGAGAAGAGGAATCGGAGGCTAGCTCCCTCTCAGTTGAAAACAAACAATATTCAATGAATGAGGCTTATTCACATTCTTCAAGCTTCCCTGCATATAATGATAGCAAGGGCATCAAATTTTCTGGACTTGGAATTGAAAGGGCTAAGAACCCTGCTGGACAAGGGATGCAGCATGAGCAACTTAAGAGGTAAATCTTTTCCCTGTAATATTTTACTAGTTGCAACAGAATTTGCCAGTTACAAAACGAGCATTGGTGTAGACCATTTGGTTTTATAACTGAAGCTATTATGAAACCTTACTGTGGCCACTCAGAAAGGTTAAGATAATTATATTTGTGGGAATAGAGAAGGTACATCTCCCACAACAATGTGAAGAATGGAATTTATCTCAAAAGCTCCTAGTAGTAATGTCTTACCCTGCAGTTTTTGAGGAAGACTTTTTGGCATCTAGTGTTATCATGACTCATTAGTCATGGGCGATAAGATAAAGCTCGTAGCTGCCGTGCAATGGGAAGAGAAATTGGAGACTGTTGCTTTCATGTTGATTAATATTTTTTTCCTTTTGACATTTGGCAGGGACAAGGCTCAGCATGAAAAATCACTACTGCTGGAAAGTCAGAATTCACCACTGTGTAACATAGATTTGAATGTAAGTTCCCTTATTTCTATATTCTTTACTTGCTTTCTTAGGGGATAATCTACAGAACTCAATTCTACAGCTGCTATATTGTAAAAAATCTAAATTGAGCACTAGGAACCTGTAATTTTGTATACATTCAGTGACTGAATGTTTCGCAAATCTTTCACATGATTCCTCCATCTATGCAAAAGATTGAGTTACCATGAACTATTCAAATCACAGCACATATGTTCATTCTTCATTATGTGATGATATTTTTGTGTGGTGCAGGATATTCTCAACTTTGAGGAGTTTGTGAAACTTTTAACAAATGAGGAACAGCAGCAGTTACTGCAGTATCTGCCTCCACTTGACATTGCCAAACTCCCTGATAGGTATCTTCTTTCCTCTATTATCAAGATGTCAAAAATAACATCTTTCTAGTTCATGTTTTGTGTATAATAGAATGCATTTACTGATAATAATCATGTTTTTATTTCGATAGTATCTGATGCACATATAGTGCATATTAGATAATTGAGGAAAAGAAAAAGGGAGAAACCAGTAATGGCTATTATTTAAGGAGATGGCCAATAGTTGAAACATGATGGGGAATCACTGATAGTTATCCTTGCACCTGCAGCCTCAAAAACATGTTTAAAAGCCCCCAATTCAAGGAGAATTTATGTTACTTTCAGCAACTGCTTGAGGAAGGGATCTTTAATATCTCTGCCCAAGGGGTGAAACCTGAAGACTGTAAGACTTTGAAAAGACTTGCATTATTCAACCTGATGAAATCCCAATGGGTGGAACGCCATCACGTACTGAAGGTTTGAATTGGTTTCTAAAATAGTGACATCTTGACATGAATTTATTTTGCTCACTGGAGGCCTAAATATATTAGTATTTCTTTAGTTGCAGAAATGTATTAGTATTGGAGGGTCTGTGACTGCTAGAAGACCAAATGCCATTACATCTAATAATTTGGTGGTTATGAAGAGATCATGCGACAGCCAAAGTCAAAATTTTCCAGGTTTGAAAAATTTCTCTGCTGTTATTGCTCTGTATAAAATAAATCTTGTTAAATTATATTGAAGATTAGATGGCGACATTGAATTTTAAACTGAAAATAACAAGGAAAAAAAAATAAAATCAGAGTCAAAATAGTCATAGAGATTAATCAGTAAATTGGGTGAAAGAAATAAAGTTAATGAAGCCAAATGAGGAAAATTTCTCTGCAACTAAATAAATTTCACTTTAAGTCAAGTGTTCATCTTGTGAGCTGTTGCGATTGTTACGAGTGACATTGGCATTTTGCTTAAGAAAAACATGTTTTCATTTTTCAGAAGCAAGGACTTTAAAGAGCCCCAAACAGGTGATGACAAAGGCTACTTATGAAAACAAAGAACTCATAGACAATGATGGTTCTTGCTTTAGTCCAAGAAGCCTATTTGCCTTGCCTCCTGATGGTAGCTCTCTTGTGCTGGATTCTCTCCATTTTGTCGATGAAAGTTCTGACCAAGATTTGCTGCTGGATGTACCATCCAATGGCTCATTCCCACAGGCAGAACTGCTTCACCCTACTATAAGTTTTGGGCAACAGGCAAGCGCTAGCAGTAGCTCAGCACACCCACATCCTGTCCATCCCTAGCAGTGGTTGTTAATTACTAGAACTATAAAGGTCTGCTTCTTCTGCAAGATCCCTTGAGTGGGGTCGACCTATTTTGCATGCCAAACACCAAAGTCTGTGAATGAGGTTTGATGGTTGATCTTTTTTACCCTCAACCTTTCCAAACTTGGAATGCTAAGGGATGAATTCCAGGTGGGTTTTTTTTGTATAGGTTGACAACAGATTGTAATATATAGCTCAAAAAATGCAGAAGAGGTGGTAATTTCCAGAGTTTTGTATGCAAATGTAGTTTATGCATGGAAACATAATTTTATATATCTCCTTGGTCAATTTGAGTCTTATCCCCTTCGGTTTCGCTGAGTGGGGAAGAAAAATAGAATAAATGGGTTATGAAAATAGCTTTATGGGATGCATGCGAAGGAATCACCATCTATCCTTTATTGGTGCCTTTTGGAGGATACTTGATACCTGCATATATTAGTAGATTGAATGGACCTCAATAGGATTTTGTCCCTTCATGCAGTCACCTTAGGATAAGAAGGGGGAAAGAGATAAAAGGAGTGTGAATATGTGATTGGAAAGCAGAATTCAAGTAGGAAAATCTGTGACTAGTTCGCATAAAACTATTCCATTTGAACAGAATTGTGCATGACTGGTCATTCTAGAAAACCAATAGAAAATCCACTCTATATTAATGGAGGTTTATTCGTAAGAACAAAGAATTAGGAACAATGTATAAATAATCAATGACATTGACATCAGAGGAAGTGCCTGAAAAGGGGCGAAGACTCGCAAGTGTCATGTCACATCCCGAACAAGCCACGGCTAAAAAGGTCTAACTTTGAGACCACGACCATTCCCACACGACAGTATTGGATGTCAACTTCCTGTTTGTTGAGAATAAATATGCTAATGATCTGATTCCGGAAATCTACTCAATCTTGTTTTTCGGATGCAAAAAATCTTATCCTTACAGAACATGCGCCATCTTTCTTTCTTTCAAATTTCAAAACACAAAGTTAATTCGATGTAACCAAATCAGATCAAACCCGTTACCAGATGCCATTTGACTAAAGTCAGGTTTGGGAACTTCTCAAATTTTGAGAGTAGATATGATATCTATAAAAGAAGACTATGGAAGGCAAAAAATGAAAACCAGACTGTAAATTATCCACTCTGCTCACACCAGAAACTATACTACTGCAAGTGCGATGATGTAGTGGGTCGACCGTGGGGCTATTTTGTTGGCTAAGGCAGGTAACAATTTGCTTTGCCTATCCGGAATGACCTACTAAAGTGGGTACCTATTCCTTTGGATGACTTGTGAACTAATGAAAATGAACAAAGAGTGCACTAGACTATGCTTTAATGTAAATGCAAGTATTTAGTATTATAACTCCCTTAATTGATGGGGAGAAAAGGAGAAAAAAGGTACCTTTCACCTGTTTCCTTGTTTGACAAATATTATCACAAATCACTTTTCATCTCAGGTCCTGAATTTTGATCCACAAGGTTTGACTTGAAACAATAAATAATTTCTAGATATTGCTCTAATGGTACATTTCCATAACCCAACCAACCGATAAGGCATCAACAGCACACCTGTGAAAAACACCGGATTGATGCATATGCGCATGCGCTCACACACAAGAACTACACAGGCAAAACAATTTTAAGCGAATTTTTGCAATCAAAGTTAGAAATAATAATATCTTTATACACATAACCTAAAAATATTTCCATGTTAAAACATTTCAAATTATACAAGCAAACAATCCATATATAGCATGGATTTGAACTACAAAATATCTAGCCTAAAGTTTTTCAAGTTCCCATATTTCAGTATACCTGTATATGAAACACTTGTCGTGCGACCTATCATTTGTCCAAGGAAAACGCACCCCATTTTCTCTCTGCAACCTCCAAAAGACTAAGACATTCTAGACTCTTATCCTCCTCACAATCCTCTTTCAATTTTACTAACACATCCAAGAGTGTAATTTCCACAAAATCCTCACTCAAACTATCTGAATCCATATCCAAATCGACCGTCTCCCTTTCATTAACATCAAGTTCCTCATCAGCTCTCTTATTATCCCTCACCCTACCATTAGCCCACGAAGGCAAATCTGTTTCATTAGCCTCCACTTCTTCATCAGCTCTCTCATCATCCCCCACTCTCCCATTAGCCCATGAAGAAAACTCCTTTTCATTAGCCTTCAATTCTTCAACGGCTCTCTCATCATCCACCTTTCTCCCATGATCCCATGAAAGCAACTCCTCTTCATTAACCTCCAATTCCTCATCAACACTCTCATCATCATCCTCTCTCTCATTATTAGCCCATGAAGGCAATGCCCGTTTTCTCTCGGTTTTCTCCACCATTCCACGCGAATTTAAACCATTCCCTACCGTGTCTCTAACCTGATCAATATCCTCTACAATGTTCTTGTTTCTCTCACAATTTCCATCACCATTTTCATTTTCTCTCACTATGTTTCTTTCTTCAGTATCACTTTCGATATCCTCAGTCCGGAAATCAAGCCTTCTTTTCCTAACATTTCCTTCACCAACTTCACCAGTAGATTCATGATTACGCTGATTTCGAAGCTCCAATTCCGAACTAGCTCCAGGAGACGGAGTAACATTCTTGAAGTTCCATTTCTTCAACGATTTCAATAATTCTTCGGTGCATCTCTCTTTTGGAGCGCCCAAAGGTTCATTTGGTAATTCAAAATCCAAACTTTTTAACCTTTTAGAGGGAGATTCAGTTGAAAATTGCCCTTTTGGGGAAAATCCTCTTTTCCAAACCCTAATTTCTTCCGATTCCCTTCGAAACGTGCCGTCTGGATTCGAATTAGCTTCAATCCTCTGCGCCGAATCCACTTCCACTTCCGAAAACCCTAGGTCGGTATCCCTTTCCAAATCAACGGCCCTCCTGCTGTCCGCACTATCAGTACCAATGGCCACAGTTTCTCCATCGAGATCAAGACCATTGCCGATCATTCGGTCATCGTAGCAGTTATGGAAGGAGGTAGAGGTGGACCTGGACTCAGGAGGGGTGTGGAAGATTTCCCGGTCTTCTGGAGGGGTATATTGGACATTTAGTAGTTCGTCCTGCGGTGATTCCGGAGGAGACACCATTGCGATGCCAGTGGTAGCGACCGGGATATCAGGCGGATTTCGCCAGCCGGAGTCGGAGTCTGACTTATCAGAATCCGACATGCCGAAATAAGAGCAGAGACGTAAGCGGGACTCCTCAGAGGATGACACCTGGCAGATGTCCGTTATCCAATCAAAAGGATCGTCTGGTTCCATCTACCAGTTTTAGTCTCGTTCTACATGAGAGCTGAGCCCTTTTTATGCTCTCACAAAACCAACTATATTTTTATTTATTTATTTTTGTTTTAATCTTTGTAGATTTCTTTGTTCATTTTACATATTTTCTTTAATTTTTTTTTAATTTGTTGAGGAGATTTCCAGCTTTTGAGCGGGCCCTACATTAAGACAATAACTGGGCCTTTAACTGAGATTTAGACCTTTTTTTTCTGAATGAAAAGCGTAGATAGCCTTTCTTCTCGGCCCATAGAAAAAGATAACCCCCATAGGCAACGATCTGATGATAGTTTATTGACATATAAAATGATTTTGTAAATTTATTAAAAAAACAAAGAAAATCATATTCTTAACTTCTGAGCTTATGACTGTCTTGTTGAATTGAATTATTTAAGCGAATTAATACTTAATTTTTATAAAAAATTTCCGAGCTTCGTCAAACTTCGTTCATATTTGATGTATTACATGCAGTTTCAATCAATAATCTAATCTAAGCGTAAAGCACGTTTCACCCTTCAAAATTATCTATAGTAGAGTAGTTATAGTGACGCAGGAAAGTTTTTTTTTTTTCTGAAACAAGGCAAAAAAAAAAAAAAAAAACCCCAAAATTTTAATTGCAATTAATTGGGCTTAAACAACTAAAATAGAATTGACTGATAATTGTGCTGAGACAGCATAACCATGACTATGATTTTCCCATTCCCAAGCCTTTGCTCCACGAACAGAGTACAGGCTGTTCTCAGCTTCTCTGGTCATCCTTTAACTCAATCTATACCGTGCTGCAGTGAGCATCCTATTAGAGAAGGTAGAAAATATTGGAAAAGTAAGATAAATTTTGACAAAAAATCTGATCTCTTTAAACATGTATTATGTACTTTATTTCAATTAAACTGATATTCTCACATTTCAGAAAGATAGGCAAGAAAGATTGAGAGAGAAAAATAAGAGTATTGACATAGTGACAGTCATTTTTATTGGCTTAAATAATGACATCACTTTCCATTAACAAGTCATTGACACTTTGAGCAAATCATGGAATAGACACTGTTGAGACTTGGGACCAAAATACTTCCATGGTCTATACGCAAAATACCATCTTCAACTTAGAATTAGAATCTCATTCTGACGCTTGTGATGTTTAGGATGAAGAGAGGAGAAAAATGTAATGTAATGAGGGAGCTAAACTAGCAATTACGTGCAACAAAAGCACACCACCATCCAAAATTTCCTCTTCAATCATTCTCAATACAACTGCAGCAAACTTAGCAAACAACAAAAAGGCAAATGCAAGGTGTAAAGCATATGAACATATAGTCAAACAAGCAACAATAGCTGATGCACTTTTCCAAAATTTTTTTTGTTCTGCAGATTTTAGAGTGGACAGAAAGAGCAATGATGGCAAAGGTGGCGAGACCATAAAACAAAAAGGCAAATACTTTTCTATTCCAGAACACACTAGTCAAGAAATGTACTAGTTACGGGAAGAACCTAAGGACCATTGTGGGTGTGGAAGTGGAAAGAGGGGCTCATGATAGAGACTGAAGGGCTAACGTTCGATAAAGGCATAACACGTCTAAAAAGGTTTATTCCACTTTCAACCTCCACAATTACCAATCAAAACCTTTAACCATAAACAGGACAATACATTATTTCATTTGAGAGATAGAGATTTTGCACAACATAACCAACACCCAGCTACATCACGGTATATTGCTTGGCAACATATCTAAAAACACTAGAAGCCACATGGGGAGTCAAAATGCAGCTAAATATCAATACTTTCCAAAATTAATCCATGCTTAAATAGATGTGAGATTAATTGGATCCTGTGGTAATGAGTATCCTTAATTTACTACAGTCTAAGTTCCATCAAAATTGTGGAAAACAAAAAATATCTTTTAGACATACTGCCTTCTAAAAAATAACCATTTATTTTTAGTGGAGAGCTATTGTATAAAAAGATATCTAGAACATATAACATGCAATGTAATCAATCATACAATTCAAGAGAAAACAAATGGTTTTACCTGAGCGGTTTTACAGTCACAATACAAGCTCTCCTATGTTCAGATAAGTTGTGCCTTTTTTAGGTCAGAAACAACACCACGATCTTCAGCACTCCTTTCATTATATAATACCTGCAGAATATTATTGGAAAAATATAATAAAGCAATGCATGAAAATTAGTACAGAACAAATAACTCCTTCAAGTAAACGAACCTTATCTATGATGCCATATTAACTGCTTCATTGGGGCTAAAATATTTTGGGCGCCTGCTATCTGCTTCAATCTGCTCAGGTGATTTCCTCATGTGTTTTGCATAGAGTTTAACCTTGTGTATAATCCATATAAAACATGCAGTTGTATTAGCTCAAATCTGGATGCAAATCCAACAGCAAAGTTTGCAAAGTCAACTTTAATGAGTAAATTTAAAAACAAATATACACAGTTTACAGTCTACATTTTGGTCATAGAAGTGAGAAGTCCAAGCAAATACAAAGCTGTTTAAGCTGGACCGTGGAGTTTTCAAATGTAAGTTTGGTGTATAATCAGATCCTTAACTAAGTAGATTATTTTCTTACCAACTCTGTTTTCACATTTTTTACTTCCTTTCTTGCAAGATCAACATCTGTTGCTTGACCTTGAAATCTAGCAATTGGCTGCAGCTTGGTAGAGTAAAAAATAATAAATATTAAACATTCAGGTTAAACATGTCAAACATATTAGAAGAAATTGATAGTTTAAAGCATCATAGATCCACTGTCCAACAACCAACCTGCCTTATCATTATTGTTGATGAAGGAAGAGCAGAACGATTTCCTGTTGCACCAGCAGCTAAAAGAAATGCAGCTTCTCCCCAGGCATTACCAACACAGAGAGTAAAAATAGGAGGCCGGACATACCTGCAGTGAAAGAAAGTCTTCAGAAACACATAAATAAAGCTTGGAAGCTCTTCAGGAAGGACAAGGACATACAGAGGTTTGTAGAACATTATACATTTAGAAATGTTTCCAAGCTTAAGGCAGGTAGTAACTAAGCAGTGCCTATGAAGAAGAAATCCGCAAGTGACTAGGCCTCATCATGACTAAAAGAACATACTGGCTATAGAAATGTGGATGGTACAAGGGCCCCAAAATAATTCACCAAGAATGATGCATTCACTATTCAAGAATAGTTGATACTGATGGATTTTGAAATCTAGGCTGAAACTACCACCCTGAATCCAGGAAGAGAATTCAGATCATTCCAACATTTAATAAACTCATATTTTGTGCAGCTTATAAAACAAGTCAATTTTGAAATAAAGCATTAGATAAGAAGAGAAAGAGTAATGACCACATAACATCATAGATCGCAAAAGCCTCAGTCTCATAACCCAACTTCTCGCCACCCTGAAAAAAGTGAAAAATCCTGTTAATAGTGTTAAAAAGCGAGCAAACAAATGTGACATTTTGTTTAATCTTTTAAGTACCTTAATAATGCAAAAGAAAAAGAAAACAGAAACTATTTACTAAGTTCACATTGATTCAGTACATTGATAAGAAGTATGGAAAGAGGTGAAGATGGATATTTCTTAATCTAATGGTTAAGCTAAGGAAAGTGGTTATAATTTTTAACTATTGGATTAACAAGTTTTCCATCCTCATCCTTTTCGCAAAGCCAAGAAACTAAAATAAGACAGGTTCAAAATACTTTCTAAACAAAAGTATGCATTTTTATCATTCATTTAGCATCCAATGCAAATTATGATGCCACTAATCACAGAAAAAAACTACAATTATACCTCTAGAACACGGTTTTCAACTTCCAATAAGAAAATCGTACCTTGATTGTTCCAGTGGAGTTTATGTACAAGTAAATAGGCTTCTCCGCATCTTCATATTGAAGGTAAAGAAACTCAGCCAGTATCAACTCTGTGACCGAAGGAACAAGCGACATTCCCAAGTAAACTATCCTATACTTGTACAAATAAGGAATAACCTATCCACAAAATTCAAGTCAATCACCGAAAAATGAATTTGAAAACCCTATATAAGTAAAGCGAAGAAATGTGGATTAAATTAGAATAATTTGAATGTGTACCATGGTGACAACACCTCGTTTGGGCTTGGACCGGGAGAGAGAAGCTGTGTTGCGAGTGTAGGCTGGTAGCTTGAGACCGGAGAAATCTCCGGAGACACTGCCGAAGACCGGAAAGGGAGAAAGGAAGTTGGTGGAGAGAGAAGCACGGAAAGAAGTTGACGGAGGAGAGGTTAAGGTTCAGTTAGGGTTTACGGTTCGTGAGGCGGTTGGTGGTGATACAATGTGCGCGTGGAGCGCGAAGCTCGATGCGGCTGCAGTTGCGACCTCCATTGATGGCCATGGTACTTCGATAGAGCAGCTTTTTGGCAGAAAGTAAGGGAATAAGAGCAACAAAAAAATTTAACAAACCCAACAATTATTAAATATAAACCCCGAAACTGACCAAATAAACAATTCTTTTTGGTTGGGAGTGGATTCGGTAATTGCCGCCGCTGTATTTGTTTATTTTATATTTAATATATGTAAAATATAAAAATTGTATTATAAATAAAATATAAATTTTATTTTTTATTTTTATAAAACTTATATAATTTTTTTGAAATTATACATAAAAGTTATAATTACAATTAAATATTATATTATGATATATTTAAACAAACAAATTTATCAATTAATTAAAAATTAATTAAATTAAACTCACGTAATTAATATCTTTACTGTTATAGAGTCAAACCTTATTGGAAATATTTATTAAAATTTAAATCCTTTGATTTTTGTGTTTTATTTAATATTAAATTTTTATCATTGTCATCGGGTTTAAAATTATAAAATTAACAGAGGAAGAAGTCTATGCGCAATGTAATTAATTTTTTAAGTAAAAATTTCATTTATAATTATTATAATATAATTAATTAATAATAATTTAAAATTATGTGATATTTATTAAAATTTTATGTGAGATTTATATTTATAAATAATAAATTATTACATAGTGTTTATTATAATTAAATGATTATAAAATTATAATGAAAAAAAAGTAAGTATATGCTCCAGTAAATAAGAGGATTAGGTGACAGCCTCACAAATACCCCACCTACCTTGAAACAAACTAAACTCAGCCAATGAACCTGTACTGAAAAAGAAAAAACTCATCACTTAATCGGGAACCCAAACCTCAACATACAAAATAAAACTCAAAAAACAGATCAATGTCCATATCCATGGCCTCATTTTCTCCGCCTCCTACCTCCTTCTCTGTCAAACCCCATTTCACTCACAAACCAACTCCTTTTTTCCGTCTTAAGAGACCCTTTCTTCTCCTTTCCTCTCTCAAGTCTTTACCAGACAATGGAGCTGGGGTTTCAGCTTCACTTGCTGCTGCTGAAGACCCAAGCCCCAAGCAGAAAGACCTGGTACTTGAAAAGGCCATGGAGGGTTCTGCTGGGCCTAACGGGGTGGCTACGAGCACAGAAGTTGAGGCTTTGAGCAAGTTTGAGGATCCTAGGTGGATTGGAGGAACTTGGGACTTGAAACAGTTCCAGAAAAATGGGAGCACTGATTGGGATGCTGTTATTGATGCTGGTAAGAATTTTTATTTTTTAAATTTTCGTTGGTGATTTGTAATTTAATTGCTTCTTGGCAGCTTTCCATTTTCATGGATGAAGTGACCAATTCTTGGGTTCTGCCCAAGAAAACAATATTATAATAAAGTGACAATTCTTGTGAATTTTGTTTTTTTTTTTTTTTCACTTTTTCTGCATGTAAACCTGAATTATTATATGGATTAAAATCCTAAAGTTGATTGAAAGGCGTCTTAATGCAACTAATAGAAAATACATTTCCTTTGAAGCAAACTTAAGCATTTTGTCCTCGTCTCGTTCTTTGATAAGAGAGAAGGAAAGAATGGTAGTTCAAAGTGTTAGTGAAGAAAAGCTTTCTCTCTCACTGGCAGTTGCCCATCTTGGGTGAGGTACAACGAGGTTGTTTAGGTGAAATGGGAATGCGGTGGTCCAAAGAATAGGAAACAATTATGGTGATGGAGTTCCCAAGTAATCAACTCATTGTAGATGCATGAAGTGGTTGATTATTGATTCAAAACAGATTACCGTGAAAGGCTATATTTTCTCAAAGTTCTGAAGGGTTAGACATGGATATTTGGTAGTTGTTGTGAGTTATTGCTAGTATGAGAAAGAATGGTAGTTCAAAGAGTTACTGAGAAAAGCTTTCTCGCTGACTGCCAGTTGCCCATCTTGGGTGTCATACAACTAGGTTGTTTAGGTGAAAATGGGAAGGTGGTATAAAGAATGGTGTAATGGTGGCCGATGGGCTTCCTGAATTATTGATCACAGGTGAATGAACTGGATGATTATTGATTCAAAACAAATTAGCCTTTAAGGCTATATAATCTCAAAGTTCTGAAGGGTTAGACGTGGATATTTGGTAGTTGTTTGGAGTTATAGCATGTTTTAGAGCTTCAGTGCAAGCTCTACTGTCCCATTGAAACTGAATTAATGAAAAATGTTGCTACAACTAACTCGTTCAATCATTAAAAAAACCATAAGTCGGCTTGTACTCTGATAACCATTTAAATATAAAAGGATATTTATCAAAGAACCCTAATTGGAGTCCACCAAAAGGAAAGGAAAGGAAAGACGGTGTGTGTTTAGCGGCTAGGCCTGAAGATGCAACAGGAATCCTTTTGTGATTAGTTGTTGTCAAGGCCCAGGCTTAGGTTATTAGCAAGTGTAATTGCCTTATGATTCTTTTGGGATATCCCATCTCTTGCATTCTTATGCTTTCCAGAGTTGAAATAAGTGGATTCCCATGAAAGATTCTGAAGTATACTAAATTCATATATTAGCTTCATGAATGAAAGTTCTTAGGGAAAAGGCAGCTATTGGTTATTGGTGTCAGCCTTCTGTTTTTAGTAAACAGTAAATGTTTGTTTGCATGTTTTATTTCTGTTTGATATCAAGGAGGGTGGATCCATTGAGGCATATATATGCTATATTGGCAAGTGTAATATTTCCTGTTGATTCTGTGATTCCTTTGTTTGTAACAAGCTTCCATTGAACTCCTTCTCAGAGGTGAGGAGGAGAAAATGGCTCCAGGATAATCCGGAAACTACCAGTAATGATGACCCTGTAGTGTTTGACACTTCCATCATACCTTGGTGGGCGTGGATGAAGAGGTTCCATCTACCTGAAGCTGAATTGCTTAATGGTTTGTTCAAATATATAATATTCTCTTTCTTGACGAAGATAAGTCTTTTGATAGAGTGTGGATCAGGTAGAAGCAATACTGTCTTGTTTAACCTTAGTTTATTGTAACGAGTTTTATGCAGGTCGTGCAGCAATGATAGGGTTCTTCATGGCATATCTGGTTGATAGCTTGACTGGATTAGGTCTGGTTGACCAAATGGGCAACTTCTTTTGCAAGACACTATTGTTTGTAGCTGTTGTGGGAGTTCTTTTAATCAGGAAGAATGAAGATTTAGATAACATCAAGCAGCTGATTGAAGAGACAACCTTTTATGACAAGCAATGGCAAGCAACTTGGCTGGATGATACCAGTTCCAATAATAACTAGTTGAATTGCTGTTTTTTGTCCTTTTAACAATTCATGTATTTTTTTCACCTCTGCTGTGGTAGTGTTGTAGTTTCACCCTGCTGTTGTGAGTATGATTTTAGCGTCGATGAAATGCTTAGAATATGAAGATTCTGTTAATGCTTTGACATCTGAATGACATGCTGCAACTCTTTTGCTCGTATATAACCATAATGTTAAAAAAGAGAAAAAAAAAAAAAGTCGATCCAAAGTAAAACATTCAATAACAATGTATCAGGCATCACCTTGCATATAAGTATCTAGTAAATAATGGAGAACTCCAGAAATTTTTAGTAATTAGGTGCAACCTTTTTGTCAAGTTTAGAAATGACAATTATCAAGGGGAAAGCAATGGAACAGAAGAATGGTGATTCATCAGCCACTTGATTTAACTATTGATTACGATATTTTTCCTTTCAAAAATCAGGCAAATATGCTGTGTTGTTGTTGTACCATATATTTAAGAAATTAATTGTTAAAGGTAGTTAATATTATTCCTTCATCCAATCACCATTTTCTTGCATGGGATTCACTTTTTCTTTAAGGTAGGGTATTCTTAGTCAAAATGACCCTAATCAGTTTGTTGAAATTCCATCAAATGGTTTCTTATATTTGGAACCTTTCTAGCATATAACAATGAGGTTGGTTGATCGATCCGACCAATGATTCCAAAGTCGGCTTTCTCTGTTTGGCTTTTGCATTTTTAACATCTTGTCTTTGCAACATTAACTATGTCATCTTGATGATTTCTCCAACCCAAATTCTCTCCCTGTCAGCAACATGCCGACCAAAATGGTAAGCCTCCTCCCTCTTGTTTCCTCTCCAGCTTCTGATATTTTTATATGATGAAGATAATACAACTTGGGATGATTCGCAAAATGAGTTTCAGGCAACATGCTGTAAAGCGGTGTTGGTAACCGTTTACGTGGAGAAGCCCCGGATGAGGGCGTTCTCAAAACAAAGCCACCATCATCGCCACCATTATCTTCATCACACCATCCAAAAAGAGATAATTCAACATAAGCATGGAGGTGCAGCTGGTAAAGGTTACAACAGAAAAGCTGAGCTTCTTCACTACTCTCAGCGCCTACGGGAGTCTGCTCGATCAGCGTCGTCCACACCATTTCAGTCAAACCCAGTTTCTTCCAATGATCAGCAGCCTTCAAACCAAGTATCCCACTAAGGCTTAACTTATTCTATCATTTACTTTTATCCAGAAAAAGATTTTGAGATTGATATTGTGTGTGTTCTTTTTTTTCCCTATAAGAACTATTGAATCCTCGGATCCTTATCTTTTCTTCCACTTTCGGGTCATTAGTCTACCAGGATGCTTTTCTCATTAATGATACTGTGCTACAACTTTGATATGATTAAATTTCAAGTTTGGTGACATATTTCCTTCCTTGAATAAATGAATACATATAGCAACTGTCTAGTCCATTTAAAGTGGAGGAAAGTAGAAGCAATGTGGTTTAAAGAGAAGAAGGAAAAACCTATTTCAACCAAAATGGGTCCATAGGCTTTTTATCGTTGAAAGTGATTATTATGACAGTGCAGTTGTGATTCCTTAATTTTTTGCTTTGGGGTAGATTATCTCCGTCCAAAGAAAGCCAAAATATTCCAAGACTCCTACTTGTTTTGACAATTGGGGAATTCTGATCCCAAGTTTTCTTAGATGTTTGACCAACCACCAAGCCAAGAAACCTGGAAAGAAAATGAAGAATGGTGGATCCACATCAAGCAATAATAAGAAGATGAAAGCTGTAATGAAAGGCCTACAGGTGATGTATAGTGGAATTTCACATTATCGTTATTCTTATGAGCTATTCCTTGGTTCTTTATTATGAATGAAATGACTCCCTCTATCTCTCTCTCAGATGCAAAAGAATTGGAGATTAATCTTTTCAAAACCGACCTCGATGTTACGCAAGCATCGGTAAAATTTCCAAATACTAATCAAGATGCATTCTTTTCCCTGTGTTGCTTGGAGTAATGGTGATTTCTCTTTATTGAACATGAATGTGATGATGATTGTCTACTGAACAAGTTCTTAACTACATAATGGGTATATATCTTATGTGGAAAGTATAAATCTGTAATGCATAGCAATCTTGTTTCTTAAACTGAGAAAATGGATTTGTCCCACCAACAAACATTGTTTAGGGTTATTTACGAGAGAAAATGTAGACTCAATGACCCCAAAGCTTGATGAAAAATAACACCTATGATAATTTAATAAATTCTAGGGTGACCAACCACATAGAACATGAAAGTAATAAGAAAAAAGAGATGGGAAGAATGAGCTTTTAAAAAGCTGGAATAAGGATTTTAAAGAAATATAGTTTCTTCAACTACCATATATGTAAGAAATCACATAAAGAATCTGTAGACTTCATGTGTTATTTTTGAGTATCTAGAATCCATTATTACTTCAAAAATCATGAGAACAAATATGCTCCAGCATAAAGGTAAAGGTCATTGTAGCAGAGCTCAAAAAAGAGATTCATAATTTTACCACAACTGCTCTGCAGAGCCTATTTCCAACTAAATGCATGTAAGTGACAACATTACTGAGAATGAAAAAACAATAAATATAAATAAATCTTTCTTGCAAAGTTAACTCAATTTTATAGTTTTCTATAAGTTGCATTCTACTATATAATGCATAACTTGCATCCAGGTAACTTGAATATTGATGCAAAAATTTAGCTGCATCCTCAATCGTTTTTGAAGAGTAGAACTCTTTCACTACCTAAAAATCGAGCAAAGAAACAACTAGGTGAAATATTTATCTTAGCTCACAAGATTCAAAGCAGTATTACCAGTCAAATAGCTGTAGTAGACCACCAACTGCACAAATTTAATGTAGAGTGTGAGACAATAATCAATAAAGCAAGAACCAAACTTCAACATTATTACATGAAAATTTTATATAAAAGCATCTTACTTAGGTGGCTAACTAGAAGGGCAGAAAAATAAAAGAAAAAAGAAAAAGAGAGGAAGAGAGAAAGAAAGGATAAGGGAGACACCATTTATGAAGATGCTCAACCTAAGTCAGTTCCAAACATACATAATTAGTCAGTTAGTGCTACTCCAGGCTTTCGAAACTTGGACTGAAACACGAGGAAGTTTAGAAGAAAATGCATTTTGTATTTGATTGCACGTCAATGACAGGTGCTTGATTATAGAGAGAAAGAAAACGGTAAAAACAATGGTGGCTTGTTTGTGTACTGAAGTCACACATCAACTGAGAAAGAAGAAACAAGGGCAAGTCTCAAAAAGTGAAAGAATTCTAAGATTTATCTCTTATAATCTACTTCTTTAATTGCGGTTGGTGATATCATAGCACAAAATATTCTTTGCTAGCTTTCAGATTCAGGACAAACCAAAATCATTGTGGTGCACTGGATCATTCAAAGCTTCCATCAATGGACCAAGAATGAAAATTTTAGGTACTGACTTCACACAGCTTCCATCATGCATCTAACTGCATTATGCCAAAAAGAAAGAGAGCAGGAACAGAGTAGCACTAAGTTTATGATAAATCATAAATTAACTTACCCCTAATTAATGTCATGCTAGCAAGACGTCGATAACTTGGGGATTATCATGACAAAAGCCTCGCTTCCACAACATTGATAACCAGCAAAAGACTTCATCCCGACTTTCTGACTGATTTTGGACACCTCTGCTAATAGTACCCACAAAGTTATCATGCAAGACAGAAAACTAAAGCAACAAAGTTATGCACGAAGCCATTACAGTTAAGCAGGCAGGCAGCGTAGAACTGAGGTACTAAAAAAGTTTTGCATCCTACGAAAAAGAGAGCAACAAATATTTAAAGACAATATGTAAGATACAATAAGGTATCTTCATTAGCACAAGAAAATAAAGGTTGCTTCACATTTGACAGCAAGGAATGGGACATAACGTGTTAGAGAACAAACTAATAGGCATGCCATTCAAGTGGAAAGCTGACCATTACTACAAAAAAAAAAAAAAAAAGTTGATTGCTTGCATAGATAAACCTTCCAAATAATAAGTCGACTAAAGGCATACAGGCGTGTCAACATTTTTTCATCATATATCCTGTGCAAAGAAATTTGAGCCACTTCATATAAAGAGACTGACAGAAACCTATATGCTGAAACCAACAAGTAATTAAAGAATCCTAAAAGGACCATGAGAGAATTCCATTTTCTTTTTTGCGGATAAATAACATATTTATTCGAACATTTGCTAGTTGCTACACATCCAAGATGCCTAAAAACTTCATTCCATTTTATCACATGCTGCATTATTTATTTACTTCTAAAGTTATTAATAGCTTATCCAATAAATTAGCTTTGCTAATTAGTCCAAATAAAACTCCCCGTCAGCATTCTTCTGTCACTATCATCATAGGTTACTCTATCAATGTAAAAACAGGTGAACAAAGGTCTATGATCTATGTAATGAAACCAACTCAAACCATATTTTATAACAAGAGCGGATTTTGCTCGGTACCTGATGATTCCAAGCAGCTACTACAAGGTGAGCACAATACTCTTCAAGCATTTCAACTAAGAGCAAGAAAGCCTCCCACTGCTGCTGACTGTTCAAGCCTGAATCAACTAAGTTGTAGAGTTTCCCTACCCTTTAGTGACTTTACTTCATTATAAGCCCACAGCTCTCTTTGCCATGCCATGAGCAACTGAATGTTTCCCTTGGGATCTCTTCTCTGAAATACCAGAATGGCGGATAGAGGAACTTGTCCAAAGGTATTTGAGAGAGACGAGATAAGGGCGGCCATTGGATGGCCTCCGTTGCACTCATCCTTGGTGGGAAAATCACAGAAGGTGAACATGTTGGTTTCAAACGGCTATATCTTGTTCTATACTGCCGTATTGTTTGCTTCAAACGGCTATATCTCGTTATGGGCCGGTTTATTTGTCAGAGGTATATTGATTTTATGGGCCTCTGTTTTCTGTTTCATTGGGTAAGAATTTTGGGCTTTGTGAAATTGTGGGCTTTTTTATTTTAAGTATATATTATTATATTTGAAGGACATGGAAGCCATTTTTAATTTGTTTAGATATTTTCATGTCATTAAATGTGAGAGTTTTTTTTTATTTTTTTTATTTTTTGAGACAAGATATTTACAAGTATATTGAATCTTAGTACATAAAAAATTATTAAAATGCTCTTTTATAAGATAGTTTTAGGGGTATTTTAAAAGTTTTAAGGTTACACAGAAAATAATATTAAACTATCGTTGATAGAATCAAGGGCTTTAAAGGATATTTTAGAAGTTTAAGGTACGATGCACTCGGAAAAACCCAGTCACGTTATTTGCTTGATAAAGCACTGTAGTCACAGAGGGCATGATATTAAACTGGAGCAGTGTTTTTTGTTAACCTATAATCTAAGTTGTTCAAGTTTTCGTATTAAATTATAAAATATATCGTGTTTGATAGTTTAAAAATAATAATCATAAATCATACATTCAAGTTCAATAAAAAATCATACACAGGTTTTGAAACTAAAATTTGTATATTAAAAATAACGATTTTTGTAAATTGAGCCTTGTTAGTGAACAATGTTTGTTATCGCTCGACTGCAGGTTTCTCATTTACTGTGAAGAACTGATTGAGTCAAGTGCTTAAGTTAATAATGTTGGGAGTTTCCTTCTCCGCATCTGTAATGAAGCAAAAAGTCAAAAATTTTCCTTAAGATTTGTGTAGGCTGTATTGATAATGTAGCTAAGAGAAATGAAGCTCAATCTTTGTTGTTTAAGGAGGCGGCTGAGGACTACAAGATCTTGGCTCTGTCTCTCCATCACATGGGTCTTACAGGTGGAACGACGGAGCCGACATGACAGAGGGAGCTTGAAAGCAACCCATTCATCCATGAACAGAGAAAAATTGACAATGTGGATTCTGGGCCACCGAGTTTGGGGTAGCTAAAAGATGCAAAACTTAGCTAATGAATTAGAAAAGGAGGAACAAAAATCATTGGAAAATAATGTAACCATGATCAGTAAACTATTATTTAGAAGCCCTTAACTCTGAATACAGTGAAACTGATAGCACTATGAACCACTGTTTGAGGTTGACTTCCAACTTGCTTTGAACTTTCAAGTCAATAAAAACTGCGAAACATAGCAATACTAGAATTAGATGTAATTTAGAGATTGACCCTACAAATATAATTAAATCTAGTGTTCAAATTCCATAGGGATCTAGTTCTTGATTGATTAGTTTCTAGTGTTTGATTCAATGTAGCATGAACTTTATCTCCACTAAATATAGAAAATTCTGAAAGATTTATTCCGTTCAGAACTACTTCTACTCCAAAACCTGTCAGTACTTGTACCTTTGTGAAGCATAACATATTCTTTTTAATTAATAAGCTAGTTAAATCCCAAACCTATGCTAAGATAGCCAGTCAGCTTTTTTTAAGCATTTTGGAGAATTTTGGAATCATTTGTACAAAAAAAATTGGGTTAAATTAACAAGATTATCATGTGTGTTTAACCTTTGAAAAAAGGCCAACACCCTTGGAGACCTGCAATTCCATGGAGAGTACAGAACAGCTGGTTCAAGAACTTCCACATGGTTCTTGCAGATGACCATTGCGAGTGAAAGTATTGATGAGGTCCCACAAATAAAAGGCACCATCACCTCCACCGCAAGCACCACTGACCCAGTCCCTTCACCACTCCTTTCCCATTTTCTCTCAACTCTTTGGTGGGATGCCTCAAATCAGGCTTTACCAAATGAGGAATATTATGATATACAATATCTACTTTTGTGAGAGAAAAGTTTATTATCTTTCTCTTTCATTAAAACTTCTTTTCCTTAAAGTTATCATTAGTGGCATTAATATGTTACAAATTCCCCTTTCTAATGGCTTTTTCTTAGTCATGAAATTCCCTTCCAATAGCTTCATTTTGATTATCTCACTTGCTAATATAATAGCTAGATAGATAACACTTATTCTAAAACAATATTCTCACTGCTGTTTTAAACACAAATATTTTTTCCATTAAGAAAGGTTGGGATTCTGTTTTTTTTCAAATCTAAATATGTGATCGGTGTCAGCAAAGGGATTGGAGGGGATTATCTCATTTGGCATAAATCCTGTTAGCCGACAGCTCCAGTGACTCTTGTCAGCCAACTTATGCATACAAAAGATACAGGTGGAAAAAGAGTTAGAAATGGATATTTTATTCAGCATTGCTGTACCTTTGCCACATGAGCTTAGCTTAGGTAGCATTGCCAACTTTTATTAAGAGAGATTTTCCATTTCAATCTTTGGTTCTTTACTTCTATTGTCCTTCTATGCCTTGAATAGATAAATCCATTGGCATTCTGTCAGATCTATTTAGCCTTTATCTGTGTCATATTGTAGTAAACTATGTGAAAAATGTCTGTTATAACTCCATATTCACTTTATTCTTCATTTTGATTTAGAAGCTTGATATCTCAGCCTTTTCACTTACCAAGACAGTACTATTATCTTGATTCTGAACTGAAATGCACCTTTGACAGGCTGTTAACTCTGCTCTTACTTGAGTTGAATTTTCCTGTCTTGAGAAACCAAAACATCAACAAACATGAATATATATATATATATATATATATATATATTGCTCACCATGTTTTAAAATATTCCAAAAATATTCAAATGCTTTTTGCTAGTGGTTTGTTGCTATCCTTGATGATGTCCTGTTTGTGGAAAGTTCAATATCAAATCCCATTGAGGCTCTTTTGACTTGTAAACAGATGATTGTTGTGTTCCACCATTTTCTGTTCATTGAAATTTTGGAGGTCAGTCTTTGGAAAGTGTTTAGTGTATTATATGAGACAACGAGAAAAGCAAGTAGTAGCTTTACACTGTTGCTTTGCACCCCAACCGATCAATGGGATGAAGAGACAGCATATGTACATAGAGTGTCTTCAATAAGGTTAGAACAACATTCTAACCTAATAGCAAAACCTCTTTCTCCTAAATTACATGGATACTTAAGCTAGTTTTCTTACATTGATCTGTCCTTAATCTATTGATGAGAATTGCCTCCATTCATTTATATTCTATTCTTTTGTCTCTTTAAAAGACTTTATATTCCTAAAACTTGTGTAACAATACCCAAAAAGAGATAGGCAGAGGAGCAAGTGAACTCAGATTTTGCATATAAGAAAAGGAACTTTGAAATGATTCTTGAGAAAGGAAAGCAATAGCCTGTTAGCTATCCCTATCAGTCAAACATGATCTCTAGATATATACGTGTAGCAAGTAGCACCATAGAACTAGCAACTACTAAAGATTCACCTTATCTTCTTGCAAAACAAGTGCACTAAGGCTTGCAACTTGCTGTAAATTTTCCAAATGAACTTGATTTTTCATGAAGTCGTAAAAATCTAAGTAATTCAAATCATGGTGTTTTTTTCTGATATACGCCTTGATTTTCAACTCCACTTATTCAAGACAAGTGAAGATAATAAAGTGTAATGATTATATCAATCTTGTCAGTGTCTTAATTTTGTTGTTTTCTGAAGAACATATATACAAGAAGATCAAAAAGATACGCACATTTAGAAAAGGCAAAATAATTTGCTTTCTGAACCCCAATCACCTATGAGAACCAGTCAACTGACTATTTTTGTTGGATGTTGATATGTTGGGATCAGATCATTTAGAATTATGTTTTCAATTAGAAAATATGGATCTCTGAGTAATTAACCAGTTGGTATATCTATGTGTGTGTGTGTGTGTGTGTATACGCATTGGGTAGGGAAGGGAGGGGGAAGGCATCTATGTTTGCTCTTACTAATGCAGTGAACTTCAGTAGAAAATTTTTCTGCTAAAACTTTATGCTAGTTGGCATTAGACCCGACCTTCAGATGTTGGTTCAATGAAAGCTAGGAGAATGTTCAGATGTCAATTCTTTTTTGGTATGAATAGTGATAAATGTCAATTCGTGACAGCTGCATTCACTTCTTAAAAGGAATTCCTGAAACATTGCTACCCACAGTTAATGTTTGATCATCAAAAAGTTGGTGGCTGTCCATGACATATTTACATTTATCTTCATCCTTTTCCTGACAATAGTGGAAATTGAACCCTAATTCCCCATTTCAGATGCATCCATCTGGTGGTCCTTATTTTTGACCCTACAAACCAAAGGCTACTTGGAATTTTCTAGAAAATGCTGACACCTGTACAAATTTTAGCTTAAAGTCAGATATACACTATGCATTGATCATGTCTGAATTGCATTGATAGTTGAGTGAATTGTATTTTCCATTTTTTTTCCAATGGATACATACACATAGGGATAGAAATATTTTATTTTAGTGGTGTCCATGGAAAGGACACATGCTAGAAAACATAGGAAGATTTTAGCTCATGTTGGTTGGATTAGTGAAAGTGGCATTTACATTGATGGCTATGAAAGTTGAGACTTTATTTGAAGTGAATTGATGCTGAAAGCACTCCTTGCAGACACAGAATAAAAGTGATGTTCAAGCCTTATGGTGTCCAGCCTCAAAAGTAGTGTCTTGTGTGGACTTTGTAGAGACCTTTTTTCTTGGTTTTACACATTCTTTGCTTTTGCCTATCCTTCTCCTTAGCATATTATTTGGCTTTACATCTTGTTTAAGGGATAGAAACCAATGGCTCATCCAAGGCATGAAACATCAGTCTTCCACCTCTCCTTTAATTTTAATGTAGGTTTTCCGTGCAA
Source organism: Durio zibethinus (assembly GCF_002303985.1). The sequence continues at coordinate 2,428,738 of NW_019167838.1, read as the reverse complement.
ATCAGGCATATATATCACCTTCCATTGGCAAGCCTGCGCATGTAAGATAGAAAATATTAAAATTTGCAGCATGCGGGCCATGGAAGAGTTATTTAATCCATTTTCTTTTTGTTCCGCGAGTAGAAATAATAGGTTTCTTTTCAGTCATGGCAGACCATGTAAATTAACTACATTAAATTCTCAACATCTTAACATTGTACGAAATCATTTTAGTACGTGAAAGATAGTTATTAGATTAATTACATCTGTAGGTTCTCTTTTTGTCCTGAGTGAGTTTTTCGAGCTTCCGTATTCCCTGTATACATTATGTACTTTTTTGCCACTTTCATTTAGCTTTTATACACATTTCTCCTGTTAACAATTTAACTCATTTCCTGACACCATAGTTATTATATACATTCTTCTCCCTTATGGGTAGGATTCTCATAATCTGGATGTTGATTTGAAACGTTTAGAACCAACTGAAACCGTGATAGCTGAGAAAAAAAGAACAAGAACAGGAAAAGGCTGGTTTTTTTTATGTGGCATGTTATGCAGGTGATCACATTATGAAGAGCTTCCATTATGTAAAGTTGATATAAAATACTGGTCTATGTTGCTTGTTGGATCTCATAAACCCACTATATAAATGTTTTAACCAAAATAGGAAACCATGTAGATTCTACATGACATAATTATTCCACTAATTAGATCGGCTGTAGATGGCGATCATAGCCACTCAAGGCCTCAGATTATATGTAATCACTTGGTCCATATATAAAGTCTGTGTAAAAAGCGTTAGCATGAACCAACTGAGTTAACTCTAGGTTTAAAAGGATAATCTTTTTTAGTTTTCCTGAAGTTAATCTAGTTTATGATTTTTATAGTCATGGCAAGTATTTTATTGGTTTAGGAATTGGTTCTGTGAGCCTTTGGTTTTCAACTTTCTACCCATTACCACCCTTGAATTTTGGCTTTTGCTAATAAAATATTGAATGTGGTAATGAAATTGTAATCATTCTCTAACAAATTGCTGTCATTTTGCTTTATATTATATAACAGCACCAGTCATGTGAAATTCAAAAGGTGTCTTCTTCATGCTTCATTTGCACAATGATAACAGGTTGCCATAATGGATCTAAAAGGATGTCGATAAATAGCCTCCGGAAGCTCTCTCTATAGCTTAGTAGCTCTTAATTGATCGATCATGATAGTATATAATGATAATAAGCATGGATGAAGACTAGGTTGCTAATACATCCATGCCAACCTCTTGATTAGTGGGGGGGGCCTTGCATGGATTGCTTGCACAAATTAATCTCAATCGAAGTGCAGCTGCTAAACATGTTATAGTCATTCAAATTTGGCGAATTACAAAATAAAAGAAAACAATTTACATTAGAGTAAGTGGATTCTTGTTAAATACATTAACCAGTATTTTTAAACAATGCGTTTCCTTTTGTAAGTTAATGCTAAGATTGAAATTTCAGACTTGTTAGATATTATATTATCTCTCAAAAATAACTATGTAAACAAATTGCATAAAAAAACTAAACTAAACCGTTTATTTTATATGTCAAGATTGGAAATAATAAAACTTCGAATAATTTCCTCAAAGAAGGAAACAACAATAAGATAAATGATCACTGGCTAGTTACAAGTTACCGTAAAGACATTAACAGGCTATATCCTAGCTAGCTACTAAATCCCAGAAAGCTAGTTGCACAAGGAAAAGTTTAAAAGGCACCTAAAATTAAGGATTATGCAGGCTGATTCCTTCCGCAAAAAAGGCACATGGTTCGCAGGAAACGACTCCTCAATATTCTTTTTTTTTTTTTTCACCTTTTCATTAGTGAAGTTTCTCTTCTGCTAATAAAAACAAAACAGTTTAACTCATGGGCTAATGGCATGTCATGATTCCAATGAAACTAGATTGCTGGGACAAGAAAATAACATTACAACGTTTAGTATATAAAAAAAACCATTGCTTAAAATCTTGAGAAAGTGTCGTTATGCTTTCTTATAATATGAGAAAATAACTTTTTTATCCTCTTTAAAGGGAATTAGATTATCATGTTTTGCGGGAATGTGATGCCCGTAACAAAGTTACATTTCAAAAAATATAACATACCAAACATATATAAAAATCTGCTTCCCCCAATTAATCAAATGCCGTTGGCACAAGAAAACACTAATATAGTTAACAGAACAGGTACTTTGACAACACTCGATAAGGAGGGAGAGGTGAAGAGTGAGGTCAACGGAAATTTAGATGACCCGCTTTAACAAAATTAAAAGCAAAAGGATCCAAGAGCTTCCTACTACCTTCCAGAATGCAACTTAAGTACCAATCATTTTGAAAAAAGCACAGAAAAAAAAATTCCACTCCCCTAATGCTCTACTTATTTTAGTTGTGTGAATATGCTTACTACTTTTTGACAGGTTTTAAAAATCCAGTACCCATATCTCAATTATATGTGATTAGTTTGTGGTATCTTACACAAGAACATGGCTAAAATGCTTTAGTTTAAAGCTAAATCCAAATGGTTAACTGTAAATTGGACTTTTAGAAAGACAGAGATGACTATGATCAGTAAGGCAAAGACTAAGAGCTTTATGTCATAAGTGACGAGGAATTATATATAATTGTCACAAATTCATCTTATGTCTGAGGTCAGCCGTGTGCTCATTATGTTCTCAATTGAGATCAAAATGAAGGACAGTAGAAAACAACTTGGTCTCCTCTTTTTCATTTCCAAGGTTTTAAATATCTCATCTTTCTTGAAATTATAACCACGAACTCTTAGATATGGCAGCCTCTTCCTGTTTGGCTGCATGCTGATGAAGCAACAATGGTAGCTTGAAGTCAACCTTCTTTTGGCCTTTTGTGCAGCAAAAAGTTTATTAATGGATCAAACACAAACAAGGAATGTGATAGATGGATTTTTACAAAGATTGGGAATTTTTTTGAGTCAACTCCGGTGAAGAGTTTCTTAGATATATATATATATATATATATATATAGTTCTTTATACAAATTGCATTGCATAATTCAAAATAAAAATTTCTTTCTTCTTCCACAAGGGTTTCATTTTGAAGATTGAGATTTGAGAAGGGGAACTTATCTTCTTCTTTTTCATTTTCCCTTGATAGTTCAGTGGAATTAATACTATTTAATCTAACAACTAACTATGTAATTAAGCATTGGTTGCATTTGACCTTAATTGTAGTGCTGTTCAGTGTTCACTGGAAGTCTTTGGTGAAGTTAATCGCTTCAATTTGTGAAGCAATATATGACAGGAAGCATATCAATCAAGAAGCACATACATATGGAATTTAATTGGTTTCTAATTGCATTATTCTTCATCATTTTGATTTATATCAAACCATTTCCACTTAACGACTCATGATTTCACTTTGAATCCTAATTAAAATTTAGATAACCACTTGAAGATTAGCTATACTATGGAGTGTGGACACTTCCAAGTGGGGTATTCTGATAGCTTATCCTCCACAAGTATCGAAATCCATGTAGATGTTGACATATAAACAGTCCAATACAGGCAAACATCTGTGTCCCATTTCGACATGTGTGACACGCAGCTCAACATGAAATTTCTTCAGCAATGGATGCTTTTAGAATCACTATCAAGAAAAAATTCATGAGTTCTGTTGTTATCAATATAAGGAGGTGTTACGATGATTGGATTTGAGGTTTGTAATTAAATTTTATCAAGAAGGGCGCTCTTCTCTTTGTTTTCTTTAGTTTTTCCAGAATATTGGCTTTTGTGCATGCCAAAGACGAAGTGACTTTTAACCGTGACAATGAGTCTTGAGGACAGAAAAGAAAACCAAAATGAAAAGCATGACAAAAAGGAAGAGAGCACTAGGATAGGCTCGCTCGGAGATGGTGGTAAATAATGGTGAGTGGTCACCACCACCTCCCACTTGCGTTTTAATACAAATTTCTGGTTTTGTATCTCAACTATATATCAACTGTCACAACCGATTTCCATCCATTTTCTAGCTTTTACTGAAAGTTACATATAAAGCCCTTCTTGGATGCTTATGCAGTATCCTTGAGTCTTATCTGTAGGCTAATTAAAGGGCTTCTCGAGCACTGATCAAGTTGGGAATAGGCTGAAATCATGTTATTTAGAAATAAAAAACAGGTATATACTATATAGAGCTATAGCCTCTATGAATTCACTAGATGGGAAAAAGGTACATTCATCAGGAAGATGAAACCAAATCTTGATAATTCAGAAGGTTGGTAAATGATATATTCGAGATGCTTGAAATATTAATTACTTATTGCATTGTCCAACTGATTTGATACTTGAGCCAATTGTAAATGCCATGAACTTTACCAAAAGGATAGCTAGAGAGAATCATCAAACTTACAATATATTTCGGTGAAAACAGAACCTATTCAACTTAGAAGCATAATGTACGGACTGTTAATCGATAATTTTATCTATCTCTGTTGATGGTGAAATGCGCTATCTTGGCATCTTTTATTTTCTTTTTGTTTTTATATATGTGGCTAATGAAAACATGATTTTATCTGTTTTATTTATTGAATTAGTTGCGAAAGCACTAGTGACGATGAACTTAGGCCTTCTACTTGAATTCTATACTTTTAACAGGTAATGAGGGTTTAAAAGGCCTAATAAGGGAAAGGACAGGATTGCAATCTGTTGCTTAGCCTAGCTGTTGCACGACCATAGAAGTGAAGCGCCGAAAGCTTTATTTCTCAATGAGAAAAGGAAGAAAAAGCTTTAAAGGCATCTTCAGAGTGACGGAAGAAATCACATGATGGATACTCTTAACTGTGAAAATTAACCTAGCCATGCTGTTGCAGAGGCTTTCTATATACCTGATACTCAATCTGATATTATTTTCTAAAAAGTGATCATATTATAGAACTTTCAACATTATTTACCATATTTCAAGACCATATGCCAACTGGTTTCACTTTTAAGCAGAACTTTCAATGCAAAATTATATAAACATATACAGTTTTCATAATTCCTTGAATTAATCATACATCATTCAGACCAAATATGGTCAGTGGTCACAGTTTTGGTAAAATAATTAGAGAAAATTTCAATTTTTGTTTTTAGTGCATATGCACGTGTTACACTCTTAAATTTCAAGATATTCTGAAGAGAGCATTGTTACACTACTGTATCTGCTGCAACTGTGATGTTCTATTGAGGAATCAAGTCCAATTATTCTTGAGACTGAAGCAAGCTTTACTTGCTTTAACAAAGTGTATGGGGATGCTTATCATATCTTTTCAAAGTTTAAGATGGGTAAAATCCAAAAGATTAGGTCAAAGTCTCTCTTATAAAACTTGTTTTCAAAATGGCTTGGCCTTTTTCTATCTTTTTCTTTGCATGCTTCTATAAGAGAAGAACCCCTTTGGAGTCTTGGGTCTATAAAAAGCTGCTTGTATAGGGGAGAGATTAAAGGGTATAATTGTCAGTCTGAATACACCCAAGGACAAGTAGGTACTTTCAGTAAAGCTAAGGGACACCAATTTGGTTCTCCATCAAACTTTAGAAAAAGAATATTGCAAATAGCCAAATATACCGTCTCTCTCTCTCTCTCTCCCTTAAATGCATATTTAAACCCTCACCTCTAGCTTCTCATGGAAAGCCACAAAAAAACTCATTTCCTTCTCAAACATGGCAACCATTCAATCCACACAGAACAAACCTTTCTGCTTCAACTATTTCCAATCTCTTTCCCAAACCCCTCATAGGCTTAGAAAGAGAATGTTAGCAACATGGACCCCAGATCAAGAGCTTAACGAAGTAAGGCTAAGGTCTGGTGCTGATATGAAGAGGAAACTTAGGTGGTATGATTTAGTAGCTCTTGGTATAAGTGGAATGCTAGGTGTTGGTGTTTTTGTCACTACAGGAACTGTAGCCCGCGATACCTCTGGTCCTTCTGTCTTCATATCATATATCATTGCTGGAATATCAGCACTCCTCTCTTCTTTGTGTTACACTGAATTTTCAGTTCAGATCCCTGTTGCTGGTGGTGCCTTCAGTTACCTGAGAATGACTTTTGGTATACATCATTACATTATAACACTTGTTTTCTCCATTTCTTGATTGAAATTATTATAATATAGCAATATATATCATCAACTTCTCCATTTCCCATTGTTTTGGAATGTTATAGGAGAATTTGTGGGCTATTTAGCTGGAGCAAACATATTAATGGAGTATGTATTATCAAACGCCGCCGTTGCAAGAAGTTTTACAGAGTATTTATGCTCGGCCTTTGGAGTAAGCGATCCAAACTCCTGGAGAGTGGAAGTTAATGGATTGCTAGAAGGCGATAACAAGTTGGATTTCATAGCTGTTGCTGTTATTCTTCTTCTCACTCTCTGCCTATGCCATAGGTTAGATCTCTAACTACCTTTTTGTTGTGTACTTCAAAATTCTTTAATATTGTTTGCAACTATTTCTATTAATCTTATGGCAGGCAGGGTTTTGTAGCTGCATATTTCTTTAACCAGAGAATTTGTGAAGTGGGGCATTTATTTTAGTTAGTGGCTTGGATAATTGGGTTTGGTCTTTCGACTGGAGTGATTAGTGTCATTGGATCTATGTCCATGAACAAATTTTCTGATTTATTATTTGTTGTTCCCATTAATCTATTGTCGTTTTTTGTTTTTACTATGATCAAGCTAACAATTACTATTACTCTTTTTATTATTTTTTATAATTTGTTGAAGGAAAACAAAAAGAAATTGTTATTCTTGTTTCGCTAGATTTAGAAAGTGATGGATGTTCCTTTTTTTGGGATTGCAGTACAAAGGAAAGCTCAATCTTGAACCTTATTATGACAATCTTTCATGTTGTTTTCTTTGGATTCATTATAATCGTCGGTTTCTGCAATGGGAGTGTCGATAACTTGGTGAAGCCAGGAGGGCTAGCTCCTAAAGGTGTTAGAGGTGTGTTTGAAGGAGCAGCTAAAGTTTACTTTAGCTACATAGGCTATGACTCAGTTTCAACCTTGGCTGAAGAGATCCAAAACCCTCCTGTAAGCCTTCCAGTGGGTATCGTCGGTTCTGTTCTCATTGTCTCGGGACTTTACTGCCTCATGGCCTTGGCTTTGTGTATGATGGTTCCTTACAATCAGGTCAATCATTTAAACTTGATCAAACAAAACTCAAAATCCTCAAAAATATAGATGTCAAGTTTTTCTTAGTGGAACAATCTTGATATACAATTATATGGCATTCTTTTCATATGATGTATAGATATCTGAAAAGGCATCGTATTCAATGGCTTTCCAAAAAATTGGTTGGAAGTGGGCGGGGAATGTTGTTGGGGCAGGAGCAAGCTTGGGGATAGTAGCTTCTCTCTTGGTTGCCATGTTAGGCCAAGCCAGGTACCTCTGTGTTATAGGAAGGGCCAGGCTAGTGCCATCCTGGCTATCTAAGGTGCATCCTTCAACAGGCACCCCATTGAATGCCACACTCTTTTTGGGTATGTTATTTTTCCAAATTTTGTAACTTCTTCATGAACCTTTTATGTTGTACTAACTTACAATTTACACTTCACAAAGAGTACATGACATGGGAATGACAAAGGATAATTGGGAAGTGCTCGATATCATTTGCTATAAGGCTATCTTGATAATTCATTTTGGTGTATTTCTACACAAATTTCTCTTTTATATCCAAACCCCTCCCCCTTCTCGCACTTGACCTCTTCTTTTATAAGGAAAAAAAAAAAAGAGAAAAATTAACAATGAAGAGCTCACCATGAAAAACATTTATGATTTGCATTTTAAAACCATATTCTGGTTGTTATTAGATATACCTTGTATCTATCATCATTGAACTCATGATCAAGGGGAAGTATTCTATTTCATGTAGGGGACATGAAATAATAAAATAATATATTTTTTCAGTCAAACAAACCATATTGTAATTGTGGTTATCACTGTGTTCTCTTAGCCTATCACATCAACCTGAAAAAAAAATCACATAAAGGAGGGATTATTACTATGTTAATAAAGTCATTTCAGGAAGGAAAAAAAAAAGAAATAATAAAGAGAATTGATATGTCTCCATGATGTAGGGCTTTGCACAGCATCAATAGCACTCTTCACAGACCTGAAAATAGTGATTGAAATGATCAACATCAGCACATTGTTGGTGTTCTACCTGGTGGCCAATGCTCTTATCTATCGAAAATATGTGATAACAAGAAAAAATCCACCTTTCCGTACACTGTCCTTCCTCTTCCTCCTAACATCAAGTGCAGTAGGCTTCTCTATTTCATGGAAACTGAAACAGCAATGGTGGGGATTACCTCTATTTGGTGGAATCATGATCACCATTACAGCCTTCTTCCAGTACATGGTCCCTTGCCTTGGTCAGCCTAGTGAGTGGTCAGTGCCGTTCATGCCTTGGCCGGCTGCCACTTCAATTTTCCTTAATGTCTTCCTTATGACAACACTAAAGTTGCTCTCATTCCTAAGGTTTGCTATATGTACATGCTTGATAACTGTATTCTATGTGTTATATGGAGTTCACTCAACTTTTGAAGCAGAAGAGATGGAGATGGAGATCATGGCTGCCAATGAAGTGCCAAACCCATCTATCCTACTAATTAAGCTTGATGTTTAACAATTTAAGTTCAATCAAAATTAGAATATCAAGCTTTTCGTCTCATTGTGTTCCATTTTCTATTTTATTTAAGCATTTCCTTTTTTCTTTCTTAACCAGTTGATTAACAATTCCATAAACCTTTACTCATTAAACCAAGTTAAAGCCTGTAAGATGATACCAATGATGAACAAATGCGACTACTCCAATACGATAAAAGCATGGCAAAATATACCTTAATAGGAAAAACAACTGAGAGAGAAAGGTACTTTTTTATATCTTTCCTGTTCTTTTTCTCCCTTTCATCTGTGCCATGGTACTGATCCCATCACCAGATGTGTGAGAGAGGTCAATACCATACACTTTTTAGGAGTGGCAAAGATGATTGAATATTTGGGCCATATACCCTCCTATGATATGAGCACAATATTGAACCTCGTGTGGTAATAGTATAAGCCAAGCAGCCAACTCGGTTGTCTTTTTGTCATTTACTTATCCAAAATGGGCAGGTTGTCAGCTAACATAAACATTTTCCCTTTGTATATAACAAAGGTATCGTTATCCCGTAGAATAGAACCTAAAGCTTGAAAAGGAATAACATGACCGATATATACCTTATCTATCCACCCAGATGAGTTATTAAGGTAGATGTTCACACTGCCAAATGCCAATGGCCTTCAATTCATGGTTCCCTGAGGTTTAATCTTGCTAGAAAACAGTTACTACTATATATGTTAATGAAACTGATTTTTTACTATGTATAAGAATATGAGGTTTGATTATGAATATGTGCCTTTGATGCGTTTCTGGGTTAGATAAGAGTAGAGCTAATTAGAGGTTGAGTTGGTTCATAGAGAAAAAGTTCAGGGAGCGTTAAAGTTAGAATTTGAGGCACACTGTAATGCCCAAGTCATTGAGAAGAAAAGTAATTAATAGAGAAGAAGAAAGAGATACAGTAGGCTGAATGAGATCTCCATCCAAACATTTATCTGGTGCCTTTTATATTTTTACCTCTAGTTTATCAGGTGTGATCCAGGTGTGATATGAAATCAACCAAATATAATGCACGAAACATGCGGTGGTTTGAGCTGTCTTACTCTCGTGGAACCTCGTGAGCCTGGTTTATTGCGCAAACAAATACTACAAAGCATGCAACTGGTTTTCAGAGCTAGTTCGCTAGCTAGCTTCTTCCATGAAAGAGGAAACAAAAACAAGAAGTGAACCCTAATCAAACAGCAACCGTCATATACCATTAATTCAACCATGCAAGATTGTACTGAAAACTATAGAATTTTCAATGGTAAGAAAAGTTTTCGTATAAACGAAAATTATTATGAGTGACATAAAGTAGTTATCTGTTCATATTGTTCAAGATACTGATTATTTGAGTTAGAAGGATCTTATATTTTAGTGAGATCTGATGTAAAATACATTTTTTTAGGTACTTGTTTGCGCACTTTGATTGGTGAAAAGAAACCTATTCTTCCCTAGTTTTTGGTGGCCCAATGTTTTAGGTGTTTTCTCACACACCTTTTTCCCTTTATATTTTTCAGTTTCTTTTCGTCGGTTCACACTTCACAGTCCCTTGTTTTCTCCTTAGCTCTCATTTACATCAAGAATCCAAAGTTGATTTTACTCTCTCGTCTTCGTTGCCATCCTTGCATTTGTCTGATGTTGGAACAAACTATTATTACCTTTATGAAACTAACACGTCATCCGAATATCTGTTTGTATCTTGTAATAAAATAAAACAATACGATGTCGTCGTATTTGTTAGCATTTTGGTTCCAAGAAACGCTAAGCACGCATAACTTATGCAACTCAGAATTTAAGACAAATGTAAAATAAAGAATGCCTCCCACGCCTGAAATAGCAAAGGGTGAAAATTTAAGGCAACCCAAAATCATGTTCAAAGGGTTCAAACGGCAAAGCAAAACATTCATGAGCATTATCATCAAAACTAGATAATGCACGCTCACCATGTGAGTGAAAATGAAGAAAATGTAAATTAAAAAAGAAAATTATGTTTTGATGTCGAATGAGTAGTTAGCTTTTTTTTTTTTTAATTAAAAGATAATAAATAGTTTTAATTTTATTTTATTATTGTAATTTTAATTTGATTTCGAAATAAATTTATAATTAACTTGTAACTCCAACTCAACTAACCATTTTTTAATATTATTATAGATGTTTGGAGCTTTAATCTTCACCTAATTGAAAGAAAAAAGAATGCAAGGAGTAAAAATGAACTAAGAAATAATATTAAACTAAAAAAGAAAAAACATGATGAGGTCTTTCAAAAATGGATTTCGGCCATTACAAAAAGTCTATACACCAAGGTAAACTTGTGATGAAAATTAGAATAAAATTGTACGATAAGTTGAGTGGATATGTTTAAAAAGAGAAGTTAATCATGAATCACTGACAATAGAAGAACATATAAATATTGCTATTTAAACATTGCATACACAATTCGTTTAACAAAATTTATCTTTTCAATTTTTTTTATTTTGATTTAATTTTTAGCATTTGACGAAGATAATATTAGTTATTACATGCCAAATTTCTGTTGATAAACGCATAAGCATGTTTTAAATTGAGACTTAAGTCGAGTTCAAGTACAACCGGCTTCCCTTTCAAATGGAGTCCGAGCATAAAAAAAGATGCTCAATCATGTTTCAAGCCTCAAATTTCATTGTTGAGTATAAATGCGTCTACTTGACTTGACCACACCCATATTAAGTTACTCCCAGAAATGCTTGAAATGGGTTAGAATTTAGACGTAGACTAGACCTAGGCTATCACTTAATTGTTAACAACAACTTAAAAAAATTTTTTTTTTGAAATTAGAAGGTAAATAGGTTTTTTAATCTTTTAAGATAAGATATGTGGTATTTAATTATAAATCATATATTTAAAATAATCTTAATTTTCAAGAGAATTCGAACCAGTATATTTTCATCAAGATGAAGAGGATGAATTTAGTCGATAAAATCAAATCACTTAATAATAATTTCTTAAAAAATTTTAAGTTCGCTAAAGGTGGAGAAAAATGGCCCTACAGGATTCAAAAGCAGTACACCCTGCCTTCCATAGGTCCTAAAAGTTCCAACTTCCAAGAACTAGAGGCCCAGAATTATGAATTTAGAAACCAAAATTTTCTCTTTCTCTTAGTTAGAAACCTTAATGGACGGACAGAAGTTGAAGCCTCAAAAAGTAGAAAAAACTAATGCAAAGAAATAAGAATGTGTATCTCACAATTCAAATTAAACTGGATATGAATCTTCAGTTTCATGGTTTGGTTTTGGTTTTTGGTTTATCCACTCTTACTTGATTCTCAAGCTTGTAAGGGGAAACTTATATGCTCAGAACAGACAACTTAAGTGGTACAGCATAAATGTGCAAATATAGAACAAAAGCAATGAACCACACTCTTGAACCTCTCATGTTGCACACTATGTTTGTTCCAGGTCGAACATTTAACAACAATGCATCAACACTTCAAAAAGGTAGATAAAGAAGCAATGTCATCAATGTGAGAACCATCATGAAAGAAACCTTCAAGTGCTGCTTTCTAAGATGAAAGAACATACAGAGCATGCATACATACAGTTTTATCTGTACCCTATGTAGCATTAAATCTAGAAGAAATGTGCATTTCACATAAATCTAGTCATGACTCATGCAATCTAAGAAAAAGGAATTGCATTTATTAAATCTAGATGCAGAAACTTAATTATGTTGTTTACATCATAGTACTTAAGGCGGGACTGAAAGCCACTACAAATTCACAGTGAATAGATCAAGAACACTGGCAAATTATGGGAGACAATCTCCTCCTTTAAATTCATTTTAATTTTGAACAGAAAAAAGAGCATCAATCTAAGTTGCTCTGTTTCCAAAAACATTTGGTCAACTTAAAAGATTACATAAATATAACTATGTAACTAAACTATACTATCTGAACATTAGGTTACAGTACATCTAGCTTTTTTGTTTCTACCATGTCATCACCTTGCCATCCTTCAACCCCATTTCCATTCACATTAGGTAACAGCGTGGACAGTTTCTTTTTCCTTTTCTTCTTCTCCAACAAAGCCTTGGCAAACGCATCCGTGATCTTTTGTTGTGACTCAAGTATCATCCCATTATGCTTCATCTCCATCTCCATTCTCATCTTCTCCATCTCCTTCACCATCTCTATCTTCATCTTCTCCATCCTCACGAACCCTTCAGCCAACAACTTAATGGAAGAAACCATCTCCTCAACTGGATCCACACCCCTCTTGAGTCCAGCACTACCATTCTTCCTGCCAAGCCGTGGCCTTGAACAAGAAGAAAATCCGTTCAAACCCCCACGGTCAACAGCAGGGTCAAAGCTCCTATCAACTCTACCACGTTTCTTCTGATGAAAACCTTTAGGCACTGAATCCCAAGCACCTGAAACTTTTGTCCGAAACCCCATTCCTTCATCAATGCTATACTCTTCCAAATCACTATCATAATCATAATCTAGATTAGGGTTACCATAATTCTTTAGCTTGAATCCCAGCTTCACGAAACTCCTATTACCTAAGGTCTTGAGAGGAAACCCTCCAACACTATCAACACCTTCACCAAAACTATGATCAAAATCAACCGTAGAACCATAAGCATTGCCAACGCTACCATTACTCTTCAATTTTGTAATCCCTCTAGCCACAAAATCCCTATTAACATGACATTTCACCCCAAACCCACCTCCGAATTTGTGATCAAAATCAAAATTTGATCCACACCAACCTCTAAAATCAGGATCACAATCTAGATTAGACCCATAATTCCCACCAATACTTTCATGCTTCTTCGATTTCAAGCAAAACCCCTCAAATATACTTACTTTATGATCAACAATATGATCTTGATCATCAGATCCAACGACCGACGTCGAGGCAAAATTCATAGAATCAAGCAGAGGAAACAAGTCCCAAGAAGAATAAAACTTGCCTGGATTTTTAAGGCTCCGTTGCTTCTCGGCACGATATCGCTTCCTCAACTTCTCGATCTTATGCCGGCACTGAACAGACGATTTCGTAGTTCCAGTATCAATGGCGAATGATAAGGTGGCGGACACGGCGTCCCAGTCAGATGCCTTCAGGTTCCCGGGTCGGAGAGCGAACCATCTATCCTTGTATGCCCCAATCAACGCCATGGTTTCCTCCTTACTCCAGCACGGTGGAGGGACCCGCCGTGTCGCGGTGGCGGAGGAGGATTGCAGAGGAGGAGAAGTTGGAGTTGACATAAGGGTAGCGAAGGTGGCGGCGGGAGTAGGATAAGGGAAGAGAGGGGAGGCGTAAGTTAGCAAAGAGGGGGAGCATTTGCTTTTTGAGGGTATGACAAAAAACGGAGGGCCTGGAGGGATGTAAAGAGGGAGAGAATGAGGGAAGTGGGGGCGGTTGGTTTTGGTTGGTTTGGTTACTTGGGTTGCCTGATGACTAGAAGCGGCAAACCTGGGCGGGGTGGCGTGTGCACGCGACAGCAAAACACGTACGACATCAAGTTGGCGCAGAGAGAGGGCTGCGCCCACTCACTCCTTTAGTTGATGTGTCAAAGGGAGACAGAGAGGTTTGCGTTGGGACTTATATGGTTGCTGATGAAACTTGGTTAGTTGCACTTCGATTGGATACACTAAAAAGTGGTTGAATATTTTGGGCCTTTAGTATGGATAATAGACCAAGATGGATAAGTAAAAATGAATTGAAATTAGGCTTAAGAGTTCAGTTTAAGATCCATTTTTTATCCCAAGGCCACAAAACTGAGGTTTTTCAAGGTGACGTTTCGAGGGTGAAAATATCATTGTTCTAATGTTAATAATCGAATGAGTAAATGATGTTGCCATTATCTTAATAGGCTCGAATAGTAATCATAGCCTTAGCCCTTAACCAACATAATTTCAATGATTTGAAGAATAATTATCAAATTTCAGTTAATCTTGTATTGCTCTTTTATCCTACTTAATTTTGATTGAACCCATAACTTAATGATTCAAAATTCTACCTAAATTTCTATAAATTTTCAGTTGGGTGGTTTATGAATTGAATTGGATTTAAAGCCATTTATGGGCATTAGTCTAAAGCAGAGGACAAAATGTTTGATTATCTCTGTTGAATTTGGGGTGGACTGTAAACTAATGGAGTCATATGGTAAAACCTACAAAATGGTATCACTTCACCACCTGTCGTGAAAAGGCCAAGATGCCTGCTGGACAGGTTTAAACTTCACGCTATCAAATTTGTGGATCAAGCAGTGATCTTGTATTCATACATTGATTGGTAAGCTTTATTTCTTTACTGCTTTCAATCGTTCTTGCCTGCCAGATCTCATTATCCCAAATGAGCAAAGGAAGATTTAGAAATGCTAAAGTTTTGTGTAGACATTGAATTTTATCTGGATCTACTAGATTAAATCTTCTTTTTAAGTTATGTTTATTAATATTAAAATTAATTAATAATTAAATACAATAATTAATAAAAACAAATAACTAAAATAAAAAAAGTAAAAAAAAAAAAAAAGATTGGAGTGGCAATGGTACCATACATGGCACCACTAGCACCAATCATACTTGCAGCCAGACCAATCATACTTGTAGCCACCCCTTACAGCCTATCCTAGCCATACTTCCAGTCACTAGACCAATCATCCTTACAGCCCTTAACCATACCTGTAGCTATCCTTTACAGCCACCACATACTCTACCCATTATCCCAAACACCCAACTCCTCAAGCACCAAGCCCCTTTTCCTTTTGGAGGATCTTCAGACACAATAATAAAAAAAAAAACCCCAACTCCCACACTCGGAAGCCCCAACTCTTCCACACCCTAATGACCTAGCTCTTCGCACACCACAACCCCCAAAGTCCCAGACTCCCTCCATACACCAAGAGCTTACTTTTCATCACCGTTCGAGCGCCTTTCAACAGCCCCAAATAGACCCAACACTCAGCCATGCCTCCTACTAGCCCTTGCTTGTTCTTAGCCTAGCGCATACCCTTATACTTTGAGAACCTTTCAACACTTTTAACACCTAACCCACACCCTAGCAATACCCAAACAATCTCCAATCGTCCAAAAAAAAAAAAAAAACAGTCCTCCCCATGAGGAAGCACCTCAGTGCCAAAACCATTCCACAAAAAAAAAGATCATCAGTTTAGTTTTAGAAAAAAAGAGAAAAACATCAAAACTTTAAACCCCAATCTATATTGATTGTGGTTATTTCTCACAAAAAAGGATGAATCTGGGCTAAAAAAATCCAAAGAAAATTTTCTGTGACTTTTGGTATTTTTCAGTCACCGACAATCATCGACAATGACCACCAACAACGATCTCAGACGACGATTGATGCAGTGATACAGCATCGGACTCCGGTGAAACTAGAGAGAATTTTCGAAGGCTAGAGATTTTTTTTTTAAGAAGGGAATAAATGAGCTAAAAAAAGCTTTTTATATAAAAAATAAAAAACAAAACGATGTCAGTTTGGGCAAGAAAGGATCCGCACGTGCCCATGACCCGACTTGAAATCCACGCAAATCGACCCATTCCTTCAACAATATTTGACCGGTTCAGTTAAACCGGACCAAACTGGATCGACTTGTTGACTGACCATTGAACCACCGAAACCGTTGATTGAACCAATGAACCGCTTGAACCGTCGAACCAGCATTAAATGGTTCGGTTCATGATTTTTTATTTTTTAAATTTTTTTTTAAATTTTTAATATTATTTTAGTTTTATTATTGTTATTTATGCATGTTTAATACCTCTAAATTTGTTAGAATAAATATTTGTTATTTTATAACAATAATAATAATAAATGATTTCAAATTTTTGATATATTTTTCTTTAATGATAATAACCCAAGTGTTAAATAGAAAATTATCAAATAACTATAAAATGAATTAGCAATAAGGAGAATTTTCTTGCTTGGATGTTGGAGAGAATACAATCGTGTTTTTAAATAATGATAATTTTGCCTAGATGTTGAGAAATTATTATAAAAAACACTAAATAAATTTGTAATTTTATTAATAATAAGTTGTTATAAAAAGAAAATATATGAAAATTTTCAACTAATTTTCAAAATTTATAAAAGCTGAATTTTCTTCGAAAGTCTGCCTAGAGATTAGGAATTTTTAGAGACGTTTGTGTTTTTAAACTTAAAAAAAAAAAAACTAAACCCTAAGCCCTTTAAACCCATATACTAAAACCCTAAAACTTTTAAATCTCAAACACTAAAACTTTAAACCTTCTAAATCCTAAAATCAAAACACTTAACCCCAAACCCTAAAATCAAAAACTTAAAAAACAAAAATTTAAAACCTTAAACCCTCAAATCAAAACCCTAAAACGTCAAACCCCACAAAATTTAAAACTCTTAAACCCCCTAAAACATTAAACCTATACTCAAAACCATTTCAAAACTTTAAGGATACTTGTAAAAATCTCAAGTGAAGTAATTTATTATCGAATATTACCTAGATAATGGGGTATTTAGAAAATTTTATTCTATTAAGTTTTTCATGCGAGTCTTTAATTTGCTTTAGCAATAGGGTTAATAACTAATAAGCTTTAATAAAAAATATAATAATAAAATGAGATCTTAAATATAAATAGTCGCACCCAAGCTCAGCCTAGATGTTGAAGAGTTAAGGTGGTCTCGTTATATTTAATAATCTATTTTTTCACATTGTATAATATCTATCAACATACATATATCATCATATTATTATTGGCACTCATTTTACATTTCTCTATCTTTAATTTTTATTTGCCACATGATAATACAATCATTTACTTTCTTATATAAAATATTTTACAAAAAAAAAGAAAATATGTATTTTAAAATTATGATATTATAAAATAAAACAAAAATAACATTTCGAAGGAAATAGTTTTTGGTATTCTACATAAATATTGGAGAGTCATCAATAATTATTTTTTATAAACAGTGTTATTTCACTTTAAGGAATATTGTGTTAAATCTTAAATGAAATGAATTATTTTAAATTCTACCGAGATGTTGAAGAATTTTAAAATAATTATTTAATTTAAAGATTTTTTCAATATTTCTAGATAAAGAGTTTTAGCAAAAAATTTATTTTTTAATGAAGAAAATTAGTATTAAATTTCAAAACAAAACTATTCCATCCGACATCATAGCACATGATTAATTGGTACTAATTTATGAACATTGTGAGAGTGCTAATTCTTCTTCGCACGTAATCGATTCTTGAGTCTAACTTAATTTTTCGTAAACCAAAATTAATCTTTTTAATAAACTTTAAATTCGTTTTTAGTCTTATTAAACAGATAAATTTTTCAATGGCCAATCACACTCTAAAAAATATTGATGATGACTCTTTCATTTTTTTTGTTTTTTAAAATTTTTTATGTCGGTGGTCCAAAAATCATTACAACGTTATGTTTCTAAAAAACATTCTTAAATCATTTCATATTAAGTATATTTAGTATGTTATGAATGTTACTTTTTTTATTTTGTTAAATCAAATTAAAAATAAAAGAATATATTTTTTTTATTATAAAAATTATCTTGATAAACAATTATGTACATCTTCGCATTATGATTTTATTATGTAATTTAGCATTGCAAGAATTATATATTTGCTTTTGATTTTGAAAGTTTTGTTGAAGTTACGAATAAAATTATTGTTCATGTTGAATAATTTAATTTTTTTTGTTTTAAAGTGTTTTTCCATACATTATATTCTGGCCTACCAATGATGAAGCTTTAGCTTAATAATAAGAAAGAGATCTAAAAATCATGAGATTTGAAGTTTAAATTTCATTAAAACTCTGCTATATGTTATGATATAAGTAAAATTTTAAATTTATATTTATGAAGTATTTTTTATAAGATAAGATTATAAAATTTTTAAATTAAAATAAATAATATCTCATAAATTAAATATAAATTATTACAAATAATATTAGAGCAATTATTAATAAAATGAGAACTAAATTTTATGATATGATCGTGATAATAATATTAGAGTGGTTAGCAATTAAATGAAAATTAAATCTTTATAATATTAGACGGTCATCAGTCAAATAAAATGACTGTCGGATAGGAGTTAAATGCATAAGGTATTAAAGCGATTATCAACTAGATGAAAATAAATATTAACTAAATATTATGAGATAATTTTAATTATGTGTGGTTTGTACTAACGGACCTACTTTCACAGGAAAGCAGGAGATCCGAGGAAGCGGACGGAAACGTGTTCCATGCTTATTGGAATCACAGTCATGAATTTGCTTTCCAGTTTGTTTTTTGTTTTTATTCATTTTTATATGTATCAATAATTCAATCACTGTTGTAAAAGATAACTGATCGGTCTAATTTAATGAGTTGGTAAAGCAAAACGTTGTGGAAAAATAAAAAAAGAAATAGCTGATGAGACAACTTCCCGGTAATTAACCTTATCTTTTGCAGCATTTTCAGTAGTATTTTATTCAACTGCATCATCTTTTGCACAGATTAAGAAGACGAAGACTAATTTAGTACAAGTATACGTATAGAGGATCAGAATAAAGAAAAGTAAGTTATTTGGCATAATATACCTGGAATTTTGCCTCTTGAAGGTGACAGTACTTCCCCTGAGCTATTTGGAATTATCTCTTAATCTTGCACTCCTGATCTAACAAGCAAGTTCGATACATAGAAGGATTAGAATACGTAAAGAACCTGGATTGATTGGTGAATGACGAGTTGGTGACAGCCAGTTGGAAAAGGGCCCGGAAAAATAAGCATTTTAATTGAAGTGAGAGCATTTCTCTTCCTTGACTTTGTTTGTGAGGCCACTGGTTAGTCAACTGTCATTTTCTATGCAGCCTTTCTACTTCCAGACTGCCATTGGGCACTCTCTTTGCGCAACACATTTGGAGTTTAAATATTTGATCAGATTCTTTGCAGAAATATCACAAAACTCTCCCCTATTATAGTGTTTCCCTTGCCTGTGGTCTGCATAGACAAGAACACAAAAAAAAAAATCTCTTTTTTTGCAGAATCAAAGAGCCCTATGGATCAAAGATTGCTCAAGGCTGCAAGATCAGGTGATATTAATGTAATCAAGCAACTTGCTGATGCTGAACGCAATATCCTTGGTGGAACAACGCCTCAAGGAAACACTGCTCTTCACATGGTTGCAAGATTCGGGCACGAGAATTTGGTACAAGAGATAATGAAGAGGCAACCTGACCTTCTCCTCAAGAGTAACCTTAAAGGTGAGACCCCAGTTCATGTTGCAGCCAGGGGTGGACATTGGCGAATTGTTCTATTATTCAGAGATTCTGTACACAGAGATTCTGTGCAAGGCTCAAACGGAGTTTACATTGCAAGAATCAGAGATAATTATGGTAACACACCCTTACATTGTGCTGTGAGAAATGATCATTATTTGGTGGTGTGGAGATTGGCAGACAAAGACCGAGAATCATTGGTGTTGGTTAATAATGCTGGGGAATCTCCACTGTCTATCGCTATTGATCTGAAGTTAGCAGTGACTGCTGAGGCAATCATCGGTTTAAATCGATCAACTCTTGAGTATAGAGGACCCAATGGCCAAACCCCTTTGCATTGTGCTGTCATAAGGCGTGATTTACGTAAGGATATGATTCCCACATTAGAACACTTCTAATTTTTCTTAACAGTCTTGATTACTGTATAGTATGTTTTTTACTTGTTTTTATTTTCATCTTCTTATAACTGGCATTTAAGGCTTTTTCACATGAATGAAAGTGGTTGACACTATTTTCCATCTTTAATTTTTATGCTATGAAAAACAGATATCATGAAAAAAATGCACATCAGAAACCCAAAACTCGTAAAGATGCAAGATGACAAGCAGAGGACTCCCCTTCACTATGCTGCAGCCTTGGGTGAATATGAAATAGTCAAGTTATTGCTAGAATGGGATACTTCGGCTGCATATCAAGGCGACGACAATCAACAAATACCTCTCCATTTGGCCGCAGAGAATGGTCAAGTGAACCGGTTAAAAATATTGCTTGATCCGTGCCCGGACACCATTGAGTTATTGGATAATGAGCAACAAAATATCCTCCATTTTGCGGCCAAAAATGGAAATATTGATGCTGTCTCATTTATATTGAAGTTGCCTGAAATGGAAGACTTGGTTAATGCAGCTGATATGTACGGAAATACTCCATTGCATCTTGCAGCAAAGAATTTCCACAGCAGCATTGTATACATTCTAACAAGAAATGCAAAGGTGGATATTAGGGCAATCAACAAATCAAATGAGACTGCTCTAGCTGTTGTGCAATCGTCTGATGATCGTGGAATGGAACTGCAAAAGGTAAACAAAAATGGTAATCATATTCTTTTGTTGGTTCATTAAGAGAATGCCAGAAGCCAGATACCAAAGGGAAAAAGTAATCTAAATGTTTTATATACTAATTATATTCCTTGTATTGCAGCACTTGACATTGAAAGCACTAAAGAGATCTTATGCAAAGCGAGCTATTAATCCCAACGATGTTGTCGATAATGAAGAATTCAGTTATGTTGAAGTAGGAAAAGTTGCAGAAAGAGGCGGTAAAAAAAGTAGAGAGATGGCTCAAATAATCTCAGTGATGGCAACACTAATAGCTACATTCACATTCACTGCTGCCTTTACCATTCCAGGAGGTTTTATAAACAATGGTCCAGATGAGGGTATGGCAACATTGATTAGAAAATCAGCTTTCAAGGCATTTGTCATCACTGATACTATTGCAATGACTTCATCTATGACAGCTGCAGTTATGGTTTTCTGGTCATCTTCTCGTCGTAATAGCGAATCGTTTATGGACACACTCCCTTTCGCCATTGGCTTGACATGGATTTCACTTGTAGCAATGGCACTAGCATTTGTAACGGGCTTGTTTGTTGTATTGGCCAAGACTCTATGGCTAGGTATAGTGGTTTGTGTGATCGGATGTGCTGCCCCTGCCATTCTATACATATTTGCTCCATTGTTCCTTCTTGTGTTTGATCGGTTGTCATCTACTCGAGCTCGAAGGCCTAATATTGTTGAAGACAATCCATTTTTGTTTGTTTTCCGACTGGCAAAGATGATTTCTTAAAATCAAACTTGTATCTGTAATTGGGTGTATAATGGTTTTCTTGTTTATAACTGTGAGAAGCTGTAAACTTTGAGAACTTGACTAATGCTTTAAGCTTCTAGTTTCTTGATGATGTTTCCAGCTTATATATATATCAAAGCTTGAAATTTCAATTAAGTAATTTGGGAATTCTATTCGCCCATGATCATTTTTGGAATATGAAATAAATCAAGTAACAGCCTAATCTAAATGTTACAAGTCGAAACTCAAAACTCCAAATTCATTCGATTTCAGGACACGAAAATGAACTTTTTGACATCTCAAATTAACCTAATACAAGAAATGATGCACGAACACTCACTCTAGACTGCCGGGGGACAAATACCATTTTAACTATTGGCTAGTGCAGGAGATCCAGATATCTTAAATGTTCTTGTTCCCCAACAAGCATTAAGCCCTAAAGGCCAACACCATAACGAGGCAGCTCCTTAGATTTCACTGGCTTAGAACCCTGAATAAGACCAAGTTGAAACTGGTTCAATATTGTTTTCGAAGTGTTCTGCATTCAGCGGTTTCAGAATATATTTCTAACATCTTTGAATTAAATAAGATTATGCTGAAACCTGAAAGTGAAAAGGGAAAGAAAAGGAACAGGCAATAAGGTTAGAATCCGTTGGGGACAGGGGCTTTGAACCCGACGTGAATCGAACACGCAACCTTCTGATCTGGAGTCAGACGCGCTACCATTGCGCCACGGATCCTCCACTGCTTCAAGTTTCTGAATCTTTATATATAAAAATGATTTGAATTTCGACAATGAACTCCATTCTTATCTAATAAACTTTGAAGCTACATTGAGCATGTCGTGCTTATAACGATACCAACTCACTCATTTTCCCATTCTTCTAGTCGACTTGCATCCTCCAAAGTCTGTATTAGTATGGCTTACCTTGTCGAATTTGCCAATTCTGTCCCAATGCCCCGCTGTTAAGAATTTCTAACTCGGGGCTTGAAATACAACAATCTAAAACACGTGTTTTAAGTATGATAATTTAAAATATAATATAATTACATTATATAAATATAATACGACAAAAATAAAAATAATATGATTTAAAATATTATTAATAATTATATATTTTAATAAAATAAAATAAATTATATATTTTTATATTAACATAAATTATAATATTTAAATTTTATATGAAATATAATATGAATATATAATTTTTAATATGAGTACAGTACACTTTTGTCTGGTTAAGAGAAGATTTTATCTGATAGCTGTAAAAGCCAACACTACGGTCAAAAGGCGGATAGCTCACAGCAAATTTTCGGTAATGATACCTAAAATGTAACGATTAAGTACACGTTGACATGCACAAGTATCAAGCATTCAAGTTTGGCACCCCAACATCCTTTGCCACAGCTAAAATACTATTTAATTACTTTGGTTTGAATGGTAACCAAGCTTTCATCCAATTTAAAATGAGAAACAGAGATCGCCAATTTTGTATATAAAAATCCACTCTCTTATCTCACAAACACAAACTAATTGATCAGTATCCGAGGAGGAGGAAATTAGTTCAGCTCCTTTTGGGAAGGCGAGTTATTTATACTGGTACAAAAAGCTCTCTCCTTTGCAGACACAAGCCGATGAAAAAAAAAAAAAATTAACTAAATAACTATTCTTAATGGAATCAAGCTTGGGCTGTTGACTGGCTTTTGCCATAGAACTGATAATTAACTATGTTCCCACTCAGAAATTCCTTAGCAGACTTGAGCCTTATCTTCCTCAACATCTCTGATATGGCAAAGGCTAGCTCTAATGACTGATGCATTTAACATAGGATCACAATGTGTGTGATACCGGGAGTTCAAAAGTCAGTCTTTGACCCTCCGATTCACACTGTTACCTTCTGCCCTGTGATTTCCAGATGAATTCCTCCAGGATAAATCCCTTCTTGTTCATGAACATCGAAGAATGCCCTCAACTCATCCTGAGAACAATGCAAAAGAGACAAAAAAAAAAAAAAAAACTCATTTACGCTTCATTATGGTCCAAAAAAGTAGCTAAAAAATATTAGTTCAACTGTTCAAGACCCCTGATTGCGTCAAATGAACGAGTTTAATTATGTTTCCATGCATGGGATCACTCACCCAGGTACACGGAGGCATTCATGGATGTCCAAAAGTCAACTGTGTTCACCAGCAGGTCATCAATAGTTAACCCAGCTTCAACAATGAATCCCAGAGCTTCATTCAAGCTCCATGTACCTAATTATAAATCGAAGTCAGATTCTAAACTAAACAACAAGAAACAAACCTAAGGCCTTATGACCTATCCCAACATTAGGTGGAAATCTTATTTTGTAAACAGATTCAGCTATTATTGTAAATCTATGCAGCTGCAATCGCAATTCCAAACGGGCCTAAATATGAAACTCAAGAGTTTAAGAATTAATCTGTCTCCTTGTTCACTAAGTCTAACCAAATAGAGATTCCACTGCGAGACCCTTTCCACAGCAGCATAACCACCAGTAGCAAAGGCTCAATGTACTAACAGATTGAAGATACGCTCTAATCAACCGTTGAGGGTCAGTTACTCTAGATTTCTCATCAAAAGCATCACCATTTATGTTATCTCCTTGAAAACTAGGTAACTTCATCTTTTATCTCAAATGGGTCTGACCTTGGCTTTGCAAATTGCCCTGCCATCCTCCCAACCTATCATACAATCGGGAAAAAAAAGGAAAAAAAGAAAGTTTGAATTTTCTTCTAGTTTGTGTAATTTTCCTTTCTTTTTAATTTGAATAATAATCCATGAAAAAAAAAGTGGTGCATAAATGGTTTAAACATTTTGAGAGGCTTTGATCAAAATCTTTGTAAAATGAAAATGTAGCTCTACTAAAATAAAGAATTATTTTATAAAATTTCTAAAACACTTTTCGTGAAAATTTAACATTTGTTTATTGATGAGGACTTCACCCTTTTTTCCCTTCGTAGACTAATTTTCTTTGTCCTTTTTTGGTAATAGAGAGACTAATAAGATGATTTTGAATTTTTGACAATAAAAAATGCCACAATTAATTATGTCACTTATTTTCTCTATTTTTTTTTTCATAATTCCATTTTCTCTTTTGATTGGACAATTTAACAAATTGACTCCAAAATCAAATTATTTTATAAGATTTATACTTTATTTGAACAATGGTGAAAGAGACTCCCGTCGATAAACCAAATGAAACTTCAGAGATCGAAAAAAATCAAAATCATCAAACAATTGTATTGAAATATCTTTTTCACAAGGTAAAAAAGTAACATATATGCACGACAATTTTTTATTCCAATAGATTTTTATCGGACATAGGAAGGTAGAAAGAAAGTACGAAAACAAAATCATGGCAATTGATTTTGGCGATGAAACGATAGAAAAAAAAAGAAAAAGAAAAAAGAGAATAGGACACAAATCAAAAGGGAAAAAAAAGGATGTGGAAAGAAAACAATATGAACGAAAGAAATGAGAAAAAAAAAGGTATATCATTGTTGTACTTTCTTCCGTGTACCCCAAAGTAATTGTAAATATATAAATTTCTTCCAATTTTTTTAGTAATTCAAACTGATTTAGTTTTCAATTTTCAAGATTTTGAAAATCTTTCTCAAAATTCAGATATATTTTGTTAAAATAGTGTTATTTCACATATACTAAATATATCATTTTTTTATAATCTTATATTAAAATTGACCCTTTCACTTAATGTCAATTAAATTTAGATTAAATACTTAACATGATATTATATTCAATATTTCGTTCTTATTATCTTTTTTAAATTTGTTATATAATAAATTATTTTTATTTTTACCTACTCATGATAAGAGTATGTTAAAGTGGTATTATTTTATATCTAATTTTTTATTAAAATTAAATTTTTTTATTTATTATCAATTGATTTTAAGTTAAATACTTAACGGATGTTGTCTCATGTCAAGATATATGTAAATTTATTATTGATATATATGAAAGTATGACCTATGAAAATTTTGGTGAAAGAGTTTCCCAGCTTGAGACGAGCAAGTCGACTTCCAATTAAAGTACCTTTATTATTAGTAAACCAAAAAAAGGAAAAAGTGGATTTTGTTTCCCTTAGACTTAGTTGGGTCTTCGTGATGTAACCTCGAACAGGATTTTAAGAAGTAATGAACAAGTCATGACTTATTATGCTCCTAGTTTGGCTAATCTTTCTGATTTGTTAATCATTCAAGTATATATTGCTCACTCAAATAAGAAGCTCATCGATAAACATTTAAATATATTTGATAATTTATATATTTTTGTTATATTTTATATAAAAATTATGTGTCACAATTCATATTAACACGAAAATATAAAATATATTTTTTTATTTTATTAAATTTATTTTTTTTTTGTTAAAATTTTAAACTATATCATCTTCATTTTTTTTTTCTATCATTTTTATATCATATCACCAAATAGTGCTTTAGATTGTCAGATTTATATTTAAATATCAAAATTAAATGGCAATGATTGATCATTTATAACAATGTTGCGAGAAAAATTTTCTTTACCAAGTGTAAGACAGTATGAAATTAAGAATGTCCCTTAATTGATGACCAATTTCTCACGGTATTAAATTTTTTTGGTTTATTTTTTCTAAAATAATTAAAGATTCACTTAAATATATGATGGGATTGAAAATAATGATAGCAGTTAAATTAATTAATTATCGTAATAGTGATTGAATAATATAACTGTATCGATGATGGCTTGGTTTGTTTTGGTGAGAATAGGTATTTTTCATTGCCCTTATACAAAATCAATCAATATGTTAACTTTGTTGCTGATTTGAATTGATGAGAATTATTGGCCAGAGTTCTCAAGCCAAAAGTCCAGCTTTCGAGGGCTGATGGTGAGAGATATGAGAGAGAAAATATGACCAGCTTGATGTTCATTTTTCTCATTTTATAAAATTAACGGCAAAGAAAACAATTCAATTAACACAATTATTTTTTTTTATTTCTCATATCATTTCTTACATATGTCAAGCCAATATGAAAATAGTTATACATTGCTCAAATCCATTATTATATAATTATTTCACTTTTAGAAAAGCCGACTCCTCCAGGCATAACAGTAGACAGATGACAATAGCCAACTAAGCAGGGCCAATTTCATGGAATTGTGAGAGCTGCCGAAGGGGAAAAATCAAGAAATAAAAATGAGGAAATTAAGAAATATTGCTTTTATCAACTGTCAAAGGATATATGTGTGTGCGGTGCTCGTGCATATGCAGAAGATGATATATATATATATATATATGTATGTATGTATGTAAAGAAGGAAGTTGATGAGCTTACCTCCACATTTGTAGTGGCGAGGGGCCCTTCTACCACAGCCTTCAATGAGGCGGATGGCGCGGTTGAGATCGATAAGGGCAGCGAGCTTGGGCGTGATAACAGAGCACACACATTCAAAATGGGTAACCCTTACCCGCTGGCAACACTCTGGGGTTGGAAGCTTACCATAGACAACCTGCTTGCAAGCATTAACCCCAAGACTCCTTTCCTTCTTACACTGAGCAGCACTGAGTTCCGCACCAGCCATCTTAACCTCCCACATGCTTGCAACTGCTACCACCACTAACGCCATCAAAAACAATGACTTTGCCTCCATATTTTCTCTCTTTATTTTTTTTTTCCCTTCCCTTCTCTTTGTTCATGGTTGCCTGCTAGCCAACATGACATATATATAGCCTGGGGAGCTTGAACTGTACGTGAACTCACACTCAACAACCCAAACCAGCCCTTCCACTGTTCCTATTTTTTCTCCTATAAAAGGTACTGACAGCTAGCTTTGGTAAATTACTTTTTGGGCTTTTTTTTTTTCTTTTCCTTTTCTTGCTGAATTCGTTTTGGGCTTTCTTTTGACTTCTTAGGCATACTTTAGCCTACTCCTTTTCAAATTGGAGATTGAGGATTTTATATTTTTATTTCTTATTGTGATTCTAAGACTAACATTCATAATTGTGTTGGTTTTCTTTAATGAAACTGCCATTAATTATCAAATTTTTATATTTGATTATTAATATATATTAGATTTTATTGACTCATATTTTGGATGATTAATTTTTAATTTTTTAAGACTACTTAAATATATATATATATACAACAATATATATGTATGTATACGCATATATATAATATATATTCTTGAAATCTGAAATTTTTTTTTGAAAATTAAGAAATATTCATGCATTCATTAAAAAATTAAAAATAAAAGTAAACAAAATTTCAAGAAAATATGCAAAATGAAATTTTTATTACATTTAGTTTTGTTTAAATTAATTTATTTAAAGAATATAATTTTCATTTTCATATAGATTATACTATGGAATTGATTTCACTAATTTTGATATTATCCATCATTTAATCAATTTGCATATATAGTAATTTGAGAATCATGATTATATATATAGAGAGAGAGAGAGTTTTATAAGACAAGGTGTTGTTAAAAAAAGGTGGCTTAAAACGAGTTGAATTGACATATGAGAATTATTAAGAGTAATCTAAATCATCGATTGGGAACCTTGATTATTAGCACATACACATCAATTTAAATTCCTAGCAAAGCATAATTTCTTAATTCCTTGGAAAGATATGTAATTTTTGTAAAGAAAATGCAAGTTTCGGTCTTCACTTTTGTAGTGAAAGTGTAATAACATTATTTTTTTTATATATTCTTATTTAATTTTTTCTCTTAATTAATTATCAATTCTTGTATGATTTTTTGACGAGTCTTTAATTTTAGATTTATCTTATTCTTGAAATAATCTTCAAACATAAATTTTCAAAAATATATAATATATTAGAATTTTTAAATTTCTGCATGCTAGGTGTGGATGCAGTTGGCTGCACCAGAAAGTAATTAAGGACTAAAGAGAAAAACAGTTCGAAATTACTGGATCCCACTTCCGGAAATTAAGGACTAAAGACTGCAGAATGAACCAAGAGCGCAACACTAGCAATTGATAGGCAAGGCATATGCTTGACTCATGGATGTTAATTATTCTTACTGGCTGCCAACATATCATAAATATATCTAAATGCTACCAAATTTTGCATCTCTGAGGACCATCTGCAACCAAACTCTTGATATATTAAGGATTGGGGTAAGCTACTAAAACATGAGCATCATCCTCTAGACATAAAATTTCTTACTTTGTTTGCAACTTTTCTGACATATACGATACTCAAACATGAACCTCAATGTTTATGATTGGCTTCTATGTAAATTGCGCGATATCTACCTCACTATTTTCTAGAAAATATTGCTGTTTGTGGAGAGAATTGTATGCCTTTTAATACCAAAAGGCAGTAGGCAGTAGGCACTCACCTTGTAGAGTCATGGTTATGGACCATTTTCACCTAAAATGAGGACATGTCCAAGACCGTCAAGACGGCCCCTTTAGAAGTTTGGTCGATAAAATTGGTATGGTGAAGGTGGATCAACTTTACTAAAACTGGGATCGAGGGATAGACTACGGAGTTGGGTATACTTTTTTAAAATAATAAGGGGCATTCAAAGTGACTTGCACAAGTTGCTATCCACAGGAAAACATGGGAATAACACAGGAGTCAACCATTCAGCAAAAAGTGGAAAATTGCATCCTGATTACAAAATATAAACTGCAAAATTGTTAGTATTCAAAGTAGCACAACATATATAATTTAAGATTTGAAATCAGTTATGCAAGATGTTTCACAAAGTGTGAAATCTACAATATATATGACACACAATTGACCATATTATACACACAAAAGTTCATTGCTGCCTGTAAGGCAACACACTCTAGTGTAAATCTGCAGTACAGCATTTCCGGTGTGATAAAAGCATATCAAAGCTGTAACCCAAAAACACTACAAGCTTAGATAAACAAATCTTCTCGAAGCAGTTAGAATGGCCGTGTTCACATAGGGACATCAAAGTCACCACAAACATGAATTTAAGATTCTAAATCTGCTTTAGCATCAGCTGGGTTTGATGAAGCAGCAACAGATTGTTCACCAACTTCGGCTCCTTCAGCTGGTGTCTTAGCCTCTGGTATGATACGCATTATCTCTTCAATGCTTTAAGATGGTTGGTCACGTTCTGATTCTGCATAGTTCGATTTTTCAATTTCAATCATTTCTTTTGAAAAATTTTTCAGAAACCAAGGATGGTGCTTGATCTCGGGGATGGTAATCCTCTTTGAGAAAAAATTTGTTTATTGTTGTCTTCGTTTTCCTGTTATTCTTCCTTTGCATTTTCGTTTAGGTTTAGGGTTTGAAGTTTGAACTAAGAAGTCAGAAGACGCAAAGTTGAATGTGTCTGATTTGTTAAACAAGGAAAGAAGAAGAATTACTAGTACTCATTATTCCTTTTACTTTTTTTAGTTTTCTTACTGTTTTTCTTTGCCATTGTTTTTCATTTTCACCCCTATTAAACTGCCCATCACTGTTGGTCCGACTTGCTTTGACCCTGGAATTTTCTCTGCTCCCTTAACTATATTCCATTTATTCTCGGTTCTTCTTAAACCAACACACTTTTGGCTTCCTTAGCTATACATCGCCATGGCACGGCGAGCTTCTTGAACTATTTAAACACTTTCCCATTTGGTTTCTCACACTCTACAATAAACTGTTCCCACAATTTTCATCACGATAGCCCAAAATCAAGCAAACCCAAACTAAGCATATCTTTCAAGTGAAGTTGGAAAAGTTGAAATCGAAGACAGAGCCAGCAAAGCTCGGAACTGGATTATGTGACAGTTATTGAAGAGAAGGAAGCACTTTGCTTGGAGAATTAATGTGACAGAAGTACGTGCTGTCAGATTCTGCAAAATATGGTAACTCCAACTCATTTAATTTAGTGACAGAAGTAATAAGTAAAACATGTTGTATATCATCAGTATATGTAAGTGATTATTGAGAAGAGTATATTCAATCTGCCGTCTATCTCAATTTTTTTTTTTTTTTCGTTTTAAGATAAATTTTTCATTTGTTGGTTTCTAAAATCTTTCTTTTCTCTTACACACAAGTCAGAAGTCAAGCTAAAAGCCCACAAAGGGTCGAATAAGAATCCAATAATGAGATCTTCTTTAAATGACCTCGGGCTTAGAATCCCAAGTAAATAGGTAAAGGCCTAAACAAGTCTTGAGTGTCAGGCCGTCGTCGGTTAGTTGCACATTCAAGTCGTTTTTGACATCATAGCTAGATAAAATAAAGGAATCAACTTTGTGTTTATCTTCTTCCACGTGTAGTTTCAGTTTAACAAAGACAGCCCATATTGGTCTTTCTGACTTCCTTAATTAACCATCTTTGGCCCAAACGTCGACTTAGCTTTCATAAAACGAGTTGGGGGGGTGGGGAATTGGAAGCTCATTAATGTTAAAATAATTTGAGTAAAATAAGATGTTTATAATTGTTTTTATTATTAATTGTATATCTGGATTTGTTAATTTTTTATCTTCACTTTTACAGTGAATGTGTAATAACATAACTTTATACATATTCTTACGTAATTTTTGCTCTTAAATAATTATCAATTCTTGCATGATTTTTTAACAAGTATTTCGTTTTATATTTTATCTTTTTCTTAAAATAATCTTCAAACATAAATTTTCAAAAACATATAATAAATATCCATTCATGTAATTTTTTTAAAAGACAATAGTGATTCTCACTCTAGTCTCCAACTTTGAATAGAAAATCTAGAAGATACAAGCATAATGGCCCTCCCACGAATATTAATCTTAAATTTGAAGGGTCTCATTATTTGATCTTCTTTACAGCATCTGGAGCTTAGAATTCCTATTAAATGGGCAAAGGCCCAAACTTATCTGGAGTGCCAGACAGAATATCGGTTAGTTGCGTATTTAAATTGTTGTCGAAATCATAACTAGATATCATAAAACAAAGGAATGAATTTTTTTTCTTTTTCTTCTAGTTTAAAACGGTTTTAAAAAGGGGGAGTAATGAAGTTTCCTAAGTCTCTTTTGAAACCAAAGTATCATCAAAGTGAAAACAGTGGAAACAGTGGAAACACCCCAAGGCAAATTTAGTCTTCCATGATGGAAAATTAGACTATAATTTGGAGCTTTTTAGTTTTCACTTCAAATCCTTGAACAACCGAGAGAGTTCATATCAGATTCGATCAAAGATGGTTTTCCTCGTCGATTTACGATATGTCCTTCCTCCTCTTATGAATCTCTTCTTTTTTCTTCTCCGGCTTAGTCAAGACAAGCCTTGGAACCCAATCGCAACTGCTGCTGCTCTTCTAGTCATTGATTCACCATACCTCGTTTTAAAGTTGGTACTCTCACTTTTGGCCCTGTTTTTACTGTTATTCTTCTTCTATGTTTCTCTTGAACTCCCCATTACAATCCAAGGGCCATTACTCTCTCGCACTCGTCAAGGTTTCTCGATTGCCTTGCTTCTATCACTTGCAGCTTCCTTGCTCTTGCCACCATCCCATTTCTGGTTTTTCTTTTTGTTCATCATTCTTACATATCCTTTGCACGGTAAAGTCCTTGATCTCTTTGCAAGCTCTCTCCACTGGTTAGCACAAACTCTGCAATCCATTCCCTTTTATTTCATCATCATCATCCGCCGTCAAGAAAACCCAAATCAACTTCATCAAGTTGAACTCCATAATATTGGAGTTCAATGAAACTCGTATCTATTAAGAAAGGGCCATCCATAGTAGCTTTAAGCTTTAGTAATATACGTCAAAATTAAGTAGGAGCTGTCCACAGCAGCTTTAAGATTTAGTAATATCTATGCATGTAAGCTTAGATTTGGTACTTAGGGTCTAGTATCTCATTGTATTCCTCGTTGATCTTTCTTTTTGTAATATTATAATTGTTGAATAATATTTTTGTAGTTTTTTTTTTAACGATGGTGTTAACGTAACTTTTTTTTTTTGTTTATAATTTCATAATTTGCTAAAGTTGATTCCCTCCTTATGAAAGGGAAAAATAAAAATAGACATAAGGATTTTAAAAGCAATACAAATGAAAAAAAAAAATAGTGTAACGGTTAAAAATTTTATTAAAAATTACGAGTTTAATAAAATATATATTTTTTGTATTTTACTATTGACATAAATTATAATATATAATATTTATATAAATATAATATAAATACATAAATTATTAACATTTTGTATAATATAAATACATGAATGGTAATATCTAAAAAAAAAAATTCTGAAAATTGGATAAGAAAAACTCCAATTATCTGCACTCTCAATGAAGGTAAAAAGCCAAAGGAAGTAGTTTTAGTAGACATAAAAGCAATCTATTAAATGGCCAGTCCAGAGCAGAAATTAAACCATTTTTAAATAAATGGGATATGCATGCCAGAGCTCGAAATTCTGATTCTGGGCCATTACTGTCCAATGTGCCAGTAACAAGCCAAAGGAAAATTTCGTTTACTGTAATAAACTGAGTCAACTCATATTGTTTTCAGCGAGTCACTTTCCTCAATGCCCCCGAATCCCAATCGTCGACACAAAAAAGAACTGCTAAAGCAAAACCTCAAACCCAGAAATTCGCTTTGCTCTTTTCTTTATTTAGAGAGAGAGAGAGAGAGAGCAAAAACAAAACTAAAACAGAATATCCGACATGGATTTCTCAGAACAAGAAATAGATGTCTTTGGAGAAGACTATAACAACAACAGCAACAACAATCATGATGATTCCCTTGAATCCTCTTCCTCTCATTCATCTTCATCATCATCCTTTGCTTCATCGTCATCGTCGGCTTCTTCCTCATCCACCGGCAGGCGGCGATACCAGCAGTTCCTGTGGAAGCGCATGCAGCGGAGGAGAAGAAGAAAATGGAGAAGAATTAGGCAATGTTAATACCATTGATCTACGATTATAAAGAAAACATTGAAAAGGGTATTTTTGGGTATGAAGAAGAAGAGGAAGAAAGAGATCTTTTTGAGTCTGATAATGAAGATTACTGTAAAACCCCTGCCACTAGCCCTTTCTCTATTCCTGGTAATAATTTATTTATTCATTCTTTCTTGATTGGAATATATGTTTTTGGTTCCCATAATTGGGGATTTTGAAGTGTACTCTTTCGTTGTTTAGGGGAATTTTGCTACTGTATATGAAAATAGAAACCTTTGTAAGCTTAATTTTTCCTGCTTTGATTGTGTGTTGATTTGGGGGCTTCCCTTCCTTGTATTATTGGTGATTCTTTTGGTTGATTCTTGGATTTAAGTTTTAGGGAGTAATTTAAATGTGTAAGCATATGGGCAGCTGACTATTAACATCGAAATTTAACATACTAGAAAGAGGAGATGTTATGAACTCTTTATCATCTATTTACTGAAAGTTTTAGAATTATAAGATCGTAGGAATAAACTGTGAGTTATTGGATTGTTTTATCTGAGAAAATGTGGGAAAAATTCTAACAATAATAATACAGGAATATTTAGCTCTTTTGTGAGGTCTGCAATTCTTGGAATATATACACGAAATAATTGAATTTATCTTTGGTTGAATATTTGCTCCCTGGTTTAATGGTAACTAATTTTCTTTCTCACTGTTTCTTTTGCAGTGTTGCCGGTTATTCGTAATACTAATAACCCAGGTAGAGGGGGTTTTGGACATGGTCGCTGGCAGAATGATAGAGGTGCAGGCATCCTTGGCCGTCCTGGTTATCCTCCAAGGCAAGGTTTTGGCTCCAAATTTGCTAATGAACATCGAGATGAACGTATTGTTTCTGATTTAAAGCTTTCAAAAAGTGAAGAGACATTATCTAGAAAATATATTGCTTTTCAGGAAGCGAGTAAATTATTTTTCCTTCTTTTTATGATTCATCAAATATTTCGAGGTTGATATACCGGAGTAATGTGAAGTATCACTTTAGTCCATCTGTACTTGCTTTTGTGGTCTTTTTTGCTAAATGTGCTAATTAAATTTAATAGCCATGCGAACTTGCTTAATATAGCCTATAGCTGTGTGGAAGGTGGAGAGGTGGAGAGGTTTACTTTGATGATCGCAGCTTGGTAAGTTTTACGGAGTTTTATATAGTTGTTTGTTCAGTAGGTTTGCTTATACAGGATTTCTTTTGTCCTCCTCATCATTAGCTCATTTTGCATATATTTCTTTTATTCACATTATCAGGGGCTTTTAAGTGTCTTATTACTGAAGATATTGGAGCTGATCTCAATCAAGGTTTTGATACTTTTATCAAGAAAAAAAGGTATGCTTTATTTTTGGAAAATTTGAAATATAATAATGTTGAGATTGTATTGTGTTGCAGTGTATCTGTTATGTTTATGCATATGCTTTATTTATGGAATTTGTATATGAGGTCTAACGAATGCAGCCAACTCTGTAGTTTTTTCTTGGAACCAGAACTAGGCTCTGGGGTTTTGGTGACCTTGCTTGCATAAGAGACAAAAATATCCCTCTTCAAAGCGTTCATTTTGTGGTATGGAAAATGTTATTGATTTAGCTTCGAATTCATAATTCACTACTTATATTAAGGATATCATCTAACGATATTCCCTACTCTTTTGCAGACTTTTCGTAACAATCTTAATAAGGTAATTACTAATGTCCTCTCCTCTGTTGTTGTTGCATGAGGATAGTGAATTTATATTCATCAGTCTTTTAACTCTTATATGAGCATTCTCGGTGCTGCTGGTCTTTTTCATCTCATGAGTGAGTGCATTAATGTGAGTTTTCATGTATGAATATGGTGATAAACCTCTTTTTATGGTATTTTATTGGATGCTCTCTTGTTTTCATGCAGATATTGGCTAATGCTTATATTAGAAATGAGCCTTGAAGGCATATGGGAACGCGAATTCGTCACCCTTTAATTGGACTATGGCCTGCTAGATTAAGTCGGAACAATAACGTCTACTCTAAATCCATTATTCAAAGTTTTGGTCATTCAAGTCCAGCATTCTCATACTACAAGCATAAATAGCTATCCTCATACCAGGTAGAGGCATTCAATTCCCTTCACTTTCCTCTTTAAGATTTTTCTCATTCTCGCTCTTTTCGAATTTAGAGTACAAACGTCAAAAAAAAACTTTTGACATTTACTTCTGATTTCTAGACTTGTAATTTTAGATTATTGTTATTGTTGGACAGCTCAACACTAGCAATATGGTAATTAAAAAAAAATGATGTGGCAATGAAATGGTTAATTATTAGAGTTGATGTGCTAATTATTTATCGATTTGGTATTTAAATGAACAGCAAAATTATTAATTTGATAATAAACTACATTGTGTTATTATCAAATTAAGTAAATTCTGTAAGAGCTTAACACAAATTTATCCCAAGTATTAAACTTATCATTATAGCAATTATTTGAAGATTTGACCAACGTGCAAAATTGTGACGGCAAGTTGGGAGCTGCTCAGACTTATTCGAGTTTATTTAGTATGCTTCTATAAGCTAATCATATCAGAACTCAATCCTAATGAATTTGAATAAAAAATTTCATGAATTTATTTATTTGTTATGATATGATATTAATTTTAATATAAATATATTTAAATAAAATTTATTTGTTGCAATCATTTGAAAAATCATCACTAGTCACTAAAGAACTTGGTCTACTGTAGTGTATTGAGGAAATTCCAATGTTGTTTGAGTTTTCAAGGTGAAAATCCCTCATTGGCGCACAAGTAGAGCCACCAAAAGGGTGTCTCAAACGAGCATTCATTACTACCTACAACTACTATAGAAAGTAAGATCACTTAACCGTTCATAAGATTGTTCGTAGAAATATAACTACTATAGAAAGTAAGATAACTTGTACTGTTCAAAAGATTATTCATAAAAATATTTCCATTTTGTGTTATTTGTTTTTTTATTTATTGGTTGTCTTCTGATTTTATTTTTTATTTTTTAAATCTTCATAATTAAAAACAAATTATTTAGGTGTGGATTAAACTCAAGTATAAAGAAGCTTCTAGTGTGTGTCTATATATATATATATATATATATATATATATATATATATGTAAAAAAATATTTTTCACTAAAATATTTTTATTTTTATATATTTTATCAATTAAAAAATTAAAAAAATTATGCAATAACGTCAAATGTTTTTAAAATAGAAAAATTCCTCACATATTGTTTTCTCCTTTTTCAACCCTTTCATCTCTTTTTAGTTTTTCTTCTTGGCTTTTGAGGGGTTCATTTAGATGGACTATAATATTAATTTTCATAAGATTAAAGGAGATTAATTATTATAATAATGAGATTAAATATTATAACGGTGATATTAAAATATATATTTGGATGTAAAAGCAATGATGATAATGAAATTAAATATAATAAAAAATATTATTAAAAACATTAGATTAAATTTTGCATACAATAAAATATATAGTATAATATTTAAGAAGTGAATAAATAATTAAAAATTACAAAAATTATTTACATATATCAAATTAAAATTTTTATATAAGAAAATTTATTGTATATTTATTATTTTTTAAAATTAATAAATAATTAAAAATTACCAGTAAAAATGATAATTTTATATGATTTATTTTTTAAATAATTTACTCTATTACAAACGTGATAAAAATCTTAAAATCTTTTTATAAACATTGGTCAAAGAAAAATAAATAAATAATTAAAAAGAAATTAAAAATAATATAAAATGAAGATTGGAAGCAATAAAAAATATGTGGACTCCCATATGATCGTTATTAGACTTTATTTTATCTCTCCCTCTTTGCACGTTATTCTTACCTTCTATATATGCCTCAAGCAGCGCTCCAATTTGTGAAAAGGAAAAAAATCAGTAAAAAAAAAGAAGAAAAAACCCTAGAATAGAGAAGTCAGGTTAACAACAATGCTGCTCCTGAATGATTAGAGGTATATGCTCCCTCCTTTTCTGAATTTAATCTCGTTTCTGTCTCTACATCCCAAAATAAGCCTGAATTTTCACTTGCTTCTCTCCTCATTGGTCAAATAACTTCCACCTTAATGCTTGCACTCTTGCTTTTTGCCATTTTCTTAAAGCTACTATTCCTCTTCTTCTCTGTTGAACTCCCTCTCACTCTCCAGCGCATCAGCTTGCGAGCTCGAGGTTTCTCCATTGCCATATTCATATCACTCGTAGCCTCAACCTTTTTTCCCCCTTCTCTCTTCTGGGCTGCCTGTTTATTCATCATAATCACAGCACCTTGGCACAACAAACTGTTCGATCAATTTATACACTTTTTCCGCTGCTTCGCTCTCACCCTCCAATCCATTCCCTCCATTTTGATGAACTTTACGCCGAATCATGAAAATCCAGACCAAGCTCCTCAGGTCGTTGAACTTGAAGTTGGAACTATAGCAATTTAAGGAGAATGTTAAACTTTATGGAATCAGCAAATAAGTTCTCATCCTGACCCCGTGTAGTGAAATAAAGGAATGATGTCGACTGGCTTTAGGCATATATAGTGAAGAAAGGAAGCACGCAGTCACCTAAGCCTTCCAAACAAAACATATTGTAGCAGTTTTAAGTTTCCATATTTTTTATGTTTCAGATGGCTTAGTTAATTTCCTGCAAAAATAACTAGATGGTTTACAGGGACGCTTCTTGTTCTAGATGGTTTAAAGGAAGTTTTCGTTATTTTATGTATGTAAGATGAGAGTTGGTGGGGACTGAGAACAACTGAACAAGAGTTTACGATGTCATTCTAATCCTTGTTCTTTCTGCTTGTAATAGTATTCTAGTCCTTGTCCTTTCCTATAAAATAAATTGTTTTTTCTTCGCCTTTTTTTTTTTTTGTAGTAGTTTTGTCAACGTAACTTTTTAATATTACGTGGGAGATTTTTTTTTTTTTGGTTTATGTAATTGTTAAGTTGGAAAAGATTATTTTTAGGTAAAATTCATGAATTTTTTATTAGAATGATTAAAATTAAAAAATTAAAAAATTTTATTATATAGATCAAATGTATACAATTTAAAAAAAATTTAATTAAGTTTTATATATATTTTTAGATAAATATTTTTTAATAAAAATATTGATAAAATTTTTATTGTTAAATAAATATCGATTAAATTTAAATTATAAATAATTTTTTTATATATTATTAAATTTTACATTAAATTTTATTAATTTAAGTTTTTTATTAAAATTTTTAATAAACTATTTTTTTTAATTTACAAACTTCACCAACAAATTCTACGCTGTAAGCCTGTAACAAAAAAAAAAGTTATACAATTGGGCTAAGAACAGCCCCAATTATCTGGACAATGTTGAAGGTAAAAGGCCCAAGAAAATAGTAAACAAAGTATCAAGCGGCCTGCCAAATCAGAACTTAAACCAATTTTAAATGGGCAATACATGCAGGAGCTCGAATTCTCATCTTAGTCCAATATTTAAATAAAAAGCCCAAGAGAGACGTATTAACGTAATAAACTGAGTCAACTTGTATGATTTTCACCGAGTCACCTTTCACTAATGCAAAATGTTGTGTTGTATTTGTCATACAAATATATATTTAATTATCAAAATCATGCTTTGAGATCAAATTTAGAGAAGACTTTAACTTGTGACACGTTTGCAAATAAATATTTTTTATTTGAAATAAAAAACTTATCATATGCAAAAAAAACATTAAAATAACTTGTAATTAATCATCTATTTTAATTTTTTACGAATTTGTTTTGAACTTCAAAAGTTGCGATCTTAAAATTTTTTGAATTATTTAATATTTTGGAAATATATGAAGAATAATAGAGTTACTAATAAAATCTATAAAAAATATATTCTCATCAACAATTTTAAAAAAGATTTTTTATTTTTTTCGTAGGTTTTTGGCTAATATAATGAGATTGATTATGATTTAGACAATATCAGTGTCAAAAAGTCGGTAACAGTAATAAAAGGGGATTATTTGTGAGTAAAGATTTGATAATAGCAAAGTAGATGTGAGTATATTATTATTCTATCTATTGATGTGAAAATTATTTTAAGATTTAAAAAGCAGCAAAATATTTTTAAATTTTTGTTAAAAGAATACATTGATTAAAATTTATGATGTCAACATATATATTTTAGAGTCTGATATTTTGATTTCAAAAGTTTTTTTATAGATTTTGTAAGAGAAATGGAGGAATATTAAAGTAGGCAGAGGGCAAGGTTTTTTGGACGGACGGCTCTGATATTCTTACAATTTCTTTGGCAGGGTTTTCACCGTCAGATTATAACCTATATCTGTACATGCGATGACTGCGCGTAAGAGGTCATCCGGGCATGCATTCCAAAGTAACAAGAAAGCCTATAAAGAATGTTGCATTCTCAGGATTCAAACAGTGGCATAAATAAGGTAGGAAATTAAAACGGTCATCAAAGTTGGGAAATTCCAATTAGATAGGTACAAAATGTGCTCATTAGGATTTCCCTAACTCATTGTCATTAAAAGTCAAATTCATTGACAATGAAACATTATCACATGTTTGAATCCTCCATAAATTATCATTTATTTTCTTTTTCTAAAAGCAAAAGATAAAAGATATGTTTAAATGCTAAAGTAAATAATATTTTGAATAAATAAAAGTTAATTAAAGATTGATAACATATTTGAAAATATGTCGTATTTCATTTTGTAACCAAATATTCTTATCAGCACAGTCATATTGCATCAAATAAAAAATTTATAGTATTTTTTTTATAAATTATATGTAGCTTAATCATAATCAATCAATTTTTTAATATACAATAAGAAAAAGAAACTAACAATTAACAAATTAATATATAATTAGATAAAATTTACTTTTGGTGGGATTTTATAATTATCTTTAAATATAAATATAAAGATTTTTCAAAAATTTTTTAAAAAATGATATATTACTTTCGTTATAAAAATAAAATAAAATTTACTCATTTGACTTATCCTTTTAGGTTTTTATTTAATTTTAATAGTGTTAAATTTAATGTAAAAAGGTATACAAAAATTTTTAAAATTAATATAAAAAATTATATAAAAATATACTATCATACTTATATTACCTTAATTTTTCTAAAATTGTTTGAGGCCACCGGTACGTAACGAAGAATGGTCAAATAATGGGAAGGAGTAGGAACGTGGAAGCTTCACACTATTACTATTTTATGAGGTGGGGGTGGTCACTTTGTCATGTATTCAAGGAAGAGTCTTTGAATCTCACATCGAATATAATAAGAAGATCATTGGATTATAAAAGGGTTCACACCATTTTTCCTTTGTGAGACGTTTTTTGTAAGATAAAATCGTGAGGTCATAGGATTAGATTTGATAATACCTCATAATGGTGTGAACCGTGGCTGTTAGGCTGATCCGAGACGTCGGAAGGGTGAATGCCCAAGTCCTAGAGTCGCGTGGGTTCGGAGCTTAGGTCTCGACTCGTGACAAGTGGTATCAGAGCTAACCTTAAACCGTTCGATCCACTCCAAGCGCCTCGAGAGAGGTAGGCAGGATAATCAATCTCCGTGACGAGGGCGTCACGAGGTTGGGTGCGGGAGAATGTCACGGACCTAAGGGAGAGTCTTGAATCTCACATCGAACATAATAGGAGGGTCACTGGGGTATAAAAGGGTTCACACTATCTCTTCCTTGTGAAACACTTTTTGTATGACAAAATCGTGAGGTCAGAGGGGCCAGAGCGAACAATACCTCAAAAGGATGTAAAACGTGACAGGAAAATTGATCTAAAACGTCAAAAGGGTGAATGTTCGAGTCCCGAAATCGCACGAATTCAAAACTTAAGTCTCCACCCGTGACAACTTCATTTCCATGCTCGCCCGATACTACAATAATTTGGGCTTTTTACAACCGAGAGAAGTCACCAAAAATTCCATCAAAATGTTTTTCCTTGTCGATCTACGATATTTCCTTCCTCCTATTATGAATCTCTTCTTTTTTCTTTCCAGGTTAATCAAGACAAGCCTTGGAACCCAATTACAATTGCTGCTGCCCTACTAATCATCGATTCACCATATTTCCTTTTAAAGTTGGCACTCTCCCTTTGGGCCCTGTTTTTACTGTTAGTCTTTTTCTATGTTTCTTTTGATCTCCCTGTATCAATCAGTGCACCATTACTTATATCAATCCGTGCACCATTACTCCCGGGCACTCGTCGAGGTTTCTCGATTGCCTTGTTTCTAACACTTGCAGCTTCCCTGCTCTTGCCACCATCCCCTTCTGGTTTTTCTTTTTGTTCATCGTTCTTACATATCCTTTGCACGGCAAAATCTTTGATCTCCTCGCAAGCTTTCTTCGCTGGTTAGCACACACTCTTCAATCCATTCCCATTTATTCCATCAACTTCATCCGCAGTCAAGAAAACCCGAATCAACTTCTTCCTCAAATTGAACTTCAAAATTACGAACAGGGCCGTCCACAGCAGCTTTAAGCTTAGTAATATCTACTATTTTTGGGTTTTGCACTTTATTTATATGTATACATGTAAACTGAGATTTGGTACCTGTGACTAGAATCTCATTCTATTACATGTTGATCTTTTTGTTTGTAATATAATAATTGTTGATATAATCTTTTTTTCGTAGTGTTTTTTTTTTAATGATTGTTTTAATGTAACATTCTAATATTATGTGGAAATCTTTTTTTTTTAGGTTTGTTTATGATTTCATAATTTCTAATATTGATACTCAGTTCGCTCTGGCCTAGCCATGGGAATGGAACCCATCTGTGGCCAAGCATTTGGAGCCGAAAGAGGCAAACTTCTTGGCCTCACCATGCAAAGTATGATACTTCTGCTTCTATTCACTTCAATCGTTATAGCTTCTTTATGGTTGCTAACATCACTGGCTACTCAGTTCGCCCTGGCCTCGTCATGGGAATGGAACCCATCTGTGACCAAGCTTTTGGTGCCGAAAGAGGCAAACTTCTTGGCCTCACCATGCAAAGTATGATAACTTCTGCTTCTATTCACTTCAATCGTTATAGCTTCTTTATGGTTGCTAACATCACTGGATACTCAGTTCTTTATGGTTGCTAACATCACTGGATAGTCAGTTCGCACTGGCCTCGCCATGGGAATGGAACCCATCTGTGGCCAAGCTTTTGGTGCCGAAAGAGGCAAACTTCTTGGCCACACCATGCAAAGTATGATACTTCTACTTCTATTCACTTCAATCGTTATAGCTTCTTTATGGTTGCTAACATCACTGGATACTCAGTTCGCTCTGGCCTCACCATGGGAATGGAACCCATCTGTGGCCAAGCTTTTGGTGCCGAAAGAGGCAAACTTCTTGGCCTCACCATGCAGAGTATGATACTTCTGCTTCTATTCACTTCAATCGTTATAGCTTCTTTATGGTTGCTAACATCACTGGCTACTCAGTTCGCTCTGGCCTTGCCATGGGAATGGAACCCATCTGTGGCCAAGCTTTTGGTGCTGAGAAAGGCAAACTTCTTGGCATCACCATGCAAAGTATGATACTTCTGCTTCTATTCACTTCAATCGTTATAGCTTCTTTATGGTTGTTAACATCACTGAATACTCTGTTCTCTCTGGCCAAGCCATGGGGATGGAACCCATCTGTGGCCAAGCTTTTGGTGCCAAAAAATGCAAACTTTTTGGCCTCACCATGCAGAGAAATTTTTTTTTTTTGGAATGATTGTGTTGATGTAACTTTCTAATATCATGTGGAAATCTTTTTATTTTTTTT
Organism: Durio zibethinus; assembly: GCF_002303985.1. The sequence goes on along the minus strand of NW_019167838.1, from coordinate 2,385,280 downwards.
ATTTTTATGATTTCATGATTGCTAAGGTTGATGCCGTCCCTATGAAAGGAAAAAATAAAAATAGACATAAGGATTTTACAAGTGATACAGATGAAAAAAAATTTGCAATTGTTAAAAATTTTATTAAAAATCATATATGAGTTTAATAAAAATAAAAAAATATATTTTATGTTTTACATATTAACATAAATTATAATATATAATATTTATATAAATATGATATAAATACATAAATTACTAATATTTTATATAACATAAATAGATGAATTGTAATGTCTAATAAAAAAACTTCTGAACATGGGGTAAGAAAAACTCCAATTATCTGGACTCTGGAGAATATTGAAGGTAAAAAGCCTAAGGAAGTAGTTTTAGTAGGCCATAAAAGCATTCTATTAAATGGCCAGTTCAAAGCGCAAATTAAACCTTATTTCCCTCCAACCCCGCTAATTATTTCCCTCTCGCCAAACCTCTACAGGAGTCAAGATTAACCTTATTAATTTATTTTTTCTACAGCTACTTAGGTTTACTAAACCATTTGAAGCTTCGCAGCAGCAGCTGTCTCACTGCTTTTGACATTTTCCTTTACCATTTATCTCTCCCTCTTTCTTAATTAGTTTATACATTCCTTCTCACAGCAAACTGTTTGATCAATTTATACATATTTTCGGCTGCTTTGCTCTCACCCTCCAATCCATTCCCACCATTTTGATCGACATATCGCAGAATCATGAAAATCCAAACCAAGCTCCTCAGGTCGTTGAACTTGAAGTTGGAACTATAGCAATTGAAGGAGAATGTTAACCTTTATGGAATCAGCAAATTAGTTCTGATCCTGACCGCCTGTAGTGAAATAAAGGAATGATGTCAAATGGTTTTAAAAGCGCTTTACACATACATAGTGAAAAAATGAAAGCATGCAGTCACCTATGCCTTCCAAACAAAACATCTCGTAGCAGTTTTAAGTTTCCAAATTTCTTTTTTCAGATGGCTTAGTTAATTTCATGCAAAATACCTAGATGGTTTTTCAGGGAAGCTTCTTGCTCTAGATGGTTTGGGTTGCATGTATAGTCCGTACTTTGTAGTGCATTTGGTTAACTGGTCAAATTGAATTCTGATTTTCTATTTTTAAATAAAAAGAAATTGTAGTATTTTTTTTCTTTTTTAATTTAAAGGAAGTGTAATCAACCTTTGAGGGTCAGTTACTCAAGATTTCTCATCAAAAGCATCACCATTTATGTTATATCCTTGATAACTCGGTAACTTCATCTTTTATCTCAAATGGGTTTGACCTTGGCTTTGCAAATTGCCCTGCCATCCTCCCAACCTATCATAGAATCAGCCAAAAAAAAAAAAAAAGGGTTGAATTTTCTGCTAGTTTGTGGAAATTTCCTTTCTTTTTAATTTCAATATAGTCCATGAAAAAAAAATGGTGTATAAAAGATTTAAACATTTTTGAGGGACTTTGAATAAATTACAATCTTTGTAGCTCTAGTAAAATAAAGAATTTTTTTCTAAAATTTCTAAAAGACTTTTCGTTTGTTTGTTGATGAGAACTTCACTCTTATTTCCCGGCATAGACTGATTTTCTTTTTATTATTTTGGTAATAGAGACTCATCAGATGATTTTGACAATAAAAAATGCCACTTATTTTCTCTTTTTTTTTCATAATTTCATTTTCATTTTTTGATTTGACAATATAACAAATTAACTCCAAAATCAAATTATTTCATATGAGTCATGCTTTATTTGAACAACGGTAAAAGCTATTCTTATCGATCAACCAAATGAAAATTCAAGGATTGAAGAAACTAAAATCATCAACAATTGTACTAAAAATATTTTTTCATGAAATAAAAAAAGTGTTATATATGCATGAGAATTTTCCATTCCAATAGATTTTTATCCGACGTAGGGAGATACAAAGAAAGTATGAAACAAAATCATCGCAATTGATGTTGACGATGAAACTACAGAGAAAAAGGAAAAAAAAAAAAGTAGGACACAAATCAAACGGTAAAAAAGGATGTGGAAAGAAAACAATATAAACAAAAGAAATGAAAAAAAAAAAAAGCATATCATTGTTATACTTTCTACCATGTACCCCAAAGTAATTTTAGATATATAAATTTCTTCCATTTTTTTTAGTAATTCAAAGTGATTTAGTTTTTAATTTTCAGGAATTTAAAATTCCTTCCGAAAACTCGAAAATAACTTGTTAAAGTGGTATTATTCCACATTTAATAAATATATAATTTTTTATAGTTTTATATTAAAATTGAGCCCCTCTATTTAATGTCAATTAGTTTTAGATTTGATGTTTAATATTATATTAAAGCCAAGATTTTGTTTCTATTGATTTTTTCAAATTTGTCATATGGTAAGTTTTTTTTATTTTTGCTTACATTACGACCTATTAAAGTAGTATTATCTCATATTTAATTTTTTATAATTTTATTTTTAAATTAGATCCTTTCATTTACTACCGATTAATTTTAAATTATGATGCTTAATAGATCTTACATCATATTAAGATTTATTAAATTTAGGTCCCTCCACGTACCAATTAATTTTAAGTTAGATATTTAACAAATCTAATCTTATATCATGATTTGTGTGAATTTATTATTGATATCTATAAAGCATTAACTATGAAAATTTTGGTGAAAGAGTTTCCCAGCTTGAGACAAGCAAGTCGACTTCCAATTAAAGCAGTTTTACTATTAGTAAACAAAAAAAAAAAAAGAAAATGTGGATTTTGTTTGCCTTGACTTAATTGGGTCTTCATTATGTAACCTTGGACAGGATTTGAAGAAGTAATGTACAATTCATGACTCATTATGCTTCTTGTTTGGTTAATCTTTCTGATTTGTGAATCACTCAAGTATATATTGCTCCCTCAACTAAGAATCTCGTCGGCAAAACCTTCAAATATCAAATTTAAATGGCAATGGTTGCTCATTGATAAGAATGTTGCAAGTAAAATTTTCTTTTCTAAGTGTAAGCCTGTATGAAATTAAGAATGTTCCTTAATTGATGACCAATTGCTCACGGTATTAAAATATTTCTGGTTCATTTTTTATAAAATAATTAAAGATTTATTTAGATACACAATGAGGTTAAAAACTATTAATTAATTATTATAATAATAATATTAAATAATATAGCAGTGAAATTATAATCAATGATAATTTGGTGAGATAGTTATTTTTCGTTGCCCTTATACAAAAATAAAAATCAATAAACATTTTAACTTTGTTGCTGGTTTGAAGTGATGAGAATTATCGGCCAGAGTTCTCAAGCCAAAAGTCCAGCTCTTGAGGGCTGATGGTGAGAGATATGAAAGGAAAAATATGACCAGCTTAATGTTCATTTTATAAAATTAACGGCAAAGAAAACAACTCAATTAAGCTAACACTCATTTATTTTTCTTATTTCTCATATCCTTTCTTACATATTTCTAGCCAATATGAAAATAGTTGTACATTGCTCAAATCCATTATTATATAATTATTTCATGTTTAGAAAATTAAGCTGACTCCTCCAAGCATAAGTGCATAACAGTAGACAGATGATAATAGCCAACTAAGCAGGGCCAATTTCATGGAGTTGTGAGACCTGCCAAAGGGGAAAAAACAAGAAATAAAAATGAGGAAATTAAGAAAAATTGCTTTTATCAACCGTCAAAGGATATATGTGTGTGCGGTGCATGTGCATATGCAGAAGATGATGTATATTTGTATGTAAAGAAGGAAGTTGAAGAGCTTACCTCCACATTTGTAGTGGCGAGGGACCCTTCTACCACAGCCTTCAATGAGGCAGATGGCGAGGTTGAGATCGATAAGGGCAGCGAACTTGGGCGTGATAACGGGGCACACGCATTCGAGATGGGTAACCCTTACCCGCTGGCAGCACTCTGGGGTTGGAAGCTTACCATAGACAACCGGCTTGCAAGTATTAACCGCAAGACTCCTTTCCTTCTTGCACTGAGCAGCACTGAGTTCTGCACCAGCCATTTTAACCTCCCACTTGCCTGCAACTGCTACCACCACTAACACCATAAAAAACAATGACTTTGCCTCCATATTTTCTCTCTTTTTTTATTATTTTTTTCCTTTCCTTCTCTTTGTTCATGGTTGCCACCTAGCCAACATGACATATATATAGCCCGGGGGGCTTGGACACTACGTGAAACCACGCTCAACAACCCAAACCAGCCTTTCCACTGTTCCTATTCTTTTCCCCTATAGAAGGTACTGTTGGCCAGCTTTGGTAATTACTTTTTGGGCTTTTCTTTCTCTTTTTCTTTTCTTGCTGAATGCGTTTTGGGCTTTCTTTCGAGTTCTTAGGCATATTATAGCCGACTCCTTTCACATTGGACATTGAGCATTTTATTTTTTTATTTCTTTTTTTTTTATTCTAAGACTAACATTCATAATTGTGCGTTGGTTTTCTTTAATGAAACTGCCATTAATTATGAAATTTTTATATTTGATCATTAATATATATTAGATTTTATTGACTCATATTTTGCATGATTAATTTTACCTTTTTAAAAAATATTTAAATATATATGTATGTGTACACATATATATATGTATAATATATATTCTTTAAATCTGAAATTCTTTTTGGAAATTTAAGAAATATTCAAGCATTCATTAAAAAGTTAAAAATAAAAAAGTAAACAAAATTTCAAGAAAATATACAAAATAAAATTTTTATTACATTTAATTTTGTTTAAATTAAATTATTTAAAGAATATAATTTTCATTTTTTTATAAATTATACTATGGAATTAACTTTACTAATTCTGATATTATCCATCATTTAATCAATTTGCGTATATAATAATTTGAGAATCTTGATTATATATATATATAGAGAGAGAGAGAGATAAAGTTTTATAACACAAGATGTTGTTAAAAAAGGGTGGCTTAAAACAAGTTGAATTGACATATGAGAATTATTAAGAGCGATCTAAATCATCGATCGAGAACCTTGATTATTAGGACGTACACATCAATTTAAATTCCTAGCAAAGCATAATTTCTTAATTCCTTGGAAAGATATATAATTTCTATAAAGAAAATGCAACTTTTGGTCTTCACTTTTGTAGTGAATGTATAACATTACTTTGTGTATTTATATATATATATATATTTTACTTAACTTTTTTTCTTAATTAATTATCAATTGTTGCATGATTTTTTGGACAAGTATTTTATTTTAGATTTATCTTATTTTTGAAATAATCTTCAAACATAAATTTTCAAAAGCATATAATATATCAGAATTTTTAAATTTCTGCATGCTAGGTGCGGATGGAGTTAGCTGCACCAGAAAGTAAGGACTAAAGAGTAAAACAGTTCGAAATTTTTGGATCCCACCACCTGAAATTAAGGACTAAAGACTGCACAATGAACCAAGAGCGCAACACTAGCAATTGATAGGCAAGGCATATACTTGACTCATGGATGTTAATTATTCTTACAGGTATATATAAATATATATATATATATATAAATGCTACCAAAGTTTGCAGGTAATTAATTTTTTGTTTATGATTTCATAATTGGTAAGGTTGATTCCCTCCCTATGAAAGCAAACAATAAAAATAGACACAGTGATTTTAAAAGTCGTGCAAATGAAAAGTGTAATGGTTAAAAATTTTATCAAAAATTATTTATGAATTTAATAAAAATAAAAAATATTTTTTTTGTTTTACATATTGATATAAATTATAATATATAATATTTATATAAATATGATATAAATAGATAAATTATTAATATTTTATATAATAAATACGTGAATTGTAATATATAAATTCATTTAGCCGTTATTAATGTGGGCTTTCCACAACCCTAGTAGACAGCTGAGAGAGTTCACAAAAAAATTTTATCAAAGATGATTTTCCTCTTCGATTTACGATATGTCCTTCCTCCTCTTATGAATCTCTTCTTTTTCCTTTTCCAGGTTAATCAAGACAAGCCTTGGAACCCAATTACAATTGCTCTTGCCCTACTGGTCATTGATTCACCATATCTCGTTTTAAAGTGGGCACTCTCCCTTTTGGCATTGTTTTTACTATTATTCTTCTTCTATGTTTCTTTTGAACTCCCCATTACAATCCATGGACCATTACTCTTACGCACTCGTCAAGGTTTCTCGATTGCCTTGCTTCTATCACTTGCAGCTTCCTTGCTCTTGCCACCATCCCACTTCTGGTTTTTCTTTTTGTTCATCATTCTTACATATCCTTTGCATGGTAAAGTCTTTGATCTCTTTGCAAGCTTTCTCCGCTGGTTAGCACACACTCGTCAATCCATTCCCTTTTATTTCATCGCCATCATCCGCGGTCAAGAAAACCCAAATCAACTTCTTCCTCAATTTGAACTCCAAAATATTGCAATTCAATGAAACTCAACATAAAGTCGTCATATTAAGAACAGAGCCATCCACAGCAGCTTTAAGCTTTGGTAATATCTCCTGTTTTTGGTTGTTGCCTTTTATTTCTATGCATGTAAGCTGAGATTTGGTGCCTAGGGACTAGAATCTCATTCCATTCCTCGTTGACTGTTCTGTTTGTAATATTATAATTGTTGACGTAATCTTTTCGTAGTTTTTTTTCCTTTTTTTGAATGATTGTGTTAATGTAAATTTCTAATATTATGTGGAAATCTTTTTTTTTGGTTTGTTTGTGATTTCAAAATTTCTGATATTGACTTCAATCGTTATAGCTTCTTTATGGTTGCTAACATCACTGGATACTCTGTTCTCTCTGGCCAAACCATGGGAATGGAACCCATCTGTGGCCAAGCTTTTGGCGCCAAAAGATGCACATATCTTGGCCTCACCATGCAGAGATTTTTATTTTTTTTGACTGATTGTGCTAATGGAACTTTTTAATATTATGTGAAAATCTTTTTTTGGTTGTTTGTTTATGATTTCATAATTGCTAAAGGTTGATTCCCTCCCTATGAAAAGAAAAAATATAAAATACAAATAAAGATTTTAAAAGGGATATAAATGAAAAAAAAAAGGTAATACTTAAAAATTTTATTAAAAATCATATATATGAGTTTAATAAAAATAAAAAAAAAATATTTTATGTTTTACATATTGACATCAATTATAATATATAATATTCATATTCATATAAATATAAATATAAATATAAATAAGATATAAATACATAAATTATTAATATTTTATATAATATAAATAGATGAATTGTAATATCTAATAAAAAGAACTTCTGAACGTGGTGTAAGAAAACTCCAATTATATGGACTCTGGAGCATGTTGAAAGTAAGAAGCCCTAAGAAATAGTTTTAGTAGGCCATAAAGCAATGTATGAAATGGCCAGTCCAAAGCACAAATTAAACAGATTTTAAATAAATGGGATATACATGCAAGAGCTAGAAATTCTGATTGTGGCCCAATATTGTCCAACGTGCCAGTTAAAAGCCCAAGAAAGATTTCTTTTACTGCAATGAGTTGAGTCAACTCATATTATTTTCAGCGATTCACTTTATCCCCCCGAATCGATCGTCGACACAAAAGGGAACTGCTAAACCAAAACCTCAAACGCAGAAATTCGCTTTGCTCTTTTATTTTTAGAGAGAAAGAGAGCAAAAACAAAACTAAAACGGAATCTCCCACATGGATTTCTCAGAACAAGATGTAGATGTCTTTGGAGAAGACTATAACAACAACAGCAACAACAATCACGATGATTCCCGTGAAACCTCTTCCTCTCGTTCATCCTCATCGTCATCCTCCGCTTCATCGTCATCGTCGGCTTCTTCCTCGTCCAACGGTAGCGATGGCGGCGATACCAGCAGTGCCAGTGGAAGCGCAAGCAGCGGAGGAGAAGAAGAAAATGGAGAAGAAGTTGGCAATGTTAATACCCATGATTACGATTATAATGAAAACATTGAAAAGGGTATTTTTGGGTATGAAGAAGAAGAAGAAAGAGATCTTTTTGGGTCTGATAATGAAGATTACTGTAAAACCCCTGCCACTAGTCCTTTCTCTATTCCTGGTAAGCATATATTCATTCATTATTGATTGGATTCCGTTATTTTCTCATAATTGGGGATTTTGAAGTGTGCCCTTTGTTGTTAGGGGAATTTGGCTACTGTATATGAAAATGGAAACCTTTGTAAGCTTAATTTTCCTGCTTTGATTGAGTGTAGATTTGAGGGCTTCCATTCCTTGTATTACTGGTGATTCTTTTGGTTTGATTCTGGGATTTAAGTTTTAGAGAGTAATCTCAATGTGTAAGCGTTTTGGCAGCTGGCTGTTGACAGTGAAATTTAACATACAAGTAAGAGGAGATGTAATAACTCTTTATCATCAATTTACTGAAAGTTTTAGAATTATAAGATCGTAGGAACAAACTGTGAGTTATTGGATTGTTTTATTTGAAAAGATGTGGGAAAAATTCTAACAATAATAGGCAGGAATATTTAACTCACTAGTGGCGTCTGCAAATCTTGGAATATATACACGAAATAATTGAATTTATCTTTGGTTGAATTTTTGCTCACTGTTTTAATGCTAACTAATCTTTTTCTCATTGTTTCTTTTGCAGTGTTGCCTGTTACTCGTAATACTAACAACCCAGGTAGAGGGGGTTTTGGACGTGGTCGCTGGCAGAATGATAGAGGTGCAGGCATCCTTGGCCGCCCCGGTTATCCTCCAAGGCAAGGTTTTGGGTTTGGCTCCAAATTTGCTAACGGACATCGAGATGAACGTTTTGTTTCTGAGCTAAAGCTTTCAAAAAGTGAAGAGACATTATCTAGAAAATGTATTGCTTTTCAGGAAGTGAGTAAATTATTTTTCCTTCTTATTTTTTTTTTTATGATTCATCAAATATTTCAAGGTTGATATACCGGAGTAATGTGAAGTATCATTCCTAGTCCACCTGTACTTGCTTTTGTGGTCTTTTTTGCTAAATGTGCTAATTAAATTTAACAGCCATGTGAGCTTGCTTGCTATAGCCGTGTGGAAGGTGGAGAGGTCTACTTTGATGAACGCAGCTTGGTAAGCTTTCTGCAGTTTTGTATAGTTGTTTGTTCAGTAGGTTTGCTTATACAAGATTTCTTTTGTCTTCCTCATCATTATCTCATTTTGCATATATTTCTTTTATTCACATGTTCAGAGGCTTTTTAAGCGTCTTATTACTGAAGATATTGGAGCTGATCTCAATCAAGGTTTTGATACTTTTATTGAGAAAAAAGGTATGCTTTATTTATGGAAATTTTGAAATACAATAATGTTGAGATTGTATTGTGTTGTGGTGTATACGTTATATTTATGCATATGTTTGGAATTTGTATCTGAGGTCTAACGAATGCAGCCAACTCTGTGATTTTTCTTGGAACCAGAATTAGGCTCTGAGGGTTTTGGTGACCTTCTTGCTTGCATAAGAGACAAAAATATCCCTCTTCAAAACATTCATTTTGTGGTACGGAAAATATTATTGATTTAGCTTCAAATTCGTAATTCACTGCTTATATTAAGGATATCATCTAACAATATTCCCTACTCTTTTGCAGACATTTCGCAACAATCTTAATAAGGTAATCACTAATGTCCTATTCTCTGTTGTTATTGCATGAATCAGAATGATAAGAGGGTAGAGAATTTATATGAGTGAGTGCATTTATGTGAGTTTTCATATATGAACATGGATGATAAATCACTTTTTATGGTATTTCATTGGATGCTCTCTTGTTTTCATGCAGATATTGGCTACTGCTTATATTCGTAATGAGCCTTGGGAAATGGGAGTGCACAAGCGGAATGGTGTTGTCTATCTCGATGTGCATAAGCTGCCTGAGAGGCCACAAAGTGAGTTGGATCGTCGAAGGTATTACACTTTTATAACATCAACCCCTCTTTTTTTTTTTCATTTTCCTTTTGGTGGGAAACATTTGATTGCTTAAATTCTTAGCCATATCAAAGGCTTTGAGGTGATGCAGAGCCAAGATTATGTATTGTTATTTTGGGCTAATGAGGCGGGTATGAAGATATATGATCTGACTCATGTTATAATAGTAGCAAATCAAAGACACTATTGATGATCTTGAACTGTTAATCCACTTCAATAATTTGAGCATTCGTAATTAAAACATCATAGAGCCTATGAGATGTTAACTGAGTGATTCCCATTCACTTTGTCCTTAATTTCACTTGTTTGTCAATTCTTCCTTTCTTTTATTGCTCATCTCATTGACTTCAAATTCGAAGTGGTTTACTTTTCAAATATTGTTAATTTAGATGTTATTGGGGGTATTGCTTTGAGAGCCTTGCCACTGAAGATCCAAGAAGAGCTGATGGTGAAGGGATACATCATGTTGATGCAAATGCTGAATACTGTTCGTTGATTAAAACCAAATTAGGGGCTCATCGTATACTGATGGGTGCTGAAATGGATTGCTGTGATTCAACAGATGAGGGAAGAAGATTTTTCGTGGAGTTGAAAACAAGTCGTGAGGTAAAGATACAACTAGCTTAATGGTGTGCTGATGTGCTCCATGTTTCACTTGCTGCCTTCTTATTATAACCTTCACTGCACTTTTGTAACTCATGAACATGTCCATGCCTGTGCAGTTGGATTATCATACAGAGGAAAGATATGAAAGAGAGAAACTGCTTAAGTTTTGGGTATGTTTCTTTATCCAATGGCTATTGATTGTGCCATGCCCGAATTTTTTTACTCGGAAGCTTGGTATGAAGATATGTCTAATTTTAGACATTCTTATTTCTTTAGTTTATATTGTCAGAAATTCTTCAGAAATGGCACTTGTGAAAGGTTTATTCAGAAATGGCATTCTTTTCTTTTTTAAATTATCCTTTATTTGCAGAGAGATAACTTGGCTATTTTATCATCACAGATTCAATCTTTCCTGGCAGGTGTTCCATTTATTGTTATCGGATTTAGGTAATTTCTATTGGCACTTCATGCTAACTGACAATGCCTTAGGAAATCACTCTCTCTTTGCTGGTGTTACGAGAAAATCACTTTCTTCTATAAATAAGTTTAGCATAGGCACGTTGGAGAATAACAGAAATAAGTTGTTCTTAATGATTACTTTGAGTGCACATACATACACACTCTCTTCTCTAAAAGTGTTGAGCCGTATTCAGTTGTTTGTTGCTGTTGGTTTTGGGTTTTTCTCTTTGCAAATAAATGTTAAACTTTTGCTTTCACATGTTTGATGTAGGGATGATGCAGGCAGACTTGTACGAACTGAGAGACTAAGAACCAAAGATATAACCCATCGAGTGAAAATGAAGAACTATTGGCAGGTATTATACATTTACAGCAAATGCATTCACGGAATTGATTTTTTTTTTTTAATCGTATGCCCATTGGTATAACCAAGGACATAGTACAGTGACAATGAAGTACTACCGGTATGTAACTCATGTTTTCCTGCAATATACATGCACTAAACTGATTATTTTTCCTTGGGCCAAAAAAAAAACCTGATTATTTTTTGCTTACATCTATTAATTCGAACACCCATTGGTGTAACTTTTTTATTTAGCATACTCTTACCAGAAAAGAAAGCATCTTTTATGGCTGCTTTTGTTGAATGTCATTGTGATTAGTCAAGGTCATTACAGCTCCACGGAATAAATATTGGTGTTACTAACCTTCTCTCCCTGCTTAAAAATCATTGTTAGGGAGGAGTCTGCCTGGCATTTGCTGATGAAGTATTGTGCTGGCTTTATGGAACAGTTAAAGAGAGTAAGATTCTAACTTTAGTTTACCCTTCCACGTGCTTGAGCTCCATATGATTGAGTAAAAACAGGCACCATGGAAGTTATATAGTTCATTATCTTTTTCCCCGTGTTTCTCTCTCTCTCTCTCTCTGCATCCTTGTCTCCGTAATCAAATGGAACCAATATTTAGATAATGACTGAGTAGTTATTCTGATTTCTTGATGGCTTCAGACGAGGATTACATATTGCAATTTGCACCACCATTCAACCGGTTAGAGCTTCTACAAGCACAATCTTGCCCTGATGCAATTACTAACCACGTTGAGCAATCGTAACCATTGAGACACTTCTTGTGACTTGTAATTCAGGTAGTTCAAACACAGAATTAAGGAGGATGGGTTGTTTTATCAACTAGCATTTCATTTCTCTCACCATAAATTTGATATTGGAGTTGCTGTCATCATAAAGAAATAACTGTTTACCATTGTAATGGTAACCCCCAAGCTTTGTTGGTAAATTAAAAAGAGACAAGTACATGGGTTATTAGTTTCAGTGTCTTTAAATCTTTAAAAAAGCACTATTATTCATGTTAGTTTAAAAAATTTAATTGCGATAATGAATTATTAATTGCTGTCTTCGTGGATGGTTTCGGAAAAGAAAATGTACTTGATGGAAGAGGGAAAATCCCATGGGCCGAGGCCCGAGGGTGTCAAATCATAAAGTAAACGAATTTTAGCCGATGTCGTTTCAGAAGGATTGCAAAGCACAGAAAAGCACCGACTCGAATAGCCGACATGATACGACACTGGAAAATGTGAATCTTATTAACAACGAAAAAATTATTGAGAATAAAAATAAAATTTGTATCTTTTAAATAAAATATTTAATTTTTATTAACTCAATCACACCATTCCTATTATAAAGGAAACAAAAATTCTCGTGACTAAATGAAGTTGTAAACTTCCCAGTGGAAAAGATGGATATGTTTTATTTGGTGGACATGTAAAGTTCTCATTACTTGGTAATGATGGGATGTAAATGGGACTTTCTAATACTTTTCAAACCATTTGTCATTAAAAACATAATTATTGTTGTAAATTTAGTATATATGTAAAAGCTGTTTACCATTGTGGGATGAACAAAGGCCTTTTTAAATCACGGCGTGGAGATAAAATTTCGGATGAAACTTAGAGAAGACAATTTCTCGACAGGATTGATTGATGGCGGTTTTTTTGTATGAATATACGAGACAGATTATCTTGAAAGCTCTCTGATTGGAGGAGAAACTTTTTAGGTTAGGATTTGCTCATCTTTGTGCTGTTTAGTGTACCTTGGGAGAGAAATATGGTGTCCGTCAATGGATCACAACAATGCAAAGTCTTAAGCAGTTTAGGGATTTTTATAATTCAATTTTAATTTAATTAATTGATTGAAGTTATTTAATTTGATTAATTTATTAATTATTAAATTAATTTTAATTGATTAAAAGTTAATGAAAATGTTTTTTAAAAAATTTTAGTTTTTTATTAATTTAATTTAAATTTTGAATTAATTAAAATATAATAAAATTTAAATATAAAATAAAAATATATGAAATAGATTATTTTATTTTATAAGTTATCAGAATTTTTAAAATAATATTTTGATATTTAAATATTTTATTAGATAATTTTATTTAATTTATTTAAAACATGAAAATTTTAAAATTTAAAATTTAATTTAATTTAAATATATTTATTAATCAATTAATTTAAAAAATTAATTAAATCAAGAAAATAAATTCATAGATTAATTTTTAAAATTAATAATTTTGATTTGATTAATAAAAATAAAATAAAATAATTTAATTTTAAATAATTTAATTCAAAATTAATCGAATAAATGAAAATCCTATTCAGCACCTTTCTCTTTTCCTTTGAAATTATTTTCATTCTAAAGAGGTGGAAACAGAAAGGATCAAACGATCTTTTGGATTTGACAGCTCGAAGAGAGTGAACATGTTCTCTCGCTTGACGAAGACAATTTTGCCTATAATGCCAACGCCATGCCTCTTGTTTTTTAGAAAAGAAAACAAGAAAATTCCCGAAAGACATGGTCCCTTGTTTGAGAGAACCAATGCTTTTAACCACACGAGAATCAAAAGATGAGTGCAAGGTGTTAAGGCTCACACCCAATTTCTAAAATTTTTACTCGTGAAACAATGCAACGCACCACGAAATCTTGAAGCATTAAGCTTTATCCTGTAGGGATCAGTATTTACGAATCATTCTTTGGAAAAGATTGGGTGAAAACTGAAACAACTTGAATTTAAACAAAATCAGCTATCAAAGTACCAACTTGTCTTACCCTACAAGTCGGTGTTCCAGACCCAGACAGATGTTCCAAGGCAAAATAAAAAATTATTAGTCTACTTAAATGAAGTTGGGTGCTGAGCCAGCTGAGAGCAGTGCTGCGATATGATCATTTATGTATTTATATATATATATAATATTATTTATTTATTTTTATTATATTTTATATAAAAATATATATTATACTTTGCATCAATATAAAATATAAAATTTATATATTTTAATTTTATTAAATTTATATATAATTTTAATTAAAATTTTAAATTATATTATTTTTATAATTTTTATTTATATTATTTTTATATTATATTATTGTATCATATTTTAAATTATAAAATTATTGGATATGTAAAAATTGTTTGGTGGTAACAGACAATTAGGATGGAGAGAATCAGAAAATATCATTAATCAAATATATTATATTTAATAATTTAAAATATGATATAATAACATACGATGATATAATATAAAAATAATATGATTTAAAATTTTAAAAAATTATAAATAAATTTAATAAAATAAAAAATTATATTTTATATTTTAATTAACACAAATTATTATATATAATTTTTATATAAAATAAAATATAAATATAATTTTTTACATAATATATTTACACGAATTATCAAATTTAAAATGCTCGATAGTCTCTACTCACCTAACTACTTGCTCAATAGCTGGTCCGCAATATTCAAAGTTCGTCTGATTCTCTTTCAGTTTTAGATTTTCATTCTGTTTATTTATATATAATTAATGATCCAAAATCAATATTTTATAGTATTTTTTAAATGGTAATTTGTAAAAAAAAAATGTACCTGATAAAATTTATCTTAAAAAAATTGAAATTTTCTTGGCTCATTTGCACATTTGATATTATTAATTTCACAAAATTAACTAAAATGATAAAACATGCAAATTTTTAATTTTTTAGTATAATATTCTATTTCTCAATAACAAAAAATGAAAATTTTAAATACTTGAACTTCAATTTATCTATTAATCTTTTATACAGCTAATAATAGTAATATCTAGCATTGGATTATTACATTTATTATTGTTTCAAGCCAAAGATTTAATTTTTTAAAAGAAATACATGAAATTTCATTTATTTATTTAACTAAATTCTTAAACCATATTCTTTATTTAATATATATATCTATATATATATATATATAATAAAAATATCTTTAACTTGTGGCTCGCTGATCACACGCCACGTGTAGACATCAGACCCAATACAAGCCTCCGCCCTTTAAAGGCAAACCAAAGATATCCCCCGCCGATTTGTCATTCAACTCGCCGGAACGTAAAATTTCTCTGCCGATTTTAACCTTTTCTCTATCTAAAAATATCTCTCTCTCTAACCTGTTTCTTTCTCCATCCAGCAAAATAATAAGCGAAATTTGAATGCCCAATAAAATCCAGAGAGAGAAAAAAAATATAAAAAATAAAAATGGGTTAGCTTCACGCTATGAATCACGCTAGATTTTCGGGGAGGTCATTTGCGTCGTTTCACGCTGTGAATCGGCGATAACGGTAGCGATTAATATCATCGGCAAATAAGAAGAAGAAGAAGAAGAAGAGGAGGAGGAGGAGAAGAGATAAAGAGAAGATGTCGGTGGATCGGAAGCGGATCAACGAGGCGCTTGATAAGCAATTGGAACGATCGTCTCCGTCCACTTCGAGGGCGATCAATGGCAAGGATAAGTCCGCAAACTCCCTACCAAAAGCAAACGCCTCCGATGGTATAAACTTTATCAAACTTCTTTCAATAATTAAATTAGGATTTTATCTGAAAATTGGATTTTTTTTCTTGTTTTCATATTAGAAAATATGAGTAATTGAGTTTTTCATTATCTTTATTCAATTTTACATCTAGTTTCAGACCTGACTATTTCGAAATTGTATGCTGTTTTCATTATTTCATATATTTGATTTCTAATGAAATTAAGTTTGCTAAAAGGTTTTGAAATGTTTGTAATTGAAGCTGTATATAAATGAAATTGTGAATTTGCATCGTATTAATATTAATGTGCTTCTCTATCGGTAAAATGGGAAAAAAGACATGCTTTGTTAAACTAACATTATTAATTTAGATTGTCACAGTGTTTGCTTTGATGAGATTATTTGGATATTGGCCAAACCCTGTATTTGTATGAATTAGCTTTCCTCAACATCTGTGTTCATAGCTCAAATGAAGTGTTGGCTTTGAAACTAAGTTGATTTTAACTTTTTTTTTTTTTGGTTTCTTCCCCCTTTTGGAGGGAGCTGTCATTTTTCAAAATCAAACCAAATTCATGTGTGTTTTAAACCTCCATATATTCAGTTTTTTAAGATTGTACTTTTATTTGTTCATGATTACTAATCCGGTGGGTTCTTCTTATTTTCTGTTCTTTTCCTCAATTTTTGGTGAACCATGTATTTAAAGTGAAGGTTGTTTCTTTTTAGTGTTTGGTGCAATTGGTTTTTTATTTCACTTGTTATTGACATTTGCTGATGCAAATTTTGATTGCATTGACTGCAGATGAATCTGAAACAGACAGTGAAGAGTCAGATGTTAGTGGTTCTGATGGAGATGACACGTCTTGGATCTCATGGTTTTGCAACCTACGTGGAAATGAATTCTTTTGTGAAGTTGATGATGACTATATACAAGATGATTTTAACCTTTGTGGGCTAAGCAGCCAAGTTCCTTATTATGATTACGCACTTGATTTGATTTTGGATGTTGAATCTTCTCATGGTAAGCCAAGTTTGTTTCTTCTCATGTCAAATTGTTTAGGATGTGTGAAAGTTTGTTTCTTCTTGTTTTTGTCGAATGTGTGCCATTCTGTTATTAGTTTTCGAGAGTGTTAACATTACCATTTATGTTCTTTGAAGCAGTTAGTTTCATTATATGGTTTTATTCTAATTTGACTGCGTTTAAATATCAAAGATGGCAAGTTTTTCAATTTTTCTGCATTTGATGTTCTTGATAACATGTCAATTTAAGTGGAACATATTATTGATTTCATCTAGCAACATGGCAAGTATCTATATCTTATTTTCTTGCAATGTTTAATTTTTGATGGGCTGAAATTGTTAGGTGATATGTTTACGGAGGAGCAAAATGAATTAGTTGAATCGGCAGCAGAAATGCTTTACGGTCTGATTCATGCCCGATACATATTGACAAGCAAAGGAATTGCTGCTATGGTGAGAAGCTTGCCATGATATTCAATGTGATGGTTTCATGTTTTCATATGTATTCATATTATTACAATAATTTTTTTGAAACTTTTACAGCTAGACAAGTACAAGAACTATGATTTTGGAAGATGCCCTAGAGTTTACTGCTGTGGACAGCCATGTCTTCCACTTGGTCAATCAGATATCCCTCGGTCAAGCACTGTAAAAATATACTGCCCTAGATGCGAAGATATCTACTACCCTCGGTCCAAGTATCAAGGCAGTATCCTTTTGGTCACTGAAATTGTTTGCTACTTCTTGTTGCATGCATTTCATGAATATGCTTTCTTTTCTGCCACTTCTATGCATTTATGATATTCATCTATGATTTTTTACATTTCCTTATAGTTCCTGCATTGAGGTCTTAAGCTTACTTCTCTCAGCATCTTGCAAACTTCCTGGGAATAACTTGTTTCTTGGCCAGAGAATACAAACTTTTGGCCAGCTATTTGGAAGGATAACTTAAGATTACATTTCCTATAAAATGAAAAATGATAACCGGATGTAACTGATATAATTTACTAAAATGAAAAAGTTCGGATACCAAAATTGCTGTCTGAGACTGAGATATTGTAATAAAGCTCAGTGATATGTTTCATGTCAAAGTACCCTTAGGGGGGTGTGGGGTGTTCCACCCTCTGAGTGTAGATTATAATCTCCAAAAATGAGGTGAACTTTACTTGTCCCATGGAGAACCATTTTTGTTAATATTATTGAAAGGACCCAATATGATACATCATAGTGATACATTATTTAGTAAATATGAGGTGGCTATCAGCAGATACATCTTGGTAGAGGTGACACGAATGTCCTGATATTGTCATATGATCAATGTTTATAACCAATTCAGTCTTTAGTAAATATGAGGTGGTTATCAGCCAATACATCTGGGTAGCAGTAACATGAATGTCCTGATATGTTGTCATATGGTCAATGTTTTTATTTCCAGCATTTCTGCCTTGTTGTGTTGCTTTGAGTATGTAATGAGTTACCTTAATTCTATCTAGACATTGATGGAGCCTATTTTGGGACCACATTTCCTCACCTGTTTCTGATGACGTACGGCCACCTGAAGCCACAAAAGGCATCTCAAACCTATGTTCCAAGAGTATTTGGGTTCAAGCTTCACAAGCCATAATACTGGGATGAAATCTCCCTCTTGGCCAATAGGTTCTCATGAGTTTGTATTGCCTAGCTTCTATTTTGGAAGTAAAGCTTTTGAAAGATCAGGTACAGTTCGGTAGTCTTTCAAGTAATCATGTTTCAGGTCCTTTTTATATGTTCTAAAAGAATTACCATAAAGCATATTTGTAACCAGCAAGTATTAATTTCAATTTAGTAGCCTTTCCTTGGGCTTCTTTGTCCGAATTTTTTCTTGGTAGAGTAACTATTGAATTGCCTTTCAGCTATACCCTCCATTGTACTTTATTGATTATATGACCTGTGTGCTCTGTGTTTTGCCTTGTTCTCACGGTATATTATCTGTTAATTGCTTAACAGCATTCACTTAGTGAATCAATTGTCCCATACATATTCTCACAGAATGATTCTTTTTGTATCAATTTGCTTGCCTTTCTGGTTCTTAAATTTGTACACGCTAAAGATTTTTGCCCCTATATTAGTTCTTCTGTGTCTGGTGATGAACCTTTTATGATTCTCCTCCACTTTCTTCTGTTGTATGTAAGTTAATGAGGAAAGTTACAGAGAACGAAAAAGGAAATGAATGTAATCTTGGATTAAGCTTTTTCAATATGGTTATGTTGTTTAACTCTTGCACAATCAAGTTGGGCTCTCATTTATGACAGCCGACTTGCACAATCTTGTAATTCCCCGGTAAAAGATCCAATAAGACAAGTGAAGAAAGATGAGTAGTCAGAAATTGTTTATATCCCCCCAAACGCCATCCCCACATGGCAGCCAACTACCCCCGTTTATTTAATGTAAAGATATACGTGCCTAAGAACACATATGCTGGTTTGGGCCAAGGACCGACCAAGATGGGTCTTTATTCTACTTATTCTTGCAAATGGTCCCCAACGTTCCCCAGATCAATGTCTTTTAATGAGCTTAGCTTTGTGCTTTATTTGGATTCAATGATGCATGCCATTGAAAGAGTGGGGCCTCGATAAAAGCCATGTACCCAAAAGTGCAAAAGTGTCTTGAATTATTTTTCTAAAAAGGTGTTGGATTTTTTAATATAAAAAAATAATAATTGGAATTTTTAACTGTATGTAAGATTTATTAACTAGGAGGTTTTAGACGCAAAAGTAACCTTTAACATACCTGAATCATGGTCAGTTGTCCCATTCTCCGATGTAGACATGGCACAATAGATCAAATAGACTAGACGACAAAGTTGTGTACATCAAATCTAGATGATCCATATGGCAAAATTTCACATCATGGTAAAATAAACTTTCACCGTCAAGTTTAAATCGGGTTTTATCCCAAATATCCTTTTCTAAATGAGATAAAGTAGAAGACCTTTAGTAATGTACAAAGTTTGAGTTTGAGTGATGGGACTAAGGTGCCTAAAGAGCCTGGTAATGCTTGGTTCTTTTTGTTCTTGTAAATGTAATTAGTTGCATTTCTATGTCCTGGATAAAACCATCCAGTCCCGTCAGCTTCGAATGTACTCCATTTAACGAGAATAACCGAAAGAAGATGTTAACACTAACTCTTGGTGCATAAGTTGTTGAAAAACTTACTACATTTAGGTCAAGTTAGTTCGTTGAGAAAATGCTTTCTTTTCGTTGAGAATTTATATTACATACGGATTTTGTTGAGATTTTTCAACATTTTCTAATTACCGTTTCGACAGAAGACAGGAACCTGTCAAAATGGGATATTGGCCTTAGCCCACTCATTCTGATATTCACTTTAATCTGCAGTATACAGGCCCAATCCCATGAATCCTTATCAAAAGCTTCCTAGACAGGTCCACGAGACCCATATCAAGCCCAATTCATCCAAGATTCATGATCCAAATGGTGCTTTTGACCCAAAATTTGATCCACACAACCTTCTAGAAGAAGCTCTACCATAGTGACCCTGACATTAACCCATGAGATGTTTGAAGGAATGTGGGTGGTGCTGGTTATATTTTGGGAGTTAGCTTGAATGAGCAGATTGTCCTTAGCACATGATCTTGGACTCTGTAAGCCATCTGAAATTGAAGAGTGGCTTGAATTAGGCCTGGGTCGATAGGGGCTCCAACAATTTGCATGTGTACCTGAAAGGCAGTGGCCGCTGGCTGAATAGCGCTGTAGGAACATGGAAAATTTGGGGAAAGAGTCACAAAGAAGTTCCAATGTTCCAGTGTTGAGATTTGTATCGGCTATCGCTAAACATAAAGGCAGGCACTCTATGAATCTAGAATCAAGCAAGGCAATTCCAGTGACTACTGGGAATCCTTATCTGCCATGGAAGGTTAAACCAAATCGAGTGGCTCCAAGATGAACATGAGAGTATCCATAAGCATTGAGCAATCCACTGTTGATTTCGTCCAGGAGGGATTTGGACAGTGGTAAAACGCTCGTCCTCCAGATCGGATTTGGATTAAAAAAGCTTTTACAGATATGAAGTAAAAGGACTAATAATAGACTTACAAAGAGTTATGGGGGAAGTTTTTATCTCGGATGTTCTGAGCCTGTGACATTTAATTGATCTCGTACAGATATTGCACCTTGGAGGCTGTAGTTTTCTTCAGATTAGGATGCAAGGAGAAAATGAAGCAGAGGAAGAAGAGGATTTCGTGTTTTGGAGTTCATTAGGTGATGTTTTCGAATGGTTTAATCCAAGGTATGTTAGCCGAGAAAAAGAGTTAAAAGACCCAAACTTACTTTGATGCAACTTAACAAGATGATGACAAAACAAACAACTCAAACATTTGAACTTAAATAACTTCCAATAAAAGAGTCGGATAAAAATTTGAGAATAAAGCACATAGCACGTAATTGTCAAAAAAGAGCTCAGCTAGTCTGTAGCTAAAACATACAAAACATCCTATGAAAGTACGATATGCCAATGTTGGTCTGTTGGCTCAGCTCTCAGTTTGCTCCCTCAGCCTCCTAATAGTACTCCTCACTGTCACAGCGCTAGCAGTGCTGTTAAATTAACAATGCAGCAACTAGTTAGTTACTTGAACATCCAAAGAAAAGAAATTGAAGTGTGGAAATGGCTGCTTACTTCAAAGTATAAGCACCGCCTGCTTTGACTTTCCCACAATCCTTGCAGCCCCAGATTCCCACGGCCTTTCTCTTCACTGCATACTGTGGGAGTGGGAGCAGAGTTTATTAGAACAAATACATGCAACTCAAATAAACAAGCACACCAAAAGACAGGTAAAACAATAAAAATAAGCCTGAGATGGTATAGGATCAAACATATAATCAGAACATCCTACCTTCCCACAAAACTCGCAGAAGTACTTGCTGTGTTGACTGACCTCCATCTTCTTAATTTGCTTCCTCAAACTGGCACCATAACGGGTACCTTCATTGAGAGGCAAAACAAGGAATCAGAAACCTCAGACTTTAAATCCTAAATCCCATTTTAATTTAGAACAACTTCAAGAGTAAAGTTACAATGAATAAAAACTGGAATCAATTTGGATAACACCTAGAAAGGCGATAATTTCCAGCAAATGCATGGCTAGTTGAATGGTACTGATCTTTCAAACAGTATGGATCCTTTCATACACCTAGAAACTCTCTAAGAAAACAAAACAAAGTAAAACTTCATAAAATGCAGTAACACCTACCATATTTTCCAACAATTCCGGCCTTCTTCGTCCTCTTTGTCTGCATCATCAATAAAATAATGGAGTTAACGAATTACACCAAAAAAAAAACATTAAACAATTAAAACATAATCACACACGCCCACAATCACCCCACAATCACCACAGATTGTTTTCTTCTTGTTCAATTCTTCATAAGACCACATAAACAGGCTATAACATAACCAATCCCAAAAGATTTACAATTTCTTTCCTACCATTCTAGCCTTCTGTGACTGTAGTTTACCCTAAAGCAAATCTATTAACAGACATCATGGCCGAACCCTTTCAACCACCAGTAACGTAGCTATAACACATTTTACATTTAGCTATAAAGGGTGTTTATATCTGCATCAACTTTTTCTTCTTGATTAGCTAACCAACTACTTTTAACAGACAATTTATGTGGAAAGCATTTTCTCAGGAAACAAGCACAACTATAAACATACCCAAATCACAAAAAGAAAATGGTTCCAAGAAGAAATAAGCGAGTACCATTGTTGTTAGCTTGAGAGGATCTCCCTGTCTGGTCTCAGAATTGAAGAAGCGGCTCTTCCAGAGAAAGCAACAGAAGACGAATTAGGGTTTTCTTGTTGGCCGTTTATAGTAACTTGAAAAGAACGGGTCAAGATAATATGGTCTTGATCCAATCCCACGCCCAATGCTTTTTGGGTTAGGCCCAAATTAACAAACACCTGAGTGGTGGGCCCCCACTTCTGAGTCTGTAATTTCCGGTTTAAACGGCCTAAATTATCGCGAAAATTTTAAACCTTCAACCTCCGAGCCGAAACCACTCCCCTTCCGTTACGAGTCAAAAAAAAAAATCTAAAAAAAATCCTTCATAATAAATTTTTTATAAAAAAAAAATCAAATTTGTCTGTAAATCACGAGGAGTTACCTTGTTTGTTTGATAAGCTGTTTTGGATCGGGACGCACCATTGTCGAGCTTTTTAAAAACCTTCCCATTTTTTTGTCTTCGCTGATCCATTCCAAAATATAGCATTCATCGCATGGAATCGGATTTCAAATGTCGTAATCTTTTTAATTCTTTCAATTTGGTCCGCATTTGAAATCTTACGCATTCCATTTGGAAAGATCGATTTTTTTTTTTTGGCTTTTTATCGGGAATTAAAGATTCGCCTCAAATTTTCCCGTGTAATTGAGTTTTGAGGATAATTTATTGGCTCGGCATTGTAAGCATTTCGAGTTTCAGTTTTTGAAAATCGTACGGATCTGGTCTGATCCGATTCAGAATTTTGAATCTCCTGTTTTGGTGTTTTGGCCATCGTGTCTTTGAATCGTCATTCCTGTCAATAAACAGCTGAAAAACTCAAAAATAGAAAATTTCCTTCATTTATTCTCTGAAAATTCATTTAATGCGTGAAGACTGAAGTAAAATTGAGAGAGAAGATAGCCGATTACGTCTCAAGGTTGAAAGATGGATCCTTTAGCTGCGGTCAGCGAAGAGCTAGCGGAGATCGATGGACAAATCGCCGACATTTTTCGAGCTTTATCGTATGAATTTAAATTCTTTTTTTTTTCGTTTTTTCTGCAATGTAGGTTTCAATGAGATTGTTCTGTTATAAATATTGCTTTTTGTTATTTCGTTGCGTTAAAAAATGATTTTTTTTGTCAAAAATGTAATTTTTATCTTCATTTTTTACTCTATCGGAAGTAACTTGAGCTTAGGCATTACTGATTTCATAGTATTTCGATTTTTTTTCTACATTTTTAAAAATGTTGCTGTGTTTTCATTGCAGAAATGGATTCCAGAAACTGGAGAAGGTTAAGGATGTTAATCGGCAGAGTAGGCAATTGGAAGAGCTCACCGACAAGATGCGCGAGTGTAAGAGGTATTTTCATACTCATCCTTCCTTGAAAGTTTTGCTTTTGAAACCATATCTTACGTTAATTTGAATAAATCCGAATAATAATGCTTTGGTTACCCATCTGTTCTTGCGTTGATCTCTTCACTAAAGAATTGAGGTTCTAAGAATTGGTCTGCTATGCTATTGCTGTTGTGATTACTTAAAACTGTTTTTCCATTGGTTCGAATTAAAATACTATCTACTTATCCTTTTCAGGCTCATCAAAGAGTTTGATAGAGAAGCGAAGGAAATGGAGAGTAGAACTGATGCAAACACCCACAAAATGCTGAACGAAAAGAAGCAGTCAATGGTACTTTATAACTATCAAGTTTTATTTGTTTTTGTTGTTTTTTCAGTTAGAGTATCTTGTGTTCGAAGTTTCTCATTCTCATAGGTTTCTCATGTAGGTCAAGGAGTTGAATTCATACGTTGCCCTTAAGAAGCAGTAAGTTTATATCACCATTAGAAGTTATCCATTTTGTTTCTTGTGGAATGAAGAGATAACATCATGCTCTTACCAGTTGTAAATAATTTATAATGCATACCCGTAGAGTTTATCCATTTTTTAGGGTTAAATAAGCCCTCCAACATTTTCAAGTTATCTCTTCTTTTCTTTTTAAGCTTTTGTTTTGGCCATCCTTGCAATCTTTTGCCAGTAAACTAAGGTTGTTATTGATTGGCAACTGCTAATTTGTTAAGGAAATTACTATAGATATCATACAATAATAATTTCGTTGGTTTCAATAAGCCCTGGTTCTTTGTTGAATGTTTTGTTTCATTTTATTGATGTGTAATTTGGCTTGGGTTGACATTGTTTTTCTTGTGTCACAGACATCAAAGCAATCTTGAGAACAACAGACGAGTTGATCTCTTTGAGGGGCCTAATGAAGGCTTTGGGGAAGAAAACGTCTTGCTAGCTTCATGTAAGTATATCAGCTTTTCTGATTTTAGCTGATTTGTTTATGTGGAAGTTCAAGTTGAAAATTTTTGTACAAATAGTGACATAGGTAGACATCTCGCTTCCTTAATGGCATTGACAATACACACAGATGCGCAAACTTACTCGCACCAAATATTATGTCTTTTATTTTTCATTTTCCTTTTAAGCTCGGACATAACAATTCTCAATTTCTCGTTTAGCTTAGAGTGATTATCTAATGGTGGTGGTTGTAAGATATGCTAGTAATTTTGTGCCATTGCTAGAATATATGTTGTCAAGGGATGAGATGCTTGACAAAGAAACTTCTGATCATTTAATTCAAAATTATCTCGCTCCTTGTACATAAAGTCAACCTGTTTGTAATTGTACTTTTATGTTTTGTCATACTGGGAAGGAATAGTGTAAACTTTGCTTTATAAATAACTATTGGAGTGTTGATCAGAACTCATCTAATGGCTAAAACGTACTTTTATAATCTGATTTTATGGCAGCTTAAATTTCTAGATGTCATTTAACCATGAAGCCTTGTTCTTCCACTGCTGTACCTGAGTTAGGCTTTGCACTCTTCATAGTGGTTCTGACTCCTTTACATTGATTGGTGGGATGATATTGGAATGTTTACTGGAAATAATGTGTAGCTGTCATATTTGCTTCAATTTTAAACTGTTTCTGAGACGGCCTGTATGTTATGCAGCTATGACAAATCAACAGCTAATGGATAGAGGAAACCAGATGATGGATGAGACTGATCAAGCCATTGACAGGGCTAAGAAGGTTGGTGTCCAAACTTTTGCTGCATCAGATTTTGTAGCATATCCTGCATCTTCCTCTACTGAGAAATAATTGGTTGTATTTAAAGCTTTGGTTCTTGAAATTTTCTTTTTATGTTAAACTTAAAACTAACAAATGGCAAGAAGTCTTGGGATGTGCAACCTCTTTCCTCAATTCCCCCCTTGTTATATTTCTATGGTTGTTGGAAAAGGAAGACTAATTTTTACCTGTCCCTTGTTTATTATAGGTTGTTCAAGACACTGTTGATGTTGGAACAGAGACTGCTGCAGCTCTCAAGGCTCAGGTACATAACTTGAAAGCATTAAGAATTATCAACATCATGGCATTTTGCTATTCAATTAACTGTTTTACTATTTGGTTGTATTAACCTTTTGAGATTCTACGGTGATATTCATACTAAGATACATAATGTCTGTCATTTTTAGACTGAACAAATGAGCAGGATAGTTAATGAGCTGGATTCTATCCATTTTTCAATCAAGAAAGCATCTAAATTGGTCAAAGCAATTGGTAGGCAGGTCAATCTCTGAAACATCCACTTCCTTTCATTCAGATGCTCTGTCTTGTATTAAATCTTATTTACTAATTTTGTTTTCTTTTTGCACACAGGTTGCTACTGATAAGTGCATTATGGCATTGTTGTTTCTCATTGTCATCGGTGTCATAGTCATCATAATCGTGAAGGTATTACTGAACTAACATCTTACCGTCGATTGTATTTAACCCAGCTGACTATTAGAAGCAGTTTCTCTAGACTCTCAAGTGCCACAATGCCATGTGGAAAGCCAGTTATGTTAATCCTCTGTTCAATTATGGGGTTTCCTTTTTCAGCTTGTGAATCCAAACAACAAGGACATCCGGGATATCCCAGGATTAGCACCACCTGCAATGAACCGGCGGCTACTTTCGACTCCTAATTAAAGAGTTAGAACGAACCACCTGATGATCTGTCAGGATTATTTGCAGCCACATTGAATTGAAGAATTACTAGCTATATGCCTGGTGGCTACCATTGTTGAACTGCTATGGTTGTGGAGTTGATTTTATTTTACGACAGTTTCGGTGAATCAATGAAAGAGTTTGGCAGAACTTTCCATGTGCTATCCCCACTGTCCTCGCTATGATTCATTGAATAGCATTAGCATTCTTCTTCCTGGAAATAAGAAATTGTCGCCGTAGGTGACGGGGAAGCTTATGTATTTTAGAGTGTATTTATTTGAGTGTATTGGTTTGTATCATACCTTGTATAATACAACAGCTGAATGATTCTTTATTTTTTTTACTCTACACATTGTTCTGAATTTCCGCAAGTACTGTTTTATTTCTACTAATGGGTTCATTATTGGCCATACTTAGAGTTGGCAATAATATTTGAATCGGTCGGATTTCAATTTAATTTGATTTTATAAAATCAATTTTTTTTTAATTGAATTTTAAATCGGATCAAATTTATTTAAAATAAAATTGAGATCGATTTTTAAAGTAAATTTATCTCGATTTAATATATATAAAAAAATATTTTTATTATTTATTTAATTTTATATTTATATATTATATTAATAAAATTATTATGTAATACTTTAATTTAACTTAATAAAAATATTATATTTATGTATAATTAAGATATAATTTATATTAAAAAATAATATTTTATAACTATTAAATTAATTTTTATTAACTCAATCAATTATGATTTTATAAATACGTAAATCAGATTAAATATAAAAATTAATATTTTAATAACGAATCAATTCAAATTAAAAATATTTATTATATAAAATTTAAATTCAAATATTTATTTTTTAAAATGCAGTGGAGTTTCCCACTGGTTGCCATCATTAGTCCTACCTACTGCTGGAAAAGCTGTTTTGATTATAAACAGAGGCCAATAGAACAGCACTCGTATTGTTAGGATTGCGTCAAATCAGTTATAAAAATTCCAACAAACAGTAATACAATATCTTTTATTAATCAAACAACATAAAGTCGTACAAGGACAAAAGGAAGCAAATAAATTACAGCTAAAACCAAATGGTGCTCATTATTCTAAGTTTCTAACCGAATTAAATACTTTTCAAATAATAAAATTAACAAATTAAACACGTAATTTAAGTGGAAATCATAATCGTTTATTGCATAATTTTCGTCGCAGGCCAAATGTATATAACAATTGATTTCATACTTTGATTTTTTTTTTTATTTGGTAGACTTTGATTTTCGTGGGTTCAAATTGGTTTTGTTCTTTCCAACAAAAAATTTAATTAGGGCAAACTTTAACTTTTGGGGTCGGAAAATTATGCCTATTTGACAAAATTTTATATAGGCATTAATATAAGTTTTTTTTATTAAGTTTTATTAGCTGGCTATAGATTAAATTATGCAATAATTTCAAAGTTTTTAATCCTTAAGATTCTGTTTTTCTTTTGCTAAGTTTATTTGTGAAAAATATTATGCATATCCTACAGTATTTTGTTTGGTCCGATATTGTGGTGGAAAATGCCAGAAATGTGTTGTTTAATTATTAAATGGAGACTCCATTATATTCCTAACTTCATTAATGATCATATTTAAGAATTTAAAATTTAATTTATATAATTTATATATTTTTCTTTAAAAATTGACATTTAAAAAATCTTAACTTAAATCCTATACTTAAAATTTTTGTTTATTTTTAAACTGAAATCTAATTTATAAAAAAAAATTAAAATTTAAAATTTTGATCCCATTAAAATATATCTATGCCACTAATGTGTCACATTCATTTACATGTGACCAAAAATTAATCTCGGTATTGAAGAAGACTCGAGTCTATTTAGGTCAATAACCTACCCTCTCGAAAACCAAGTGACTTTAGAATTTTCTCTATGATAAAAGAAGACTTTATTTTTTTGTACAAGACCAACAATTTGTAGACTTCTATTACTTGTCTATTTTTCTTTTTCTTTTTCTTTTTATATATTTTTTTAAACCATAATCAGACATCAAATGTATAGATTAAAAGCAAATAGTCATATTTGATTAAAATGATGAACCTACTTTAAAAAAAAAAAAATTATGTTAGCATGATAAATAATGTGTGTATATATATATTATTTTATTTTATATTTTAAAAATAAGAAAATATAAATGGTAAAGTTGGTAGATTTGTTAATGGAGCTAGTGTTGTCATGTTTTATTAAACATGAAAAAAAAAAAAAAGCAACAAAGAGGAAGAAGATCAATGAGTTGTAAAAATTGTTTCCCATCCATTAAAAAATTTTTCTATTTGATATATTATTAATATTAATAAATTAAAAAATATTATTTAATTAATGAATAAATATTTATTTTTACAATAAATATATTTAAAAATTAATTTTAAAAAAATTGTTTACTAATAACATAACATAATCTGATATTGCCTTAAATATAAATTTTAAAATAAATAGAGTATGTTTTCATTAAAAAAAACAAAAGGGTTTGTTTGCTACTAATTGTCATGCACGTGGACTAAATGAATAAAGGGACCGCTTAAAATGTCAAACTCAACCACCCTTGCAACATCTCTTAAAAAGTCTTGAGATCAACTTGTTTTAATTTTTTTGTTTCTAAGATTTTAGTCATGAAAAGGTGACGACATGTTGGTGAAGATATCGCAAAGTCTTATCCTACTGTTCCTGGGAAGATGTGAGATGCTAACTTCAAAGAAACTTTTATAGCCTTTTGATTTTCCAGTTCCATTCAAACTACAACAACGTAGACCATTTACTTTTTTTGTATTTAATGATGATCCCTCCTTCACAATCCACCTTCTGCAGAGGATTCTGCAATGTTAGAAGGTATGACGGTCCATTTCTTTTAACACAAAAATCATACCTTAGAAATCAAACAAACAGCCGTATATAATATGGGTTTTTGTTACTTCTGTCTATTCATACGCACAACTGTCAAATAGCGATGCTTTTGAAGGTTTGCTTCTTTCTTGTTTGGTCTCTCTGTGTTTCCTGTTAGTGTAGTCAAATTTAGTCGCCTCTCATCTCCTGTCCTTTTCATTGTTTTGATTTTATCGTTTTTTACTCGCCCTTTTTCTTTTCTTTCCTATCGCTTCTGTCCAAACGTTAATCTGTGTTTCTTTAACTGTTTCTTGTGTGGGTTTACACTTTCCATTTCTCGTACCCTTGTTTTGATAAAAATTCAATCTCTTAAGCTTCACGGCTACTCTATTTTTTCATTTTTTTTTCTTGCGACTTCTTAGTGGTTTCTTTTTTTGTTCACGCTATCCGTAGAATTGTCTTGTTTTCTTCTCGCAGGTTTTCTTTTTCTTCTTCTTCTTCATTTTTCCACCGCTTGGCACTTATGCTTTTCTGGTTCCTTTTTCTCTCTCTTGTTTCTTATCGGGGTCTAAATTTCCTTGTTCTTGTTCAAGGCTCAGTTTTTCTTCTTGGGTTCCTTGTCTCTCTTTGAAGACAAGTTAAATGTGAGGAAAAGATTGCAGTTTGATACAACAAATTATAGGATAACTGGAAGAGTTTTGTTTTGGTAATATAAAACCTAGAAATGAAGTGTTTCTCTATCTTCATCAAGGACAAATCGAAGAACAAGAAAAGAGAATCAAGAGCTGCTCATGAATTGAGGAACCAAAGTAAATCGGATAATTCAGCCTTGAGTCAGACATCAAGATCTTTGCCATCTCCAAGGCGCATACAAGAGTTGTACAAAGAAAAGGAACATAATTTGAGAGTTTTCTCTTTACAAGAGTTGAGGGATGCAACAGATGGTTTCAATAGGATGCTAAAGATTGGAGAGGGTGGTTTTGGGAGTGTTTATAAGGGAACAATTAGGCCTCTCAATGGTCAAGCTGATCCTTTAGTTGTTGCTATCAAGAGGCTCAACACGCAGGGTTTACAGGTACAATTAGTACAAATTTTTTCTTTCTTTAAATTTGCCTTTTTACATATAAATTGAGCCTGACTATGTTTCTAAGATAACATCCTGCACTTGTTCTGGTCTTTCTATTCGTAATAGCCGAAAATGATTTCATAGTAATTTGCAACAAAATGTGATGGTTAGTCTTAAATTCAGCAGTGAAATGGTGCTCTATACCTCCAGTTTAGTGAATATTGCTGATGTGCTGTAAGGCTGATTCATATGATGATCAGTTAGTGATGGTGTCAAAATTGGGATTTGGGATTAATTTTCTCTGTAGCTGTACAAACTTTAGGAACGGATATGGTGGATAACTGCATAGGGGTGGATATAGTGTTGATTAATTGGGAATTGAATGTTGTATTCAAATCTGATTCAGTGTTTCTAACTTTTAGTAAGGGAAATAACTTAGAACTAACAAACTTAAACTATATATTTGCAAATCTTGTAATTTCAAAAAAAAAAAAAAAATTGCAAATCTTCTGAGGATCCAAAAGATTTTGATCTAAGGTACAGTCCCCCATTCTTTGTTTGAACAATGAGGTGTTTTTCTCTGTCTAGTCGCTCTCCATATCACTTACATTTCTAATGAAGTATTCTTTCCATTAGCTTATCATCCCAAGGAGAAAACATCCTGGATGATTGAAGATTGGCCCCAATTATGGCTACACTAGTAACTCTTGCTCAAACAGTATGTCTGCTAAAACATAGAAAGGGATGTTTAAGGTTGCTATAAGTTGCATGTTTTTGATGCATTTTGACAGAGATTTCCAGCTATTTTTAGTGGAAATTTGTCATTGTAGTGATAAAACTGTCTCCAAAATGGAGGGTGAGACACCTCTGGTTTTTTTTTTTTACCTCTAAATCATCTAGTTTATATCTCGTAATGTATAACTATTTCATCTGCAGAGCAGGTGCATTTTCCTTAAATTTCATATAAACAAGTAAATAAGATTGTCTTTGCTGAAAGGAGAATTCTGTATGTGCTCATCTACATGATTACCTTGATTTAGCTGAAGTGTTTTCAAGGTAGTTTGATATATGAGTTTTTGCCTTTAAAGTAGGTGCATGTCTTTGAAGTTTAAACTCTTTGGTTCACGGATTATCCTGGACTCATATTATTATTGTCATTTACTAGTTCTAATTACTGTTTCTTAATTTTGCTAGATGAAATCGTTGAACTTTATTTTGAGAACTAATTTGTGTTTCATATGATATTTTCGCTAACCTCATCTAGGGTCATAAGGAATGGCTTGCAGAGGTTCAGTTTCTTGGTGTTGTTAATCATCCAAACCTAGTAAAACTGTTAGGATATTGTTGTGTAGATGGAGAAAGAGGGATCCAAAGACTGCTGGTCTATGAATTCATGCCTAACCGGAGCTTAGAAGATCATCTTTTTAGCAGGGCATTCACTTTGCCTTGGAAAACAAGATTGGAGATTATGCTTGGTGCAGCAGAAGGACTGGCTTATCTACATGAGGGATTGGAAGTCAAGGTACAATCTTCTTTTATTCAGATGACTTCAACAAAACCCATCTTAAATTATCTCATTAAGACTTGCTTTGCTAGGAGAAGAAAAGTAAGTTGGAAAGAGGTGGGTGTGAAAGGGAAGACTGAGAAGAAAATAGTTTTTTGTACTCGTGTTTCAGTAGTAGAAAAAACTGAACGAAAAAAGAAGAGGAACAGATGGCAATTGGCAATTTTCTCTTTATGCCCAAAAAACCTAAAATTTTCCAATTGAAAAGATTAAGTGAGGGATAATTCACTCTACCTTGCATAATTAAATGCTGAGATCACCTTCTACTTCTGTATCTATTACAACTAATGCACACAATTACCTACCTGATAAAATAGAGCAAAAAACTTCATTGAATGCATCCTTATAGTGCAGACAATTGACATTGGTTCCATAATCTTATCTGCCTTGTGTTATTTGAACAGGTGATATATCGAGATTTTAAATCCTCAAATGTGCTCCTGGATGAAAATTTTAAGCCAAAGCTCTCAGACTTTGGGCTTGCAAGGGAAGGGCCAACAGGCGATCATACTCATGTATCCACAGCGGTAAGTAGATATCAGCCATTTAAGTGCAGTACTTCATGACTTCTGACTTTATTTGATGTTTGCTAGAATCTGCACTGCATGATGCATCCTTGTTGGTTGGGTTCACCTGGCACTATATGTTGATTCTCAACATCTTAAATGGTGAAGTAGAAGACATAATTTAGCTCTTTTAGCTGTTTATCCCATTAGGCACTCAATATCTGTAGGATACCAAATATATCTACTTCCATAAATTTTCCTTTCTGGGAAATCAAGCCAAAGGTTTTCTGCATGTTAGGAAAGGATTAAAGATTTGGATGAATGAATCGGATTCCATCTGAGTATGTTGGCTCTCTTATTCACGAGTCACAGTTACATTTTAAATATTTATGAGAAGCATGATGCATTTCCTTTAATTTTGTTAAAGGTGGTTGGAACATATGGATATGCTGCCCCTGAATATGTTGAAACAGGCCATCTCACAATCCAAAGTGATATATGGACTTTCGGGGTCGTACTTTATGAGATCCTCACTGGGAGGCGAACACTGGAAAGAAACCGCCCAACATCGGAGCAGAAGCTTCTAGACTTGGTGAAACAGTTCCCTCCCGATAGTAAACGATTCAAAATGATAATAGACCCTCGACTTACAAACAGTTACTCTTTCAATGCAGCTCAAAAAGTTGGAAAGTTGGCTAATAGCTGCGTAAACAAAAATGCCAAGGAAAGACCAACAATGAGCCAAGTTGTAGAATGCTTGAAGGCAGCAATACGAGAATCAGAAGATGGTAGCTCTTCTGTTACATCTTCATCTAGAATGCGCAGCCGAAGATCAAATAAGGTTTGTTGCAGGATATTTCTCATCTTTAGCAGAGCCAATAACACAACCTTTTATCAGTGACTAAGCTGGCTTTTACTTTTTCTTTGACAGGTTTGAACTGTGAATTCTTAGATGTTAAATGTAAAATGAGATGCCCCTTGGATTGTGCAGCTTAAGTTCAATCCAAAGGCGAGTTCAAGGATAATGGATCCTTCGAGAGGACGCTCAAATTTGCAAAACTTTGTTCTTAGCATACATTTTTTTTCCTACTTTATACAATAGCAAGATTTTTGAAATCAAGAATGCTTGTAAATTAATAATAGCTATTGTAAGTTCTTATCCAATAAATTGCTTAAAAAAATTCCATTTTCAATGAAAAAGATAAGGATTTCTTAGGCTTATCAATCAATAACAAAGGCTCATTTCCCATTTGCGCTAAGGCCTTTTTGAGTTGGGCCGAAAGGATACGATCTACTATAACCAATCGAGCTTATTCCAATGAGAAATGTCGTCAGCCCAGTTATAAAGATCCAATCGGCTAATCAGTAAAC
Source organism: Durio zibethinus (assembly GCF_002303985.1). The sequence continues at coordinate 2,351,259 of NW_019167838.1, read as the reverse complement.
AAAACTCATGGGAAAATCGTTTACTCTCTTCCAAACGGTTGCCACCGCCGGTGTCTTCTCAGCCGTTTCTTATTGGTGCCAATTGCTTCACCACTTTCTTTTTTTATTTGCTTGAGAATCTCCATCTGTCAAAATTTGATATTTTATTTTGTTTATCAAAATCTTTTATTCAGGTATGGATTCATGTTTGGCAGAGAATCGGCTCGTAAAGAACTTGGAGACTTGATTGAAAGTCTTCGCCATAATAACTCCAACTCCTCTTCTTCCTCACCTCTGTCGCATTCTTGATTGGTATTTTCCAGTTCTTTGACTTTAGATTTTTCTTTCAAATGCGATATGACAGAATAAGAAATCTTGGTTATTAGAGGAAAGTTGGCTTCTTTCGTGGGAATTTTGTCAGTGGGAAGGAGATTCCATACGTTTCCTATACCACATTCCCAGTAATGTGATTTTATCGTGAGGATGTGGGAAAGTTACGGAATTTTTTGCGGTTAATTTTGAGCATATCTTTTTTTATGTGTCTTGGTTCTTAGATTTTTCTGTCATCTCTGATTTAAGGTTTTTGTTTGATTATATCTCATTCAATCAGGAGGCTTTCTCTCTGGTTTTGTAAATTGGTCAATCATTTCTGTTTGTGGCTGATGGTCTAGCAAGGAAAAGAAAAGTATATGGTGTCATGTCTAAGATTGAAGAACTTACCAAGTAAGAGATCATAAATGTTGGAGTTATTATAATATCTGATACTGTAAAAACGAATTACCTCTTTTTAATTCCGGATCATTGGATAAAACTTTGTGTGAGGATGCTACTAGGTGGATCCCAGTTTGGATTTTAGACATTGGAGGTTTGTATTATTACTTTTGTATTAGGTAGTAACCGCCAAAAAATTGGTACTTTAGTACTTTGATATTTTGTTGTAGCTATTAACTGATAGTTAGGAACTTCTGGTTTCATTTCCTTTTGTGCAACCACTTGCATGAGGTGATTTGATTTGCTTGTTTAACTTTAAATTTTGTTATCCTGTTCTTCTGCTCCTGTCTCATTTGTAAACTTCTCCACTCATCCCGTCTTTTATCTAGCAATTGCTGAATGTCTTTCCTCTTAAAGTTGAGTTCCAAGAGTTGATAGTGGCATCATTTACTGATTCAGGATGCATGTATCTAAACTGAATATCTTGATGAATGTCCAAATTATTAACTTTTTCATCTGGATTGTGGCAAATTCAGCTACATGGAAGCATCAAGGAGCTGTAACTGAACGACTTTCCTCCTCAAGACTTGGAACTTGCCAAAACTTAAGGAGGACCCTAATGATACCGAAAACATGGTTAGGAGTTACAAGTGCTCCCTTGTACTTCTCTGGTTGTGTATTGCATGTCTTGTAGTTTCTCAGTTGACAATTTTTGTAAAGATTCGACATATTGTGTTCATTATATAAAACCTTCCTTCTATGGGTGAAAGAATTATTTGAAACAAACAACTTTAGGTGTATAATTTAAAACAAAACACATTATGGAGCATGTTAAAAAATACATAATTGTGTTTGATACTTGGGGCCTTTGGCCATTTTTGAGTTTCTCGATATGTTGTTCGAAGTAGGGCTAGCATTCATGATTTAACCATAGTCTACAACTTTTTCTTCTATAAATAGTAAATTATTCTGAATTGCAAATAAAATGATTCTTTTGTTAGTCACATGATGTATTGGTTCATATTCCGTGAATCTCATGATTTATCATGTCTATGTTTTCCATGTTCCCCTCAATGTAGAATTCACAATTTTTATCATTAAATGTCTGCCAAATTCTTGGTGCTTTGAAGAATGCTTCATTTAGCATTTAATTGCACCCTATGTATTGCACCGATTCAATCTTTAATGGTGACCAAAACAATTGGAAGAAATCTCCATATATTTATGGAGATGCAATCATTTTATTTGGTTTTACCCTTCTACTGGTTTGGCATATGATACAAAAAATTATGGTGTATATGGACTATAGTCTTTGCTTTTTTCTTTTTTACTAGCTTATATATAATGCAGTAAAACCATATATTGTTGTACGTGGACTCTGTACAAAGTTTCTATACCAGAGCAACCTCAATTTTCTTGACATTCTTCTCTCTGATAAGCCCAATGTAAAGTTTTGTTCCCCGGGAGTCGCTCTCTGAAATTTTCCTACCTCCTTCCGACATGCTTTTCACAAATTCCACCAAAATGCCGCCAGTTGCCCCCTTCAAACAACCTTTTGTTCATTCTTAAATATGTAACTGCACTCAATCCGTAGCCTGAATCTGATCCAGTAGTACCCTGCTGTTTGTTCAGCAGCATGAGATCTTGTTGTGTAATGCCAGTGAATTCCAGCTATCTTTCCAGATAGTTTAGCTCCAGTTTCATTGAATGTGCCTTTTGCTGCTGCAAGTATCCTATCTCCTTGCTCCAGTAGTTTTCCAGAGTACCAATCTAAGAAGATTGTCCATACTCCGTGTTCCATGTTCCATCCCTTCGGAAAAACTCAGTTTGTTCGGGAAATTGCTTGCATTGGCCAGAATCATGTGGCCTACCCTTTCACCAGTCTTTCCTCCCGATGGCTTCTGCTGCTGCTTCAAGTGAAGCACTCATGCACTGATTCAACATTTTGGAACAATCAAAGTTTGATCATTCAAATTATGGACAATAGATTATGATTGTTCTATATATCACCTAATGTTGCTAATGTTCGATTTCCTTCCCAAAAGATAAATAAAAGAGAAATTTCATTTTAGTTCATCAAGTTTAACTTGTCATAGCACTGAAATTCTCCAATTCCAGGAAATTTCAACGTTCCATGCTTTCTGGATGAGCTGGGAATCCCAGCTGCCCGCAAGGGCCTAGCCCCACTTGAATTTCCTGAAACAGAAATTGCATTGAGATAGAGTTTGCCAAAAAGATTTGTGTAATTGTTAAGATTTGAACCCAATAATGTGGAGCGTTGCAAAATCATTATGTACTTTCAAATTTTTAATGATCAGATTTTGGGAATTGCTCACCGTTTTTCTTTTTGCCTAGAGTTCAATTAGTCTAATGCTCTTCATTGAAAACAATTAGCCCAAAGCATCTTTTAGCTAACTTTATGTTTTTTCTATAATCTTCTCCAGTTCTGGCCTTGTTCTTCTTAACATTGATATCCACCAATTCCCACACAGACCCTTGCTGGCATTCTATGGTCCTTAGAAGTCTGAACCATCCAACCAACCAATTTCCTCTTCTTGAACATTCCACGAAAGAGCCAAAAATATGCTACATATCTTATGCAATTTAGTCAGAAAGTGACAGAAGGGAAAAAGAAAAAGAAAGGAAAAGAATTCCCATTAACTCTGTTCAATGCAACCAACTTCAGAAATACTACAGGACAGCTGGGGTGGGGTGGGGTGGGGTGGAGGATTGGTGATGAAGCCTAACATGGCAAATGGTCATTGTTTTCCTGGTGGGAGCGTGGCAGGTAATTGTACAAGCCACAAAGTCCTGAACTAAGACGCAAATGCATTTTTCCAAAAAAAAAAAAGCACTTTTCTTTCTCTTTTCCATATTCCCACTTCACCTCTGGACTTGTCAAAGAAGCCTAAAGGTAAAAAGAATAGAGAGTGCAACAACAATAATCTTAACAATGAAATTAAAATCCACAAAAGAAAACAGCTTTTTAAGTTCCATTTACGTCCATTCGCATTTAACATTAGTGATACTGAAAATAGAAAGGAAATTAGTACAGAAATAGACCACGAAGAGCCAAAACAAAGGTTCCCCTTCTCATACTCTTCTTCGATGCATTAGCGTTTGTTCAAAAAAAAAAATCAAATCTAATTAACCAAGAGAAACAACCCCAAAAAAAGATCCACCTCATACGGTAGATCCAGGCTATTTCACATCCTCTTTCATATACATAACATTCACAGTTAAAACTAGCATATATGTTTTTTAAAAGTAAAAAAGGGCCAAAAACCCAGAAAATAGCCCTCAAAATAGGCTTCTTCCTCCTCTCCTTGGCCCTTTTCTTCATGGATCTCCATGTCCTTTTTCTTGTCTTTCTTTTTTTTGCAACTATCTATATATGGTAGATATGTTCTTTATTTACTTTGTGAGGTGATTTAGGCAGCTGCAACAGTGCCTGCAGGGAGAGGGTGGTCTCCAGCTTTCGTAGGAGATGTAGATTTCCTTTGATCCTTCTTTCTCAAAGCTTTCATTGAGGAAGAAAGGTTCCAGTTCTTTTCCTTAGCCTCATCTATATCTATTTGCTCTTGTCTGCACTCTTCACTACAGAAAGGTGTGTCCCCTCTGCAAGATTTCAACATAACAAAACCAAATACTAATCAGCAACCAAATCTAAATTTGCTACAAATTTTAAAGCCAAAAAACCAATCTTGGTTTCCACGAAATCTAAAGACTCAGAACACTTCTGGAAAACAAAAATACAAAAGAAACCATCTTTGAGAAAAACTCCACAGATTCTCATAATATACTCGATTATCCCAAGTTCCATGTTGTCTGGAAATCGTTATCAAAAAATTAACCCTAGTCCCTTAGTTGAAAATTGGAATAAAAACTAACTTGTAAACAAGATCAACCAATGGCAGCTCCATGGATCTAAGGGGAAAATTCATTAAGCAAACGCGCATTCTCAGTTCTGATTTAGCCTCAAACTAATAGATTCATCGGATCTTTCTAAAATTCTACTCATTAAATCTAGAAAACATTAGACCTTATTGATATACACATAAAATATAAACGAACCTGTACATGAAGATGTCTCGGTTACCCCCAAGAGGTTTCTTGCAAAGAAAACAAGCATCCAAGAAATGGGGTTGATGGTCTTCAAATCTTGCATCATAAAACCTGGCAGACCTTGGAGAAGAAGAGACGGAATAAGAAGACAGATTCCTCAAACTACTCCTCCTTGAGTAACAAAGAGGTCTTGAGAAAAACCCATTTTGGTTATGACTTTGGTAATGGCTTCCTGAATATCCAGCTTCTTTGTCTGCAAGAGAAGCCAACCCATCATCCTCAATGAAACAAGGCCTCCTTGAACGTCTAGCATAGTCCATTTGAACTGCTTAGAAAAGGTCTAGTCTTTGGAGTGTTTGATGGGAGAGAGAGAGAAGAGAGAAGGGTAAAAGATGAGCTCAGAAAGGTCGATGGGTGGGTGAAGAAATGATGGTTACATTTTTATAGGGGAAAGCTTTGTTCTTTGTTAAATAAAAAAAAGAGGAAACAACGGCAGGTTTCAGGAATCCGTGCGAGTGAATCCATTGGCTCAAAATAACTGCATCTGCAAGTTCGAAATTATTCCCGGTTAGTAGTTGTGTTCCCTTCACCTTTTTGCCCTTCTTGTAGATTCAAATTACCATAAATGCCATTATATTAAGAAAATGAGAAACGAAAAAATTGTCCAATAAATATTTCCTTGAAAAATGAAAATAAAACTCCAATAACTTCGACTTATTAAATTAAACTGCTCAATTTAAGTTTTATTATTGATAATTAATGATGAAATATCATCGAAATGGCAATTTCGTGGTTTCGGAAAGATGAGGGTTAAAAGACGGAAATCGGTAGTCTTGTAGTTGCGACTAGTAAAAAAACAAAAGCCCCACACTCCACATTCTAACGTTAATATCTGAGCAAGGCCCCACGCTCGTGCTATGCGCGTTAGCGTAACTACCACACCGCCATAATCTTGGCTCCTAGGACGGTTCGGTTGCCCCTTTCCCTCTACATTGTGGTAGCGGGTCTCTCAAAAGACTTTGGATTTTAATGGAAGTTGTTAGCCGTTGAAATTCAACTTTTACTTTTTTTTTTAATTTCTTTCCTCTTGAATAAAAATTTCTTGATGAACAATAACATAAATTTTAATTCAATAAATTGGTGTTCATAATAATTTTTAATTAATTATTATTGAGCCATCTCTGTTATTGTTGGAAGGTGTTGAGGGCAGAGGGAGACACATGCATGCCAAGAAACCGAATCTCATGTGTTGAACAGCCTTGGCCCCCAAGAAAATGTCTTGGGAGCATGTGATCGAAGGTGAAGAAACAGAATATCTGGGGGATGTAGGCCATATTTTGGATTCCAAGCAATGGTTACTTAATTGGGTATTAACATTAGTTTAAGTCTCTATTAGTATGATCTTGTCTGATACTGTAATTGTATGGCAAGTTAAATCCCTTAAACAAATACTATTTGAGTTTATTTCAATAACAAAAAAAAAAAAGCATAGGATGATAGGTTCATTTCATATTTTAATAGCCAACTAAAAAAATATAATATAAAAATTGAAATCTAATTCAATTGATTTAAATAATTAAGACTAATATTAATAGTTCCAAAATTTAAATCTTAATATTTATAATTTTTATTATTTTAAATTGTTGGAAGCATATACCATGTAAAATTATATTACAATTAATCAATCAAAATTTAAAATTACGTAAAGTTCATCAAATTATTATGTGGAGTTATAGTTATAAATGATAAATATATACATAATTTTTAATTATAATTGATAAATTATAAAATTATAATAAAAAAAATTGTAAGTGAAATGTTGTTCAAACTATAATTTTTTTGTTCTATAAAAAATGATGTAGATTTATATGTTTGTTTTGAAATTAAAGTATGATTACAATATTGGATCACTGACATCAATTAATGATAATTTTATATTTTATATTTTATATTTTATAAATTATTCATATTATGTTTATTTGATAACTACGTTGATAGAACAATGGTTCAAATTGGAGGCTTTCTTTGGGAAGTTAACAAGAATATGCAAGACGCTTGACCTCAAACATCCCACATTACCCACAATAATTAGTTAGGGCGGTTAAAAATTAACAATAACCATTCTTCTATTATTCATTAGAGCATATAAAATTTGTTAATCTATTTGAATCAAAATTTGGATTTTTCATGTTTATATATCTGTGTTTAAAATGAAAAATAAAATCAAATCATTATAAAGTTTCAAAAGTGTATATAATACAAATTTCATTTTTTGGGTTATAAAGTACTACTATATCTATATGTCTAATACAAGTGCATAACAAAGATTTCCTTTTGGAAAGATTAAATGCCACACTCTCATCAAAGTCGGGAAAAGTCTAAGTTTGAGGCAGTACCATCCAATCATTAAAGAAAAATAAAAAAAAAAATACTAATAGTAGTTAAAATCATTATAGTGGGTTGCACCCAAAAAAAATTCATTGAGTGGAGTAGATCCACGCGCCATAAATGCAAGTAAGACTTGTTGGAACTCCCCTAAGGCTCTTACCTACTGTACTTTGTAAGTTTGTACTACACTCCCTCTTTCTTAAAATAAAGTAATTGTTTTTACTGAAAAAAAAAAGAATCGACGGTTACGCTTCCTTCTCACCGCTCTCTTCACTCAACATCTTACATCACTCGCCTTCACTTTTTTCTCTCATTCTTTTGTCAATTTCGTCCGTTTCTCTCTTTCTAACTTCAATAGGGCCCGCCTCTGAAAACCATCGAAAATGGGGACCAACCATTAAATAATTTTATTTTGTCATTGATGATGATGTGACGCCATGGTTTTGGCTTTGATGTTCTATTGCGACCGGAGCCTCCTTTAAAAAAAATTAATAACTCTTTTTTGGAAAATCAATGCATTGCCAAAAATGTTTTTCCCAGTTATTGTCCACTTGTGTATCCACGGGGAGTCAGTTATTCTTGAATTTCTATGGGTATAAAGATTTTATGTAGTAATTAATAGGAAATTAATTAGTAAGATATGGAGAAATTTGAGTATTTTAATTTTTATTTATATTTAATGAATATTTTAAATTTATTTTTTTTATTTTAAAGATATTTAATGGGTATTGATAATTTTATATTCATAATTTTTAAAAATAAAAAATAAAATTTATTTTAATTTTTTCTTATATATTTAGATAATTTTTTATAAATATATTAATATTTTCTTAAATAAAATTTTTTTTATTCTCAATTAATCTAAAATAATAATTTATATTATTTAATAAAAATTTATTTATTAAATATATATAAAATACATGTAATGTACAAATATCAAACAATTATTATATTATTTATTTTTATTTTCATATGTAATAAAAATTTTAAATTATATTTATTTTTATCCTCACATTAATAATATAATACTCATTTTTATTTTTATTTACATAAAAATTTTATTTTTTTATTTAATACAAAATAAAATTAACATCCCTAATAATACATGAAAAAATATTTACAGTTGGCAATTTTTTAAGATAAAAAGGACTATGGGGAAAACGTTTACTAAATTTGATTGGTACACGTATTATTTCTAGTTAACCAAGAGAAAAAATACAGTGATTAATGGAAAAAGTAAAAATAAAAAATAAAACTAATACAACTATAAAATTAAAGCATTAAAAAAGATTAAAAAAGAAAAAGACAAAGAAGCTGAACGCCATGATGATGCGGTCATTACTTTAACCTCGGCACTTGTTACGAGGTTTTTGTTTCCCCAGCCACACCCGCCAGCCACCGGCCACCGGCCACCGGCCACCGGCCCGTGATTTTTCATTGTACACGTGTGGCTTAGAGCTTGTCACCCCCGAAGCACCTAGATCTCCTTTCTTCCACGTGGCACCTTAAAACACGACAAAAACTTAATTACGGTTGACGGAGCAACGATACCAAGATGTCGTTCGTTGCTCTGTGAATTGTAAGAAGGACGGTTAAGATTGCATCAACGACAAATGAAAGTTATGATCTTCTAGAACCGGTCGGTCAATTAAATTTTAAACCAAAATAGAGGTTAGTATATTTAATGTGAAAAAAATGGAGTCAGATTTTTGTAGGAGAAAAGGGGGCATATTGTTGCAGGGGGGTCGGTTTCCAGAACTTGACTTCTGACAAAATGCCGCGGTACAGGCCATCAATGGAGCAGCCGATATGGGCTAGAAAAAATCATGCCACTGCTTTAGGTTTCTTTACACTCAAACAACTTTTCTTCCCCTCTTCCGAATTTTACTTGTAAAGTTTAAGTTGTGTACTTCAAAACTCGTTTAATTGTTACTGTGTGAGATAAAAATTTTTAAAATTAAAATTACTTAAAGATTACAAGATTCAATTTGATTTAAATCAATTTTTTTTTAATTTAATTTGGATCAAAATTAAATATTAAATATATATTAAATTTGTATCCAATTTAAAATTAAATTATAAAAATAAAAAAATCATATCAACTTATATTTTTTTATATTAATTGTTATGCATATTTTAAATTTTTATAAAACAAACTTAATTATTTTATATAACTATATTAAAATTTTTATTAAAATAATATATAAAATTTTAGATTTTTAGAAACGATTAGTCGAAACTTAATCAAATTAACAAAATTCAATTTATATATGATTAATATTTTAAAAACTTAATTTAAATTCATATTAAAATTTTAAAATTTATATTATTACGTAATATTAAAAAATTAAATTAAATATAATTTAATTTAAACCGTTACCACTTCTATTTTAATATCATATCTACTTATTTCTCAAATACACCAACCCAAACAAAAACATTAAAATAAAAGAATTTGATCATTTAATATCCATTCACTTCCATGTTTCTTGTTTTGGTTTTTGTTAATGCATTTCATGTTTTATCAATCATTAGTTTTGCACATTCATTCATATGAATGGTTTTGCAAATTATAAATGATATTATTGGTTATATTTATTAAATCAAGTTGGTTTATATACCTATTTTTAAGATAAAAAAATATAAAATTTAAATATAAATATTTACATTTTCTTATTTTTATGCTGCAACACTTTTTATAAAAAAAAATAATATGGTTTTTTTCTTACCAATACCATAGAAAATAGTTCTTACCTCACTTTCAAAACGAAACAAAATCTAGTTGTCTGAATTATTAAAAAGATTAATCAATATAATTGAGTTTGGTCAACAATAATGTAATTTATTAATAAATTATTGAAATTTTAATTTAAATGATTAAAATTTAATTTTAACTATCTAAAAAAAAAAAAAAAACACATATAATTGAGTTTAGCCTGCCAAACTCTAGCTGCTTCCGAGTTCCAACCAAACAATAAGAATGATGATGAGCAAGCCTCACATGGGATGGATCATAATAGTGCAAGATGGCACGAGTTAAACCCCTAAATTATTAAGAGATTATTTTAAACACATAAAAAAAAAAGTAAAGTGAGATTAGAGTATAATGACATATAATTTTGATTTGATTTGACAATCTCCGTATTTTAATCGATACCTTTTGTTAAAGTGGAATCATTTTTCTTGTTTAACTTTAATGATGTGCTATAACCTTTTGCAACATTAATTAGGCCAATGTTATTGTCTAATTGCTTTCACTTTGATCATTCACTTTAAAAATTAAGAATCTAAGCAGGTCCTTTTTAATAAATAATCTTTTTTAATTTTTTCATTAATCAAATAAATAATTAGTCTTTTTCAGGTTAGTGCTGTTGGCTGTTCCCTTTATAAATAGGAAGGATTTTGCATTTCAATCCAACAAAAGAAGTAAAAATGCAAAGAGGGGAATTTTGCATTTCCACCGTGGAATTTGACGTCTTCTCACGTTTCCGATACTCGTGTTTTGACCAATTTAAAAATGAATAAAAATTTTGCACACGTTAAAGAAGTTATAAATTCTTATTGGCCGAAAAAATAATGAAGTTAGAAATTTATATGCACCAGTCAATAAAATGAGTTACATCAATCTTTGCAACATTCAAAATATTAAAAAATCAATGTTTGTCAATATTAAATTTTAATTATGAGAAATTATTAAATATATTGGCAATGGAAATTTTAAATTTTATAAATGGGATTAAGAAAATGATATATACTTTCTATAATATATTTTAAAATAAAAAAATTAATTAAAAATAAAAATAAAATATGTGTCAATCTCTTAACATTTGTGAAATTAAAATTTTACAGTAATAATATATCAAATACTAATACATTAAACACAGAATTTACCGAATTTTAAAATTAAGATGGGATATCGGGCATGAGGCTGAAGTAGTTACTAATAGTTATTAGTTCAAGATTTATGTGCGTAAAATTTTTTAAGAAACACTTCAACTTTGAAGCCATTTGAGACGGATCCAACTTAAAAATTTTCACCTTAATAATTGTTTTTTTAACTTTTATTAATCTTTATCTATTAAAATTAACAAAAAATTAATGAGATCATATCTAATGATACCTGACAAAAATTAATTTATTTTTGCTTGTGTTGGGAATATTGTATTTTCTTTTAACGATGAATAGATTTTTTTATCACTGGTTATGATCAAATAATATATTAATGATAATTCAGATACAGGCTTAACTTTAGTTGTTTTTTTTTTTGCAAAATAATCTAATTTTTTACAAAGAAAACATTTGTTGGATTTTTCTTTGGATTTTTTTTTTCGCCGAACTTAAATTTTTGAAAATTTGTGGACTTTCCAAGGAGTTTCATGTGTCTCTTTAGGGTAGGTGTTTCTGAACAGACTGGACACATTAAAACTTTTTAAAAATGTTTCTTTTTCATTTAAAAAAAATTCTTAAATATATGTATTTAAATCTCAATTGTCCTCTCTTGGAGGTAATTTGACAATGATTTTGGGTGGTGGAAAAGGGACCAAAAAGAAAAAGCAAACCAACCCTACCTTATTTTCCCCTCATTTTCAGGTTGGGTAGTTTGTGGTTTTTCATCCCACATCAAACAATTTACATTTCCTTTGCAACAATTTTACATTTACTTCTCACCCTTCGATCGATAGAGACACCGAACGAAAAAGACCATTTCTTTTTTTTTTTATTCCTCGATTCCATGAGTGCCGTTGGAACGACCCCTAGATTTAGTTCCGTGGGCCACCAAACTTTATTAATTTGTCATGAACTTCCCCTCCCGAATTTGATTCTAGGCAAGAATATTTCTCTTTTTTGTTTTTAATCAACAAAATATTTTCAAAGTTGGTACATTTGGTAGTAAAATAAGTTGTGATCACGTTGCTAATTATGTACGAAAGCTGAAACTAAGGAAAATTTTTGATAAATAAATGTTTTTCAATGCTTATGATGTTGTCGATTCATGCACCTGAATGCTGCTACTAGTAGTAGGGGAATCACTTATGAATTAGGGGCATGTTCTTAATAGTTTAACCGTTATTTATTTATTTATTTTTCTTTTGAATTTTTATATTATTTTATTATTTTCTTAAAAGTTTTAAAAAAATACAAAATATGTTAACATTAAAAAAAGTCAAATTGTTAAAATTTTAAATAAAATTATTTTTTATAAAAGAAAACTTAATTATGCAACTTGCTACTTATTTTCATAAATTATATTAACAACTAATCACTTATTTGTTACAAAATAAAAACCAAAGTGACAAAATTAGGTACCAAGCATAATTTTATAACCACATATTTCGCATGTTCTTGTTGATTGTGCACATTAAAATACAAAACAAATTTTTAATTTTCTCATGATATGACATTTACAATAAAAAAATCTTGCAATACCCATTTTTGTTATTATATACAAGATATTATAGATTTCAACGACGAATTGAAAATGACTTCAACTTAAGGCCATTAAATTTTTTTTTTAAAAATAATATAATAATAATAATTATTATTATTATTATTTTCACTACTTCAAAATTATTAATTTTTCTCGATTTAAGACAGCTGCGTTGACACGTGAGTGATAAAATATCACCGCACGCTACAAAAGCGGTAGCTGTAATATTTACACGTGGATGTTAACATTAAACCTCTATGACAGTAAAGGACATGATTCCATCTCGAACAACGTGGCATCGAAAGACAATAGAGATTTGCCACGTGGGCCAACATATTGGTCCCACGTGTGTCTCCTTAGCACGGGACATGTTCTGGAACGTGAAACCACCCTCAATCCCTATTTATCGTCTCTTTTTTACTTTTATTTTTTTGGGTGTTTTATTTAATATTTCAAAAATTCTTTTCTCTCTTTTGTAAGCAACCTTCGCTTTTGTTTTTGTTTTTAGCGATATTTTAATTCGTTGGCCGGCCTTTTTAGGAATTTAAAAAGGGATTATTCTTAATTAAATAAATAATATTAATCTACAAGGTGGATTATTATTAATTAGTAGAATCTGTGAATAATAGAGATTCTTAGTTCCAAGAGGTATCAAAATCAGTGAGCAACGTATGGAGGAGAATGAAACATGTTTTTTATCAAGGTTGCGCCACTTTTATTGTCCTGGGGTTAGAATTGTTAAGTAAGCATGTGGAAGCAAGGTTCTTAAATAAGCAAAGCTTCATTCAGTGTTGCGAAGAAAACTTACATAAAATATTTTAAATGACGTTTATAATTTTTTTAAATTGATTTAATAAAAATTTAATAAAAAATTTAAATTAATAAATTGATATAATTTAATATAAAAATTAAAAATATTATTTACAATTTAAATTTGTTCAATACTTATTTAATAATAAAAATTATATTAACATATTTATTAAAAATGTTTATTTAAAAAAATATATGAAAATTTATTAAATTTTTTTTGAGATTTATATAATTGATTTATGTAATGTGGCATTTTAATTTATTAATTTTAATTTTTTATTTAATTATTTTAATAAATAATTTCACAAAAAAAAACTTAATTATTATTCCCATAGGAAAAAAGGGGAAGCTATGGGTTTGAAAGAGGTGCAAAGTTAGAGCTATTCTTTGGAATTTGATGCATGGGGCGGCTTTTGCCTTCTTTTTTTTTTTTTTTTCTACAAACGAGGATAATTATATGAGACGGAAAAAGGCCGAGCAAAAAAGAAAAGAAGTTACTATAAAGAAAGGAAAAATATAAGTAATTGAGTAAGTTGAAGTCATTGATTTTTAAACTCGTTTTAAATGAGACTTAATATTAGAATTGGTTGAACGGATGAGTCCACGAATAAATTAGTCGTATACCACATTAACCATAGCATATTAAAAGACGAGCCCTTAATTGAAAAAGGCTTTAATTTCAGCCAATAGATTGAATTTACAAAAAATAAAGTTGAGCCTTAAAAAAATTTAATTCAATTTAAAAAAAAAAAAGAAGCTTTAGATTCTAAATCTAGATTGCTATTTCACTTAGCATCAGATGTGACTAGACAATCAAAGCTGAGTTTGTAAATTATTTTGTTGATCCCAACATGTATCAGCAATATCAAATACAATTCCAAATCAATTGACAGGTTGCCTTAATCTTAAAACTTCTACAAGTTTCCAAGAGACCAAAAACAGTGAGAATTCAAAGAGGAAAAAGAAAAAAAAAAAAAGCAAATGTTATTTGGCTTCTTTTGATTGCAGGGGGTTTAAAACTCAACCATTTTGACAAGACACATGCCACACGTCTAGGACAAGAAGTTTGACTAATTACAGTTTGATTTAAGTCTCCATCCATAAAATAGTAGCAATAATTTTTTATTTGCTTGTGATTGACGATGTGTATAATATATTTTTTAATAAATTTATAATTTTTGAATCAAATTAAAATTTTTTAAAATTTAAATATTATATTAAATATTTCATTATAATTCATAAAATTTTCATAACATTAATCCTAATTATATAGTATGGCACCTTGAATTTTACAATTTTTATATTTAATTTAAGAAAAATATTATTTAAAGGTTTTTTTTTTTTCTCTCATGAATAACTTAGATATCCATGTGGTGAAGACAGAAGCCCAAATCCGCTTTGATTAAACCCATTTATTAATTTTTGGGTCATTCATTTCACTCCTTTTTGGTCTAATGGTTAGGCCTTGTGGCCCAAAGCCAACTCTGGGCTAGGTCTGATTTTCCCACAATGAACATCGACTATTTGACCTACTTTTGGCATTTAGAGCAAGACAAATTTCTTCACAAAAGAGCAAACCTTTTTTTAATCTCACTAGATTAATCTACTTAGATTTTGTAAATTAGATATACTCTTTGTTTTATCAATCTAATTTTGTATATTCCACAATTAATTTTTTTAAGCTATAGTTAATTTTAATATTTAAATTTTACATCAAAACATTTAATTCAATTATTAGTGCAAATAGTTATTTTCTTTAAAGAGAGGGATTCCAATATTTTTCCCATATTTTAGAAAAGGAAATTTATTTACAAAAGTAAGATTTCATGAAAAATATTACTAAAATGAAATGTTGGTGATATAGTGAAAAGTGAAAAAGGAAAAAAAAAACAAGTTGGAATAATTGAAGTATTTGGGGTACTTTGGAGGGTCTCCACTCCTTCATCTTTTGACCATAGGATGCTCTCCTTGGGCCTTGAGAATACGGGGATGACTGGCATCTGAGCCACCGATGGCCAACTTTCAGTCTTTGTTGGTTGTTGAACTTAATTGCCAACTTTTAATGGTGGTGGGAAAAAGAAGAAGAAAATTGTTTCTTCACACTTACCAGAATCAATAGTACAAAAAACAGGAAAAAAAAAAAAAAACCAACACTTGTACTAGACACTTTACTTGACCTGAAATTATTAAAAAAAAAAAAAAAGTACCACTGCACATCTTTGATATTCACCAATTTACTCAAACACTGAATTATATTTTTGATCAGATCTTTTTTGAAGATTCAATGAATTTGTGTTTGGGATTAACTTTTACAAGTCATAATTGGCATAACCAAAGGCATTAATGAATATTTTACATCATTTCATGATGAATCAACATCTTTGGAATTGATTGAAATTGAATGGAGAAGCTTATAAAACAAGTTCTGTATATCTAGAAAAGCCATTTTAATAATTGCCTTTGTTTACTGTTCTCACAAATTTCCCGCCTTAGCTATCAAAGGTATGCTTTCTCTTTATTGACTTCTTTTTTCCAAATTTAATTAATGCCTTTTTAGTGGGGGAAAACAACAGGAAACTGAAACTTCCCAATGTACTGCCTTTTTTTTTGGCTACAATTAATTTTTTTTTCTTTTACTGTTCTAAAAAGAACCCAAAAAAGGGAAAAGATTCAAGTACTATCCTCAATTTGATTGTTGACGTTGAATGTTGATTTAGCTTCAAAGGTGAACTAGGATTGTCATTTACAAAATGTAGGACTAGGACACCTTTTCCAGTTTTCTCTAATTTTTATTTTATTTCAAAATTTCAAAATATGAACTTCACTTTAGTTGATTTCATGGTTTTTTTTTTTTTTTTTTTGTGCTCAAATAATGCTACACAAAGGCACAAAGAGGTGAAATTTGCTTAATTTGTTGAATGATGGAGTTGCAGTTCAATTGAAACTTTACATTAGATTTCAGTCAAACCATGAACAAAATTTGAATATAAAAGAGGATCCTGAATCCTGATGGCCTTATAGTCTTGACCAGCACAAAAGCAATGGGGACCCTACTAGAAAGCTAGGAATGGGCTCCAAGCGGCAACCATGAGATCAGCCCTTCACTGGCGGTCATTACATTGGGTGAAAACTTTGATATTACCATTCAAATTCTTCCTATTCATCCAGAAGGAAACATTTAAGGGAAGAAGCATGACCCACTGAACCAAAACGTTGGACATGTAATTAATGAAATGAATCGTCTGAAAGCCTAGAATTCATGATAGCCAAAACTACATGATCAGTTTGCTTGTGAACTTTTTTATTACCCCTATTCTCCATAGCTCACAGATAACGAATTTTTTTGTGATACAAAACATTTTTTTTTATGATTTTGAAAATAATGTTATTATCCCTTTCAATCAAAATCTTTGCAATCGTTCTTTATTAATTTGTGAGATGCAGGAGAAGTACATGCACTAGAAGTCAAACCCATGAATCCTACTCAAAACTCGTCCACTTCAACCACTTCAAATAAAATGTAACATGTCGTTTTTAAGCGTCCTAGTCGTGGAAAAACTCAGCTCTTTTTTGGGTTTTTTTTTTCCCAATCGGATTGTGCCTAGCAACGCCTAGCTATGCTTACCTATAAATATACCCTGCCCCCATCATTATCGCTTGGGGCTTAATATCAGGGCCATAGACACTCCTTGATACATACTCATGGGTGTTTGTAGGTTGCAGCTTCACGTTTTGTTGAGTTCACAGGTTTCTAACTTACTGATACAGTCATGTCAGATTCAAATCTCAAGGTCTTCACAACCAGAAATGGAAAGGGTTTACAAATACAGTTTCATTAGAGTTATTATTCCTTGTGATTTTGATGTAGCATATAGCATTTTGCTATATCTGAGAGATTATTCTTATCATTTAGATCTTGTTTATCCCCCCCCCCCCCAAAAAAAAAAAAAGAAAAGAAAAAAACTGTCAATTACCACTACATTATTGTTATTATTATTTGGCTGACAAGTGTGATGGATGGAGAAAATGAAATGTGGTTTACCACACCTAACAAAATTGAAGAAAAGGCCAAAATCTGTACTGAAAAGCATATGCATCCTAGCAATAAAGAGTACCAAAAATATGCATCAGATCGATCTTTTGTGTCTCAGTATTGTCAAACTGCCATCCATTGTGCATCATATCAAGGGCCCCTTTCCATACAATGCTTTATCACAACATTATTTATGGCTACTTGGCTTCATATAGCATTGGATTTAATTGGCAAGACAGCTTGTACTGGTTTTTTTAAAGCTTAGCCCACGTTCAGTTGCTATGATCAATTTCAAAACCAAAAAAAAAAGCCCGTGAGTGTCAATTTCGAGACATTTTACAGGCAGAAAACTCATCCAGGACCAAACCTAACATGTTATTATTGTTCTGAATTAAGCTTTTTTAGTGCTTTTATTACAATTACACTGAAAATAAAATAAAAAAGTATGCATCTGTCAGAGATGAGTATGTGGTTTATGGCCAGAAGTTTCATAAATGGTGTCACAGACATTTCATAAGGACTGGTGATAATGTGGGTGATAACAATAATAACGATCGGGAAGAAGAGACAACATTGTCTGTCTACCACCAAGTGCTATGTATGTGCTCTCTATCATGGACTGCATTTTCCTCTCCCGATATTTCATTGGAAACTCTATCCATGAGGTCACACAGTATTTATCAAGTCTTTATCATTTGCAGGGTTGTGGTTGTTCCATCATCCAAGACTCTCACACCACCTTTTTCATCTTGGTCCCAGGAAAAATTTATAAGACCATCTGTCGGTCCATCTACATTGTCCGCATACTTGATTTTTCAAGGTCTTTTTATCGAGGCATGGGAGAGCAATTCTGAGAACATGGGGCACTACTCTTACATAAATCTATATACTATCTTGTCCTCTTTGCTTGCCCCATTTGACAGCCTTGACGTTCATATGTTGTCTGTTTTATTTCTTTACCATGAAATAATCATTTAACTTACAAAACCATATATATATGTTCCTGTTGATATCCTTTACTGAGCTATGACCTTATTCTACCTTTCATAGATCTCAACTCTTACTAAAAACATAAGAAATCCTTCAATAATATGAAGTCTAATGTTGAAGTCATACGTTTAGCCCTTAAGACATCTTCCTATGACTTTGACTCTTTGAGTTTGACAATGTGAGAGCTAAGAAATAAAGGGCACACTCATTTTTGCTTTGTTTCTATACATAAATGTGTGTGTGTGTATATATATATATATATATATATATATATATATGTTGGTCAAACTGATGAAAGTTGTCAGTATTTTTTTTTCTTTCTTCTAATAGTTTCTGGATCAACTTGTGCCATCCATGACTAATTTAGAGAAAGAATCTTATGGAGTACATCAAGAAAGAAAGAAATGCTCCCCATGTATGGTTTGGTGAAATGGGGAGAAGGTAACAATCCAAGAATAAAGGTATCTTGTTTGTCTAACTACATAGAAATTCAAGATTATTCTTAAAACATGACAGCCATAAATCTAACAGCACATTCCCTTTTGTGAAACCTGCTCTTTTTTTTCTTTTCTTCCTTTCTATTTCCTTATATCTGTAATTTTTTGGTGTATAAATGTAGAATTATTTTTGCTTTTTTTTTTTTTTTTTTCACACGGCCTTGGGAAATCAATTAATATAGGCAACTACATTGGACAATGCAATGTGATGGGCATGTGATCACAATCAGATTCCAACTTATCTTCAAGTTAGAGACACAGCTAAAGTTGCATAATAATATGTACTAGTAATTAGATATGCCTGTGAATGTGATCCAATCTACTGCAGACAGCTTATTATATTCAAAGAATAAAGTCTTGGGTTTACTTTCTAGATATCAAATTAACTGTTTTCATCAAACTTTGATATGCCTTAAACCATTAAAAAAAAAAAGAAAAAAAATTATTTCTCAGTTATTTCTTTGCTTCTTTTATATTTTCTTCAAATTGTCTGTCAGAATTTGCTTGAAAGATCACTTTCTTTGATGCCTTTTTATCAGAGTCTCTTGGTTTCGAGGAAAATTTTTTACCTGAATTCCAAGATTCAATTGTATTGTAATGCAGCAGTTTGTACAAGGCAGAAGTTTGCTTCTGTTACAAGTTTAGCAGATAGCAATAATTTCGAAGGCAAAAGAGAGAATTCCTCCATTCATGAACTTGGAATTATATTCCAGGATTTAAGGGATTTACAGGGCCAGGCATAGCCTAATTATTATAGTAAAGAAAATTATCTAACAAATCAATCCTGATTCCTTCCTACCCACTTTTCAAAAGAGAAATGGGAGAGCTTCAAACTCAACCAAGGTGGCTGCTTACGGACTTTATATATTTATAATTTTTTCAAGCCAATTTTTTAACAATCCATTCCCCACTTGTTTAATTTATTGTTTTTTTTTTTTTCAATAATTAAGTAACAGAAGAAGAGGTAAAGCCTCCCAATTTCTAGGGATGAGTCTGGTATGGGTGAGACGAAAGCTAACATCACGGATCATCATACCGGAGCCGTCTTGGAAATTTTGGATTGTGGACCCGTCCATTAATCTCTAGGACTGCAGACCATGCGATTTAGTATCGATCCTAGATTTTTAAAAAAATTAAATTATATATACTAAAACAAGAACAATTTCTAATCCAAATAAAATTTTTAATATATTTTTTAAAATTCACGTTCTTGGATTCGAATATCGATTTTATGATTTTTTTTTTCGTTCCGGGATGAATGAACAAGTACTTAGAATCATGAACCATCATAATAGTATGCATTAAAATTGTAAATCACTCTTAGAATTTTAGGGTCACCAAAATATTGATCCAAAATCGTTTGTCAAGGATGCTCCTTGGACAACCCTGAATTCGTTGCTCACCCCTGCTAATTTCCCTACCCTGCTCAATTCGTGATAAAGGTAAAAAACCACCAAAAGATTTTGCTCTGTCAAGTTAGCCCCACAATAGCTTGAGAAAAGGTTTTCAGAACACATGCAGAAAAGACATGCATAAAACCATGGGATTTTGTCTCCAAAACTGACCCAATGAAATGGAAATATTGATCATGCGCTGTTACCATTCATATAACTAGCTGCTATATATCTTTCTTTCAGTTCTCCAAATCTGATCTTACATTCTTTTCATCTATATATCAAAGCAGGGATTCAGCTTTTTGTTTTTCTGATATATTATATCCACTTAACCTGTGTAGCTCACCCAGGAGCAAATTGAATTACCAATGTTTGACTGAAGCTCCTCCCTTTTTAAAGCTGCCAAAGTAGTGACTAATAATTTCTTCTCATCAACCTTTTGAAATAGGTAGTATGTTTTCAAGGGATTAATTTGCCTCCAAAAGGCAATAATTAAAACCATTTATAGTGGTGGTTGATGTCTATAATGGAGACATTGTGCATCTCAGCAACACATGGACTGTTGATTGAATGATATGAACCATTTGGGTTTTGATTGATTGATCCTTTTAATTGCTATTGGACAGGGTTAATTCTTGTTTTGGCATTAATTCTAAAAAAAAAAAAAAAGAAAAAGAGTTACTGCTAAATTGACACAAGAAAATGGTAGATGGATGGTGTTTTAAAACCATGCAGAAAAATTAACCTCAAGTGACAAAAATAAGTGGAAATTAAGTTTAGAGTTCTCAACACGGAAACTGTAATTGCTAATTTTTTTTATTAATCTTGTATTATTAGTGACTTTGTCAATTCATGTTTTTGGCATTAAGCAAATAACAAGTTCTTGATTTATCCTTTATATATATATTTTGTAAACTAACAACAATAAAATTAAATTCATAGAATTCGAGAATGATACATTTATTACTAATTTAAAGAGTGAAGGGGTCCCATAAAAAAACAAGTTAAAATTCTAAAAATTCTAAACATTTTCATCAGAAAAGTATACAATGGAAGCTTAAGAAACATGAAATTCATGAGTTTTCCCTATCTAACTTCAAACAATTATGGGCAAATCGATTACTTATCTCTTTGATTTATTTTGTATAAAATGGAGGCAGATGAAACTATGGATTCTTTTTTCAATGAAAACAATTACTAAAGCTTAAACCGTTATATCACATTGGACATTCTTTCTGAAGGAGCAATTACATTCATCCATTTACCATGCAAAACAATCGAAATTAACTAAGACCAAAGGATTTATCAAATAAAAGAATATATGAATTTAATTTCCAAAAAAAGAAAAAGACAAAAAAAAAATGCAACTAACCAAGTGGCCATGTACATAACCTCCGAGAGGGGAAGCAAGGTAAAAAAAAAAAAGAAAGTAAAATTTCCGGGGCTTGGGTGAATAACCATTATATCAGACCCCAAAAGCGAAAAAAAAAAAAAGGGAAAAAAAAAGATAGAAACGGAAATTTTATTATTAAATTCATAGGTTATTTTGATTTTTATTTTTGGTTTTGACTTTTTTTTTCAAGAAAGAAAAACCTCAACGCTAGAATTCCTGACGGTGAAGCAAAGCGGGCAGGCCTGCGCCACTCGGTCACACTCTGTACACAAGCAAAGATGCCGACAGGGCAGGAGCACCACCGCCGCGACACGTGACCTACACGCCTTGCAAGCCGGTCCCGAAGCAGCCACCCGCTCCGGGTCCACGTAAGCCGACTCAGCGTCCTCCGCCTGGCCCTCCACTCCTCCCCAGCACTTTTGCCCCTCCTCCCCTCTCCTGCTATCCTGCGCCAAGGCAGCCCCTCTGCTGATTATGGCCTGTTGGAGCTGCGCTTGTAATGAAGCCACCGTTGCCTCCTGTGCCCTGGCTTTCGCCTGCCAAACCTGCGCCTCCACGCTAAGTTGCGCCACCCGTGCCTCCAACTCGGCGTTCCGTCGCGTTGCTTTCTCCACTTCCGCTTCTTTTTCTCTTAACCTCCTTGACACCGATTCCTCCGCTGCGCCCAGGAGCGCACGATAGTGCGTATTCCTTTTCTCCGCTAACGTGCGCCGTAATTCCTCACCCTTCAATAAATAACAAAGGAACCAAAAAAATGTTACATTCCCAAACTAAAATTTGACTAAAACCGATTTCGAGAAAGAGAAAACCGCTACCTGGGCTCGAAGAAAATGATCCAATTCTTCTCTCTGACGTTTGATTTGGGATGCCAAATCATCGGATACTATAGCCAAAAAAGCAGAGGAGTTGGAACCAAGATTTTGTTGTTGGGGATGGTGCTGTTGTTGTTGATAACTTTGATTTTGATTTTGCTGCAGGTTTTGTTGTTGGTCGCCAAAAGATAAGCGGAGGCCGGTGGAGACTACATTTGGTTGGTGGAGTTGAGAAAGGTCTATCAACTGAGGCGGTTGCGTTTGCAAAGAAAATGAATTGATTGGCGTTGTTATTGCCGCCCCTGCAACTTCTCTTCCTCTTTTCCGTGGATTATTATTGTTGAAGAACATATGGGATTGATCAACAAAAACTCCTCCTGCTTGTTGCTGCAATGAAAACTCATGCTCCTCTTGTCCACCTCTGAAAATATACGCCAAAACCAACAAAAGAAAAGAAAATTCTAATTAGATAAGAAATGATAGGCAGGCAGACAAAGAAAGAGATAGGGGCAGGCCAGGATGAACCTGTTTAAGAGGAGGACATTTGAAGGGTATTGAGCTTGAACGGCCATTACAGCAATGTGAAGGGAAAGCAATAAACTTTGAAGAAGATAAAGATGAAAGAAGATAAGGAATCGATCAAGCAATCAAGAATGAATGATAATAAGCTCAAGAACAAGCTGGTGAAGCATAACCCAATTAATCACCCTTCCTCTCATTTCTTCTTCTTTATTTTGGTTTTTCACCTACTTTCTGCCTCTTGCCTTTGCCTTGTTTGTTATGCTTCTCTTTCTTTCTTTGCTTCTTTGTTCCCTTTGTTTGATATATAGGTAGAACAGGGGAGGGAGGGAGGGAAAGAGAGAGAAAGAGATGCGATTGGAAAGAATCAGTCCAAGAGAGAGACACCTTATTCTGCTCTTTCTTTCTTTTGTTTTTGGTGCCTTTGCTTTGCTTCCTCTTCTTCTTCGCGTGGGGTTGGCTTTTCTTCAGGAGGAGTCTCGTGTTTGTTATCAACTTCACACGCCCAATAACTCCAATTAATACCTCCCCCTCTCCTTTCTTTTCCCTTTTTTTTTTTTAATTAATTACTAATTACCGTTTAATTAAAACAATTAATCTCCATAAATAAAATAATAATAATTTTCCTTTTTTAAGAAAATGGCGTCGGTAAAAGAAATCATATATATAGTGCTAATAGTAAGTTGAAAGCTGTTGTTGTAGGGCGTGCAGTCTCTGCCGCTGGGATTGTTTCTGTTTGTACATGGCCCATGCATTTTTCGCCAGCTTATTTTATTTTATTTTTTATTTTTATAATTCCTCATTCACTGATTTTCCATAATTATGTTCCTACCCATTTCTACATTCAAATTTCTTCGTTTAATTATATATAGTAAAATATCTTTAAATTTGAAATAAAAATTGGGGATTTGATTACGTGGTTTTGAAGGTTTGTTTTTGTTTTCATTCCTTATCTTGGAAAATAGAGAAGAATATATGAATATGTATGGATGAACCTAATTGCTTGGGTTGGGGGTGTTGGTTGGGGGTTCTAATTGATAAAAAAAATGGTGTTAGATCAAGAGTTTCTCTTAATACATACGACCATGTCAAATTACTAATGTGGTAGCTCTCCAAACCCTTTGTTTTGGGGATATAATCTGAAGATAGAAAAGAAATCTTCAACAGAAACAAGCTGTTGAATCAAGAGATCATTGTTTAAGCTTTTTCTATCTTTTTTTTTTTTTTTATGAACATGTAATTGGTGAATCAAGAGATTAAATTAAATTAACTGATCTCTAGTTGTAATGCTCCCATAGATTTAAAAAGAAAAAAAAAATGGAGAACAATGTTACAATTATTTTCAATTTATTAATGGGAATCCCCTGTCAATTCAATCAAAGGTTTCATTAAAGTCCCTTAAGAAAAAGTTTTCATTAAAGAAAATTCATTAAAATCATTTCCTTTTTTAAGAAGAAGAGTCACACCATCCCCATATAAATATTTCTAAATTTATCAATCATTCTTTAAGAATTTTCAATTACTCACCGCTTTTTTTTCATTTTCTACTAAAGACAAAGGATTTATTATATAACTTAAACTACATAAATTTATTATATAACTTCCCTCAATTAGTAATTATGACTTTCATAATTTATATATAAAACATCATCTTAACTAGTGCGAGCAGACACGTTAACATGTTATCTTCATGAATAGATAATCACCCAACCCTTTATTTCCAAGCAATTTAGTACTAATTAATCAAAGCTAATAAGTTTTAAGCCTAGCTAGATTAAGTGGATGCTTTGTGCATATGGTAAATGTTTGTGCTGAGCTATCTTACGAGGTTAAAAATATGAAATTATAAGATTAAAGGTTGATTAGAAATAAAGATCATAAGTTTTTTTAACGTTTGTATTTTGACACTCAAATTAATATTTAGAGACAGAGAAAAATAAAAAAATCTTTAAAAAGGAGAGAAAGAAATTGAATACCCGTATCAAATGTGATAAGGAATTATTTATATTTATAGGTGAGAATATTAAGCCTAAATGGTTCAAGATTTGAAAATTAGGCTTAAGATTAACAATACTGACCTAACCTAACCTAATAGGTAGAGGTCGAATAACAAGTCAATATTCTCATATGCTTTCAAGTGCAAAGTTAAACTGATCGAGTTAATATAAACTCCAAAATTTCAAATCAATCCGTCACATCAATTTGAATGAAAATGACAAAATTACCTTTGCTTTGTTGATGAATCACCTTATGAAGAAAAAAGTTCATGTTGCTTTTTTGATCATAAGGTGGCAATGTTTTTGTCAAGAGAATAATTAATAAAAGGTTTACATATTTTTATTTAATAGGCTCTTTTTATCGTGCGAATTTTATTAGTTAAAAATTTTACTATACAAAATACGGCAAGGCATATGCCTTTGCCTCTCACTTTTAACAAAGTGTATAGGAAATGTAAAATCATAAAAAGAAAATTGAAATTTAATTAAATCTCACAACATAAATTGCACTGGTATTTGTGACCATCCCCAAAACCAAGAAGGATTTTTAACTTTAATCAATGGAAGATAAAAAAATGGTGAAAGAGAGTGTTTGGAATGGAATCACTCATTGTGTTAGGCTTTGGTCCCACTAGGAAGGGTCGGCTCTCTCCCCTTCTTCTTCCCCTCCCAATAATTCCCATCCTTTAGCTATTAAAATCATAATCAAAACTCTCCTCTCATAGTAATACAAATCTGCACGGCAAATGCATATTCACTCTCACACCCAACTCATTTCCCATCGTTTTCTTCTCCCTTTCTCGAAGACAACATTTCCCTTTCCCTCCCTCTTCTCCCTTTTTTGCCTTGTTTTTGTTTGTTTTATCACAACTTTGGAACTAATGCAAAGGGCATCAACCCTGTCTTTTTTTTACTTGGCAATTTGCTTATACAAGAAGCTTATTGTTTTATTATTATTATATAGAATTACGTATGCCAATTTAGTTGATTTATATTATATCTTGATCATACCATAATATTATACTAGAATCGGATTTTGAAAATTTTTTAATATGTCTAGAAAATTAGTGACTTAAATGAAATGGGTCTTTCGAGATTTTGAAGACTTCATTGAAGTTGACTGGCTTGATTTTGATGGAATTATAAGAAACCAATGTTTTCATGAAATCAAATTAGACCAGCAGGCCAAATCGGTTCACCTTACAACTAGTGTTTTTTTTTTTTCTTATTTTGTAGTTGGTTGAGATTAAATAAAAAACCCTAATTTTTTTTTTTTACATCAAATCAACCACTTGGATAATAACTTGGTACATGAAATTTAGGTTTGAAATTAGAGTGAAAATTCAAGATTAATGTAAAAAATGAAATTGTTTTGATAAAAACAATGAGAAATGTTTTTGAGTCAATATAGCAACAGGCAAAAACAGCAAGGCTAGTCAACACGGTTGGGGGATCATTGTACTGGTTTAAAAAAAAAAAAAAAAAAAACAGAGTCTTAGCTATTTTTCTACATGCTTTTTTTGAATCCTCTTTTGGTTGTCTCCTAGAAGCTAATAATATGCTTTTTTTTTTTTTTCCCATAGGATTGAGGATTGGGGCATGAAACAAGGTCACGGAATTAGGCAAATTATATAGAGAAAAGTTAACCATAAAAAAGTTATGAGAGAGGAAACTTCATTAATCGCCATCTCTTTGTTGTTCGGACCAATTTCTTTTGATTCCATTTTTTTGTTTTATTTTCAATAATGATTAAGACTAATCTAAGGTACTCTCAGTGAAAGTATTAGTTTCATTATTCAAATTTGGAATATTTTATTAGCATTTTTTATGAAAAACTTTTAGTTGAAATGTTTGATGAAAGGTCAATTAAATCTTAAAAAATATTAGATTTCATTCTACATTTAAAAAAAAATGTTTAAGTGAAAAAAAATTACCCTATTTCAGAGTTAAGATATATCGTAAGGTGTAATGAGAATTATATGAGATTTACAGATTTTTCACAAAAAAAAAAAACCTAATGATAGTAAGAATCGAATCTAATTCTTATAAATGAAATATTCTATTTTTACCAATTCAATATTTTTTTGTTGATTTCATTCTACCATCTTTAGTAATAAAAAAAATAATGGTATTATGAATCATTGGAGTTTGGAAAAGAGAAAGTTAGGTTAAAGTTTTTCAATGTTTTTTTTTTTTTTTCCATATTTTAAGGATTATATAAACAATATAACTCATCATATACTTCAAGGATCAAAGTCATTCATTATAGCTTTCAAGTGAATAATGCAAGTAATCATGTGTCTTCTACAATCATACATTGATTATATTTGAAACAATTTATTTTATTAATATCAAATCCATTAAATTTGAGTCTATTTTCTTATGTCTGGTGCTTTTCATGGGATAAAAACTTTCAAGTCTGATGCGCATCATCATTTCCAAGAAGTAACATGAAATCAGGCGCATTTCCATGGGTTGAAGACATGCCAACTTTACTTAAAGACATTTCTTTAATGCTAACCCAACCATTCCCATCCATTTCCTTGTCCCACATCGCCCTCTCCAGGCTCAAAAAAAAAAAAAAAATTCTTTTCAATTTTTTTTATTTCTTGTTTATTTTCACCTTCCAAGCCTTTCTCTTCCCATTGTTTCTTTGCACTTAAAAAAATTCCTTGGACTTTGTTTTCTTTACATTCGCACCATCCTTATTCCTACACATCTCCACCACTTCCCAACAGTCTACCCACTACTTATGGCTTTCTTCACACCAAAATCACTGCCAACCATCCCCATTTCCAACTCACAAGTATTGCTATTTTTATTTTTCACTTCATTTTATTTATCATTTTCCATGTCCTTATATAAGCAATCCCCCCTTGAATCTTAATTGCTCTAGCTTGCTTTCATAAGTGCTAAAACCTAATGGCTTCACACCAAAGCAAAAGGCATTTTTTTCTGCTACTAAATTCTAAACATTGGTAATTTAATGTAAAAAATATATGTAATTTATTCAAAATAAAAACTCTTTTGTGGGATATGAAAAGTAAGGAATAAGCGCTACTAATCTATAGCGTATCACAATAATTATAACATACAATATGGTATATTATCTTATTATTCATGGGTATTTTATGAACTAACAAGATGAGAGGAAATGGAGTACTAGTGATCTACATTTGTTTGTTGTCAAATTATTCATGAATTGACACCTAATTCAAGCTAATTGGATCACTCAACTATTACCTCAAAGGTTTGCCACTCAATAATTGGTTGATGAGCTTATTGCAAAAAAAAAAAAAAAGTGAGAGTGAGTTAGTGATTGATGATTAACATGATTAGAATATAAAATAATCAATAAATTTAATTTCTAAGCAAAACCCAGTTTTAACTCACCAAAAAGAGATGAGAGTGTTGTGGTGGGATACCTATTACCTAATTCTATTCTTTTTACAAGAGTTACCTCAATGTATGCTTGTTCTTATAATTCTTGCAATGTACTATATGGAAGTGTAAATTTGAAGATTTAAATGGTGAAAAACACCAACTTTGAAATGGTAAAATATGGGGTACATGACATTTTTACTGAAAAAAAACTTGGAAAATAAAAATTTATGATGGTTCAAATCAAGTTTATATCAAAATCTACCACCTTGTACTTGTTTTTTTACGAAAATGCCAAGAAAAATGAAGAAAATAAAAAAGCAAGGGAGAGGTAGAAATAAATATTTATGATAATGTCAGTAGGAGGGAGGTGGTGGATGGTGCTATAATTTATGAGAGTCTTGAAAGAACTTTGGCATCTCTTATTTCTAGTGATAATGCCAGTCACAAGAAAAGGGGCAGCAGCATAAAGGGGAAAAAAGCAAGAAGAAAAAAAGAAAATGATACAAAGGTCTTGAAAGGGGCAATGGGGAAGCAATTTGTAAGAGTGGGGCTTTGCATTTGCTGCAAAGAATCAAAGCTTTCACTGCAAAATCAACCCTCCCCTCTCCACACTTTCAAAGTTATCTGTATAGGCTCCATTTGTATGGGATTCTACTTAATTTTATTACTTTTCTGCATGCATTTTCTTTTTTGGTTTTTTATTTTCACATGGGGGTTTTTAAGCAATTTCTTGATATATACTCCAATTTGCTCAAATGTTTGGAGTTAATTTGGAATTTAGGGAATAAGTCATTCAATTCTAATTCTAAAAACAAATTTAACCCAAAGGGTGAAATTTGTAACAACCAGGGGTTAAAGCTTAATATACATTTTATAAATTTAATAAACCAAAAAATCATAATTTCAAGCAATTTCAAACTTACTGGTACATCCAAAAAAAAAAAAAAGATCAGAATTTTATTATAATTTCACATTCATATCATTAACAAATATCACATTTTTTGTATGAAAGGGAAAATGAAATTAAAAAAAAAACCCTGAAAATATTGCACCATCTATAATGAATGTTGAGTAAGTTTGGTTAAAGAACAAAAGCCATAAATACTGAAAAAAAAATCCAGTGGTCCCTTAATCCAGAAGATAAGTTATAAATTTGAAATCATATGAGGCTTAACTGTGACATAGGTAATGAATAATTCTGCAATGGCACAGGCTACCAATTTGAAATCTTTTTCTTCTTTAGTTTTGGGTTTTGCCCTTCTCTCATCTGGCTAACCTGACACTATAGCCCCAATTAGGGGTGCATTTGGGACCAACTTTGAGGAAAAATGATTTTGACTGATTCCAGAAAGGGATTTGGATTGGCCCATTGCAGGGTCACAGTTACCCTTGCAGTTCTTGGCAGTCACAATTAAGAATGTGCAACATTTTGAGAGCTTTTTTGTCCTTTTTAGAGTATTACTTAACATGAATATTTTGAGTTTTTTATTGATAAAATGCCCATCAATCATGCCGTTTTAATTGTTGTTTATAATTAGTAACTCATGCATGAGATGCCAAAACAAAAAAAAAAAAAAAAAAGATTTTTATGTATAAGATTTTTATCTGAAAAACGTGGTCAAGATCTTGTTACATCCCATAATTTTGTTTTTTTTCCCTCAATTTCTCCTATCCGTTGCTAAAATTAGTGGTTTTAAACTTTCAATTAAATCCTACATTATCCCTTCCAATAACTTTGAAAGATCAGTTAGATTTTTGTGTATCATACTATTCTTAGTTTAATCCTATATAAAAAAAGAAGAAAATAGGTAGGGGTTAATTGGTTAATTGACTTGTAACAAAAAATTTCTAATCCTTCTCATATCACCATGTTATTTAATTTATATATGCATTTGATAGACCAAACCATATTACAATTAACAAAATAAAAACATTTAGCTTGAATAAGTATGATGTAGAATTTTCTATGTTTTTGAAGATTTTTTTTAAACAAAATATAATTCAAATTATGAAAATAAGAAAGTAGAGTCGCACGCGACACGCAAAAAAGAAAGCGATTTTGTGTAAATTATTAAATGAAACATAATTAAGAAAACAATGGCTCTACCATTTGATTATGATGCAAAGCCAACTAAATGAGCTCATGGTTTTGGAGATTAGCACGAGAGAAGACCCATGACCAATTTTAAGTAACTTCTGTCCACACTAAGAGGCAAGCACAAAAAGAAAACAAAATTTGTTGAGATTCTTTTTTTCAATCTCCGTCAAAAAATTTCTTTGTCATGGGACCAATGGCTACATATTTAAGTGAAGGGAGTGGCGAGGGAATCAAACCGCCATGGGTTAGCATTTTTATTGGAAATGGTTGTGAATTGGCATAATTTCTTATATAACATTATTGACTTAGATGCAAATAATTCTCTTTATTTTTTTTTCAAAAATGCCTATGGAATATGATTATTTCAACTGTAACTAGCTTCTTCCAATTTGCTCCTAAAATTGCATCTTTCTTTTTTGAAAGAGTAAGAAGAGGAAGAAAAAAAAAATTTTAGACCCTTTGCGTCTATACATACAAATAAAGTAATATTCGATAAAAATGGTGCTTCAACCATTACCCCATCTTAAATTTGGGAACTAATTATATTAATCAAACATCAATTGATAATATATTGACTATATTTTAGATCAATTAGTATATTATTGAAATTGACATTTAAAATTATGAATTCAAGAGAATTTATGCGTAAAAAATAAATAATAGGTATGAGATTTAAGAATAGATTAAGAAGTTTGAAAAAAAAAATCAAGTGATAATATAAACATTTCGATCACTTTGGTTGATCTATTTGCTACTAGTTTCTTTTTTTTTTTGGTGGGGGAGGGGAATAAAAATATTGTAATTAATTAAAAGATGAAAATTGGACTCCAAAAATAGAAGAACAAGGGCCATGCAAATTATCAAGGCGTTGCATTCATCAGCGTTATGTCATTGAATGTAACTTTTAAGGCAGGCCAAGATAAATAAATAAATAAATAAATATATAGAGAGAGACCAAAGGCCAAGATAAATTTATTAGGGACAAAAGAACAAAAATGATGAAAAAGAAACAATTTTACTGAACAATTAATAATATTTTCCAAAGGGTAAATAAAATTTCTGTGCATTTGTTTGTAGCTTTTCTGCTAGTCTTTTGTTAAAAGAAACAACATGAAAATGTGTCAGCCCCATATGTTTGTTTGGACTCCTTTTGTCCTTCTCATTAATTCAGTTAAAATAAAACAAAATTATTTACTCAGTTTCTTCTTCATTCTTCCCTAAAAATTGAACCTCCATCTCCCTCTTTCTTATATAAAAGCTGAATTTAAGTGATGCATGTGCCATTTTTTTTTTATTCAGGGGGGGGTGGGGAGAATTAACTTTTCTGTTGTCTCTTTGAGGAAAAAATGTTGGCTTTATTTGATTTAAAATTTGAAAAAAAAAAAAAGATAGAGGGAAATTTTTGAAAAAAATAAGTGAAATTTGTTAGTATTTGTTCATCATGATATTAAATAAAAAGTTCGTTTTTATATACTGTTAGTGTAAAAAAATTTTACGAGATATTAATAGATTGACATATATTGTAAGTAATCTACTTTTGGGGAATTCTAAGCAATGAATGATATTGTTTTCTCTAGTTGTTGATTATATATATATTGAAATTTGATACAAATAAAATTGTGATTCAAAATTCTAAACTTGACATTAAGTAAGGATCAAAAGGCCAAAATTCCAAATGACAAATTATATGAATTAGTATCCAATAAAAGGGAAGGTGTGGTTAATTATGCACATCTAGAAAAATCCTTCAAAATGGATAAAGTGAGTTTGTTCCATTCCCCTAAGTGGTTCCCTTTTTGGTTTTATTTGGGTTTTTTTTTTTTTTTTCTAAAATTATATCCCCTAAGTATATGCCCTATATATTTCAAAAAAAAAAAAATCCCATGAAGTGTAGGTCTAGAAAACATTGGCCTTTTAAGGTTTTTTTTTTTTTTTTAAATGTGCTTTTAAGATTCTTGATCATGAACTATATATAGGCTTTTTTAAAAACTCATCTACCATCTATTTTCTTTTTAAACAACACTTGCATAAAAGCTTTTCTTCATATATATATATATTTAAGTTTTAAATAGAAAACAAGGAAGTATATAACTTTGTTGATGTACAAGTGAAATTTAAACGTTGAATAAATTTTCCTTGGCTTTCTAGCCATATAATATATGTTGTTATATATATTTATATAGAAATAATAACTATTATAGGGGTAATTAGTAAAATAATATAGACAATCCAAATTGAAGGCATGAAGTAGATTCTAGGTAGCTCTACAAATTTGCATAGTTTTCCTTAAAATATTTTATTAAGTGATCTCAAAATGATTAGTTACTAAAACAAATTAAAAAAATAACTAAGTTGTAATATATATAATTTGACATGTCCTATTTTTATTTTTAATTAAATTTTTTATATTTTTAAATATACTCTAACAAATATATATCATCTTCTTAACCAAACTTATGAAATTTAAAATCTTTATTTTCAATGTATTTGATTATACATACATACATACATATATATATATATATATGAGAATCGATAAGAACATAATTAAGTGAGATAAATTCCCTCTTCTTGAAATTTGAAGGGGCAAGGAATTGGCTGATATTGAGGTGTTCAGTTTGAATTTTGCAATGGAATCATTAGCAAAGCAACAATCTAAGGCTTATAGCTTTGGGGTTGGAGTTGGGTGGGGGAGATCATCCGACAAGAGACGTATGGTATGAAGATGTGAAGTTTATATTCTTGAAAGTCGAAACCCTTATAATTTGCAAAGGCATCACTTTCTCATTTTCTCTCTCTTGGAAAACGGGGGACGCATTTATGACTTTTATGCGTCAGACATACACATGCAAATGCAACACCAAACCAACAAACAATACAAACAATAATCACTCGAGAACTATTTGTAGTGGGTAAATGAAAATATCTCTTGTCATCTTTTTTATTTATTCTTTTTTTTTTTTTAAATCCCACAACTTCTGTTAGGTAATTGCACGCATGCATGTGAAAAAAAAGTAAAAAAGTGGGGAAGAAAAACAAAAACAAAAGAAGAGGTAAAGTGAAAAACGATCCTTTTTTTTCCCTTAGATGTACGTATCTTGGTGTAGTTGGTGGAATAAGTGAGGGCATATCTCCAATTCTATCTTGTTTTTCCTTTGCTTTGATTCTTGTTGAGTTGTTCTTTCTGCTTAGAGATAGGGCTTGTTCGGTTGTTCCCAAGAATTTTGGCTTATTGGAAAGGGTTTATATTCATATTGCTCAAGTCATTTTCAAAATGGGGTAAGTCTACAAGAGTGACATGGTTGGTTTAGGTCATTTTCTTAAGAAACCCCTTTTTTTTAAATAAACAAAAATTGTATATGTCTATGTTTTTAGGAGATTAAACATGAATCTCCAAGTTGAAGTCCTAAACAAATAGAAGCAATGCCAAGTGGGGCAATTTCCTTGTACTCAAAAACTTTTTCTTTAAATTCTATCAAAGTTGTCATGCGAAAGCAAAAGCTATTGACCCAACTTCCATATGCTGTTTTGAGATGGAGAATAGTTCAAATAAAGCTATGTATAATTATGGTTCTTATCATCACCCCCTTTCATTTTCAATGGTGTGATCACCCAAAATTTGACTAATCAAATCAATTACCCTAAGCTGAGGCATGTATATGTGGTGAAACTATAATTTCTCTGAAATATCTAAGGTCCGACATAGTTACAATTTTCTCTGAAATATCTAAGGTCCGACATAGCTACAACTCTATATGCAACAAGTCTAACCTTCAAATTTATTATTTTCAGTCATTTGGAACAATACTAAACACTCATCGTGTTGCTAGTAAAACACCAAAAAAGCAAAGAAATAAATTTAAGAAGAAAATAGGAAAGCAAGTATAGTAAAAGAATGACTCGTGAAACAAGTTAAGCAAAGATTATGACAATCAATTTGGTGTGTTTTAATGATTTTAGTCGTGTAAAGGACCATGTACTAGCAAGGAAATATCATTTTCTAACATTATCTTAGTAATTCATCCAAAATTAATTGAATTGAAGAGTTTCCTAGAAGATTGTTAATTTCTCTCATTAAAAATCTACAGGGTATGAATTTAATCAGTCCTCAATTACTGAATTTTGTGGGGTATCTTGATCCAACACTGAGAAAGATAAAGGGGAGGGAGAGAGCACTAGATTCCCTCACCAAAGATTACATACAAGGATCTTGATATATAAACACTTTTTTACTGTGGGAAAAATGGGGAAAATCTCAACCTCTCTCTCTCTCACATTCCAAGAGTAAAGAAACATCCAATAGATGGGAAGAATTATAAGAATTTGCTAATGTGATTGAGAGAGAAAGAGAACTATTCATTGTGTGATTGAGAAAAAATGTTGGAAACTTTAACTTTTTTTGTAAATCTTACATATCCCATAGTATAGGTGGAGAGAAACTTTAGATAAAAGATAGATTCATTAAGATTTGAACAAAAGGGAAGTCGGCATTTAAACTTTTGGAGACAAAGATGTTTCTTCCCTATAAAATATATTTCTTTCTTTCTTTATTCATTTCACTTGTTAATTTTTTTTGTGGAGGGTATTGGAAGGATATATAGCTTATAGATGAGGTGAGAAGGCATGGGGGATGTGTTGGATCAAATTGCACTTCTCCTCAACAAACATTATTACGAAGTGATGAGGTTATCAATAGAAAGGCTCTCCCGTCAGTACAACACCACACCACCCCACCTCTCATGGCATATGGATGCATATTGTCAGTGTTGCTTTCCTTTGCCTCCACGTTGCCTTGCAGCTGCCTCATCTCTCCTTGACCTCTCTTTCTTGCTATAATTCATGCTTTTTGGGTGGGAAGAAAATTCTGAAATTTTAAAATTGGTTTGAAATTGTAATATTTGATTCAGTTTGGATTGAAAATTTTTTTTATTTGATTCAATTTAAATTAGGATATTAAATATTTTTATTAGATTAGAATCGGATTTTAAATTGAAAAATAAAAAATAAAAAATAATTGCATTGAATTGAATTATATATTTTTATTAATTTATATATATTAAATTTTTATAAAATAAAAATAATTATTTTATGTAAATCTATTTAAATATATTAAAAATTATATTAAAATAATATAAAATTTTAAAAAATTAAAAATGAATCAATCGAATTAATACAATTCAGATCAAATCATTCTTAAGAAAAAATCAATTTAAATTCATATCAGATTTAAAAAATTTATAACAATATACATTATCTAAAAAAAATCAAACAAAATCCAATTCAATTCGAATTGTTATTATCCGTATGACAAATTTTTTTTTACACATATCCCCATTTCAAATCATTCCTGGCTAGAAATGATCCTCCTCTCTTTCTTATCTTCGCCTACTATCCAATTGGATAAAAAAACAAAAAGAAAATTTTGATAGAGGGAAAGTAGACAGAGATGATGGGAAAACTTACTTAGCTTTACTAGAATCTTTTCTAAATCTTGTAGGTCATGGGGTTTTTAATTAAATGGGGTTCTCATGTTTCAACTTTCTTGTAGGTTTTCCAAGGCAGGTCCAACTCCCTATCACATGCACCATGCATTGTTTCTTTTCTCATCTTTCCAAGTTCAAACCCCTCACTTACTCTCTCTCTCTCTCTCCCTCTTTGATTGATCAGTACATTGTTGAATAAGGAGGGATAAGTAGACAGACATTTATTAATTATAATAAAGAGATTGCCTATGTCCCACAAATAGATAAATAATACGTAAATAAGAAATACTACTTATTAATTAATGGTGTCGTGCATATAATATAGTGCCAATGCTAAGCAGTTAAGCAAGTGTGTGATTTGAAACATGAATAATTGTTTCTAGTAATAAGTAATAACTGATATTTAATTAAATTTCTTTCACGGCCCTCAAACTTTTCTTGCTTTATCGTGCAGCAAAGGTGGCAGTGGCAGACATTGAAAACTTGATTTCAAATTAAGAAACTGTTTAATTGTACAAATTGACCTGTAATACTCCCTTTGGTACTTAAATTGATGATTAATTTTGATTCTAATCTCTTTCTTTCTAACCTCTTTTGACCTTAAAAGGAGATGGAGAAGAAGGGCAAATGGTAGAATTATTTTGTGGTAGTGAATCTATTGCAAGATTTTCTTTAATAAATTTGTTTCAAAGGTTTGCATTCCTTGCCATGATTCATGATTTTCCTTGTAACTCTGTTGCTTTCTATTGAACTTTTGTATGATTCAAAATGTACCGATTCTAAGCTTGTGAAAGATCAGCTATGTCTTGTGACATCGAGAATGGTACATGAATTTAAATCTCTAGCTATCCCTCTTACTTGAAAAAGAATCCAACCACCCAATTATTTTACAATTGCACAATAAGTAGGGCTGAGTTACTGTTTTTGGACTCAATATATATAGGTCCACAAAAATTAAAATTGGACCAAAGAAAAAAACATATACATCTTATATCTCTGACAAAAAGAAAATTATAGATATTTGATTTATTCTTGTGCTAAAGTTTACAATATTTATTAAATTTTTTTCTTAATTTGCCCCAGTTAATTACTCTAGAGAGCAAAATGAAGTAAATTCCCTTCTATGTATCTCTGTTAAACTTTCTCTCTTTTTTTTTTTTTCCTTTTATTTGTTATTTATTTCATGACAAGATGAAGCAGTCAGAAAGCAAAGCAGGTTTGGGCCCACCCATAGCATTTTTGGGCTAAACTAATAGTATGCAGAAGGGCAGGTTCACCAGTACCTTGCCCATGGTAGTCCCTTTGTGATTAGGGCCAATTGTCCTCATCACCAAGAAAGATCCCCAACTCTTTCCAATGTTGAATCAATGTGTGTCAGATCTTTTTCAACAATTATAAAGTGATGACAGTTGAAATCAAGCACATCATGTGCTCAACATGTGACATGGGACACCTAAAATTTCAAAGTATTTCAGTACAAAATTTAGTACATTTGGATCCATCCATCCCTCCCCTTGTTGCTCCTCATGTTTGGTATGTATTTATGTAATTACATATTCTAATCAATATTTTAATTAATCCCCATGTCTTAATCTCTTTCCCTCTCAATTTTATTGACTTTTTAATAACGATTTCGGCTTAATAGTGGATTATGCCATTGCTTACAACTTTATTATAGCCACAACCCAAATTAGAAGATGGGTTTTTCTTAATTGTAAAGATTATGGGAGGACTTTCACCATTTACAATTTGAAAAAAAAATGATGAGAACATTTGACATTTCATCAATTTGTCCTCTTCTTTCTTGAAGCTTAGCTTAAGCCTTTTTCTGGTTCTTATGTGGATTAGGTTAGGTTCTCTTTCTTTCTCTCTCTCTCAAGATTAGTTGGTGTGGATCATCGTCTCTTGAAACACATGGGATTTTGTATAAGAAAATTTCCCACTATCACTCTTTTTGGCATCTTTTGGGATTACTCACACTAACCCAAAAAGGAAAAACATGGTTAGAACTATTTAAAATGAATAAAAAATAATGATCTTGTTATTTCATGTGCTTGGACTAACGCAAACCATGCATGTAAGAAAGAAAAATTATTGAAGATTAAAACAATTAAACCCCTTTCCACACCTTGGCTTCTCTAGATCATGCAAGAGTCATATTTCCAAATTAATAAACAATAAATACAAGCTTTGTTTGATTTATATAGCATCCAGATGCTCGCCCCAAACCCGACTTGACTTTATGCTTTATTAAATCCGAACTTGACTTTACTTGAAATTTTTTTTATTTTTTCATATCCGAACTCGATCCGACCCCGATACTATGTAAATCGTATCTGATTCGACCCGAAATTAATAAAATATTATTTTTTAATATAAAATATTATTTTTGAAATATAAATATTTAAAAATATCATTATATAAATATATATATATGTAAATAAAAAATTAAAAAATAATTTTTTATATAATATCGGGTCGGATCGGGTTTTAGGCAAACCCGACCCTGACCTGACCCCGAGTGTTTTCTAACTTTACTCGACCCAATCCGAAACCCAAATTAAAAAAAAAAAAATCAATTTCATAAGGTCAGGTCGAACCGAAACCCGTCGTGTACAAGTTATATCACCGTCCCTAATCCAGACATCAATTACATGATAGTTTTACTTAAGAAATTTAAAACACAAAAAATAATATATATATATATATTTATATATATGGAGAACTTTGGCACCGGCAATTAAACATGAATCCTTCAATGTCCTAATCAAATATAATTAAGGATGGTTTAATTTCACAACAAATAAAAATCCATCTATCAGCTGCCTGCTTGTTGTGACAGCTTTTTTGGCAATATATATATATATATATAACTAGAAGCTTTTCAAACTTGTAAATTATTAGATTTGTGATTATTAGATTTAGAAAGAGAAATGGAGTTTAATTTTTTTTAAAAAAAATTACCTTTTTTTTTCTACAAAATACGATTAATTAATCTCATATTTGTAAATATTATTAGCCAAGTTTACTGAGTTAGGAATTGGAAGGTGAAATGAGTCGATGATAGCCATGCATGACCAATTAAATTGTACTACTAAAAGAAATATTACTATTAATCAAAAAATAACAGAGATGTTCATGGTCGATCAGACTTGGTTAATTTTTAAAGGTTAGACTTGGTTTGGCAAGTTTAAAAGGCAAGAATTTTAAAAATAAAAAAATAAAACATCAATATTTTAGTGTTTTAAAATATATTTTTAATTAAAATTAAATTTTAAAAAATTAATAATTCAATATTTCAGACCAAATTTAAAAATTCCTGTCTAAAGTCTGAGTCAAGTCAGGTAACCTAGAGACAAATCTAAGAAATAAATAATATGAATGAAATAATGTGAATATATATATCGTTCAGTCAAATTTGTATACTTTTTAATCTAGAATTTTTACATTTTCTCTTTATATAACACAAGTCTATGGAAAAATTTTTTTTCTTTTAGGAAGTATCAATTGCCTTTAATCAGTGAATGCCGACAATATTTACTTATTGCATGTTCGTACAAAGAAGATGCTTTTCACTTCAATGTGCTTCCAACCTCATTTGAATTGTTTCTTTGCCCAAAAATGTTGTTTAATTTTTTTGTCACCTGCCAAGTTGATTCCTTCACACAAAACTTGATGATCTGATTGCTGAGTTGATCAGCTCCTCCCTCACATTTTTATTAGTAATTTGTTCAAAATTATGATGATCATGTCCGTTACTTTACAAATTAGAGAGGTGGTGTCACCATCTCGTATATCTTTTCTTGTACACCTCTAGACAGACCTATTAGCCTGGTAGATGTTCAAAAAGTTGAAAAACCCAAATCTCTATCTGTTTCCTGTTCCTCTAATAAAATAATCTAAGAGATGATAACCTTCCAAGGAAAATAAAAGATGGTTCAGTGACAAATGACAAAGAAACAAATCTAGGAATTGATAATCAAAAGTTGTAATTTTGTTGGCTAATGGGGTTAGGCCATGCGCCAAATTGGCAAAGATTTTTGGCAAACCTTAAGCTTGGTTTTGGTTTTGGTTTTGGAGTTGCTTGGTTGGATTTGTTGCCTCAATATTATCCCTTGTAAAACACGTTCCATTGGTTGATTTGAAAAGACAATTTGATTCACCAGCCTCAATTGACTATCCCAATGGCGCCGTCTTAACGAAGCATTTATCAAATAAGCATAGAGATAAGCCACAGTCTATTGGAGAATATATCCTTGGTTAATGGTATGGGACAGGCAATTTGCAGCTGTTTGAAGGTGTAAGCCGTAGTAGGGACCATGGGGGAGGCTCCAAATCTTGAATATTATTATTGGTTTTCTTTGGCTTATCTCCTCAGGTTTGCCTAACTAACCTTTTATTTTCATTGTATAGGTCACTTTCATTAATAAGAAGATATGGGAAAGGTTTTGAGGTTTGGATTAGCTATAAAATTCCACCCAATTTTTTTGTAAGTCATCATAGAGCAAGAAATTGGATAAATGTAGTTGGCTCAGCATACACGTTTTGATCCCAAAGAATTCAATTAATGCAGGATTTTCTGACTGGAATTATATACATCTGCTCATTTTAATTATCAGTAGTTGCCTCAGCAATCACCATATTAATTGTACATTTTTATCCCATCTAACTTGACCAGTGGCTGCATCAAAGTACTTGGTTTAGCATTAGGTTTGATTGGAATTTTAAGCAGGTGATCAGAAATATTTCTGGGGTAGCTACTGATTCTCAAACATGGAACTGGTTATTCATTCAATCTAAAAGCAGCAGCCTTGCTCTTGCCTTTGT
The DNA here is from genome assembly GCF_002303985.1 of Durio zibethinus. The sequence goes on along the minus strand of NW_019167838.1, from coordinate 2,310,451 downwards.
AAAGCCAAAAAAGATTGTGTGGTACAGAAAATCTACATGTTGAGTTTTGTGAATTTGTACTGTTAAGCATGTGTGCAGACTATACAAAACAAATTTTGGTTGCTGATTTTTATGCTGTCTGGTTGATTAGTGGTTTAGATTCTTTTGCTATGATGCATTCACGAGCACTTTCCCTGCAATGATATGCAGATTGTTACATGTATTTCCCAATTGGTGCTCAAGTTTTGATGACATTTTATAAGAAAAAGAAATGTTGTGCACAAGGCAAATTGGGAATTTGGATGACTACCAGGTTAGGCATATGAGTCTGATAAACTTATTTGTAATTTTGGCTAGATGTGGGATAATGTTAAACCCATGGCCATGTGGTCCTGTGGGACTTTGACAACCAAGCTCATGATCCCTTGTGGAAAGCTTTGGCAGCAACAGTTGAAACCATGAAAACCAATGGCATTGAAATGGCATCAATCACAGCTCAACGGTACCGCAATACACAATTATAGAGAATCCATGATTCTTGGCTGCACATACACATGGGAAGACTTTTTAAAAGGGGAATATATATATGAGTATAAACCAACCAAACATCACCAGAAAACGATGCTTCCTATCCAATCTGAGCTTTCTGCATAGTCACCAGGGGCAATATTTTATCTCAATTCTTGTTTAATCCTTATCACCATCATAATTATGGTTAGCCTTGGTTAAACAATTGAGCTTGATTGAATCGAGAAAGGTCCAGATGGAAAGCATGTGAGATTAGTGGAAGTCCTTGAGGGGAGAATAGTTCATGGAACTGATTTTGCTTCTGCAACTTCCATGTATTTAATTAAGAATAATTTGTTTGATAGGGATATTGTCATGTTTGATTTTGATAATTCACATGGTACATATTTTTGAATTCCTGTCTCACCATTGATCACTAGGAAAAGTTGCCTTTAACTTTGATTATCCAATAAAAATTCCCCACCTAGTAGTAGCATTATCAAGATCCTCCTTGGCAATTTCTAGGCTCTCATTTGTTACTACTTTTTTTAGGTGGGCTAATAATTTAGTCTTTAAATGAATCAAAATCAATTAGGATGAGGAATCATGATTAAAATCAACTGGTTAAGAGCACACTGACCATGATAATGGGGGGTGATAAAAATACAAAAGGTCCTTGAAAAAGGTGATGTTGAGATGAGTATGTAGCCATAGAAATTGAAAGCATTTGACAGCATTGTTTCGATGGAAATGCCCTAGAAAGATTGGTATCCACCAAGAAAGTTGTTTGTGGGTTGAGAAGTATGAAGGAGAATAAAGCAAATAAAAAAAAAAAAAAGGCACTGCCCATTAAGAAACCTACAAAGCTTAATGGCTCAACAGAGTCTTGCAGCATCAAAAATCAGAAAAAAAAAGATGGAATTTCTTTGTCATAATGGGATGTGCCTTTAAACCCCATTTAGAATTTCTTTCTTTGAAGGCTCCATCAGACTGTCTAACCAATCTAAATTTAATTCAAAGATAAATAATGAATAAGAACATGTTTGATTGTCTCATGATTATAATTTGCTTCTCCCATTTTCCATCTCATTACTCATATGAAATGTAGGTCCTCACCTTGCTTTTCTTCTTTTCCTGTGGGATTTTAATGTATTCAAGGAGTGGATTCCAAACAAACCGCAAATCATGACCTAAGAAAAAAGCCGTGGATCAAGTGTTCAGATTGATTAAGGACATGATATCATTGGAAAATTACAAATTTCAAACTGGGTTTCTTGAAAGGTTTAAGAGTAGCATTTTGCATTAACATCATGTCATCATATGATTCAAATTTTATGGTGCACCATATAAATATAGATTTAACACATTGATTGACAAATATGAGATCAGATGTGAAGAAAGTGACAAAGAGGCTACTGCAACCATAGCTAGGGTTTTTTAGCAGGCCGCAATTTGAAAGTCAGACATCAAAAGGCAATACAGAGAGAACATGTTCGACTGTTGACTATTGACAAAATACACGACCAATGAAAAATTGATGGCGGCCAATTATATTTGAAAGCTGATCCATCTGTTTTTAAGCAAAGGTTGGATCTTATCCGAGCTAGTTCTAGGGTGCCCAGCTGGTTCATTATTGCAGCCTTTCTTTTATTATAGGGGATGTATGAACCCTGGTAATCATATTTGTACGACCAATTCTCAACTAAAAATTGCTAAATGGAAGCCCTTTTAGTATCAATTTGTCAATATGTTTTACTTATAATTTAAAATACGATAGATATTACGATACGAAAATTATGTGAATAAAATATTTGAAGATAACATAATTTAAAATTTTAAAAAATTTATAAATAAATTTAATAAAATAAAAAAATTATATTTTATATTTTTATATCAATAAAAATTATAATATATAATTTTTATATAAAATATTTAATAAATATAATATTTTATATGATACACGGTACAAATTAACGAATTTACTTTTGGTAGACTTTGTCATAATGATTAAAGTTTTAAATGATTACAAAGCTGGGCTTTCATATCCAAACAAGGATTAAAGATCTTCATTTTGGGCTTTGTTCAACTTACTAAAAAAAACTTATGTTATGAAAAGTTTGTATTGGCCCAGAAAAATTTCCAAGTTTGTTGCTTTTGGGCCTTTTGTTAGGAATAAAAAGATAATGGGCTTCTTTGAATTGGGAATTTTCAAGATGGGCTGTTAACAATAATATGGGCTTAGCCCATGGCCTGTCCAAATGTGGTTGCTCTCACCATAGACTTTTTTTTGGCCACATACCATAGATATTTATAAGCGAATTTTTTTTTTTTTTGAATTTTAAGCACAAAAAAATTGAGAGTTTAATTTATGTTGTTTATTTAAATCTCAACCCTTAGCTTGATAGAGGTTCCCGCTAAAAATTGAAGTATTTCTTTAATAACTGATGAATCAAGCAAATATATGTCGATAACCATGGAATTTGTGATAAAATATTAAAATTTTAATTTTAATAATCAGAATTTAAATTTTAACAATTTTAAATAAAAAAATAAATACCTTGCTAGATCCATTTATTTCATTGAAAAAAAAAAAACTCATCTTTTATTAAATTTTCTTTCTCTATGAAAAATGGGTAAAATTTATTATCAAATAAAGACTGCTTCTTTTTTTTTTAATGAAAATGTTTATATTTGCTTGTGTATGTAGGTCATTTGACTCTGGACCAAGCTTGTATAGTCGACTTCTCCGAGGGGTTCATAAGAATGATAATGAAGTGGATATTAATAGTTTTTTTAGATATTTTCATTAATATTTGAATTCATTTAAGTTTAATATTATTATTTAAATTTAAAATTATTTAAATATATGAATTCATTAAAATATTTATTTATTTAAATTTTTTATTAAAATATAAAATAAATAAAAATTTAATTTAAAATTTAAGTTCACTCTTAATTAATAATAAACAAAAATTATTTTTAATATTTGAATTCATCTACAAATATAAAATTTTATATATTTTATATATGTAAACAGATAACAAATTCTGATAAGAATTTAATTTATTATTATTATTATTAAAATTTAAATGAATTTAAGTATTAAATATTTAAAAATTATTATTTATATTTATTTCGAATTTATCACGAATAATAATTTTTTTATTTAAATTTATTAATTAATTATTTATTATTATTCAAATTTAATATAAATAAATTGAATAATAACAAATATTCGTTCGTTTACTATGCAATGACACATCAAGTGGTTCAAGGGGCATTAATTGGACTTGGTTAAGATATGACAACGGCCAGACCACCCGGAAAGGTCAATGGAAACAACCCAAAACGGTTAAACCCTTCTGGCATTCTCGACTCGGCTCAAGCCTAGGCCCAATATTTTTGTCAGGTCCAGTTGTGTTTCCCCTTCCCCTTATCCGTTTTATTTATTTATTATAAAAAAATAAAAATATTTGCTCTACAATACAAATAAAAACCAAACAGTTTTTGTGACTAAATCTTCAATTTTTAATTATTTTATACAAGATAATTTATGCGACTTTTAAATATGAACATGTCAATAATTTTAAATTATTGTCATTAGAATGGATTCATACCTTATAATTTTTTATAAAACTAAATTTTTTATTTTATAAATTATTTATTATATACAAATAAATAATTATTGTTTTCTTTAAATAATTTTATTACTAATAATAAGGTTTTCTATATTTTATATTTGATGACCTTTTTGTTTATAAAAATAATTAATAATTTATTATATTATAACCAACATTGTGATTCAAAATTAACAAAAATTATTTTGATGATTTTATTATCTTAATAATTAATTTATAACGATGATTTCAAAAATAATATAAAAAATTTCTTAAATTATTTTATTAAACTAACAACTCTATATTTAATACCACATACAACTATGAATAAATTTATAAGCTAATCTTAACTTTTTAAAAAACAAAAAGAAAAAGTATAAAAAGATGTTAAAAGAATCTAAAAAATAATCCTTCTTCTCATTTTTTAAATCAAAACCTTTAGCACTTCTAAAACAATAATGATTTGGGACCAGTAGATGGAGCAAAGCAACCTAATTATTGAGCTGTTCTTCAATGTTTCACCTACCCACTAAAAATATAGTAAAATGCTCATAATTGAAGCACAAAAAAATATCATCCATCTGCCAAACTTGTAGATGATATTGGACAGGTGCGGTCATGCCAACTTGCAAAGTTGCAATAGAGAACCGATCACATCCATTGTCCCACACCATTGACTCCCACATCGGCACGGTTGACTTGGTACAGAAAATCTTAGTTGTTTTTCAGAATGAGATTGTGCGCAACAAATATTATATAAATATAATATAAAAAATATGATTATAAAATAATTAAAAATTTTAATATTTATTATATATAAATTTAGTAAAATAAAAAATATATTTTATATCTTTATATTGATGATAATTACAATATAAAAATTTATAAATAAAATATAATATAAATATAAAATTTTAATATTTTACTCAATTTAAATACGTGAATTATTAAATGTAATGTACCCAACAATAATAAAAGTTTACCAAATTGGAAATTATTGGGAGAAAAGACTTAGTAAGCCGGCTTAACACCCTTTTCTAAGTAAACCGCACGTTGAAATTATGAATTTGAGCGCACAAGGGACATGTCAAACAATGATTGATATGATGTACCAACATGCCATGTGTAAATATATATATACGTAAAAATGATTGTCAATATTTCTTTTAAGTATTTTGTATTTTTCCATAAAAATAATAATTTTTTTATCCTATTATATGTAAAAAAAAAAAGAAGGAAAAAGTGCAACTACATATTACATAAAATGTAGAACATAATTTTTTTTTTGAAGATTAAAAATAGCTTTTGAATTTATAAAGTCATGAGTGCATCACACCAAGTTAATGAGATATATCTATTATTCATCTGACACTTGATGATCCTACAATCATGATCAATTAAGTTTGGAAGTTACTCATATAATCATTTCATGCTAAAATTTTAGTTAAGTTTAAGCTTATTGCTTCATTAATCAACAACTAAACCGAATTTAAGCTTCATTCAATTATAATTTTTAGTGCGAGGAAGATGCATTCTTTTTACATTGAAATTCAATTTTGAAATAAAAACGTAATTAACATTTTAATAGGTATTTCAAATGCAATTGCCATTTTAATTTCAAGCAAGACTTTGATGGGATGAAAATGACTCTTTATGTTTTTGTCATCGAGTGACAATTAATTCATATTGCTCAAATTTTTTCAATTAAATTATTGGTTAGTTATATGTCATACACATGTTTCACACTTCCATCAAAAATTTTGTCTAAGATAATGAATGTTGAAATTTTTTGAGTTTTTTTTTGACAAGTACATTTTTTCTTATCAATTTTGCAATAAATCATAAAATCAACAAAAAAAAAGCTAAAATTGCTAAAAAAAAAAAAAAAAAAATCTAAGATCCATAGTCACGCCTGTTGCTAGAGGTTGGCATGCATCGTGGTCCTTAAAAAAATTTTAAAATCTTTATATGCATAACATATTTTTTCATAAAAATTATTATTAATAAAAAAAAAAATCCACGATGATCCATGGTGGATAGAGAAGAGCTATGGCCGATGGAGAATTAACCACCCTTTGAAACGTGGAACTTTAAGGGTCCTTATACGAGTGATTATATATTTAATTGAATCCAAACACGACCTTATAATCCCATCAGAATTGGCCATGTGGCATTACGTCACTGTAGGCCCACATACTCTCCCGCAGCCCCGGCAGTATTTGATCATCCTATCCATCAGCACGCTGACGCGTATCTCCCCACCTTATCCGGACATCCAACGGCTCAGAACTCGCCAAAAAACCCACGTCTCCCCATCGGGGACTGGAAGATATTTCCTTTTTTTATATATTTGTATGGTCCCCTCCCACCCCCTTAAAGGCTTCGTGTGCTTGACGTTCACATTATATTTTACTTGTATTTTTTTTGCTTTATTTACCAAAAATGTGAAAAGATATTTTTCTTAGTCCACTCAATAATTATGGATTGGCACTTCTTTTTTCATATCAATGTATCATCAGTCACTTCAATCTAGCTTTTTATTTTTTTAGAAGGTACAATTTTATTTTCAACATCTGCATTCCATATTGTAACTTAGACTATCATTAACATTTTTTAAATTATAATAAAATATTTAATTTAATATTTAAAATTTAAAATTTTAATATAATAATTAAATTATAAATTTATTAATTAGAATGGTATTAACTTTTAATATATGTAACTTTAAATGATAAAATATGAAAAATAAATAATTTTTTAAATATTATATTAATCAATATATTTATAATTTATATATCATATTAAAATTTTTTAAAATTTAAATAATACATTAAATATTTTATTATAATTTAAAGTTAATTGATGATATTAATTTTTATAACTTCAATATTATTTAAACAATTATTTAATTGAATTTTAAAATATAAATATTAATTAAAAATCTATCTCTTCATTTTCAATATTATTTTTTAGAATTTTAAAATATAAATATTAATTAAAATTTTAGTTTTTAAATATCATTTTAATTAAATATCATATGACATGGATTAAAAATTTTCATAATATAATTTTTTATTATCTAATTATGATTTATATTGATTTAAAAAATAATATTTTATTATTGTACATGCTCAATTTTAGTTGGTCAGGTAAGCTTTTATCTGGTAAAAAAAAAAAAAGCAGGCGTCATCATACTTTCTATTTAATAACTTTTTTTGTAGATTTTTATAATAATTATATCAATAAATTTAATAATTTAAAATATCATCAAAAAATAATATAAAAAATTATAAAAATAATATGTTTTAAAATTTTAATAAAAATTATATAAAAAATTAGATAAAAACTTTTTTTATTTTCACACAAAATAAATTATGATATATAATTTTAATAAAAATAAAATATAAACATATAAATTATTAATATTTTACTTTATATTTATACATGACATATCAAATCAGCACGTGGGAAATAATAAAATTGAGAGACAATTTTGACTTGATTTGTCGGAATTCGGAACATTATCTAACGAAACGAAGAAATTTGGAAATTCCAACTTAGAGCTCTATATAAAGAAATTCTACTAATAAGGTTCATTCAATAAGAAAATTTTAAAGGAAAGGCAAGGAGCATTGAAAGAATATATATATATATATATATATATATTATTCTATTTTAGTAGTAACTCACAAAAATACAACAAGTAATAGAATGAAACTCAATAATTTTCGTATGGCATAAAATTGAAAAAAGGGCGATAAAAAGAGGCAAACAGCCCCATCACACCTAGCCAGGTTAGGCAGGTGCCAGACGCTACTCCATCTCTGATTCCGTCTCTTTTTTTTATTATTATTATTTTCTTCTATTTAAACCCCAACTAAACAAGTTAGCGATCTCTCTCTCTTCTGGTTTCCAATTTTATTGCTATTTTTCTTGGAGAAGCTGAAAATGGCGGAATCGGTGGAGTTGCCAGGTCGTTTAGCAATTCTTCCATTCAGAAACAAAGTTTTATTGCCTGGCGCCTTTATTCGAATTCGCTGCACTTCACACAGCAGGTCCCTTTTCTTTTTAAATGTTTTGTTTGATATTTGACTAAACCTTATTAATGAGTTATAAAATCTTCTTTTCTTGTGCGTTTGTTTCCCTAGAAATCACTGTATGGAATTTTTTATGGTTTCAAAAATTGGAATTAGGATCGTTTATCCGATTCTCTTTACAAAACATGAACGAATTGATTTTTTTTTTTGGTTTTTGTTGCGTTGTTTTCTGACTTACCATATCAGGCTTTATCCTACGTATTATTTTCCTCTGGTTTTTCTCGTTAAGCTTACGCGCCTTTAGAGTTTTCTAATTCGAACTCATATTAACCGTTCAATTTCGGTTCGTGGAAATTCAAGCTATTTCTCTAATTCTACTTGAATTATTCTGTTCCAAGTTACCGTTGGATTTTATTTAATATTTTGTTTATTTTAGCTGGATAATAAATATAAAGCTAGTAGAATCAGGGATTGGTTCGTTATTTGTTCTGCTTGGAAGTTTGAATATTACAGAATAAAGTGGTTTGACTATTGCAGTGTTAAATTGGTGGAGCAAGAGTTATGGCAGCGAGAAGAGAAAGGATTAATCGGAATTCTTCCGGTTCGAGATGCTGCTGAGATGACCTCGATGGATTCCGTGTTATCTCAAGGTTGTTGTTTGTGGACTTGTTTGGCTATCAAGAAGTCCAGTTTTTATTGTCCGTGTTTGAAAGAATGTCTATAGTTATGGAGTGATTTTTTTAACGGTTTTTCAGGTGTAGGAAGTGAATCCGGAGAGCGAAGCTCAAAAGCTCAGGTTACCACATCAGATGTTCACAAGGTTGATGGGAAAAACCACCCTCAAGTTATTCATTGGCATAACAGGTACTTTTCAATCCATCATCTGCTATTGTTTTGTGCTTTCTGATATTGTTGCATCAAGCATGTCTCTTTTTTGCGAATTTCATGATTCAAGACCTTGTCATTTACTCATTTAGTTCTTTTTATGAGGTAATTCTCTACTTATGGTGCTGGATTATGTTTTGATTTTATATCTCAGGGGAGTGGCAGCACGTGCTTTGCATCTGTCAAGAGGAGTTGAGAAACCAAGTGGGAGGGTCACATACATTGTCGTACTTGAAGGTTTATGCAGATTCAATGTAGAGGAACTTAGCACACGAGGACCTTACTGCACTGCAAAGATTTCTCCACTTGAGATGACTAAGGCTGGTAAGTTGGTATCACATTCTTTCTTGTGTACGCATGGTGCTTTTTTCTGTTGCACATATATTTTCTTCTGCAAGCCTCTCTCTCTGAATCTCTAGTTCCAGAATAAAGATTATGTCCAATGGTCTTTGGCTAGAATTAACCATGGATGCGTCTAGTGTGTTATGCTTTTTTTTATTTTATTTAAGTTGCAAGTGTTTTTTTCAATTACATTGGAATGGAATGCTGTTTATGAATCTACCATGAATTGTTTTTAGGTTATGTTGTCTTCTGTACACTGAGTTTTTTGTACCTTCTAAATTTTTAAAGAGATGGAGCAAGTGGAGCAAGATCCAGATTTTGTAACTTTGTCTCGCCAGTTCAAAGCAACTGCCATGGAGCTTATTTCTGTTCTTGAGCAGGTAAAATATGTAACCTGTTTTTTCACTTATCAGTAACTATGACCTATGCCATAAAGCCAATTAAGATTGTTAGTTCTCTTGTTGAATGAAAACTTTGGCTATGTATTTATGTTGTCATTCTAGTGATAATTCATGATCCTGTGCTGCTTGTAGAAACAAAAAACTGGTGGAAGGGTAAAAGTTCTTTTGGAGACACTGCCTCTTCACAAATTGGCCGATATATTTGTTGCTAGCTTTGAGATGAGTTTTGAAGAGCAGCTCTCTATGTTGGATTCTGTTGATCCTAAATTAAGGCTTTCAAAAGCTACCGAGTTAGTTGACAGGCATTTGCAGGTGCGTTATTTACTTATGGTTAATATTAAGTCAATTTTATTCTTCTTCTGGATTTTATCCAGTTATTTAATGTATTACTTGTGCAGTCAATACGTGTAGCAGAGAAGATTACACAAAAGGTTGAAGGGCAATTGTCAAAATCACAGAAGGAATTTCTTTTGCGACAGCAGGTTAGCTTTCTTACTTCAACTACTGGTGTTGTTGAGGGAGTGGGAAGTAGAGAGCACCGCAGATTTTGGTAGTTATGAAATAATTAATAATTAATGGTTTGTTGTTCTCCAGCTGTTTGTATAGCACCAGTAGGGGTGGATATGGTCCAAATGTAAAGATCATTTTTGGTGGTTTCTCATGTCTAATATTCGGAACTGTGTTGGCTGCTGGAAAAACCTTTACTTGATTGTTACATACTTTTAATTTTGTTAGTTTTGCTGCATAATTATTTATCATTTGCGTATTCAAATATTTTCCAGATGAGGGCCATAAAAGAGGAGCTTGGAGACAATGATGATGATGAGGATGATTTGGCTGCCCTGGAAAGAAAGATGCAGAGTGCAGGGATGCCCTCAAATATCTGGAAGCATGCACAGAGGGAGTTGAGGTATATTTATTCGAGATAATAGTATAAATGGCACGATTTTGTTAGGATGTGTAGATAATGTCTTTCAATGGCAAAAAAGTAGTTGTTCATAGCATTCTATGTCCTGAGAATATTAATGGAAGCTATAAGCAAATTATCTTATAGTATTTAATTTGTTGTGATGGTATCACTTACCTTTCTTGTTTCCCTCTTTCGTTTTTGAAAAAGTCATGTGATCTGAACTTGTTAGTATCCTATATTTTAATTGGATATGATGTTTAACAAAGTTTGTTTATTGTTTTCATTCCAGGAGGCTTAAGAAAATGCAACCACAGCAACCTGGATATAATAGTTCACGCGTTTACCTGGAGCTACTTGCTGATCTGCCTTGGCAAAAGGCTAGCGAAGAACAGGAATTGGATCTTAAAGCTGCTAAAGACCGCCTCGACTGTGATCATTATGGTTTAGTGAAGGTCAAGCAACGGATTATCGAATATCTGGCTGTTCGCAAGGTTGACCATCTATCTATTTCTTGTTGCCTTGAAGGCTAAATCTCATATTTTCACTTTGATGTTCATTTGGTTTCAATTATTTGCAATCAGCTTAAGCCAGATGCAAGAGGTCCTGTTCTGTGCTTTGTTGGCCCACCAGGTGTGGGGAAAACATCATTAGCATCATCAATTGCTGCTGCTTTGGGAAGAAAATTTGTTCGTATTTCCCTAGGTGGTGTCAAGGATGAGGCTGATATCCGAGGGCATAGGAGAACATACATTGGAAGCATGCCAGGGCGTCTTATTGATGGGTTAAAGGTAAATGGGTTTCTTGAATAAGAATGTGATTCTAGACTTTGTATTCTGCTATGTTGCATATTGTTTTTTAGAATGTTGTTTGCCCCAACTGGTTAAGAAAATGAATATCCGTTAGAAGTTTAGATTGTTTTAACAGAACATTTAGCAACCTCTTTGTTCTCATTCTTTGAGAGATCCTCTTAGTCTTCTTTCTTCCCCAATTATTTGTTAGTCTGTAGGGATGTTATTAGACTCTGCAACTTCATGAGCTGAGTTAACTTTAATCTGTGCAGTGAATTTCCAGTCTTAAATATGCTGGAATTTGATTTATTCAGCTTTTTTCTTCTACCATTTCATTGTGTTGGTGTGCTGCATGGTAGCTTTCTAAGCCTTGCTATTGGTACTGTGATTCTGTGAATTACTGAATTAATATATCTGGGGAATGATGGTGCTTCTGCCTCATCAATTAGTTTGAGAACTTGACAGAGTTGCTTACAACTAAATGAAAAATAAGTTTGTAGATTGTAGTATCAAATTTATCATAGGATGAATGATTGTTCACATTTCTACCATCTGTGGAGAATATATAGAATCTGAAGTTTGGAGAACTGAATTCCCCCATAAATTAAGGTTGCCAACATCTTCATGGGAGCATTTATATTATATGTCAATGATTATTGGTCTTACTGTAATGTTCTTTTAACCTCTGGCTTCTAGAGAGTAGGTGTTTGCAACCCAGTCATGTTATTGGATGAGATTGACAAGACAGGTTCTGATATGCGTGGTGATCCAGCTTCAGCTCTACTGGAGGTTCTTGATCCTGAGCAGAATAAATCTTTCAATGACCAGTATCCTACTTTCTCCTAGGTCTAGATTATCATAGTGAACCTTGGTTTTCGATAAACCAGCTTTAACTTTACCGATCTGTTATTAGTAAATCCTTGAAAAAAATTGCATTGCTGTTTAACTAGATGGCTTTTATTTAAGATTTATTCAATTAGCTTTTTTGAACTGTATATGACATTGTTGCAGATTTTACATGTTTATTTGCATCTATCACCTTCGTCATTAACAAATTCATGAATGTGAGTGGATCCCTTGTGGTTCTTTAACTTACGTTGTATAGCTATTTGAATGTGCCATTTGACCTGTCAAAGGTGATTTTTGTGGCCACCGCAAATAGGGTGCAGCCTATTCCTCCTCCACTATTGGACAGGATGGAAGTCATTGAGCTGCCTGGGTATACAGCTGAAGAAAAGCTCAGAATAGCCATGCAATATTTGATTCCACGAGTGTTGGATCAGCATGGATTGAGTTATGCGTTCCTTCAAATTCCAGAGGTATTTGTCACACATGTATCTTTTCCTGCATTTTGAGGCTTATGCTTCCATACTTGATAATATTGGGTGCTGTTGTCATGGCTCCCTGAGCACTGAGATGTTTTGAGAAATTTGTCAATTGGCCTTTTTGCATCCCTATCACCTCTATGGTTGAATAAATGATTACAGGATCTAATATAAAGTATTGAAGTCTATACCATCTTGTTTTCAAGGCTGAGGTTACTGTATGATATTTGTTGATTACCTCCATGGAAGATCTCTAAACTGTTTCATTTTCAACATATAGCAAAATGAAGCTACATCCATTTTGTGAACTCTTCTTTTTAGAATTTAGATTGAGATGTCAGAGTAAGATGCAAGATAAAAGAAGTAAATTTGATCAGAATATAAGCATCGAGTTTTGCTATACAATACATTGCATTTTATTTATTTCTTTGCAATTCAACACCTTATAATGGGTAATCTTCCCTTAATGGTTTTTTTTTAATTGTGGTAGGACATGGTTAAACTTGTCATTCAAAGGTACACCAGGGAAGCTGGTGTTCGTAATCTGGAGAGGAACCTGGCTGCTTTGGCTCGTGCTGCTGCTGTAAGAGTTGCTGACCAGGAACAGGCTGTCTCAGTTAGCAAAGATATTCATAAGCTAGCTTCTCCGCTGCTGGATAACAGGCTCGCTGAGGGAGCTGAGATGGAAATGGAAGTTATTCCGATGGGTGTAAATAATCATGAGATATCAAATGCATTCAGAATTGCCTCACCTTTGGTTGTTGATGAAGCTATGCTGGAAAAAATATTGGGGGTAATAATTCCTTATATTAACTCTTTCTTTTATCAGGATATTCACTTTTTTTTGGCTGAGCATTATGATTCACTTTTGTGAATCTTCAAAATTGGTGTTCCTCATTTGGTTTCATCTTAATGTGGTTGGGCACTGGCCTACCTTTTTTAAAATTAAATACTGGGGAAGGGGTGCATTTTTCATGGTATGGTTTTGGGTTTTTCCTTTCCTACTGCTTCAGGCATAAGCTCTTCATGTATGATATGGTCCAAAGACTCGAGTAGGTTTATGCTGACTGTAGGTTGAGTTCACATTATTTTTTAACATGCCTGAGGATGCTTTTTTACTCTCTAATGCAGCCTCCTAGGTATGATGACCGAGAAGCTGCAGATCGCGTAGCCACTCCTGGAGTGTCTGTTGGACTTGTTTGGACCACTTTTGGAGGAGAGGTTCAATTTGTGGAGGCTACAGCAATGGTTGGAAATGGTGAAATGCATCTTACTGGGCAACTTGGTGATGTTATTAAAGAATCAGCCCAAATAGCACTGACATGGGTATATCTCTTGGATCACATATATTTTCTACATTTGTGTTGTGTAAAAATCGTCAACCTGAATGCTGCTGCTGGTGATTTAAAAATTGCTAACCCAATTGGTGATGATATGGGTAAAATCTCTTGGATCACACATTTTCTTCAAATTGCTATCCAATCTTTCAAATTTGCAAATTGACAACCTGAATTATTTAAAACTTGCAATAGAGTACTTCCCGTCAACTTTCTTTTGATTCCATAAACAGACGTAATATGAATGCTGTTTGTTAATTTTACTCTCGTCAATTCTGTTCTTTGTCATTAATCATGCTTTTAATTGCTTGTGTGGTTGCCTTTGTTTACCATGCTTGCTAGAGTTGTCAAACCAATATATAGTAATTGAAAACTTTATATTCTGTTAAAGGTTTGGTTTGAAAGAGTTTCCAATTTTTCAGGTAAGATCCAGGGCAGCGGAACTTAAGTTGGCAGCTGCTGAGGAAACCAATCTGCTGCAGGGTAGAGATATTCATATACATTTTCCTGCTGGGGCTGTACCAAAGGATGGGCCTTCAGCTGGTGTGACCCTTGTAACAGCATTGGTTTCACTGTTTAGCCGGAAAAGTGTAAGAGCAGACACAGCAATGACTGGAGAAATGACACTGAGGGGTCTTGTGTTACCGGTTGGTGGTATCAAGGATAAGGTGTGTTTCGTGAGCTAGTCCTATTACTTTTCTTTGTTGCCAGTGAATAATATGTTCATCATAAAGTATTAGCAGCAGGTATTTTGATATGTTTGATTGCATTCTTATCATTGCATCAGATAATATTCAGTAACAACCAGATTGACAGGAAATGCTTTTGCTTCTCATCATCTTCAACCTTTTTTTGTATATGAAATATGCAGATACTAGCAGCACACCGATATGGTATCAAGAGAGTTATTCTGCCCGAGAGAAATCTGAAGGACTTAGTTGAAGTACCTGCAGCTGTGCTCTCAAGTCTAGAGGTAATTTTTTTCCTTTTATTTGAAGCAAAAATATTATTCAAGGCGTGAACATCTATTACTGAAATTGTAAATTTATATAAGCTATGTGTGTATATATCTTTCCATCTTCAATCAGCATGTCAACATGTAATTAAAATTTGGTTCTGTGTGCTCCAAAGATTTTGCCATTGCCGTGGGTTCCTTAGGCATTTAGTTAGGGAACTTGAGTCTGGATGAAACCTTGGAATAAACCTTGGAATAATTTAAGTGCTTGCTGCAGTGAATACAATTTGTACTTATACGGTCGAAATGTGTCTTAGGTCCTGTACTCTTTGATTTTTAAGAATTTAGTCCTTGTAAAATTCTTTTTTAAGGATTTCAGTTCAATCGTTGTTAATAATGCATAGGGACTAAATTCCTTAAAAAATAATATTATTGGGACTAAATTTCTTAAAAATAGTATTACAAGGACTAAATTCTTTTAAATAATACTATAAGGCTAAATTCTTAAAAATCGAAGAGACACATTTTAACCTACTTATAACTATCTATTTATGTAGTCTGCTTCAAAGTGACTGATTGGATTTTGCATCTCAAAGACACATAATTATGATGGTCGAAGTAATTGATCCTTTTACTTTTGACGGTTGAATTGGGTTTATTACTACTGCACTGAGACATAAAACAGAATCATAATGTGCCCTTTTTCACTCACTATATATTATTTTGCCAGATTCTGCTTGCAAAGCGAGTCGAAGACGTGTTGGAGCATGCATTTGATGGGGGATCCCCTTGGAGACAACACTCAAAATTATGACAAAGTCTTCAAAGCCACATCTAACATGCCTCTGGTGACCAAATTGTTCGGCTTGTCTCTTCTCTATAACATACAGTTCCAATATTTGTTCAGTTGCTGCCTTTGGCAATTAAGGATCCAAGCCATGTAAATGAGATCAGCAGTCATGGTCCAGCAAAGAGAGTTTAACCATTTGCAAATGGGCTTATGTAGTTGAATTTTGAAGTTTCCAGTGGCAATTGCTGGTATGTATTTTTCTTGCTCTCAACAAGCTGTATTTTCCAAGGCAATGCGTCCGATGCCTTCTAATTTATTATTATTATCCCATTTCCTCCACATTTTTTTGTTTCTATATAATTTTTAAGCACCCAATGTATGATAATATTTTTCAATTAATAAAGCGCACTTACCATTCAATTATAGAGATTCTGATGGGAAAAGAGTGTAAAAAAAGGCCTTTCTTTCTTGTTGAACATCTTCTGGTGTCTTGAAACATAACGTATTTGTGCAAAAATTGCAAAATTTTCATGTTACCGATAAAAAATATGGACAGACATTGATCCCTGAAAGTATTGAGTAAAATAAATTTGTGCTTTTCAACATTAGTCATTAGATCTTACCTATTCGATGCAAAGTTTAGAAGTGAATAAAATCGACACAAAAAAGGACGAAGTAAATGTGTCCACGCTACTTGAACCAAAAGCAGCATCAAATGGTGTAACCCATAAGAGTTCAGGTGATCTCATGACATGCTCGATGCCAGACATCATTTTTTTTTTTTAAAGTCACTTATATTTCGGATCTAAGCCGCTCCATTTCTTTGGTATCATCAAACCAACCTCTAATGGATAAAAGCATCACTGGGAAACAAAGAGCAATCACAAGGTTCTTGTTTCTGAAAATTTTATTTCAAAATCTGAAAATCAACGATGTAGGTATCTTGACAGATCTCGGTCATTTGTTGATCATGAAGACATATCAAAAAGTTGATGATGCACAAAGTGGAAAGCAATATGAGAAAGCCAGAGGATTGAGTGAAGTTGATTACGAAAACAATTAGCCTGTAATAGCAGAATTCATTGCACTGTGAACGTCGATACCTATTTGGGCTTCCGCTTTCTCCAAATCGGTTATAGCCGAGCCTAGCTTTTGGGTAAACTCTGCCAGACCCTTCTGGACCAAGCCAGGGTCAATTCGGTCGACTGGCACTGCTTCCACGGCGATAATATCAGCAACAGAGTTGGCATGTATAAGAGCAAAGCCACTGCTAAGGAAATATTTTGTTACATCATTTCCTTCATGCACTGACAAGATCCCAGGCTTGAGTTCAGCAATTGTGGGTACATGTCCAGGCAAAACACCCATCTGTCCAGTCGTTGCTGGAACTATTACCATGTCAACCTGATAGACACTAGATGCACTGCAAGTCAGAAACTTGAGAAAATAATGTCTCCATAAATAGATTTTTGTTATTCGAACCCCTCCCCTGCGTCTATATATAATATATTTGTAAACGCAGAACCTAATTTTTGGTTCATCAGTGTTCAATATACTACATTAGGCTTGTTTGGTTTATATGGTTTGCTCTCATTGCTCTTAGAAGCTGCATAAGGTTCTTGGTTTATAAAACAAAATCCTATGCATGAAGGGTTTAAAAATGCTTTGGTATTATAAACATTCCTCGGTTTATGCACCATCTGGATAAATTAACAGAACTATCATTGATCATTCACACCAAAATGCAAAATACTCAAACTTTAACTACATAAATTTCACACAAAAATAAAGTGCTATATCATATAGTCACCATGCTAAAGACATTCCACGATTCAATAGACATTAATAATCCTAGAGCTGAAACTCCAAACAAGTGATTTCTCAGAAAAGTATACACATAAGAATCATCAAAGCAAAATAACTATGCAATCCGATTACCCACCAGTTAAGCAGAGAAAAGCTATTAGGTTCTATCTAGAATGCTTGATAGATAACGGATTCAGTGTTTCCGTCAGATTAACTTAATAGAATCAACTAAAAAATTCTCAAATTAAACAAACAAAATAAAACAGATTGCACAAGCTACGAATTCTCATTAAATGCATAAAGTCATCATTTTTAGCTTTTTTCTTTTTTAATTTGTAAGTTGATCATCAAATTTATTAAATCAAAAGAAACCTATATACAAAGAGAGAGAAGAATGCAAAAGCAATCAAAATTCCAAGCTAAAACAGCCAATCAGATAGTATTCTACAATCCTAAAATTTTTTATGACCACTATTAATAAAAGCCTTAAATCAAAGCCTCAGCTCAAATGATCAATCAAATTAAAAATAAAATCCAAATGCAACCAAAACCCAGACGCCGAATCCATAGCCATTAATCACACTATAGAGATAGCAAACCCCGATACAAGGAAAAGAAAATAACCATATTTTTTTTTTAATTAAAAAGGAGATCAAAACAAACCTCTTTTGAGGAGAGCTCAGATGCATAAGGAAGCACGAAGTTGACGGTGATTTTAGAAGGGATAGAAGAAGGGGTTACGGGGCGAGGGGTCATGAAGGAAGCTGGAGTCTTGGGAGGGTCCAAGTTGGGTATCACTTTCTTCCATGAGTCGATGAAGTTGGGATCTTGAGCGGGTGTGGCTGGTACGTCCGTGGAGAAAGCTCGACTCCTCCTCCATGTGCTGGCCGTCGTGGTTCGAGCCAAGAGACGTGACGCTCGCCGGAACATGGTCAGATTCCTTACCCTTTCTTTTGGTGGCGGTGGTCTCGGATGGGCTGGGATTTGGAATTTTGGAAATGTGGGCGTTTATTGGATTTCGATTCCTATGCTTTCTTCACGCTTCGTTACTTAGCATTGTTTTATTAAGGGCCTGACGCTTGTGGGCGTTTAAAACCGATGGCCCATTACATTCGCATGCCCGAAACAAATCTGAACCCAGCTAAAGCCCACATCATGAAATCCCAAAAAAAAGATAGCCCAAAAAAAAGGATAAGCCTACTCTGAAATATCGGAGCCAGACTTCGTTCCTGGGACTTACAGATTGTGGGCCTATTACGCTTCTGCTGTTTCACTTTGATTTGCGCTAATTGATTTATTAAATAAAATTATTTTAAATCAGAAAAGTTTTACTAATATTTTTAAACATAATTATTATTATTGCATTAAAAATTAGGCTAGAATGATTTTAACGTGGTCATATTAGGTCAAATGAAATGCAGAAACAAAAAAAGAATTGATGTGACAGATAATTTTCTTCAGGTTCAACTCCTCTTTTTTCTTGACCCATAATAAGAAAGCCTTTGTAAAGTTTCATCTGTTATAAAATGTTAGCGGATGCTAATTTCTAGGTCTTGGCATGATTGGCATCGGACTGAGCATTATTATTATTATTATTATTATTATTATTATTATTATTATTATTATTATTACCTACCAATTAAAATAATTTCATATCAAGAGATTTTTATTTGTATTTTAACCACGGGTAATTAAGATCTTAAACATGAGATTTTTTCATGAAAGAAATGAAACTTTAAATTCCTCTTTTTTTTTAAATAAATGTCCGTTTAAATTTTATTGCATTAAAAATTAAATTTTACGCATCATCAATTAAATTAAAATATTAATTTTAATAAAATTAATTCAATATAAATTTTTTATTAAAATTTTTTCAATCATAAATATAATATTTATTTTTTTCAATAATAATAATAATAATATTTATTATTATTTTTAATTTTACCATAATTAATTTTATGATTGTTTTAAATGAACCCTAAATTTTTGAATACTTGTTTATGTCCATTTAAAATACTTATATTTTTCAAGTTTCAACGACTACTGATTTTTTTATGGTCACAGTTAAATTAATATGATACAATATGACAAATAATTTATTCAACAGTTAAAAAGGGTTCTCAACAGCTATAATTTCTTTTACTTGGCCCATAAGAAACTGTTTACAAATTCGATCTGTTATAAAAAGCGTAAAGCCCAATCAAAAATCAATACTCAATAGTATTTTTTTCCTTAGCCTTATTCTCCATTCCGTTTCCTTGTCCAATAACCCAATTCGTTAGTAAACCCAATTCAATTTAACGGAAAGCCCAAAAGAGAGTCCAAATCTGGCCCATAGCTATCCAAAGCAGAGACTCTTCTTCTTCTTGGTGCGGTAGACTGGCAGTATAATTTTCGGAGGAAGCAAAATTTTCTCTAGTTTTTTCTTTTTAATTTGAATATCTTGTAATGTTGCTTTTATTTTACAATTTTAGTTGAAAATTTTTTAATATCTTAGGTTTTTTTTTTTTTTTTCCTTTAGATCCTCTTTTTAATTTGTCTTAAGATTGCTTGTACAAGTCTACCAGGTCGACAGGATCAGAATTTTTGAGGCAATGGACAAAATGAGTACTCTAGAGTACATCAACCAGATGTTCCCCACAGGTATCTCATAAAAACGATCTTTGAAAATCTTCGAACGGTTATATTTCAACCCGATTTGCTAGAATTTAAGCCTTAGATGTGATCTCCAAGTTATGAAATTGTTTAATGGATTGGAATTTATCTGGTATTGATTCCCAAATTTCGTTTGATGTTCAGAGGCTTCTTTATCTGGCGTTGAGCCATTAATGCTAAAGATACAAAGCGAGATTCGTCGTGTGGATGCCGGAATATTGGCTGCTGTTCGTCAACAGGTATTGAATCTTTCTTATTCGTTTTCAAAATCTATTGTTTTTAGAGGTTTTGCATCTAACATGTAAACTAGGAGATATTACAGTTTGTCTTTGGGAAAGTTGAGGAAACTGTAACAAATGATTAAGCTATTTTGATTGCAGAGCAATTCGGGAACCAAAGCTAAGGAAGATCTAGCTGCTGCTACACATGCTGTGGAGGTTGGTTTGTTTGAATTTGTCAGTTGCTTTCAATAAAATCATTCATATTATTAGTATCAATCCTTTTATATGTAAGCATTTCTTTAGGGTTTCTCTTTTTTAATTTTGCCCTCTTTTGGGCCATTTTGAACCCGTATTGTTTTGTCTAAACAGGAACTAACATATAAAATCCATGAAATAAAAACAAAAGCTGAGCAAAGTGAGATGATGGTTCAAGAAATATGCCGAGATATCAAGAAGCTGGACTTTGCCAAGAAGCATATAACAACTACAATTACAGCTCTTCATCGTCTGACGATGCTAGGTCAGACTTTTTATTCTTTCTGGGTCTTCTTTATATGTGTTCATTTGACATCCAACACTTATACGCAAGTCTGAGCAACGTAGTTTATGATCAATAGTAAAATATGCTTCATAAGACTCTATGGGTTCTAACAGTTATTTAAACTGTATGCTTTTCTAATATAAATCCTTACCATGTCATGGCAGTCTCTGCTGTAGAGCAACTTCAAGTCATGGCTTCTAAACGACAATATAAGGAGGCAGCTGCCCAGTTAGAGGTATGTTATTTCTGAGTGTGTAGTTTGTTTGCTATCTCTACGGAAGCTAATAATTGCAACTACCAAATATCTTATTGGTAATCTACTTCTAGTGATGTCAAAACTATTTCATTTCTTTTGGCTTTTTATTTGAGATGTATGGCTGCAAGAGACGACTATATTTATGGTTTTAGTGAATCTAATTTTGGCATGCTTTGATACATTTATTTGATCTACCAATTGCCTTATCATTGAGGAAACATGGAACCTTTCACTTTCATTTGGCTTATTTCAACTCCATTTGTCCCTCTCTCTTCTGTTTTAGGTATTTTGAAATTGAACAATTTTTTAGGCTTTCAGACTTTTCCTAAATATCTAAGGTGGATAAATTACCTCTTATATTACGAATTTTATCTTGTCAGAGGGAAAATTTGATTTATCAACTCATAACTTCTTTGCTGAGAGATGCTTTTACCTTAACTGGCATTGGCTGCTTTAGTTTTCATTAGTTCTCTCTCTCTCTCTCGTCTTTGTTTTTTTCTCATAAAAGTTCTCTTGCCCTCGTCGCTACTTGTTCTATAGTTTCTGTCATCTTTTCTACCAAGTAAACGTCTATTATTGTACATGTTTCATTTAATCATACTAATTCCATTTTCTGAAGTTTGCTTTAGTGTTGCTTTACGAAGATCTGGTTCATCTTAATAAGTCCAATTTATTATGCATTTCAGGCTGTAAATCAGTTATGTAGTCATTTTGAAGCTTATAGGGATATTCCGAAAATCACAGAGCTAAGGGAGAAGTTCAAGAATATTAAACAGATACTGAAATCACATGTCTTCTCTGATTTCTCAAGGTATGTGGTATATAAATTTGATGCTGTCCTCCTTTGGATTGAAATTTTATGTAGCAGATTTAGAAGCTAATCATCAATATGGTTTGTTGAGGCATTGCAAAATCTTGATATTTATTAAGCAATTGCAATGAAACTTAATAAAATAGAATTAAATTGGTTCTGTATATAATCAAATAAAGATTAAATAAAATAGAACAAATTTCTTCTGAAGGTAATTCTTTACAGTATTGTTGAATTACATTGATAAATTTTACCTTGTTAGATGTTGGCTTGGAAGAATTTGTCATGTTGTTTGGGGGGGGGGAGCTTTAGAGAAACATAAAATTCCTTCTTATGCTTCTTGTACAATCAAATAAGAATAATTACTCTGTTTACCTAGTTACAGCTGTTGATTCTTTCCACTAAATTATGTTTCACGTCGATTTTTTGTATTTTATAAGTTTGAGGTTTTAATCACAGCTTAGGAACTGGCAAAGAGTCCGAAGAGAGTAATTTGCTGCAGCACTTATCTGATGCTTGTTTAGTTGTCGATGCCTTGGAACCATCTGTGAGAGAAGAGTTAGTAAATAACTTTTGCAGCAGGGAGCTTACTTCATATGAACAGATCTTTGAAGGAGCTGGTTTGTGTGGCTTCATCCTCCCTTTCAATATAAATCTCTAATATTTACTTTATACATGAAGCTTTCACAATTAGTTTGAATGGTTTTAAAGTCTTGACGCTTGCTGTCTAATCAGAACTAGCTAAACTGGATAAAACGGAACGAAGGTATGCATGGATCAAGCGTCGAATGAGAACAAATGAGGAAATCTGGAAAATCTTTCCTACCTCATGGCTTGTCCCATATCGTCTCTGTATCCAGTTCTGTAAGAAGACAAGGTATGCATTATATGGACAAAAATCTTATAAATTTCATGAATGATATAAAATAAAGGTATTTCTAAGGTGGTTCAATGACTTATGTAATCTTCATTCTTTACATCATTGAAGCAACAGTTTCAAGCATCTATGACTTTTTCTTTCTCTTTAAATAGTGGTTGAATAAACATATTAATTTTTTCTTTCTCTTTAAATACTAAGGTTTTTCAACTATTTTTTGTGAAAAGGGACTTAATGAGATGATGCTGAATTATACAACAAATGAATTATTGATTGTGCAAGGGGGGAGGGGGGGGAGTACTGAACAAGTTATATCACTGCAGGATAATATTGTACAGGATTTAGACTGTCTTATTTGGAATTTTGCTTCCAGGAAACAACTAGAGGGGATCCTTGGCAACCTGAAAGAGAAGCCTGATGTTGCAACCTTGCTGATGGTAACCCATATTTTCTGGATATTTTTCAATGGAATCTTGTAAAATACTCATGCCTCTTCAGTACCAATAGAAAGTGGTCTTTGGCTGTTTTGCATGTTTTTGGAAGTAAAACTTGCTTGATTTAGCACTCACAAAGAGAGTTTCCTTGCTTTTTGTCTTCAAAAACTTAGGGTTAAATGTGCAGTTGAAGAATGCTACCGTAGTGTGTTTGACACTGCATTGCTTTTATTTTGGGTACACTATCAAGGACCAAAGCCTAGCCACTGCATTGTTATTTTGCTCAAAATATTTGTTTTATAATTTTTTTTTTAATAAAAATTGCTTAACTAGAGATGCCATTGTAAACTAGCTACTGTTTTTGGTTATATCTTGAAAATGCTGATTGGTTATATTGCTGATTTCTTCTACAAAACTGATGACAGGGGAGAGAGATAGAGGGGAAAGTGTTCAATTATTTCCCATTATCACACAAGCTCAGCGCATGTTTTTTTTTCTTTTTCTGAGACAGTTTTGCTGATGATTGTCAATCTCATCCTAGGATAGTTTCTTCTAGCATGGACTTACATGATCAGTATCACATCTCTCTTCAGTCTCATTTACCATTTAAGGCTCATTTACCATTTAAGGCCCATTTAACACAAAGCTCATAGTTTGTATTAAGATATCTTTTCCATATTTTTCATCAATTATTCAGCATTTTTTTGGTTCATAGGAGGGCAAAGCCCTATTACATGGGAAAGGGGAGGGGGTGGCTTTGTTCGAACCAAGCCCTCATGTCTTCCTTAAGGCTTCTTTGCCACTAGGCCAAGAACTAGAAGACAATTATTCAACATTTAGACAGTTGTTTGAAGTCATTGAGTTAAGCTCCATTCCGAAGGTGTTTCCGTTGGGATCGCTTTGTTTTTAGGTTTTATTTTCTATTTCTGGAATAATTATAAGCTGATGTGATCTGTTAAATTACTATTTCATACGTCATTGCCAATGATTTTATGTATGCCAGTTTTACTTGTGAAGTTTCATATACTTTGGACATTGCAGGCACTGCAAAGAACTTTAGAATTTGAGGATGAACTGGCAGAGAAATTTGGCGGTGGTACTCAGAGTAGAGAAGTTGGAAATGAAATTGAAGAAATTGGCAGGCAGCATAATAGTCAAAGTGCATCAGACATTCGAAAGAAGTATGAGAAAAAGCTTGCTGCACATCAAGATACTGAGAATGAAGTACGCTCTACACAATTATCACTTCTCTCTGACATAGAAAAACCCTTCTGCTAGTGAATTACACAATTATGTTATTAATTTTCTCTTCTAATGTTTGTGTTGACAGAAAAAGGATGGAAACAAAGATTTGTCTGCACCTGGAGCCGGGGTACATTCTAACTGTCTATAAGAGCATTCTTACATTTAGTTCATTGGCCTGAGTCAAATTTAGAGTCCATGCTCCAACTGCAGAAACTATTATGTTGGACAATGTGATCATTTCTTTAACATGTCTTACCATCTTTTGCATTTCCTTGAGAAATTGGAAGGTGATGGATACCTAAAGAGATTGTTAAGTTGGTGGGGCCTACATGTTTTTGCTGTAAAATCCCTTGTATTCCAAGGCATGCACATCATTCATTAGGCTATCTTCATAGGTCCATTGAAATGCTGGGAGTAAGATGTTACTCTCTATTTCAAATTGGATAAGTGTAATGCCTCCTCATGATTGGTTTGTTATATTGTTGAATGAATATACAATAACTAAGAAGTTATCTAATTTCAAACTTTATTTTCTGAGAAACAGTATTTGCTTCTGCTTTTTCTAATTTAGCAGATACTGATAACATATTTTCTGTCTGCATTTTTGCATTGTTATTTCCTGTTTACACCATAGTTTTAGCTTTCATCCTATAATTTTGCTAATGAAATGGCCTGTACTCATTTCTGGCAGTTCAACTTCCATGGGATTATTTCATCTTGCTTTGAGCCTCACTTAACTGTATATATAGAATTAGAAGAAAAAACACTGATGGAGAATCTTGAGAAACTTGTTCAGGTAGTTCAGGCATAATATGAATCATTCTTCAGTGAACACTTTCTGTTACTTTTGGTGCTCATATTTCATTGAATCATTGTTGCGTATGACAGGAAGAAACATGGGATGTTGAGGAAGGAAGTCAGAATAATGTTCTTTGCAGTAGTATGCAGGTAAGCAACTATTTTTCTATTTACTACTCAAGTCGATCCTTTATGTCCTTTGCTAGTTTGCTGCAATGGGTACACGCTGTTGTTTTGAGAGCAACCTTATGCTTATAATCCAAATTGGCAGATTTGTGCTTAATATTGTGTTGGAGATGATATTTAGTATATTCATTTTATTGACTTGGTCTTCATTTACTGTCTTGTCCTAGTTGTTTCTTATAATCAAGAGGAGCTTAAAGCGATGCACTGCTCTGACAAAGAGCCAGACTTTATATAATTTGTTCAAGGTATTTTCTGGAAATTCATTCTTTTTTTTTTTTTTTGGTTTATTTGCATTTAAGTTTATTCTATCTTAGAATGAAAATGATTTATTCAATGATAATGAAATCAAGGAATACTCTATAAATTCAGATGGGTGGGACATGTAATTCCTTGATCTTTGGTTTACATTTTTCTGGATGTGACAATAAAACATTACTTATCCAGAGGGTCAAACAAATCATACTTGGAAATACTGAACCAAACATAAGGGTAAATGATTGCTTGTGGGTCATAGATTGTTGGGAGGGTTGCCAAAGAAGGGATACAAAATTGTTACATGCATAATTTTATTGTAGAAAGAAATTTATGTGTGCGATTTTATTTTATACACTAAACTCTTATCTGTCTATATTTATATACAAGTGATATTGCACAAAATTAAGTTGTGAAATGAATCTTAAGAATCAGAACAATTTACAATGGAAAAAGATGAGGTGGTTGGTTAATGAAATCTTAAATAATCTCCTCCATCCCTAGGTGTTTCAAGGAGTCCTCAAAGCCTATGCTACAAAGCTTTTTGCAAGACTGCCAAAGGGTGGTACAGGGATTGTTGCTGCTGCTACTGGTATGGATGGGCAGATAAAGGTATATTTTCAGCTGTGCTAACCTTTGAGGTGTTTATGGAAATCACTTGTTTTCTAGATCAGATGCTAATATTTTATTGTGCATTTATGGGGCAACATTTGACAGACATCTGACAGGGATGAAAGGGTGATCTGTTATATTGTAAATTCAGCTGAATATTGCCATAAAACGGTCAGTTTCTGGAATCACAACTTGTCTCTGATTATCAAATGTTGAAATGTGCTGCGACGATGTTAGCCCTTGTGCATGTTAGCGTGCAATGCCATGCTTTTGTTCATGTTGAACAATTACTGGTACAATTGGAAGTAAGGGGGGTCTTGGCTTTCTTTATGGTATATTATGGGTGAACTATAGCTGGGAGCTTTGGTGTCTGTCTTGAGTAATTTAAGCATCATAAAACTGCATCCTCACTACTGCATGTGTGAACAACAAGACCATGGTGATTATGTGTGAAAATCTAATCTTCATTATTACTTGATTAGTTGACTTTATCTATTTTAGTTAAGTCTCTTATTTTTAGAATAAGAAGTGATTTGGGTAATTACACCAAATCCATTAGATATTTTCCTATTATGTGTAGAGAGTAAATTATTCCTTTGATTAGCTGTTTTAATGCATGAAAATCTTGGGTTTTAAGGCTGAGAATATTCAGTCTTTAGCCTATATATTTTCATGCAATTCTACCATTGTAATAAGAAAAATATAGAAGAATAAAATAGTTTTATTCTAGAGATTTCTTCATGGTATCAGAGCATGATCTGACCCTCTGAAAATTTTCACTTGGAGTCCAACATGGCTAGCGTAAAGGAGAGCCCAGCGTCAGAGGTTATCTTTAACCCTGAAGCTAGCATTTCTCAATCATTGCAGAACATTACCACTCTTATTCGAACATGTTTTTAAGCACAAAAAGATAATTTTCTAAGTGCCTTGAGTATAAAACTAAAGAAAACAAATTCATGGATTGTGGATTTAGGAGCGTTAAACCATATGACTGGGGATGCATCTGTATCTAGTAAATACAACCCATGTCATGAAAACTTCACAGTTCAAATTGTTGATGACTCACTTTCAAAAGTAACCGATACATGATCTGTTGTTATTTCCAAAGAGATAACACTTGATTCTGTTCTGTTTGTCCCAAATCTAAGTTGCAATCTACTATCTATAAGCAAACTTACAAGAGACCTTAAGTGTGTTACTAAATTTTTTCCAAATATGTGTGAATTTCAAGATTTGGATTTAGGGAAGATGATTGGCAATGCTAAGATGTGTGTAGAACTCTATATCCTAAGAGCTAATAATTTTGAAAGATAATATCAAAAGATCTTGTGTGGCTTCATCCTTCAGTAATAATAAAGATAGGACTATCATGTTGTGACACTATCGGTTTGGTCATCCAAATTTTTTGTACCTTAAAAGGTTGTTTCCCTCATTATTCACTCAAAATCCTAACAACTTTTAATGTGAAATCTGCCAACTATCCAAACATATTTGTACCACATACCTTAATCAGTCTTACAAACAATCCCATCATTTTTCAATGATACATAGTGACATTTGGGGTCCCTCTAGAGTAAATAACATTATTGACTCCAGATGGTTAGTCACATTTATTGATGATCACACCAGGGTTACCTGGGTATTCCTTATGAAGGAAAAATCAGATGTGGGCCAGCTAATCCAAAACTTCAACAATATGATCCAAACTCAATTCAAAACCAAAATCCAAGTGTTAAGAACCGATAATGGGAGAGAATACTACAATTCAACTCTTGGATCATATCTAATGAAGCATGGTATAATTCATCAAAGCTTATGTTGACACTTCTCAATAGAATGGCGTTGCTGAAAGATAGAATCGATATTTGTTGGAAGTTGCAAGATCCCTCATGATGGCTGCCCATGTACCTAATAATTTTTGGGGTGAGGCTGTTCTTACTGCTACATATCTTATAAATAGAATGCCTTCTCAAGTCTTGAAATTTCAAAGCCTTTGCCAATCTTTTCTCAGTTCCTATCCTCACCTTCGAATCATCTTGTCTATTCACATTAGAGTGTTTGGATGCACTATGTTTGTTCTTACCAACCAACAAAACCAAAGCAAATTAGATCCCAAATGCATATTTCTCGGATATTCCCCAAATCAAAAAAGATACAAGTGTTACTCATCAGTAACAAAGAAATTCTACCATTCCATGAATGTTACCTTTTTTGAAAATCGACCTTGCTTTCCCAAAACTATTATTTAGGGGGAGAATCCAATCACACGAGAATATCAACTTTGGGAAGATTTTATTATCGAACCACCAAACACTTATCAAACTCCCTTTCACGTCCAAAACATCCAACCAAATCCTCCAAGCCCAAACTCCACACAAGGGAAAACAAACAAAGAATTAATTGTCTATTCAAGAAGACAAAAAACTCAAAAGGATATAGGAGAATGTGCACCTTCAAAGAAAAACCAAGAATTTGAATCGATTCCAAAAATACTTGAAACCAACACAGGAATACTCTTACTAAATTTGATCTAATTGAATCTTTTGGTGATCTTGATCAACCGATTGCTCTAAGGAAATGTGTGAGATCATGTACTCAACATCCAATCTATAATGTGGTTTCTTATGACGGTTTATCACCCAATTATCAGGCTTTTGTTACCACACTAAACAATATGCAGATCTCCCAATGATATTCATGAAGCACTCATGCAACCAAAATGGAAGATGACTGTTTTGAAAAAAATCAAGGCCCTATAAAAGAACAAAACATGTGAGATTTCAGAACTGCCCAAATGGAAAAATCCAGTTGGGTGCAAATGGATTTTTACTATCAAGCACAATGCAGATGGAAGTATTAACAAATTCAAAGCTCACCTTATTGCCAAAGGATTTACTCAATCTTATGATGTTGACTATATGGAGACATTTGCTCCTTTGCTAAACTTAATATAATCTGGGTGTTATTATCATTGGCAGCAAATCTAAATTGGCCACTTCACCAACTAGATGTAAAAAATGCATTTTTTAATGGGGACCTATAAGAAGTTAACATGGAAATCCTTCCCAGATTCAAAAACCAAGACAATTCTAGCAAGGTATGTAGGCTTCAAAAGTCTTTATATGGTCTCAAACAATCCCCACGTGCATGGTTTGATAGAGTAACAAAAGTGATAAAGAAGTATGGTTTTTCACAATGCCAGACCAATCGCACCATGTTTATCAAACATTCACCTGAAAGAAAAATAGCCATTCTTATTGTCTATGTGGATGACATTATTCTTACTGGAGACTGTGGAAGAAATTAGTAACCTAAAGAACCTTCTAGCCGAAAAATTTGAAATCAAAGATTTGGGACACCACAAATATTTTCTTGGCATGGAGGTAGCTTGCTTAAGGAATGGCATCTCTATTTCACAGCATAAGTATGTCCTAGACTTACTAAAGGAAACTAGAATGCTTGGATGCAAAACCTACTGACACCCTATGGACACAATGAATAAGGTAGGAATGGAAGAAGGAAGTCCACCAACAGATAAGGGCAGATATTAAAGACTTGTTGGGAAACTCATCTACCTCTCTCATACAAGACTAGATATCGGTTTTTTCAGTTAGCATGGTAAGCAGATTCATGAACAATCAAATTGAGAAACACTTGAGGGCTGTGTATCGAATCTTACAGTATCTAAAGAAAAGTGTTGGCAAAGGGTTATTTTTTAAAAAGACATCATGTCGAAATGTTGAAATTTACACTGATACTGATTGGGCTGGATCCGCTATTGACAGAAGATCAACTACTGGTTATTGTACCTATGTGTGGGAAAATTTGGTTACTTGGCGAATTGAGAAGCAATCTGTGGTGGCTAGAAGTAGCGCAGAAGCTGAGTTTAGAGCTATATCTCATGGCATTTGTGAGGGAATTTGGCTGAAAAGATTGCTAGGGAAGTTAAAAGTCTTTGCAGAAGAATCCATAAAGATATTTTGCGACAACAAAGCTACCATAAGTATAGCAAAGAATCCTGTTCATCATGATATGACTAAACATGTGGAGATTGATCGTCACTTCATCAAAGAAAAGATAGAGGAAGGAATTGTTAGATTAGTTTATACTCTCACATGCCTCCAAATTGTAGACATACTCACTAAGGCTCTCTCTCGAAACAACTTCGAGAATCTAAAGTCTAAGTTGGACATGATTGACATCTACTACCCAGCTTGAGGGGGAGTGTGAAAATCTAATCTTCATTATTGCTTGATTAGTTGACTTTATATATTTTACTTAAGTTTCTTATTTTTAGAATAAGAAGTGATTTGGGTAATTACACTAAATCCATTTGATATTTTCCTATTATGTGTAGAGACTAAATTACTCCTTTGATTAGCTGTTTTAATGCATGAAAATCTTGGGTTTTAAGGTTGAGAATATTCAGTCATTAACCTATATATTTTCATGCAATTCTTGCATTGTAATAAGAAAAATATAGAAGAATAAAACTGTTTCAGTCTTGGCTTTCTTTATGGTATATTATGGGTGAACTATAGCTGGGAGCTTTGGTGTCCATCCTGAGTAATTTAAGCATCATAAAACTGCATCCTCACTACTGCAAGTGTGAACAACAAGACCATGGTGATTATGTGTGACTGATTAATATTGATGCAGTTTCATTTGGTCCTTCATTCTTCTATTTAATGGGATGCTAATCTATTAGTTATTTTTTTTCCTACACTACATGGTATCTTGGTCACACTGATGCTTGAGATTAGGGTAAATTCACTGCATGCAACACTTCTTAGCATCATAGCAATAGCATTCGGTTCTGTAGCAGGCAGTTGTTGCCTATGCCACCCTTCTTATGTACATAAATAAATACCTGCTTACATTGATAACAAAAACTGATTTTAGAGTTTTAGTAACCCAAGTTTACTTTTATAACAGTCTGGTGAACTTGCTGAAAGTGTATCCAAAATCATTGATTCTCAATTTGCAGACCGGGTCGATATGTCAGAAGTGCAGGTACAGCATACTTCATAACTAATCCATTTTGTAAAAATCCTTCTGTTGACTTCTACAATGTCTTGCAATTTTGCAGGATGAATTTTCAGCAGTTATAACCAAATCTTTAGTAACCCTAGTGCATGGCCTGGAAACTAAATTTGATGCTGAAATGGCTGCAATGACCCGTGTTCCATGGGGTACTCTTGAAAGTGTTGGTGATCAATCAGGGTAAGATGCATTACTTTTGAGATTTTAGTTTCATGATGGCCAGAGTCAACTTTTAAAAGCAATATCATTGTCCTTGTTGCAGATATGTCAATGGCATAAATATGATCCTTACCAGTAGCATTCCTATACTTGGGAGCCTTCTTTCACCTATTTACTTCCAGTTTTTCTTGGACAAGGTAAATACGAGAAGGCATGGGTCTTATACTATGTTTCTTGACATAGTTTAGTCTTCTTATTTGCTTTGTTCTTCTCTCTTTGTTATTTCCCGTGAGCATGTTGAGAAACCAATTTAAATATCTGCAAATATGCATGCATGAGTACATATACATATAGACACATGCCTGCATTTATGCATGATTGGTATCTTTTGTAGGGAAGAACACCTTAAGTATGTGTATATGCATTCATTTTTCTCTATCATCTGTTTCAAGAAAATGTGAGCTTGGACTAGTGAACCTTAGATTGTGCAACACTACAAGGTTCATTTACCTTAAAATTTCCAAGTGCTAGTAGTATACTCAAAGTACAACCTGTTGCAGATAGATATTTTGTTCAATTTGCTTAATTCTTATTCTTGCAGCTTGCATCATCGCTTGGCCCTCGGTTCTACATGAACATTTTCAAATGCAAGCAGATATCAGAAACTGGTGCCCAACAGGTACTGATCATTTATTGTTTCTCTCACTTTCCTTTTTTCTACTGTTTTGTTCTTGTGGTTATGTATAATGTATATTGCCATTGTCTCTAATGCTCTACATCCATTAACTTTTGGTGAACATTAGCATACAAAACATGGTCAATTGAGATGTTGATACTTAGTTGTCTATGATTTGGGTCTGTTAACTTATTTGCAATTAATCCTAAACTCTGAAGACCATGTATCAACAATTGAATGTCATTGAATACATTGTGATAACAAACATGGAATTTGGAATAATGGGGATACTAGAGCATTGAAGTATATTAATATATAAATTAATGGTACAATTGTATTACAGATGCTGTTAGATACTCAAGCTGTAAAGACAATTCTTTTGGAAATTCCTTCACTTGGTCGACAGGTGAGTTAGTGCATTCAAATGAACACTCGTGGTTTCCAGTTTTTTATACTGATGGTTTTATCAATTTTTCTGTTAACATCATTGCATGTGAATGCTCTATTTATCGGGGTTTAAAGCATGCTTTTTTCCCTTATTTAGTGTTGGAGTGACGTTTGATGCCATTGTTGGCTCTTAATGTTACTGACCTAAGTCTGGTTTTGCATCTCTGCTATCGATGATACATCACTTTTTAATTCAGCACTGTGCAGTGTTTAATGAAATCGCGCTTCTTACAGCTCTTATTTAATCCAATTGGTATTTTATATTTTCTTTATTTAAAATTTCAATAATTAATCGACTTTCTCTGTGGAACAAGTTTGATGTTGAAAGATGCATGACATCATATATGTTTATCGTTTAAAGGACACTACCCTATAATGTTCCCATTAAAGTGGGTACTTTGGGACACGAATTGGTAACATCTGTAAAGATATGATTTATGCTATGCTAGAAAACTTATCTACACTTTGGTGTTAAAAATTGAATGGTTACCCTTCATTTCAATACTCCATTTTGGTCTGCAATTTCAATGAAGTTACCTCCGTGGTGTAAATTACAATATTGTATGGATTTGTTTCTGTATTCAATGATGGCTTCACTCAGTTTCTTTGTCATATTTATTATCTATCTTTCTCCTCTTTTGCAAAGACTGATTAATTTAACTTCTATTGGCAGACATCTGGTGCTGCTGGCTATTCAAAATTTGTAAGTCGAGAGATGAGCAAAGCTGAAGCACTTTTGAAGGTTTGTGAAATTTTTGGGTAGCTTTTTCTTTCTAGCAGGTTACGGCTATCTATCATAATGCAAGTTTGCTCTTCATCACTAAGCAGGTTATACTATCTCCTGTCGATTCTGTCGCGGATACATACCGTGCATTGCTACCTGAGGGAACACCAATGGAATTCCAGCGTATTCTAGAGCTTAAGGTGAAGTTAATCATTCATAACTTTATCACTTCAAACGACCAAACTAGTATGTGGAGCATGATTTCAGTTATAGCTGAAATGTCAGGTTGAAGTTCAGGATATCATTTAATGATTTCATATCTTAACATTCTAATTTTGTTGAACTTGTCTATGTTCAGCATTTCATGGCTCAAAATTTTGGTTTCTGAGTGAAAACTTAAAAATTCCATCTCCAGGGCCTCAAGAAATCTGACCAACAAAGTATATTAGATGACTTCAACAAAGGTGCACCAGCAATCACACAACCTTCGAGTGTGGCACCAGTTGGCCAAGCAGTACCACCTGCCCCTCCTGCCACTGCAGTTCAAGCGATTTCAAATCCCGCTTCAGTTGGATTTATAGCTTCTCGAGAAGATGTGCTAACAAGAGCAGCTGCTCTCGGACGTGGTGCTGCGACAACGGGATTCAAGAGGTTCCTTGCTTTAACAGAAGCTGCTAAGGACCGTAAGGATGGACCTTTCAGAAAGCTTTTCAATGCATGAGAATTGTAGATAATTGCAAATATATCTGTTATTTTTTTAGCCGTTTTTCATTCTCAAATTTTAGAAGCAATTTTTCATCCAAAAATTAAAATTATAAAAATTGTGACGGGACGATTACAAAAGGATCGCTCGAAAGGGAAAGGGACGACTCATAATCAAAGTAAAAAAAAAAAAAAGGGTTCTGATCGACCGACAGAGATTGGTAAGAGGGAATAAGATTCCCACGTAAGATGATGCTAAAATGCTGCACATTATGGGACATGGAAAAGTAATGATTCTAGTGATGAGTGACTTTACCAAGAAAATGGAAGGAGAATTTTGTCGCTGGGAAACATGACGTACAAATTTTTTAAACAATGAAGTGCCGCCGCCCAATCTTTCGCTCTTCTTCTTCTGCAATGGTATACCAATCTCGAGAACACCGAAGAGAAAACAGAGGGGAGGGGAAGCAACGCAGTCAAAATAAGAAATTTATACTCACAACATTATCAACGAATTGCGTTGGATAGCTTTCTTTCGTTTCTAAGGTCCACATTTGCTTTTGTCCGCTCCATGGTCCTTAGTTTCAATAAATTATTTCACAGTTGTTTCGATTCTAAGGACTTTAAGATATTTAAAATATTTCGACTTTGAAAAATGGCCATAAACCTAAATCAACAGTAGCAGATTTCCAAGCATCCTATAAGAATCGAGAACAAAGGCAATATTCTGAGGAATGCCCCACCATTATTATCAGCTTGTCTTCCACTCTCCCTTGCCCAGCCAAAAAAAAAAACGCAACCGTTCTCTTTTTTTTTTTATGAACAAAATGAAAACTACTACTGCTTGTATATTTAAGGTCCGTCAACACAAACGATACCTCTATTAACGTATGGGAGTAAGAGAAATCCAAGTGGCAGGCCACAACCACAGCCTTATAATCCACGAACTTGATGATGTCTATGACTCAGCCACGGGTCGTCCGCTCACCGGTTCATGGCTCTGGGACTCAGCCCTTGTTTTGTCCCACTGGATATCCACTCACCTTAATTTTCAAGGCAAGGCTGTCCTCGAGCTCGGAGCTGGAGCTGGCCTCCCTGGGTTGACAGCGGCTCTGCTTGGTGCCAGCAGAGTATTGCTTACCGACGTCCAACAGCTCCTTCCTGGACTCTTGAAGAACGTTGAAGCTAACGGTTTCAAAGAAAGGGTTGAAGTGAAAGAACTCGTTTGGGGATCGGACGAGTCAATGAGTGAAATCAGAATGTCAAGCATGTTTGATGTGGTTTTGATGAGTGATCTGTTTTTTGACCCAGAAGAAATGACGAGACTGGGCAGGACGCTCAAAAGGATCTGTGGAGAAGGCACTGAAGTTTGGGCGGCTAGCGAGTTGAGGCCTTGGACCAGTGAATGCTTGAACCAATTGATGGCTCAAGGCTTCCAAGTTGTCGAGTTAGTGACTCAGCTCTCTGTTCAAGAGGGTGTGGAAGATTCAAATGCGTTTGCAATCTTTCAGATCATACCACCGCTTGCAGACAGATATGAGTTCTCAACAACCACCTGTGACTATGTTTTAGAAGAAAACTTAAATCTTCAATGACAGATTGAAAGCCCAGGCTCATTTTGAGTCATTTCAGCTTTCTTATATAGGGGAACCAAAAAATTAGATGAAAAAAAAACATACAATAACATGAAATTGTCATCGGTCAAGCAAATCGCATGAAAAACATTATGACATATATATATCCGGGAAAACAAATTCTATGTCAAACAAACCTGATTTCTCACATCAAAGCCATAATCAACCTTTTATATACCAGTAATGTCTACAAGCACTAGGAAACACTTCTAACATATCGCCGTCGTCTATTAATAATAGTGAAGAGTATTATTACATGTCAGGAAGAGCTGAAAGGGTCAGGCCATTTTTCCCCAGAATGCTGTACAAAAGATTCACCTGTAACTGCTTCTGTATCTATAATGGGTTTATCCCATAAGTCAATGCCTGCCGCCTTTTATCATTAATCCCTTTCGGCAAAACCTTACCATGTAATGCTCTCTCTTGAATCAATAACCTTTCTTCAAAACAATGCAAAACTTCAAGCAGGTATTTTGGGTTATCCTGTTCTTTCTCAGCCCTGGATGCACTGCCAGTGTTTGCACATAGCCCCCGTAGCCATATTACCCTTACTCCAATTATATTTATTCCCACCATCAGGAATCATTTTACGGGTTATGGACAGAATTAAACTTACCTCAAACCAGCAAACATTTTGCACTTCAGAGAAGGATATATTTGGACAAACAAGGACAGCACAAACCAAGTTGCTGATTGCAAAGACTATAACCCATCAAAGCCAAATGCATCCTTATTCTTTAACCATTATAGTGAAGTTTCTGGTTTTGGGAGCCCTGGCCCTGTTGAGGCTGCTGCTGTTGAGGAGCCTGCAAGTTGAGTGGCAGCGTGTTGTAGTGGGCAAAGGGCTGGGAGTAGAGAGAATTCATCAAGCCCTGGGATAGATAGCCAAACATTTAATCCAGAAAAGAACTTTAACAAGGTCACAAAATGTATAGCGCAAAAAAAGGTCAGAAAACAGGTAAATGTCACCATGTGACAGATTTTTAACCAGATATACAAAGACTAAGACTACCACCCTAGTTGTTCAATTTACAAGCATTAACAGGCAACTTTCTGGTCAGAAAACAGATTTTAAATCTTGCCATCTTGATAATTTTATTGACAATAAATTCTCTATAAATAAGCAATGGTACAAGAAGTAACCTGAGACTGAAGCTGGTTGGGATTAGCCACACCAAAGTGGCTCTGTGTTGCATCATCTTGTGTAGGGTCATTAAAGCCAACCTGAGTAAACAGGCCTTGTGCTCCATGATTCATGTAGTCCTGTAAAAACAGAACTTTGTTAGAATAAAAACAGGGAAAAAACATAAACTGATCACACAAAAGCACTTTTGGGCAAACCTGAGACATGATATCATTTCCAGCGCCAAAACGAGAATATCCAGCTTGAGAATTCTGGTTTAGGAAGTTCCCTGGAAACCCACTCTGTGCTCCTTGTGTAACATAATCAACAGCATACCCACTCTGAGAAGCCTGCACCCAACACATAATCAAGCAAGCCACATTATTGAACCAGAAGTCAAACACCTCAAGAAGTTTTCCTGTTTTATTTACAGAAAATTACAAAGAGACGAGAAACTTAGGGAAAACAGATTATTCTAAATATCTTCAATTCCACCCCCCACCCCCCTTCACAGTGCCTTAAGGCCCTTAGGAAACACCTGGCTACATTGCCATGATACTCAGCGGTCTTATCTTTTCTTTCCATTCTACTTATTTTAGACCATAACATTGAGGCTTGGCAAGTTGGCAATGAGCTACAGATGCAATCTCCAATAAAATTCCAAGCAAATACCATGCAAACCCCTCTAATTAATGTATGTCATACGGGATTGAGAAGATATTATTAATAAAGATACAAGAAGTCAACGGCTTATACTTGAGTTGAAAAATCAGCAACGGTATAAGGAACATGTGAGCCTTGGCTTTTGAAGTCATCACCCAAGAAGTCCTGTGGAATGATCATACAAACCACTTTTTAAGTTGTTATCAAGAAAATAAACTATAATTATTGAAGAAAATTTGGAAGATTCCTGCAAAGTTTTAATACCTGGGACATTCCCCCCTTTGAAAATCCATCACGAAATGTTTGGCTTGGCCCTTGGACAGGCATCTGTTATAGATAATAAACATATTCAGAATTCCATGATGTCAAAAAAGGATTAAAGGTACAAAAACAAAAACAATGATAAAACGAAAAGGTTAGAGTACGAACATTGTTAACAAATCCAGGTTGAGATAATGGACCACCCACAGATGGCTGGCTGTTTGGATTCTCCAGAGGAGGGAAGTTAAAAGTAGATCCAATAGTTCCAACATTTTGCTGCGTGCCTTGCTGGTGCGGAAGATGACTGCCAATAGGTGCACCAGCATTACCACGTCCAGCCCCAAAGCCTCGACCTCCTGGTTGAGGGACCTGAGGAACAGCTCCCACAGGTCCATGTACAGCTCCACGAGTTGGAATAGCATAAGGCTGAGGAGGACCAGCAAATGGTGGAAGAGGAACCCGAGCCATTGGGAACCCAGTAGGGTGCGCTCCAGGCTTGTGAGTACCATTGGGTGGACCAGGAGGCATATAAGCACCTGCAATTGGCAACATGAGAAGGCTCATGTTATATTGTAAGCAGAGAAGAATCCTCATCAATTTTAATAAATACAAGTACCAGAGGCATATTTTATTGTTATCATGCATGTCAGTACAAGACATATCACTTGCATGTCTCCAAAGTGATGATATAAACGATATATAACTTGTAAACTCATGATGCTCAAGAGCTTACCCCTAGCACGACTGCTTCTTCTATCAGCATTTGGACTAGATGAGGCAGGAGAGCCAAAATTATCGTTAGGCACAATCCCAGGTCCACCACCGAAGAAAAGTCTCCGGTCATTGTACATCTATGTGAAATACAAACTAACATTATTATTATCCTTGACAGCCACTAATAACTAAAAAATATTTGTGAGAGGCAACGAGCAAAAACAACAGCTAAAAATTTGAACAGATAACAAGCACTATCCTTTTCATTCCATATGCAAACCTTTTTGGGCTTTTGGAATTGAACCATACTCTGCTTCAAGTTATTGAGGGGTCCTTCAACCAGGCACTCATGCTCCTGCAAAATTTAGCAGAAAGGGATCATTGACCAGCATAGCAAGATTCTCTGAGGCACAATTAACACTAGGTGAGCTTTAACAGTTTCATAAACTACCACCAGCATAGTGACAAAGATACGAAGGAAGATACCTTGTAATGTGTCAATAAACCATTCCACAGAGGTTGTTTGCTAAGAACTTTAGGGTTTCCAAGAATTACAATACCATATCGAGCACGTGTTAGGGCGACATTAAGCCTGCGAGGATCATTTAGAAATCCAATACCCTAAAAAATAGGATAAAAGTTAAGCACCAATATGTTGGTTTTTCTAATATTTAAAGCATAAAGAGGGGCATAAAGGTTAAAATGTTATTATTAGACTTAGAACAAACACCATAACCAAAAGCTGATCAGTCATACAAATGAGAAACGTTAAGCACAACGAACCCTTTTAAAGAAATTATAGATAGTCAAGAAATTGAAAATTAGTTTGACATAAGACTAAAGACTGATAAATTGAGTCAGATTGAAAATTCATTCATGAAGATGATGCAAATGTTATTTCACATCTTTTATAGATATGTTAACCAACCTGATGTTCATTACTTCTCACACAAGACAAGATGATGTAATCTTTTTCCCGCCCTTGGAATGAATCAACACTCGCAACCTGATATAAACTCCATAAATTATAAATAATTACAGTATGGCCAAATATCATAACAGCATTTATTCTTAAATTTTAAATCCATGCATTACCTCAATTTCCTTGTAAAGCTGCTGTCTCAAGGCACCATTTCTTGACATATAATTCACAATATATGCCCTCTGTCCCTCATAAGGTGTTATAACCCCAATCTGTAATATATTGAAACAGTCATTAAACTAAAAGTTAAAACACTGGCTGATATCAATCTGAAAAGAAAAAAAGGAAAGTCCAGAAAATCACCTGACTAGGAACAACACCACTCCTCAAGAATGTGGTAACAATCTTTTCAACATTTGCAGCCTCAGTTCGATTGAGATATGATGTTCCACTAGCACTAATCTCCTCTTGACCCATCTAAAACATAACCATGGAGTAAATAAAGAACTGGACTGTCAGCAAATTAAATCATATTTGATGTCCTTTCCCTTCTCATCCCTCCCCCATCAGAACACAGTGCAATGGATAAAGAAGAATATGCATGGGGATGAAATATAATTGCATTTTGAACAGTACAATCCTAACCAAAGTTCTAATACCTGTACATAAAAAAACATCGGACGATTAGGCACAGGCCAAGGAAAATCTATGCCAGATGATTGCCTTTCATTGATTGTCACTCCATTTTGCAATGTGCCTTCATAGAAGCTGTTAGAAGGAAACTCTGACAAACATGGGTGCATACGGTATTGAACCTAAAATAGAACAGAAAAAATTTACTATCAAACAAAGACATGCTTTCTTTCAGCAATCATATTCACATGAAGGGCAAAACCGACAAACATATAGGGATGTCACCTGCAATCTAATTGGCTTAACACCAAGCAAAACAAGACGTTCAAATAGAGACTGCGCTAGCCCAGCACGAGCTGCTTTCTTGCACATAATAACTGGACCAAGTTGGCAATGATCACCAACAAGAACAACCTAAAATAAA
This sequence comes from Durio zibethinus, assembly GCF_002303985.1. Next base: position 2,269,759 of record NW_019167838.1, on the reverse strand, counting down.
AATATTCACGTTAGAAGACAATATAAGAAACATTCAAGGGCAACAAGAGAATATATATCTCAATAACTTTGATGCCTCATTACCTGCTTTGCTCCTAGAACTAAAGGAATGAGACACTCAGGCTCTGTCGCTTGAGTAGACTCATCAATAAGTACCTGAATAAAGGGAAAAGGAGAGTGTAAGTGCTATTATTAGTTTAGTGATCATTGAAAATTACATATCTGTATTCAACCTGGCGGAACCTAAAATTAGCCAATCTAGGATCTCCAGCCCCGACACAAGTGCAACAAATGACATCAGCACTTTGGGATATTTCCCTCTCTGTTGCTCGCTTCAGTGCTTTGTACTTTTTTTCATCACTACTTGACAACTCACCTGTAAAGGTGGGGTTAAAATAACAAGGCATTGTAGCATTAGAGAAATACAGGGGATGCTAAAATTTTCAATTTCAGACAAGACATGCATATTCATTGTCACTCTGTAAGTTAATTGCAGAGTTCCTTTTCATCCCAGTTTAAAAAGGATCATGTTCAGTACACTATAAAGACTTTAATCGAAAAAAATCCATCTAATTAATTGTTTTTCATCGCTGACAACTGGACAATTATCCCAACCTTGTTCATCTTTCAATTGTTGTAACTTGTGAAGCTCACTCTTCTCAGAAGTGTCAAGATGTCGGACCTGCATGTAGCATTCGCAAATATGAATAATGCTATGAACAACAAATACAGAACAGCAACAGATAGCAGAATTAGACACCACAAACCTGATAATGTAGGGTCAGATGTTCAACAGGAGAACTCACAGCTTCCCTTGATTTTGCACAAAGCCTTACAACCTTCAGACAAAAAACAAATTGGTGAACAAGTATCAATTTACAGATAAATAAAAGTGAAAGCTAGAAAATGATAACTTACACGATCAACTTAAAAAGCTAGAAAAGCTACAACTATGAATGCAATGCAAATGAGAGGCATCATTCAATGGGGAAAAAGGAAGGAAAAAAACAGTACACTCATCACAGTTCTGTATTAATTAATTATAACAAAGAGAAAGAACAACAGAGGAAATAAGCTTCAACTATAATCAGGCTTCTTGAACAGCGAAATTTTTTGTCCATATTTTTTCATTGTACGGTAACAACAAACACATAAAGAACATATACTAAAAATGCAACAAGCATGCTAAAGGATGATGATTAAGAAAACCCAAAAATTACCACAATAATAGCCCACAACATTGTCAAATGACAATTAGCATAACTACATGCATAGTTTAAGTTCTTTACCTTTAACCACAATAATAAACCACAACATTGTCAAATGACAATTAGCATAACCACATGCATAGTTTAAATTCTCTACCTTTAACCCAGTGGCACTTATCTTTTCAGCTAGCTGATCAACAGCCACATTACTTGGAGCGCAGACCAGAACCTGATAAGAGAATGAAATATCAGAAATAGAGCCAAAATAAAACTATAAGAATCTCATTGAAGTTCTTACCTGCCCCTGACCCTGTTTAGCCATGTGATATACAATGGCAGCAGAAGTAACAGTTTTTCCTGTGCCAGGGGGTCCTTGAATCAAACTTATAGGCTTCTGAAGAACACTTTTTACGGCAAAAACCTGTCCGACAAACAGAGGTCAACACAACTTGATGCAAAAAACAATTATCTAGCAAAAATCATTTGAAGCCAAGCAAATGAAAAAATAGTCATACTTGAGATGCATTCAACTCTGGCAGACCAGGTGCACCAAAACGACGAGGCAGTGTGTTACGAACCATCTGAACCTCAACCTCATGGCCGAGCAGGTGGTGGTAAATATATCTACAAGAAATAAACCAATTAATTTAATAGGAGACTAGCAATTCAAGTTAAACAGATGCATGACCGCTGGGATAAAACAAAGTTTTGAATGCTAGACAGGCAGCTGAAACAAAGGTGGCCAACTTTGCCTTGAATAAAGACAAATAAAAAATCGTTGAAACATGCCTACATCTGGCTAAACATAATACATTTTCTAGGTTAAAAGCTTAAATGTCATACAGAAGTAAGTTTCAACCCGAGCCTGACCTACATCTAACCCAGCTTAAAATATGCATAAGAAACCATACCCAGGAAAGTATACTAAACATAGACCCTCAAAAGCATTGTGTATGCTGCAAGTCAATTCAATAGACTCAATTTTTTTCTAAAAACAAAAAGTTTTTTATTTCCTTTATTTATTCATTAAAAATGCTATACTGGAAAATGAACAAAATGAAAATACTAACACATGAAACTGGCAAAAAAAAAAAAGAAAAAACAGATGACAATATCTGTCATAACAATCTAGAACAACAAGCAAATGCAAAGAAAACAAAGTCGGCTAGCCTACCCGCTAACACTTGTTTCATCGACTGCAAATGTTTTCATTGCTCCCTGCATCCGGTCGAAGCTTGTACTCTTCCAGACAAAATCAACACTGAACCCATGGCTCACATCAACAGGAACTCCCTGCACCACAAAAACAGTAAGCACCAATTTTTAAGTACCTCCCAAAAGCCAAAATCAACCAACAAAATAAAGAAACTTCAAAACTACCTGACTAGCACGAAGCTCAAGTGCAACCTCCTCTTGGGCTGTTAGCTTGATCTAAAACAATGAAAAGATAATTTACAGGCATGTTTCTGAGTGCACCAAATGCATAAACCTTATTGATGAATACAACAAAAGTTTATCAGGTTTTCCACAAACAATAAATAGAATCAATGTCACATATGTACAGGCATACATCAAATGCAGAATTAAATGGGCAAGCTCATAAAGGAGACATACAACATGCCCAACAGCCTGCCATGCTGGGTGGGCAGCATCTCCTGAATAACGCAGTCGCAACTCATCACCTGGCACCAAACGAATCTCATTGTCTTCCTACAGCACCACAAAATCAGGTTTAACATTTATTAAATTAAAAAGTTGAAAGAGACATTGTCGTATAGAGGGGAAGGCGGGGGTGGTAAACCAAGAACATAATTATGTAATGGAATAAATTCAGAGAAAATGATTAGTAAAACCACTACAGTAAAGCACCTTTGGGAAGACAAAATATGCAACACGTTTCTTGTTTAACCCAATATCCCATCGAACTGTGACGTTGTCCTTGCTTTGAGATTCTTTCATTATCTACAAGAAAACAAAATTTTGATTTACATGAACATTGCCATTTAAAAAATAAAAGAATATTACATAAACAATTAAATTGATGGCAGTTAGGTGGAGATAAGGAGAGTCAACATGATGATACATACTTTATCATAGTCAGCTTCAAGCTTAATAAGTGGCGCAAAAACATTTTGATACTGCAAAGGAAAACATCAATTTAATTAGTATACCACATTATAAGACGTAACTGTCTTTTCACAATCATAACACAAAGCAAAATAGTGCAATTATTGCAAACATGGGCACCTGATAAGCATCTTCATACTTCAAGGCCACAGGCTGAGGTTCATCATCTACACCAGGCTTCTCAAGATCTTCAAGGGAGGCATCAGGATTTGTCTTCCAAAGCTCTTCTACCTTGTTTATTTGTTGAGCAGTTATTTGTCGTGCCCTTAACTGCTCTTGTTCAGATGGGACCTGTGGAAGTGAAAATTATTAGGAAGTCCTCAAATCAATAGGTTATTTTCCTGTGATTAAAAAACACCAACCTTAACCAGCCACTGCAAAAAGCACCTATCATCAATAAGGGGACACCACTGACTCAAGTCCCAATTCATGTCCTTCAAAGCGTTAACATTCAAACAAGGTTCTCGACAAAGAAGAACGACAACACTCTCTGTCTTAGCAGATATAAAACCAAGAAGGAAAACATTTCTGCATCCACAGTTGTAGCATTCAAGAATTGTTTCTCCCAAAGGACTATCCTTATGAAGGCAGACTTCCTTGTGCTTAGCTCGTACCTAAAAGGGAACAAGAAACGAACTCAGTAATCAACAGAATCCAGTGACTATTCAACTTGTTAACACACAATTCATTAATCTCAGTTAAGAAACATATGTATTTACTAAAAGCAACTAAGATGCAATAGTGGTTTAAACATACAAACAGATATGCAACAAACCATGGCAAGCACACAACTAAATGGAACCTTTTAAAACAGAATAACACCATGGAAACATGAAAATACTGTCCTAGGCAAGCTTGAGTAACAAGGTATTTTGAAAACATACTCAGCCATAACATCCAATTAAGTCCCTAAACCAAAGCAAGCAACAAAAAATTGTTTTTTGTTCACAAAAAAAAAATGTAAACTATAAAATTACAGTTTCTATTCTCAGGTCTTCTGGGTTCATGAATGCAAGGTATATTGGATGAGAAAAGAGAAAAAAACCAAGGATCGCATATTGTAAAAACAATAGATGCAAAACCTCCCATAACTATAAAAGACAAATCCCAAGTTACAGGAATATATGATGAAAGCATAAGAAAAGCAAGGGTGTGCATAACATTGGCAACAATCAACACTGGTTCTCAGTCTGTGTAAGTGAATGAATCAAACAAAACAGGTTACACAAGAGTGAAGCAAAATGGTAAGCATGTTACAATGACTGAATGATGTCATAAGTTCATTTACTTGTTCATAGCTAACTGAAACATATCTTTAGATCAAGAAGCATGCATTTCATTATTGAGTCCAAATTTATAGCAGAATCACCTAGTTTAAACCTTCAATAACCCTTTTAAGAGTGTCATGAACAGTTATATGAATCATCTCATTTCTCAATCTATTAAGCTCAAAAAGAACCCAAAGTCAACACCATGAAATAAAAGCACCATTGCTACTTAATGCACTCCCTCCCTAACACATGCCTTCCATATTTCATCCTAAATCCCAAACATACAAATCTACATCAATGTAATGTCTATTTAAACTTTAATCAGCATATTTTTTATAAAAAAATTAATAAATAAAAGGAGAAAACTCACGAGATGATTAACAATATGCGAGCCCGATGTATTCCCTCTTGAATTACAGAACCACTTCCTGCATGAAGGAACGTTACAGCGAACCACGCAAGCCGGGTTTGAAACCCCGCAATACCGACAAGCGTGCTCTGCGAAATCCCCTTTTCCGTACTCATAAGCGCCATCCTCATCGCCAACCGTCTCCTCAAAATTCAATCCACTAATCCCCGTCGCTAAAGCATCAGTCACGGCACCACTATTGCTATTGCTGTTGTTATTGCTCGTTGCGCCACGGCCAGCGCCTTTTGAAGTGCTAGAGGGAGAGGAGGAGGCAGCAGTTTCCGAGTGATAGTCGGAGCCGGAGCGATCGACAGCGCTGGCGTCGGAGGGTGTTGGCCAAGAACGAATCGGGTCGCGGAAGTCCGTGTATTCGAAATCGGACTCGCCTTGGGTGTTGAATTCCAGGAAGGTGTAAGCGTCGGTAGCCGGGTCGGGTTGCGAGGCCGTCTCGAATTGGGAATCCATGAAAGAAATTCTCAGTGCCGAATCGTTATTTTGAATTTTAGGGTTCGGGTTTTTGTTGTTGTTTTCTGAGTTAGGATTGGGGTTTGGTGAAGAAAAAAAAATCGAACTCAGGAGGAGGAAAGACCAAAAGAAAGTAATAATTAAAGAGAGCTGAAATTTGTATTAATGTTGGTATTTGCTCGACAGCGTGTGTATAAGCGCCGTGGAGGCGAAGATGGAACTCGTGGAAGAAAACGCTTATGCAACGGAGAACATCCTGCACGCACTCCTGACGCGCGCTTCTATTGGGTAGGGGGAGGAATAGCACATGAGAGGGGTTTTCGGCTTTTCGGGGCTTTACTCGCGTGTGACACGTGTGTTAACGTTACATGAGTTTACTTTTTCGGTTTTCCGTAACTTTTTTTTTTTTTTTTTTTATTTTGTTGGCGTTTAAACTGCATTTGGTTAGAAATTAAGTGGATGCATGTTAATGATTTTTTATATGAGATTGTCATCAGTGACAAAACATAGCAAGTTTGTTTTAAATATTAACATCAATTGAAAACTATTATTGGTTTTATGAGGTGGTGACATATTGTCAATTCGCATTTAATTGCCATGGTTTAATCTTTTCCAAAAAATTTTAATGAAGTTTTTCATAAAAAATTCGTTAAAATTTTCATTTAATTATAAAATAAAATAAATGAATTTCAAGTATAATATGCAATCAGAACATAACAAATGCGTAAATTTAATATGGATTTCATGTATAAAATTATATATTTTATGTTAATCTTTGCATCGCTACAAAATTAACTAAATTTGATTAAGAAATAAATGAAATAATTAAGCTCTTAGCTACTTACCCATTCCACGGGACATAGAGACCGGAAATGCCTTGCAAACTTGTCACAATTGCGGGGCATTCTTGCGCTTCTCTTTGATGCACCTTTTAGTTTTATATACAATGAGCATCCATTAAAATCCAATTATGGGACTAAAATAACTAGTTAAACTTGATAATCGTAAACTCCAATTGATTGTAAATAGTTTATCAGTTATTGCATAAACAAATAAATACTCACTTGCGATATTCAACATGAGACTTGTGACAATGGCGTGTTTGTGGTGCTACGTCCGAATCAACCATGGGGGAGATTTCTTTGTTTGCAATTTTAGGAGGAGATGGAGGAGAGGTGGATTGAGGACTAGGAGGTGGTGAAACAGTGCCATATTCATGGACGGGCCTAGGAGCTTGCTCACCTTTGGCCACCTTGTTCACGTCTCTTGCTCGCATCTTATCATGGGGATCCACCATGGAAGCAATCGACATGGCTAGCAACCCTCTTTCTTTACTGGAACATGTGCTTTTTGGTTTCAAAGATGGGGTTTATATATGAGTAGCCACCATGGAATAAAGACACGTAGCATTGATAGGAGACACTTGTGCCATTGGTAGGGTAGCGATGTGTCTTTGCAGAGGATGGTTACCGCTTGCCATAGCCGAACAAGTTCATATTTTGGTTACACTTTAGAGCAGTTCATAAAAGATTTATGCATTGATATACTAGGTGAACATACGAGGAATGGACCTGGAATTGGAAGCTTGGAACTCTAATCTTTATTGAAGCAGCAAATTCGATTTTATCTGCTTCCTGTAACCATTACCAATACAAATTCCACTAACAAAGGAACTAAAAAATTTTTAAGCATTGGTTACAAAATCTGTCTCACATTTGTGAATTATGAAGCACTTCTTCAGCTTCCTCCTCTTCCTTGCTCTTGGGATCACAGTTCTCATAAAAGATTTATGCATTGATATATTAGGTGAACATACGAGGAATGGACCTGGAATTGGAAGCTTGGAACTCTAATCTTTATTGAAGCAGCAAATTCGATTTTATCTGCTTCCTGTAACCATTACCAATACAAATTCCACTAACAAAGGAACTCAAAATTTTTAAGCACTGGTTACAAAATCTGTCTCACATTTGTGAAGCATGAAGCACTTCTTCAGCTTCCTCCTCTTCCTTGCTCTTGGGATCACAGTTCTCATGATTTGAGCTCAACAACCGATGATCTCCTTCTGTTTGACTGAGTGTATGAGATTAGTAAAAAACTTTTAGCTATAGCAAATGATATATTGTTAGCAAAGATTGTCCTTGCTCAGAGAGAACTTGTTACTGTTGGTGAATTTGGCTAATAGAACAAACTATCCAGCTGGGATTTTAGCAAAACATATTGGACATATATAGCTAGGTAGCATTATGTTTGGTTGATTTATTTAAATCAAATTTAAACGAGCAAATTAAGTAACTTAATGTAATTGGTAACTAGCTTTATACATACAAAAATAAATAAATAAATAAAAACAAACTTCTATGGTACTAGTTTTATACATATAAATATCTAGTTTAGTTAAGATGTCCATTCATGGCAAAACATTAGCGATAGATTGTCAATGTGTTTGGACTCTTCTAAAGGAAGTAATTAGCAACTTGGACAAAGCTTGCATGAAAAATTATAACCAGTTCACACCGTGTTTAGTTGGAACATTCACCTTCACGTTTCACATAAAATTGATGCAGTGTCGGTTAATCAGTAATTTCTTAATGCTGGGATTATTTCGTGTTGGACTGCACAAATTGACATGGCGAGGCTTCTTTGGTTTATTTCAAAATAATTCATCAATCACACCTAATAATTACTTGGGTGTAAGAAACAACTAGTTTAAAATATTTTTCACTCATTTCTTGAGCTGATGAGCCCTTCAAGCTTCCTATAAAAGCAGCCAAGAACCAGTCCCAGACTACCTCAAAAGTTTCTCTGGTTTCTTTTGGAAAAGGAGAAATCAAACAAGGACTCTGATGGCTGCAAGAATTAAAATCCCAGCTCTGGCCGCTGTTATGCTTCTTCTCTTGCTTGCTCCAGCTTCATATGCTGCCATTTCATGCAGTGATGTGATCAAGGACCTGAGACCTTGTGTGAACTACCTTGTGAATGGGACTGGGAAACCACCAGCTGCTTGTTGTGCTGGAGCCTCTGCTCTTGCATCAGCGGCATCATCCTCTGCCGACAAGAAGGCTGCTTGTGAATGCATCAAGTCTGCGGCTAAGAACATGAAGCCAAACTCCCAGTTGGCTCAGGCTCTTCCTGCTAATTGTGGAATCAACTTGCCTGTCACCGTTTCACCAACCGTGGATTGTTCCAAGTACGTAATCTATCAAAAACAATTCCATTTTTTTTTCTTGTTTTCATAACTTTTTGGCTGGTCCAAGTTTTTTCATTGGTGTATCCTTTTGCAGGGTTGGTTGAAACTTAAAGTGGCCTGAAGGAAGAGCTGTAAAATCCTCCTTTTATGGAAGCTTAATTGTTTTGTAATAAACTGGAATCCAGTTATGACTTTCGGATTCCTTCGCTGAATAAAGCTTAATGCCTCCATCAGCCTGTTCTCTTTTTTCTTTTTTTTTTTTCTTTTGGCTTATATATATTTGTGAAGTCTGAAAATAAAAGAAGATATAAGTATTGAAATTTAAATTTTAAATATATTAAATAATATATTTTAATATAATTATATGAAATAATTGAAGCAAATCTTGAATTCACTAATCTTATTATTTTAACATTATTTATAAATGAGAGGATTGTTTATTAAACACCATCTACAATTTAAAAAATATAAATATACTTAAATGATATAATAATAATTGTAAAAAAAAAGTGAAAAAAATAATATTACTATTATTATGTATATATATATATGTATGAAAGTTTGTTAAGTTTAGTATAACTATATGATTAAAAATTTGAAAATATTTGCAAGATTAAGGGTTTTGTTTTTAACAGATAGCGTCTAAACAAATTGAATAATTTATTTATAACGCAAAATTCTCCTTAGTAGTGGTATTTTCTTAACAATAAATCTCATACTTTTCATTTCTCCCTTAAAAAAAATCAACGAGGAATTTGTCTTTAAAGAAAGGATTTAATTGGATATTAATTTATTATTATTTTTTTTTGTAAATTTGAGGTACATAAATTATTTAATTTTTTAAAATAAAATAAAATATGTAATATTTAATAATTTAAAATAAATAATTATTAAAAATATATTCGTAATAATTTTAATAAATAATTATTGATAAATTTTAAATTCAAAAACTCTTCATAAAAAAAATTAAATATTAACAAATTAAATCAATCCATTAATATTAAATTAAATTTTTGTGCTCGTAAACATATTTTGAATAATCTCACTATCTAATTAATTCTAGATCCAATCTTATAATATGAATCTTCTTCGATGGACCGACATAAAACGATTAAGGAACATTTTTTTTTTAATTCTATAATGATTATTTATTAAAAAAAGAAAAAAATTATAAATACAAATAATCATCTGCGTCATCGCCCTCCCCAATTTCTCTGTGAAGGTGAAGAACATGGAGTTCTTGGACGAGGACGCTAGACCCAGATTTCTCTTCCAATCACGACCGCAACCCTCTTCTTCATCCCAAGAAAAAGCTCCACAAAAACCCTCGAAAACCCTGATTTTCATTTCCCTCTCAATCTCTTCCCTTCTTCTCTCTGTTTCCCTCTTCTCCCTTCAGACTGAGCCCTTCAAATCCCTTCTCTTTTGGCTTTCTCTCTCCCTCCTTCTTGGCCCTTTTTCTCCTCCTTCGCTCACCGGCGGTGACGTTCGTGTTGGTCATGGACCGATCATCCCTGATCCCATCGATCAAGAACCCCAACCCGAGCCTGAATCTAAGAAAAAATCATCCCACAAGCGGTCAAAGCCCGATAAAATTGACGAATTGAGTGGAAATCGTGGTTCTTTAGTGGAAAATGCAAACGGGTTTTCTAATTTAGAGGTGAAAAGTAAAAATTCAAATGGGTTATCGAGTTTAGGATCGAAAAAAGAGCATCTTGTGGGTGCTTTTGATGGGGAGGAAAAGGAGTGGAGTGCGGCAGATTTGGAGATTTTGAAGAAACAAATGGTGAAGAATCCGGTGGGTAAGCCGGGAAGATGGGAGGTTATAGCTTCAGCCTTTAAGGGGAAACATAAAATGGAGAATGTGATAAAGAAAGCAAAGGAATTGGGAGAGAAGAAAGTGGACGATGGTGATTCGTATGCGCAGTTTTTGAAGAACAGGAAGCCATTGGATGCGAGAAGTAATGTGATCATGGAGAATCAAGAAAGTAGTGGTGGTGACAATGATGCTGGAGTAATGGGGTGGAGTTCAGGGGAAGACATTGCCTTGCTCAATGCTTTGAAAGCTTTTCCTAAGGATGTAGCAACGAGGTGGGAGAAGATTGCTGCTGCTGTACCTGCGAAATCAAAGGCAGCTTGTATGAAAAGAGTTGCTGAGTTGAAAAGGAATTATAGGAGCTCAAAAGCTAATAATGAAGGGAATTAAAGGTTTCGAGCTTTTCGGAAATTTTATGATTTGAACGCAGCATTAAGGAGGTAACTGATGTTTCCCCAATTGTATTCCTGTTTGAGACGATTCATGTTTACTTCTTGTATTTGACATGGATTTAAGTTAATTGATAGATAGGCTTAACCTTTAGCAATGGGAATCATGGGCGTTACTCTTTTTAGTTCTGTTGACATGGTGTTTTAGTAATAAATTATGGGTTTATAAGCAAAGATTGGACCCTGGCTTTATGAACAAAGCCACCAACAAACTTGTTATGGATGGATTTATTGGCTGTTAGAGAAGTTTACAAGTCTTCTGGGTGTAGTCTTTTAGATCTTTTGATTGTGTTGTGATTTGCCAGTTAATCATTCGAATGTTCAGTGTAGAATTTTGCTTATACTCTTTTCTAAGCCAGGGATGACAAATTTACTTGCATGTACAAAGCGAACTTTAGCACCAAATCTCAACTTTTTCTTTCTCTATCAGCTCAATTCTAGCAACCTTGTTATGCAAATCAGCAAATGGAAAGTGGAAATTTCTTATGTTCTCAGCAGCATTTTGACTATCACGTGCTTCCCTTAAACAAAAAATATGCCTAGTAAAACTCTTTTGTCTGTCTTAAGGGCTTGTTTAGGTTGCAAAGATAATGGTGAGAAAAAAATAAAAAAATAAAAAATTGATTAAAAATTTTTGTATTTGATTTGGTTTGAATTAATTTTTTTAATCGATTCGAATTAAGATCAAATATTATATATGTATATATTAAATTCAGATAATATTTTGGATTGAAATATGAAAAATTTTAAAAAAATTGAATTAAATCGAATAATATATTTTTATTAGTTTTTATATTTTTTAAAATTTTTATAAAATAAAAATAATTATTTTATACATAAATTTATTTAAATATATTAAAATTTTATTTAAAAAATATATATAAAAACAAAAAAAATTAAATTTTAAAAATTGATGATTTGATAAAATTTTGTTTGGATTTGATTGGCTCTGTTCAAAAAAAAAAAATCATTCAAATTCGAATTGGATTTTAAAAATTTTTAATATTATATATTACAAAAAAAATCAAATTACATCTCAAATAGCATCAACCTGCCTTTGCAAAGCGGTGCGTTTTGCTGCTAATCTAAAATCCCAAAAAGCACTAGGTCACCCTTGTAATTTCACTAAAGTTGCTCAATAATAAACACCCCCCTTTTCTTTCTCCGAAAACCCTAGAGGCCCTCGAAAAGCTCCCACAACCAACCATGGGTCTTCTCTCTTGGTTCAGAGGTGGCTCGAAACCTCAAACCCAAACCACACCCAAGCCCAGTGAGACCCCGAAACCCGTTCCCGGAATGAACGGCGCCGTTGAAGTTCCCCGACCCGAGAATGTTACGGTGTTCGAATTCGGGTCTGTAGCTGCTACTGCAGATAAGGTTACGTTAGCTGGATTCTGCCCGGTGTCCGACGAGCTTGAGCCTTGCCGCTGGGAAATTCTGCCCGCGAATGGATCCGACGGTCCCCAGTTTCGCATCGTCTTTTGACAATGAAAAATTGGTTGTAAGTCGGTAAAAAAATTGATCCTAAACATGAACATAAGACTCTTTCTTTACTGATTATTGTAATTTTGGGTAATGAGAAATACATTATTCTGATGAATCTTTTTTTATTTCTTATTTTGATTATAAGAATTTAAGTTAAAGGGAATTTAGAGTAAATGAAATAGAGTTCTAACCGATTGGAAATTTACTGAAAGCCGATTCGAAATGTTTTCAATTGCATTAACTAATGTTATCGAGGCTTGACTTGGTTGGTGTAGAAATGTGCATCATATTAGCACCATTTCATGCCTCCGAAAGTTACTTGGATCTTTGGAAAATGGCAATTTGACTGCCAAAATATTTTATTTGTTGAACTTCATTTGGCATTGCGTTTGCTGTTAAATGTAACTTTTAACTTGAGAAATGCTATTGTTATTAAACACCATGTCAAATGGAGCTCTACAATGAAAAAGATTTCTGGCTTATGATCATGGAAGGTGAAGGTTAATTAAAGGAAAGTAAAACCAAGGTCATAATTGTTTTACTTTTATCTCATAACTACAGGGTATTCATACATTTCAGAAGATTCAGGACCCCTAATTAAAACCTGAAGGCTGCCATATCCTCCGCTATGTCTAATGGCTCTTCAAGTTGAATAGCCTCTCTCGCAAATTCATTATATTCACATTGTTTCCTGAGTAATTGGTTTCACAGCACGTACTTCTATCTTGCTTGATCAAACCAACTTTAGTGAATATGCTCCAAAGTCCGTGACAATGTCGTTTTTGGAACCAGTTTCTTCGAACTCATCATTTTCATCATCCAACAATATACCTTGATGTTTGTTATCCGGTACTTGCATGAGTGTTAATTGTCAGCAATGTACATAAACAAAATGATGAGGAAATGGTGTATAGTTGTAGACTTGTAGTATAGTTGGCTATGACAGAAGCTACTTACCACCTGAACATGCTTAATACATTCTTTAAAGAGAACTTTTAATCACTGATTAAGACAATTCTGGGAATTCAAAGTAGGTTTTCCCTAGAAAAAAAGCATACCGGCAAATCTTCATTCTTCCACCCCATCATATTTTAAATCTAAAGCAAGATCGATCTCACAAATGTAGTTTTCTCAATTTTGGTGTAATAAATGTTCAAACACAATACTGGCACTCATTACATGGACCCTAAAAAAACATCACTCCATCGCTCTACAAGAACAAACATGGAAACGAGGCTTGTCAAAACAGGAAAGAAATAGCCTCGTCTGAACTAACGTTGACATTGCTTTACATGATTGACGGTGGGAACCGAATCAGTCATCTTTCAGAGGAAACTGTAATCATCATCACCGTTCATTCGAATATAACACATTATGGCTAATACAAATATGAAATAAGATGAAAGTTCCATCGCCAATGCTCCCCAACCAATAACTCCAGCATGCTTTAGGATAGCTGGTATAGCAATGCTTCCAACTGCAGAAGCTCCAGTCAAGAACTTTGTTGCATTGACCCAACTGTTATATTGTTCATCAGGAAGAAACATAATTAGTTTAATGCTCAAGCTTGAACTGAAAAAGAGGATCAAATCTCATAAGTGAAAAAGTTTAGGGCAAAAATATTTTACCTATTGTTGTCAGATTCAGAAAAAAGAGAAGAACCATTAGAGCCCGCAAAGAACAGCACAGGCATTGGAAGAAGCACATACATTATTACTGCAACAGCAATGAAGCAGGTCAGCATGCTTAAATTAAGTAATATGATCAACCACTTGAAGGTTCTTAGTTAATTGGACAAAAAAAGTGACAGGAAAATCTCAAGCCCTCCCTGCTTAGACACATTTGCATTTATGCGGCAAATTCTTTGTAAAAGGTAACAAATTACAGGGTAAAGTCACACAACAATGAAAGGAATTAACCCAAAGAATTGTGGGAAGATACATTTCTGAATGCATAATGCATGTCCCTAAGTTGAATCTTAAGATACATAACTTCGTAGATTCAAGAGCAATTGTTTTCTTGACATGCTTCTAAATCACAGGAATACCTAAGTGAATTATAATCATTAGCTTTTGAGGTCGACCTACAGGGTCATGTACCAATACTATTAACAACTCAATCGGTAATAGGCACTATAGATAAGTTAGAAGACTGAAATTTTATATCTGAAACTTGGATTAACAACTCAATCAGTAATAGGCACTATAGATAAGTTAAAAGACTGAAATTTTATATCTTAAACTTGGATGAAAACTAAAGAATTCATTTAGGAATATGTAACTCAATTAATAAACAAAAAAAGCCGAGATCATAAGCTTCACGTTCACTTACCAGTCAGCATTGGCCACCAATTATTGTACAGAGCACAGGCCTGAGACATCATACACAAGGAATCAGATTGAAGAAAAAGTATGTCGCATCAAACAATGGAAAGGTAGTTAATTAACAGAGAAATGCACTACTAACCAAGATTTGCAATACAATCCCTAATGAAACTAAAATAGCCAAAACTGCAAGTTTTCCAGCGTGCAAGCAGTTGCGCAGATAACTCGGTAAGTCTGCCATCATAACCTGTCTCACCTCATAGAGAGCACCTGAAATGAATATATTCTTAATTCCCCTCCCCAGCCCTGATAACATTAAGTTGGATAATTCTCATCTAACACTAAAAAAGTCATAATCCACCAGCAAATATATAGCACGACGATCACATATTTCTACTATTCACTTTGCATCAATTATTTCAAGAATTCTCTTGCAACCAAAAAGAAAAACCAATCATAACAGTAAAAGATTTAGTTTAGAACCTAACTAAAAGTATGGGGTTTCCACTACAACCTTCCAAACTTACCCACGAAGTTAATTTCATATATCTTTGCAAGACTTTTCCTTTCTTAATGGTTAAGAGCTTAAAGAAGAGAATTTTCTCATCTTTTTTCTTAAGAACATCTTATGGCAAATTCTTTTCAAGTCTCATCCTTTACAAGCTAAATAATCCTCTGACAAATTTCATTAAAACCCAAGCAAGGAAATTGTATATAATCTTAAATACCCAAAAATTGAATTCTACTATAGACCCAACAAAATTCAAACTTTAAACAATCGATTTATTTCTGTAAAATGTCAATTGAATTGAATTGCAGGTACTCGATTGATGCAAATATAACGAGTAAAGAAAAAAAAAAAAAGAAGTTTGGATTGAATACATTACCAGGACAGGTAGATCTGAGAAGAGAGTGTTGATGGAAATTTGGGGAATTTAGGGTTTTGATTGCATTGGGTTCTGTAGTGAACTCATTAGGAATCAACTAGAGAATTTGGGTGTTTGTCTGGGTGCAGACATGGAACAGAGTCAGCACTTGTGTGTTAATTACAGTTATATTAAAGAATATTTTAGAAAGACAATGTGTAATGAAAACTAAATTGGGAGTTGCTTTTTGTCCAAAAAAAAAAAAGAGTCGCTTTTATTTGCTGATTTATTTATCACCCCATAAATTTAATTAAAATATAGTATAAAACAGTTCTATTTTATAAATTTTGACTCGCTCTGATATAAAAATAAAATTTTTAATTAAAATAACGTGATTTATTAATAAAATATTAAAATTTTTAATTAAATTAAAATAAGATAAATTTTCATAAAAAAATAATCGACATAAATGAAAACGGGTGTAGGATATTACGGCTACTATCAGGACCAGTTTTGGAGATTCTTCTCAATTAAGAAAACGAAGGAACTTTTAAAGTCCTATTAAGAAATTGCCATCTGAATTTGAGTGATGGTGACAATAAATAATGGGGTACCTGAAAAATAAAGGAAAAAGGGGGTTAGACATGTGATATCAGCCTAAGGAATTCAATTACTTGAATTTCAGATGGAACATGCAGATGCAGTAGGTGAAGTGAATCTCAATAGCAAGTTTACCAACTGGTAAACAAAATAGTTTGGCGTCGGAAACTTGGAAAAATGGATCACAAGTGAGTGAAGGGAGACTGGAAAAGGACTCAAGATTAAAAAAATGGAAAAGGGTCCAAAAAGGTATGGTCTTTGCATTGATGGCGTCATAAGTTTAAAACCTTTCATACCTCAAAAAAAAAGTTTGTGTCTTTCCAGCCTTTCAAGGCACTAACTTTATGCACACAAAATGGGTAAAATAAAGAAAATTTTAATTATCTAAACATATAATTATCTTAAAATGTTAGAGAAAAAAATTAAATAATTAAACATATATTTTAAAATAAAAATAAGCAAAATTAAATATGAAGGAATAATAAGAAGCCTTGTATTCTGCTCTCCCTCTCCTTTTCCTTTCTCTTAATTAACATTGTTGTCGTCGATCAAACCCCAAAATGTCTTCATCAACACTCAAGAAGCGTCCAAAACCGAAGCATAATTCCTCTTCCTCATCATCAGCTTCAAAATCTCCACTAAACTCGATAATAGAGTCACCCCAGAGTTTGTTCCCTTCTAAAGGAGAGTTCTTGCGGCTCATAGCGGTACTCGCAATAGCATCCTCAGTAGCTCTCTCCTGCAACTTCTTCGTCACGTTCTTCGGCTCGACCTCTAAACCCTTCTGTGATAGTAACCTGGACAACACCGATTCGTTCTCTGGTCAATTCCTTTAACCCCTTTTCTCTCTTCTTTTATGGGTGTTTCTGTTCTTTGTTAAACTTTGCTTTCTGGGTATCTTTTCATATGAATTTTTATCCATTCCTTTATTAGTTTTGGTTTTCTAGGTAGCTTTAATTATGGGTATTTTGTTGGGTTTATTGGCTTTACGATATTTTGGGAAACTTTAGATTTCAAGTGTCCTTTGTTCATTATGGTTATTCTATATTTCTTTTAAACCAATTTATGT
Source organism: Durio zibethinus (assembly GCF_002303985.1). The sequence goes on along the minus strand of NW_019167838.1, from coordinate 2,252,481 downwards.
CAAGTGTCAACCAATGTTCCTCTTCCTTCTTTATTGAATATGTAAGATAAATTTTAAACATATTTTTTGTCAAATAATCTTCTGACAAATGTGTATTACCACAGATTCTTGTGAGCCTTGTCCAAGTAATGGGGAATGTTATCAAGGCAAGATGGAATGTAATCATGGCTATAGAAGACATGGAAAGCTGTGTATAGAAGATGGAGATATCAATGAAACAGCTAAGAAACTTGTGTGTTCTTACAATCTTGCTCATTCCGATATATTGATATTCTAAGCACCACAATTGCATCTTTTAACTTGGACTATTATATGCACTTTTTTCTGATTCTCATTTATGTGTTGCAGTCCAAGTGGCTAGAAGCTGGCCTTTGTGAAGCTTACGCTCAAGTTTTGTGCTATGGAACTGGGACAGTTTGGGTACCTTATGATTTCAATTTCATATAAAATTACATTCATATTCAAGTAAATTAAGTATCCTAGAAATTATATGTTGTTGATGTGAGTTATTCTAAATATATGCCTATTTCAGGTTCAAGAACATAATATTTGGAATGATTTAGATGGACACGAGCTGATGCAAGATGTTGGCCTAGACAACCCAACCTATGTGTATACAAAAAGAAGGGCGATGGAGAAAATAGTTAAATCATTGGAGACAAGAACAAATTTCCATGGGTATGCTTATCATCATCAATTTTATGTGTCAGATGTCGTTACCATTTAATTCACATTTATCTTGTTTTTATACAGGATACGGGAGTTCAAATGTCCAGATTCTCTGGCTGAACATTACAAACCCTTTACTTGTCGTATCTGTGAATTGATCTCCAAGCATGCTCTTATTATCGTGCCTGTTTGTGCAGGGGTAGTCCCTTCTGGAAGCCATCCTCTGAATGCTTTATTATAGTATGAACATTTTGAAAGTTGTTAACATTATTTAGCTTTATAGATTATAGGATGTGCAATGTTTTTCTGGAAAGTCCATCAGAAAAGGTATCTTTCAGCTAGAGTAGAAGAGCTTTACCATCAGGTGAGCAAAATTTTCAATGTACAGTTATAGTAAATTTTGGTTTATTTTCCTTACCTTCTGCACGTCAGGCTTTTTTGGAGGTGATCTTCTGTGTTTCAGTTTTACACTTCACTCAAAATTTTTAGGGTTATTTTACCCATTATACTCTGCTGGGATAGATTTCAAATGGATGAAGGCTTAAAAGAAAGTTATTGTTTTAATATAATTAAAGACATCACCTTGAATTATAATGAATTGAACTTTGGGATATGGAAGCTGGGGATGGATAATGGAAAAAGAAAAGGGAAGCAAAGCAAAAAGTGAGATAAGATATTATCAAAATACATCAAGATTCAGTGAAAATGGTGTTCTTGTTGTAAAATTCTTGACTTTAGAATAACCAACTTGCATGCCTCATTGTCATACTCAGGAAATGTTTGCTTACAAAAGTTTTATCCTTTCATTATATTTTAGTTGATCATCCCCAAATCTTAAGTGATTTTATAAAATTGTAAAGCAATTTGAATGTCATTTATGAAAATTTTGGAGAAAAAAATTTGAGTCAGTATACTTCTTATATAAGTAAAGTAAAAAAAATTGGTAATGAATTGTTTCTAATTTTTAGGTCTGTGACATGCTTGAGGAGAATGCCTTAAGGTCAAACAGCATCAATGGTGGAGGTGAATCATGGGTTGTTGCCTCTTGGTTGCGAGATCATCTTCTTTTGCCTAGGGAAAGAAAGGATCCTCAGTTATGGAAAAAGGTAGTTTTACTTGCCTTTGTCCATTGATCTGATTAGCTGTTTTTAATTATGGGTTTTTTTTTTTTTTCCTTTTTCTTTCATAGTGTGTTGGAACTTAGAACTAATCCTTGATGCAATTTTATGTTAATATATCGAACTGCCAATAGATTGTAGTCGACTAAGCTGTAAGGTTTTAAGAACTAATTACATCTTTTATGTCCATATTAATCTTCAACTTATTTTCAGGTTGAGGAATTGATACAAGATGATTCTCGAGTAGATCGCTACCCCAAACTTGTTAAGGGTGAATCAAAAGTGGTGTGGGAATGGCAAGGTTCAAATCTTTATTTGTGTGTTTTAATTGTTCAATTAAGAAGCTTGAAATTTGTCCAAACTCATTCCTATTGTTATTTATTTTTAACTATTAGTCGAAGGAGCTTCATGAGAACCATATTCGTCTTGTCAGATGTTCCACTTGACACTAGCATCTTTTGAATGACTTTTTCAATGTTAATGTGTTCTTTTTAATATTTTCTGCAGTTGAAGGCTCTTTGAGCTCTTCCAGGAGGAGAAAAAAGGGGGAGGGAGTCAAACTGAAACCAGATGGAGACATCACCACAAACTTAAATCAATTGGACCACAGAATGGAGGCTGGTGCGCTTTAGGACATATTATCTGTATTTTGTGCTTTAAAGGTTTTTTTTTTTTGGCAAAATTGATGTCTGTTTCAGTGTTCTCTTTTCAATTTGGTTTCATATTTGTCTAATGTGCACACAACCAAAATGTTCATGCAGAACCTAAAGCACTGATGTTTTGACTTGGGGATGTCTTGGAAATGGCAGAACAGCCCTTTTTTAACTTTTATGTCCCAAAAACAACTAAGAGCCTTGCAGAAGACTTTCCTGACGTTCATCATAGCTTTTATTTAAGAACAGGGTTTTGCCGGAATAATCAAAGGTGTGAAGAGATTGATGAACCAAGTCAAAGTTTCCATCATCTGTCAATGGAGCTTCGGTCCTTGAGATTGTTTTGGAGGTTAAGAGACAACCCTTTATGCAGACGTCCCACCAGGGACCTGTAAACCATTGAAAATTATACTACATACAACGCAGCTTTTTCCTCTGTTATAGCAACAAATAGGCATCCAAATTGGGGATTTTGGTGTGTCAATATTTGTTTGTTGGATCATCTTATCTAAATGAAATCTATTTTACTTCCTTTCATTATGTTTTAAACTCTCAAAATCAGTGAAAATCACCATACTGTTTTCTGTTTTGACCAGAAACTATCGTTCTCGCTGTTTCATTAGAAAGATATTCAGTTTATAGGAAGAGCTTGTGCTATATCCTCAGTTATGGTGATGAGATGAGTATTCAATAATCAATTTCATCCAACAACTGCTTATAACTTTGGAAAAGACCGAATGTAATCGAAGTACACCATTAAAGAACAATGCCACTGAAAGAGAGTTTCAATATGGTGCTAGCCATAGTAAATATGAAGTTAACTCGGGTGAACCTTAATATTCCGCTTCAGCAGACACTGATTAGCGATTACCTAATCGGTCTTGGACATTGAGCCCAACCTGTATCACCTACCGGTGGCCGACAACTGTACCGACTAGACTACCAGAATAAATGGAGAATTCAGGTCTCACAACCCATCTTACTAATCTGTTTGAGTTGGTAAACGGTGGTAACTTTTACTGTGTGCTGTTGCTCAATGGCAATGGCAGGCCACTTCATGTTCAGGCTGTTCTATACACTTACATTGAGCCCAACTCATCCAATGAAGTCTGTTTCACAGATCTATGATCAATGCAATTCATCAAGTGATTTAACCGGTATCAACAATCTGATTTTGACCATCCCTCTGATCAAATGTACCTTGTTATCCTAAGGTTTCCTGACCATTGTTTACACATCCTACGTTTTTAACTGTTAACGATGGACATGATTTTTACTAATAACTTGCGTATTAATACGGTATCTACACTAAGAAATTTTCCCAAAAAAATTATGTATTTCTACCAATTGGAACCAGACATAGGTGAAAGGGAGAGACAGGAGAGTAATTTAGAGATTAGAAAAGCTTTAACATACCATTATTGTTGTGTCCTTTCATCGAGGAAATGTGTTCTCAACAACAACCATAGTTTCAAACACAAATTGTGTCCACTTTCTTTGAAACCTCCCACATCACTGTTTGTATGAATTCCACCTTGACATTTGGATCAAATCGGTGGCCTTGATTACAACACAGCCATGACCTTTCCTTCTAAAATCTGTGGGCCTTTCCAGTTATGAATTTCGAGTTGCCTACTAGCTAGCTAGCCTCATCAGTGTCCAACGTCTCACGGCAACAGAACGATGGCCTATCTTGTGGTGAATAAGCTGGCAAAGGATTTTGACGATTAAGACTCCATATTCTTAAAAATCCCACATTTAGTTCAACATATACCTAACAGTTTCCTCCCCAAACCCCATCACTCCTACTGTCCTACATTTGTTGTAAACTTTTCAGACTATATAACTAGCCTGGAACCGTCACCTGGAAACAACACAATTTACCAATTTAATAATGGGTACTAGCCATCATGCCATCATGAGTTTAGCTTATATTTTAAAAAATTAGGAAGTATTTCATGTAAAAATTTTAAAAATTAATAAATATAAAAAAATATTTAAAAATCATACTTATAGATATGAATTTTATACAATTTTAAAAGTATAATTATTTAATTATTGTAAGTGATATATGCAATTATTGAAGAGGAGGGCAGAAAGGATATAGTAAATGATATGTAATGAAATGGGCCAAAATCTTTAAATGAGAGGTATATACTCAATAAAATAAAATTTGTTTTTCTAATTAATGAAAAATTCACATGCAGCATATGTATAATATTTGTGTATAAAATAACATGCATTGACTGACAAGATTGGACAATCACAACATATATAATTATTTTATTTTATTTATAATTTACAAATAAATATTTTTATCATTATTCACAAAGTCAGATTTAAATTTTCTCTTTCTTTTAATTAAAAGTATATATTAATGGGTTATAATTCACTTTTTCTATCTTCAAAATAAAATAAAATAAAAAACTTGTGCAAGTACTTTGATATCATTAAAGTGGTAATTTCTAATCATTATACTATAACTATAAACAATCAAAACTACTTACAAGAATCAGTCTAAAATATTATAAAAATAAAATTTTTAATGTATCAAATTATTCGAAAAAAAAAATCAAAACATATGAATACAATATAAAAAAAATGAAGCACAATAATAATAATATCTCTTATTATTATTATTATTTGGTAGGCATTGAAAGTTGTGGTGATGCTTTAACCAGTTAAGGCTCCTCAAAGACAACACGAGGCACAAGTGGAAAAATTGCTTCTTTTTCAATGGAAATAATGAATGGGATGCATGTAAAGTCTACGTTGGAAAAGTTGTGCCTGGGTCGGGATTTCATCCGTGCTTATGGATAGGCTTTGAAGACTTTGAAAAGGAATTATCATTGATGCTCATAATGTAAGGCATTTAATTCAATATAGAGGATCATGATTTTCAATAACAACTCTTGCAACAAATTAGTTGAAAAAAAATATATCTATGTTTACATATATATTTACTTGAAATTTTGCAATAATCGTGTGCCTAAAGACATGATAAATTGTTTCCAATAAGAAAATAATTATATAAGCTACATACTTTATACAAACAAATGTATAAAAGATAAAATTTGGATTTAATATCGTAACAATTTTATGGTTAGTAACGTATTTTTAAGAAAATAAATTCAAGATTTAATCCAATTAGTGTTTATATGTAGTTATTTTAAAATGTGATATTCAATTGTTCGGAATTTAAATTTTAATATTTTTTATTTATAAGTTATGTTTTTCTTAAAATGTATTTACGAGAAAGTATATATAATTAATTATTTTTTGTGTAAATATTATTATAGCACATGCATAAAGAATGAGGTGGTCCAATTAGTATTATCTAATTATAATTTGCCTAGCTATTAGTCACCCAATTAACCTCTCAGCCCTATTATGCTTGAGTGCTACATCAATATATTTAATATTAAGTACTTCAACCTGTTAGCACATTAACTTCATTTTTTTTTTCCTTCATACTAATAATAATATTATTATTATATATGAAAAGTTGCATTCGATCTCTGATGATATAATTTCTAAGTCGATAATTGAGAAGTTTATTGGAAATTAAATTAAAAAATGCGTCAAATTTATCACAAAAAATAAAACATAGAAGTAATATTTTGAAGCATGCTCCAACATTTAATTCAGTCAAATTTAATAAAATTTTCATCACCTTTGTTGGGATTTGCCTTGAATCTCAGAATCCCACATCGAAAGTTAAGTAAGTTTGAATTTGTCTTGTATCCCACATCGGGAGTTTAGTAAAGGTATAAAGGGTTTCACCCCTATAAATAAGATGTTTTGGTTTTAGTTTAGTAACCCCATAGAGTTAGACACCAAGAGAATAGCTAAGTGAGTAGGCTATTAAAGGGTGTAATTGGGTTTTGGGTTAAGTTTTGAGTAAGGAGTTTTAGGAGACTTTTCTCATTCTAAAAGTCTCTTGTAAAGATTTATTTGATAGTGGATTAAGTTGGAGTAGGCCATTTTGAGTTGGGCCGAACCAAATATATTTGTGTGTTCTTATTCTTGATTTGAGCTTGTTATTTTGTGTGTGGTTGCTGTGCGTAGGTATTGTTGTTTTTCCCAACAAGTGGTATCAGAGCGAGGTTCCAGGTTCGAGGTTCTAGGTTCGTGGGTCCAAGAGATCGTGAAGCAGTGTTTGAAGATGTCTGAAGAAGGTATGTCTGGTATGTCTATGCCTAAGTTTGAGATTCCGTTATTTGATGGAAAGAGTAATTTTATGTTATGGCAAAGTACGATTCAAGATCTGTTAGTACAACAAGGATTGGATCAGGCATTGGAGAGTAGTAAGCCTGAAGGAATGTCTGATGCTAATTGGAATAGGATTCAGAAGAAGGCTGTTAGTACTATTAGATTGGCGTTAGCTCCAGAAGTAAAGTACAGTGTGTTGACTGAGAGTACTCCGAAGAGTTTGTGGGATAAGCTTGAAGGTATTTATGCTTCGAAGTCGTTGACTAATAGATTATGTTTGAAGATGGATCTGTATTCTCTGAAGATGGAAGAAGGTATGAGTCTTCATAATCACCTGAATGAATTTAATAAATTGGTTTCTCAATTGTTAGCGATTTCTGTTGATGAGTTAAAAGATGAAGAGAAGGCTTTAATTTTGCTGTCATCTTTGCCCAAGTCTTATAGGCCTTTAGTTCAGACTGTGTTGGTAGGCAGGTCTACTTTGAAGTTGGATGATGTGACTGCCCTGTTGCGTGAGAATGAAAGGTTTATGGGAGCTCAGAACTCATCACCTGGGGGGAGTACACTAGCTGTAGAGGGTTTTGATCGAGGGAGGACTCAAAAGAGGATTGATGGATCAAGATGGAGATCCAAGTCAAGAGACAGAGATTACAGTGATGTAGAATGTTATTATTGTGGTGAGAAGGGACATATCCAAGTGCGCTGCAGGAAGCTGAGAAGGGATATGGCTGCTTTCAAAAGGGCGAATGATGAGAAGAAATCAGATGAAGAAAAGAGTGATACTGCTGCTATTTTGTCTGATGATGATGATGTTGTTTTGACAACTTGTGTGGATGAGACCCAGACTTTGAAAAGTGACAAAGGTTGGGTTTTAGATTCAGCTGCTACAGTTCATGTTTGCAATGATAGGAGCTGCTTTGTGGAGTTGAATGAGAATGAAAAGTATGGGGATATTGTGATTGCTAACAAAGAAAAGGTGCAAATTCAAGGCATTGGGAGTGTTCGCCTTAGATCTCACAATGGTGTTATTAGGACACTTCGTCATGTAAGGTATGTACCAAATTGTCACTACAATTTGATTGCTTTGGGTGAGTTAGCTTCGCGGGGGTACACATTTTATGGTAGTAATGATTGGTTGAAAGTGTATAAGAATGATAGTGTGATCCTACAAGGGAATAGGGTCAATCACTTGTACATGTTTGATGGAGGCTTAGTTGCTGGAATGCCTGTGATGAAAGAAAAGAAGAAAGATAAGCATGTTAGCTTTGCAGATACTGTTGAAGTGTTTGGAGATTCAAGTCAAGGGAGGATTTGTTGGGATTTGCCTTGAATCTCAGAATCCCACATCGAAAGTTAAGTAAGTTTGAATTTGTCTTGTATCCCACATCGGGAGTTTAGTAAAGGTATAAAGGGTTTCACCCCTATAAATAAGATGTTTTGGTTTTAGTTTAGTAACCCCATAGAGTTAGACACCAAGAGAATAGCTAAGTGAGTAGGCTATTAAAGGGTGTAATTGGGTTTTGGGTTAAGTTTTGAGTAAGGAGTTTTAGGAGACTTTTCTCATTCTAAAAGTCTCTTGTAAAGATTTATTTGATAGTGGATTAAGTTGGAGTAGGCCATTTTGAGTTGGGCCGAACCAAATATATTTGTGTGTTCTTATTCTTGATTTGAGCTTGTTATTTTGTGTGTGGTTGCTGTGCGTAGGTATTGTTGTTTTTCCCAACAACTTTTACATATTTAAAATTCTAAAATCAAAATTAAGATCCACAAATGAATTTATTTATGAAATAATAAATAAAAATAGTAGCTAATTGAGATGATCTCAAACAACACTATTAATACTTTTTTTTTGTCTTTTAATAAAAAAAATAATATAGCATATATTCCCTTAATAATATTCCCTCCTTTAGGAGCTATATATAACATTGTTATAAAATTATACAAGGGCACATAAATGAAACAATTAATGCATAAAATTTAAGAGGGAATTGTTAGGTGTGTGAAAGGTCATTTTTGGTCCAGCCTCACTAAAATTAAATAATTATAAATGTTCATAACAATTTGTAGCCAATAAAAGAAGTAATTACTTGTTTTATTAACTTCTTTTAAATTTGATTAATCATTTAATTTTGTTTGTAAAATTAAAAAATAATTACCCATAATATATGAAAAATTAACTTTTAAATTTGTTAATTTATTTTTATATAATTAAAATATATTGACGGTGTATAAGATAAATTTTTAATATATATTTGAAATCTTTGATTAAAAATTTTTATTTAGCAACAAAAACCGCTTTTTTTGTCTTATATAAAATAGATCTGATCTTATAATTGCAAATGTAATAAAAGTTAAAAAAAAAATCAAATAACATTTTGAACATAATTTTTTTATAAAAAAGTATTAAATTTTTTAAATAAACAATTAAAAATTATTAATAAATTCATGCATATATATTTATTATAAAAATTTATTGATAAAGATTATAATTCTCGTGAGCAAGGAGACTGTTATAAAGCACACGTGAATAAGGGTTAAACTTGGCCTTCTTTCAAATGAACTTGGCTTTAGCTTTAGAATGTATGAACTCGACACGTGGTGAGCTGTCGTAGGTTTCTAAAAGTTCGGAACGATAGAGTAGGTAGATTCAGATACACTTGATAACCACGCTTAACTATACTTATTACCTAATTAACGAACTAACTACCAGATTAAACATTTCTTTTGTTATACATTAAGCGTGAAACTGATGGGATCAAATTACTGTTTTACCCTTTCAAAATTATATTTTATAAAAAATTAATTAATGAGATTATTTAAAATAATAAAGATCAAATAATCACAAAAAATCAATTATGACAATTTGAATGGGAATTTTCTCAAGGAAAAAAAAAGTGTCACCACCATTTAATACAAAAAAAGAAACTAGAAAAAATCTTTATGGGGTGATTGTTTCTATTTTAGGTATTGAATTGTTTTTCTTTTTTTTTCAAATGATTAAGTTCCATGACCATAAGCTAGTTGGCTAGTACTTATTCCATTATTATACTACTAGTTTTTGTTTAATAAGAAAAAAAAAAAAAGAAGAAGAAGTTAATTGCTGGGCTTTAGGTTTGGCATGTGTTTAACCATATCAACTATGAAGTATGATACCTAATTCCACATAAACTAACGGTGAAAGATGAAAAAATTAATGGTTATTTGTATAATTACAAGTAGTTGTCCCTTGCATTAAATAAAGGATACAAAATGGCTTAAAACCCCATGGTTTACATACAATTATTCATGCTTATTTTAGATTAACTTTATTAATTGAATTAAAATTGAATTTAATTAATTTTATGTTATTGATATAATTGAGTCGAATCGAATCGATATAATGAAAAATTTGAATTAGAGTTTAACTCAAACTTAACTCAAATTTAATCGAATTTTAATTTTTATGCTCAAATTCAAAAAAATAAATTATTTGAATTCACTTGATTATGATTGTTTACTAAAAAATGAGCTAAATTATCATATTTAATTTCAAACTCGATTATATGTTCGAAACAAATCGATATATATAAAGATAAAATAAAAAAAATTTTAATTAAAATAATTAAAATATATTAAAATTTAAAAATTTAATTAAACTCATGAGTTACTTAAATCAAGTATTAAGATACTCAAATTTGACTTGATTAATAAGTCTAGTTGCTCAAATATGAGCTCGACTCAATAATGATTAAATTAAATTTAAATTTTATTTCAATTGAATCTAAATAACTTATAAGGGGACAGAGTTTATGGATGTAATCTCTTTCACCATTAGTTTGTAATACAAATATCAGTTAATCATTAATGAATTATTATTTATTATCAAAAAAATTTAAATTCAAACATTTTAACTCATTCTTTTATCCAATACTGTAATTTCATTCGTAAAAGGAAAAATTAACTTCATTAATTAACACATAATAAAAAGGGAAAATGAAAGAAAGGGAAGAGGAAAATATTAATTGAAGCCTTAAAGAAAAATAAAAGAAATTATTAAACAAATCTTTTAAGCGTTGAAAAGGTTAAAACTAGGGCTTCAATTGTCATTTGAACATTCATGAATTAAGCATTATTACTCCATTGTTGCCCACCAAAAGCATGCTTATAAGTAGTCATATGTCGAAGAACTCAAAAAAAAAAAAAGAACTAAAGAAAAGCAAGGCAAAATCATGGGAAGGAACTTGAGTAAAAAATAAAGATTGTAATAAAGAGATGCTATGTATGATGATCAATTACTTGCATGAAACTAGTTTAAAAAAAGAAAACAAGCTGTTCAAGTTTCCAATTTTTTTTAGACCAACATCCATTGGACTTTGGATTTTTGGCTAGTGTTTTGTTTTTCCTTTTTCACCAAAGGTAATGATGAAAGCTAATCTCAAGAGTGAAGTAAAAAGTGTTAGCAAAAAAAAAAAAAAATGGTGTAAAAAGTGGGAAAACAAGAATTGGAAAGGTACAATAATGAATGGATGTTCTGTCTTAAGAATAGGGGTGAATGGCAAGCATAGCTAGGAGTCCCAATATTTTTGAAAATTCTCTTTCATTTATGGATATATATTTGTATTTAATAAATTTAAATTAAAAAATTTTAATTAAAAAGATAAAATTTAATTGACATCTATTTATTTATTTTATCTATTAATTATTATTGATAAGTATGATATGCACAATAATATGAATCATTAAACTTTATTTTTTTTATCACAATTATATTTTATTTTGATAAAAAATAAAAAATAAAAAATATATTATTTTATTAATAAATTGATTTTAATTTTTTTATATTTACAATAATTAGTGAGTTAAGTAAATATTTTTAGCTATAAAAATCATTTAAATAAAATTATAAAATAAAATAAAAGATGAATTTTTTATAAATAATTTAGTTGTTAACATAAAAAGATTAAAAAAGTAATATAATAAACTTTTTATGATTATTCGATATATTTTTGCATATTCTGTGGCCCGTAGGGAATTGATAGGAACTGTACACAAAGATACAGGCATCCTCTTTCTCATAGTGGCCGCACTTAACACCACTTCTCTTTTTGTCTTAAAACTTTCTATATTGCAGGCAAACGAAAGTACTTTTAAGTTGAAACAACAAAGCCTTTGGGAGGAGTAGCAGACAGCTATCCATCTTCCTAAATCCTGTCTATCCCTAAACTACATAATCAGTCCCCAGTAGCTTATTTCTAGGTTTTCTTTTTTATTTTTACCCTCTCTATCTTTTGTGGTAATAATCTATTTATGCATGCAACTTCTTTTTTGAAGACTAGAAAAAAGTGTCTTTTTTTTTTTTGCAAAAATTTTGGTATCTCTGATGTTTCTTCTTTGCATGCATGAAATAGGCTTTTAGCATTGTTTTGTTTATCTGTTCTTCTGGTTTTTCTGTTCAATTTGTTTTGTTTTTCTTTTTTTTTTCAAAATTTTTTGGCTTTTTTTTTGCTATGTTCTTATGCATTTTAAGGAGATCTTGTAAATGGGTTGTTTTCTCTACCTTTTGTCTTCCAGTACAAGTGATAGCACAAATCTCTAATTCTCTTTTCATTGCTACTATGCTGTAAGCAGCTAAATGTAACAGAATTTTCTTTTATTTGGGAAATGATCAAGTACTTGATGCTGCATGCATACTAAATTCATCATGAATTAGACTTTAAATAAGGTATTTCTGTTCAACACAGCCCTTGTTATGAGTCAATCTTCAGATATATCTGCCAATACTTAGGTCTTTAATTTGCTGTAATTGGTTAAAAACCTTTGCAGTTGCAATGGGGTCTCTCCAATACGTTTTCACTAACTATGCATCAAGAGAAAGCTTGTTTAATTTGGCTGAATCTTTCTGTAAATTATTATTATAGTTCAGTCTGCTTTTAATCTTGCTTCACAAAAACACAGTTTTTTTTTTTTTTTTTTAAATTTTTTAATGAAAGCAGCTTTGGTTTTATGGGAAAATTTCTTGTGGTCAGGCAGAAATAATCGGATGTTGATCAGCTGTAATTTGCAATACTTGTCGGCTGCCTGAGAAAGGATGCCAAACCAGCTATGATTTGCACTACTGATGATTTATCAGCATGGAAGGATTTTCCGAAGGGTCTTAGGGTCCTTCTTCTTGACGAGGACAGCAATTCTGCTGCCGAGATAAAATCAAAGCTTGAAGCTATGGACTATATTGGTTAGAATCCACCCTTTTTATTCTTACTTCCTTTTACCTGAATTAGAAGTCCTTAGACTTTACTTTCTTTGTCTATTCACTTCACATTACTCTCCTTTTATCTCAACTATGTTGGTCCCCATCTTTTTCCTCAAAGCATCTGCTATTGCTCCATTGCTTTGGATTGGCAGTTTCTAGTTTTTATGGAGGTTTGGATTTGGGTTGTAAGCATATATAAAACTCGGAGATTTTGTGGTCACGAGCTCTATAAAAAGGAACCAATTTGTTGCACTGCTTGACTCTGCTATAAATAGATTTTCCCCACCACATGGTGAATCAAAGCAACAAAAAGTAACTGTTTTTGTCGTATTGATGTTTTAAAACTCAATTTGATGAAGAAGTTATAATATTGAAATCTTTCTTATAATAGTATGTCGTTTTTCAGACTTTGCCTGTTCCAGATATGTTCTTCCCCTTTATGAACTCCATTTAAGCTCCAGACAGTGTTCTTTACATTTTCCTTTAGTTAATGGTAATTAAATCTGATGTTCTTACTCTGTCTTCACGGTGATCTCCTGTATCTTTAATGTGGCATTTATTTCCCTCACCTGCTAGTTTATCTCTTTTCTCTGTTCCTCCCTATATTTATCTATCTTTATTGTATGATAAAAGTTATTGTGCGTTTTGCAGTTTATACCTTCTGCAATGAAAATGAAGCTCTATCGGCAGTTTCAAGTAGTCCTGAAAGCTTCCATGTAGCCATTGTAGAGGTAACGAATTAACTTTGATTTACAACAAGTTTCAATTAAGGGGAAAAAAACTAGTTAAAAAGGCATGCTTCAAATGTTGATGATTTGTCCTAAGTACATCCTATCAAACCTTCAGCATGATTATATAATTTGTCTCATCATTCTGTTGGAACTAGTAGTAGAAACTTACCAGAAAATTTATAAGACTGTTCTGGCTTTGTTATATAAATTCAATAATGCCTAGTCACGACTTCCATTATTATGATACTGGTTGTCTCATCCAATTTGAATATCAATGTCGTCTCTTCATTATTGAGATAAATAGAGCTTAATCCTTTGTCCACTTGCAATTTATACTAACAGCATGTATGATCACAGGTCAGTACAAACAATAACAATGGGAGTTTCAAGTTTCTTGAAACTGCTAAGGACTTGCCTACCATTAGTAAGTATACAAACTACACCTGTCCTGCTATAGATTTTTAATTTATATAAGAAACTCTGTTTAATCACCCTGGACATAAATTTTTTTGCCATCTTTGACACTAATAATTGTTGTTGTACATATTTTCAGGATCCTAATGCTTTTATAAATAATTTTTGTTTCAGTGACTTCAAACATTCATTGTATCAGCACCATGATGAAGTGCATAGCTGTAAGATTTACATGTATTTTCAGTTTGCTCAAATCATATCAGGAGAGCCTAAGTTCATTTCCACACATCATAATTGCTAACGCATGTTTTGAAAACTTATATTCAGCTTGGAGCAGTTGAGTTTCTTAGGAAGCCACTCTGTGAGGATAAACTAAGGAATATATGGCAGCACGTTGTTCATAAGGTCGGTCTGGATATTGCTTGAATTACATTTGAAATTTGCATGTACATGGCAATTAAGTTACTATGATAAGGAAATTCTCATTTTATTGGTCGTTTACAGGCATTCAATGCAGGGGGGAATGACCTTTCTGAATCACTAAAACCAGTTAAAGAATCTGTGGTTTCTATACTGCATCTACAATTGGAAAATGGAAAACCTATGAATGAAGACTCAGACAAAGCAGAAGATGCATCTGTGGTTTATGAAAATGACTGTAAACCACCACCAGGAAGTGATAAGTACCGAGCTCCTTCAACACCGCAATTAGAACAGGGAGGAAGACTGTTAGACAATGGAGATTGCCGAGATCATACTAACTGCCTTACAGAAAGAGAGAGTGGGGAGCAGGATGGAGAATCCCAATCTGTCGAAACTACCAGTGGCAATGCACTCACTGAAGTAACTGCACCCGTTGGCCGACCTCAGGGACCGAGGGAGACCATGGTAAAAGAGGACGCTGCCTTAGTTGATGGCACCAAGGGCGAGAGTACCATGTCCTCTCATCCACAAAACAGAGCAAATAGCAAAGATTCTCATGCTGATGCTGAAAAGCCAAATTCAGTTTCTGGTCTTAATAGTTCATGTCTGAATAAAGCAAATCGGAAAAAATTGAAGGTAATGCCCCTTATGTATAACCATTCTGTGATTTAGGGGACTGCTATCTAATTCATACCCTGTAATCCTTTATTGGCAATATTTCACATGTTTCTAAAATGTATAGAACCATACTCAACTTCCGGTGACATTCCCTTCAGCTTGCACCATGTCTTGCACTTGTCCTGCCACTATCTTTTCCCAATGTCAGCATAGAAAACATGTCTTACTAAGAGCATTTACTAATCACTAAGCTACCATTGCCTGAGTCCACAATTCCATAAGAATTTTGCTCAAATTTGGTCTTAAGATATCAGTTTTAAGAATTATAAGTTTTTTGACTTCATAGAAAGCCGTTCAAGAGCCACCGTGGACATTACTTCCTAGTTCCCGGTATACTTAGACTGGCAAAAAGAGTTTCCATCACACCTTTCTTGATTAATTATCCTTGAGTATTTATGGTTAAGATAAGTAAGTTCTCTTGTAATTTCTGTTTGAATTCTCAGGTAGACTGGACACCTGAACTGCATAAGAAATTTGTCCAGGCAGTGGATCAACTAGGTGTAGATCAAGCCATCCCTTCTCGAATATTAGAGCTGATGAAAGTGGAAGGCTTGACAAGGCATAATGTGGCAAGTCATCTCCAGGTTGGTAGCATTTTTTCCTTTTTGATACTCAATCAGACTCCATAGTTCCAGTGCCTTTCATTCTGTGTTGCACTACTTGCTGCTTGTTGAAAATCCTATTCACATTACATATTTGTTTCAAAAGAATGGTCTCCTTTATTGTTCTAGCTAAGCTTAGCAAATGTAGAAGACATAAGACAATGCAATATACATGACATTTAAATTATTTAAATGAGGGTACCTTTCAGATTTTGCTCTTTTAATTTGCTTTTTCTGCCTCCTTTGTCTGAGCACTGGTTACATAAATTCTCGACTCTTAACTAATAATAAGTTGCCATTTTTGTGTGATGCAGAAGTATCGAATGCATAGGAGACACATTTTGCCCAAGGAGGATGATCAAAGATGGCCACAAAGAGATCAAACGCAAAGGAGTTGGTATCCACATAAACCTATCATGGCCTTTCCTCCATACCACTCTAATCATGTTGTCCCGGTTGGTCCACCCTATCCCATGTGGGGAGCACCTCCTCATCTAGCCAGCATCCAGATGTGGGGTTCACAAGGTTACCCCCCATGGCAACCAACTGAAGGTTGGCATTGGATGCCCTACCCAGTGGTGAGTTTATTGTCGTCTATAGTTTCATCTTTTTAACTACTTGGCTGACTCCATCAACCAGTATGTTAGTTTTCATAGAGAAAGCTATGAAATGCAGTTATATATGTATAATATATATATGATATGTGATCATTTTTTGTTTCAGGTGCATGCTGATGCGTGGGGTTGCCCTGTTATGCCCCCGCCTCATGAATATTGTTCTGCATTCGCTCAAGTGAGTATCTAGCCATGCAATTTCAATACGGTTTCTTTCTTTTTTTCAGTGGTTAATGTTGTAACGTAAGCATCTAGTGATCCTTATTTGGATAATTTGAAAAAAAAAAAAAAAGTCTTCTTATATGATTGAAGTATATGAATGAATTTTAATCCTGTTTCTGGTATTCTGCTTATTGAGAATATGCAGAATGCGTCTGGATTTCATTGTTCTAGCACCATGGACAACAGAAGTGGCATGCCTAAAAGTTCCGTTGAACATCAGCTGGTAATCTAGTGTTCATTACTCTTATAGGAATCATTACCAAATGAACACCACCATGCATCTTATGTTAGTTACTAAGCTATTTATCTCTGATCTTACACTTTATTATCCTAGTGGTTAACACTGATGATTTGGGTTGTTTGAATGCAGGCAGAGGAGGTAATTGACATGGTTGTGAAAGAAGCAATAAACAAGCCATGGTTACCTTTGCCCTTAGGACTCAAGCCTCCTTCCACTGATGGTGTGCTAGCTGAGCTCTCTAGACAAGGCATATCCACCATTCCTCCTCCCATCAATGGCTCTGATTCATGCTGACGTGGAACTAGATCACCTGGTCCTACCCTTGTGCTTCCAGATTTTTATGTGACTGGTGCGACCACCCAACTTTGCTGCACTTTGAACCGTATCAAACTCCCATCCAGCCACCAGCCCAAAAAACAAAACATGTGAAGGTACGCGTGTATGGAGCGCGTGATCAAGGGTTTGTTGTTACTGACATGCCACACTAGGACACAAAGAAGAAAAAAAGTGAATCTGATCCAATCTATCGCCATAGTGAAAAGATCAAGTGTGGTCGCTTTCAAGATGACAAAACGGTCGGATTAACAATGGCCACGTAGATGTAATGTACACCGCATTTGAGATATGTGGTTGTAAATAGTTTCTAACATGAGTCATGACATGAACAATTGTTGTTGGCGGAACAGATGTGTCGGGGACCCTTTGTTTTTTTCTTTTTTAGTTTTTAATGCTCAATTTTTGGTTTTGATGATCGGGTCGTTTTTTATTTTCCCTGGTGGGGCCTACTGGTGATCTTTCATCTTTGTGATTAAAGTTTGACGGGAAAGCCATAATTTGGATGCTGACTTGATAATTATCTCGAGTCCAATGGATATGGGTGTACAACAATGTGATTTACAGGTTATATATGAATATGACTTGGTTTAATGCCTTTGGGTGATTAAAACTTAGAAATCGACAATGCTTCGTTTAATCTTAGTGGAGGGGGTCCAAGCACTTAAGTTGAAGAGTTGTTTCTTGCATAACCATCCAATAATGATAAAAGACTAATTAAAGAAGCATAAAAAAGATTTATTTGAAAATAATAATAATAATTCAAAATAATTAATTATGAAAATTTATATTTAGTTTATAAAATATTATTTATTTTGATAAAAAAATTTTACAGTTTGTTTTTAATTTATTTTACAAAAGGTATTTTACAAGTTTAAATTTAAAGTTTTATTTATATCTCATAATAACTTTTTTAAATTTTTTGATATGAAATTAAGATGTTATAAATTTGAAATATAAAATCGCACAAAATTAAAATCACACCATAAATTGAGATTTTAAGAATGGCTTCTATTGTATAATACTTAGTTCTTATAATATTTTATAAGTAATTTTTATTCAATTGATAATTATTTTGATATCATTTATAAAAATTTATATCAAATTTGTAAAGTATTATCCATAAAAAATCATATAACTAATACCATATCAAACGCACCAAATATTGATATTCGTTCTTGTAAGATTTTAAAAGTAATTCTCATCATATAATACTTAACCTCATTTGATTGGTAACTATTTTAATATAATTTATAAAGATTCGCATATATTTTGTAATGTATTATTTGTTTTAATTTAAAAATTTCATTGTTTATCTTACAAAAAACGTATCGTAAATTTAAATTTAAATTTTTACTTATATATTATAATAAATTTTTAAAATCTCTTAATATGAGATTAAAGTGTTACATTAATATTTGACTATTGATTATTCATGAGATTTATTTATTTATTTATTTAAAAATATCACAATCTAAAAATACGGATTATAGGTGTTCGACTGTTCACGCGGTTTTTTTTTTTTTTTTTTTTTTTTTTTTTTTTTACAAAAACGAAATCGTAATCTAAAATCAGTGAAAGTTATTAGAAGTGTTAGTATTTAATTTTAAAATTATTAAATATTTTCTTTTAATGATGATTATGTGAAATTTCTTTTAACGATAATTATACGAAATAATTGAGTTAAATTTTAAACATTTAACCAGGTTTATTTGCATAAACAATCGTATAGTAACATAATGGGAGCTTGATTCACCATTTAAAGTGTCATTTTGATACTGGATTCATGGCGCTATCAAACAATTTCTTATTCTCATGTTCAAATAGTGTAAAAGCTTTCTAAATATATAAAATGAAGTCAACTTAATTTAGCTCTTAATAATTTTATTCTTTTTAGGAAAATATTGATACTATTATAAAAGAAAAAATCCATAAATTTCATGGTCAAATGGTGGTACAACCAATTTATTTCATTCCCTCGATGAATTCAACAGAAAATGAAAACCTTGCACGCATTGGGCTTTGGGCTTACAATTGCTTTATGCTTGAAAAAGGAAATGATGGGTTGACTCCCATTGCTCACTTCTCAGTCTACAAGGCCAAAAGTCCTAGCTGAGCCCGGCTCACTCTCCCACTCTTCCTCTCTTTGTTCCCTTTGCTTTGTTTTTTTTTTTTTTTTTATAAATAAATTATTAAAATTAAAATTATTTTAATTGATTCATATAATATTTTTAAAAAATAATATTTAATAAATTTGAAATTAAAATTTTAACATCCACTATTTAATATGTAAAAATAGTAAATTATTAAAATTAGAAAATAGTTGTATTATTATAATTGTAAGTCCACGATCTAACCCTACAAATTATTGAGAAAATAATAATTAAAAAAAAAAATACACAAAGTGAAAGGATAACAAGTTATGTTGTCATGGACTACATGGAAGCATCCAATCCGTTAGGAACAAACTTTGGAATTTCCAGAAATCAGTTTTTTAGACTTCAATCACTTCACCTTCTTGACCGTTAGTTGGTGTCTTGTCCCTCCAAGCATATTCTCCCGCCATTTTTGCCGGTGGGCCCTACTTTTTTCAATCCACGTGGCTTCTACCCTATTCTCTCTTGCATTTTCCGGTGACAGGGTTCAACCAAAATATACAATATTATTATTACTATTACTATTTTTCAATAATTGCCTCTCTTTGATGTAACTTGATCGTCTTGTCAACGTTTTAATCGATAAATTAATATCCGTTGATTATTATGTTAATTATCTTCTTAATTAATATTAAACAAATCAATTAATTATGTCAACACAATAAAAATAAGCGTATTTGTTTTTCTATTAATGGTTAATGATAATCAATGGGAATAAGCATTGATGTAATCAGGAAAAAAATCAGTTGTCATGTATAAATTCATCAATTTTCATTATTAAAAGTATTTTACATTAAATTAAAAATATGCAAAAGAAAAGTATAATCATATTTATAATACAAATATAAAAAAATTTTATGATTTTTTAACCTACATATTACTCATTGTCATTATATAGAAATAGATGGAAATTTTACTTACTTTAACCTCTTTCTTCAAAATTTTTATTTTGTTTTAGTGGGATTAAAATAAAAAAATTATAAAATTCCTGTTATATACTTATGTAAATTTAGATTTTATAGAATTAAATGAGATTAATAAATTTATTATTTAGGGAAAAAATAATTTATAAAATTTGCTATTTGGACCACAATATATTTTTTTGGTATGAAATTTTTTAATATCCAATAATTATTTTAAATTTTGATTAATTTTAAATTGAATAAAATTATATATTATAAAAATAAAAATTTTTAATTTATAAGATTTAAAATTAAGATTTTATTTAAAAAAAATTAAACTCCTCGTTACTTGAATCAACTAATTATCCCCTTCTAAATTTTGACACGTGTCTGAAGACAACTGGCTTCAAATTTCCCTTGTAATAAAAAGGGACAATACTGAAGAAAAAGAAACACGGTGTAGGAATTGCTGTTTCGTCAGAGTCGTGTCCACCGATGACTAAATATAAATGCTTTAAGCTTATTAGTTGCATTAAACAAAAAGGAAAATGATTAAAAAATTATAATAATCCAAATTCCTAGATTTTTTATACGCTTCATTTTAGTTCATACTCGTATTGAATTCAAAGTCAATGTATTTACACTATTTTTTTTCTTTTTTTTAGATATAAGTATATTTACAAATGTTGCATTAAATCATATTTATTTTAATTATTATAAACACTATAATTTATTTATTGGTATATATAAATAATATATGAATACACACACAATATTATACTTACAAAAAACAATTACATATAAAAAATTTGTTTCCACTCCGTATTTTAAGTAAAAAATTTTGAGTTCAGATTAACTTAAAATATTAAATTATTAATAAAATTTAAATTTAAATTTAAATTTAAAAAATTAATATTTTTTAAAAATTTAAATCGTTTTCAACTTTTAAAAGATGAATCGAACTTGAATAAGGTCCTAAACACTTTTACTAACAAAAGAAACTTTTTTTTTTTTATTTACATAAATATCTTGACTCATTGATCTATCATTATCAAAATTTGGACACTAATAAATCACTTATAAATTATGCAAATGTACTTAATGTTGGAAAAAAAATAGGACTTTATTTCAATTAGGGTTTAATTTGATAGTTGATTAATAGTATCTTCAATTTTTTTAATTTAATGATTAAAAAATTTAAAAAATTAATAAATTAAAAGGTCGAATTCTATTATTTTTATTTTTTTATCTCATAAAAAAAGAAAATAAGTTAATATTTAATAATAATTATGTAGTGTCATTACCAGAACAAGCATTTTGTGCGTTTAGATTTAGATGCTTTTATCAATTGCAAACGAACCAAAGACAAAGGGAACATAATTTTACAAAAATTCTTCCAATTTCCATGCAAATATTTGTTCCTAGGAAAAAAAAAATTATTTGGGCACATCACACTTCTTCCGTTTCGGAAGTAAACGAAATGACTTTACTACTGGAGGCCCGTTAACCGAGAGGAGAATGATTGCATTTTTGGAAGGACCAAACAAAATCAGAACAAGGACTGGAAAAATCAAGATGCCAGCTTGTCATGACAGGAAATAGCAAAAATGAAAATAGCTGTCCTTATTTCTCCCAGCCTTCGAGTCCCTTCCTCTCTGTTTTCACAAAATCATCTCAGAAAAAAATATTTTATTAATTACTATTACTTAGAATCAAGCTCGCAATCGAAACCCTTTCTCGAAAATTGTAAGTGTTCGATTCAATTTTACCTTTTTCGTGCGATCTAAGATAGAATTATATATTTTTTTAGCATTCGATTGGGTTTGGTTTTGCTTGTAAAGTACAAATTTTGTTTATTGTTTCCGTTTACGTTGCATAAATTAGATGATTTTAGAGGCAATTATTTTTGATTTGATGGTAACACGAATTCAGAGAACCCAATTATGATTCCTCAGAAAACTCTGGAAAAAACCTTCAAAGTTTGTTTCTTTTCATTATGTTGCCAGAAAGCTATAATCTTTAAAAAGCTATCGTTTTTCCTGCTTTTTTGTTAGCAAAAATTTCTGAAATGATTTTGTAATAGTTTATTATTATTATTATTATTATTATTATTATTATTTAGATTCTCATTTCAGTGATTGATTTATTGATGTCAAAGTGTAAACGTGGGTTTCTTTTTATTGAAGGTAATATACAAGTTGATGAAATAGGAAATACTTATTAGAACTGTAATAAGAAGGATCAACAAAGATCGTTATTGAGGATGGCTTGTAGAGGATGCTTGGAGTGCTTGTTGAAGCTCTTGAACTTGTTGATGACTCTTGTTGGTTTGGCAATGGTTGGATACGGGATCTACTTGTTTGTTGAGTACAAAAAAGCTGCGGATACAGCCATGCTTTTGTCCTCTGTGGGCAGTGATCAAGATTTGGTACAGCTTGGTCGGCCCATGCTCATGGCTGTGTCTCTTTCGTCTGGTATTTTTGATAATCTACCAAAAGCATGGTATGAGTTCTCATCATTTGCTTATAATTTGATATTGTGTTTCTTATTTTTTTTATTAGATTAGTCATTTTTGCATCAGTTGAATTCAAAATGTGGCTGTGTAGAAGTTGTAAAATTATCCTTTCCTCTGGGAAAATTTTTGTATGTGATATAACTTTGACTTGCTGCCCTTGAATTTGAGTAATACTAGCTTGAATGATTTCTGCTCCAAGATCCCCCTGATGCTCACTCATGGGGTTGTTATACTACTTATACACTGCTACCCAATGGTTTGGAGATAATTAGTATTTGGAATGTGATTTGGTGTTTCATTTTTGAGGCATGCTAGTCTTGGCATTTCCAACAGAATAGCTGATAGCTAGAGCAGTTCCAAGGCAGTGAGATAGCAATGTTAACCATTCCTTTCATCTGGTTTTTCTATAATTCATGCAAGAAAGAACTCAAGTATGCTTTGATGATTTTGGGTTGAGACTGGTTGATCTTGATTTAAAGTCCAAGGCCAGCTAAGCCGATCTTGATTCATCTGGGTTGAGACTGTGTGTTACAACATACATGCTTTCTAGTTCATTGCATGTCAACCATGGTCATATGTATTGTTGAAGGATCTTATGCTGATTTTTAGATGTATTGATATAATTGTTTCTGAGTATATGAATTTTGATCGGAATTCAAGTGCTTATTTTAGTGGAATTTTCTCAATGTTCTCTTGTGTTTTAAGTGTCCATTTTCAAATTTTGCAGGTTTATATATTTATTTATTGGAGTAGGTGTGGTTCTCTTTGTTATCTCTTGTTTTGGTTGTATTGGAGCTACAACGCGGAATTTATGCTGCTTGACTTGTGTATCCTAATTACTCATTTGATGCTTTTCTGAGTGGCAATGATGATGTCACATAGATATCACTTAACATCATGACAACATTATAATCTAGTATTTCATAAATAGCTAATTTGTTAATGCTCATTCCTTCCCAATCCTTTTTCTTCTCTTTCATGATGATTGGTTTCCTTAAGGTGACATAGTATTCGGTGTTGGTGATCTTGTTGATCTTGGTGGAGCTGGGATGTGCAGCTTTCATATTCTTCGACAAAAGCTGGAAAGATGTAATTTTTGTGTTAACTTTTTGGTCCCCTCCCCCCTATTCAATTGAAGATGATGTGCTTGGTCATCTAATTAATGCTAATTTCTTTAGGAACTGCCTACGGATAAAACAGGAGATTTTGATATGATATATGAATTTCTGGAAGAAAACTGGAGTATTGCCAAATGGGTTGCTCTTGGAATTGTTATCTTAGAGGTAGGCATAGTGTGACTGTGCTGCTCATCCTGAGGACTCAAAAATTACTTCACATGCATGTGCACTCACGTTTTCTCCTGCAAAATACTGAGCAGCAATCTGGTAAACTGAAAGTGGTTAAATAAATGAAGTTAATTACTGACACAAGGATTTCCCCTTTGATTCCTATTCATTTAGAACATGCAAATTACATTTTTTATTCACGGAACTTGTAATTTGTTTCTTTGTAGTTTCATTTAGCTTTTGGAAATATGACAGGATTAATGTCCAGAAAAGCATAGGACTTCTTATTCTTACAAAGTAGATATTTTAGCATTGGATGTCTGTCTGTGGCAAATATATCCAGCATGCAAAAAGAGATATGATCTTATTTAAATGCCATAATCAAAGCTTAAAGTCAAAAAGCATTCAATTTAATCCTAATAAAGGGAAGTTGAAAACTTAATCAACTATCATTAATAGGGAATGTTGCATGTTCCTTTCTTTTCAATGTGGATTATGATTAAGCTGACTGTATATATTTTAGTGCTACATAACTTTAAGGAGACTGTCATTTGGAGAAAACTGTTGGGTTGTATTCACCAAGACAAAAGTCAGTTGATAAATTGCATTGCATGATAATTTAGATGTATGAAACAGGATGACGATGTGCTTTATGACTGTTTTCTGATGATTGATAGTGGCACGGAAATGAATGGATGCAATTCTGATATTTATTGCTTTGAACTGAAGTGACTTTACTTTGATACCACTTTTACATCAAATAAAGCCTTGAATCATTTGAAAACTGACACTGATTTCTCTTTAGAAAAACATTCAGGCTGCTATAATTTCTGTGGGCATTAATACTACTGATTTGGGTTTGAAATCAACATGAACTTGCAGGCTCTCATTTTCTTGTTAGCCCTTATGGTTAGGGCTGCCAATAAACCTGCTGATTATGACAGTGATGATGAGTTCATTGCACCAAGGCAACAAATCAGACAGCCTTTGATCAACAGGCCACCAGTTCCAGCTACAGGTGTACCTGTTGCTGGCAGCCTTGATCAACGGCCCAGCAGAAATGATGCTTGGAGTACACGTATGAGGGAAAAGGTGCTTTCTGTTCCATCAATTCCTTCTCTTTGATCTATAGACATATGGTGTCCTCTCTGGTACGGTCTTGCTTAGACCAATTCTTACATTGTTCCTTGTTCTTCTGGAGACTTGGGATCTTGATAGTGAATTAAATAATCTGCTAAACATCAAGGATATAGGATTATTAAGTAATTTGATATGCTAAAATCTTGAATCGAATGTTTCATTCACTAAATGAATGTTGTTTCTCTACCCAATATTTCCTAGCTTGTATTAAATAAAAAGAAAAACCGTAAAATTCTAATTTCTTTTGGTAAAATTCTAAACATTTTTGCAATTCTTGGTATATATTTGCTACTGATATTTGGTTGCTTGTGGCTGAAGCCCAACATGTAGTGAATGTTTCTCATTTTTACTCAGATTAGTCAGTTTCTTAAATTGCCCAAATGCCTAGATTTTACTAAATTAGTTTGTCTATTGTGTTGCACTGTGTGATACAATACATAGCTTGACTAATGGTTTAGATGATCAGATTGTACACCCCCCCCAATACCACCACCACCATATTTTTTGGTTCTATTACTGCATTTTGTTTTCCTCAAAACCTTCTGCCTATTTTGTTGCTCTAATATTGTTTTTCACTGGATGTATATCAGTACGGGCTGGATACATCTGAGTTCACATACAACCCCTCGGAGTCAAGCAGGTACCAGCAGGTTGCCCCACAACCAGCAGAAGAAAGGAGCCGTTGCACCATTATGTGATGAAATTCTGGGTTATGTGGAAATCTTGATTTGGTTGGCTTATGAAGACAATTCCATTGACCATAGAATGACAACTTCAGATTTTTCAGATGACAGTCTTATTTAATTTTTTTTGTTGAGTTTGTGGTGGACAATACACAATTTTCAGGAGCTTTCTGCGTTCCCTTCATTGATTTCTTTAGAGAACAAATGTTTTCCAAATGCATAACCATTTTGTGTGTAAAACTGGGCCGTTGCATTTTTTCTCTTATTTTTCTTGGCCTGTCAAAAAGTTGAAACAATTGATCCTTCGAAAACAATGCCAAGTCGAGCATTCTTGTCAGAATCAAACCGACAAATCACTTCTATCCTTTGGCCTTTGAATAATGAATACTTTTTCAAACCCGTGCTATAGCGTATCGGGGTTTCATGCTTTCTTGTGAACCAATGCTAGCCAGGCTCGATTTCCTTTTTGGTTTAACCGATGGAGCCAACATTCCAGATTTGAAAACGATGATGATCACCGTGATGAAGTGAGAAGTAGCGGAAGAAAGAGCCCCAAAAGAGCAGTCAACAAACGCCCCGTCATTTTCCATGCCCTCGAAATTGATTTCTTAACACACAACAATAGTTGGTTAAAGACGGTGAGTGCATGTCCTTTTTCACTCTTCTTTTTATGGTGTCCCCATCACTGCCCCAAATCTTGATTCAACCGTTCCTTCTCCAATCTCCTGTGGTCCAAACCCTCTAAAACATTTCAAAACAAAACAAAGTGATCCCCAAAAATGAAGCTCTCACTTTCATCGCATTTTATACTCCTTGGGAAAAAGACACTGTCAATGTGGGTTTGATGCAGGCTTATTTTGTGATTGTTTATGGGTGGGTTTTGCGTAATACACCTTTCATTACAAACCACCATGACACAACAACTTCTTCTTGATTGGTCAGTTCCAAGAACATCTTCAACATTCCTAAGAACATCTTCAACATTCCTAAATCCTCCAATAGCGTGATTTTTGTTTGTCTATTTCAATTAAGTTGAAGGTTTTGAGTTGAATATGGTAACTGTTAAGTAATAGTACAAGAAATTGTCAAATTTATGTAGCGTTTAGTTTGTGGTGGTCCTTGAGTTGGAACAATCAAAGGGCAATAAAAGAAAAAAAGAGATAGGGATTAATGTCAAGTCAAAATACTTGTGGTTTTTGACTATACAATAATTCTTTGGGTATTTTAAATTCTAACAATCTGTCACAAGAACAAATGAAAAGGAAAAGCGATTCTTCTTCTATTTTGGAACAAGTGGCCAATTGGGGAGGCGTGAATCAGGTGAGCTCCTCATCTAATTTTCAGATAGATTATTTATATCTCATTCAAGCGTTTTGATGCTGACATTTTGGGGCTTTTGGGATATATTCAACAAGGCTCTTGTTGTGTGTGACAGTTTGAGTGATGTACATTTGTTGGCTCTACATGAAAGCCAACTGCCAACCGCTCTAAAATCATTTTTTTTTCTAATTTTTAACCTAATTTTTTCACCAAAGATTAATCACAGATTTAACTATGTTCAATATGGCATGATCATCCATCTTAAATGCCAACCCTATATGGCTACATTAATTTGGTTCTCTTTGGATGCAATGTTCATGGACAGATCAAATTAACCATCTCAATCAACATATCTATCAGAGTTTTTATGGGTTGGGAATTTTTTTCCTTCTTTTTCCATTTTGTGTAATTCAATTTATTGAAGATGAAATATCCATAAAATATGAAAACAGTAAAAAGTAAATCATTCATTATTTATACATCAAATTTTGAACAGTTTAATTTTTTTTTGTACAAACAAAATCGTAAGATAAAAATAAAGAAAAAGATTACAACAGTTAAGATTTGAACTCCAAATTTATTAAAAACCGATTACATGAATTAATTTAGTTAGACTTTAAATTTTAATTTTCTATAAACTTAAAGTTAGCCTCCTCATGTTCATGGATTCCTTTCTTTTTCTTTTCTTTCATAGTTGGGAATAAACATCTGTTTGCAGCTTCTAATTAATAACATCAACTTCACAAAACTTTTATCATTACAAGTTAATTGAATATTGAATTGTCATGTGAGACATTAGGGTATAACGACAGTAAAGTATATATACAGTAGTAGTAGATGCAACTTTTTTTTTTCAAGAGTTTTTTTAACATTGTTTGCTGCTTCCAAGCAAAGGCTGTAAAGAGATATATACTTTCTGTCGAGTGATAGGGAAACTTTGCAATATTGGATTTTGATGAGCATTGATAAATATAATTGATGTGCCTTCAAGCTATAGAACAGTTATCTCTTCCATGTCATTTCATTCTTATCCTTTTATCTTTTTGGAGATTTCATTTAGATTTCCATTTGCTTTGTGATTTGTGGTTGTGGTCACCATGAGAAAAAGTAAGGGTTAAGCTTGGAAAAAGAGGAAATATTGGAAAATTAGATCTTTGCAGTTTGCGCCCAAAGGAAGATGTCGACTACAAAGGGCAACTCATTGCTGGACTTTATAGAGTAAAAAAGAAACCTTTGAGATTGCAATATATGCTGATTTGAAGTTGGCATCTTTCTACAAGTTTCTTACTTTGGGGACCAAAGCTTTTTTAGCCTTGATTTTCCTTTTAAGTTTGATTTGTCATTTGATGACAAAGGCTTTAAAAAAAATGAAGATTTAGTTTTTTTATTTTTTATTTTTTTATTTTATAAAGGAGGATGTTAAGAATTGAATTTTAATAATTCTCAATAAATCATGTGATTGTTGGTAAAAATATTTTTTTAATATTACTTTATAAAGATGTGTAATTAAGGGGAATGATTTACTTTAATATTCATTGGGACATTTTTTTAACATTTATCTAATTTAGTACTATTATATCAACAAAAATTCCGACCCAATATTAGATGATGGATATAGGTTAATTTTTAATGTACTTAATTAATAAATGATCTTTTTTGGATTGGTGTTTCCTTGGGTTCTGTTCTTAAACTTTTTTTTTTTTTTTGTTCTTGTTAGCAATTTTTATTGAAAAAAAGAAGCTTAGATTTGCCTTTTTAACTTATTGTCAGATATATATTATGTGACTATTAGGAGCTGAGCTGGATTGACACGTTTTCCAGCTATACAGGATTAAGAATTTTGTACTCTTTGTTTGAAAAATAATTGAACCCTTAAAACTTGAAAGTGAAACATTGATAGATGCTGAGGTTGGAACGGAAATCCAACTTGAACCTGGAAACAAGTTGTAATCACCCTAGTCTGCACCAAAAAATGGAACCCTACTTCCCTTTGCCTGCCTTTCCTGTTTAGCCATATTGTTCTTTGCATGGCAGTTGTCAAAGTGTCCTCATAATCCCATCATTAAAACCCAAAAAAAAAAAAAAGAAATAATGTAAAAGTCTTTTTTTAAAGTGGAATAAAACAGATGGTTCTTTTCAGTTTGAAACCTGGAGCTCTTTATCTTCGCATATAGTGCGGTGAACCAACGATCAACTCATGTGGTCCCTTTTGTCACAGTTCATACGTCAAATTTTCAAACATCTAATCTTATTTTTTCATGCATAATTGCAATATGGTTTACTTGAAACCTATTTATAAAAGATATGAGTTGCATGAAACCGTCCCACCAATTGGGTCTACAGCTGTTGTTGATTAAATGCTTGTTTTACTTTGTGCCAATTACCCATTTGACTTGAACTCGTATGGTTTAAGTGTCCAGTGTCAACCTTTCATTTTGTTTAGTTGGATTGCTTCAAGTTATATATATTTTTTTCTAACCAAATCTTGGCTGCTTATGGTATGACGATCAGTTTTTATTTCTCATTTATGAGTTCTTGTCTTTTTTCTTTTCTGAAATTTATAGTTTGCTTGTCTTAATCGGTGTTTTTCTTTGAAATTTACGTCATGTCATCGAGTTTCTAAATTTGTTTTCAACATTTGTGGTTGGAAATTTCTTTCGTTATTAAAGGATTATTTTGATGATCTGGGTTCTTAAGTGTGATTAAGAGCCAGTGATTTTACTTTTATAATTGTATATCACCAGTTTGCTGTTTGTTTACATCTCCAATGGATTTCTTGACCAGTGCATTCCTTGAATATAAAGCGTTGCATAATCGATTGATTTAGGTCTATAGTTTTGTTGTATTGAAAGTGACATTTTGATTTTTATGAGAATGATATTTGGGGGTATTATTGAATATTTTATAATATTATGACTTGCTGCTTTTGCCGTTTTATAGCAGAAAATTGGGACGTGTGGGAAGAGGAACATTGAGAATTCTATTTTTGCAAGTTGAGGTTGTGGATGTCTGTGAAACATGGCCATAGTTTTGCTGTCTTCTTCTGTTTGGTCCTAGCATGAATCTTCCTTGTGCTTGGCATCCAATAAGCCGACTTTAGGCCTTTGTGTGTAATGGGTTGTGTAATTCTATATATTAATCTCCTACAACAGTGACAATCAGACTCCTGCTCCCTGCTTCCATTCTCGAGGTCAAGGACCAGTTCTTTGAAAGCTTACTATTTGAGTTTTTGTAGGCTTTCTATTCTCAAATTTTGATAAAAAGGCCATGAAAACTAGGTGGGGAAAGCGTTCTGAGGTATGTTTTAGTGCTCATTGGTTTTTGCTTTTATACAAATTTGCAGTTTAGATAAAAGTGATGTTTTCATAATTAACTGGGTCAGTTGTTTTTTATTTCAGGCCTTTTGGCCATCCATTGTGATGAAGAAATGGTTGAATATAAAGCCAAAGGTGTATGATTTTAGTGAAGACGAGGTTGACACTGAAACTGAGAGTGAAGATGATGGTATTGTCATATCATATTTAACAACATATCTTTCCTTTTACTTTCTGTTTTTTTTATGATGCTTTTCTGCAATTTCCATCCAGCTTACTCTGTTAAAGATTCAAGAATGCGCGGCAGTAAGGATCATACCCATAGGACACTTGGAAACCTATCTGAATGCAGAAGCCAAATTTCAGGCAATAGTTGTTTTCTACATCTGTGCTTTGCCTTGTTAAAATAAAACTTCTTCCTTGAATGTTTATTTGAGCTTTAGAGCATATTCAAACTCATCTATGCTGATTCTTCTTGTTCCTTCTGTTGTGCTTGTTTTAGTAGGCTCATTATTAAAATATATCTGCTATTTCCAGCTATATGGTGTATATTGATTTCTTTTGATGTGGCCTTTCGATGGCCTTGGTTCTTAATCATCCATGTAAATTTTGGGTGATACGGAGGCAAAGGGACAAAATTTGATGGAGATCAAAATATGAGCCGAATTAATTTTTAGTAAATGACTCTTATTTGCTGCTGTTATCTAATAATTTGTTGGTCTAAAGTTGTTTTTTATGGTTTTGATGTTTAATTATTCAGATGCACCTTCTAAGGGTTATCGATTAAGACACAGGAGGGGAAAATCAGAAACTCTGCGTGCACAGTACATAAATACAAAGGATGTGAGGTTTGGCTGCAAGATGCTTATGCTTAAAGTATAAGCCTTAAGGTGTTGCTGTTTTAATTCTTATTGAAACATATCGTGGTTGCCTATAGGGTGACAATAGGTACTTGGAATGTTGCTGGAAGACTTCCATGTGAGGATCTTGAGATTGATGATTGGCTTTGCACGGAAGAGCCTGCGGATATTTACATTATCGGGTGAGTATTTCATTTCCCTGTTAGATCTTATATTATTCTAGGTTTTACAAAAATTTAATAAAATCTTTAGAAACTTTGATGCTCATTCATTTAATCTTCCTCATCTTTGCCTGTTGTGGCGGTGTAAGCACCATGTGCATCTGCGAGTTATTTATGTTTTTTTCTCTATCTGATGCTGGTCATGGACCAACAACTTTGTTAGACCATAATCACATCCATAAGTCAGCTTCTAATTTGGAATCAACCTTCTCGTTTCTCGATTGGCTCCTCCAAATAATTATAGTCACGATGGAAATTTGGATCTAGATTTAGGCTGTCTTTGGTTGTCAGCATGTATTTCTGGTGCCAAATTCTGTTTAAGGAATTTTACTTCATAATACTACTCCAGCAAATCAGTCAGCAGAAATGTCACTAAAAGATAAATTGCAGTTTTTAGTTAAATTACTTTGTCCTTGAATTATAAATGTTACTGGCTTCCTAGTCCTAGTGTTCTAAAATCAACAAATCCAGCAAGAATCCCATCATGTCCTGGAGGATTTAGTGGCTACTGCATAGGATTCTGTCAAATATGCCGACCAATGATAACTCCTCAGAACTTTTGATACTGTCGTCTAGATTTCTTTCTCAAATGTTGGTTGTTATTTGACTATTTGACTATTTGATTTTGATGTTAGATGTTTCATTTTTAAGTCTAGTATTCTAATATTAGATTGCTTTGGACAGCTTCCAGGAGGTAGTCCCTTTGAATGCTGGAAATGTACTGGGAGCTGAAGATAGCAGGCCAATTCCTAAATGGGAGGCAATCATACGAAGAACTCTGAACAAATCTTTGGAACCTGAAAGCAAGCACAAATGCTATAGTGCCCCACCTTCTCCTGTGTTAAGGACTTCTTCAGTTGCAGATGTATTAGTAGATGAGATAGATGCTCTGCCAATGGAAATGATGTGTGATGAGTATTTGGAAACTGCTAACGGCTATGACTTTGAAGGACAAGATTTGATTAAAGTTGCTGATATTGGACAAAATTTACAGCTGAAGAGAATATATGGTGTCGATTGTGACACTAGGTTAGACTGGCCTGAACTTTCATTAGATGCAACCCCACAAGTTGTCTCTTCAAATTCAAAATTGCGGAGAGTACTGAGCAGCTCAGCAAGAATTGGCTTTAATCTGATAGAAAACTCCATCTTCTGCAGTCCTCATGATGTGCTGTTAAAAGGAAGCAGATT
The DNA here is from genome assembly GCF_002303985.1 of Durio zibethinus. Next base: position 2,219,754 of record NW_019167838.1, on the reverse strand, counting down.
GAAAAGATCACACCATAGCTATGGAAACCTAGGGTCAATGTTGGTGCATGACCGACAGAAGCTAGAAGTTGTTGATTCTTTCTCTGAGATATCTGATGAGTTTTCAGAAGAGGAGGATGATACTTTCTTAGAAGTGCATATGGACCAACATGACAATGATAGGGCAAGGTCATGCCGAAAGTACATGCGGATAGTTAGCAAGCAGATGGTTGGAATATACATATCTGTCTGGGTGCGAAAGAGGCTGAGGAGACATGTAAATAATTTGAAAGTCTCTCCTGTTGGAGTTGGTCTTATGGGCTACATGGGAAACAAGGTAATGACTATTTTTCTATTACAGGAATGGATCAGGCTTTTTGGAGATGTCTTTGGTACCTCAATTATGGTGCTTGTAGATTCTGTAAATATTTGTGCAGTGAACTACATTGGGTAGCATCAGTCAATGGAGGGATGCTTCCCTCATTTCAATTTGACACCGAGCTTCAATTGGTTTGTTTTTAGACTGATGAAATCTATGCCCTCCATATTTTGGTGTGTTGCAATGTGTAGTTAGCTGCAAGGAGGATGGCATTTTACAATTAGGACTAATCAATCACTGAAAATGACTGCTTTACTATTATTGAATGCCTTGGATTTTGCTTTTGCAGGGATCTGTTTCTGTTAGCATGACTCTTTTTCAATCCAGGCTGTGCTTTGTGTGTTCTCATCTGACATCAGGTCAGAAGGACGGAGCAGAACAGAGGCGTAACTCTGATGTCTATGAAATTTTACGACGTACCCGTTTCTCATCTGTCCTCGATGCAGATCAACCACAAACAATTCCTTCTCATGAGTAAGCAAATTTCAGCACCTAATTTGATTCTTTTCAATTTATACTTAATTTTGGTTATGGCCTACATTCTTTGTTTCTACTTTACGTTCTAACTGTTATGTAGAGATGCAGCACCACAGAAATTGAAGGGAAAATTTAACTTTAAGTGGCATAAGGTTAACTAGATATTAATCAAGAAAACAAAAGAAGTTGGACTTGAAGTGATGCTGTAATTTTCAGCAAACTCCAAGAACTTAAGATTTTAGGAAGCTTTTATCACTAACCATTTCCAAATTATTGAGTAACTTTGATGGTTGAGAAATTTTCTTCTTATGATTATATTCTCAACATATTAAACCTGAGACATTAATTTGTAAATGGCTGCTTCTCTAAACAGTCAGATATTTTGGTTTGGAGATTTGAATTATCGTCTCAATATGTTGGATGTGGAGGTGAGAAAGCTTGTTGCTCTAAAGCGCTGGGATGAAATAATCAACAATGATCAGGTGAGTATCACGGAGATCTAGTTTTTCCCTAGTATACAAACTTGTTTGAACCTTCTGAGCCTTTTGGTCACAAGTACTGTGTCTTCATCTGAACTGAAACAGAACAACACTGTATGTTGAATGCAATAGTGCAATAGTTGCTCTAACTTGTGTGTTACACGTATGCTTTAGATTTGATCATTGGTAAAAAGGACCTGGTTACCTGTTAGGGAAGAGAAACTCTACTAAATTTTCAAAGGATGTGATCTATAAGACATCATACTGTTTTTGAACCAAAAGTAAATCCAATCTTGGAGTTTTTTTGGGTAGAAACTGATGAAGTATCAGGTTTAAGTTTTGTGGATACAGTTGTCAATAGTCATCAGTTGGCACAATAATTTTCTTCATTGTATGGTTAGCAAATAAAATTCAACTGTATCATCCCTATTTCTCTTTAAGTTCCTTTCTTGCTGGGTAACATATCCGTATTATTTTTTCCTTCTAAATATATTCTATTTTGATGAGAATGGCTTCAATTCTGTGCCACAGCTTCATAAAGAACTGCGTAGCGGGCATGTATTTGATGGATGGAAAGAGGGGGTAATAGACTTTCCTCCCACCTACAAGTATGAAATGAATTCTGACAGATATGTTGGTGAGATCCCTAAAGAAGGGGAGAAGAAGAGATCTCCAGCATGGTAAGCACAAGTTCTATAAAGTAGCTGGACAAGAATCTGACATTAAAGTTAGAAAGGGTTTCCGGAAACTCAACATATCTGGCACAATGTCACCGGTAATTCATAAATTTCCACCCTTTCAATTGCTTATGATGTGTATATTTCCCTTGTTAGGTGTGATCGTATACTCTGGTCAGGAAAAGGCATAAAACAACTTTGTTATCAACGAGCAGAAATAAGACTCTCAGATCATCGACCAGTCAGTTCAATGTTCTTAGTCGAAGTTGAAGTCTTGGATCATCGGAAGTTGCAAAGGGTCCTCAATGTTAGCACTGCTGCTGTCCATCCTGAGATTTTCTTTGATGAAAGTGGAGAATAAGAGCTTTAGCAGAAACCAGGTAATCAACCTTAACAATTAATCAGTTTTGAAGCAAACAAGTGTCCTGATGACTGTCCTCTCTGTGCTAGGAATCAGAACAAAGTTGTAGCCAATGTGTTATGTACCTTCACTTTCATTTACAATACTAAAACGAGGCAGTGCTGAGTTTTTAGCCTGGCAAAAAATCAGCATTAAGTGTTTATATATTCAAATATACTGATCATGAATAATAATGGAAAAGGATTTATCATAAGTTTGGACCAACTATTGGGTGAATCTTCGTATAGACCTTTTCTACCCATAAGGTTGCCAACCTGAATATTAATCAAAGCCATTTTCTCTTCTCCATTTTCCCTCTGGTTTTTGGATAATGGTTAAGTCATGATATGATGATCCTGTAAAGACTTTTGAAAAAGGATATTATTGCTCTCATTTGATATTCAATGATACACAGCAACTGCTCTTTCAGTGACTAGGTGATAGAGAAACAGCTTTCTGTTGCTTCTTTATGCCTTGTATGTCTAATTACATGCATTATTCCTGAAGCAGGATACCAAATTACTCAGTGAGGCGAAAGACAGGTGTTTCTTCCAGAAATGCATTCCAAGATGGCACATAAGCATATATATCAATAACATAGAATTCAGGAAATACACCAGCTTGCATTGCCTTCAAGGGATGACTGCAGGATTAAGTAATTCGTAGAGGCAGGAGCCAGGCTATGTGGTGTGCATTTAACAACAGCTTTAAAACTTGACTTTATGGTGGGGTGAATGTATAGAGACTAATATTCTTTTCTTCTTTTTCCCTTGGCTAGAATGGCTTAAAAGAGTGATGTTTTTTTAGTATAGGATCTATTTCTTAGTCATGCTGTAATCTCCATCTGTATATTATAGTCTAGTCGATTTAAGTTTCTATTTCTACCTTTTTAAAGGATTAGTTCTAATTATAGACAGTCATGTTACCTTTACAGTCCTTTTATAATGTACATAATTCATGTTCCAGCATGTCTAGTTACTCTTATCTCGCTCTTTACTGGTGCAAATTTTGGAAGCATTCAATGTACATGTGGACTTGTTCCTTAAAAAAAAGGACAGTTTAAGCCAAAATTTGGTGATATTATAAAGTAAATTGGCATTTTCCGAAGTTGTTACTGAAAATTCAGAATCATGGAAAAGTTTCAGAGTTAGACAGAACCATAAATTGACCATTTAATGATTTTAAAAACACCACAAGATGTTAAGCTTGAATACATATTCGTTTTGCACCAGACCATTCACGCTGATAGTAGTGGTAAGATTGGGAACAAACCACCTTATGATCTGGAAGACAGAATAAAAAAATAAAAAGACACAGAACGGTTAGGTTGGGTTAGTTGTATCCACTTTGATTAAGAGCTTGAAGGAATTACTTATGGTAAGTTGGCTTGAAAAACATAGAAGAGACACTAACGGTACAAGAAAACATCACTGTCAATTGATATGTTGCTACAACATTCCTACCCCATGCAACATATAACCTAAGCCAGCTAAATTTTTACATGCAGTATTTTCTCATTTACTTCAATGGAGATTATTAAAGCACTCTTTGTGTTACTGGTTTTGGTTTTAAATGCGGTTAAAATATTGAGTGATGAAGGACTCCTGATTCTTGATTACTACAAAGAAACATGCCCCTTAGCAGAAGAGATTGTGAGCCGAAATGTTGAGGTTGCAGTGCTCAAAAATCCTCGAATGGCTGCCTTCCTCCTTCGCTTGCACTTTCATGATTGCTTTGTCATGGTTAGATTTCTTTTCTCTTCATCTCCGGATCATAAACATGAAAAACTAGAAGGGTTAATAGAGTACATCAGATATTAATGGTTATTATTTCATCAAGTCACAGGGATGTGATGCATCAGTTCTTCTAGACAACTATGGAGACATTGTTAGTGAAAAGCAAGCAGTACCGAACCTTAACTCTTTACGTGGATTCGAGGTCATTGATGAGATCAAGTACATTTTGGAAAAGGCTTGTCCCCTAACTGTCTCCTGTGCTGATGTTTTAGCCATGGCTGCTCGTGATGCCGTCGCTTCGGTATTGCTTTATCTATTAATAAATCTATTTTCTGGCATTTTGACACTTGCTGTTGAAGATCTATAACAAATTTGACTTGAATTTCTAATTTTAGTTAATTATGTTTCTGGTATTTAAAAGTTTAATAAAATATATACAAATTGGTATTTAAAAAAAATATAATTTGTAATTTAAACTTTTTAAATTATGCATTTTATTAACTCAAATTATAATCCCACTAACTCCATCAATTTATATATATAGCTTTCATAAATATTATTAAGTTATGCGTTTTTCATGTACACTATCAATATTTTTTTAATATAAATTACATTTTTTTATCTAAATCATAAAAATATTTATCAAAGATTAATCAATTGTTGTTATCACATAACATCTACATGATAAATACATGAAAATTTTATAAAATATTTAATGTTTATTTAACAGATGATAGATATATAATAAAATTATACTAGTTAAATATTATATAGATTAATTAAAATAATAATATTAAAATTTAAAATAAACTGATACATTATTTAAAAATTCAAGTACAAATTATATATCTTATTCACATTTTTTTAAACTTAAAATGCAAAAAATTTATAAACAAATCTCTGATATTTTTTTTCTTTTCACTATAGAATTAACAAACTCAATGCTTGAAAAAATCCTTAAAAATTACAGAAAAATGTAATGACTTAATTATTTTATATTACATTAGTAATTTTATATGAACCATAACATTGAGAATTCGAATTTAAAATATATATAAAAAATTAAAAAAACCCTGAAAATGGAGTAAAAAATTGGGCCAACCGCTAATGTCTAATATATAGTATGTGATGTGATGCAACGATGATAATACCATCTTGGTAACCGAATATTGTGTTTCATTAGAGAGGAGGTCCGAGGTGGAAAGTTTTGTTAGGGAGGAAAGACTCCCTGAAGGCAAGCTTTGATGGTGCAAACAAGTTCCTTCCTGCTCCAAATTCCTCTCTGGAGTCTCTCATTGCCAACTTTAACCAACAAGGTCTTGACATAGAAGACTTGGTTGCGTTGTCAGGTCAGATTCTCAATCCTTAAAACTATATAGTAGTGCTTAATTATTAGTACCTCAGCTTCCTTGAGCTAAAGTTTCTAATTTTTGCTGCCTCTTCCTGTGAATATTATAATTCTTTACTTCCCAATCCTTTGATTAATGAAATAAAAGTAACACATTGACGTTTTCAAGTGCTTGTCATCAGGTAGCCACACAATTGGAAAGGCAAGATGTTTGAGTTTCAGACAAAGGGCGTACGACATAAACATAGAAGAAAAGTATGATAAATACAGAAGATACAAAAATTTTCGAAGAATCCTACGGTCCATATGCCCCAATTCTGGAAGGGATGATGCAACTGTACCTCTTGATTTTTCAACTCCTACAAAGTTTGACAATCATTATTACATTAACATTGTTGAAGGAAAGGGTTTATTAGGATCTGATAATATTTTAGTCACTGAAGACCATGAAGGGAAGATAAGAAAGCTGGTGTGGGCTTTTGCCTCTAATCAAGAGCTTTTCTTTACTTCATTTGCGTATTCAGTTGTTAAGATGGGCAATATAAATGTACTCACTGGAAATGAAGGAGAAATTAGAAAGAATTGTAGGTTTGTCAACCCTTAGGTGATGTAAAAATGTCATAAACCTGTTGCAATAAAGAAACAGCTCAAGGCTATCCACGCCTTAATTTGCCAATTGCTATACAATTTTTCTTCCTCAAAATATGGTGAATTTGACCACTTTCAGTTCGTCAATCAGCCAATTAATCTGAATATTTGGTAAAGGAAATGCAAATGAGAAGTTTCTGCTGGTTTCGTATCTGCAATTTTTGAGAAAATTCTATTTCTCAGTCATGTCTTTACCACCAGTGGTTGATTAGTTGTTGATTTTTTCACTTCCTGTTTATGGCTACTTACCTCCAGGGTAAGAATTAGTTAGGTGTAACTAATAAAGAAACTCTAGAAGCTAGCATTTTGCTTTCTTTGTCCTTTGCCCCATGTTACGTCTTATTTGAATAAAGCCTCTTGGTAATCCTTCAACTTCATGGCCATTACTTTCTGGTTTTCAGAGCGACCTTGGATAAGTACTCGATGGAGTTGTAAAAGGTTACAATTCATCTCTTGAGCCTGATGGCGAAGAACTTGGGGACTGATCCTGAGACGTTTACAAGCTTTTTTGAGGATGGAACACAAGGAATAAGAATGAACTATTATCCACCCTGTGCACAGGTAAGCAAGGTTTTTGGTCTAGGACCACACTCTGACGCTACTGGCTTAACGCTCTTGATTCAGTTGTGGAATTACAAATCAAGAAAAGTGGCAAATGGGTGCCTTTTAATCCCATCCCTGGCGCATTTATCATAATATTGGAGACATGATCGAGGTAATATAACAGTAGACTTGGACTTGACGGATTGCACATATAATGTGCCTAAGCAAAGCGATATTATTAATTGAGATTATGAGCAATGGAGAGTATAAAAGCATAGAGCATAGAGCTGTCCTTAATCCAGACAAAGAGCGGCTGTCAGTTGCAGCTTTCACCGTCCAATCATGAGTACCAAAATTGGTCCTTTGCCAGATCTTGTTAAGGCAAACAAAGCACAGTACAGGACTATACCACTTGAGGAGTTCCTTTGACTGAAAACATGCAGCAACTCAATGGGAAAGGGCCGTTAAATCAAATGAAGCTCTAATTCAAAATCTTAGTTGAATTTATACGGCTGTGTCTATGTTAAATACTTCTGAACTATTTTTGCGACTTCAGTTTTATCCTCCTGTCCGATATTTGAAATGCCACAAACAAGATTATTGGATCAAGAAATCCATCCATTCGTGAAAACTATATTTAAACTGATTCAGCATATTCGACATGGTCCAAGCCAAATTTACCATTCCAGTACTCTTATGTTTCTCAAACCATCCACCACTCACCCAAGTAGAACATCAACTTTAGTTAGATGTAATTCTCAAAACATTGTACACTTGAATGGTGAGAGATTCTGAAAAAGTCAATAACAAGCACCACATACTACAACTGAAGCTGAAAGGTCTAGAGTCCCTAGGCAAGGTTGCTCGCTCATACATGAAATAGTGATGGCATAACTGTGAGCATAACATCTGACCAAATCCGAGATTGTCATGAAGAGCGCATGAGAGCATGAACCATGAAGCATATGAGAGGTTATCTGTAAATATTATACTTAATTCTGAAGAACTCGTGATATAATAGAATATAGGCATTAAAATGGTGAAAAAAAGGATTGCATTAGAAAAAAAAAATGAAGGAAAACAAACTTACTGTAAATTGTTAGCCATTGCCAAGAACCGATGGCAGAATCCTGGTACTCAAGTGAAATTTGACAATCTAATGTGAGCAATAAACTTGCTAAATTCCATCAGTTTAAGGTGCCATTTTGTACAACAGGACAGTGTGTGTTTGAGTAGGAACTCTCCCAGTTGCCTTGTAGCATTAAAACAAACAAGTACTAAAGGGCTGTTAGGGAGCACGAGTCTAACGTTGTTTAAGAGGACTCAATGGATAATCCTCCTAAATCGCATTGGACCCATTCTCCCAAATGAACTCTAAACTGATACAGGGTATGCAATTTATTTGAATTCAAAAACAGGTTAACCTTCGGGATAAATTTATTCAACCCTGTCAACCGGGATTTTATGGCCTGTGCTTTTATCATTTGGCAGTAATGTAAAGTATTGGAAACATATAAATAAGAGTGGCACCAGAGCTCAACACTTGGAGTTTAAAGCAAGTTATCCCGCAAACTGAAGACCCTCCCTTGGGCGCCTCTACAAGCACTCCATATCTTCCCAATCACGACATCATGGCCAATATAACATCTCTTGTTGAGACAATTTAAAAGGGAATTTGCATTGCATTCGTTTTGCTCAAGGTACAATTTCACTTCATAAAAAACTCACAAAAACATAATCAAATGTGTGTTTTCATAATCCGAAGAAAGCATGGAAACAACAAATCCTAGTTATAAAAGCATATTCAAACTCATAATTAAATATACTGATTATAATAAGTCCTGTAAATCTCTAGAACAACAAACCTCAGATCCAATGGTCTCTTCGTTTGCATAAAGCTTTTCTACGCCCAAATGTTTAGTCCAAGAAAGGCTGTTGGCCCCCTCTAAGTTAAAAGATGTTAAACTGACTTACGTGGATTCCTCTTTCTACTGGATCTGGTAAGAAAATATTGTTGTTCCTAAGTCTAAATTTAGATTTCCAAAGAATTGATTACAAACAAAGATAGAGGTAGGTGTAACCGATAAAGAAACTCCAGAAGCTAATAATGACATTTCGTTTGCTTTGACCTTTTCTCATTGGCTTTCAATGTTAGCTATTAAGGGACGGCAAACTCTTAAAAACAGAAAAAAAGATATATTTTGGATTCATAAAGGACAAATGCTTTGGTCCTGAAATGGATTAGCTCATGGACGGACAAGAAGCCAACGATGCTTAGAAATTACCGAACTGTAGTATTTAGCATATGAACAGAAATCAGACTGTAGTATTTAGAACTTGAAAGCTTTACAGAAATGGAAACAGAGGTGCTTAGCAGAGACGGATTTGGTGGTTCTTTACCTGTTGAGAATGTCCAAGCTCTTGCATCCAAGAAACTGAAAGACATCCCATCCAGGTACATCAGGCCAGAGGTTGAGTTCGATGTAGTTTCCATCGATGAGTCCCTTAAGATTCCAGTGATTGACATGATTACACTAGGCCATGATGATGAACAGAGAAAACTCCATTTGGCTTGCAAACAATGGGGCTTCTTCCAGGTACCTAATCTCAACAGAATTCTCAGTGACTGGTAACTTTTAACAATGATCGCCTTACTAGTATCTTATTAATGGTGAAACAGTTAATCAATCATGGGGTACGAGATGAAGTAATAGAGAAACTGAAGATTGACGTACAAGAGTTCTTTAAGTTGCCATTGGAGAAGAAGATGGCTTGTGCACAGCTACCAAATAACATTGAAGGCTATGGCCAAGCCTTCGTAGTGTCAGAAAACCAGAAGCTTGATTGGGGTGACATGCTCTTCCTTTATCCCTTGCCGATGCCCCTAAGAAATATGAGATTCTGGCCGACCACCCCAAATTCATTCAGGTAAATGCTGTCGCTATGAACATGACATTATTCTGAACCACACCAGCGAGCAACTTACCCCGAATCAAATCAATTAGAAAATATGCCCATAATAGCAAAAGGTATTAATTTTCTGTAACTTGCGGTTAGCAGAGAAACATTGGATAAGTACTCAATGGAGTTACAAAAGGTTACAATTCATCTCTTGATGCTGATAGCAAAGAACCTGGGGACTGACCCTGAGTCGCTTGCAAGCTTTTTTGAGGATGGAACACAGGGAATAAGAATGAACTATTATCCACCTTGTGCTGAAGCAAGCAGGGTTATTGGTCTCGCATCACACTCTGACGCTACTGCCTTAACACTCTTGATTCAGGTGAATGATGTTGAAGGTTTACAAATCAAGAAAAATGGCGAATGGGTGCCTGTTAAACCCATCCCTGGCGCATTTATCATCAATATTGGAGACGTGATCGAGGTAATATAATAGAAGTAATATATTAAACATACTTGGACTGGACGATTGTATATATAGTGTGCCTAAGCAAAGGGATCTTATTAATGCAGATTATGAGCAATGGAGAATATAAAAGCATAGAGCATAGAGCTGTCATTAATCCAGACAAAGAGCGGCTGTCAATTGCGGCATTTCACAGTCCAAACGTAAGTACCAAGATTGGTCCCTTGCCCGATCTTGTCAAGACAAGCAAAGCAGGGTACAGGACTATCCCACATGAGGAGTTCGTGAGACTGACAATAAGCAGCAGACTTGATGGGAAAGGTCTGTTGGATCAAATGAAGCTCTAATTCATAATCTTGCTTGACTTTATACAACAGCTCTTTGTTAATGATAAATGTTTCTAATAAGCTGTTCTTGCAATTTAGTTTTATTCGATATAGACAAATTACCCATTAAATATGGGAATTCATCAAATGCCCAAAAACATTGACCTGATAGAAAATTAGTCGAACAGATAGAAGGAATTAAAGAAAAAATATACCTTGAATAGCTTAGCACGCAAAAACAGGTTCTTTCAATAGCTCCAACGAGCTAGCATAAGATCTGAGTTCAATTCTAAACAAAAATAATGTTTTCAAATACGCTGAAAAAGTGGGCATCAGGTCTCCAAGGTGATTTAGCATCAAAGAAATGCTACTTCAGACGCAAATTACCCATTAAAAATGAGATTCATCAAATGCCCAATTCAGTAAAACAAGTTCAAAGCCTAGATCTTAACTAACAAAATCAAAAACGACAAAGGCGATGACAGAAATTTATAAGAGTAAGGGAGGCAGAAAAAGCAATCAGAACCTGTCGGAACTTCAATGTAACATCAAATTGTTAGATCAGTGGATTGACAGACCATTGAATTTCTATCGTCACATCGCTTTTACTTATTTCTCTCCCCTTTTTTGTTCAAAAGAAATTCAAAAATTTTAAAACAAAAATCGGAAAAGGGTTCATCACTACAATTACTTTTCAGACACCAAAGGAAAAAAAATTTTCTTTATCGAGAAAGTTTTGGAGAGCCGGCGGTGAATCGAAGCTGAAGAGTTGATGAAGTTGAGCAGCAAAATGAGTATTTTTACATGCAGAGACAAACCCTAGTAGTCTCATAAAAAGGCCCGGCAAAAGAAAAAAAACCGAAAACCAATTCGTTTTTCGAAATTGTATTTTTTTGATTCGATTCTATTTTTATTTTATTATGCTAAAATTAAATTTAAATATTAAATATATATATATTTTATATATATATGTTGAGTTGGGGTTAAATTTTAAATTGAAATTTAAAAAATTTAAAAAGTTTTGATTAAATAAAAAAATATTTTTATTAATATTTATATATTTTAATTTTTGTAAAATAAAAATAATAATTTTGTATATAAATTTATTTAAATATATTAAAAATTTTATTAAAATAATATATAAAATTAAAATTAAAAATTAAAAAAATAATTAAATTAAATTGATAAAATTTAAATTGAATCGAATTTATTTAAAAAATTGATTCAAATTTAAATTAAAATTTAAAATTTTATAAAATTATATATTATTTAAAAAAATTAAATTTAATTTGAACTGTTATCGTTCTTACGATAAAATAACCAATTTAAAAAATTTATAATTATTTTTTAAATTAAATTAAAATTTTAAAAAATAATTATATAATAACAAAATATATCTTCACGGACCAATGCAAACTTGAAAAATCACCTAAAGCTGAATCTGGGCTAGGCCTAGCCCGCAAGCCTGACAGACAGACGCCCAACTCACAGGCCTGACAGATCATTCTGTCGATGAACAAGCCTGACAGACCGACGCCAAGCTCGCAGGCCCGACAGACCAGTCGGCCCATGAACAGATAATTAGGAAATACGTATACACGACCTGCATTTCGACTAAAAGCAAAACGGAAAAGAAAAGAAAAGAAAACAGCCATTCAATCATATAGAAAATGCTCCATTCAATAACACTACATGATTCAAATGCAGTTCAAACTAGTTTGACAAGGACAGAGACTTGTTTGACTTGAAAATAATCTTGGGATGTTGTCCAAATTGCAATTGGAGAGCTTAGATAAAATAATCTTGGACGTTGTCGGATGATTCTGTCGCAAATAAAAAACAATTAGCACTTTCTGTAGAAAAGAACCAGACACCTGTATGTATTTGAAGTTTTGAACCAGCCAGTTTGCAATTGGTGGGCTTTAATGTCCCATTATGTTGATGTTTTGGAAGAACATCCAACTAATGCAAAGTAAATGGAAAAATTATAAGATAGCTTCCGGTGAATAAAAAAAAAAGGATATCCCTCTAATAAAGAATAAAATGAAAGGCATTTTAGCCCAAAAAAAGAAACTAAATTATGCAGATCCACAGAGATGAGACCCATGTGTTGATTCTCCATCCCTTTTGGAGATAAGAATCTAAGACTTATTCCTATCTGATCGTCAGCCATTTTTACCTCTGGAGCAAAGGCATTTATTGCACATTAATAAATTTGAAGGAGAAAACACCTTTGGGATTCGCTATCTGATTTCACTGAAAAATACTACTCACGGAACAATCATCATGAACACGCCAAATAGTTTCACCCAACAGGTTCGCCACGGAAAGAACTGTTAGCTGAGGGAAGTAATTCTTTTCTGCCATTGGAAGCGTATTTGTAATGATTACTTCTTGAAAAAGGCCACCTGATAACCTCTCTATTGCAGGAGGACTGCCAAGAAAGAACAATAATAGGAAATCATATCAATGAAAAGGTTGATACATATAACAACTATACATGAGCTTTTACCTAGTTCAGCCAAAAGTAAGTTAAAACCTGAAAACTGCATGGGTACAGCATGCATAAACTTCCTTCGCCCCCTCTTGGTGTAAAAGTGCAGCCCCTTTTGCAATCGTTCCTAGAAAACACAGAAAATTCACTAGTATACGTAAACTGAATTTAAAACAAAGCCAATGGTTAAAAAGGACCATTTTTCAAAGCAGCAGAGGAAAATCACGAGGAAAAGTTCATTTTTTTTAGAAGAGAAAAGAAAATAATTTAGAGGAGATACTCAGAACAGAACTTTACTGAATAAAGATCTAACTGACGGGTTTTTTTTGCCATATTTAACCATCAAATACATCATGATAAGCAAAATTAGTGTGTATTTGCAATTAAGAAAATTTTTTTGTTTGCCATCTTCTCATTGCTATCACTCACCAGCAGTGTCAATCATATCATCCACCATAACTGCAACTTTTCCTTTTACGTCACCAATAAGGTTCATTACCTGAACAATAAAAATTAGGCATGGAGACATTAATAATGTAATAAGTAATACTTATCGAACTAAAGCCAGAAATATAACACAAACTGAGGATTTAAAAGACTTGCTGCAGATATCAGCCTGCGCCATGTGTTAAACTTCTTGATATCAATTATTAACTTAAACAATTAATGAAACAATTTCGGTAGACCAAAATGTCAACTCAACAAGGGAAAAAAGTGCAACATATTTCTAACTAATTGTCCCTATTATGGCTGCCAAATGTGCTGCCACATCCCTCCACAATAACATACTGTCTTAACCTCTATTAACCATATCTCAAACACCTTCGAATAACAGTAAATATAATAGCACAATCAACGGGGAAGAAAGATAATGACAGCAGAGTTGTGGAGAAAGCATTACCTCTGCAACATTGTGACCTTGACGCCTTTTATCCACAATGGCTAAAGGTGCATCTGATAGTTTTTTTGCAAAAGCACGTGCTCTTGCTACTCCACCAACATCAGGTGAAACCACTACCAAGTCATCATAACAAATTCTCTTGCTGGCAAGATAATCAAGAATCACAGGCTACAGTCAACAGCACAAAAAAAAAAAAAAAAGAAAGATGGAAGAATTAGTAATCACATAGTCATTGACAGTCAACAATTATTAGTTTGAAGTTTGATGACTGAATACCTGACAGTACACATGGTCCACTGGAATATCAAAGTAACCCATGGACTGCCCAGAATGAATGTCACAAGCAAGAACACGGTTTGCACCAGCTTCTGTGATAAGATTTGCAACCAGTTTGGCTGCAATGGATTCACGGCCTTGAGTCTGAAAAAAAGATTACATAGAGAAGACCATTTAGCATCCATCAAAATACAATATGATTCAAAAGCCTCAGAAGTTCATTCCTTATTAAAATAAAAACTGCAAGAAGCAAAGGCATTGACTCAATCAACAATTTTGTTACTGATTATGATATTACAAATAACACAAATGTCACACGCTAGGCTACTTAAGGTGGTTAGACTTTAATCCGTTCTATTTGCCCCTGACATCTCATAAATACTCATATTTTCATCCTCGATAATTTATTGCAAATACAAAGCATTTGAACTTGCCTTTCTATCAGCTCTGGCATAACCAAAATATGGAATCACTAAAGTGATATTTTTGGCCGATGCTCTCCGACAAGCATCAACCATTATGAGAAGCTCCATGAGATTCTCATTTGCAGGAGGGCATGTTGGTTGCACTAAATATACATCACATCCTCTAACACTCTCTTGCAGCTGAACATAAATTTCCCCATCAGCAAATCGCTTTATGTTGATCTTTCCCAGCTGCAAACCCATGCACCAAGCAATTTCCTGCAACAAAGAGTGAGCAAACACAAGTTCAAAGAAATAAGAAAGAATAATTGCTCAAGTTCAGAGAAGAGGAGTAATCCTAATGCTTAAACCAAGAAAGGAAGGTGAAGCTTGATAAGATACAACATGCTCTAATGGTTACATCTTCGTAGGGCAAATTGTAGGAATGGCATTCAAACAGGCATAATATGAGGCAGTTTTAGAAACACCTTTCACACTTTCAGTCTATCACCAAACAGCTGCAAGGCACTAAGGTCTACATCTTGTTAATCTTATACATTTATATATGATCATTGAAAGTAAAACCTGTGAAAAGAATTCTATAGAACGCAATATAATACACAAAATGGTAATGCAATAACCTGAGAAAGTTCAGGATTGGCGGTGCCGGAAAACACTTTGAGCTTGGCACCATTTCTGTTAACAGCTGTCTCCATTCGAGCTGATTCCAAGAACTTGGGCAGTGTCCTTTCATTAAGGATTGGAATCGTTGGCTTCCCATTTCCATAATTCACTGGTTGAGGCAGGTCACATTTCTAATATTCAAAGAAAAAAAAATTAAAAAAAATGCACTGTCGAGTTCATCATATACCCACACGTGCATCACATTAAATAATCTTACAAAGCTGTTAGAAGCACAGATACGACAACGAGAATCATTGAAACCGACGCTTTTGTGGCTGAGAGAGAAACGAGTGAAGAAAGAAGACGAAGAGAACGACCAAAACGACCATGTTTTAGACGGCGAAGGTAACGTCATCATCGCAGCCATTCCTTCTTTTGTTAATATTTTTGGCAATCGGGGTTGGGTGTTTGGCGGTTCGGAAATTTAAGCGGCGGCAAAGGAGCGGTTGAAGGGGTAAAGGTGCGGTGGCCGTTTTATCGAGTGCCGAGCTAGCGTTATTGCTCTCTTCTTCTTTTTGTGTTCCTCCGCCAAGCAACTCAACGTACACACGCATCTTTATATATAAAAATATATATGTTAGCCTCGATGATGGAGGGTTCAGTCTTTTGGAAAACTGGGACGAGCAGATGGAGGGCCCAGTCTTTTATTGGGCTTCTGCCACGTAGAAAAAGTGAAGACCAACTGGGCGCTGGATGCAAGACTTTGCTTTTAAACTAGCTACGATTTTGATTTTGACTCTTTTTTAAGTTTAAATGGTTGATAAAAAGGGATTCTATTGTTTTTTATGATGATAATTAGGATGAATTGTAACTTTAAATAAAATTAATTAGAGAAAAGAAATGACAGATTATTTACCAAAAACAAGAAAATGAGAGATTAAGGACAATCTTGAAAGTTTTGTAAGTTTTTGGATGAAATTTATCGATTCTTAAGTAGATTTGATAAATTATGTATATCATTTAAAATATTAATAATTTTTATATTTATATTATATTTTATATAAAAATTATATATTATAATTTGTATCAATATAAAAATATAAAATATATATTTTTAATTTTATTTATATTTTTTATTAAAATTTTAAATTATATTATTTTTATATATTTTATTCGTATTATTTTCATATTATATCGTATCATCACATCGTATTTCAAATTATCAAAATTTTAAGCCAAGTTAGCAACCCTATCCATTGTCAATTGTCATTGGTTTCAATTTTTCTAAGCCAGCCATGTGCGCAAAACTCTCCCTATGTGCAAAATTTGGATAAAGATGTATCATACGAAATTTTTTTTTGCATTTTTGTCAGAAAATTGTTTCCATAACTCGAAACGTGACCGTTAGGTCACATGGCAGCAACCTTTTTCAAGATAGAAATATATATTTTCTTTTCTAACTGTTAGGCAAGTGGATAACAGTGAAAACCTCCTCCGCTTCAAATTCTCAGGTCAGTTTGATAGTGTGTGCTATGGTGGCTGATGGCTCAGGACTCAGGAGCACTTTCAACAAAATCGCTTTTCTCCTTACGAAAATCGAATCGTGTTTTTATCAACTTTTGGAAGAGTGAAATGAATTTTCACATAATTATAATTAAAAATATGTATATTCAACCTATAAAGTATTATTTATTTTGATCTAAAAGTATTACTATTTATTTTACAAAAATATATCACAAATTTTAAGTTTAAATTTTTATTTATATATCATAGATCTTTATGTGTATTAGGGTGTTACAATAACACTGGAATGAGTTTTTTAAATTTGCTAAATTCATTTATATATATCACACTCGTAAACGGCAAGCAACCCTAAAATCATACTGATACTACAACCAGCATTTCTTGACCTTTGGAAAAAGATCCAAAAATCCAGAGCCCATGTCAACACTACAACCAATAATAATAGATAAATTATAAGCGATCATAGCTTGGTTTGGTGGCCATAAATGCCTCCTTGTTTCAGTAGAAGAAAAAGGAAGAACTAACTGGAACGAATGATGAAACACTACAATTTCCCCTTGAAATTGGTGGCCATACCTGACAAGGGTAGAAAGTAGAAACGTGTTTCCAATGCTTTGGAGAAGGCAATACAGGAAATATTCTCTATCATATTCAATGTATACAGACAGCATTTGATGAGAAAAATAATGGCATTTGATGTACATCAAATTGAACATATCCTCCAACAAAGTAGTATTTGATGTACCAGAGGCTGCTTATGAATCGTGTTACAATCTTTCTAAGCTATGGTCGAGAAGGTTTGACATGACTTAAGAAACTAACGGCTGAGACCCAGTGGCATGGCTAGAAACTTAGGGCGGTGAACTAACCTCAGGATGTTGACTTGCTTGCTGAGATTCCCCCGATAAAATGGAATTCATAGAAAGAAAATCAACTCAAAACTCCAGCTTTTAAAACATTTCACAAACAACTAACAATTATTGCTTGAATACAAAAAGCTCTAACTGAGATAAGAATCCGGTCTAGACTGAGAATTTTTTTGGCTTTATAATGATTATAATTTATGTAAATATGTGTATATACATATGCGCAGAGGGGCAAATGTGGGTGCTTGCGCTTGTGAGAGAGAGACCATACCCCATGCGAGAAATGTGCTTGAGACAGAACTAAGCTGGCAACTTTCCATACTTTTCAAGTAACTGAATTACTGTTTTCAGATGCGGAACACTGCAAAATGTGCAACTTAAATGAGCCAAGAAAATTGGAAACACGATGTTCTACGGCACATTAACAATGGGCAACAAAGGTAATTTTCTGCCTTTTGCGCTAGTTCTTTAACCATAGCCGGTTAGGAGAACAGAGATCCATGTAGCCAATTAAGTAAACGACATCTTCATTGAGTGGCACTAATGCCATCTATTTCATTTTTTTTATTTCTGGTTATAGTTTTATCAAGCATGTCCTATACGTTTTTCATGCAATTTTATATCATGTCTAAATTAAATTAATCTGACTTTTAAGAATGCAAAGGGAGAGATTAATCTCGTATCTAAGGCCGAAGTGATGAATTTGCTAGGTTTGGGACTTTGGAAAGGCAAGAAGGAAGGAGCCTCATGTTTAAAGGAACGAGTCCAGTCCTCAATTCATCATTGCAATGTTCTAATGGACCCGCAGTTTCCAGTTTCCACTAGAACTTGGGTTTAACTTTCTTGTCAGCAATCTCTTCTTTGCATTTGGGTTTGGGTTTATTATGAACCCAGCGTGGTGTATTTCTGTCCTACAGTCACATATGACAGACCCATCTTTGGAAAGGTAAAAAGGAAACAATCTAACCATCTAATATATAATGATAATTATTTGAATAATAAAAAATATATAATGATACATTTTGATAAATATATTATAATTTCAAATAGTAGAATCATGGAAACAGATTCTACTATTTTGCATAAGCATCTGTGTTCTGACCTTAGTCAGAGTGGAAGATTATGTCCATGGTGAAGCATACTCTGGCAGGGCTCGCAAAGTTAACTAGAAAAGCAAATAAAGCTGTTGATTGGGTTGAAGTTCAATATACAAGGAAGATGAGTCTATCCAACTGAGTCAATGTGTCTATCCTCCTTGGTTTATATTACTGACAAGGTTGGTTTACCTGCTCCATTGGATTTTTTTTTTTTTTGCAAATTTTGTACCTGGATGCATAAAACAAAACAATAAAGTGTAAAATTTTTCTTCAAAATTTTATTAAAAGATTTATCAATGAAATTGGTTAAATTGGTGAAATTTAAATTTGAATTTCGTTGATAAAAATCTATAAATTTAATATAATTTTTTTCTGAGCCAACAGGAGCAGCAGAACTTAAGCCCTAACTATCTTATAATATCTGAGACAAGACAAGTGTGCTTTGCCATCTCAAAACCCAAGCTCGTTGTGGTCCTCGCATTCTTTTACCCTTTTAGAAATATCTCCAGTTGTCACTTTCCTTTCTCTCTCTCTGTATTGTTCAGGAGTCTGGTTTCAATTCGCTTCTTCTTCTTCCCTTTGTTCCACTTCCAAAACAAACAACAGAAACAAATCCAAATGGCGACGATTACTGCATTAACTGACGCTTCCGCCGCCGATTTATCGTCTTTTCGTAACATAACAGATCATTCTCTGTTCGAATCCGGAATCAATCGGACTAAACGACGTCTCTTTTTCCGTAAAGGAAAAGCATCTTTCTCTATCAGATCCATGAGAATCACTCAAACCGGCGCTCTTACTTCCACCAACGGCCGTTTTAACGCCGTGGGTTTCGTTCTTCTATCCCTTGCCTCTGTATTTTTTAAACACACTTCTTTTTCGCTTCATTATTTTTTTTTATATGGTTGTTGTTTTCAATTATTGGCTTTCCAGGACAAGCTGAACTCTATGGTTGAGCTGTTAAACAGCGGGGCTTTAGGACAAGTGAAAAGGAACTCGAGCCCTCGAAGAAAAACCAAGATTGTTTGTACAATCGGTCCTTCGACGAGCTCACGTGAGATGATATGGAAACTGGCTGAGGCTGGAATGAATGTGGCACGATTGAATATGTCCCATGGAGATCATGCTTCCCATAAAAAAACCATTGATCTCGTTAAAGAATACAATGCTCAATTTGAAGACAAAGTTATTGCCATAATGTTGGACACTAAGGTATCCATTTATTGACATATTTTCATGTTAAATGCAACAGTCGACTGACCAATGCACTGAACGAAGATTACTATGCAAATTAGGCACTGCAGAGCAAAACCCAAATTTTAATTGGATGTTTTGTTTCCATTTGTAGATTGAGAATTAGATTTCTATTAGCCATTGGTTGTGATATGGTTGGTTTGCTGTTTATTTAGGGCCCTGAGGTTAGAAGCGGCGATGTTCCTCAACCAATACAGCTTAAAGAGGGGCAAGAATTTAATTTCACTATCAGAAGAGGAGTTTGCAAAGAAAATACTGTTAGTGTAAACTACGATGACTTTGTGAACGATGTGGAAGTTGGAGACATACTATTGGTAGATGGTGAGAATAGATTCCATTTTGATGTCTTTGGAAACTGGGTTTTGTCTTTTGTTTTAGAATCTTTGTTTTGAATGTATGGTGGTGTAATTAGAACCAATTGAATAAGTTTTATGAATTGTTCTTATTAAAGATGCAATCAATTGTTTTGTTATGTCATTTCCTCTTGGAATAGACAAAATCTTTGTCTTGTATCCTCTTTCTGTTTGCTGTGCTGTATTTAATGTATTTGATCTGTAACATGAAAGACCCTGACAAATTGGTTATATCCTTAAATTCGTTTCCATGATATGCTTGTCTTTATTAAGCTTTGTGTAATTAAATTTCTATCCAAATGATTGTAACTAGGAAGCATTCACCAATCAAAAACGCATTTTTCTCAAGCTTTTACTTGTATGTGTAGCTTAATGATTTCCTTTGTGTCTCTATATGGCAGGTGGAATGATGTCATTAGCTGTGAAGTCAAAGACAAAGGATTCGGTTAAATGTGTAGTAGTTGATGGTGGAGAACTAAAATCAAGGCGCCATTTAAATGTGCGTGGAAAAAGTGCAACTCTGCCATCAATAACAGGTTATTTTCTGTTTTAAATGTGATGCTGTTGCTTTGAAGTTTTACTTAAACATGTTCTATTTTGTTCGATATTGTTTGCTAATTTGGATGGTGTGCTTCATGTTTACAGATAAAGATTGGGAAGATATCAAATTTGGGGTGGACAACCAAGTTGATTTTTATGCTGTTTCTTTTGTCAAGGATGCTAAAGTGGTCCATGAGTTGAAAGATTATCTTAAAGGTAAAGTTTTTTTCATAGTTTCTCATTAAATTATGAAGGGTGTATATAATAGATGCCTTCTACAGTTCTGATTGTTTTGTTACCAAACTCTCTTGCAGGCTGCAATGCAGACATTCATGTTATTGTGAAAATTGAAAGTGCTGATTCTATACCGAATCTACACTCAATAATTTCTGCTTCTGATGGGGTTTGTTTTGATATTCTTGAGTAATGTGTTTATAGTTTCAAAAAGCATTAGAAGGACTCATAGAGTGAGATTTTGGCGTTTGAATGATATCAATTGAAACTTAACTGGTTTCACGGACATTATAGGCAATGGTTGCTCGAGGAGACCTTGGAGCTGAACTTCCAATTGAGGAGGTCCCTTTATTGCAGGTAACTTTTAATTGTTGATATGCATCTTCTTTTTTCTCAATATGAGAATATAGGTCTAATAGAAATGCTTGTATAATTTTTTTTTTCAAAAAATCTTCAATGAAGTGCTATTCTGAGAATGATAAAGTGTTGTAAACATCATAATATTTTCAGTAATTGAGAAATTTGTGGAAGAATTAAGTTAACATGTAACAGAGTATGACTGTCTTGTTAAATTGTAAACAAATTATATGATCATTTTGAATTTCAGATCTATTAAAGAAAGAATCATGGATCATACGATGAGGTAAATTTAGAAGCCATAAAATAGTTTTAAAACCATTTGAATTATTTGTATTTGAGGGCTTATAGAGTCATAGACAGTAGTGTTATTATGTCCTACCCGGACCAGTTAAGTTTAGATTCTAGGATTAATTCATTTTCCATTTCCATGTATAAAAGCTTGTCTTGTTGTCGTTCTATAGGAAGACATCATCAGAAGGTGCCGTAATATGCATAAACCAGTAATAGTGGCGACAAACATGCTTGAAAGCATGATTAATCATCCTACGCCAACAAGAGCTGAAGTTTCTGACATTGCAATTGCTGTTCGAGAAGGTGCTGATGCAATTATGCTTTCTGGAGAAACTGCACACGGAAAGTGAGTTAACTTGGCTAAAATTTGTTAAATAATAATCAGTCACATATTTCCAGGAAATATTATGTTTTAATCTCTTCCTCTTCCCCCCCCCCCCCTTTTCATTTGTTTGTATTATAATGGAGGTAGAATGGGCATTATCTCATAAAAGTGATAAATTTAGGAAGTTGCAGGCTGAAATATTAGGTAATTGTTTCCTGATTTCTGCAAGAATTGTGGATGCTTTCATTGTTCCATCAACTAGTGTATTTTATTCCATTGCTGGGCTTTGAAGTAGCATGAACATGGTTTAGTTGAAATGGAATATTGCAAATTGTGGCTTTGTTCCTGGCAAAGCTCCAGTGGGAAGGATCTTGCTGTTTTTAGATGTCCTGGTCATCCAAATGCTAATATTTGTTGATCTACGTTCATTTTAGATAGCTTAATCTAGCATTTAACTTATGGCATTGTTATATTGGTATCTGCATCTTTAAAAATTAGTTACTAATTATTTCATTGATGACAACAACTGAAGGTATCCAATTAAAGCTGTTAAAGTTATGCACACTGTGGCATTGAGGACTGAGTCAAGTCTTCTAGTCAGTATCATGCCTCCAGTTCGTTTTAATGCTTACAAGGTAAATTTTGGAATTGGCTACATGTCATTCAAGGTTGTGTGTTTCCATGTTGCCTTATGCCATGGTAATATAGATATACGGCATCGACTGAAAAGAGCTGAAAGAACCTTTCTAGTTCTTTTATTTTTCAATTTCTCTAGTCCTGTTTTAAACCAGTTCCTTTCCTAATTTTGCTTTCATAATCTGACCACGTTGAGGGCATTCTTTTGCAGAGTCATATGGGTGAAATGTTTGCTTTCCATTCTACAACTATGGCGAACACCCTTGATACTCCAATCATTGTCTTTACAAGAACAGGATCCATGGCTATACTATTAAGTCATTACCGTCCTTCCTCATCAATCTTTGCCTTCACAAACGAGTGAGTTTTGGTAGCTGTACTACATAAACTATTCTTTTCCTATTATTTCAATTTGGTTTTTGACATATCTTGTGTTTGGTAAATAAATCTATGTTCACGTATGTTGGCAACTTTGCTTCATATACATTGTAGTGCTGGTACAACAAAATTCTAATGTCTGATTTTGGTAAAACTGCCTTGGGGAAATTATTCCTGACAATCTCTCTACAGATTAACTGCTAATATAGTCAATGAATGATAGTTTAATTGAGAATTGCTTAGGTATTTCAAATTAAAACTTGTTTCCATTCCCTGTTCTCACTTTTATGCCATAATTTTCATTCTTGGCAGGGAAAGAATTAAGCAGAGACTGGCACTTTATCAAGGTGTCATGCCCATATATATGCAGTTTTCAGATGATGTGGAGGAGACCTTTTCCCGAGCACTCAAGCTGTTAATGGTTAGCACTTAACAGTGTTTTTTTTTAAGAGAGTATTTTCCCATCTTGGGGTTAGGATCAATGGGTGGCTATCCTATCTAGTTTCCTTACAATGGCTTCTAGCTGTTGGGGAGCCAATTTAGGGGGCTTAGACAAAACAAAACATGCCAGCAATGAGCTGGCTTTCCCTCAGGATAGACTAAGCCATACCTGAGAGTGTAGATGTAAAAGGCCAGTGGTTCAAGAGTGAACGGTAAGAGTTTCATTCCCTTCACAGATGGACTAAACTGCTCCCAAGATCCAAACTCATTCTCTTTTGTTGATAGAGCCTTTGCCACTAGTCCCCAGCCATTGATTGGTTTTTCTGTTGGATCATTACTTCATATGCTCAAACATTTCTCTCATACAAATTTTCAATGCTTTAGGACAAGAATTTGGTGGAGGAGGGAGAGCATGTTACTCTTGTCCAAAGTGGCGCACAACCAATCTGGCGTCAGGAATCCACCCATCACATCCAAGTTCGAAAAGTCCTAGCATGATTTTATGAGGGAAGAGTGAAGACACTTTCTTGTGATAGAAGTTACCATGGAGTAGGTAAATGATAGACATATGGTTTTAGTTTATTACAATTTTGTAATTTATGTCCAAGTAATAATTAGAATTTATCTTTTTGTTTTAGGGATATTGAAAACACAAAATCTAGTTATTGACCGGAAAACTTTTATGTGAAGTAGATTTTTTATTATAAAAGAATTCAGATGTAGCAAAGGCATTCCCATTGCACTCTGGTTATAACTTGTGATCACGGACCAGTTCTCATGTTATGATAAACTTATCGGCTTGAATCCTCAGAATAGCTTTCCCCTGTACCAATTCCTCGTAGGAGCAGCTTCTTTCCCATATTTCTGTTGAATTCCTGAACTACTTGAAGGTATACTAATACAAAGTAACATTGGAAGTGGAACTTTGCCTCCCATGACTCCGCCTCTTTTATGATTGACCTTCGTATCAAGACATTCTTCCAAGGTAGGAAAACCCAATTGAACTGCACTTATCTCTATTGTTATCGTGTCACGATGTGTGAGTCATTTATGATTGAAAGTTGAAACTTACCTTCGGATGCAGTTGCTGCCAAGGTCTGAAAAACGTTTAATAGAAGTTATATTGAGGAAAAGTTTACGTCCATTAATGTTCAAAAGAGTAGCTCTCTTCTGCAGAGAGCATACTGCAATTTACAGAGAGATACAACCATCCAATTATAGCAGCTTAGGAGCACATGTCAGTTCCTGCCTCTATGAGATCTTCGACTCAACTCTATGACATGAAAACTGCGTCAGAGTGATAGGAATTTAAGAGAGTTGAGAGGAAAAACGGTTTCTTTCAGAATACCCACTTTTTTCTTTCGACATAAACTCTCAACATAGTGCTAGTGACTACCCCTGTCCCCAATTCCACATTATTGTTTTAATTTATAATGTTATTATATGTTTGAGCACGGATATACATTACACTTAAAAGCTACCTTGCTCATCATTTTCTGCAGTTTTTCCTTCCAGCTTGATACTCTTGTACAACCGGGCACATGCTATATGGACAACCAAGTCAATTGTTGTTAGGCCAGCTAAGAGGAAGTAAAACCTATCTAGGTGACCCTTGTTGAGATTGCCTGGGATCCATCCTGGCATGTGACCTTCAGTTGAGATCTTCATAACCATGGTCACAAGCAAGCTACTTACGTAGTTCCCTAGTGACATTGATGTCATGTAAAGGGCACTGCCAAAGCTTTTCAATCCATCCGGCGTCTGTGCATTGAAGAACTCCAGCTGACCAACATACATAAAAACTTCAGATGCTCCTATAAATGCGTATTGTGGAACTTGCCAAAAGATGCTCAAGGAGCTTGACCCTTCACAATGTAGGCAGTCTTTGTCGGCATACTTTAGTCTGTAGCATTCCACAATTCCAGCAGAAACCATTGCCAATATGGCTATAACAAGGCCAATGCCCATCCTTTGAAGTTCGGTAAGTCCCCTGGAATCCTTTTTTCTTATCCTGACCACCACTGGATCAAGAACTCGTCGGTAAAGAAATATGAAAATTGCCACACTGAGAATGTCGAAGCTGGACATGCTTGCTGGAGGAATTCGGAAATTCGAGATGGTAGTTTTCATCGCAGCACCTTGCTCAACGAAGAGGGAGGCCATTTGTGTGAAAACCACCGAGTAAATTATGGTGCAGAGCCAAATTGGGAGTAATCTTAGTATGCATTTAACTTCTTCCACTTGTGTAACAGGGCAGAGACGCCATGGGCTGTAAATGCCCTTCTTCTGGTCATCAACATCCCTTGTACTTATGTATGCTGCTCTGTCCAAGAACCTATACAAGATGAATTAATAATTAGCATGATGTAATTTATCTTTTGATTAGCCATATAATCTTGAACTTGGTTTATGCTTTAATATTATTTACTTGAATTCATCGGTGTGGAGAATCTTTCTGTTTCCATTCATGGTCGAATCATTTCCATCCACATCATACAAATGGTCTGCGTCTGGTGGCATATCAATGCTGCATTTCTTTATTGCAGCCACTAGGACTTGAGAAAACCTGGAGAGAGGATTTCCGCTTGGTTTGAAGTGCCTGTACCTGGTGGTTCCTGCCAGAAACAAAACAAGTGCTGCGAAGGCAGAGCCTGCAGACACCCAGAATCCAAGTGCCCACATCCCGTCATCCTCAAAATACCCCAAAACGGTGTTGGAAAAGAGGGAGCCCAGGTTCAAAGCCAGGTAGAAGTAGCTGAAAAAGGCCACCTTGGAGTGCCCTTCCTGCGGGTCGTCTTCATCAAACTGATCAGCCCCAAATGTAGCAATGTTAGGTTGATACCCTCCATTTCCTAGTGCAACTAGGTAGATGGAGAGGTAAAATAGCGCCATCTCCGAGCCTGAATGTGACCCACATGGCATTTGTTGATTTCCGCAGCCTCTTGGTCTGACCAAGAAAAGGTATGATGATAGCGATAGCGACACCAAACCCTACCATTAGGAATGTTTACAGGCATAAACAATTAGAATGCAGTTGCAAGATCGTGACCAAATGATTTTGCTCTGTTTCCTACTCTTTTGAAGATATTCCTGTGAACTTTCAAATTTATGCAAATATCCCATGTTTTCTTTTTCAGGGGAGCCCTGGAATAGAAATGATGAAAGGTTGGGAGTTACTTACAATAACAAAAATGACTTGAAAGATGGCAATGGTTTTGTATCTTCCCCAGTAGGAATCGCTGAGGAAAGCACCAACCAGGGAAAAAATATAGACAGTTCCAGTCCATTTGCTAACATTATTTGCAGCATCAGCATTATTTTGCCCCAACACTCTTGTAAGGAAAAGCACCAAATTCACCCCGACCCCGAAGAACGCTAGGGTTGCCAAACCTTGGTTCACTGGTTAATTCATTAAAAGAAAAAAAAAACATTAATGAGACGTGTAAGAAAAAAAAAAAGACTTGATATTTTAGAAGTTACTTACTCTTTGGATATAAAGATTTTTAATGGTACACGTGAGAGAGTGAGAGGCTTTCACATCAAGATCAGGGGATGGTTCCTTCAGGGACATGCACCTAGGTAGTTAGGTCAAAGAATGAGACCTAAAACTAAAACCTAGGAATCTGCGAATGATTGCTTTCAGAAACTCTTCTAGCATTCGATTATAGTCAGATCTCATGGCTAAAATATATCATTCAAGATCAAACACCCAACAAGTACCCAACTAGTAATAATCATGGCGATGGCCTCTCCTTTTCTTTGCATTTGCAAATGAACTCATTTCTCTCATGTTCTGAAAAAGAAAATCAGTTTTGAATCATTCTCGTTTAGGTTGATGCTTCTGTCGTATCAATTTTCACTATTCATGTGCACTGATATATCACAAATTTAGCAACTTGAAAACTATATCAAAGGCATCTCGAGCTATGAAGATTAGAGCTAAAACAAAATATCCAATATATGAAACCCAAACAAAAAGAAAAAAAGGAAAGAGCAATAGCAACTCAAACTTGTCCATGTTCATTGTAAATACATATGGTTAAGTCTTTTTTTTCTTGTTCTCTTCTTCCACTATTGTTTATTTCAAGTGATTTGTCAAGTCATTAACCTATTATTATATATATTATTTTCATATTTAATTATTTGCATGAATCAATTCTAAATATTTTAGTTTAGTGCCGTGTAATTGTGTTTAATAAAAATTTATTTGCATGAATTAGTTCTAATGTTATCCAATTATAAATTCTAAGATTAATTAATAAAAAAATCTTAATGAATTAATTATTCAAAATTAAAACTAGAAGAATTCAATTTCATTTCTCAATTCTCTCTTTTAACCAGACTAGACACAACAGTCAACATAGTAACGTGGCAAGAACCCACGTCATGCAAAAATCACGAGGGGGTGATTAGGTGTCAGGCACGTCTTTCCCCTAATTGCGTGCTTTCTCTCAATTTCTGTTCCTTGTCCTTTGCATGTGGTCTAGTTTAGCACTGGCAAACTGCCAGATATCCAAACCAAGCCACCCCTAGCTCTTAGCTTCAAACTCCAAGGAAAACATGCAACAGTTCGACACCTGGGTTTGGTATCGTTTTCTGTTCCAAACCTTACACGTTTCTACATTTATATTGTCTTTTTCTCCCTCTCTGAAGGCTGAGAACCTCACTTTTCCTTTTTGATAGCTTATCCCAAAGCAGCTACGGATAATTTCTCTTTTCTCTTTCCTTTTCTTTTCTATATTAAGTATATATTTGATATTTCGCAGCAATAACTCTCTAGAAATATACATCCCCTACCATTATAAACCTTATATTTTATATATGACTAAACGGTGACATATATATTCAATCGTTCTATTGACCCATGGATTAATGGCGTATAATATTATTGCTATTATGAAAAACTCACTGGGAAAAGAATGTAAGTGTGAAATGAAATATAGGTGGTGATATATTCTTTAGTGCGTTAGGAGTAAGCATTATAAAATATGCCCCCATTAATCATATTGCATCCATAGGACTATGGTTTCTGGACCCATCTATCCAAGTGAAGTAAGATGATCAGAAGCAGTAAAAGATCGATCTTTGGAAAGTGACACACAGAGGCCTTACTGTTATTAGTGATAAGAAAATTGAAAAGGGCTAAGCTTAGCTGAGGATATATATAATAAAGAAAGAAAATGGTGTCAGAAAATTGCAAATATATATACAGTGAAGTGTAATTTAAAAATAATATTATCATTGGTTATCTAATTAATTTAGTGGAGAAATTCGGAGCATACAGAGAATGATAATTCCAGCAGTCCATTGTCCAGATTTTGCTTTGATTGCAGGGCGGCCATGCCAATCAATGGTTCCATCTTGAGTGTATGCTGCCTCTTGTTCCTCTTTCAACTTCCCCTGCTTTTTGGGACCAAAAAAAATAACAAATATATTAACATTGCATGAATGAATCAGAAGAAAAACGGAACAATGATGGTTGAGAAATATACATATATATATGTATAGATAGTAAGATTAGGGGAGGAAATATATTGTTCAATGATTTTTGTAGTAAAGAGAAGAAAATAGGAGTCCTTTAGCCCTTACAGACCTCCTTACACACCTCTAAGCAAGCCATTGATGTTTCTTAAGAAAAAGGAGAAATTTTATTATGTAACGGAGAAGATGAGAGCAGGGGAAAAGTTTTGAAGAAGAAAGGTGACTGGGGAGTTTGGGAGAAGAACGAGGAGAGAAAGATGAATAAATAGAGGGTGAGAATGTGATTCGAACGGTGGAGATTGTATGAAAAGGAGGGGCATCAAGAGAAATATTATAAGATGCAACATGTTTGGACTGAGACAGTGAGTTTTTTTTTTTTTTTTGGGGGGGGGGGGGGGGGGTTGAGGGTATGGGGAGGGGGTGTTTTGAGTTTTGGCGTATCATTTTCCTCCAGTACTTTGGGTTGATGAAGAATATAGGGTACTTCTTTTGGGTCCCTCTCCCATATCCATGATGTGTCACTCATTGGGTTTGATTTGATATTGACAGATTTGAGACAGTTGCCTTAAAATGGTTTCCAATAATTTGGTACGCATATAAAATCTCTTTGGCTGGCTGGACAGATTAGTCCCAACTTAATTAACACACATTTTCCCAAATCCAACAATAGAAAAAAAATTCAGTTTCTCTTCATGTTCAAAACATCTCTTCATCTTACAAATCAGTATATATGCTTGAAATCTATGCCTCATGGAATATTGAAATCCACATGGTTTCCGAAACTTTAATTTGATTATCATCATATTTAATCTCAAATTCTCAATTTTAGGGTTTCATTATCATATGTTTAGGGTAACAAGGAATAAATCCCATGAAGATAGATATCTGTTTTAATGGTGAAAGTTTCTAGTGTTTATTTGTGTGAACATGATCAGGTTTTCAAAGTATCAACTTAGCTTTTAGCCTCACAATTAAGAATAAAAAGTTGATTCTGCACATATATAGCAACAACATATATTTTTGTATTTTCTAGTGGAATGATTGAATTAATTATTAATCACATTCTTTTTTGTGCATCAAACACCTTGGTTTTTGTTTTTTGTTTGTTTTTTTTTTTTTTAATATTTGCCACTCAATTATTATGAAGGATATGGTTCCAAAATCATCCCAGCAAATGACAACACAAGAGCTATAATTTATCTGCTTAGTGGAGACAAGGACATGAAAGATTTGATACCTGATCTCTCAAAGTGAAATAGTATTTGTTGAATTATATGCTAATAATAGACCTCAAGTTGCTAATCAGACATTCCCTTGACATCCTTAACATATGCTGCTTAACTAATCCTTATTTATTCTCTTTCAAATGCATAATTACAGGTTCTTTACCCGGAAATATTCCATGATGAGGATCGATATTGAAAAAAAGGAATTTAAAAATATTGTCCACCAGATTGTGTGGCCATCTTTATTTTCATTTATATATATATTTGAGATGAAAGATCGAAATAAGAAACAAATATTATATGAATGATCGAATAGAAAGTATGTAAGGTTGTGTATATTTGATTCTGCATTGACAATTGTGGCCAATGTCACCCACATGCATGAACCTTGTAAGATTAAGAACAACAAAAGACATTGCTTAAGATTCTTCGCTTAGGTAGGCTGATATTAAAAACAAAACAATCCGAGTTTCATCTAAGGTTTTTCCAGCTTTATTAATACGAAAAAGACACATCAAAACAAACAAAAACAAATTATTAAACCTCGTGGCAAATTCTTTTCATGAAAAAAATATAACGTGTAGAGCATGAATGAAATTAGAGCATTAATAGAAAGAAATATCAAACTGTTACAGTTATTTGGGATTCATATATATGGTTGTAAACTTGTAATTAAGAGACCTCATAAATGTTATTAATACTGTACAATGCATCAAACAGTTTGCAGGATTATACTCTTTATCACCATTACTTTCCTTTTTTTTCAGATTTAAACAAAGAATAATTAATTCAAGTCAACTCACTAAATCTTACAACATTAATTTATTTCTCGGTCAATATTTATAAAGTTTCATTTGAGTCGCACACAACTTCTCTCTAGAGGCGAAGCCAGATAATAACTAAGAAGGGACCAACAGTGAATTGAATGAGTGAGGGAGATACATATTAGTTATAATAGGTTCAGTTAATGATCTAAAATGATGTAAAAGAATTTTGGAGGGATCGTAACCCCAACCTGCCCCTTGGCTCCGCCAGTACTTATCTCTTGAAGCTAATGCTTGCAACTACATATATCCACCATGGACACTGATATTTTTATAGCTCATGAAAATGATTTTGATATTTCATTTCTACCATGTTTTCCTGATTCCATAAAACTCCAATATACGTAAGTCGCAATCCTTCTCCTAGTCACTTACTTTTTGTTACAAAAAGGTAAATATAATTTTGGTTTGTGGAAAAAATTAAAGAACTTAATATTCCAAGGAAAAACAACTGTTATCCACTACCAAACATCCCTTATTTCCACACAGCAATGCAAAAGGAAAAGAGAAAACAGACAAACTTTTTCAATGACCATTTTCTTCAAATTAATGTGTGGGGGCTCCATTAGCAGTACTTCTTACAGGTAAATGACAAGAACAGGGCAGTGGCAGTAATTTTGGTTCAGAAAATTCCTGCACAAATCCAACAACACAGCAGGCAAAAACAAGGCGAGTTTGTAATTAATTGTAGGTGAAACTTTTTTCTAAATAAAAAATCTTTCACCCCCCTCCTCTCGGCAGAGTTCATTAATTTACAGCAATATAGCAAGGAGAAATCTGATAGCGAAAAGCAATTGCTCGTATTCTGTCCCGTGCAATAACTTATCAATGACAAACCCTAAACCCTACTTCGATTTTCATACATACACACACGTCCTCCAAGCCAAAAGGTGGTTTTAATTTTTATATAAAAAGAGTGGCATATCATCTACAACCATGGTCATTTCATCAGCTTTTAATAAGAATTTAAAAATAATAAGTCTGATCACAAGAGTCAGATTCCACTTATTTTTAATATTTTTTAAAACCATCAACGTCGTTACCAAATTAATCAAAATACCATTCAAATAAGAGATTTTGAAGATGCATATCAACAGCTGGTATTGAGGCAGACAGTGACCTGATCTAATCAATGTTTTTGAGCATATTTCTAACCTATCAGTGGTGCCCCAGCTAAGGAACCCATTTTTTCATTTATATAATTAAGTTTTTGGTTTAAATTAACAAATAATTTAGCTCTTAATGGTAGACAAAGACTTTAGGCTTGAGCTATTATATTTGGTAGGTCATACCATATGTTAACAAATAGAAATCATCCTTTATCAAATATAAATAAACAAATAGTATTAATATATAATACTAATCGAATAATGAATATCAACACCATTATTTTAATTACATAAAAATTAAATTAAAACTAAAATAATAACTAAAATTAAAACTATTTGTCTTTTCATTAAAGAAACTACCCACTAAAAAATACTCACTTTTTAAATATAATTTTTGATCGGTGTGTGACAACGTGTCTTGGGGCTTTCGTGTAATAATGGTTTCTTTTCACGTTATAATCTGATTTTACTAAAAAGAATTTTCTTAGTTGCTTTCCCATTTATCAATCATCTGGTGGAGAACTCGATTATAGAAGAAGACAAGTGACTGATTAAAATCATGATATTCGCGGTTTCTTTCAGCTTCTCCCTGGAAAATTAAACCTGCACATTCATCTGTTTTCTTCTCTTTAATATTGCTCTCAGTCGTTATCTTGTATAGTTATTCACTTTCCAATTTGGCTCAATCTCCAATTTTAAGTGATTGTGATGATGAAGAAAACCACAATTAATGGAGTTCTATTAAAACTAAGCTTTAGACCAATCCCTGGAAATTGGCAAATGTAAGCCTAAAATGTGGACAAAGCACTGACTAAGTTGCCACTAAAACATTGAACTTTGTATGTTGGAACAAAAAACTTTATTTTGTTGGAAACTAGAAAACATTGAACTTTTGTTGTTTCTTTTTTTTTTTTTTTTAAGTCTGCTAATGAGCATGTATCTTAATGAACAAAAAAGGATTAGTCAAATAAACAATTCATATTGTGATTGATGCATACGTATCATCGACTCAAAGAGTTTCTATCTTTTTCTTAAAAACAAAAAATTATCATGTTAGAGGGAGATTATTAATTGGCATATTGAGAGACATAAATAGAAAGACTAAGACAACACCTCCCCAGGTTGTTTCTTTGAAATTTAAAGGATGACAGGTCTGCAAGAGCTAATCCGGGTCCAGCTGGTTGTGGTGGTGTATTACGGGATTCTTCAGGTGCTATTCTGGCTTTATTCTCAACTTCCCTGGGATTGCAAGACTCTAGTGTTGCTGAGTTGCAAGCTATCAAAGTTATCTTGGAGGTATCCATTAAAAGTTTCTGAGTTGCTGAGTTGCAAACAGAAAATTAGGTGGTGATTTTCTTTGTTTTTGTTTTGAGTTATTTCTTTTGTTTATATCCCTTCTGGCCTTTCAGCATTTTAGTCTCCTGTAAATCTCTGATGATTAATAATAAAATTTTTTGTTTAGCAAAAAAAAAATGTTGGCCTTCGTTTGATTTGGCGGATGATACCAGTTTGCAGTGACTTTGAATCACCAATATGGAGATTGATTCATTACTGATAAGAGATGATTAGGAATAATGTCCAGTTTTAGACGAAAAAAATGCTAAAGCAAAACCGATTAAGCCTAAAAACAAAAATTTTGGCCGCCAACAGTAATGCAAAGTAACTTGCTTTTACAAGGAATGGCTGAAAGAAACTATATAGTTTCTTTCTTGTATAAACTTAATAGAATAGAAGTAAATTCTAGTGATAACTCAATCCAACGTAAGGATATTTTGATGATCTATTATAGTATATATTATATATGTAAAGATCTAAATTCATATTTATAAAATATTTTTTTATGAAATAAAATGGTAAGATTATTCGTAAATATTTATTTTAGTTTTTATACAAGATAAGGCCTAACTGATATCTAGATTGAGCCCTAATGACCAGTCGCCTTTTGATGTTAAGTCTGACCAAATTTCCTGACCAATATCTTATCCCTCACATGTTAGCGCCTGATATGCTGATGTGCTAGTTATCGATTAACTTCATGCAGTTGTTTTGGAAGTATCAATGTGGAATTTAGGTCGGATCTGGTGTATTATTGGTTCTCTTCTTGCCTTTCTCCCTTTGTAAAGAGCCACTATCTATCATTGCTTTTGCAATTTGCATCACTCTATATCACCCACCAAGGTTGAACTTGAAGTTATCAATTAGGTCATAGCAGAATCAGATAACACCTGACCTGGGCAAATTTTGCATGTCTCTGTTCAACATTTGTTTATTCATTTTTGTCACCAATACTCATCCGATGATTATTTTCCCATTTTGTCCTAAAACTTTTATTGCTGAATCAAAGTTTGAATCGTGGAAAGTTTTGAGTAGTACTTGGGGGTTGTAAGTTGTAACCCAAAAACTTTAAGCAAACAAATAGCAAAAAGAGAAATTATTTGATATGGAATTTTTTAATTTCACAAGATTAACAAATATTTATTTTATTTTATTGTATTAGAATTTTGGTGATATAAAATATTTAATTTTTTGTTAAAATTTTTTTAATTGGATGATGTAATTTATAAAAAAATATTTACTTAAATTTATTTGAATGAGTTGAACCAATGGTAAATATTTGAAGAAATTATATTTTAAAAATTTTAGCAATTAACCATTTTCAAAATCTAATGATGAGTATAATTATATTGAAATAAAATTTCATCTCTTTAATTTCATATAATAAAATATCAAAAAAAATTATTTTTTAAGTAAAATTTGAAGATTTATTTGGATATTATTCCAAAAAAATCATTAAAAAAGGCCCAAAAGAATTCTCTCATTTCCAGCCTGGTTTCTACATTGATTGGGCCCCTGATTTCACCGCAACAAACCTTCTGGGCCAGAGTTCCCTTTCGTATGAAGACCTCGTGTTCTCCTCAACTCAATTTCATAGAATTGTTTGGCCAAAAAAAATACTGAATTATATACAGGCTGTTGAAAACAAAAGGAGAAATAAAAATCACCAAGGCATTCAATTTTTTTTCATTAGATTGGCTACATTGCCATGATAGACATTCAATTTTTTTATTTTTATTTTTTGATATTGAATGATGAAAAACTCTTTTCCACAACTGTTTCTTTGTAAATTTTAATTTTCAATGTATATACTTCGATTTATATAATTTTTGCTAGTATTGTATAATATTTTTTAGCAGATTCTATCCCTATTTTTTAGCAGACTCTATCTCTATTATGTTGACATCAATGGTTAGAGATTAAATCCCTCTTAATTCCCAATTCAACATCCTTCTTCCTAATTCCTATTGTCAGCGCCACTAAGTGAAAAAGGCATTTGTTTTTTTTTCAGGTTATTTGATACCAAAAGGTTGGAAGGTTATGGTTTGGAATAGGTGTGTTCACATGGAACCTGAAGTTTATTAAGATGGGAGGTAAGTTTAACCTTATTGGCCCTAATACGGCTATATTCATGACCCACATTGACATTGGCAAATGGCATCAAAGAAGTTATTGTTTTATTTGCATGCATAGCCATAAACCCAAAGCAGGATCATTCCTTCCCTTTGGAGCACGGAGTTATTTTCTCTTTAACTACAATTGAGTCAGAATCAATTCAATCCATTTACTTGGATACTAATCAAGCCTTATTTACTATTGGCCTAAAAGATTTATTTTATTTCTTTTCTTTGTTTAACTTGTAGACTTGAACAAATCAATCCTGGAGGACCTATGGTGTTTTCGCATTCCAAGGCCCGTTGACAACTGCCTCGCAAAAGTCATGAAAGTTTTCAACTCCAATTCTGTTTTAAATGTTATTGAGCCCTAGGGAAATATCCAGCTACTGTGATGTAATATTTTTTTTCGCCATGGTTTTTGACGTTGCATGTGAATATTAATTGTTAATATCCATGTGAAATAAAGATTGTTTTACAAGAAAACTTTCCCCAAATAAAGCCAATAATTGTATTGGCATCTCATTTTTCGTTCTTGATATTTGAATTGTTCCCCCACATTTACTCAAAAGTTCATCTCAAAAGGAAAAAATAAGAAGAAAAAGGAAAAAACCCAAGGCTCTAGAGGGGAGTAACTCAAGCTTTTAGTGCTCCTTAATCCCAGTAATAATGTAAGGATATTGTTTTTCTACAAAGCACAAGCCAGTTAGAACTTAGAATCATCTTCGTAGGGAATCTGATATATTTTTGTGGGGGGCCAGCTGCTTAGTCATGTGAATGTGATGTAAATGGATAAACTATACCAAAAATATTTCTCCGTTTTATTCAAGTCAACTTCTTTTATCTTCAATGAACTAGAAAGAAAGACTCAACAGGGAATAAGAGAAAAATGAAAACCAAGAATATGGAGTTAGATTTCCTGTGGCTGATTCTGGCAGTGCTGGTGGGAGCATATGTTTTTCTATTTGGTTTTCTTAAGAAAATAAATGAATGGTACTATGTTTTTCCGTTGGGGAAGATGCAAAACTCTCTCCCACCAGGTGATATGGGTTGGCCTTTCATTGGTAACTCGTTGTCCTTTCTCAGAGCTTTCAGATCCCAAGACCCTGATTCCTTCGTCAACAACTTGCTCGATAGATCTGCTTCTCTCTCTCTAGCATGTATGCCATAACATTGAAGATTACATCGACATAAAAAATAAGATTAAAGCTTTGATAAGAAAAGATTAGCTAAGAAGATTCGTAGGATAAAGAAAACAAGACCTACTTAGAACAAACTACGGGCAAAACCAAAGAGGGCTCACTTAGGGTAAAGAGGAAAGATCAGAATATAGAATAAGGGAAGCTCAAGAAACTGGCCAACTCAAGAGGAGGTTCAAACTGATAATAACAAGCCAATTATTGGGGTGATTAATGTGATCACTGGGAGTAGCTCTACCTCAACGAAGAAGAAGTTTAACCCAAGCATAGTTATAGTGGTAGACACCTCAACAAAAAAAGAAAAAAATTAAAAAGATGAGTCGATCTCATTTAGTTTGAAATACTTTGAAAGAATCCAACACTCACATGATGATGTTATAGTGATCACTTTAGTATACAATTATGTAGTCAAAAGAATCCTATTTGATAATGAGAGTTTGACTAATGTCGTGTACTATAACTGCATAAAAAATAAGGATTAGTGAAGATCAATTGAAGCTAATCACCACAACACTTATGAGTTTGAGAACGAGTAATAGATTAAACCCTAGAAGGAGGAACAATTGATGATAAAGAAAAGTTAGCCATAGAAGATGGACTAACCTGAAAGATAGGGAAAGGTGGTAGATTTTACAAGTCAAAGTCAATTTGAGCACACAACTCTTTCGTGTTCAAGACCCATTCTCTTTTTACTTGAGCATTCTCTTCATTTCGTGACCACATTTTCTTGAACATTAGATTGAACCAATAGGCTATTTTCTCATAATTATGACCTATGATAATTGATGGGATTAGATCATCATCTTGTTGCGCTGACCTTCGCTAAGTTCTACCCGATAACTCTTGGCTTTCCCA
This sequence comes from Durio zibethinus, assembly GCF_002303985.1. The sequence continues at coordinate 2,182,254 of NW_019167838.1, read as the reverse complement.
GAACTCATACTAGAATATATAGTTAAAAATACGTATTAAAGAAGGTGTGAAAGATGTGAAAAAACTTTAAAGGTCGAAAAGCTTTTGAGATTGAAAATTTAGGTCGAATCGAGAGTAAAAAAAAAAGAAAGGTGGAAACTTAAAACCTCAACAGCTCTTTATATAGACGCATCACAGATTAGATAAACGTCACAGGCTATGCCATATGTCAAAGTAAAAGTGAGAAGACATCTTTTCATCTTCCCATTTTAAATTTCTCACTCAAACTAACTCTATCCTCATTTAATGTTGTTAAACCAACCTAACTGGATGAACTTCAAGTCAGACTAACTAAATCAAATGACTATTTAGGGTAAATCGAAAGCTCAGTTCACCGTCACATTTCAAAGTAAAAGCTCAAATGTAAGCTTTTAAAATAAAATACAAGTCCCACAATAGCCAGATAAACTCTAGTGCTAACCTCGAATCATTGAACAATTATCACCTTAGCAACATTTAAGTCAGCTATGCACTCAACCCAAGATACACACATGAGATCAAACAACCACAAGGTCAGACCACAGCTCAAGGCTAGTTATCCCCTAAGATCGACCTCTCTTTATAACGTCTGCTTTGAAGAATCAAACTTTCAAATCATCTCTTTTTATCGATTTGCCTTATAATAGGGGCATCGATTATACATTCAGTAATCTGATACTCAAACTACTTGGTAGGGGATAGAGTGTTAGGGGCATTTGATGGTCAAAATGATATAATGATCTTTTTTCCTTTTAGAAGTCTACTGTCATTTATGCTGACTGTCATAACATATAGATTCGTAAATCTATAACTAGACTTAACAAATGGATGGAGTCGCCACCAATCTTTTTTACTAGGTGTGATTGGCCACCTAAGGAATCTATTCCTTTAAGAAGCTTCTAAATTTGATGAAGGGTCCCTAAAATAATAGGTTCGAATCTACTAACCAAAACAGGGTTTGATTACATATGAAAAAATTATAACACCCCCACATGCCCATCCGAAAGATGGTACCATATTATTTTAAATTTATCTTATGGTCTTAGTTCTAAAGGTTTTAATTTTAATGTTAAAATATTGAAAATCATTTTTAAGACTTTTCATCAATCTGATAGAATTCTTAAAAATATTTTCACCTCAAAAGTATTAATAGATCATATTTGTTTTATTGAAAAGGCTCCGTCGTCGAAAAAATTTTATTTATTATTTATTTTGTTAAAAATATATATAATTATTTCACTATTTGGGCCAAATTAAAAATATTTTTCTTTTTGAATTTTTAAAATTTTCACCATTTGGGCCTATTTAAAAATTATTTTTTTTAATTTTTTTATCTCTAAATTTTTCACCATTTGGGTCAATTTAAAAATATTTTCTTTTTTTTTTCAAAATTTCTAAATTTTTCACCATTTGAGTCTATTTAGAAATTTTTTTTTGGAAAGAAAATAATATGACAATTATCTTTATTGAAATGTCATTTAAATTATTCCACAATTTGGGACAAATTTAAAGAAAATTTCTCACCTAGAGATTTCTTAGAAATTTACCATTTAAAATTTTTAAGAATCTCATCATTAGGTAATTATCACATATTTTTAATCAAAATTTTATTTGAAAAAGGATACAATTACTTGTATTGAAATTTCATCTAAATTATTTGACAATTTGAGTCAATTTTAGAGAAAATTTCTCACCTAAAGATTTCTTAAAAATTTACCATTTGAAATTTCTAAGAATCTCATCATTGGGTAATTTGTATTTAATTCCAAAATTTTTGTATTTTTATTTATTTTTCTTTTTCAATTTTTTGGTTTAAAAATAAATATTAATTATTATTATTAAAACTTTATCTAAATTATTTCACAATTTGGGATAAATTTAGATAAAATTTCTCACTTAAGAATTTTATAGAAATTTACCATTTAAAATTTTTATAAATTTTATCATTGGATAATTAATATTTATTCCCAAACTTTTTATTATTTTTATTATTTTTCCCTTTTTTTGAATTTAATCATGCAAAAATACTAAAAAAACACATAAAAAATAAATAAACAAAATAATAAAAAATACCAAAAAAATATGGCTCTATTGGAGCGACTCAAAATGACTCGACTGTAGACATAGAAGGAGGCTGAAAAGCATGGCTCAGGGTGCACGGCTCGGCTCAACAACAGTGTCTGGGGAAGGGGTTGAAATGCAGGTCAATGCTCAGGTTGAGTCGTCCAAATGAAAATGCACGGATCCTGGAAAGTCACTTAACTCCAAAACGACGTCGTTTTCAAGGCCCTATAAAAGGCTAAATTCCTTCTTTCTATTTCAGATCTACCTTTTCCCTTATTTCTCTTCCTCTCTCTTTATTAGGATGAACTCTTGTTGAACTTCAATCAGATTCTGAGAAATATCGTCAGAATCTGGGTTGGGTCATCGAACGATCGTTAGAAAATTCAACTTTCACCGAAATCTTCACCAAATTTTGGAATTCCTCATCGAAAAATTCAAATGGTGTCAAAAAAATCGTTGAAAAATTCAACTTGTGTCGAAAAATTCAACTAAAACTGAAAATTTTTCATAAATTTCTAGAATTTAGGGATTTTTCCCAATATTAAAAAAAAACCATTTTTTTTCTCTAAACCCAAAAATTTTCAAAATTTTTTTATGCTTTTTACTTGCTGTGTTTCTTATTTTTGCTTTCTGTGTGTGTGTTTGTGTGATATGTATGGGCATGTATTTATAAGGTTCTTAATTTGAGAACATTAATCCAGAAAAAAATCCCAATTTCCTTTGAATTCTAAACTTAAACCTAACTTCAACTTTACAAACCAATTCCAACAATTTCACACAAACTCAACAACCTTTTTTTTTGTTTTTTTATTATTAAAAATCAAAAGTAGACCTTTTGACAGATTGGGGTGTCTATACTGACTTGACATGTCATATCAGTCTGACATGTTTAGTACCGCATCAACTAGGCATTTTTCTTATTATCTTATTATGATCTCCTATAGCTTACCTATAAATATGAAGGTCTATGCACTATTAAGGCAAGTTCAATATACTCTCTTTCTCTCATTCCTACTCCATTTCTAATATGAATCTTTTTAACTTATACATTGGAGTATAAACACATAAAACACACCTTGTCTTTGCCTTTAATTACCATTCTCTTCTATCTTTCCAAGGAAGCCCCAGGTCAAAGCTTAGCACTAACGTAACCTAATTAGATATTTACCATCCCCAAGTCTTATAGACAATTGTCTTGCAAAAATCACAAACTTCCCATGACAAAGAATGTGATCATACCAAGTGATTTTAGTTATATATTATTCATATATTAGACGTTTTAACAAATCAGATGTTGATGGGAGATGGAAATACAGATTTTTTTTAGAACAAATTCCTAACTCTATGAATAGTAAAATATCAATTAATCAATATGATTATTTTATGCTATTAATTAAAATAAAACCTAGCTCATCCTCTTTGGTATAGCCTTAATTAAGTTTCATATCTTTTACCTTTCAAAATAAATAAGTTTCATATCTTATTTTCTAGTTAGTATGTACAACAAGATAACTTCATTCGTAATTTAATGATCAATTTCTTTATAACAAATATCCATTGAAAATGTCATAATATTTAGATCCATTGACTTATCATTAGACATTGACTTAAAGAGTTATCACCAATATTTTTTATTTAAGTGCGATTGGCCACCTAACTGAATCTGTCTTTCTTAAAAAGAAATCTTAAGTTTGACTTAGGTATCCTTAAAAGGTAGATTCGATGTCTGTGAAATCAAAACTAAGTTTGAAAGTACGATTACATGTGAGAAAGGTAATAGTACCCCTACAATGCCCATCGAAAGATGGTACCAACTCAATTTTGTGTTATTCATTAAGTCTTAAAAATCTTACTAAGTAATTAATTATTGAAAATTATTCTTAATTGACTCCAATACTTTTGGTAAAAAATTAAGAAAATTTTTTCACCTCAAAAGTATACAAGAAAACTATTGTTTCTCTTACAGGAGCTCTGTTGTTAGATTACTTAACATAAAAAAGAATTTCAAGAAAGAAGAAGGAAAGAAAAAATAATACTTCAACTTTTCTGAAGATTTTTTTTTGTTTTAAAAAAAGAATTCATATCTTTATTCAACGAAAATTGATATTTTTAATTTTTTCTCAAAAAATATCTTTCGAATTTTTATTTTCAAGAAAAATTGATACTTTCAACTTTTTTGAAAAATATTTTTAAAAAAAATTTTTGTTTTTAAAGAAAATTGATATATTCAATTTTTCCTTAAAGTATTTTGAAAATTTTATTTTTAAGAAAAATTAATACTTTCAATTTTTTCTTAAAATATTTTTAAAAATTTTTTTTTTTTTTAGAAAAATAGATATCTTCAACTTTTCCTTAAAACATTTTTTTTGAAAATTTTATTTTAAGAAAAATTGATACTTTCAACTTTTTCTCAAAAATACTTTTTTTAAAATTTTTATTTTTAAGAAAAATTGATACTTTTAACTTTTTCTCAAAAATATTTTTAAAAAATTTTTATTTTTAAGAAAAATTGATACTCTCAACTTTTCCTTAAAATATATTTTTTTTGAAATCTTTATTTTAAAGAAAAATTAATACTTTCAATTTTTCCTTAAAGTATTTTTTTAAAATTTGATCTTCAAGGAAAATTGATATTTTTAAGTTTTCCTTAAAGTATTTTCTTTTTGAAAATTTTATTTTAAGAAAATCATTGAAAAATTAAAGAATGCTTAATTAAATAAATAAATTATTCCAATTTAATCAATAAATAAATAAGCAAAAAAATAATAAATAAATAGATTAATAGAGAAAAAAGCAAAAAAAAAACCATTGGTACGGCTCGGCTTGGCTGGAATGGGTGCGATTTCAGAAACAGGAACGGCTAAAACAACTTGGTGCGTGGCTCAGCTCAATGGCTCAACAAGGGCTGAGTGAAACAATTAAATGGGTCGAGGTGCTACGGGTCAGGTCAAACTGAAAGAAAACACGTGGATCCTATTAGGTTCTTAGCTCAAAACAGTGTCATTTTTTAACTGTATAAAAGGTAAAAAAAAATTTTTATCTTCATATGCTTTTTCTCTTTTCTCTCTCTTTTTTTTTTAATTTTCTCTGTGTCTTTCTCTAGACACGAAGAACGTCGATGAAATTTTAGCCTATTTTTAGGTTTTATCGTCAAAAACTAGATTTTTCACCAAAAAAGTTACCGAAAAACTTGAATTTTTGTCGAAAAATTCAACGAATTCTGGAATTTCCAAAAAATTTTCAAAAAATATAGAAAAAATCTCCAAAAAAAAGGGGTAATCTTCCAATCAAAAGATAAATCCCATAAACTCCTTCAGAAAGCTATAATTTTCTTCAATTTTTTTTAATTTTTTTAAATCATTCTTCTTCTTTTTTTTTTTTCACTCACTCCCTCTCTGTGTGTTCGTGTCTATTTTTATGATTGCTAGTGGTTTATATAAGGCTGTGCACAAGATTTAGCAAGGGTTTTGAAAATCAAAACCCTTTATCCTCTAATCTGTTTATCTTTAAAAAAAAATCCCTTTCTTGATCCCATTTTCAAAATTAAAAAAAAAAATTATATATTGCGATTTTATCAGGAACAAAATTCTATTTTTATTTATTATTCTATTATCCTTATTTGAAACCCATCGAAAAAATAGATTCAAATAGTAGGTGTCTACAGTTGTCCCTCTTTATATATTTTTTATGAAACAGAAATTATACATAGACGTAGACACTCATCATGACCTTATCTAAAAAAGGAACAAGTTAGACTAATATGAAGTTTGAAGATAGAAAATTTTGGATTGAACCAGAATTCGAGATGAACGACTTGAACTAAGTCCAAAAAAGATTTGGTGTAAGCCGAAATCCAAAAACATAATGACCTAGATCGAATCCAAATATGAAATAAATAACTTGGACCGAACCCAAGAAAAATTCGGCATAGGGTGAAATCTAAAACAAAATGACTTGGACTGACTGAAGTCTGAAATGAATAACTTGGATTAAACAAAAAAAAATCTGGCATAGGTTGAAATCTAAAACAAAATGACCTGGACTGAATCGAAGTCTGAACTAAATAACTTAGACTGAGCCGAAGAAGGATCTGGCATAGACCAAAATCCAAAACGAAATGACCTGGATGAAACCAAAGTCTAAAAAGAATAATTTGGACTAAGCTGAAGAAGGATCTGGCATAGGTCAAAATTTAAAACGAAATGACTTGGATGAAACCAAAGTATGAAAAGAATAACTTGGACTAAGCAGAAAAAAGATCTGACATAGGCCAAAATACAAAATGAAATGACTAAGATTTAATCAAAGTTTGAAATAAATCACTTAGATTGAATAAAAGAAGGATCTGGCATAGGTCGAAATCCAAAATAAAATGAACTGGACTGAATATAAGTTTAAACCAAATAACTTGGACTGAGCCAAATAAAGATCTTATTATAGGTTGAAATCTAAAATGAAATGACCTGAATGGAACCGAAGTCTAAAAAGAATAACTTGGACTAAGTCGAAGAAAGATCTGGCATAGGTCGAAATCCAAAACGAAATGACCTGAATGAAATTGAAGTCTAAAAAGAATAACCTGGACTAAGTCGAAGAAAGATCTAGCATAAGCTAAAGTTCAAAATGAAATGACTTGGATAGAATCGAAGTCTGAAAAGAATAACTTAAACTAAGCCGAAATATATCAAAAATTTAAAATGATTGTCGCTTCATTCTTGACAACTTCAATCATCTGTGATGTCGAAACACCTTCCTATAAAATCTCATGACATGCGTTCACGAAATGCTATGAAATGCTAATTTTCCTAGAATGCATGAAATGTTATGAGATGTTAGGCTTATCTTATCATGATAAAAAGATTTTCAAGCTCTTTGCCATTTTCATTTACTTACCTATTATGGATCCTTCAACTTCTAAACACATTTGGTTAAAGAATCAAACTGTCGTTATCTTTTAGTTTTAGCCATATTAAGATCAACATTTCATTGAATTCCTCTTACCTTCATTTCATTTGTCCATGCCACTCTTAGCTTTCTAGAGTAATGAAGAGAATTTTTGTATCATTATTTGTTCATTCATTATCGTTTCAATAAAATGGCAGATGTAAAGCAATTACACATTTTTTTTGACCCATGTGACAGACGGTCAAATAAGGAAAATAAAAGAGGTTAGTGTTGACATCAAAAAATAAATGGATTTTATTGATTGAATGGGATTGAGTTACAAATATAGGCTAAAGTGGGATATCAGATAATCATGATCAAAGTAACATGAAGTTTTTCTTAAAAACCATTCGACTGAAGTCCTTGAACCTTTCGAGTTCATCAAATCGCACTTGCTCTTTGTGCTATGAAAATAATGTCTTGAACATCTATGCTACCTTTTCGAGTTTTCAACTTAAATATCCTTTCCTGACTCAAACTGTCCTTTATGAGTTTTCAATTTGAGCCCTTCCTTTTGAACTCAAATCGCTCTTTACGGGTTTTCAATTTGAGCTCTTTTTTTTTCATTTTTTTAACTCAAACCGTCTTTTATGGGTTTTCAATTTGAACCTTTTTTGTTTTTAAGAAATATACTTCTTCACAACATTTGAATTTATTAGATTTGACAAGTCTTCTTCATCCATTTTTGTCAAGATTAAAACTCCTCTTGAGAACACTTTCTTGACAACATATGGACCTGCCCAATTTGGGGTCCATTTTTCTCTATTTTCATGTTGACTTGGAAGAATCTTTTTTGAAACCAACTCTCTTTCATGAAAACATTAGGGTCAAATTTTCTTGTCATGCGCCCGCATCATTATCTTTTGGTATAACTGACCATGACATAGTACTGTCAATTTTTTCTTCTCAATAAAATTCAATTGCTCTTAACACTCTTAGATTCATTTGGCTTCTTTCAAATCAATTCCCCTTAGTATTCTCAAAGAGGGAATTTTTACTTCTACTGGCAACATGGCTTTCATCCCATAGACAAAAAAAAATGAGATTGCCTTGATAAAAGTATGTACTGATATTCGATAAACGTGTAAAAAAAAGGTAACTTTTCATGTCAATCTTTATAGGTCTCAATCATTTTCTCAAGAATTTTTTTAATATTCTTATTTGCTACTTCTACTACCCCATTCAATTTTGGATAGTAAAGTACTGAGTTATGATGCTTGATTTTAAACTGGGCATATATCTTTTTCATCATTTTACTATTAAGATTATTGGTATTATCTGGGATAATTCTTTTCAGAAGCCTATATCTACATGTTACTTCTTTCTTAATAAACTTACATACCACTGATCAAGGTCACACTGGCATACGATGCAGCTTTAACCTATTTGGTGAAATAGTTAATCACTATAAAATGAACCTATATCCATTTGAAGCCTTCGACGCGATGGGTCATGTAACATCTATATCCCACATCAAAAATGGCCATGGGGGTGTAATAACATGTAGAGCATTTGGAAAGGCATGTATTTTACCTACGTAGATTTGGCATTTAAGGTATTTTCTACCATAATCTATGCAGTCACTTTTCATGGTCGACTAGTAATACCCTACCTTCATAATTTGCCTTGCCATTATATGGCCACTTGTATGAGCTTCACAATTCTTATCATGAACTTCTTCCATGATCTTTTGTGCCTTTGTCCCATTCACACATCTTAGGAGAACTAGATCCCAATTTCTCTTATACAAAATATTCATGTCAAGGAAGAAACCTATGGCCAATCTTCTAATGATCTTTTTGTCATTTTCAATTGCATTCTCTGGGTATTTTTGGCTTTTTAGATACTGTAAGATGTTATTATACCAAGGTTTCCTATCAATCTCCTCTTCGACATTTGAACAATGCACTGGGAATTCTCTCACACCAAGCTTAATGGGTTGAATTTCAATATCCATCTTCACCTTGATCATAGCTGCCAGTGTGGCTAAGGTATCGTAATTTAATTATCTTCTCTAGGTAGATGTTTAAATTGAACCTTTTCAAACTATTTAACCAAATCAATGACATACTTGTGGTATTAATCAGCTTTGTATCCTTTATTTCCCATTTTTTTATCAACTGGTAAATAACTAAAGCTGAGTCTCCATAGGCTTCTAATACTTTGATTTTTCTTTTCATCGTTGCTTATAAGCTCATAACACAGGCTCCGTATTCAGCCACATTGTTAGTGCAATTAAAGTTCAATCTTGCTGTAATGGAGACATAATTTCCTTCTGGAGATATCAAGATTGCCTCAATTTTATGCCCTAAGGCATTTACAGCTCTATCGAAGTACATCTTCCAAGATTGCTCCATAGTTTCCTCATCAACTTGAGAAACAACCATTAGGTATTCATCTGGGAAATTGAGCCTTATTGGTTCATAATCATCTGTAGCCTATTTCGTTAAAAATTCAGCTATGACACTTCTTTTGATTACTTTTTGAGTTACATAGATAATATCGTATTCGAAAAGCATTACCTACTATCAAACGATTTTTTCAGATAACGAGAATTTTTTGAAAACATATTTGAGAGGATCTAATTTTGCTATGAGATATGTGATATGGTATATCATATATTGTCTAAGCTGACGAGGTATCCAAGCTAAGGCATAGCACATTTTTTCTAATGAGGTGTACTTTGACTTATAGTCAGTGAATTTCTTACTTAAATAGTAAATAGCTTGTTCTTTCTTGCTTGTTTCATCTTGTTGCCCCAGCACACATCCTATTAAATTTTTATTTACTATTAAATACAGAATCAATGGTTTTTCTAGAATAGAAGAGACTAGTACAGGTGAATTTGACAAGTATTTTTTAACCTTGTTGAAAGCTTTCTGACATTCATTATACCATTTTCTAGTGCTATCTTTACAGAGGAGTTTAAAAATAGGATCACATTTAAGAGTGAGCTGAAAAATGAATCAAGATATATAATTTAATCTCCTCAAGAATCCTTATACCTCTTTTGGTGTGCACGGAGGTGATAGATCTTGGATGGCTCAGATTTTATCAAGATCCATCTCTATTCGTTTTTTACTAACTATAAAACCCAATAGCTTCCCTATTTTAGTTCGAATGTGCATTTAGATGGATTCAATTTAAGCTAAAATTTTTTCAACCTCTCGAATAATTTTCGAAGGTTGGCAACATGATATTCCCCTTTCCTAGACTTCGCAATCATATCATCCATATATACGTCTATTTCTTTATGCATCATGTCATGAAAAAGAGTTATCATAACTTTTTGGTAAATGGGCCTAGCATTATTCAACCCAAAAGGCATCACTTTGTAGCAAAATATTCCCCACATATCTATAAAATAGTTTTCTCCATATCATCCCTAGCCATCCTAATTTGGTTATACCCCGAAAATCCATCCATAAAAGAAAATATGGAATGTTTGGCCATGTTGTCTACTAAAGTGTCAATGTGAGGCAATGGAAAGTTATCTTTGGGCTTGCCCTATTCAAATCTCGATAATCAACACACATTTGAACTTTTTCAACTTTTTTTAGTACTGGAACTATGTTTGCTACCCATTTTGGATACTTAGCCACCTCTAAAAAACTTGCATCAAACTATTTTTTCATTTTTTCTTTAATCTTTAATAACATTTCAGGCTTCATCTGTCTTAATTTCTGTTGCAATAACTTACACTTTGGCTTTAAAGGTAGCTTATGCTCTACTATTTTAGTACTAAGTCCCGGCATGTCTTGGTAAGACCAAGTAAAGACGTTCACATATTCACAAAGCAACTCTTTTAACCTCTACCTATCATTCAGAGTAATGACATGCCTATTTTAACTTTTTTTTTATTATTATCATCTCTCAAATTTATTAATTTTATATTTTTTCAGTAAGGTTTAATTGGTTTATTCTCTTGTTCAACCAATTTTACAAGGTCAAGAAGCAGAGTGTCATTATCTAAGTTTTTTTATGATCAAGTTCATCAATATAGATTGAATTTTTTAAGTCAAACCTTGGGTTACTATCATGATTATCTTCATATTTATTATTTGGGTATCTAAAAGTAAATAAAAAAAAAGAGAAATGTCGGCAAGATGTATGAAATGAAAGTTAAAGAATGGATAAAAAAATGAAAATGCATTACATTGATCTTTTTATTAAAATGAATGAATGGCCCATATAAAAAAAATCTCAGTACTTTTGGGTAGAAGTATATGAATTTTATTCACTACATTACTTTTGGAAAGATTCAATTACAATAAGTAGCTCTATGATCTCTCAATTTTTTAACTCTGAACCTTACCATCTTGGATACACTAGTAGCTCTTTATCTTGACTATCAAATGCCTCCATTTCTACCATTTGAATGGTAAGTTTAGAAAAAGATTCTTTCAGCCCCACATCATGGTTATCATCTCTAGGATAAATACATTCTTCTGATTGAAAAATGTCAAAAGATAGGGAATAATCATTTTTTCTGACTCTAGCTCTTGTCCTTTAAACTTGGCCATCTCTTCTCTTTCTAGCTTTCTATTAACTTTTTCTTATCCATATTGGTAGGCTTATACCCTAAACCAAACCTTTTTTGGTTATTGATCATAGCTGGTAGCTTCTGAATTCCCTACTGCTTATTTCTTAGTCCTATTCTGGGATACCACCTTTTTTTAATCATCTATTTAACAACCATCTTGGTAGCTACTGACAATTGTAGAGTATACAACTTAGATTCTTCACCAACATAGGTTGCATTAACAAGCTCAAAAGATCTATACGAATGTTATATAGCTTCATCTGTAACTTTTATATATATGGTATTTATTGGATGGGTCATAAGTAGATCTTCTTTCCTTAACACACACACACCAACTTTCTATTGATAATAAACTATATTTTTTGATGCAACGAAGACGAGACAGCGCCTGTCATGTGGATCCATAACCTACCCAATAAACAACTATATGATGGTGGGATATCCATCATTTAAAACTTGACATTAAAATTACATGGCCTAATCTATAATTGTATTTCAATATCACTTACCACCTCTTGCCTCCATCAAAAGCTCTAACAACTATGTGGCTAGTTTTGATGTAAGACATGTCAATATGGCAACCTAACCAGGGTCGACATAGGCATCACATTAATCGCAGAGCCATTGTCAATAAGAACTTTCACCATTGTATGGCTTTTACATCTGACCATAATATAAAGAGTCTTAGTACTTCCTTTATCCTCTGAAAGGATCTCATCATCATTAAAAGTAATGTACTTTAAGGCTACCAGATTCCTTACAAGGTTATCTACGTATTTCATAGATACATTATGGGATACGTAATTATGGGATACGTACGCCTGATTCAGAACCTTCAATAAAGCAATACAATAAGGCTTTGAATTCAGCAACAATGATAAAAGTGATATCCTAGCTAGCATTTTGTTCAGCTGTTCCACCATACTATACTTGCTATGTTTGATTAATCTCAGGAACTCACAAGCCTCCTTTTTAAAAATGGGTTTCTAGTACTCTTGACTTGGCGTTGCCCTAGAATCTTTCTTATTCCTTTTTTTCTCTCTAATTTTTACTTTTTTTTGGCATTTTCTAACATTTTTGGAGAGTAACATCTTCCACTTCTAGTCATACCACCCACCTCGGTTATGTTTGCAATATCAGAATTGCTTGACATATCTCCTTCATTTGATCCTGGTGTTACAACATCATAGTTGTATTTCCACGATACCACCTTATTACTCTAGTACGAGAAGGGACTAGAAACTTTAAAGGTTATAATCGATTTAGAGATGGGTTAACTTTTTATTGGTTTTAACTTCTTATAGTATATTGTCACTGGTTTTGGGGTGAGCCTTGAAACCTACTCGGTAATGGATATCTCTACATTCTTCGAACCCCTTGTCTTCGTAGAACTCACTTTAGAATGAGTCCATCAATTGTTGTAACATTTGATGAAACTAATCATAATTTTTTATCGAATGCCCCATAACTCCCTTATAGTATTTACACCTTTAGGTGGGATTATATTCTCAATGGTAAGTATATGGATCTACTAGATGCAATATTTTTACCTCAAACAAAGCATCAAACACCTTAGCTAAAGGGGTCTTGATCTCATCTACTTTTCTTTTGATCTGGCTAGCTTGATCCTTATGTATGACATTAATTGTTGCTCCAGTATGGGTTGGTAAAAGATTACCATTGACATTAGATGCCCCTTTTTTTTCAAAGCTTATCAGATTCTTTTTTATCAAGTTTTGTACCTTATATTTCAAATAGATGCAGTTCTTAATGGAATGGCCTGTAACCTCATAGTGGTAATCACAATGAGCATTTGGGTCATATCATTTAAGAAAAAGTGGTTTCACAGGATCCACTGGGACACATGCTATTAAATTTTTTTCCATGAGCTATAAGAGTAGGTCTACGTAAGGCATGGGGATCGGGTTAAGTATGATCTTTTCCTAATTGATTCGTGGTCCTTTTGAATTATTTGGCTGGGTATTTGGTTTAGGGGTAAATATTGTCTGAGGTATAGCGAATGAGTTGTATATATGAGCGAGTGATTGTGGTTAAAATGTGGGTAGGTAAATCTGCTAGTATGATGGTTGATATGGGTGGTGGGTAGCAGTTACTTAGGTTGGATACATGGGCTAGTTGTGAAAAGAAACATAACTTCTAAACTATTAGTCTTCATAACTCACAGCATGAGTTTCTTTTTCTTTCTTTTTAGGTAGGCCACTTTTCTTTACACTTGCCATCTCTCCTCCATCTAGTTTACCGTTCTTAATGGCATTTTCAATCATTTCACCTGAGATTACTATGTCAGTAATATTCTTCGTAGCATTTCTTATTAATCTTTTATAATAGGAAGGCTTAAGTGTACTACAAAAAGCATTGCCACTCTCTCTTTGAGGGATGGTTGGATTTGAGAAGCAATATCTTTTCATCTTTGAATGTATTACTTAAAATTTTTTATGATTTTTTTCTTCATACTTTGTAGGGAAAGACGGTCAAGTGTTAAATCTATTATGTGTATATATTAGGTTACAAATGCTTTTGCCAAATCATTCTAGGAATGAATATGAGTTTGATCTAATTGTATGTACCATCTCGTTGCAAAGCTTGTAAGGTTATCTTGAAAGACATGTATTAGCAGTTTCTTCATCATGAGTATGGCCGACCATTTTACGGTAATACATGGTAACGTGAGTTATTGGACATTTAGTCCCATCATATTTTTTAAATTTAGAGACTTTGAGCTTCGATGGAATAACCACATCTGGGACTAAACATAGTTGGGCTGCATCCATAGAGTCAGAATAATCCATACCTTTAATGGCTCGAACTCTTTCTTTCAAAATGTTCATCTTTAGCTAGGAGCTTGACTACTTTATTACCTTAGAGGTTTTTACTTTCAACCTCTCATTCTTTTTAAAGTCATCAAAATCAGGAACTTCAATTGGGTCTACTATCTTTACCCTAAATGTAGGGTTAGTGTAACTACGATAGGGTACCTCAGGATATATGTAAGCATATGCCTCGAAAAATGGCATGGGTGGAGGCTGTGTCTCCTAAGAAGATTGACCTTGATTTGGACTAAACCCAATGAGGTATAAGTGATTCACGATTTCTTATCTTTCATTCGAATTGGGGGTCTTTTTTACTGTCTTATCTTTATCTAATTTTTTAACATTTTTATCATCTTTGTTAACTCCACTTTTATCTTTTTTTAGTTTTTTTGATCTTGTCCATATGGGTACTTTGTTTCTATTTCATTTACCTTGCTTGTGATTGAGTATTATACGGGTGACATGTAGGTTGGCTTGAATTTGTTAATAGTCGAGCTATTCATGAACCTTTAATATCATATTTTAGAATTAGCAAGGTTATATGACTATCTCATGAAAACCTAATATGGTTAGTTTGTTAAATGTAATGAATGAAAATGCATGCATACAAAAAATATTTGCTTTAAGATAGTGTTCAACCAAAAGATTTCATTTATTTCAAAGAACTTTGTTTACATAGAATTTATCATCATAGAATTATAACTGTAGAATCACTTGATTTGCTCATATTAATATCTCAGTTCTTCAATGAAGTTTAGCAAACACTGTCCATGTTTCGTTACTGGGGCCACCACTTGTTTTAGTGCTCTGCCTCTTCGATCATTTCTCTTACCTTACATACTCCTTTGAAAATTTAGGTTGTTACGTGCTCAATATACCTCTGTCTCCCCAAGTTTTCCCTTTTATCATACCATACTTGGTATGATAATTCTTTATGTTTTCTGACAAATGCAGCAATATAGTCTTTTTGTTCATTCAACCTTTGTCTCAACCTACTTATGTAATTGTTTAACATATTATTTTTTGTCTACACATAGGTACTTTCTTCCTTCAATTCAGCATATTCTTGCTTCAATTGCTTATTCTCATCAGTCAGCTCAGTAATTGTTATCCATTGGCTTTCACCTTTACACACAACCTCTTATGTTCTTAGTGTAGCTCTATTAGGTCTTTAACAACTGTATCATGTTCTCTAGCAATCTTATAAACTTTGACTTCATGTTTTTCAACTATATTTTTCCACTGATCCTTATCCTCTTGAAGCTTCTGAATCTCTTGCTTTAGCTTATCTTTTTTTTTATCTCAAACTCTCTTTTCACAAGCTCTAATTCTGATGGTATTTCTTCAAGCTTTTCTCCTAATGGTTGTTAAAAATCTTCAAAGGGTGAATACAACTTCCCTTTCTCATCTTGCTTTTCAGACCAACTACTAATGAGTAGCTTTATCAGTAAAAGGTCCATGACTAACCCTGTGGGGGTTTTTCCATGTTTTAATCACATCATTCATTTTCTGAAATGTTTTTGGCTCATTGTAAGAAAAATCTGACTGATAAAGCTTATGTGTCATGGGAATGAACTATTTTGTCCCAAACTATCTTCTCACTAAAAGTGGGGCATAACTTGTCACTCCTTATAAACCCAAAAGTGGAACCACGGTGTTGTCTCCACATTGATATAGCATAGGTTCTCGATTCATCAATGGGACTAATCATCTCACCTCAGTGCTTGTCAACTTTTATAAAAAAGTTACCCACTCTTTTTTAGACTTTTGTTCTGGCCATTCGCTTTCACAAAATTCTTTAATTGGAGCCCGATTATGAAAATAAAGCTTCAAGAATGCACTTCCTTTACACTCAAAATGGCTTTTCATCCATAAATATAATAGTTGTATACAGCCTGTGAAACGACTTCCATTCTGGCAACAATGACTCAAAGATCTAATAGTCTCTGTTAATATTACCATTGAAAGGTTACAGCTATTTACCACATTTTCAAAGAAATCAACCACTGCTATCTCAATGTAACTTAAAACTTTTGGAAAGATCACTATTTTATATACGACTAAGACAAACACGTCTAACCTTTGCTCCTCGTTGGCATGTTATACTAGAAAATCATGAAAGAACTTTCAAGATAAGCAAACCTGTTCTTGTTTCTTCTTTGTATGATAATCCACAATCTCCTTATTTATGCCCATAAGATGGGCCAGATTCTTACGAAATCTTAATTTGTGTTTTTTTTACATATATCTTGTTGGGAGCCTTAAAGTGCAAACCCAATAAAGTTGAATATTCTTCAATGGTTGGTGTCATATCAACTTCACTGAAAATGAAACACTTGTATTAAGGATCTCAAAATTGCACTGCAGCTCTAATTAGTTGATTTTCGATATTTATTGCAAAAAAAAAAGCGTTATATGTCGATGTTTTTAGCAGAAATCTTCTTGTCTTGATAGGATCATCTTCTTCTATATATCAACTAAATCTTTTAGATTATTTTGTTTGAGAATGATGGATATTTCTTGAGACAAGGTAGAAGCATGAATGATGGGTAGACAATCCCCTTCTTTTTGTTGGATCTTTTTTGACTGAACATTTACTTCGTTGGGTGACTCATAATATGCTAATACAGATGAAAAGCAGACTAGTCATTCTGTGGAATCCATGAAAAACTCTTTGTTGAAGATTGTCTTTTCAGGCAAATGTTTTTTATGCCACTTCATGATATGAGTTGAATCATGCAAAAATGAATAAGAGAGAAGATTAGTACACTAGATAAAAAAATTAAAATAAATAAATTAGACCATTATATACAATAAAAGAGTGAATCTTAAAATTTTGGTCAATTCTAAAGGGAAGGAGATGGCTTTATCTATAGGTTAAGCATTTCTACGGTTCATTATATATGGTTTAAAGGTTAAAAATCTAAAAGTTCTCAAATTGCTCTTTACATCATTGTCTATCACAAACTAGTGAGAAACCCCAATCATTGCCCATTATAGGCTAAAAATGAAAAAGGTTTAATTTGAATAGAAGTATTTTGCTAGCCATTGCGAAGGCATTAAAATCTTATAAAAGCATAGGTACTTTACTTCATCCTAGGGAGATAAAACTCGGGTATAGAGCTCATATTATACATATACATATGACTGATATAATTAGCAAAAATAAATAAATAAAATGAATGAATAAAAAATCTTTACAAAAAATTTAATTTTATTAGGCTTTTGGATAACACAAATTTATTTACTGGCATGACTTTCAGCATATCCCAGTGGAGTCATCAAATTGTCATAACGTCTAGATCCATAGACCTATCACTAGACATTAACTTGAGGAGTCGCCACCAATCTTTTTTATTTAGGAATGATTGGCCACCTAATTGAATCTGTCTTTTTTTAAAGAGAAATCTTAAATTTGACTTAGGTATCTTTAAAAGGTAGATTCAATGTCTGTGAAACTAAAACTAGTCTTAAAAGTACGATTATGTATGAGAAAGGTTATAGCACTCCTATAACGCCCATCAAAAGATGGTACTAACTCGATTTTATGTTATCTTTTAAGCCTTAAAAATCTTATCAAATAATTAATTATTAAAAATTATTATCAATTAGTTTCAATACTTTTGGTAGAAAATTAAAAAATTTTTCTTACCTCAAGAGTATACAAAAAACTACTATTTTTTTGCGGGGGTTCCGTCATTGGATTACTTAATGTTAAAAAGAATTTCAAGAAAGAAGAAGGAAAGAAAAAATAATACTTCAATTTTTTTGGAGATCATTTTTTTTTTTGTTTTAAAAAAGGAATTCATGCCTTTATTCAAGAAAAATTGATACTTTCAACTTTTTCTTAAAGCATTTTGAAATTTTTATTTTTAAGAAAAATTAATACTTTCAATTTTTTCTCAAAAAATTTTTTTTTCAATTTTTAAGGAAAATTGATACTTTTAATTTTTTCTTAAAATATTTTTTTTCGAAAAATTGATATCTTCAACTTTTCCTTAAAAAATTTTTTTTGAAATTTTTATTTTAAGAAAAATTGATACTTTCAACTTTTCCTCAAAAATACTTTTTTTGAAAATATTATTTTCAAGAAAAATTGATATTTTAAACTTTTCTTCAAAAATATTTTTTTGAAATTTTTATTTTCAAGAAAAATTGATACTTTCAACTTTTCTTTAAAATAATTTTCTTTTGAAATCTTTTTTTTCAAGAAAAATTGATACTTTCAACTTTTCCTTAAAGTATTTTTTTGAAATTTGATCTTCTAGAAAAATTGATACTTTCAAATTTTTCTTAAATTATTTCTTTGAAATTGGATTTTCAAGGAAAATTGATATTTTCAACTTTTTCTTAAAGTATTTTCTTTTTCAAATTTTTATTTTAAGAAAATCATTGAAAAATTAAAGAATGCTTAATTAAATAAATAAATTATTCAAATTTAATCAATAAATAAATAAGCAAAATAATAATAAATAAATAGATAAATAGAGGAAAAAAAAAGAAAAAAAAACTTTGGCATGACTCGGCTCAACTAGAACGAGTGTGGCTCTAGAAACGAGCATGATTGAAACGGCTTGGTGTGTGACTTGGCTCAACAGCTCAACAAGGGTTGAGTGAAATGAGTAAGCGAGTCAAGGTGTAGTGGGTGGGGTCGGATCGAAGGAAAGCACATAGATCATGTTGGATTCTTAGCTCAAAACGACGTCGTTTTTTAACTATATAAAAGGCAAAGAATTCTTTTTGTCCTCAGATGCTCTTTCCCATTTCTCTATCTTCTCTTCAGTTTTCTCTGCATCTCTCTCTATTTGCGAAGAACGTCAGTAAAATTCTCGTAGATTTATGGGTTTTATCTCTAAAAATTAGATTTTTCATCAAAAAAGTCACCAGAAAACTTGAATTTTCGTCGAAAAATTGAACGAATTTTGAAATTTTTAAAAAAATTTCAAAAAATGCAGAAAAAATCCCAAAAAAAAAGAAATCTCCTAATCAATAGATAAATCCCAGAAACTCCTTCATAAAGCTATAAACTTCTTTGAATTTTTTTTTTCTAAATCTCTCCTCTTCTATATATATTTTTTTTCACTCACTCCCTCTCTATATGTTCGTGTCTGTTCTTGTGATTGCTGGTGGCATATATAAAGTTGTGCACAAGATTGAACGAGGGTTTTGAAAACAAAACCCTCTGTCCTCTAATCCGTTTATCCCCTTTTTTTTTAAAAAAAGAAAAAAAACAAATCCATTTCTTGATCTCGTTTTCAAAATTAAAAAAAAAAAAATTATATCTTGCAATTTTATTAGAAACGAAACTCTATTTTTATTTATTATTCTATTTTTTATTCTATTATCCTTATCTGAAATTCACCGAGAAAATAGATTCAAACGGTGGATGTCTACAGAAAATATGTAATAATACTACATGTTCCCTCTGCAAAACGTAGGGAGGGCCGAAGACTATAAAAGAAAAAAAAAAGTATTGGGATTTGGGGGACTTTAATTCTTTACTTTCTTCTGCCACCATGCCATGTTAATAATAAATTCAAGTTGCTGGAAAATAATTAGATTATTACAGTATTATTACACAAGTTAATTAGAGTCAACTGATGATCATTTCTTCCTAGTAATTACTCAAGTCAAGCATAAACTTGTGATTATAATAGTAATTAATTTGATGAACAACTAAGTATAATTTGTTCTCCGAGGAACAGCTAAAAATTAATAATTAATTAAAAATTTAAGGACAATGTATGAAGATAATAAGTATTGGAGATCCTTTTTGCAGCTCTAAATACAAGAGTTTTTCATGTTCCATTATTGCTGCAGTTTCGGGACTGCCGTTCTGATTGTCCCTGGCGGATCATTTTCATTTAGTGCTTATAGCCTATTTTTGTCTATTTCCTCTATGTTTCTTTCCTTGTTTTTGTCTTGCAAATAGTCTATTTAGTAATTCTTTTGTCATATATTTTGGAAATTTTTTTTTTTTTTTTATGTAAGTAGAGGGTGACAGGGTTGATCACCTGTTTTGTCTCATTGGATGTTTGAAATAAATCGGCTAAAGTTTTTCTCCTTGTTTTAAGCTACTGGATTAATTGACAAGAAAGATGTAACAAGGTCATTATTATAGAATAAATTTCATTGCAATGGTTTTTCAATAGCAAGTAAGAGAAAAGTCGTATGACATGGGAAACTGAGCGATACGTCCATGGCATAAAACAGTCTTGTAACTCAGAATCAAGAGACGCAAAAGAAAAGAAGCTAGAGAGATTCACTAATGCATTTAGATTTCCAGCCTTTGATTCTTGCAGTTTTGGTTGGATTGGGAACTTATGTTTTCCTATTTGGTTTTCTTAGGAAAGTAAATGAGTGGTACTATGTTAGCAGGTTGGGAGATAAGAAACATTCCCTTCCTCCAGGTGATATGGGGTGGCCTATATTAGGCAATATGTGGTCTTTTCTCAAAGCTTTCAGATCCAAAGACCCTGACACCTTCATCAACAACTTGGTTGAAAGGTATGGTAGAACTGGAATTTACAAGTCCTACTTGTTTGGAAGCCCAAGCATCATAGTTTGTATCCCTGAAACATGTAAGAAAGTCTTGACAGATGAAAGATTTGCTCCTGGATACCCTGTATCCGTAAAGAAGTTGTTAGGAAGCAAGTCGTTTCACGGTGTTTCCCATTTAGAACACAGGCGTTTGCGCAAGCTAACGACAGCTCCAATTAATGGCCATGAAGCACTTGCTATTTATATTGGATATATTGTGGATATTGTGATCAGTGCCTTGGAAGAATGGGCCAGCATGAACAGGCCAATTGAATTCTTGAAGGAGATGGAGAAGGTCACTTTCATGGTCTTTACACATATCTTCATCGGATCTGGTGCTGAATCAATTCGTGAGTCAATGAAGAAGTATCATAATGACTTCCACCATGGATTATTATCTGCTGCATATAATATTCCTGGTTTTCCGTTCCATAAAGCTCTCAAGGTAACTAAATTCTCTTCAATTACATGCCTAGAACAATTCTTTCTTTTAATAGAACTGAACAGAAATATTTCTGAATAATCTTTTGGATAGAGAAAAGATACATTGATGAAATTTTGGATGCATGATCAGGCGAGGAATATGTTGGTAAAGATCTTTCATGATGTTCTGGATGAAAGAAGGACCAGAGCTAAGAGTGATGATCCAAATGAAAAGAGAGGCATGATCGATCTACTTATGGAAATTGAAGATGAGAATGGTGACAAGTTCAGTGATACTGATATAATTGATTTACTACTAACGTTCTTGTCCGCTGGGTTTGGAAGCACCGCCAATGCAGCAACCTGGACTACCATCTACCTACATGACCACCCAGAAATTTTACAAAAAGCTAAGGTACATAAGAACAACTTTTATAAACCACTAGAATCACTTTTAGTCTTCGATCTGTGTGGCATATTGACCGCTTAATTTTACCTTAGGCATTCGTCAAGAGTTAGACTTCCCCTTTTTGTCCTTATTTGAGGGTATTTTTAGATAATTTTGATTCATAAAATGCCATTGTCAATTCAACTAATTTCGCTGAAGTATTGCTTTTAGGAAGAGCAGGAGGAAATCTTAAAGAGAAGACCATCTGCACAAAAGGGGTTGAATCTTATGGATATCAGACAAATGGAATATCTTGCAAAGGTAAATGTTGACTATGGATAATTTACCTCTAAAGTTCAAGGCTCTTTAACTATGAAAAAGTTGGCATTCTGATAATATAGGTGATTGATGAGACACTGAGAAAGAGCAATCCTGCATTTTCCAATTTCCGAGTGGCACAAGATGATGTTAACATCGATGGTTAGTGACATATAAAGTGCCCCATTTTTCCTTAATGAGTCAATATGAATTTCATATATGCACTTTCCTCTGAACTTTCTCTTGCAGGTTATTTCATACCAAAAGGATGGAAGGTTCTGGTTTGGACAAGGGGTGTTCACATGGACCCTGAAACATACGTGAATCCAAAAGAGTTTCTTCCTACAAGATGGGATGTAATGCTCTTATCATGTATTTACAATTTGGAAGCCCTTCCCAGGAACCCATTTTTTAAGATTAACATATAACACTAAGTAGTTATTCTGAAATGTTTTTGCTTTATTTACTTTTGCATTTGCAGAATCAAAAAGCCAAAGCAGGATCCTTTCTACCTTTTGGAGGTGGAAGCAGGATTTGCCCTGGAGCTGATTTGGCCAAGCTTCAGCTCTCCATATTTCTTCACTATTTTCTCCTCAACTGCAAGTGAGTCACTGGTTTCTTCTTCACGACAGCTTTTACAAACTATTTGCTACATAGTCATGGCTCTAATACAAAACAATTATTTTAATTTTCCTTTTTCAGACTGGAACAAATCAATCCTGGAGGTCCAATTGTGTACTTGCCAGTGCCAAGGCCTTTAGACAACTGCCTTGCAAAAGTAATCAAGCTCCCATAATTAAATGTAATAGCCTTAGCCATATCTAAAGTGATGCGTACATCCAATTAACTTGGGAATTGGAATTGAAAATTCTAAAGTTTAAGCATAATATCTTCACTATTAAAGTCAACCAAGATGACATTAATTTGTTTTTATTTATTGTGAGTAGTAATTTATGGTTCTAAGTAGTGTTACATTAAGGTCATAATCGAGTTTGTGCGGTCATCACTCTTAAACGAAGGTGAGGTGAAATTTATTATGACATGAAAAAAAAATGTATTTAATTTTTCATTGTAACAAGTCTTCATATATTATATTAGATATTAATAAGAAGAAAAAAAATTCCTTAAGACTCCAAAATCTTACTCAATTCGTAGTGACATAATATCTTGGTTCAAGGGCACATATACAGTTGTTTTGAAAATTAATTTATGGTAAAATAAATTTGACATGCCAGTAGTGATGCATTATGAATAAACCGTCGAAACCTATTTATGTGAAATAAAAAAAATAACATTTACGTGATTCGACTTTAAGCCTGCATCAACTGTAGAGACACAAAGAAATTTCACTATAATAAACAAGACGTAGATTACAAAGTTTTGGCACCAAAAATTCACTAGAATTCGCTCTCAGATGAACCTGAGAATTAAAAGACTTGGCTTTCTTTTATCTCGGCTTGCTCTCTCTACATCACTTGGCTCCTTCAACTCTCTTAAAATTGCTTCTCTTGCTCTACAAGCGCAACCGGGACTCCCTTCTATAGATGAAGTTTTAGTCCTTATTTAATTGCAACTCCGAACTCTAACTTGCTTACTAACACCGGCCAACCAGTCACTGACTTTTATGAGAAACAATCAACCAGCCCACTTATGTGCTAAAGCGTGGTTTTGATGATGAATTTGATGTCCCAGATTTATTTGTCCGACTCCTAATAGAACAACTCCCTCTAGAGTTATCAAGATTGATTGCAACCAAATCCCTTGATGGTAAGGCTCTGCACCTCTTGTATAAGTACCAGTCCAAAATACTTCCGTTCAACCTTTAGGAATACACTTAGATTATCATTTATCCATCCTTTCAAATTCCTTGACTCACTTTTATTCTAAAAAAAAAACAGTTTGTTTTATGTGATATCTTTTTCACCTCTACCGTATTGTTATAGAATTTCCTCTCTGACGCCTAAAGAAGTTACTCCATGTTTTTCATTAAGCAGTCATTAACCCAAAGAAAAACTTGATGGATCCCAGCCACCAACACTTAAAATGCAAGATTATTCAATGTGCAAGTGTTCAATATGAAACTCTTCTACATTAGTTTTAAGACAAATGGTATCACCTCAAGTCACTTTTATGTTAAGATGTCTGCTTTGTGTCATATTTATTTTATGTCAATTTTATTAAAGATATTTTGATAAAAGAGATTACTTTTATTTATTAAAGTTACTTTATTAAAATAATTTTATTAATTTATTTGTATTTTTTAATGTTTTTATCATGAACTCTTTAATCATATCAGATCCTATTCATTTATTTATTCATATTTATTTAAGGTGTTCATTTACTTTTTCATACTTATTTATCATGAATTTTTTAATCATATCAGATCCTATTCATTTAGTTATTACTTATTTAAGGTGCTCATTTACTTTTTTATTGTGAAAGTTTTATTTGTAATATAGTTTCTTCTTTTATAAACCACCCTTGTGAAATATTAAGTATGAGTTTCTTAAACTTCTCTCTTTTTGCTGCTCCTTTTCATAACGGGACTTAATAATGGGGACCATTTGGGTTTAAAATTTCAAACCGTTAATTGACATGATATATTCACATCCGATTTATATGGGAAACGTTGGGTCAAAATCAGGAACATGGAAAATGAATTGCATTCTAACGGCTACAAATAGTGAAATAGAAGTGTGTGTATAAATGTATATAATATTTATATACATACATATATATACTAGTTTTATTTCACGTGCTATGCACGTTATTGTTAATCAAATTATAATTATAATATAATTTAATAATTTTGATATTTTATAATAATAAAATTGAAATAATTATCATCATACTGAATTAAATTAAAAATATAAATTTAAGTTTTAAAAAATAAATATAACAAAAAATTAAAATTAAAATTTCAATAAAAAAATAAATATTTAATGTTTCTTTATTTTGATTCTTTTCATAAGTTTTCTTTTAAGTCTTTTAGTGTTAAGTCATCATCTTCATTCTTTTATATATATATATATAATTTTTTTTACTATAAAAAATTGCCTTTTATCACAATCAAATGGGATTTTATACTTTCCTTGTTCTCTATTTTATGTTTTTTCTAGAGCTTTTTTAAACCTTTTTAGCGGTGAATTTTTATCTTTAATTTTATAAATTTTTTAGGAAATTGATCATTGCCAAACTCATTCAAAATATTACTTTTCATCTATTTGTCATTGAAAATTTAAATTCATTATTTTGATTTGAAACCAAGTTGTTATAAAGTTTTTGTTATTTGAAATAAAGTAAATATATAATTTTTTTCTCATTACTTACTTTTGTTTTTAACATGTACTTATTTATGTAATATAAATCATTTTGTAATTTCTTTTTATAGTAAAAAATACATACTTACATGAATTTTACTAATTAAAAATATTAATTTGTAAACATATTCTAAAAAAGGATATAAGGTAATAAAAAAACTATTAGTATTTCGATGTAATAATCAATGATGTTTATTTATGTTTTTATATGAGACATTGACTAAAACTACTTTTAGTATTGAATACTGACTTCTTAAAAAGCAATTAAATATACATAACTTATTAAAATATGTTATATACTAAAAGTTTAAATAACAAACTTTGCTTGAAGGTATACCTTATTCTAATCAAATAGTTTTTTATATTATTCTTTAAATATTCAAATACTTTTTTGATTAACTTTGGTTCAATATTATTATTGTTTGTTAAATAGTGAAATATCATAATTTTAAAATTAATAAGATATGATCTATTTTAGACAAATATCAAAAGATATATTTTGAAGATAAACTATGTTTTAAATCTTAGACTTTAAAATTGATAGTGAATATATTTTTAATATTTGAACTCTTTTTTAATTAAAATGGAGTAATTTCATTATTCGATGAACACTTAATTATATATCAAGTATAAGTTATACAAAAAATTTATCATTTAAATGATATTGTTATAAAATTATAATTTATAGAATTCATACTATTATTAGTATTATTAGATCATATGTTTTAATTTAAAATATTATACTTGAGAAAATAACTAATAGGTAGTTTTTCTATGATGTTTTTCAATAAATTTAGACTCATTATTTTTCTCTTTCATTTTAAAAATATCTTTAAAGACAAAATTTTTTTGTATAATTGCTATCAATGTTATAAATGATACCATAAAACACAACAATTTATTTGAGTAAAGATATAGTGTTAATCTAGTTACTATTAATATATTATCAATGACATACAAATATAGATAAAGTTATTCCAAATTTTCACTTCAAAATTTGATTTTTTTTAATAAAAATATGTTGCTATAGTAACTGGTACATGTATATTGTTTTAATTATTTATATATGTGTATAATATCCATAAATATTGTAACTCAAAACCTTAGTATTAAATGGTAATTAGTATAATTTTTTAAATGAATTAAATATGTTAGATATATTAAAAAATATAGCTCTATATCTATATTTAACCAAAAAAAAAAAAAAACTACTAAGTTAGTAATGATTTACTACTATAAGTTATCGATGATTTGCTGCTAAGTCATTTCACTAATTTATTATCAAAATATAAATAATTTACTATTAAGTTATACAGATTTTACTACTAAACTAAAACTAATTTACTAATAAGTTATCATTGATTTATTGTTATCACTGATTTACTAACTAAATTATAAGTGATTTAGCGTTTAGTTATTAATAAATTATGACTAAGTTAACTCTTATTTATTATTATAATTGATTTATTACTAAGTTTTTATTTCACTCTTACTAGTAACTGAAGTTCAATCCCTAAGCTTCAAATATAAAAGCCTTATCATTGATTAACAATTAAGTTATTACTGATTTATTACTATATTATCAGTGATTTATTATTAAATTATTAATGATTTACTATTAAGTTATGAATGATTTATTACTAAGTTATCGATGATTTAATACTAAGTTATTAATAAATTTTTATAAAGTTATAACTAATTTATTATGAAGTTATCAATGATTTACTACAACATTATCATTGATATACAACTAAATTATAAGTGACTTATTACTACATTATTAGTAATTTACTGCTAAATTCAGTGATTTACTATTATATTATTATGCATTTACTAATTACTATTGATTTATTACTAAGTTTTCAATAGTTAGCTATTAAGTTATCAATTATTTACTACTAAATTATCATTAAATTGCTACTAAGTTATTTATGATAGACTATTAATTTTATCAATTAATTACAATATATGAGATAATTTTCTTTTTATATAATATAACATTATTGTTTCGTTCAAATTTAAAATTTTTTATTAAATTTTTTAATGAATAAGTTCATGGTAGGTTTATCCTAATCCTTTTCTCTTTCTAGTAACCAAGGTCTAATCATTAGTAACTTTAAGTATTAAAAAAATTGTTCTCACTAATTAACAAATAAGTTACTACTCACTTACTACTATGTTATCACTGATTTACTATAATTATCATAATTATCACTAAGTTATAGATGATTTACTATTAAGTTATAAATGATTTATTACTAAGTTATTAATAATTTACTATTAAGTTATTAATAATTTATTTTAATGTTATTACTAATTTACTATAAAGTTATTGATGATTTACAATAAAGTTATTAATAATTAATTAATTTATAACTAAATTATCATTAATTTATAAATAAATTATCAGTGTTTTACAACTAAATTATCAATATTTTACTATTACGTTATTAGTGATTTACTACTAAGTTATCGATAATTTATAACTAAATTATTAATAATTTACTATTATACTGTTATGCATTTGCTACTTTGTTATCATTGATTTACTATTGAGTTTTAGTGATTAGCTATTAAATTATCATTGATTTATCGCTAAGTTATTTATAATTTAATTACTATCAAACTAAAATAAATTTACTATTATGCTATCACTAATTTACTATTAAGTTTTCATTGATTTATTACTAAATTATCAATGATTAGCTATTAAGCTATCATTTTTTATGAAGTTATTATTAATTTACAATTATGTTATTATGCATTTACAATTACGTTATAATTGATTTATTATTAAGTTATTATGCTTTGACTATTATATTATTACTAATTTACTACTAAATTATAATTGATATACTATAAGTTATATCTCTAATTCACTATACTAAATTATTATTGATTAACTATTAATTTACTGATGATTACTATTAAGTTTTATTGATTTACTTTTAATTTTCAATTATTAATTACTACTTAGTTATAAATTATCTACTATTAGATTATCATTAATTTATTACTAAGCTATTTATGATTTATTACTAAATTTGTAAATTAATTATTACTCCATTTATTTGTCCTAGTTAAATTGTCATGGTTTTTTTTTTTTTTTTGGTTAAAATTTTTTAACTTTGACATCTATTATTTTAAATATTTTAATAAATTAAATTTTACAAAATATTTATTTAGAAACCACTTCATTTAAAGTTTTTAAAATATTTTTTTCATATTTTTATCAATAATAAATAAAAAATAATAGGTGATTAAAATTGAAAAAAATTGACCAACAAAAATCAAAATGTGACAATTTTATTAGGATGAAAGGAGTATTAAACTGAATCTTATTTACTATTAAGTTATCATTAATTTACTATTAAGTTATCATTGATTTATTATTAAGTTATTAATAATTAACCATTAAGTTATCACTTACTTTTTATTAAGTTATCCTTAATTTACTAATATGTGTTATATATTTACAATTATGTATAAGTGATTTACTGTTAAGTTATTTGTTATTTCCTATTACTTTATTATGTATTTATTATTATGTTATCATACACTATTTTATCATTTATTTATTATTAAATTATTTTTATTTACTATTAAGTTATTATTATTTTATTATTAAGTTATCTATAATTTATTATACAGTGATCATTAATTTAGTATAAAGTTATTATTGATTTTGTCTAAATTATCACTAATTTATAACAAAATTATCAATAATTTGCTACTATATTATTATATATTTACTACTAAGTTATAATTGATTTACCATTAAATCTTCTGTAATTAATTTAATCGTGTAAATCATATTAATAAGTGTAATATATTATAAACACTAAATTATTCATTTGTAGAAAAACTATTTTAAGCCTTCTAACCGTATTGCTTGCGTTAACTGGGGCATAAATGACTTAATTAAAGAAAAACTATTTTAATAAGAAAATAAATAAAAAGTAGATAATATTTTAATTTACTAAAAAATATTAAATAAAAATAAATAGAGAGAATATAATAAAATTATCAAAATTTATATATAATATAGATATATATTAAACATTTTCTTAATTATAGAATGTCTTATTCAAGGTAGGCTATAAAATTTAAAGTATGTATACGTTTGTGAGTATTCTAAATATTTAACTAAAATTTAAATAAATTTTTTTATAGTAAAGTTGGCTAAATTCCAAGTGGAGCACTTGTTACACATTAAGAGAAAAAAAATTAAAGGTTATGTTATCATTTGTCATCCAACACCTTTTTTTTAAATTATTTTCATATATATTATGATACATTGACTCATTGAGTAATAAAAAGACTAATTTAATAATTTTACGATCCATATGAAATATTAATTGATTCATTTATTTTATTTTTGTATATATATAATTTAACATTATTAATTGAATTAATTTTTTATCTTTATTGTAAGATTATATAAAAAAACATATTTTATTTCACATCCTCATACTTCAAATTTCTATTATGCAACTAATAAGTTTAATTGTAAGTCTTTCTTTCTTTATGAATTGAAAAATTGGTTGGACATGTATGATTGGCATGCAGTGTATTATTAATAAGAGTGTACCAAATTAAAAAATCATTTTTGATATTATTTAGAGTTCACACTTTTATATGTATATATCATAGATGATACATGTATTTATCTATAATAAACACACTCATAAAGTACAAATAATTATTAAATCGATGCTTTCATGATAAGAGTACAAATTAATAATCATATACTTAAAGAATATAAACAAATAATAGAAAATAAACTATAACATTATTGATTTCAAGAATATAATAATTGGTTACAAAACTAACAAAGCTTTGATCATTCAATAAAATGCGCATAATTAATCATGTGATTAAAATATTTTTTACTATCAAAATACAAAAATATTATAGAGCATTCTCAATTGAAAAAACTAAATTTATATTATTCAAGGGAAATTATAAAATATATTTATATTAGATTTTTTAAATTTTACAATTGAAATTAGTAGCATAACACACATAGCCTTTAAGCTTCAGAGTATATTAAAAAAGGCTAATTGAAAAATAAGAAAGTGATGTGTAAATTTTTTAACCCATTTGTAGAATTAAAAAAAACTCAACTAACATTATATCAAATAATTTCTCTTCTTTAAGATTAATGTTTCTTAACAATATTGACTATGGTTTTATAAAAATATCTTAAGTACATAATATTTTAAATTAAAAATAAAAAATAAGGATTGACTAAAATTAATTTAGATGTAATATAGAATCAATCTATAGAAGATAAAATAAAACCTAAATTTAGTAACAATTCACATATACCAGAGATTATGTTCATAAAGTAAAGATTTATTTAAGCATTGTAACGTTAAAACATAATTGCATAGAGTGATTAAAATTTTATAGTAAAATAAATCAACCATTGCAATCATTAAACATATAAATGTATATTTATCATTAAAAAAAATCAAACATACAAACTTGCCATAATATATGTATTACTCTTACTCAATAGTTTTTTGATAATTTAATTAATAACTTTGTATGAACTTTAATTTTAATTGATCTAAATTAAATAAATAAAAAATATAAATATAATTAATGACTTATGATATGTACTATTAAAGAAGATAAAGAGTAAATTAGGTTGTATCTTGAAAAAGAAAAATTATATGTTTTACTTAAAATAAAATTAAATATTTTTGGGGCATAAACATTATGGTATAATAATTTACACTAAAATAATAACTAATTAAGCAACAAAGGAAAGATTTTATCTATACTTTGTTTAATATTACAGACTCATAGTATGCTATAACCTATAGGATGAGAAATGTGTTTTATATAAATTTAATTGAATTATTACTTATGAAATTGAACAAAAAAGAGTCCTACAAAAAAAATAAGATAAGAGTAAATTTGGGTTAATTTTCGAAACACATCCACCATATCCCACAAATAAATTTTTAATGTAGTTTAATTTGCTATAAATTCTATTTGTAAATTTTTAATTGATTAAATTTAAATAACTAATGAATAAAAAGCTATATATTTAATGGCAAATAATCTTTATTAAATAAATAAATAAATGCTAAAAATTTAAAGGTAAATTTGTTATTTTTTAAAATTATAAGGGTATTTATGCTATTAACTTTTAATACTTTTGGATTAATTTAAATAATTAACTAATAAATGCTATATATTTAATGAAAAATAATCTTTAATATATAAACAAAAAATGCTAGAAATTTAAAGGTAAATTTGTTATTTTTAAAAATTTATAAGGGTATTTATATCATTCACTTTTAATAGTTTTAGAGTTCACACTTGTATATATAGATGAAATTTTCGACAACTCATCCACTATATCTCACAAATAAATATTTAATGTAATTTAATTTGATATAAATTCTATTTGTAAATTTTTAATTGATTTCAATTTAAATAACTAATGAATAAAAAGCTATCTATTTAATGGTAAATAATTTTTATTAAATAAATAAATAAATGTTAGAAATTTAAAGATAAATTTGTTATTTTTTAAAATTATAAGAGTATTTATGCTATTCACTTTTAACACTTTTAGATTAATTTAAATAATTAACTAATAAATGTTATATATTTAATGAAAAATAATCTCTAATACATAAATAAAAAATGCTAAAAATTTAAAGGTAAATTTGTTATTTTTTAAAATTTATAAAAGTATTTATATCGTTCACTTTTAATAGTTTTAGAGTTCATATTTTTATATATAGATGATATATAGACATCATTCCAAAAATATAGATTCAAGGTTACAGAAAGGAAGAAGATAGGAGATTCGCAATGGATCTAAAATTATTGGCTTTGAAGATTCTTGCTGTCCTGCTTGCAGCATATGTTTTCCTGTTTGGTTTTCTTAAGAAAGTAAATGAGTGGTACTATGTTAGCAGGCTGGGTGAGAAGAAGCATTCTCTTCCTCCTGGTGATCTTGGGTGGCCTTTGTTGGGTAATATGTGGTCGTTTATCAGAGCTTTCTGTTCCGAAAACCCTGACGGTTTAATCGATAATTTGATTAGAAGGTCTCTTTTCCCCTTCCCCCCTTAATTTCATGCAAAAGCACAAAAAAAAAAAAATACCAGCATTAAAAGTTATCTTATCTGAACGTAATATGTGGCCTTTGTTGGAGTTTTCAGGTGTGGGCGAACTGGTATCTACAGGACTCACTTATATGGAAATCCAAGCATCATAGTTTGTAGTCCTGAAACACGTTGGAAGGTATAGCTAGATGATGATAAATTTGGGTCTGGTTACCCAAAAGGAACAGTGCAACTGCTAGGAAAAAGTTCGTTATCCGCCCTTCCAACTCCAAAATACAATCGTCTGCGCAAGCTAGTAACAGCTTCAATCTGTGGCCCTGAAGCACTTTCCATGTATGTTGGATATATTGAGGATTGCGTGGTAACTTCTTTGGATGAAATGGATAGCATGACGGCCGACTAAGTTTTCGACGGAGATTCAGATGGTTTTCTTCAAGGTCCTCACTAAAATCTTCTCAGGCTCCAGCGCTGCAACACTTCCTGAGTCTACCATGAAGTATTACAGTGACTTGCACGACGGAATACGGAGTAATATGTATGTCTATTAATATTCCAGGTTTTTCGTTCTACAAAGCTCTCAGGCTAATGTTTAAAGTACTCCATTTCAAGAATTGTTAATCTATTTTTTGATAGACAGATCGGGATTAGTTAAAAATTTTCTGATGCCACGTACAGGCAAGGAAAATGTTGGTTAAGATAATTCAAGATGTCCTGGATGAAAGGAAAGCAAGGAATAAGATTGGTCATCATGAACCAAATGAAAAGAAAGCCATGATCGATCTATTTATAGAAGTTGAAGATGAAAAGGGCCAGAAGTTGGCGGATAAGGATATAGTTAATATACTGCTTCTCTTCCTGATAGCCGGTCATGATAGCTCAGCCACTGCTGTTACATGGGCTACCATATTTCTTCATGATAATCCAGAGACATAGAAAAAAGCTAAGGTGGAATTGTATTCTCAAGGAGTTTTCAATGACGAATAATTAACTTGGTATTTTTGTTGTCAAGTCAACCTTAGGTATCAAGCATCAGTATCAGCTAGCTCAATGGCTAAAAAGTTTCTTTTCATTTCTGCAGGAAGAGCAAGAGGAAATTTTTAAGACAAGACCATCAGGACAGAAGGGGTTGAATCTCAAGGAAATAAGACAAATGGAATATCTTTCAAAGGCATCATTTTTTTTTCCTTTTTTCCCCTATTTTTGCCATGCATCAGTATCAGCTAGCTCAATGGCTAAAAAGTTACCTTTCATTTCTGCAGGAAGAGCAAGAGGAAATTTAAAGACAAGACCATCAGGACAGAAGGGGTTGAATCTCAAGGAAATAAGAGACAAATGGAATATCTTTCAAAGGCATCATTTTTTTTTCTTTTTTTCCCCTATTTTTGCCATGATAGATACTGATGCCGTATTATATATGAAGCCTATTCACATTTTTGTTTCCAAAGGCATATGACTAACGAAATTGATGTTCTTATGATTTAGGTGATTGATGAGACATTGAGAATTACCAATCTTTTATTTGCCAATTTTCAGGTGCCAAAAGTTGATGCCAACATCAATGGTTAGTTAATAGTGCTTGATTTCCATAGTCATTTTTGTTCAATATTCGACTTCCTATCTTACCAAATGAAAAACACTTTTTTCCAGGTTATTTCATACCAAAAGGTTGGAAGGTTTTGGTTTGGAACAGGGAAGTTCACATGGACCCTGAAAATTATGAACATCCAAAGGATTTTCTTCCTTCAAGATGGGATGCAAGTCATTTATATCTTAATGGATTGTACATTTAATTTTCATGTATTTAACGTAAAAAATGTTGCTGCTGTGCTTGCATGTAGAATAATAAATCGAAACCAGGAGCCTTCATTCCCTTTGGAGGAGGAGTCAGAATTTGCCCTGGATCTGAGCTGGCGAAGCTTCAAATCTTCATTTTCTTTCATTATTTTCTCCTTAACTACAAGTGAGTCAGAATTCTTCTCCATAGCAGCATTTTCATCCAAAAAAAACTTGGTTGCTTTATTCATTGTAGACTTGAACAAATTAATCCTGGAAGACGTGTTGTGTATTTCTATGGGCCAAGACCAACAGACCACTGCCTCGCAAGAGTCGTTGAGCTCCCATGATCAATCACGCAAAATCAGAGATTTAAATTGTGGTAACGATCACATTTTCGGTTGCGTCACATTTGTCACGGTTGTGGATATAATAGAGACTTTTGCAGTCATTGCGACTATCGTGATCGTGAATTTTTTTAAATTTTGCTCAACTCATTATAAAATATAATAATTTTAATTATTAATCATAAAACCTCTTATTTTATGATTTTTAAAGTAATTTATATCATATCATGTGTTTTATTTATTTAAAAAAATGTTTATAGTAAAATATTTATATTTAAAAAATTATTCATATGATAATTAGAAAATAATATGAGATAAATAAACATGTAAAAAATAAATAATCATAACGAATGATATATTTAATTATTTAATTACCGTACTCATCAAATTATTATCGAATTATATTATGTATAAATCAAATAATAAGTGATTAAACATTCATAAATTAAGTAAAAGCGTTACTATTTATGGGCCAAGAGAATTGTTTTATGGACTTACAGTAAATCAAACTCAGCAGCCTCCATGTTGTGGGCAATCTTTAATAACAATAACCTCAAGTCTACTTTCTCTGCCTTTTGACTAAATTGCACAAATCCACACAACTTCTCATCCCCTCACCTTGCATTCAATAA
This sequence comes from Durio zibethinus, assembly GCF_002303985.1. Next base: position 2,147,022 of record NW_019167838.1, on the reverse strand, counting down.
TTTTTTTCTCCTAACCTTCATCCTTATCCCCATCTCTCAGTTTTTTTTTTTTTTGTTTTGTGCTATTTGCTCGTTTCCGTCAACCTCAAGTCTCATTCTCATCTCTTGTATCTCATTTTAAGTCCCAACAACTCTTACCCTCTTCTACCAATGCACCATAGACCAATCCAATCCTAAACACACAAAATTATGGCAAATTTGAAAATTAAAAACAAAAGTAATTTGAATGCTAAATTAATTACTTAAACTACATATACTTGATTTTGATTGAAGTTGAATTTGAGAGAATTAATATTTTTGGAAGTTTAAGTTTTGTGAGTTTTTTTTTTTTTTGAATTTGTAAATTGATGTTTATTTTCTTTCTTGTTGTTTTTATTTTAAGTTTTTAAAGAGAATCAAATGAAAAAAAATTTTCTTGAATTTTTGAATGAAAAACGAAGTAGCGGGCAATAGCAGACCACTATTGCTATTATTCAACATTACGCAGCAATTCGTGGCTGTGATACGTCCATTATAGACGATATTCAAATTATCTCCTATTTTTTTCTTCAATAATGGTGGTGAATGGTGGCGCGACCATGAAATAACAACTGTTATACCGCTATCCGATCACTATTTAAATCTTTGCGCAAAACACCAAAAATCTTAGGTTTGTAGACCGTGCACTACCAAGAATAATCGATCTTCTTCTACTTCTTTGAATAAATTTTAGTTGCAATTTCATTGTCAACTATGTCTAATACACCATGAAATTTACCAAAAACCTTAAATAATTATAATGATACTCATATTGCTACCTACTGATTCTTTCTGTAGTATCGATTTACTTAGATATTAGAAGCCACTAGCCACAAGAAAGCTAGAATGCTCAATTTGAAATTAAATATTTGAATGGATGCTCAATTTAGTATTAAATATTTTATTTAATATGAATATAAATTAAATATTATTAACTTATAACAATGTATAACTTTTAACGATTTTATTTTATATGAATAAAAATTAAACATTATCAATTTATAAATGTAAGACTTTTAATAGATTTGATGTACATGTGTAGTTAACTCTTTTAATAGTAATAGATGGCAAAAAATTGTAACATTTGGCAAAAACAAAGTTGATTCATAAAAAATAAAAGATTTTTAAACAAAAAATTAATATTACTTTCATTTTTTTCTCCATCTTCTTTCTTCCACCTCACTCTCTCTCCACTCTCTTCCAATCTTCTAACTCTTCAAATACTTGCAGCTTTTTGTCATTTTTTATTAAATCTACTTCATGTGTTCTAGTTCTTCAAATACCCATAGTCTTTCAATATTTTAATTCTTCAAATACTTATAACCTTTCACTAAAAACTCTTTACTATTTCATCATATTCTCTACTAACCCGAAACATATATTACCTTGTCATTTTTAGTATGTCCTTGTTTTTTTTTTATTTTTTATTTATGTTGAATTTATGCTATTATTGTTAGGATATAGTTCATAAAGAATCCTACATCATTAAAAAATCTAAATAAAGATATCCTATAAATAAAAGACCCAAGAACCTAATAGTTTAAACTTTGAGTTCAAGTGGTATATAACATGTATGTATGGACTCTCTAGTGTGCTCACATAGGTTCCAAGTGTGATTTTTCTCATCAACAAGTGGTATTAGAGCCAAAGTTACGACGGGTTCGAGTCTTAGTAGTGTTGTTAGGGGAAGATTGTTGGTAGATCAGAGGTTAACCACGTCCATCAACTCTATGTGCTCAAACGTTGGGAGTTTATGATAATATGCAAAAGCGAAATACTTAAGTAGGTGATGTGTTGAGTCAACATAGAGTGTAAGCTTGAGAGATCACTGAGACAACCTAGGTAGCTAGGTTGAGTATTGTTCCCTAGACCAAAAGTGCATTAGAAATGTGAGGTTATCTGGCCCAAAAAAGGTGTTGATAGGACTTACTTGCACGGAAAAGCCAAGGTGAAACTTGATTAAAACTCATAAGTGAATAGGAGAGTAAGTGGTATCAGAACCAAGGTTATGGCAGGTTCGAGTCTCAGTGGTGTTGTTGGGAGGGAGATTGTTGGTAGATCGGAGGTTGATCGCGTCCATTAACTCCATGTGCTCGAACGCTAAGAGTTTATGATAATATGTAAAAGTGAAACACCCAAGTAAGCGATGTGTTGAGTCAACTTGGAGTATAAGTTTCAAGGAGTATTGAGACAACCTAGGTAGATAGGTTGAGTGCTGTGCCCTAGCCCAAAAGTGCACAGAAATATAAGGTTGTTTGGCCCAAATGAGATGTTGATAGGATTTACTCGTACGGGAGAGCCAATGTGAGACTTGATTAAAACTCACAAGTAAACAAAGAAATTATTGGGATATGGTTCATATGTGAGTAAAGAATCTCACATTATTAGGAGAAAATCTGAATGAGATATCCTATATTAATAGAACTTACTCGCACGGGGGAGCCAAAGTGAGACTTGATTAGAACTTACAAGTGAACGGAGAGAGATTATTGAGATATAATTCACATGTAAGTAAAGAATCTCATTTGAATGAGATATCTTATATATGCATGAAAGATCAAATAACCTAATAGCTTAAGCTTTTGAGCTCAAGTGATATTTAACATATATGTATGAGCTTTCTAGTATGTTCTTATGAACTTCAAGTATAATTTATCTCTTCAACAATTATTTTATTTATTTGTGATGTTTGATAATAATTTGAGAATTGAAATTCATTGATTGTTGTTTTGGTATTAAGATAAAGTAAGTGTCTAAAAATAAAAACCTATGATTTTCTTGAACACAAAATGGTAACTATCCATTTAGCAAATCCAAGCTAGCAACATGAGAAACGAGGGACCTTACTTTTTCTTTCATTCTCTTATCTTCACAATAGACAAATATTCATGTCGTTTCTCTCACTCTAAAATCATAAAACTTTATTTTTTTTTTTATTGTTTTGTAGAAGAGTTGTTATGTAATCGAGAAAATAAAATCTTAGTCAAGTCTATTTTTAGACATTAATTCAATCATCTATGTAAAAGCATGGGCATCCTCTCGTATATGTACGAGATTAATATTTGTAGTATTAATGTGGTTTGAAAAACAAGAGAAAGTGGGTGTGAGCGAAAAAGAATGAAGCGGTAGAAAGAAAAGTCAGAAAAAAAATGAAAGTGAAAAATCATTTGTACCACTTGGATAGTCAAATCAGCAGAAGAAAAAAAATTACGTTAGCTAAATTTCAATTTCTTACGTTATATTACGGCACGTATGTTTCATTCAAATTTTTTTGATTAAAAAAATTTTACATTATTATAAATAAATAACGTTTAATCTTTATAAATATTTAATTATAAATTAAGCATTTAGGCCCACAAAAATAACCACAAACTTTCACATTAATGATTGATCATTAGAGTTTGGTCGCCATTTACGATGATCAACTAGTGTTCTAGTAATAGTAGTAGGCAGGATGAAATTTCGAGGTGGACTCCATATTGTCATTTGGAGAAAATTAACTTTAGGTCCCATGAGTAACATAATTGCATTATCTTAGTTTAGCTAGGTAAAGTAATTAACTTCATATCATTCCTTTTACATGAAATTACTCTTTAAGTTTTTCAGAATTAACTTGTGTTATTTATTTTTATTTTTTGCAATTAGATCATTGTTATTCAAAATATAATTTGTTCTTTATCATTTCATTCTTTTACTAATTAATTTTTCTCGGTTGATATGGTAAGTTCTAGTAATATATAATTTATTATGAAATCATGAACAAAAATCGAGACATCTTCTACTATGGAAAGAGATAAATTATTCCCATATTATAGTTTATTTATCATAGATTTTAATAAAATATAAATTTATTTAAACTTTCAAGAAAATCTAATTAGATTGTAAAGTACACAACTCCATGTTCCAAAAGTGAATGAAGTCAACCTGTGATGATTATAAATAACATATAACATGTAAAACCATAGTTCATGACAGAGTGAAATTATGATACAAAGTTTTAGTGGGAAGCATCTTCTTCCTCGCAGAATTTGGTGTATTCCTTTGCACCCATCAAAGATTCTAATTCTGATGGACTACTCGGCTTCACCTTGATCATCCATCCTTCTTCATATGGGCTTGAATTGATCTTCAACAGCCAAGATTTTAAAGTCAGTTGCCAAAATAAAAATAAGAATGTACAAGTGTTTTTCATTTTCCTATAGTTTCTCAGCATCAAGAAAAGCAGCATGTTGTACTGGAATTAATGAGAAAATTACCAGGCCAGGAGCTTCAGTAAGCTTGGAGTTAACCTCAACGATTTCACCTGAGATTGGGGAATTGACATCACTGGTTGCTTTAACACTTTCCACAGCTCCAAAGCCTTTTCCTTGGCTAACTGAACCACCAGGTTCTGGCAGCTCCACAAATACTACTTCTCCAAGATGGTCCTGTAAGCGGTATATATATATATATATATATATATATCATGTAAACTAAGTTACCGCATTGTGCCATACAGGGAAAAAGAAATGAAGCTATCATTTATAGAAAGGTAACAATTCGGGTCCAAAAATCATGTCAAAGTATATTCTGTGAATCCAAAACAGTCAATGGATTATTTTGTATCTTGTTATGTCATACCATTTTCAGACTAAACAGACTGTCATTTTTGAGTCTTGACTAGGGTTCTTGGCTCCCATTCTAACCATATTCCTCAAATCGAAGTCTCTAATTGTATCCTTCCATAGTTTGATCCACAGCCGATCAAGATTATACACAGATAACAAAACTGCTAGTGTACCTAAAAAGAGATGTCAACGGGTAGGGTAGATCATTTCTCATCTTCATTATTATATTTTTTATATTATATTAATCCTTATACTCATACTCAACTCAATGAATATTTTAAATTTATTCATATTTTTATTTTCACATATATTTAATGAGTACAAGTAATTTTCATATTTATAATTTAAAAAAAATAAAAAATAAAAAATAATTTTTTATTTATTTTTAAAATTTTTATCTTGTATATTTAAATAATTTTTTATAAATATATATTAATATTTTTTTCAATGAAAATATATTAATTTTAATTAATTTAAAATAATAATTTATATTATTTAGTAAAAATCTATTTACTATATATATAAATATAAATATTAGATACAGATTCAAGACGAATGTTATATTACTCATTTTTATCTTCGTATTCAATAAAAATTTAAAATTATATACATCCTTATCTTCATAATATAATGTCTATCTTTGTCTCCATTCGAATAAAAATTTAAACTTCGCATTGGATAGGAATAAGCTAACATCTCTATACCCAGCTATTTGAAAATCCCAAAGTAAAAAGCCAACAAGCATATTAGTCAGCAAAAGGCCACAACATAGCCTTTGGAGAAATTTCACCCCCAAGAGCAAATTCATACAGAAAAAATATATTCCAATCTATTGAATACGAAATAACGAAGTTACCACTTGATTTACATGCATCTTTCAGCCCCTAATTAGTAGGAGAAAAAAGTTGATGATTAAGGGAAGAAAGAAGGGAAGTAACCTGAGCATGGTCAGTGATGCCAATGGTAACCACTGGACCTTCATGCTTCACCCATTCATGTGAATTGGCATATTTCAACCCATCCAAAACTGCAAAATTCAACACCCTTTCCATATTACAATCCTTAATTCCATAAAATGGTGGCTAAAAGATAAAAAGTTAAAAGCAGTTCTCTCCCACGACCCCAAACCAGAGACATGAAACGGTAGGAGAAAAGGGGTACCAGTGGAAAAGCATCTGGAGAGGGAGAATACAGGGGAGAGGTGAGCTTTGGAGGCACAAGAGATTTTGAGTGCATTGGCAGTGGAAGAAGCCCACATTCTCAGCGCCATGTTATTGCTATCTTTCGTAGTTTACGGGCTTTTGCCTTTGGTTGGCTGCAAATCTATATGGGCAATGAAAATGAAGAGAAGTTGGTGTGTATGGTTTCTGCCTGGTTTTATCTTGTATGAATGGTGGGCAACGAAAGCCTCATCCTGAGACTCGACTTACAAAGACAAGCTGCTGTTTTTCCTATTTATGTGACAAATTTTCCTGTCCTCCTGTTTTTTTTGCTGTCGCCGTATACTCTTTTTCAAACTATATATCGTATGCAAATGCCATATTTGATTAGGAAAACAATTAAAATCATTGGTCAAATATAATATTTTGTCAAAATCAAATTTTTTTTAATTATTTCTCAAGCTAATTTGGGTGTTTGATAAATAAATATATATACAAGAATGGTTTTTTTTATTAAAAAAAAGGTTTACAATAAATAAATATATAATAAATAAAGTACCTTTTTTTTTTTATATATATACAAGAAGGGTTTGCAAACCCGTTTATTTGAAGGGTCGGGTGGGTCTAGTCTCGTGGGCAGATCTAGTATTTGGGAAAGTTTCAAGCTTTCAGCAAGAGCCTGAGAGGTGAGAAGTCCCCCAAGGTGAGGACTCGGAAAAGGCCGAAAAGAGAAGGTTAAAGCTTGGATCTTTAGCGTAGACAAGGTTTGAGTTTTTGATCTGTTTTCCTAGGAAATTAACAAAAGAGAGTAAATTCATCCATACGCATCAGAGGTCTGATTATGATATGAGAATGGAAGAGATTGTAGAGGAAACCAGTGGAAAACATAAAAAGATGGTGGAAATTACTCTCAAAACCATTGGCCCTGCTCGCCCTTCTCGCCTTCATGTCCCTTCTTCCATTAAAGTACGTTTCACTCTGTTAATTTACTTGATGTTTTCATGTTTATTTCTTTGCATCTTGTTTTGGTTGTGATCTTGTAAATCATAGTTTGTCTATGCCCTTTTGTTTACAACAAAATTGTAAGAGTCAATGCAGAACATCATGGCTATGATAAGATGGTGGGAGTTAAATATGTTCACAAATCTGACCTTTAAGTCTAATTTCTTTGGATGAACCATTGAAGCCTTTGAAGTTAAATAAGGTTGTTGATTTAATTATATAGTCATGAGAATATGCTAGGTCAGTTTAAGCATTACTTTACACTTTGGTTCTCATACTGGAAAGAGAGAGCCCTAGAGTTCTTGCGAGCAGGAAAATTGAGATGCACTCTGAGATGTACATACTTGCGAATGGACGGCAACTTTTCAAGTATCTATTATGTATTTTGAGTTCTTGTGGATTCACCTTGAACATTAATATCCATAGAACCTACACAGTATTTGATCATATTTTTACTTTTGCAAGATAGATTCTCTGAAGTGATTTCTTTGGTTCACTTTATAAAGAACCGTCACTATGTATCAAAAACATTAAGAGCATCTTTGGTTACATTTTCCTTTTGAGAGTGTAGCATGTATCATAGTGATTAGAAAACAAACTTGATAAAAAATTTTTTAGTACCATTACACATATTTATCATGTGCTTGTAACTTTATCAAATTAGGTTCTTGATTTGAGAAAATTGATAGCTGGAAAGAATCGTCTACCAGTAGAGAATATGAAGCTTATCTTGCAAGGGAAGGTGTTGCATGAACATGAAGATGAAGATGACATTTACATTCAACTCAATGATGGTGGTATAGATCTTAGCTTTAATAATATTTTTTATGTTCAATAGTTTGCTTTCACAGGATACAATTATCATTAGTGGTTTGGGGGAAGGAATTACTCCCACCCCAAGTCCCCTCACATTTATAATTGAAAACCAATGTTTTATCTTGGATCTGTAAATTTCTTTTATATGGTCCTTGGTACTGTTTATTTATTGATATGTTGGCTCGGTGTATCAATCTTTTAGATTCCCTCATTGTTGCTGTCAAACCAAAGGCGCCAGTTGGACTCAATATTGATGATGATGAAGAGGAAGATATGGTAACTGAATTAACACTGTCAGTAAACTGAGCTTGGATGCCACTTTTATAAACCAAGAATTTGTATTGATAATTTCTTTTTCCTCAATTGTTGAACAGAAATTTCAGCTGCCACAGTCAACAAGCCGATGGAAGAAGAAGCTTTACTCTTTTCTACATAATAGATTGAAGCTTCCTGGTGAGAATCAACTTGAATTGAGCTGTTGTTATTTTTCCAAATAACAGTTCACTTGTTGACCATCCCTTATATGTCTTTTTGTAGATATCCTTTTGATGGCAATATTTTCTCTCGGTATTAAGGCATGGGCTCTTATTATTTTATGGTTTATACTGGCACCTGTTGCCCATAAATGGGATCTTGGACCATTATATGTAAGTTGGCTTTTGTTTCTTCCGTACTACTGTGTATTTATGTTGGATATATCCTCTTTTTCTTGTTGGGAAGTGGGCTGTATGGGTGAGTTCTCTTATCCAGTTTTTTTGTGTTTCTGCTAGACTGCTAGATATTGAGGAATGCTGGTACTGTATTGTTTCTTCTTTGATACCATATAAATAAAATGGAGCTTTTTGTGGTTGTTGAGGTCATTTTCTTCTAGAAAGCTGTATCATTTGGTTGTCTTATCATATTACATTGGATTATTTTCATTTGGGTTTCTATGTGTTAGGAGAAGTAGAAGAAAATACTTGGATTTTGTGGTGTTCCTTCAAAATTTTTTAGAAGTATTTAGGCAATAACTTCTGATGCTCATAGCCCTTATGTTGTTATAATTTGTCCATACCATGGCCTTTTGGATCAAATTTACTGTATATAAAAGAAATAGCAAAATCAAAATGAGGACTATGATTATTGAAACACAAAGAGAATCTATCACACATTCATATGTAAAATTTATTTTGATTATCTGGATCATTTGCATTATGAAAGATGTTCATATTTTCTTTTGCTCCTCATTTTCTCAGATACTTGGTACCGGCTTTTGTATAATTTTCCTGAATCTTGGACGGCGGCAGCCTGGTGATGTCAGGTATCCTCTTGATTCTATCGGTTAAGGTAGCAAAAGTTTATAATATAAATATAAGATACCAACAAATAAACTTGATTAAGGTCACATGACTCTGACACCTGATCTGGTGGTAAAATTGGCAACTTGGCATAATAGGTCCATGGTTGCTGACCACCTCTGACTCTCTCTGACAAACAACTTGATTAAATGTTAACAAAGCTCATGAACATGAATCTCTTGTAATTTATCATAGTGTTGTTTTGGGGTCTTTGTTTAGTTTCTAAATCTCATAGAATGTGACTTTTTTTTTTCTAAATATGAACTGCTTATTTCCTTCCACAGAGACTTATCTTTTCCATTCTAATATTTACAGTGCATATTCCATCTTCAATGAAGATTTTAGAGAGCTTCCTGGGACCCTCAATGCAGATGCTATAGATAGAGATATAAGGACAGGTCAGTTTTGAGCCAGTATCACACCATATGTGATTATCAAAGTGATTACATTGTAAATATGTGTTTTCCATTTAAGCAAAACAAAATTGTAAAGACATCTTTCAAGTACTCTTTGTTTCCTTAATAGAAAATGAAAATCTTCATCTTCATGAAGTAAGGGATCCATAAGAATAATAATCTTTCTCACAGCAATACCATGGAATCAAAGCATGTTTAATTATGAATTATTGGACTAGAGGAATAGTCGTGGGAGGTTATGAAATCGAAATCTGGCTCAAATGTGAAATAATTCTCCATTAGTTGCCAAAGAGTTTTTTGAGTTGTGTAGCAGGACATTTCTAATCCAGAACTCTAATGTCGTACAAATAAATCATTCATGTCTTTTGTGATCTTTTATGATGATTATATGTTAACTTGTTCAAGAACAGTGTAAAAAGTTAAAACCGTCCACTGACCATATTGAGTGCAGATCTGTTTCTTCAAAGGGTACCCAAGGATGTGATGCAACCTTGAAAAAGACATGGTACTTTCAAAAAAGCAAATTCTGAATTTTTGGCCTAACTTTGAAATATTGGTGGTATATGTCAACTATGGATTGTATAGTTTCCAGGAATAATTTGCAGTATTATACTGCCATTGTTTGTGATGGAGGTTAGCAACTTTATAACCTTAAACGATTGATGAGCCTGTGAATCCACTTGCTACCCCACCGAAAATACTACGTGAATGATATTCATAAGAATAAGATACTCAGCAAATGGTTCAGAAATATGCATAAAAAGATGGTGCTTTTCCTGGAAAATTACAAAGGCCTTCTACACCTTTTGTCCTGGAAGTAACTATTTTTATTCCTCTGTTGCTATGTGGCGAACAAGATAACTTAAAATAAAGTAATCCATCTAAAATTCATTGAAAACCTCCTGGGGCTGCTTGGAAAGTTGATATTTGTGTAAGGGATGATGCAAAGTTGATAATGTATTAGGGTTCCGTCAAAACGACATTACAATGGAAGTTCTTCTCATCTCACTGCCAAATGCACCTAAGATGCCAATAAATACTAGATTTTGTTGTTACAGGCATGTGAATGTGGATCCATGATATGTCCATTGGCACGTAATCTTTGACTTCTCCAAGATCGTGGAATAAAGAACCCATGTGTGTTTGAACTTGTTGAGATATTTACATATGTTTATCAACATGAAAGCAAAGCTTTTGTTGGCCCATCTGGTTGATTCTAGCATAGGGCAGTTGCCGTGCAGTCAGGTTTTCTTCATTTGCATGAATAATACGATGGATTTAGCTCTCTCTCGGCCTATTTTTGTTGCTTTTGAATCAAAATTAAATTCATAACAATTATATTTAATTATTTTAATTTAAAATTTTTTAAAAAATATAACACTTATAAAATTTTAAATATATCAAAATTAATGTTCATCAAGCAAACTCTAAACAAAAAAGTTGGAAGGTCTCTCCTAATTCAACAAAAAAACAAATTGATGGTTGGTGGGTGTGGGTTTGGTGGTGACCTGTGGTCCGACAAAACAGAATCATATATCAAATGAGATATTAAAATCCAAAATATCTGAAAAGAGAAAAACCAAATCAAGCATACAAATTAGTGATAAAATTATAATTTTTTATAAGTAAATGATCAATATAAAAAATTATTTTGGTTGTGGACTAATGGAAAGGTATATATGTGGGAGAATCTTTGTTGCTTTTCTAATAATTTAGTAACTTTGTAACAAAAAAATAAAAGAATAATTCAGGAAATTAGATTTTTTTATGATTGAACTTTTTCAAGATTTTGTCTGCAAATTGCAATTATTTAAGTAAATTGAACATTTAATTTTTTTTTATTTTTATTTTATATGATGCTCGTTGTTTTAGTAAAAGTTGTTATGTAGTAATACTTTAAGCCAATTGGATTGCCAAAAAGTTCTTGTCTTTTAAGGAGATTGAAATTCACTCGAAGATAAGCTATGTTTTGTACTATTGTTGACAAATATTTTTTTAATTTTCCTTACAAGGTTTCATATTTAAATTTTAAAATTAACAAGTATGATTTATTAAATAAAATAATTTAAATTAATGTGTACGGAAAAATTAAATACTACCTAAATATTAAATAAATTTTAAATAAATTGTTAATATTTATAAAAATAATTTGTAAGGGTTAATGCAAAATAAATAAATAAATAAAATGTGTGGAACCCACATATTGGGACTCTGTCTTCGGTCGTTGACCAACCGATTATGGACCCCATCCCCATCCCCCAACGTTCAATTTATTTATTTATTTTTTTTTGAAAATCAACTTTCAATTTATTTATTTATTTATTTTTAACCGTTGGCTTGCAGGAGAAATGAATGACTTCCGAGAGATATTACCATATTATGTGTTAATTAATATATAAGATTTAAGATGTCAAATTTTTTAATACCAAATTATTCATAAAATATTTTTAGGTAATATATATGTACAAAAATAAAAAAATTAAATTGTACAATTTAATTAAATAAGATGCTACTCATATTTAAATTTATTAAATTTTATTTTTTAAAAAATTATTAGATAAATAAATTAAATTTAAATTTAATTTTTTTTAATATTCTTTTTTATCCATAACTCGTGCTAATCTCATATTGCAAAAGAATTAAAAGATAAAAAAAAAACAAGAATTTAAAAAAAGATAATATTTGGCATGTATCGTAAATAAAATCTTAAAATAAAAATAAGAATTTTAAAAAGAGAATATTTGGCACGTACCGTAAATTAAAATCATAGTCGCTAGATAGAAAGAGAATGTAGGCTTTTACCATTATCTCGTGACATTACATGTGATTTGTCGTTTTGCTCCATAAAATTCTCAAACCGAACAAACTCTTTTGACTTGGATCTTTGTGAACAATTAACAACAGATAAATCCCATTTTCCGGCCTTCACATGCAAAATTCCTTTATTTTCTTTCTTTTTTATTTCAAATTTTAAATATTTAATTGCAAAATTTATTATTTTTTATTTATTTTCTTCATAATTAATTAAATAAGAATTAGGACAAAAGCTGTGAAATAAAAAATAATATTGATAAGAATAAATAATATTTTTTGTAAAAAGTTAGGATTACAACAAACAAAGAGTGAGAGGAATTTGTGCCGTTTGACTAAGCAGACAGGTTCTTTTTCTTTCTCGTGGGATCAAAAGAATCAGGATCGTTCAATATCTCTTGATGAAGGGTTTTGACGTTGTGATTCTTGTAGGGGTGACGTGGCGGAATCTGAGGCATGAAAGATACCCGACCAGGATCCATCAGGGGCAATCGTTGCCCTTCTGGGTTTGAGCCTTATTTCTAGGTCAAACCGTCCCTTTTGTTTACTCCAAGGAATATTCCGGCCCGTAATTTTATTTTGTTTCATGACGAAAATGTCCTTTATTTAATTATTTTCTTATTCAAAGCCAAATTCAAGCTTTAAATGTTCATTGGAATCATTGGTCCATAAAATGAATATGAAAACAATATGCATAATTAAACTATCAATGAAATTTCAATATTTCATTAATAAAAACAAATTTTTAATTGTTACACTTTCATCTTAAATTTCGTAAAATTATTTAAGAGAATTATTTTTTTTACAAAATCCTCAATTGATTTATTTGAGAAATGATTTTTTTTATATTTATTCAAAATATAACAAAATAAAATACAAATAATATCTGTGTGCATTTAATAGTTATTAAAATGAAGATTTTATCTTGTTTAATTTATTAAATGCTAAATCCGGTTATTTTCTTCAAAAGTTTTGGATGAAAACTTAAAAAGATATTCAAATGATTTGTACATTTAATTTAAACACGACAAAATCAAAATGCTTTACAAATCGACAAATTTTCATAACTTGACAAAAATTTTGTACATTTTTGTCTAGAATTAAAAAAAATTACCGCAAAACATGTTATTATAGGTGAATTGTAAAAATTAAAATATTAAGAACACCGTAATGAAAGAGAAAATAAAAATATTGTAAATACTAAAGGGTAACACAGTCAATTGACAAAAAGAAAAGCAGGTGTTCGGGTCGTTGGGCCTAAGGTTGAAGGAGCCCTAGTGCCCTATTTGACCAAACAACAAAAAGGACAAAAGCACCCTTAAATGACAACTTTTCACTCCAACGTCCCACCTTTGTTTCCCGCATTTGACCCTACCACTTTCCTTAAAGCCATCCTCCTTCCCCAAGGACTTCCTCGTCATTTTAAAACAAGCCGCCAAAACAAAATAAAATTAAAAGCCTAATCAGTGGACCCCACTTTCCCACCTGGCAATCTATGTGGACCCTTGATTTTCCCATGTGGCATCAAATGAAGACGCTCCCTCCCTTCATGCATTTGCCAATTGCCACGTGTAACTGTCAGTTTAGAGGCCAGAGCCAACAGAACTGCTCAGAATTAAAATAAAAAATAGACATTTCAAACGTCAAAAAGAAGAAAAGAAACCGAAGTCCACTCAGCTAATTTGAAAAAAAAATCTAAAACGATTTCTCTGGTTTGCTTTCTCTTTCTCCTTCTCTCTGCAGCAAAGAGCAGAGGGGCAGAAACGGCAGCAGCAGCTGTCGCTTTTGTTTTTCATTTGTTTTTAATTTTTTTGGCTAGTTAAAAATAAAAAATTTCTTCAAAGGGTGGGGAGGGGAGTGAAATGAATCAAATGTGATGGGAAGTGGAGTTTCCACGCTCTGTCCTTGCTTTAACCCGGTGACAAACCGGTCGAACCGGCGACAGGATAATCACCCGGACCTGATCTTTGCTTCATCAGAGCCGTTGGATGAAACCCTAGGCCACTCCTTTTGTTACGTTCGATCTTCCAATCGTTTCCTCTCCCCGACTTCTTCCGATCGTTTCGTTTCTCCTACGCACTCTCTTCGTTTCTCTCCGTCGCATGACCCGAAAACCCGAACCGGACCCGAAACTTTGTTTAAAGCCATATCCGGAGCCTCCGTGAGTGCTAACACGACGACCCCCAGAACTGTCCTCCAACTTGACAATATTGACGACGATGCCACTGAGAATACCCTCGGTTACGGCGTTCCGAGCAGTATCGTTAGCGGGAATGGCTTCGAGAGCACATCGTTGTTTAGTGCCTTGCCACTGCAGCCGGTGCCACGTGGTGGAGCCCATGACCCGATGGAGCGGGGTGGGTTCATGTCGGGTCCTTTCGAGCGCTGGGCGGTGTCAGGTCCACTGGAGGCCAACGCGGGTCCCGAAGGGAGAGTACATTTCTCGGCACCGTTGGGTGGCATTTACGTAAAAAAGAAGAAGAAGGGCATTTCAGCGATTTTGAAGAATTTGTCCGAGAAGAAACGGCCTTGGGTGGTTCCGGTGTTGAATTTCGTCGGGAGGAGGGAGAATTCCGAGGAGACGGAGGCTGCGGGAGCGGCGGAGTGGAAGACCGATGGTGATGTGCAGTGGGCGTTAGGGAAGGCCGGGGAGGATAGGGTCCACGTCGTTGTTTCGGAGGAGCAAGGGTGGTTGTTTGTTGGGATATACGACGGTTTTAATGGGCCGGATGCACCCGAATTCTTGATGGGTAAGCTCTATCGAGCTGTTTTCAATGAACTCCAAGGTCTATTTTGGGAGCTTGATGAAGAAACTGAAAATAAAACTGAAAATGAAAATGAAGCTAAAAATAATAGTAACTCACCTAACTTAATAATAGCTACAGCTAGTTTAAATAACACTGATAGTGAAACTGAGAATCGAATGAAATCTGTTAAGGAGGTTAAGAGTGCCGGGGAGAGTTTAATTGGGGAGATTGAATCGAGTGGAGTGGTAAAAGAGACGACGAGGAGGGTTACATTTGAATCAGAGGGGACTGAGATTAGGAGGAGGAGGTTGTGGGAGTTTCTAGCCGAGGATGACCCGGAAGATGGGTTGGATCTTTCAGGGTCTGATAGGTTTGCGTTTTCCGTGGATGATGCAATTAGTGTAAGTAAAGAGGCGTCTGCAGTGGGTAGGAGGTGGTTGTTGTCGAAATTGAAGCAGGGGTTGTCGAAGCATAGAGAAGGGTCAAGGAGTTTGTTGTTTCCATGGAGGTTTGGGTTGGAAGAGAATGAGAGGGCTGAGGTGGTAGATAATAGAGTGGAGGAGATGGTTCAAAAGACTGGGAGGAGAAGGAAAGAAGGTCCGGTTAATCATGAATTTGTTTTGAGGGCATTGTCGAGGGCTCTGGAAGTAACTGAACTATCATATTTGGATATGACAGATAAGGTGCTTGGAACGAATCCAGAGCTCGCATTGATGGGTTCGTGTTTGTTGGTGGTTTTGATGAGAGATGAGGATGTGTATGTGATGAACGTGGGGGATAGTAGGGCAATTGTTGCACGGTATGAACCAGAGGAAGTTGGTTCCAGTATGGAGGGAAGAGGGCGAGAGGAAAATGGGTCAAGCATGGAGGGTATAGTGGAGGAGACATTGGCCACGGGTGAAAAGGCAATTAAGCTGGTGAAGGAGGCTCCTGTTGAGCCCATGAGATTGATTGCATTGCAGTTGTCAACTGATCATAGCACAAGCATTGAAGAAGTAAGTTCTGAATATTGAAAAATTTTGTTCATTTCCTGTTTTCTGCCTTCACCTTTGAGTGTTGAAAATCTTTATTGTAGCCTTCATTAATATGAATTATGTGGCTTGATAATTTTCTCTGCTTCAGACTGGCATGAAAGCTACATTTTTGAGTTGTATAGGTTTGGATCTTATGGGACTCCAGTTCTGCTTTAAGGCTCATTCCTATCTTGGATCATTAGGAAAATAATGGTTTTGACAAATCTTATTGCAACTCCCAAGTTTTATTTATGTTTTTCGTTAAGAGCTTCA
This sequence comes from Durio zibethinus, assembly GCF_002303985.1. The sequence continues at coordinate 2,130,822 of NW_019167838.1, read as the reverse complement.
GTGAAATGCTAAGTGACTTAGCAGGAATGTCTTGTGTAGATGGTTGTACCCTTAGGCATGCTATTGTTTTCTTGTGAACATACTTTTATTAGGTTTCCTCTGTTTACCACTTTAGCCTGACAGTTTAATCTATCTCAGTTATGCCTTAAGCTACTTTATATTGCTATTGTGTACACATTAATTCTACTTGTACTCTCTTGTGATTTTGATCTGTTAGGGAAAAAGAATTTAGGGAGTCCAATGTTAAGCAGATGAGGTTCTTGCTCTGGAATGGCCTGTGCAATAGCAGTGTGCTTCAAGATGTGTTTGGAGAGAGGTTCTTTTAGATGAATTCTCATGCAGATCATGCACTTTGTAAAAGCATCTCTTATGTGGACCTTAGGACAATACCTTCCCATCATCCTTTTTTTCCTGGAAATTGCTCTAGCAAAGGGATAGTAGATCTCAGACAAGTCTATAAGTCTTGTATAAGTCTTTTGTATTGCTTTTTAGAATTTTTATAATTGCTTATTTAAACTGTTTAGAATAGTCAAATCTATTGAAAGTTGGGTTTCAAACAGTTTAGATAGGACCTATAATCTGTTGGAATTTGAAACCTGGTGCTTTTTCCTCTGGTGATTCATAGAAGGTTATGAGAATGATTGACATTTTTGTCTGGTGAAGGTCTTGAGAACATTAACTCAGAATTTTGGTTAGAAGAACATACCACAACTTTTTATAATTTAGAGGGTACCTGATCACAGTTTGAAGTTCAACAAGTATGTGGAGTTGACTAGGATAAGGATCCATAAAGAGATGGATCTATGTCTTCTAGGATTGTAAGGAAAATTGATATGCATTAATCTTGGGAGCACCCAGTGATGTGAATGCTGGTTTTGTATTTGGTGAAATTTCGTTAATATTCCTGGCAAAACAGTTCATTTTGAAGAAAATTTTGTTGCAACATAATAGTATTAGTAAGGATAAGCAATTGGTTGAACTCTGAGTTACTTCAAGGTAATTAAAATTATAAGGATATTATGATAAACTGGTGTTGGATCGACTGAAATAATATTTTCCGTTTGGTAAAAGACTGGATTTATCTGCAATGTTTTATAATCCCTTATTCCATTTTAAGAAAATAAAATCAATTAGGTATATTTGGATTGCCATGCTCAGATCTTGTCCCTTTATTCTTGTCATGCTGACGTGGGTGCTTTGGTATAAATGGAAGTGTTTGTCTATTTGGTGGATGATGCTAAGATTTATAATGGGCTCCCCAGCTTATGGAAGCTTTAAGAAAAACCTGATTATGTACCATTCTGTGCTTTATGTTTGGAGTTTTTCTGCAGCTAGAAGAGTTCTGGTCTTTTTATACTTTTTATTTTGGACAACTCTGATCTTAATTTTGTCTGTAGTCATTGTTGAGGAATATTGGGATAATAGGGGATGCTATAGCTTGACAGCTGTGAATGCTGCATTTAGAATGAAAGAAGTAGCAAGATTCCTGGGTTTGATCTCCTTGTGCAACCTAAAATGGTGTTCCTTAGATCATTATTTCATGTATTGCCAGGGACAATGATTTGGCTCTTGTATATATCTCTTTCCCTACTCTTTCTCAAAATTTGGATCCTTTACACACACTTAGGTTTTCTTTAGTTTGGGTTGATGAGGGCCTTGTATGAAACCATCTACTTCAGTAATATTGCATTGGATGTCCCCAGCTGTATGAATGATTATATTGCTGAATCACTCTTTGATTTGTGCAGGAAGTCATAAGAATCAAGAATGAGCATCCAGATGACAGCCAATGCATTGTCAATGACAGAGTGAAAGGTCGACTTAAAGTAACCAGAGCATTTGGTGCAGGATTTCTGAAAAAGGTTCTTTCACATGACTTTTCATTGTTGAAGCCTTAAATCTTATCTATGATAGGTTTGTTCAATTTAGGGATTGCATGGAGTGGCTTATCAGTTATTTACTGTGAAGAGGCTATAAAGGAAATCCTGAAGGTTAAGAATAGTACAAATTTACTTCCCTTTTCTCTGGGGAAGAACTAATTTATTTTCAGACAACAAAATATTTCAGCTGTCCAACTTTTTAATGTAATTGTTTTAAAATGTCCCAAGTAACAAATTATGCATGCTTTTTGTAGATGAGAAAAGGGGAGGGGGCTTAATGGGAGAGGAGGAAAATGGCTTGTTACACATGTTATATTATGTTAAAATATTTTTAGGTATATAACCAGCTTATGCAATAACATGATCTCCACATTTTTGCAGCCCAAGTTGAATGATGCATTATTGGAGATGTTTCGGAATGAGTACATTGGTACCGTGCCATATATATCCTGCTCACCTTCTCTTTGTCACCATAGACTTTGCCCAAGGGATCAATTTTTAATCCTCTCCTCTGATGGATTATATCAGTATCTGAGCAATCAGGAAGTGGTTTCTCTTGTTGAGAGTTTTATGCTGAAGTTTCCAGATGGAGACCCTGCACAACACCTGATAGAGGAGGTTCTTTTCTGTGCTGCCAAGAAAGCTGGTAAACATTCTTTCTATAATTTGCTTCATATCCCTTCCCCCTTGCGTATAATGTGAAGAAGTAATTCTAAGATTGAAAGGAAACAAAGTTGGGGGATTGCCAAATGGGCATGAATTTTCACTTAGATGGGATCCAAAGTAGTCTTAGTTTCTGCTATCGCCCTACATAATGTGGTTACCTGTGGCTTTTGCTTAAGTCGTAAAGTTTTTCTACTGTTAAATTCCTTTTTTGTTTACGCAATTCTTTATGTTGAAGTGTTTAGCACTATGGATTGTTGTTTGGATTACATGGTTAACATAATCTTCAATTGCATGCTATTCTTTTTTTCCCCTCTATTCTACTTTTGGGTTATATTTTTTTTGGAATATCTATATTCATATTCTTGTTTGAGGTTTTGAAATCCCAAATTCAAAGTTTTCACTATTACACCAGACTGAAAAGCTGGCTTTATAATCTGGGTAAACTTTTTAAGTTGGCTAAAAAATTGAAAGTTTCTAAGCTGTTGAGATGAAGCTAACTGCTTGAGAGATTTTATAATTTCAAGAACACCTTTTCTTCTTTTTATAGAGGATGTTAATAAAAAAGATGTCAACTTTTTCCGGGACTGAATTCTATATTGGCTTGGATTGCTGCAGGCATGGATTTCCATGAATTACTGGACATCCCACAAGGAGATCGAAGAAAGTATCATGATGATGTCACTGTCATGGTGATATCTCTGGAGGGAAGAATTTGGAAGTCATCTGGAAAGTACTTATGAAACTCTTCACATACTGGCTTCACAACAAGCAATTTCTAGAAACAAGTGACTCAGAACACGGAAGTTTCAAATTCCTTAAGTCCACTTCTTTGAAGCACTTGGAAAATGTGGGTGCTGGCCCATTTTTCGTGGGTCTCAAACGGGTTGTTTTTCGGGTCTTACACCGTAAGCATACAGTTGATACGAGGAAGTCCAGATGATACTATCAAAGACCAATGTTAGATAGTCATCAGGAGTTGAGTAGATGCCTGAAATTTTATTTCCGGATAAAAGAAAAAATCTGCAGATGGGATTACCAGGAAATGCTCTTTAGGGACAGAAAAGAAAGAGATAATCTTTTTGTTTCTCATTTTCATTATTTTTCCTTTACTTTGCTTTCTTAGAGGATTTTGCATAGGCGGGAGGCTCATTCAATTCTGGGTGCCTTCCTTTTTCATCTTTTTTAGTTTCTTTTTAGAGCCAAAAAGACAAAGTGAAAATAGTCTGTAATTTGGTGGTGGGGGGATACAAACATTAGGTATAGTTACCGAACTCGAGCATTTCCTCGTCAAAAGTGAGCATCTGTCATTTTGAAGGGTGATGTTGGTTCACATTAGTTGGAATTTCTTCCAGGATCCTTTTTTAGAGTTTATCTTCTGCTCGCGCAAACAATTTTTCGAGCCTTCGAGCACAATAATCATCTCCATGGTGAGTTCAAACTATATACCAATATCAACAAAAAATAAAAGTAAATTAGTAAATTACTCTTGTATGCTTACATTTAAGGAAGAAATTTAAGGATTTTCGAAAGACTTATGGGATAATACTCAAATAGAAATGAAAAAATTGGGTTAGAGATCCACGTAGAGAGCTGGTAGCCTTAACCGAATGTGTTGTCACAAGAAAGCCCGAAGGCTGCGCCCGTCCCCGTCGGGGGGGATGCTTACCATCTATCCATTTTAGGAAGACAGGTTGTCGATATTTGAAGCTCTATCACTTTGCTCTTGGGAAGGAATGTGGGATTGCATGAATTGCCCCTCAAAAGAAAAAAAGAGTGAGGGAAACAATTTTTAGAAAAGAAACTGTATAACTTTTCTCAACAGCATGAGCAATTATGCAGCAACAATGTTTCATTTGATGGAACAGCTACTTTCCTCTCTGCTCCAAACAAGAACAAAATTTGTTTGAGTCGAGGGATGATTATTCGACAAATAGACAATTACCATCATTAGATACTAAACCATCGGTTATCATTTATTTATGAGGAGCCTTTTCTTGTGGATTGAAGCAATTCTTTAACATGATCTTTTTACTTGCTTTTGGATAAAAGAATAACGGAGCCTGTCAATAACCTCAGCCCCAAATGGAAAGACAACAGCCTTTCTAGCAGTCTCTAAGTCAACCCCACGTGCTTGGAAGTAGAAGAGTCAGCTGTCTTCTATGTCACTTATTGCAGCTCCATGAGAGCACTTCACGTCATCAGCAATAATTTGGAGATTAGGTTTGATATTTACAGTCGCTCCAGGCTCAAGAAGGAGGCTCTTTGTTAGTTGCCTGCATCAGTCTGCTGTGCATATCTGCAAAAAATTACAAGCAAATTACAAATTTTATAAAAGAATTACCTGCCCTGCTCTCCACCAACTCAACACATGCTGGAGAAAGTTTACTACTTCTTTTATATTAATTTTGACATTGTCAGTCCACTTCTTGCCATCATCTGAAGGTCAGGTCAGGTCAGTGCAATAGAAGTAACAGCTTATTTGGTATTCTTTCCCCACTATAGGAGGTTTCCACAATTTCAGATAGTGGCTAGTATATTCATGAAAGGAGTGGATATTTTCTTGTATTGAGAGTCAAGTCTCTAATAGTGGTGGGTCTTCCCTAAAATACTTAAAAATTACGTCTTTAACTACTTCTCAAGCCGAAATAATGATATTTATGCTATATGTTATATTATATATAATTTTTTATAGTTTTTGACACACAAATGGGTTCATAGCTCAGTGGTAGAGCATTTGACTGCAGATCAAGTGGTCACCGGTTCGAATCCGGTTGGGCCCTTGTTAATTTAAATTTTTTTTTTCCAGTTTGAACTTGGTGTTTTGGTAAGTCCAATTTCCTTTGTTGTTTTTTGGTAAGTCCAATTTCCTTTGTTTTGGGTATATTTGGTAACTACAATCCCCTGCAGTTCCAGTCGATCAAGGAACGTTTTAGCAATCAATGTGCAATTGGAGATGGATGAGAAGAGTGTGAGGCTGCGCAAGCCATGAAGTGGCCTTCTATCTAGATAGACATGCAAGTCTGCAACCCTGTAGTTCTCACAGGTTTCCAGGTCTCACTCTTAACTTTGGGTTTCTATTTCTTTCCAATAATAAGTCTTATTAATAATAGCCTTTTTCATTGTGCTAGTCCAGATTCAGATATGTCGGTGTCTGAAATTGGACTTTCTGATGCTTTGACAAATGTTTGATATCATACATAAAGTGTCATCCCCTTCCCTGCTCTCTTCCAAAAATAAAAATTTCTATCTTGCATGCAAAAATTCTCAGATATGTGGTTGAAAATCGAGTAGCTGAACTTTTGGAACTGGATTAGATACGCAGGCTAGGCCATGGATTGAAATGTCAGCATCTGATGTTATGGGGCTGTAAGTTTAGACAATGGTTTTTTTCATTTCTGTTTCTTGTCCAAGAAGACAGTTTTAGCTGTTTTAAAAAAATTTATGTTGGCTCTTTGTCATATCATATGGTTACTTTCAGTCAGAGAATTAGGGTAAAGTTTCTTACAAGAAAATCATTCATCAAAGATTACGTGATATTCTTATTGCAACCTAATAATAGTACCAAAATTTCAATAACAAAAGAGGGTACCAGAGTATTTTGTGATACAAGAAGTCAGGGTTACGGCCATCAATCACGTTGTTCTCAGAAGACCCTGCATTCTCAAGGGTCCCTCCACCCAATGCTAGCTTTGGTGCTCATCCGGATGCCCCCACAGAACTGTTTATCTTACTGTAACTTGTGAAACTGTCTTCCATGTTATTGGTTTTAGAATGCGGAGAAAAGCCAATACAAGTGCAACAGAGCGGTCCCCTTGTGTCTTGGCATGCTTATCTATGAACCTGATATGGATCTCTGCAGAGACTTTGAGTGTCATCAAGCTCTTGTTAAACTCCTTGCCCATACTTCATGGACTCTTCTTCAAACAATAATGCCTTTTTGTCCCTCCCTCAACAATTTTTTATTTCTATATTTTCCTAGCCAGATAAAAAATATAAAGTATATAATTTCCATTACTTCCCCATCTCCTTCTTTCTCAATGCAATGATTGTTCTTTTTTCATTTATGTGTTTTGGTGGTGATTTAACTTAGGATAACTATCTATATCCAAGTCCTAAGATCACAAAAAGGAATCACTGAGATTTAAAGTGAGGATGAGATGATTCTGAGACAGGATTTAGGCTTTCATATGCCCAGAAATAGATGAATTAGTCCAAACCAGCCAATGTCTTGGGAGAGTATTAATTACATGTAGCTGAAAATGATGGTATAGCAGATGCACACACCAAAATCACACGGTTCTCTCACATTCACTCTCCAAAACTCAACCATAATAATGCAAGGGAAACAGGACCACCAGTCTAAAGTTATGGTTTTGCAATATATATAATAGAGCCTCAGAATGATACTTTGACAGACGGTTCCTGATTTGCTTTACTATGTGATGTGGCTCACTGGTGAGCCCTCCATTTTCCCATGGGAAAGGAGCGTGTGGCTGAATGCAACACTCACGTGCATGCAATGTTTTACAATAAAAAGCAACGCTCCATTGAGAAAGAGAGAGAGGGATGTGGGGCCCAGAGTTTCTGCCCCAAAGTTGATCTTGATATGCCACCAAAAGAAATGTAAGTTAAACCACCAATGACCAAACAAATCAATCTATTATGGGATTAAAATGAGTAAAGATCAAAAGCAGAAAGTGAAAGTTCACGGTGCATTTTCACCAATATGAACTGAGAAGGAAAGCAATAAAAATCTCCTTTGACACCAACTTCTTAATTTCACCAAGAGCAGAAAACGAAAGCTTTTCTTTTCCATATTTTGAAAAGGAGAAAATGAAAGCTCAGTTGACATTTACTGCCTAAGATGTACTGATAAGGAACATAGTAAAAGGAAAATCACATTAATTAAATACTACTTTCTCTTTATGTTTATCCATTTTTAACTTAGTCCTCTCTCTCTCTCTCATTGAGCAGGATGTGTTTGCCTCACTTCATAATGCTTCAATTGAATTTCTTAGTTCATCAAATGTGCTCAAGCTTCTGTTTTTTCTGCATATATCCATTTACACCATCTTCTATAAGAAACTTTCCAAATTGGGAATTAAGTATTTTGTTAGTTATGCAACTCTCTTACACTATTTTCCCCATCATTTCCCTTCTCTCTCACAGTTAACTAGTATAATTTTAATTTAGTCCATTCTGTTTTCACTTTTAGGCACTTTCTGAATAGTTGCAATGTTTGTGCTGTTTCTAAGTGTTCTTATTTTATTTTTTTCTGGACATGATAAGAATGGGAGAAAGGTTGGTGCTGTCTGTGTTTTAAGGCAGTGAACTATTAGCAGCCTGGACAGGAGAGTTTACCTCTGTCTGATTTTACAATGCAAGTTCCCCTTACTCCATATCCGACACCTCCAGCGCCGTACACTCCTGCCAGTGGTATCTTATTCTATTCTCTTCTGCAACAGGTTTATCTTGAAACAATTTGAATTTTATTATTGTTTATTTGCTGAGACAAAGGAAGGGCCTTCTAAGATAAAACTTTGTTTGGGAAATCTAAATCGAATTTCTGATATCTGAAGTAGGAAAGAATGTCTGCAGTTACGGAAGAATAGTTCAGGGTATCTGCTTCATTTTTCTGATATGCATGCTGCATGGCTAGTGCATTAAGATACAGCTGCTTTGGATGTAACTACCAACATTACAAAATTAGGTTCAAACTCCAGTTTGGCCTCTAACAGGCTTGGCCTCATCAACAAATTGGTCGAAGACAGGAAACATTATGAATCTATCTTTCAGCATGAGTAAAAGTTACTATGTTTCTATCTTTTTGTTAATCTCCATTTTCAACTGATCTAGTGGCCAAATCTATGTCATCAGGTGCTCAAAGCCAGCTTGTGTGTTCTGGATGTCAAAATCTATTACTCTATCCAGTCGGAGCAACCTCTGTGTGCTGTGCTGTTTGCAATGCAGTAACAGCTGTGCCGCCTCCTGGTACATCATCTGCTATTTACTTCATAACTTTTTAAGCTTATGCAACCCTGAAAATCACATCGACTGAATCTTCCTTCTGTTTTAAGTTATTTCCATATCTGTTAAATGAAAAAACTGCGGAAGGCCTATGAGTAAAATGCAAGTCAAAACTCTGAAATGACAGGCACAGAAATGGCCCAGTTGGTTTGCGGAGGCTGCCATACCTTACTAATGTACATCCGTGGAGCCACAAGTGTTCAATGTTCGTGTTGTCACACCGTCAATCTGGCCTTGGAAGGTATGCATAACAAATTATGATGTGTCATAACTTGAATAGTGTTTTTCTCAAACATTGTTAAAGATTGAAAAAACCTTGTCAATTGAGTTACTATTTCTTTGCTGTAAGCTTCAAATTTTCCTTCACTTCTGACAGCAAATCAGGTGGCGCATGTAAATTGTGGAAACTGCAGGATGTTACTAATGTACCAGTATGGAGCAAGTTCTGTAAAATGTGCAGTCTGCAATTTTGTGACATCAGTTAGGGTCAGTACATTATTTGTTCTCACTCACTAACTGTTTAATAACCTTATGATTCACTGTCTTCTTAGCAGCCTTTAAGTGCAAATTCACTGCCTTTTTTATGCGTCTTTTATAAATACAAGATCGATATATTTACAAGTAGCTGAAGCTAGTTTCATCTGTTTGCAATGTCTTCAATGTTGTGTCGTTGGATGATGCAGGGCTCAGGGAGTGCTGCGGAACAGAAGTTCAACAGCTAAAATTACTTCACACCCAAGTTGATTATTAGAAGCTACAACTTTGGTCTTTGCACATTACAAATATCCTCCTCCAGGGTTGCATCTCTCGGCAAAATAGAAGAAATTTCCTCCTCCCATGTATAGAGTTATTTTTACTTGCGTGACCTACTTGCTAATAAGCAGTGGCAGCTGGCTGGATGTATGATAAATATTTCTATCACAGAGGACTTGGTTTTCTTAATTTCTTTTACCATGCTATGAGTGTGAGTCGCATTAAATGCAGGCATAAAGGTTATCTCTGATACTTTTCTTCTTGCCTATTAATTTTTATCTTCATTCATTATGCCAAAATCTTTGCAACAATGATTTCTTTTAGCAGACAATATATATAGGAAAAAAGATTTGCCAACTTGAGCTTGTTCTTGTGCATACTGAAATAGTAATTCAACCAACCATCTTTATCTTTTATTTTTCCAATGGCACCTAGAATCACAAAGCTTTTGCTCTCCGGTATTATCAACCACTTCGATCCTTGTAATGGTCTCATCATGGCTAGAAAAGAACTTCGAAGATGCAACAAAGGTAAACATGAAAATCTATAATAGATCATTCAACAAACCACTTCTACAGAATGACTTCATTGAAGGAACAGCCAACTCTTTTTTCAGTCTAAACCAAAATCCTCTTGGAAACCACGACAAGGAAACCCTTTTTGTACATGATACTGATACAGGGTTATTACCAATAATACAGAAGTTAGAACAATGAAAAAGAAAAAATCTATCAAAAGGAATTGAATTGGTAACGTGCTTTTGCAACAGATCAAACAAAGAAATATACCACTAATCATGCCCACTGCAATTTTCCTTGGTACTCCACACACTGCTGGATTTTCCCATCATGGGACATAACCTGGGTCTTCACCTTAGCTGGTTTCGTATTGTACTTCACTTCGAACTTTGGGAATGGCTTCTGCTCGTTTTCTGCACTAGCCGCGCCAGATATTTCTGGCAAGACTTCATCTAGGAACTCATCTGCTACATCTCCATCTTCATCTATCCTAAGACGCTTTGCATACCATTTCAGACCCTGAATAAAAAAGTAAAAAAAAAATGTTAGCTACTTGAAACAGGCTTAATGACGATACAAGATGTAAAATAAGCAGTGAAAGTAAAGATGAGAACTACCAGCTGGTGTAAAACACCAGGATCCCAATAAAGGCTACTGCATCATCCACATGGACATTTATTTGCCTCAGGCTTACCAAACAGTGGTAAATAATGTTACTCTCTGTTAGCAACAGTGCCAACAACAAGTTGCACCTCTCCAACTACTTCTTTCCCCCACCTTTGTGATGTTAAACAAATTTAACCATGCTCAACATGCCACTAAATTTCATTCAAAGGAAGTAAACTAAGACCAATTCACAAAAGAAATTGTATATAGCATTTGCTTGCAAAGCTGAGATCAGTTGACAGGGACACAATCACACAAAGTGTCCATAATGTCTACTTCAGAAAAGAAACAAGGATATGCCCACACCTAGACAAGATTGACATCATTTTATTCCTTTTCTTATCAATATGCTCTTTTCCTTCTGGATTTAACACGACACATATTATTCCTTTTAATGTTTACTAAAAATGGACATGTCTATTCATTTTCAACCATGATCAACCTTTAAAACACATTTGCATGTCAGCATGTTAAATACAAAAATTCCTGTAGTATTCTCATGTTCAGCCAATTATGGTTCAAAAGGATAAGATTGCTGGATTAAAATAGACAATCCCTTCTGTCTTCCAAGCTAGCAGCAATAGTTTTCTACAGAGTATTACTTATAATACATCTAGCTAGCATAAAAAAATTGAGGAGCCTCTTGTTTTCTTGATAAGACGATAATAGTGAAAGAGTTAGAAGAAACAATCACAAGCAAGAAGGTTCTTCAAACTGACATAATCTAACACCTCTTTTCATAAGTCCAACAAGTGTTAGAGCAAAAATGGATGAATCTGATAGAGAACAAATGACTTGCATGTGCTTGGATGCTTACAGACTTGTTCATGCATGGCACCATATTTACTCGATAAGAAAAAAAAAATGTGGAGATCAGCCACCAAGGGTTCATCCCCAAACAGAGAGAGATCTTGATAACAAACAGATTTAAAAGTTTTAGGAAATCAAGATAACAGACAAGTTTCAGTAAGATTTGGTGGAACCACTCCCATTGATTTGAGGGAGGGAAAAGAAAGTTTAAGCTGAAGTCCAAAGAAAGAAGGGAAAGTATATATCTTTTCCTCTATTTATTCAGTTGAGTAAGGAAAGCAAATAGATGAAAAGGATAAAACTAAAGGATTGTTAGTAAAAACCTAAGTTAAGTAAAAGTAATGTATTACATGCATTATGAAAATTAAACCTAAATTTAACATGCATTAAAATCCATCTTCCTGCAATAAGCATTAAGCCATCCACTACATCCAGATCTGATCTATCCTTTTATTCTTTTCCTTGCATATTTTCCATGAACTGAATAATAATAATGTGAAAGACATTTGATAATTGACTCAAAATAGCCTCCTAGAAGGACTACAATTCTTACTGCCTACTTCATATAAACAGCTAAAACTCAACTCCATCATAATTTACAACAGCAATCATGCATGTCGATCAATTTCACTGACAGTAGATGTAACTAAAAGTTCCAGCAGCAACTTGGAAACCTATGAGGAAGTTTGGGGATAACATCATACACAATCCAAAACACCATGTCCATCATCCTCAACTAATGAATTCTAGAAACTTATTATTTTCTGAAAAAGCAACCATCACAAAAGTTTTGGCATCTTCATTAATAAATGGCTTGAAACAAGAACAATATGCACATAACTCTAGAAATGGACAAAGGAATTAGTGCAGAAAACTATCAGGGAGCTCAATAACTTATAGACCACATGCAAGATCAGCAGTGCAGAATTTTAACAACAGAAGCAGAAGCTTTTACTCAAGGCAGAAACATCAATTGACTCCAGACCAGCCCATTAGAAGAGAGAGGGAATCACACAATGTAACTAAAACATGATCTAGGTTTTAAGATTCAGCAGAGATAGCATTCTGTTCACAATATGAACATTAGGAATCTCTAACAGTAGTAACATGACTGAAAAGGAACCAATGGCAACAACACATGTATATAGGCCATTCTACACTCAGCATATTATTAAAATTGTACAGCAAGAAGATGATCTTGGCTGGTAATGACCTCTAAAACATAGGTCCCATCCCGTATTTAAAGACATCAATGATTCCGCATACTCAAGTCTCAAGGAAAGAGATTATAGAAAATCTCTAAAGCCCAGCTAACCTCAAGCTCTTTGCAATCAGAACACATAATTCGAAGTCACTTAGTTCTTAGATATGCTTAGTGATTCGTGCTATCTTGTCTTAATTCCAAACTATTAGCATTTATTAAAGTTTGAACATTGCTTTCTTCTTTAATACCTAAGCTTCCTAATTCTATTACAGCAGTCAACTCATAAAAAAAAAGTTACTACATTTAGCATTATAACATATATCAAGAACCCACATCTTAAAATTTGTAAACAAGGAAAAGTATTGAGATGGACCTGGACGCCGCCGTTACCGGAAGTGCAGGGGAGGAGGACAGGGCCAGGCTGTGGACGATCGACGGCGACCTGAACAGGGACGCCAAAGCCCCTTCGAGGAAGGCCAGTTTCATGGAAAATGGGACGGTTGTTGGGTGGTTGATCATTGTTGTTGTTATTGTTGTGATGGTCGTTTTCTTGGTCTTCCACTTCGTGCCCATCGTCTCTGGCAAACCCCAGAAGCCCCGCTATTTTTCTAAAGAATCGCATACTCAAAGACCAATCTTATTCGATTATCGATTCGACGTGCTAAGCTAAGCAAATCTAGAGAACGAAGCGAAAGAAGCAGAGAGAGAAACGTTCGTTTCGGGGTCGGGTTTGGGTTTGGGTTTGGGTTCGGGTTTGGCTGGTAGTGGAGAGCAAGCTCAAGCAACGTAGAAGAAGAAAAATGTAGGAAAGAAAGCGGAGAAACGTGTTCTAGATTTACAACACCAAAAAAATTATCAGGTAATTAGAATGTATAATTAAGATAAATTAAAACTTTCTTAAAAATAAAGAAAAATGTAGATTTACAATTTATATATTTTTCTCATATAAAATATTAAAATTTATATATTTATATTATATTTTATACAAAAATTAGTGTCATAATTTATATCAATGTAAAAGTATAAATTAAAAATTTAAAAAAAAAAAAAACTAATTTATATCAATCATTTTTTTATTTTATAGATTTTTTAACTTTAAACTTTGATTTAATTTTTTAATAGATTTAATAATTTAATAATTTATATTACATAAAATATTAAAATTTATGTATTTATATTATATTTTATATAAAAATTATGTATAATAATTCATTGTAAAAATATAAAATTTATAATTTTAATTTTATTAAATTTATATATAATTTATATTAAATTTTAATATTATATTATATTATATTATATTACGTTATTATATTCTGTTTTAGATTATTATATCTATTTTTAGGTGCAAAATTGGACTGTTGGAACAATTTAATTTCATTTAAAAACAGTTAAATAAATTGATAACTGTAGATAATATTTTTTTATTTACATAATAGTAGAATAATTTTCTGATAATAAAATGTAGTTATTTTTCAAAATAAATAAAAGACTGAAATGTCCCTTGACCTGTACATTAGATCTTTCCAACAGCGAACGTTTTACAAATTCTTTTTTTCTTAAAACATTTTCCATTTCGTTTTCAATTTTCTTCTTCACCGATGCTTTGATCACCAAACCAAAATCGAACGCTCTATTTCTCCTGATCCGGATACGCCACCGCCGATCCAATAATTTCTTAACGTGGGACGCCATCCACTGGATAGAAGATGCCGGTGGCCGCTTCTGCTATTTACTTCTTGAATCTCCGCGGTGATGTCCTCATCAATCGTCTCTACCGGGACGATGTCGGGTGACTCTCTCTCTCTCTCTCTCTCTCTCTCTCTCTCTTTGCGTGAATGCGTATAGGCTTCTCCTAATAGCTAGTTTTTTTTTTTTTTTATGGAACGGTGACGTTTGACTGAGGTTTATGATAATTTCTTTAGCGTTATAGGGTTTTTTTTTTTTTTTTTTTGTGTGTTTGTGTTTGATTCGTATAATATTTCATTTAGGGGAAACATGGTGGATGCCTTCCGAATGCACATTATGCAAACGAAAGAACTGGGAACTTGTCCCGTTCGACAGATTGGAGGTTGCTCTTTCTTTTATATGAGAATCAGCAATGTATACATCGTAATTGTTGTCAGCAGTAATGCTAATGTAGCTTGTGCTTTCAAGTTTGTTGTTGAGGTAGTCAAAGATTTGTTGTTCTTTATGTTTAATATACAACAGTTTTGCCTTGTATTCCACTAGAAAAATGTGCAATTCTTTTTCTCTATGGTAATTGGTGGAGGCATTTTTGCTCCTTTTGCAGGCTGTTGCTTTGTTCAAATCATATTTTGGTGGTGCTTTTGATGAAGATGCTATTCGTAATAATTTCGTTCTGATTTATGAATTGTTGGATGGTATGTATTTGATGACAGTTGAATGTTTCTTCTTCCACATGCATCCTCTTGCTTGGTTTCTAGTGTGTTTAGATACTGTTTCTTTTGGCTGTTGCTTTGTTCAAATCATATTTTGGTGGTAATAATTTGGTTCTGACTTATGAATTGTTGGATGGTTTGTATTCGATGAAAGTTGTTTTTCTCCTTCCACATGCATCCTCTAGTGTGTTTATATACTGTTTCTTTTGGCTTGATTGATGATGGTCTATTGTAGTGCTTTATTTTGCATTCACTAGTTACCTATGATTGTTGGCTCCTGGTGTCATGGACTGTGATAGGAATCTTAGATTGACATTATTATTGATAATGGTAGTAGCTGAATGATATGAATATTACTTGCAGACGCAGCTGATAAAAAAACTGAAAATTAAATAAGTAGTATAGGCATTTGTTCAGTAGAAAGGAAGGGTGAAGAAAATCATTTAACCCTGGGTTCAAATGTTATTTGAATGATTAATTGTTTGATTTCTTGATTGACATTGCAGAGATCATGGACTTTGGCTACCCACAAAATCTTTCTCCTGAAATTTTAAAGCTTTACATTACTCAGGAAGGAGTGCGGTCCCCATTTTCATCCAAGGTAAGTTGTATTTTGTGTATTATAGATTATTGTATTTTGAGGATTGATGCATGTAGGCAATGCTCATATGGCAGATGCAGGTTTAATTTATGTTTTAATTTTTGTGTAAAGTTGCATTGTAATTAACCATTTTCCTTTGCTATTTGCAATAAATCAATAGCCTTCAGATAAGCCTGTTCCAAATGCAACTTTACAAGTCACAGGTGCTGTTGGCTGGCGAAGAGAGGGACTTGTTTATAAAAAGAATGAGGTGATCTAGCTTATGAACACTGTCAAATTCGTTACTCTATTGAATGTGGAGGTTTCAATGTTGTTAAAATTTGTTTGTTTCAGGTGTTTCTGGACATTGTGGAAAGTGTGAACCTACTTATGTCTTCAAAAGGTTGGTACTGGTTTTGGAAAGTGTTTTTGTTGTCTGTTTCGTTGAATATAAAGCATTTGGTGATTGCAGGTAGTGTTCTGCGCTGTGATGTTACGGGAAAGATTCTTATGAAGTGCTTCCTCTCTGGAATGCCTGATCTTAAGTTGGGCTTGAATGATAAAATTGGGCTTGAGAAAGAATCACAATTAAAATCCCGTCCTGCTAAAAGGTGGTTTCTAATTGCATTCATTTCACATTCTATGCTGCTCTGTTTTCTTCATATATCATCCTCTTGTTCACTTTCCTGTCAATGGTGCAGTTTTTATGGTGGACTTTTGATTTTTCATGTGACTTTCTAAAGGGTTTCATATTGGATTGCCTAGTTTCTAAAATTTTGTATGCTCTGTTTATAAACTAGTCTCATTGCCATGAAGTCAAAATTTTCTGATATTGGTTTCAAAGCGTGCAAATTCAGCTCTATAATTTTTCTCTCTTACAATGCTACATATTGCAGTGGCAAGACTATTGAGCTGGATGATGTTACTTTTCATCAGTGTGTAAATCTTACAAGATTCAACTCTGAAAAGACAGTTAGTTTTGTGCCACCAGATGGTGAATTTGAATTAATGAAGTAAGCTTAGAAGTCTTCTCTCTTATATATCTTGTGGTTCAAGTTTATGTTATATTGTACGCAGCTTAAGTTGTAGCCAAGTTTTGTTACTTCATATAATTGTGACTGATAAGTTCTATATTATCTATAGCTTGCTTCTTAGACTACCATGCTATCTTCATTCTTACTGTGCTACATTTAGAAACTTCTGTTGATCATCGATGCCATTTGAACCTATAAATCTGGATATATGTTGTGAAAGTGAATGTGCAATGCTTAATGCTTATTGGTGCTCAGTACTTTATGTTTCCACAATACATAATTCTTTTATATATGCTTTTTTAATGTTCATTTTGACTTGATGTCTGACGAATGCATAGGTACCGTATCACTGAGGGAGTTAATCTTCCTTTCCGGGTATTGCCAACGATCAAGGAGCTTGGTCGAACACGGATGGAAGTAAATGTTAAGGTTTGTAATCATACATTTTGAAATTGGCGATATTTGGAAGCTCATGCTTCCGCTATTGGCTTATTTATATTAATATTTCAGGTTAAAAGTGTCTTTGGAGCAAAAATGTTTGCTCTTGGAGTTGTCATCAAAATTCCTGTTCCAAAACAAACAGCAAAAACAAGTTTCCAAGTAACATCAGGTCGAGCAAAGTACAATGCTGCTATTGATTGCTTGGTTTGGAAGTAAGTGTTTTAGTTTGTTATTATGTGCAAATCTTATGTATTCCACTTTTATATTGAGAATCTGGCTGCCTGCTTTTTGTCTCATCTTAAAGTGGATCAGCCAAATGTTTTATTTGTGCTGCAGCTCCAACCACTACCCTATCCCTGCACCCATCTGTTTGCCAATAGTCTGTACTTTTCCCTCTGCTTATGCTTCATCTCTAGATTGAATTCAGCAATTGTTCAATGTCATATTCATCTCATATTTTAGGATAAGAAAATTCCCTGGACAAACAGAGCCAACCTTGAGTGCAGAAGTTGAGTTAATTTCCACGATGACAGAGAAGAAATCTTGGACAAGGCCACCAATTCAGATGGAATTTCAGGTGCAAATTATTATTTTATTGCTTAATCATGTTGCATTAATTTTTCTTTTTTTAATGCAATATCTTTGCTAGGAAAATATAGAAAAAAAAATATTGCTGTGCTTGAAATTATTCTCCTAGTTTTGTTATAATAGAGATGTTGTACTAGTTCACTTATTATTTGTAATCCATGTTGTTGGTGCTCTAGATTTCTTTTTTTGCCTTTTAAAGGTTGTTGAATTTCCATGTATGCTAGATGAATAGAAAATTGGGAATTTGGGAGGGGGTGGGACTTGAAATAATTGGATGATTGATGGGTATAAAGGAATCAAGGTCCTATTCGATTATTTGCATTTCATGAAAATGCCAAAGAACATCAGTTTTGGGTGACTTAAATAGGGGATATTGCTTTGGCCAAAATAAAAATTAAAAAACGGGGGTTATGGACATCTGAGCACACTTCGCTGAATGCCTTAAGACAAGTCAAATACATCTGTAATTTATTTGCATTTTCTTTTCAGGTTCCAATGTTTACGGCCTCTGGTTTACGTGTCCGGTTTCTTAAGGTAAGCATTCTTATGGATTCTGAATGCATATGTGATTCCTTTAGGTGAAGTTGCTGTGTTGACTTCATCACTGTTTTGCAGGTGTGGGAGAAGAGTGGGTATAACACAGTTGAATGGGTTCGCTATATTACCAAGGCTGGTTCATATGAGATCAGGTGCTAGAAACATGGGATTGTATTGGATAACTTGAGGATTTATGAGAATATTTACTTGCTACATGTTTCAACGAAGTAGAAAGTGATTCTTACATGTTTATCATCACCTTGAGGGCAAGGGGAATGAGTCTCCGTTTCCCCCCTGAAGGATGCAGCTTGTGTTCTGGTTTCTTGAATTATTAGGCAATTTTTTTCCCTCATAGTGGAGTTATTGTTAATATGATTATTTCAAATGAATATGTGGTTGTTATTTAGCCCTTATATAGAACAAAAACCCGGTGCGATTATTTCACAATGTTGTATTATTTGCATATTGTCACACATATTTTGTTGTAACGATAAATAGTCAGTTTGGATTTTCGAATTGGATTCATCTGATGCCATCAATGATGGAAGCAGTTACTCCACTGCTCCTCTGCTCCCAATGATCTCGTGAAATTTCAGATATTCAGATGCAACATTTACGTTTTACCTAGATGGAGATGGCAAATTTTCTTTTCCATCCAACTTTTCTGCTTTTGCTTTTCTTTTGCTTTCAAATTTCGGAAAAGTTATTTTTAAGGTGCTGTACAGCAATGCAGGGTATATCACCATTCCATTTTAAGCATCATTGCTAGTCTTTGCTCCATCCACGTTTCTGGGATATTTCAGGCACCATTTTTACTCATAAAAACAACATATCAATTACATTTTAGTTTTATATCATTGGCCTACCTTGTTGTAGGTTGTTTTTAATGCTCTGGTCAGGTCGGCTGTGGGTTCCTGACTATTGAAATTGAGATTATTTATTATTGCTGGTCTTTTGCCAATTAGATTATAAGCCTGTAAGTTCAAAAATTTTGCCCTTTCCAGGACACGTTCCAAAACTTAGAAGTACCCATTATTAAATGAATTCATATGACATTATTATGACAGTTGCATCTGTATTTCAGCAAGCAAGCAAACATCTGTCAATTACTATACATTTGGTGTGCACTTGTTTTTGTCTGTCAAATATGACACTAACACTACATCTACCACATGCCACGAGCCTACTAAATTTTGGTACCAGTTATTAGATTCATTGCTTTTTTCATTTTGAATGCATTCACATTGATAATGTGCTTGGACCAACCAAATTTGATGCTAAATTACCATTTTTTTCTCTAAGATTTATACAAGGGCTCTTTGCAATTTAAACTAAAATCTTGTGATCAAAAAGGGGAAAAAAATACCAATGAAAAAATTTCTTTCCCAACTCAATGAAAGCTAGGCGAATTGCAATATACAAGAAAATCTAAACCAAATTCAAGATGGGTGTACATAACAAAGTACATAGTTAGGGACATGATCTGATCTAACTTTACTCTGCACCAAAAAAAAAAAAAAGTAGAATTCTATCAGCTGCTCCCCCATAAGAAAATCCGTGGGCAAATAAAGTGCACTTAAGAAAAAGAAAAAGTCATTAAAACCCTAAACCAAAAAGGAAAACCCTACTTGGAGTTGGATATGTTTTTGACCAAAAAAATGGCCTTTTTTTTTTTTTTCTTTTTCCGGGTATTCTTTCACCGGTTTTTAATTTCATTTGTACAACGTCCTTTTGAGTTCCACTTCGTCAGTTCTCAAAGTAGATAACTCACACAATACAACTCTTTTGACTTATCAGCTATCTTTTCTCTCACAGTTCCGCTCCAGTTAAAACTTGCACCACATTACACTTCTTTTACTTTTCATTTTTCCCATTTTTGTTTTGAAACTAAGAAAAAAGCAAAGGAAGATGGAGTCCAGAGAATTACACGTTCCGGCAGCAGCGACAGGGGGATTACAGGTGCAACAACCGCAACAGATGGTAATGGGACCCCCATCTTCATCGTACCCTTCGAACTCCGCCTTGATCAGCACTAATCCAATGGCTAATATCCCTCCTCCTTCCACTCCACGTTTTCCTTTCAACTCCTTAGCTTCGCAGTCGCCACAGCATCATCAGCATCATCATCTGCAACCCAAGCCTCTGGATTCGTTAAACTCCGTCGGCTTTGATGGATCGCCGCAGTTTCAGTACAACACGGAGCCGGCCATGAAGAAGAAGCGAGGTAGGCCTAGAAAATATGCTCCTGATGGTAACATTGCTCTTTTACAATTGGCACCCACCACCCCAAATGCCTCTAACTCGGCAAATCACGGTGGTGCGGATTCTGTCGGTTTAGGAAGCAGTAGTGGCGGTGGTGCTGCGTCAGAGCCGCTTGCTAAAAGGAACCGTGGAAGGCCACCTGGTTCTGGAAAAAGACAGATGGATGCATTAGGTAACTAACAGTTGGTGTCAAAGTTAGTCCTTTTTTGGTGTTTTGTTTTGTAACTTTTGTGTGTTTGTTTGCTTTTATGAGCAGGTGGAGTTGGAGGGGTGGGATTTACTCCTCATGTGATCACAGTGAAAGCCGGCGAGGTGAGTTTCTTTTATAAGTAATATATGAAGTTGTAATGGTTGCTCCTTCATATGAAATGAGAAATATTGTGAACTGAAGGTAGGCTTGGAAATGTGTGAGGTTTTCTTGGCCTTAATGGATTTGTATTTGGGGATTATTCAATTTTCTTAGATTGAATTTTCAAATGTTTTAAGCTTCCTTTGGTGGTGGAATCATCCATTTTGTGTATCAGTAGCATGAAGGAATATCTTTAAAGCCTTTGCAATACAACTCTGGAATATGATTGCATAGAAGCAACTTATCTTGTAACTGTTAAGCAGAGCACTATGATGTAATTTAGCTCTAACTGAATGTGTGCACATTTCAAATGCTGAGTTGGGGCAATGTAAATTTCATAGAGCATGTGGAAAGTAGCTTGGGTCCTGAGATATTTACCCTTTTCTTTTTGTTGTCAAAGATTCATTGATAGAGATACTTCTTCAATTGATAGTTTTAAGCGTAGTGGAAAGATTAGTTGGCCTCTTCCAGTCAATAACTTGAGGCAAAATGCATACTTTTATTCCTTAAAAGGTGGATCTGCCTTAAATATTGCATGTCAATAAATCTGCAATACTGTTCTCTTGCACATGTTCTGATTGCCCATGTTTGTAATTCTTGAACCTTATTTATAATGTGCCTTATTGTATGGCCTTTTCATTTGCAGGACATAGCATCAAAGATTATGGCTTTTTCACAGCAAGGACCACGCACAGTCTGTATTCTCTCTGCAAATGGCGCCATTTGTAATGTTACACTCCGCCAACCCGCAATGTCTGGTGGTACAGTGACATATGAGGTATTTTTAATATCTATATAAGATCCATCTGATGAACTAGGCTTAGGCTTGAATGAACTGCATTTACTCAGCGCCATGGATGAGATAGGATTGCTTCCATATTTCAAAGGCTGCTGAAGAATTAACTTTCTGAGCATTCCTTTGACAGAAAAAAATGTAACCTTTTTTCTCTACGTATGTCTGCATTGTCTATCTCTCTTTTAGAGAATAATTTCTATATTTTAATTTTTATTTTTTTAAAAAAATGCTTTTAACCTATCGTAGGATCCCAGGCCAAGTAAATTCATTAGTCTGAGGAGAAAAAAAAAACTGATTAGTGTGGAAATTTTATTTGAATATAGATCTGAGGAAATAGTGCTGCTCATATCTTAGCCTCATGGGTTTTATCACTTGAGTTGATTTCAGAATTTTATAGTTAATTATACCAAAACACATGTAGGTAGCTGAAATCTCATCCTTACATGGTGATAAAGGCATGAAATTTTTATTAAACCAAAATGGTTCATACAATTTTAGCTTTTTGAATTATTTTCTCCCTTGCCAATTATGCACAATTTAATTATGGCCAGACCTTTTATTGCAGGGCCGATTTGAAATTATTTCTCTATCAGGTTCCTTCTTGTTTTCTGAAAATAATGGTAGTCGCAGCAGGACCGGTGGATTAAGTGTCTCCTTGGCTGGGTCTGACGGTCAAGTATTAGGTGGTGGAGTTGTAGGGATGCTGCAGGCAGCATCAACAGTTCAGGTTTCTCTCTATTACTAACTGGTGTTTGCGATTTCCATGTTCATATGTGTAATTACTATTACCATGACAGTATGATGAAATTTTTGCCGCATGCACATCTCAGAGGTGATAATCTGTTTGGGATTGAGGCTTAGTTGAATCTAGTTATTTGCATCTCTGATACCATACTTGCTGGGTAACCATCTAGGTGTCAAGGGACTTTCCAGCTTGTCATGGCATAACAAAGATGTCAACGGATTTCATTCTTGTTTTATGACTCTGTTTTCTATCTCCTGCCAGGTCATTGTTGGCAGCTTTATTGTGGATGGGAAAAAACCGAACTCAGATGTTTTTAAAACTGGACCATCTTCCCTTCTAGCACCAAATATGCTGAGTTTTGGGGCTCCAGGAACAACAGGTAGTCCTCCTTCACAAGGTGGATCAAGTGAGTCTTATGATGAGAACAGTGGTAGCCCTCTTAACCATGGGTCTGCATTTTACAGTAATTCAGCTCCATCTATTCATAATAACAATATGCAAATGTACTCGCTTTGGACTGGCCACACTCCACAATGAAGATGCTTCTAAATTAACAGTAGAGCGTTTTGGGCATCAACTTGGTGATTGGTCTTGCATAACAATTAGTGAATTCCAAATGCTAACATGCATTAAAGAATAGAAATGGCAGAGAATAATTTTTCTTGTAGATCAAGTTTTTTGTTCTTTCTGCTTTAGTAGTTTTCAAGTATTCTTCACCTCATCGAAAAATGGCTGCTGAGAACATTCCACTTATTTCTCAGAATCTCAATATTACTTTTTCCAGTATTGTTTCTCTAGTGGTTGCTGTTGTTAGGTTTCAGATGTAAAACTCGTTTTAAGGATATGAATATCATAGGAGTTGTCATAGTTTTGAGTGAGACTTGTTGCCACCACCATTTCGGGAGCCATGACTACATAACATATGGAGACCCATATCCAATCTACAGGGTATATTATGTATTTTGATCCAAAGGTTTCATGGATTTGTCTTATAAAAGTTATTTAACAAGTTTGGATTTAAATTTCTATTTATATATATCATAAATTTTTAGAATATATCGATATGGGATTGGAGTGTTATCAATGATGTAAGCTGTTGAATCGTTTGTTGATCTCAAGTATTCATTCATTAAAGTCATTTCAATGTGTCTCGATTGTTGTACACTTCTCTAATATGATAAAGTTTACAATAAGAAATTGATCAATCCCTACTTTAATGCACAAAATTAATTAAAGCAAGCATTGCGTTTGCTTATGGAAAAACTGGACATTGCCACTCGGTCCAATTAACATCACAGCTCAAGCATACCTGTTCTTATTTTCAAACCAGTCTCATGTCACCAACCATAAAGTTGGGCGGCTCCTAACGCATGTTGCAAGTTGTATATGATTTTCAATTTTCAAACCTTAATAACTTTCTTCATGTCATTTTATTCCAATAAAATAACCTAACAAAGTTCATAGTAAATACAATTTCACCTAAATTTTGTTATTTTTAATTTCAGCTGGTGAACCTTATTAAGGCTGGGTGTTTGATGAACTACCGCATTTACTTAATTCGTTGACCATATTATCATAGTATGTAACGAAGACATATGCCAACTATCTTGAATCCTTTTCAACGAGCCTATTCAAATTTCGTATTATTACAACACAAGCGCAGCTTACACAGATGTTAGTGATACATTGTCTCTTCTCACGCGCCTGTCTGTCTCAATGCTTTGCTTGCTTTGCACCAAAGTCGGTGCCAACTGCCTACTAATTAATGCACAAATACCGTGGATTTTGCTGAATAATAGAATCCTTTGCATATACTTTGTCTATATAATATGTATGAAATCTTGAATTTGAATCCAATCAATTACCCAAAGGCAATGAGCTGCTGACCAGCACTTGTCCTATGCTGAGTGTTCACGAGGACATCCGCCGGTGATTGAGAGTGACATTTGTTCAATCCGGCAAGTCTTATTCCAATTCCTACTATCAAATAGATATGCTTCATTCACATGCCAACGGCTCTCTTGGCCAGCAAAAACCTAAAAAACAAGCAATAAAATACATGGTACTATGTTTTAATCTACCTTTTTCCTTTGCTTGCCTATAAAAACTCCCTCATCTCTCCATCTCTCTCTAGATCAAATACTTTCTCCCCCATCAAAAGAACCCATTTTCACATTCATATAAGCAGTTCATTTTCCTAGCCATAACAAACAATATTCAGTCATTAACATAACATATATACTATACACTCTATCTTCAAAATTTTGTCAGTTATTAGTTCATGGATTGCTTGGTCTTGCCTGCCACCTTGTTGCGAAGGCGCAGCATGGCATCACGGCTAAGCTACCGGCCTCTAACGGAGAATGGATATGGCGAGTTGGAGCGACACGTGACGGTGGTGGTAGGGAAAGAGAAGAGGGAGTTTTTGGTTGACCCTTTTGTGCTAGAGGAGAGTCCATTCGGGGTTTTGATTGACACAATGAAGAAGAAGGAATATAGTAGTCAAGTCATTGATGCGAGAGGGGACAAGAGGAGGGTGATTTTCGTGGACGTGGATGCTATCTTGTTTGAACACATGCTTTGGTTGATGAACAATGATCGTTCTTCTTTGTTTCAGCTTAATCTCAAGGAGATTATTGACTTCTATGCTCAAGATAATTAGAATGTAGAATAGAGGTACATTATTTTTACCAATTTGAGCTGCAACAGATAACATACTTTTGTAATCTAAACACAGAAAAATAGAAACAATATATATATATATATATATTATATGTATATCTTGCTTTAAGCGGTTTAAAACACAATACCATGTTTCTAACTTGATTTCAGATTCTCCAATTCACCAAATATTTGGGTTGAGACTTAAGAGCAGTTTATGCAGGTAAATAGTACTGTTCATGTAAGTGCAAAAGACCTTAACATATATAATTTGGTTTTTAATTTGCACATCAGATTGAATCAGTCAAATTTACCAATTGGAATCCTATAAATTATATGTCACACTGTTTATGATTTACCTGAGTTGTTGGGATTGATCACATCAATGTCCTAATAATACAACATGAGGTTGATTCCACAGATCTAATCCACCCTTTATTCACCTAACTTCCAAGGACATTATTTTCAATCTCTCTCACACAGAGATTAATATAGGTAAAAGAAACAACAAATCCTCCAAGATAATCTCAAAAACCAAATGAATACAAAGGATGTCGTTTTCGTTTTAATGTGCTAATTCAGAAAACTACATTGCGAAATTTTAACTATCAGTTTCTTTTTCTCTGCATCTATTTGGAGGTGAAAAGAATATAACTTACAGTAGGGATACAGTTTCATCTTTCAAGGTCTTTTCAACGGGATGGAGGCTGTCATTGGATTCACATCACTAATTCAGCTCAAGCTTGGACCCGTCCAAACCCAATTATTTGTCCATCAACCCAAGTAGATGCCTGAAACTTTGGGTTCTTAATCGGACCATTAACACAAAGTTAACAAACAAGAACCGGGTTTCAGGCTTTGGTCATACAGGAGCCAGGTTGGGTTGGGCCCTCGAATCTTACTAATTTTACTAATCTGAAATTCACTCAAATTTTGAGTCATAAAATGTTTAATACTACTTCATGCCCAACGTTTGGATTCTGAATGACAGTCACATGCACGAATCAGCTAAATGCTGGACAAAGAATAATAATATATATTAAAATGTTAATCATGAATTAGATTTGATAATTACTATTTATGCATTTCGAACATCATTATAATCAAGTCATTCAATAAAACAAACCCGAGTCTGAGGTCAAGAAAGGAGACAGTGTGGTAAGTTGTCGTCTATCCTATGTCACTGACGTTGGAAAGCCGAAAGGACAAGTTAGTTCTTGGAAATGAGGTCATTAGCCCTAATCAATATTGGCTATTGGGTTGAGATAATTAAATCAAACTGAAATTTCTTGTGAGAATAAAAAATTCAACGGCTCTTGATTATCTATTAAAGAGACAAATTAGAATCAAATGTTGTAAATTAAGCCATGGCACTGTTTTATGACTTGGCCAGCTCGTTTGAAAATCCAGGTTCCCTTATAATTGTTATACCACATTTGCGCTATTTTTTTTGTATGTTGGTAAGCTAATTAAAATCTTCATCTTCTAACTACTATTGGCCAAGTTTCTCAAGTCATTTCATCATCGTCTTCCTTTTTCATTTTATTTTTTGTTGTTAAAAAAATTAAGGTGAAAGAAGGATTCTCCTTTCCAAATTTAAGGCAAACCGTAGGTTTTAAGAGAATAATTATATTGAATTTACAGACTACTTATCAAAAGAAATTGCTAGCAACAAATATCCAATCTAAATCCTACAGACAAAGTATTCGAACTTACCAATTTAACAAATCTCGGTCGGCCATTGTCTTATTTCTTTGCTCTCTCTACAGTCTACATCATCATCTTCATTGTTAGTATCATCTTCATTACTATCATCGATCCATGCTAGTAAGGTCAGTTAGATAGACTTGACATTTGGCTTATAACGAAGATCTCTATCACGCATGACTTAACAAATTAAGAAATTAAATGGTTTTTCTTTTGGCATCTTCCTATTTTGGTATATCCATGGAAAAATTCGGTTGAACTTTCTTTTTTCTTATCTAAACATATTGACAACAATTTTATCGATCCCAAATTGGGTTAATTTTGATAATATGACATCACAAGGTTACTAATGTTAATTTTGTTAAAATGGTATTACTTCACATTTAATAAATATTTAATATTTTATAATTTTATATTCAAATCGGATCTCTCCACTTGCTATTAATTGGTTTTAAATTTGATACTTAACATAATATTAAAGTCAAAAATATTTTTTTTCATTACTTTTTCTAAATCTATCATGTAATAAGCTTCTTCCATCTCTTCTTACACGTGATGTAGGTTATTAAAATGATGTTATCTCATATCTAATAAATATATAATATCTTGTAATTTTATATTCAAGTTGAATCTCTATAATTACTATCAATTAATTTTAAGTTGGATGTTTAACAAATTTTACAATACCATATCAATCTTGTTAAGAGGATTTCATTTTCATTTTCCTATCTCAAATAATGACTAGAAATCTCACCTTCCATTATCCTTATCTTTAATTTTCATATGATATATATATATATATATATATATGTATGTAGCATAATGTAAGAGAGTTTATATGTTTCTCTTTTTGTGCTCATTCTAGACTAAATTACCAGCACAAATTAAATATAATACTCCCTTAAGACAAAACACAATGAGAAGAATTTGTTTCAACTATGTTGATAATTGGAACAAGGCAAGCATTTTCTTTCTCCACGATGGAACCTAGGCTTGTGGATTCAAAGTGGAGAGAATAAATTCAGTCATTGACAAATATAATTTTAAAATATATATTTAAGTTGCAGTATTGATAGAATACCTAACTGATAGTAAACGAATTAATGAAGATCATGGCTCATGGTTTTGAAGAGGCTGTAATCGAAAGCAAGAAAGGAATCAGCATCAAGATGGGTTAAACTAAACAGGACCATTTGTTTTTTTTTTTTTTTTGCCACAAGGCATATTTCTTTCTCATACCGTATCTCTATATGGTATCACTATCTTTATAAAATGGAAACCCAATCTTCTGATATAACTTCAATTCACCATGTAAAATCGCTTCTGTCGAATGGAAGATGGGTTTATGAGAATGCCAAACTCCAATAATGTAATTAATCTATAGTTGCAAATAACTTCAATGGCTAACAAGTTTTGAAAAACCTACAAAAATAAGCTTTTGGGTAATGAAAATTCGTTTTAGGATTTTTTTAGCATGCATATACATATATATATATATATGCATAGCCAGGTGCTATGAATGGAGAGAACTGATGGGGAAGAAAGGTCTAAAATCAAGTATGTGTCGATGAAAAGCTTTCCCATGTAAGAGTACTGTTTTTCATTTTTAAACCATTGCCCAACTGTAACTATTCATTAACTAACACCAAAAGAATATTTGAATATGGAGACAGTAGCTTTAAGATATTTAATAAACATAGTATTTTTATAATTAAAGAGTGCCCCTTGAGATCAAAAACATTTTGACAACGTTATTACTTATAATATTTAAGTATATATACAACTTATAATTTATTTAGAGAGTTAATTGCTTATAATAGCAAGAACAGTGTTTAAGAAATTATATATAATTCCATCCCATTGACAAGAAGACAGATTACTGGCTAGCTACTATATATATTTTTTGTTTCTTTGGTACTTCCCTCTGAAACTATGATTAAGGCTGATCTTAGGGGAATTCTAAGAGGGTGTTGAAAGATTAAGGACAACAGTAACTATTGTTATAGTACCCACAAGTCCCATCCCAATGGGTGTCTAAGATTACCAACAACAAGAGTACTGGAATCTGAGTAGATAGCCACAAAACAATAGTGTTGCTGAATGTATATTTTGACTCTTTGTTCAACTATGTAAAAATTGGATTACCCCACCTAGATATTCCCCAAAGCTTATTAATAAGACTCCATCAGAAAATTCTTCTAGAAATGGAGATTGGAGAGCTTATTTGAAGAAAAATGGAGGCTAGTTTCTGATGAAAAACTGATTTTAAAAAATGGTTTATTAGTGTTGGAGGAACAGTTTAGTTGTTCTTGTTCATTGTAGAGAAGGTGCTTGGATTTTAAATATGTTTTGGTTTAGTTCAAAAGATTTAGAAGAGAAATGTCAAGTAATAGAAAAATAGCTTATCCACAAGAAAGATGGAAATCAAGAAAGTCTG
This sequence comes from Durio zibethinus, assembly GCF_002303985.1. Next base: position 2,101,759 of record NW_019167838.1, on the reverse strand, counting down.
CTTGAACATCAATGCAAAAACTCATGTTGGGTCAGGCACCATCAGAACAAGAAGAATCCTCCAGTGATGAAATCCTTGCCTTTAATTATATTTATATACTGTTTTATTTATTCTTTCCTGAAAACAATGCAAAGAGAACACAATCCCATGTTACCAATTCCTACAAGATTTACTTTAGAATCCTTTTTAAGTAGTGCTTTGTTAACTCCATGAGAGAAACTGTTGCAAACAAAGAGGACAAGAATTATATCTGTTGGGTCTATAGGAGATGAAATTAAGATTGATATATGATGCAAATTTAAAAAATGAAAATTAAAGAAAAAAGTTTAGGAGAAAGGGAAACCCTAGTTTATCTGTTGGTAACACTGAAATTCGGTGACTGATATTATCCAACCAAAGGTAAATACAGCAACAACCATTTGTCATAGATAATAGGAAAGTTGTTCGACCATGAACAAGGACTATTTCCAGAAATCATAGATTCCAAGAATCCGAAGAGAAAGAAAAAGAAAAGAAGGAAAAAAGAACTTAATTAAACAAAGATTATAGGGGAAAAAAACCTAAATTTAACATCAACATCAGAGGAAGTGGAAGAAGAAAAAGAAGAAGAAGCATGATGATAATGATGATGAAGATAACTAGTCCATGAATTTCCTGACCTTTATGATCCAAGAATCCCGTTTCCACCAATGCAAACTGCTTCTCAACAGAGCTTGATTTTTCTATCCAAACCTCATATTCCCACCCAAATCTCTCAAAACGGAGGCCTACCACCTGAGTTTCCTGGCCATCCTTCAACGGGTAACTGGACATTAGGCGGCATATTGAGAGGCAAATTAAAGAAAGGCAAACCCCCTGTGCCAGCTCCAGCATCAGCAAACATGTTATTTCCAGCACCACCTCCACCGCTTCCGCCGCCGCCACTTTGCATCTGCAGCTGGTCATCCTCTTCCAAGGGCAGCCTCTCATAGGCCACATTTGTAAACGATGCAGCTATGACAATAACAGGTCCTGCCGCCATCAGTTCCCCAACCACACTTCCTCCTACAACTTGGCCTTGCCCGCCAGCCAAAAAGATTGTCAAACTGGTGGCACCAGGAGGAGCTGGTGGTGGCAAAAATGAACCTGAAAGTGATAATATTTCAAATCTTCCATGAAGAGTAACCACAGCTCCAGCTGCAGCTGGTTGCCTGATGCTCACGTTGGTCACGGTACCACTCCCACTCAGTATACAGATTCCTCTTTGCCTTCTCCGAGCGTAGTTTGCAACACAGTCAAACACATCACAGCCGCTCCCAACTTCAAGAATGTGAGCTCGGAGCGTGTTTGCACTCTCCCGTGTGATGATGACTGGAGGCTTTGGTTTGTTCTTGGAACCTGGAGGACGACCTCTTGGCCGACGAGCTACAAGGTCACCAGGACCTGAGTTGGCTGCGTTGACCAAGTCCAGGGCTTGGTGAGAGCCATCGTCTTGGTGATGGTCAGCTGAGCCATAGTGAGCACCACCTCCTCCACCACCAACACGATTGTTTGAAGCTTCGTGGTCATCAGTTTCAGGTCGGTGTTGGAGGTGAAGGTCCGGTCTGTGAAGCTGATGAACATAGCGCGAAGCAGTGCCTAAATCAAGACCTGCCATGCCAGCATCAAAAGACAACAGAAAACAAGGAAAAACAAAGGATTAAAAACAATATTTTATAAAAAAAATTATAAAATAAACTATGAGTTTAGATTAAAAACTGTTTATGGGGGTTTGTTTATTTTAAGGGAAGTGAGTGATGAAAACTATAAAGAAGAGGAAAAAGAAAGGGAAAGGCAAGGGCTCTCCAGGGCTCGATGAAATAAAATTATTTGAATTGCTACAGGGAGAGAAAGGGTTTTCTTTTCTTTTGTTTTAATTTTTTGAAAGAAATTAAAAACAACGACAAGAAAAGGAGATCGAGTGCCGCAGGGAAAGGCAATAGAAGAGGAAGAAGAAGATGTAGAGGGGACAAAGTCTCTAAAAAACGCAGTCATTTCTCACCCTGAAAAAGTTTAAATATATACATAAAATAAACCAACCAATTGTTTTTGAGAAGAGAAGAGAATAGAAGCTGGTGGATGCCAACCCTACTCTCACTTTTTGGAGCGTGGACTTTAAAACATCAAGAGTATATATATGTATACTACCATATAGTATATAAGAAAACCAAATTGTATGATTAAATTAAATCATAGATCAAGAAATAAATGATCAAATTAAGAAACTTTTATTCCCTCTTAGCATTAGCATGGGAAACAATTGAAAAATATATAAAAAAAAACACAAAAAACCTTTTAAGAAATTTTTTATTAAAAATTTAATATTTTATCAACAGTTGATAATTTTATGACATGTTTAAAATACTAGGAAAGTTAATTTCCATTCTATTTTATATATATATTCATCCATTTATGACAAATAACCTTTCATTAATATTTATAGATGGAGAATTAAGAAGTTGATATTTGGTTTTAAGGGTTGGATGGTAGGTGGCAACGCACGCGGCAGAAAGGGGGAGTAAAGGGTTGTTGTTTCTTATGTTGGGGTGGTGATCTAATGATAAAAACATTTGAGCAAATGAACCCTAGACGATGGAGGATTGTGTGGGTGGGGTTAGATGATAAATGTTGGCCTTGGGGGTTTGGACTTCAATTCCATGGCGAATAAAAAACTTAAACTATGGTTACAACTACACAAGTTGACCAAGTTTGGTTAAGAAGATAGAAAAAGAATTAGTCACAAACAATTATATTTAAAAAGAAAACAGTGGTAGAAATGGTGCAAGTGGGCAATGGTGCTGCGGCGTGTAGGTCCCATTCTTGTCATCTCCTCCTCCTCTCCACCGTGGGCCGCCCTGTTCTCCTCCTAATTGGCCGTCACTGCCCTTGTTTTGCTTGACTTTGCTCAATTTGGATATATCAGTATCTATATCAGAGATTTAATTAGCATGCATTTCTTTTGCAATTACCAAATCAAATGCTATTTTATAGACTATGGTTTGTTCCTCTTAAAGGGAAAAATCAGCTGTTTTCTTTTTTGGATACATTTAAAAAAATTATACTATCATTTTATTATATACTACATATAAACTGCTAAAAAAAATTTGAATAGAGTGAAAATAATGCTTGTTCTTTTCATAAAATATAACTTTTTATTCATGAATTTGGAATTTGTTTCTTTCACGTTAAAACACTCTAAAATCAATTCCTGGATTGTGCTATGAGGACAAAGTTGAGGAGATAGAGTTGGATTTTAATATAGTAGGATGGTTAATTTGTCAACAATCTCTTGTCTTCCATTTCAAGCCATTTAAAGGGAATTGTAAATATAATAAAAAGATTGACCCCTATTTAATATGACTAGTTGATTTGGGTTAAATATGCACTGATGCTAATTCATTAATTAATTATTATATTTTCTTTTAACCTCTTGGGTACAAGGAGAGAAGTGGAAACTCATGCTGAGTAGCCCTTGAAAATGAAAGCCTAACCAATTGCCATGACACCTTTCCAATTTTAATGGTGCTCTGACCAGGCAGAATTAGGTTTATTCTATGAGATTAGGGATGTAATTATCAGTTAATTCACTTATCCAAATCTAAAATTCACAATTCATTACTTAAAGTTTTTTTACAAAGGAAATTATAATTTGAGGATAAATAAAGAGATTTCAAGTGTTAATATTTGAATTTTAAATCTATTGAATGTTTAAAGATGACTATATAAATCGACTCGATTATGTCTCAAATTCATTGATCAAATTTCAATCCTAGAAATTATAAACTAAATTAACTTGATCCATTCATCTCTTGATTTTTTTTGGAAATTATAAACTAAATTAATAATATGTTTATTAACAAAGATTATTTAAATTTGAGATATACATTGGATTAGTGACCTCATATTCAAGAATGCATATAATACAGGGTAAACTTTACATACAACTCATATGGTTTGCAACTTTTCCACTTACTTTTTTTATGAAATTTTTTTCTCACTTATAATTTTGTGATTCACTTTTATTATCAGAATCGGTAACTGCATAAAAAATAATCGAATTCTAGTAAAATTACAAAATAACTCTCACCCTTATTTTTGACATTGTTACCCCCTTTTGATAAGTGAACCATAAGATTATAAAAAAGGAAAAAAATTTCACAAAGGATATACGTATGAAAGTCGCAAGCCACAGGAGTGTATATGGGGTTTACCCCATAATATAATTAACTACAAATTAATTTATTAGTTGTAATATTTAAATAATTATGCAATACATAAGCTAGCTAGATCGATCTTTAATTAATTCAGCATATGCTACTAAATTTATTGTGGCATAACAAGACATGAGTTAAATTTTGGTGTATCTTTTTTCCTTTTGCGAATAATTTATACTTTAACAAATTAATTATTCATTTAAAAAAACGTTAATTATTAGGAAACATATATAAGTCAATGAACATTATTATATATTAATAATTAGAACATATTCATAAATGGTAAACCACTCTATTATTTTGTATGTTGGCTTTGGAACCTGTTTACCTGTTAATTCGCTAATAACAAACTATACCTTGCTTTTATTTTTTTTAATAAAAAATAGAATAAAGATAAAGCTGTAAATAAAAATGTTAATTTAATTTGAATGTATGTTTTTCTCTCACATTTGGAAGCAAAAAAAAAAATGCAAGTCCACTTATTTTCCTTCCCTCTTTTTATTTTCCTCATCGCCAAACGAATGAAAGGGTGAAAAAAAATAAAATTTCCTTTCACGCTTTTTCTTTCCTTTCTCTTTCCTTCGTACCAAATAAATGTAAAAATTGGGACGTTAGGAAAAAATAGATTACTCTGTTGCTTAGGTTCAACCATCCGATAAGAAAAAAAGCCTCTTTAATTTTAAAGGAAAAAGCTAGCAATAAATCAAAATTTATTCATTTAATTGGGTGTAATTAGCGTTTGGTCTTGAATTCAGCTTTAATGGCAATCATAGGTCCAAAGGAAAGAGTCATCAATTTTTTTTTTTTTTCATTTTGCTTTTGGTTTTCGAGAGGCAAAGCTACAAAGCTAATTAAGAAGTTGGCATTTTCAAGAGTGTAATATCATTTCCTTTCTTTTAAAAATCTTTCTTTTACTTTCTTTTCCTTTTTTTTTTACTAACATTTATCCAAAAATAATGTAAAAGTTAAAGTTTAAAGTATAAGAAACTACAAAAAAAAAAAAAAAGTCTAAAACACTCTCCCAAAAGAGGGATTATATTTTCTTGCATGAGTTACTCAATTTCACTTGACCACAGTTAACTAACTTCATATGATAAACCTTAAGTCAATCAACGATTGAAAGAAAAGAAAAAATTTTCTTATTTAGAAGCAAAGTCATATTTTATGCTTGACCGAATTATTAAAATAAATAAAAAATAAAAAGTTTTCATATTTAAACCACGAGGTTATTTGGAGGCGTTGAAATTTACCAATGTAAAAATTTGACTATATTAATTCCCTTTATTTGACCAAAGTTTGTTTTTGAACAAGGGAAACTTTAGCTGTCTTTCTTTTTTTTTTTCTTTCTTATTACATAGAGTATGATGCTAAATGTCTTTAAGGAGGCATTTCAATGATTAAAATTTTAAATTATTTTTATATTCAAGATTATCAGAATTTTCGGCAACTGTCTTTGGTACTAAAAGTTGGTCGGGAAAATTTTTCTGTAATAAAATTATCTATTTGTCCGAGAAAAAAAAATTCAATTGTAAAATTTCATGTTAAAAATTTATGAGAAGAAATAGAATTTTTTTTATTGCATAACCCAAACCTCAATAGAACTTTTCTTCCTTTTTTTTTTTTTTTATAAATGAAATAATTCCTTTCCTTCTCTATATATTTCCCATTTTCAAATTGTTTTTGTTGATCCAGAGATGTCTTGGGATTTTTTTTTGTTTAATTATATATCAATTATAAAATTTGGAAATAGTTGTGTCTTTTATAATAATATGATATGATTAGGTTGGGAAAAAGAGGGAGCATGAGAAGGTATATATTCGTACGTTATGCCCAACATCAACAGTTTGAAAAAAAAAAACCATAAAGATTGTCGTTAATACTATTTAGTTTTTGAATATTTTATTATGTTAGCAGCAATTTATACATGGAAACAATCATTGTGGATTTCTTAGTCTTCAAAAAGTTGTATTCTAAAATTAGTTCTTAAAACATATATTTATCCTTCCAAACATAATGAATTGATTGTTGTTGTTGAAAATATATTATATCAATCATCAACATTAGAAATTAAAAAAAAAAAAAAAAACTACCATAATCAATTGCCCTTTCTAGTATAAACATGTTTGTACAGTTGTTTGCTTGTTTTCAACACTTAATTGGGGAGACTAAAGTTTTTGGAAATGGTGAAAATATTCATAAAATACTTCTTATTATGTAATTTAATATCAATCGTGTAAATATTATTAGATAAAAAACGATTTATAGGAATTTTCCTTTTTTACTGTAGTTAAAATAAATGTACTAACTTAAATAAATTTATAAAAATTACCTTAATTAAATATAAATTTAATAATTTAAAATATAACACAATAATACATTATGAATACAATAAAAATGATATGATTTAAAATTTTAATAATTATTATATATAAATTTAATAAAATAAAAAATATATTTTTTAATTTCATATAAATATAAATTATAAAATGTAATTTTATATAATTACATAAAACGTCATACCTAATTTAACATCTCGTAGTATTAAAAAAGAAATAGGGCTATTGGGAAGAACCCTAACTACTAAGGCGCGTTAGGAGCACATTCTGATTAATGGAGAGTAAAGTTGGGGAAAGTTTCTTGCTTGTCACAAATGTCCCTTGGTACTTTAAGAGGGCGTAAAGAAAGAAATTAAGAAGATTTTGGCTCACAATCACTAATGTCAAATCCAATTCTTGGATCCACGTAACCTCTACGCAGAGTATAATCTAGGGTTTATATACCTTAATTTAATTTTTTTTAAATCATACTAAGGTACATAAAATTGACAAGGAATTAAAAAAACAAGACAAATAAAAATAAAAATTGGTGAAGTACAGGCCACATATTTCCTCGGACAAGCTAGAATTTGTCAACGAGCTGGAAAGCCTGAAAGCAGTAGTTTCTAATTGTTTATGATTTAAGTGTATGCAAATTTAAAGGCTGGGGTTTCTCCATCGGAATAAATTAAATTAAATTAATCTCATTAATAAGCTGATCCCAATTTTATGAATATTGTTCTAACTTAAAAAAGAAAAGCTATGTGAAAATATGATGAGTCATAGATTTTTAATTATAGGGTTTTTTTGATGTTGCAATGACCAATGAGAAGATTTGATTTGATTTGATAGACAGGGAAGGGAAAAAAGACAGATTCAGGAATGAATGAGAGATTTGAGATTAGAGATGGCAATTCGAAGAGAAAAGCTGAAAGCAACGTGGTGAAAAGCTGGGGCTAGCTGTATTTATTTGTCGAGCAAAAACTGGGTCTGGAGCCTGGAACGTGCAGTAAACTGGGAGTCTGAGAGGATAGAACATTTGAATGGAGACCACGTGCGGTGTCCCAAGTCAAAACGCAGGGTGAAGGCCACCGTATAGCTGTAGGCCACGTGTCTGCTACTTTCATCGGAAATTGCTCTCTCTCTCTGTCTTTCAAGAAATTTTCTTTCCTCCCCTTAAATTTCGGGGGAGGACTATGAGAAACCGAAGGCAATAGCCCTGCAATTACCTGCCCCACCATTAGATCACCTTGCTGTTGCTGCTGCTGCTGCTGCTGCTACCCTTTCTGCTCTCGCTACCATTGTCACTCGTCCCTCAAAACCATAACAAAACCAAATTAAGAAGGAAAAAAGGTTTACATACGATTGATAACACGCGAGCAGTGAGTGCGTTGGAAGAAATTAATTAATATAAATGTCAATGGAAAGTCTATATTCCTGTCTTAAGCAGGTAAATTTCTCTACCTAGGTTGCTTTGGCAAGAAATAAAGAAAAAAAGGAAAAGCATAGCAAGAACCATGTGTCCTTCCTAATCCTAGGAAATGCCCTCTAGGTCCCCAGAGCTTCAGTTTCTCAGTCTATAATCTCAGAGTCAGAAGAGGGTTAGCGACTTTGGAGTTCTTGCAATGTCTTTTTTTTTGTTTAATAAAAAGCCAAACCCACGAGAGGCGTAACCTTTAAAACAATAGAAAGAGGGGCAGAGGGAGGTCTTTTGTTTATTAACCATGTGAAGGAGACATTGGAGCATTTGGGAAGCAGAGTTGGTGGACCTTTCAAGGACAGATCGGGTCTCATCTAATCAATACCCCAAGTCAAGCCCTTTTGGCTTTTTCCTCTTTCTCTTCCTTAAAAAAAAAAAAACCCAATGCAAAGTGTCAATAAACTTCTATTGGCTAAGCTCTAATAAAAACACAATGGACATCTTCCCATATTCACGGGCTATAGCCTGTGAGAAATGCCGTCACCTGCTCTTGTGTTGCATGGGGATTTCCTAGCATTTTTGCTTGTCTCTTGGACAATTCTACAAACGTTCAACTTGTTGAATCCAAAATTTGATCAATTGTTGGATGAAAACTTATCCCCTAAAGCCTAACCCTAATAACTTGATGCGCCTTATGAAGACAAGCTCTTCTTCGTTGATTCCAAATTGTAACCCTGGTTATAGGTATAATCAAGAAAAGAAATTCTAATTTACAATATTATTACTTGGGTTACATGACTAATAGGAGACATCTATAGCTTAAGAATCCTGATTCTTTTTCATTTAAGATGGTAAACATTGAGGTGCTAAATTTGACTAGAAAAGATCAGTCATAGTTATCTTCATCCCAATTGAGACCACTAGAATTCATATGATTCTTCCAAGTAAGTGCTCGCATGGAGTCCAAGTTCATGTGCTAATCTGTCATTTTTCAAAATAAAATATTGACAATATCTTTTCGATAATCTCAATGAAAACATCGATAACAATCAATTAATTAATCTGCGTCTTCGGACATGAAACAAGTGATTAACTTCCCCAATCTATGCTTAAATCCGAGCCCCACTAGCTATTGTTTTTTAAATCAACTTGATTAATTTAATAATCTTATGAGCACACATCCCTGATACCAAATATTGGCTTAATGTATGTAATTTCACATGGAAAATTTTGCGGTTCTTCTTCTTCTTCTTCTTCTTAATCATGATAACAATCCTCCACGGTCGTCGGGTTTTTGGTCTCTATGATTGACACAAAAAGGGACAACATTTGCTTGTCAGCACAAAATGTAATGAACATCTTTTATTTACTGATTTCAAAATTTAACTACCTTCATTTAAATAATCAAGATTTAACAAAGTGAAATTTATTTTGCTTGACCAAACCCAAAGATATAATGAAATGAAGACTGTTTTGTTAAGTATTGTTTAGTGGTGGAGTTTCAAGGATTAAAAAAATCCAGGCTACTTTCTTTGATTTTTATATTTAATTTTTATTTTGATTAGGAAAGATTGGGATAATTAAAAAGCCTAATCCTCGGATAATTTTTTTTTCTGTCCAATCATTTTACTATGAGCACGTCTTTCCTTAAGTTTTATAAACAAAAGTATAATAATAAAATGAAAATCTGCTCACCTATTGGATCTTTCTACTATAAAGTAACATTCTCTTTTCTTTATATTATAAGTTAATTCAATTAATATATATATATATATACATATTTCAGTTTAATAATTCTCTCTTTCATCCAAAAAAAATTATAAATATGAAATAAATAAAGCCTCCAACATACAAGGAACAGCCTCATTTGGTTATATATACTATTAATTTTGAACAAAAGAGCATATATAACAGATTACAAATTATAACAATTTGGGGTCAAATATTAAACTATGTCATGGGTTTCCAAAAAGGTGGTTTTATGAAATATTATCAGACTGAAAATGAAGGATGTGATGCTTATCGTTATAAATAAGCAATTGAATTTTTATAAAACAATCCATCTCAGTAAATCTTCACTAGATATTGTAAAATACTAAGTCGTTTATAATGATATTAATTTTGATTTTGGGGCTTTAAAAAGGTGAGAAAGTGATTAAAAAAGAGGAAAGGTATCAAAGAAAGTGTGTAGGACTCTTAGAGTACAACAACAAAAGAAAATATAATTTTCTGTAAGTCAATCAATTCTGATTTTACTTGATTTGAAACTGGTGATCATTCCTTTTTCCATGCTTCTGGCTTATAGTGGAATGAAAAAAACAGCTACTACTAGGGCATGGTAAAATGATTTTGCATTGGTTAGCTTATATTATCAGACATCAAATGACTCTCAAAAAACTGCTATGATTTATACTTCCATCCTAAGGAATGATTCTTCATATTTTCCAGGTTCCTTAAATTTATAATTGGCATTTGTCTTATCTCTTTGCTCTCCTAGTGGTCAATCAGCTGGAAGCATGCATGAATCATCATGCAGGTACTGTTTTCTATCATTATAAAGTTGAATGCAAAATTGATTAATTACTGTTTTGGAATTTGGAAGCCATATGATACCAAGATTAATTCAAGACCGGCAAGGATCAAGCAAAAAGGAAATTACTATAGCTTTAATCTGTCTGAGGAAAACAATTCCATTGAAATCATATTTGCTGTATTGCTTTTGAAAGACTTGGAAACTCATCACCATCATTTTGACAAACACACAACAACACATCCAAACCATCTTTTTGAAAAATGCTTCACTAAAGCCAACTCGTAAACATCATACATATATATATATATATATATATGTATTATTCAATCAACGATAGTTTTTAATTTATTCCATTGTAGCTTTCAAAAAGGCCCTACACTAAAAAAAAAAAAAACCTATTTGCATAAACAAACCCGTTAAGGCATAGATTCCATGGTGTTTAAAATGTTAATTAATCAAAAAGGAAAAGTTAAAAGAAAAAAATTCATGGGTACAGCACTATTATCATGAGGGAACCACGTGGATGATTAAGACTTCATTGTCGTTTTATTATCATTTTGGGTGGACTGGGGAGGGCTCTATCTTCTCAACTTGCACTACTTTTAAAACATTGATTATCTGTTCGTACAATGAAATTAAACTGGTATGATTAAGGGTTATTTTTAAAATATGGTCAAGAAATCAAGGCAATTTTTTTAGCTGTGGAATTAAGTAAATTAATTCCTTATATCAACCATGCCATATTGTCTCCTCATCCAATGCCACAGCAAAAACACATGCAAAATTAGGAATGATACAGATTGTTTAAAAAGAAAAAAAAAACAGTTTAGGATAATAATATGATTAAAAATGGAAAAACCCTAATTTAATTTTAATAAGACTTTCCTTTTATCAAGAAACGTTTGTCGGATATAGATATTAACTGCCTGCCAGCTTGTTAAGAGGACATGATTTTATTAGGGCCCTAACTAAGAGACACAGCAAATGATGTTGCAGTTGATGGGGTTAGAATAGAGAAATCATGAGTATATATGAACCAGCATTTGGCCTTCATATGATGTTAATGTTTATCGCTTCACTGCAGATGCAGCAGCTTTTGTATCAAAGCAATGTTTGTTTCAATGCATCATTCAATTTTATGTCAGCTTTGCACAATTATCATAGATTATGCTTGTGTTTATCCAAATGAATATAGAGTTTAATTAAATCGATTTCTTTAAGAAACTCAGCCAAGTCTATCCCAACCCAAACTAGTTTCATTTACATGACCCATTTTAGCATTCTTCTGATCAATCACTTGTTTTAGACCCTGAAAGATTTGATGCAGACAAATCCTTCTAGGAAATTTGACCATGCACTTGCCACATAGTTCTAACTTGTTCAAACACATAGTTGACATGATAATTAGCATGGATCATGGAGCATATAATAAAGTATTGAGTCATAAAAATTAGCAAGTTATCACTCAGTTTGCCAGGTGAGGTGACCCTCTTGAGCACGTGTTGTTCAAGAGGCCCAAACATCAATGCGTTCCCATGTGCGTTTTGGGTTTTGGGGCTTATTCCTTCCACGCTCCCACGTGAAACCATTTTTGCAAGCTCTATATTTCAGATCTAGTGGGCTCCCCACTCGTTTAAGATTTTGTACTTTCTGTTCTGATGAGTAACCCTAATGACTTCTAATACTTTTGATTTGATTTTTGATTGATGGGTTTCCTCAACCTCTGGATTTAAATACCCACATTGTGATTATGACGCTGGATTTTGCTTTGGGTCAGTCATGACCTTAAGAATGTACCAACATATATATTCACCGTTGGTCAGGGTTTGAAATTTGCAATCTCTTCATCTTAACCCAATTTTCTCGACCCAACCTCCACCTAAACAGGATTTTATTTTTCATGCTTAAGTTTGAATAATCTCGTCTCTTCATCAACTAATGCAAGTAATTCTTCAATAACCCATCAGATAAAATATCCTACGTTGTCGTGAAAAGTTTAGGTTTAGAATGGAATTGCTTGCATAACTTAAAGAATTGATCAAAACCATCATTAATCTCAATAAAACATGTCCATAGCTCCAAACGAAAAATTCATGGAGAGAGAGAACACCGATGTTGTGCCATTGATAATGTCGACACCCATTCTCTAGCTTTACGGTTAATTTTTTAATATGAATCCCTCAAAGCTTTATTAAATTGGGTTTCTTCCAAGAGATAATTAAGTCTTAATTAAGAAAGATTATATATTAATTAAGGGAATATAATAATAGGTAAATGGAGATAAAAGCAAAAGAAAGCATAGTTAATGGAGCCGAGTTCAAATAAGAGGCCTCCTTTTGAGGAGCGGAAAGCATATTCAAATGTGAGCTCGGGTACAAGGCGCCAAGAGTGGTTAGAGAGTGACAAGCCGTGAGAAGCGCTCTTTTGCTCACAGCATTGAATCTCCATCCATCTCTCAGTATCTTGCTTGCTGGCATAGCCGGTGGGTGGCTTGTGCCAATACTCTCGAACTTGTCATGGATTCCAAACACAAGGCTAAGCATCATCTATACTTAATGCTCTAAGGTCAAGCAGGGCTACTCTGCATGCAACTCGTGTGTGACAACATATGCGGGGAAGAGAAAGAAGTAGGTTTGCCACTAAGAAAGTTTGTCTTGCTAAGGTTGACAAGCTGTGGATTCATACCTTGACCACGGTGAATATAATAGAGAGGAGAAGATAATTACTTACATTGATTGCCGGCCTGATGACCAAAACTTGGCAGAGTTGCTTGATGAAAATCTTAGCTAGGTTGAATGTGCATAAGCATGACAAATGACGATGATTGTGAGACAATTATATCTGCTGCTTCAATCCATTCCTAGTTTCTGTATCTAACTCTTTGGACTGTTAATTCATCTTCATGACATATTTTTCTTGAACAACATTTCCCCTCAATGTCGTGTAATCCGTCCGATTTGCAGCTTCTTCAAAACAAATTATTTTGGTTCATCTAACAGGCTACCAAGTTCTGAGATTGTAACTGAAAAGCTTAGTTGAAATTCGATCAAAGGAAGCTAATTATACACAATGATTTGTATAGCGGCAAAAACAATCTGGATTATGAGATAAACCATATAATTTTGTCAATGAAATTTGATAAACGGAAGTAACGATACATATATACACGTGCATCTGTTCTAAATCAAGCTTTGCAGCAGACTTTGACTGTAATTAGGTTTTGCATGGTTTGTTTCGATTCTCTAATACAAAGCTAAAGGATTTGGTCTACTGTTAACCAGATAGGAGCAACTCAACCCTTTAAAAGCTGCGAAAAGTAATAAATATGATGGTTGTATGGATCATCAAAGGTCAAGCTCTCCTGGCTGCATTTGTAATCATTAAGTAAATGATACTAATTCGTAGAGTTCATAGCTCTCCAAGCAACATATAGAGACTCGAATTGATCTTCCTGAGCATTTTCAAACCGTATGATAACTGATTTAGCTGCCTGGAAAAATTATTCATTTCATCCTCCTAAACTTACTGCACCCAAAATAGCTAGTACACTGCAAAGTTTTAACAATTTCAGTAAAACACTGAAAAGTTGCATTAAGCCCTGGAAAACAAGAAAAATGAAGATGCAGTGACCTTTAGAGCTCTATTTTTAAGATCATTCAGCACCACTTCGGCAGAGGAAGCTAAAACAAAACGCTTAGAAATCTATTCACCAAAGCTCCTACTCATAACGTATCGATTCTTTAATGTGAGGAGAATTATAAATATCAGTGCTTAAAACAGAAAAGACCAAAGGTAAAGAAGTTAATATTAGAGATAAAGAAGAAATTAAACCATACGCTCCCACGTGAAACCATTTTTGCAAACTCTATATTTCAGATCTGGTGGGCCCCCCACTGGTTTAAGATTTTGTACATTCTGTTCTGATGAGTAACCCTAATGACCTCCATTACTTTTGATTTGACTTTTGATTGATGGGTTTCCTCAACCTCTAGATTTAAATACCCACATTGTGATTATGACACTGGATTTTGCTTTGGGTCAGTCATGACCGTAAGAATGTACCAACATATATTTCACAGTTGGTGAGGGTTTGAAATTTGCAATCTCTTCTTCATCTTAACCCAATTTTCTCGACCACCCAGCCTCCACGTAAACAGGAATTTATTTTTCATGCTTAAGTTTGAATCTCATCTCTTCATCAACTAATGCAAGTAATTCTTCAATAACCCTTCATATAAAATATCCTACATTGCCGTGAAAAGTTTGGGTTTGGAATGGAATTGCTTGCATAACTTAAAGATTTTATCAAAATCATCATTAATCTCAACAAAACATGTCGATAGCTCCAAACAAGAAATCAATGGAGAGAGAGAAGACCAATGTTGTGCCATTGATAATGTCGACACCCATTCTCTAGCTTTACTGTTAATTTTTAATATGAATCCCTCAAAGCTTTATTAAATTGGGTTTCTTCCAACAGATAATTAAGTCTTAATTAAGAAAGATTATATATTAATTAAGGGAGTATAATAATAGGTAAATGGGGATAAAAGCAAAGAAAGAATAGTTAATGGAGCCAAAAGAGTTCAAATAAGAGGCCTCCTTTCGAGGAGCGGAAAGCATATGCAAATGCGAGCTAGGGTACATGGTGCCAATAGTGGTTAGAGAGTGACAAGCCGTGAGAAGCGCTCTTTTGCTCACGGCATTGATTCTCCATCCATCTCTCAGTATCTTGCTTGCTGGCATAGCCGGTGGGTGGCTTGTGCCAACACCCTCGAACTTGTCATGGACTCCAAACGCAAGGCTAAGCATCATCTATACTTAATGCTCTAAGGTCAACCAGGGCTACTCTGCATGCAACTCGTGTGTGCCAATATATGCGAGGAAGAGAAAGAAATAGGTTTGCCACTAAGAAAGATTGACTTGCTAAGTTTGACAAGCTGAGGATTCATACTTTGACCATGGAGAATAAAATAGAGATGAGAAGATAATTAATTACTTACATTGAAGACGGCCTGATGATCAAAACTTGGCTGAGTTGCTTGATGAAAATCTTAGCTAGGTTGAATTTGCATAAGCATGACAAATGACTATGATTGTGAGACAATTATATCTGCTGCTTCAATCCATTCCTAGCTTCTGTATGCAACTCTTGGGACAGTTAATTTATCTTCATGACATATTTTTCTTGACCAACATTTCCCCTCAATGTCGTGTACTCAGTCCAATTTGCAGCTTCTTCAAAACAAATTATTTCTGGTTCATCTGACAGGCTACCAAGATCTGAGATTGTAACTGAAAAGCTTAGTTGAAATTTGATCAAAGGAAGCTAATTATACACAATGACTTGCATAGCGGCAAAAACAATCCTGATTATGAGTTAAACCACATAATTTTGTCAATCAAATTTGATAAAAGGGACTAACTGTACATGGTTTTGCATGGTTTGTTTTGGTTCTCTATTACAAAGCTAAAGGATTTGGTCCACTGTTAACCAGATAAGAGCAACTTAACCCTTAAAAAGCCCCAAAAAGTAATAAATATAATGGTTGCATGGAACTATGGATCATCAAAGGTCAAGCTCTCCTGGTTGCATTTGTAATCATCAAGCTAAATGATACTATTTCGTAGAGTTCATAGCTCTACAAGCAACATATAGAGACTCGGATTGATCTCTCTGAGAGTTTTCAAAGCGTATGATAACTAGAAATGTCAAAGGATAAGGTATGGATAGGATAGAGCATTGTCCATTTTTATTTTCGAATTTTTATATTATATACATTCTTGTACTCATATCCAATTAATATTTTAAATTTATCTCTATCTCGATCCTTATTCTTGCGAGTATTTAATAGGTATGATAATCCCCATGCCCTTAACTTTTTAAAAAATAAAAAATAAAATTTTTTTAGTATTTTTTTATTTTTATCTTGTATATTTAGATAATTTTTTTATAAATATATATTAATATATGTTAATATATTAATTTTAATTAATCTAAAATAATAATTTATATTATTTAAAAAAAAATCTATTTACTAAATATATATAAATATATATAAAATTCAAGTACGGGGTAGCACTTTATTACCTGTCTTCATCCCTATATCTAAAAAAAATTTTAAATTATACTTATCCCTATTTTCATAACCACATAATAATATTTATTTTCATTCTCATTTTCATTCAAATAAAATATTAAAATTTTTATTAGATACGAGAAAGATTCACATCCCTCGGTAAAAACTGATTTAGCTGCTTAGAAAAATTATTCATTTCGTCCTCCTAAATTTACTGCACCCAAAATAGCCAGTACACTGAAAAGTTTTAACAATTTCAGTAAAACACTAAAAAGTTGCATTAAAAAAACAAGAAAAATGAAAATGCAGTGACCATTAGAGCTCTATTTTTTAGGTCATTGGGCACCACTTTGCTAAAACAAAAATGCTTAGAAATCAATTCACTAAAGCTCCCACTCATAACTTATCTATTCTTTAATGCAAGGAAAATTATGCAATATCAGTGTTTAAAACGAGAAACAAACCAAAGATAAAAAAGTTAGTACAACAACTTACTAAGCATTATAACTTATAACTCTGGGGTTAATTGTATGAAAGGCAAAAAAAATGAGAGAATGCTATTTAAGTTGGTTTGGATATGTGAAATGTAAGCTTATCTATGAATCAGTTTGAAGAAATGAGTTTTTGGATTTGGGAAAAATCAAAACTTTTACAAACCACGAAAGACGAAAATGCAAGTAATAAAAAAATGGTATAAGAGTTAAAAAAGTAAATAAAAGGTAAAAAAGTTAGTATTAGAGATAAAGAAGAAAATAAACCATAGGCATCTACCGGTAAACAAACTCATGAAACTGTAAATTTCAACAGTAGTCCAAGCACATCAAGAATAGAAGCACAACATATTTCTTAGACAGAAATCTAAATAAAGGGGGAAGAAAAAAAACCAAATCCTAGCCTTATCAGAAAGCAGTGAGTCAGAATTTTAAGAGACAAATGTACATTAATCTTGTTACTCTCACAGTAGACTGAATGATGTCCACAGGCAGAGGAACGTTAAAGTAAATTCACCAAAATTGGACTCCCAAAATATAGTTTATTATGCTTTTACCAAAAATACTACCCAAAGAAAGTTCATCTCTATGTGAGTATTAGTTACTCCACAACAGTTGAGGAACTTATGTCCACCTTTAACTTAATTCAGACCCTGAATCCTGATCCTATGCATTCGCGATCGTTTCCTTTTTAATTACACAAATCACACATACACAGACTAGGAAAGACCGAAAGCTACATGATATAAACTAGATTGAAGCTCCAATAAAAGTGAACAAATCTTGGAAAAGCAAGTTAGGGGTCTTGAGAAAACAAAACTTTTCAGCCATCTCTCATAAAAGATCCCAAACTCTCCAAAAAAATCAAACCTCATCTGCTTCATTGCCTTTCCATTGCCTAACTCCTAATAATCTGAATTAAGTGTAGAACTCCATTTGTCCAAAAATATAAAGGTAGCAGCCTACTGATCCAAATCTTCCACATACTTCAACTCCCAAATCCTCTTCTCCAGAAAATGTGCAGCAGACCATCTCTTTCTATTAAGTGCCCTCATAAATATATACTTCAGCAAAAAGATTGAATGAAAAGTCATCACCCTCCTTAATTCGATGTTAATGGGCAAGATAAAAAGAAAGGTCCCAATTGGATAAAAATAAATACAACCTTCGACTACTTATTAAACAGACCAATGGATGAAAATATATGTGCTGTTTTGTTCCACTCAATGAGGAAAACACTACTTGCCTCTGATCTTTCTAACCTTTCTTGAGACACCACAGAAAATTGACTAGCAAATTTACTGAAAGAGAGCAGGGATATCCAAAATTTTAACAAGCTTGTCTTGCAATGCACAGATATTGTTGGATATCCAAATATTAAATCACTTAAAAATGGATGGAAACCATGTAAGTCAGAAATTAAAACAAATAATCCTTCATTTCCAACACCCATCAATATACAGTTTGATCATAAGTTTCCAGAATACACCTAATCATTTTGGACATAATGTTAACCAGAAATTTTACACGGGCTTCATTTCTAATCATCTGTAATTACACAAAATTCCATGGATATGTAACCTGGATTACTTTTGCCCAAACTGTTAAAAAATAACAAGGTTACATATATATAGGCAGATAAAATGAGCTGTGAGGAGTGCAAAACAAATGATTGATGTTTCCATTTGCATAGAAAAGCCTTTTTTTTCCATCTCTCCTCCCTCATGCCATTCAACAGTGATCCTTTTTTTTATCATGATAGTGAACAAAAATTCACAACTCCACTGGAATAGATAAGCTTAGGACAAGCTTGATGCAAGCCATGATAATTGTCAGTGAATAAGAACTTCTTGGTTTTGACTCTTACTAATAATTTACAACATCATTTCACTATACCAATATTAACAATCAACACATCTAAAACAAGAAAACCTAAATCCGACCCAAATTTGCAAAAGAACCCAATCGAATTTAGAGTTAATGTAACATTAAAAGACAATCTTGTAAAAAGGCTTAAATCAACAAACGTGCTTCTCCGAAGAATCTCAACAAAAAATAAAAAAATAAATGCTTCTTGCATTTTTCACCTCATAAGATTGCACTGTCCACAAAAGTTTTAGAGATTCAAAAGCTAAAATAGAAACCATAATCATAGTATAGCAAAGAATCATTGTCTTTAACCAATAAAACATGGTCTGGAAGAAAAAAAAAGGAAGAAAGTGAAGGATGGAAGCACCGACCTTTTATCCTGTTTGGGTTCGTCGATTGCAAAGACAAGAGAGCCATCAGGCAGCGGGTGGCTGTGGAACAAAATCATTAGGTAACAACAAGAGACAAAACATAGGATGGGTTTGTTTTTTTGTTGTCTGAGGGAGGCCAAGATCTCATTAGAGTTTTAGTTTTTGATTTAAAACGGCTCAGCTCAGCAACCGCAAACTAAACTGAGAGAAGAGACTTTTCCTGTTTTCAGTTCATACTACAGGATTTACAAGGACACATTGGTACTTGAATATTCTGTAGGTCTCCAGTATCCGTATGACCTAAAAAATTTGCTATGAACTTGTAGCCGAATTTATTTTTTCTCCAAATTGTTTATTTTTATTGTCATAAATGACATGATTTCAGCATTGATTAGATTTGCTGTATCCTTGTAGCCGAATTGGAGACCAAATAACCTCACCCTAGCTTACCAAGTGCAAAATCTGATTTTTTTTACCTGATCGATCCTTCTCAGGAGTTTCAACTTCAACATCGGCACATCCTGATGTGATATCCATATGTACTTATATCCAAGTTACTGTCCTTGGTTTTGCATCAGTGATTTTTCATCTAGCATTATTTTAATTAATCAATGGCCAAATTGTAATCTCATGGTTGTTCATTGTAGTCGACCTGTTGGTTTGAATCTATCCATCTCTTTTCCAAAACATCAGATTCAAAAGATGATGATGGGCCTCATTTGTATATTTAAGCATCAGGTATATATCG
This sequence comes from Durio zibethinus, assembly GCF_002303985.1. Next base: position 2,081,700 of record NW_019167838.1, on the reverse strand, counting down.
GGCCTGTATAATTTGGGTTCAAGACCAATCTAATCCTTTTTTTTTTTGGTTTGGAGTGCAAAATCTGTAACGTGAAACATTGAAAAGGACATCATGTGGATGTAGAATGAGCTATGAAAATAAAAGGAAAAAACTGTTAAGAATTAATGCGTTAGTGGGGATGTCATGGGATTTTGACCTATCATTTCCATTTTTTTTCTGTTACTCGAAAAGAGAAAAGATGCCTTACCCCACTATATGTGAATGTGATACTCACTAGTAGTATTATTTTGATCCTTGGTCCCCTTTTCAATTATTAAGTGCTACATTTATTTTCGCCGTTATAAAGTTTTTTTATTTCCAGATAATATTAGTTAATCATAACTAATCATATATATATTTACGCTCATGAATATATATTAATCCCTGTTAAAATATACCCAATTATCTCATTACTAAATTTGTCTATAAATTGGATTAAGTCGGTCGATCTTTCAACAATGCTTATCCAAAATCTGGTTTGTTGGATTTAAAGGTACAAAAAAAATTTTAAATATTAAAATATTAATTTGTTTTATATATTAGAGACATTGCTTTTGTATGCAAAGGATAAGAGTCTTATCGATTGGATGTTAGAAATTTAGTTCGGTCAAATTCATTGATGTACAACATTCCTCAAACTAAGAATTGGCTGAGCATCAATCCTAGGAACATCACTTGTTTTGATAGATACGAGGGATAAAAAATTATATAACTAAATGTATTGGATGGAACGTCACTTGTTTTGATAGTACCCTTTCCTTCTTTGTATCCTTTTCTCTTTGTCTTAATTGAAACCAAGCATATATAAGATATGGAATAAAAAAGGGAATCATATATAAAACTAATCATTAAGAATATCCTTCTGAAATCGATAAGAACAAGATTAATCCGGTCATGGATGCGACAGATATCACTCAAAGGTTGTCTCCAAAAGTAAACCTTGTTACTCACTAGAAGTACTATAATTAAAACTTAACTAACTACAATTAAACTGCTTTAAAGTCAACTTGTTTGCTTTATAGTAGGACAGGTAACAAATTAGAGAGGGAATTAATTAAGATATATATGTTAAAGAGATAGTAATTATTAACTAAGCATGGGGACAGGAAAGTCTGTTATATTGAGTTATGAGACATAGCTGGTAAGAGTTCCTTGTTGTTGGTATTTGATGGCCAAGGAGACAGGACGATGTAAACAATAGTAGACAAAGTAAGATCAGTGTTTGTTGAATTCTTGTTTAAGTCGAAATTGGTGAAAACAGCTATGTCAGAAGGAGACCATTCAGCTTCGTGTCTTATCGATATTAAAGGAAGTTCCATACCTTTATACTTAGTTAAAGACTTGTTGAAGATAAAGACTTCATTATGCATTTTTATGTTTGAACATTAATGATTGATTAGGATTGGAGAAGGTAAAGCATTGCCACCATCGCCATGGCTATATTTGAAAATACATATCTATCCTAATATATATGTGTAAATTGGTTTTTGTATTCGTGGAATAATAAATATCTTTGAAATGCAATTTATTAAAAGAAGAAATTGAAGGACAAAATTTACGTAAAGTTTTATAGGTAAAATTCATGAATTTTTTTTATTAAAAATGAGTAAATAAAAACTTTAATTAAAAAAATTCAAACCAATAGATTAATAAAGTTTAATATAAAAATGAAAATATGTCAAAAAAATTATTTAAAATATTATTTATAATTTAAATTTGATCAATATTTATTTAACAGTAAAAATTTTATTAATTTTTTATTAAAATGTTTATTTAATAAATATATCAAAATTTTTAATTTTTTTAATTTTACAAGCTTAATGTATGTGATAAGATCTTTTAATTTATTGATTTTAATTTTTATTTACTCATTTTTAATAAAAAATTTTACGAATTTCACCTATGAAATTTTATATAAGTTTTTTTCAGAAATTTAATAGGATATTGATTATTGAGGACGTGGGAACTAAAATCATTTATCTCATCAAGATTTGGATGGGTATTAAAAAAAAATCAAGGTGGGCAAATTCGTTCGTACCCCACGGCCTCAATCTCGCCCTAGTTGCAACTCAGTAGAGGAAAATTAATCAGCTATGTCACTGGAAATCAATTGATTAAATAAAGAATGAAACAAAACATTTAAGAAGCAAAGTTGGAAAAGTTTTTTGTCCAAATTTTAATATAGAAATTTGGAACTAAATAAAGCATGTAAAACATGTCTAAGGAACAAGACAAACAAATGGAGAAAATGAAAGTTCGATTATACATATATACATGATCCTATGCTTCTTCACACGTTGGTTGTTTGGTCATATATACCGGAACAAGTCACATGACAAAATAATTGAGAAAAAAAACGACAATAGCATAGCATCTCTTATGCTTCAAGCCAAATGAAAGAAACTTCATTAGCATTACCATTCTCTTGTTATATTCTGATAATGGTATTTCACTAACTTCCAATCGGTCGGAAGTAAATAACAAAAATTTACCTGCCATTGATTTTCTTTCTTTCGACTTGGTTCTCTCTCTTTTTTTCACTTTTTCCTTTAACTTCACTTTTAATTAGTATAATGGTGAGTTTTTAGCTTCAGTGATCAAAATTAAATATCCGACAATTTTAAATAAAAATAAAATCATAGGACTAAGATTACATAAGGGAGCGAGTCTTAATTTATAATTTTATTACTCTTAAAATCATTGCTATTGTGTTTTGATTCTTTATATCATATACCTAAATCAAGTCAAGAGAAATTATTTCATGTCAATTAAAAAAACATATGATATATTTGGATATTATTTTAAATTAGATTGAAGAGATCAGCAGGAAGTGCATGAGAAATTTGAAGCAATAAATATAGGTGGCGTTGCAGCCAAAGTATGTCGACAATGTCTGTGCTAGACAAAGGAATAGGATGCTGGTTGAGTTGAGTGGACAAAGTTATTATAATGTCAATGTTGCAAAAATCCAAATGCTTGCTACAAGATTTGAGTGATATGCCCGGTGTTAGGGTTTTAATTTGTCTCTACCTTTCTCTCTTTAAGCCCATCACCGTTGCCTCCCCCCCCTCTATTTACCCATTGTGCCCATTTCATTCCTCATAAACTCTCTATCACCTATCTTAAATGTTTCTAGCAACATGGCTGCTGGGCTTGGTCTTCTCTCATTGAACCAACGTCAAAAGTTAGCTCAATCTCAACAAACTCAGAACCAACATCATCACCATCACCAGGCTAACCCTAAGTTAACTGCTGTGTCGACGTGGATGTGGAACCCTAAGGTGCAGCCTCAGGAAGCAGATGATGATTCGTGGGAGGTTAGGGCCTTTGCTGAGGACACAGGTAATGTGATGGGCACAACTTGGCCTCCAAGGTCTTATACTTGCACTTTTTGCAGAAGGGAATTCCGGTCAGCTCAAGCACTTGGGGGTCACATGAATGTGCACCGCCGTGACAGGGCTCGGCTTCACCAAACACAACCAGCTGGCACTGTTGCATTAATTAATCTAACCTCATCATCTTCTGCTACTACTTCCTCATCTACTCTCTTAATCCCAACTCAAGAAGTGGCCACAAATGGCGGTTTGTGCCTCCTCTACCAATTACCTAGCCCTAATGGCCATGGGGTTTTCGCTTCTCCACCTATGAATGCATGCTCTATTGATTCACCTTCGACCCTTCTCTCTATTTCACCCTATCCCTCTAACAACCTAATGGCAGCACCATTTATAAATTATCCGGTAACGCCTCCAGGGTTGAATAATTCTTCTTCTTCTTCACTCTGCTACTCAACCATAGCCGAACCATCAACGACTTCGGCGGATAATATCAATACTGATGGCAACAATATCAGCAACAACTGCAAGGAAACATCAATTGAAGAGCTTGATCTAGAGCTTCGACTGGGGCATAGACCAACAACATCTTGACAGAAAAAAAAGGAGTACAAGAAAAATCAAATAGAGTGAGTGTGCAATTTTTTTCTTTATATATTTTAGCCAGTTTGAGGAAGAGTGCCAATGGATATTGTATAAGGTAGTCTAGTTTTGATTAACTTGCTGTGACATTTTTTTGTTTTTTCAATGCTTGATGTAAAATATTTCGTTTACCATGTATGAAAGTGCTATTGAGAGGCAAGAAAACTGCCCTGTAAATTGAAGAAAAAGAAGGATTTAATTTGAAGAAGAAGAAATGAAAACAAGATTAGGGTTTGAGTGATAGACTGGTCAGTTAGCAGTGCAGTGTCATTTTCTATTAAAGGTTTTTCTGAGCAAGACAGTGTCCCTGTGAGCATATAATTCCGCGGTGATTATTTTTATTAGGGCTAGCTAGTTAGCTACAGCTTACAAGACTCAATCCTCTTGTTCATATAAAACTACAGAAATGCCATTTGTCTCTGCATTTTTAGTCACTTGGGAAAGTAACTTCTTTTACCAAACATTTATCGATAAACAGTGAGGAAAGACAGATTTATCTCATTGGGATTTGTAAATTTAAGATGAATTTAAATACTTGAAGACACATACACACAAAAAATAAAATAAAAATTATTTAGTGTTTTTTCTACTCTTTAAAAAATTACTGTACTCTTTTGGCAAAAAGTTAAATACTATTTTTATTAAAAGATGAAACTTATCAAATTGAGTTTGGTTCTTATCATTTGTAATTTTTTTTAAATTATAATTTTTTAATAAAAATTATTATTCATATATATAAACCCTATATATTATTTTGATCAATATTGCTGAAAGTTTGTTCAAACTTTTGACCAATCAGAAGTATAATTTATGACGATTTATATTATTATTATTATAAAATCAAATTTTACTATTTATTTGACCCTAGGGGATAAAATAACAAATTAATTTATAAATTTTTATATATACTTAAGAAGTAATTAATGGCAATACCACAAGGTATCAAGAAGACGAAAGTGAAATGCAGTTCTGATTTGTTTCTTAGATTTTCGTAACTCATCTGTTAATGAATAATGCATGTCTTTTAGGCCCAACCCATCAAGAAAATTAATGACTAAAAATGAACTACCTGGCCAATTAACTTAATTGGAAAATCTCACTTTCAAATTTTGTAAACTAAGTGAAGTTTTTAAGGGGATGAAGGAAGATTAACAAAATAAACCAATTGATATTTTATGTAATTTTCTATTTTGCTTGTAGAATAGAATAAAAAGCATTAAGTTCAGTTTCTTCTTTATAATCCTTTCCAACTTCATATGGCAGAAACTTCCTTGTTTGGATAAAATTTAAGAAAACTAAAAATGCATGAAATATGTGTGATGGTCTCCAAAGTTTCATTTCATATCCATGAAATGTTTCCAAAAGGACGTAATCATCTCATGTTGGAGCCTGACATTTAACCAAGTAGCTGATCTGCAAATCCTTAAAAAATGACTTTGATTGGTTCAGCTGCTACATGTTTCCTGTTATATCTAGAGTTTTCCTCAAATCTCATGCTACGTATTCCAATTTATTTAGTTTATAAATATCAACCAGCTGCCTCTCATTAACTTCATATTATTGTCACATGGTACAGAATTAAATCTATACAAATTAATCAGCCTCAACAAACTTTCCTGTCAACTTGATATTTAAAACATATAGTATATCATATGCAATTTACCCTTTATAGCGATGCGTTAAGCCATTAATTTGTTCTGTGGAAAAAATTTAACAATTTGTCTGTCAAAAATTTAATAAGAGAGAGTTGGGGTTTCCACATTTCTTTTAGTTGGTGCTGTGGGGATGAACCTGTGACCCCAAATGTTCTTGGCAAAGGTGGGGTATAGCTGGTTGGAAGGGAAGGCTACCCTTTTTCCTGGCTTGCAGCACTGACTAGTTAGTGCCTAGCTAGTCGTCAATCTGTTTTATCTCTTTCCATTTATGTTTTCTTATGCTAATTTTTTTTGTTCTTTTGGATGCTTAATAAAACTGTACTTGTCGGCTTATGTCGTTTCTGTTGGACTGTTTTTAGACCTGCAATGCAGCCCTATTTCCTACAAAGGTCCAGCAGCTTCACCACACAGCTAGCCAATGGTTCCTTCTTTCATGGCCAAAATGAAAACCAAAGTAACAAACATTCCCTAAAGTCAGATAAATGCAAGAGTTAAAACCTATTTCTTCCATGTCATTTTCTTGTTTTCTGATCCAATCTGTGCCCTCTTTGTCACCTCAAAAAGCTTGCTTTTATATATGAGAGAGAGAGAAATAGCTCCTTGAAAATTCTTTAAACCCAAACTATCTTTGCATGTGTATTTCTCTGTCAAACTGTACTGTACTAAGTAAATGATCACGCATTTTTAACCATCAAATGGGGGAGTAATTAATTCGTATATATAATGTGGTCCATTTCATTCGAGAGATGTGAACAGAGACCCACAAAAACTCATGGCCTGGAATTGAATTTGGCTAAGCTAGCCATGTGAAGGCTTCATGACTTCATGTGTCTCATGTGGCGCCACTGGCACTGTTGAAGAAGCATACCATTTTTTTTCCTTGCAGAAGCTGGCGATTTTGCTAAAGAAACCCAAATTACTTTGCTGTTGATCATCATATCACAGCGCCCAACATGAAATATTATTCCCCTCTGGATCTGAAATAAACAGAAGCTCTGAGGATGAATAATTAACCTGCAAAAGCAGGAAAGTACACAATTACACACCTATGTTTAAAAGGTAGATAACAACGTATATGTATTTACTTATTGGTTCTGAAAGTATAATATTTATTAACTATCTAAGGCAAGAATTAAATTTGGTTTTGTTAGTAAAATATCAGTTTATAATAATTAACGAGTCTGAAAAAGTATATTTACACCATTGAGATATATGATAGAAAATACATTTATCTTTTTCAGTTTAAAATTACCATCTTACCCCTGAGATTTGATTAAAAAATAAATTAATCCTTTTAATTTACTAAGTTAATTTTAACTAAAAGATGAATATACCCTTTATTAAATATTAAATATTTATTTTTCTATTTATTTTTATTTTTTTCATTCTTTGTTTTGCTAAAAACTTTTTTAGTTACTAAATAATGAGAATTTAATTAATCTTAAAATACAATTAATTATAATCAAATGAAATCCTACTTAAGTTATATTTTAATTTAAGTAGATGTTGAATATTTTAAATTTATTTTTAATTCAATTGTATGTTTTTAGCATATGAACAGTAACATATTTCTAGAATTATCTTCAACTTAAACAGATCATTAATACATTTAATAAACGATATATCTCCAACCTATTACCAGCTGAAAATTAAACTTATTAAACACTTACTTTTCTCAATATATAGCAGACTGAATAATAGGCAGATAGATACGAAAAATTCATGGTAAAAAAAGCTCAAAAGTGATGATATATATATATATATACACACTTTCCCAGATATAATAAATTTACTATGTATGTACGATACTGAAATTTTTTTCAGAGGGAGAAGTGTTGGACCACTTCACTTAGCTCCCTCCTAAATTGGCTGCATCAATGTTACTTTCATACAATTACAAGATCCCATGGTAATCTCCTTTACCCTGTTTGAGTTAAAATCTTTGCTCCCCATTGACACCAACTTGATTTTGTCTCTCCTTTTCGCACTGCAAGAAATTTTACAAGTACACTTCTATACAACATCTTTTACCCACATTTATTCTTTCTTTTTCTTTTATGTACTTTTTTTTTAATTTATTTGTTACAACCCTTTTAAAAAGGTAAAATTAACATTGCCATGCATCAAACTACATACATTGCACATTGAGATGGCCATTAGTAATCAAGTTATTATTGCCTGTGCCCCTAAGAACCCTCAATTTTCTCAATGGTGGTGGAATGAGAAGATTTTTTACTCCTTCTAATTAATTATATGCTAAGAATTCTATGTAAAGTGATCGTAAATCCTACAACAACTGATCTTCTTTATTTGGGGTTTTGATAGCATTTTATGATTAGTAGCCAATACAGTTTTTCTATGAAATGCTCATACACAATGGGAATTGGGAAAAAGGTAGAGTGGGACATGCATCACTGATGGAAAAGAGTACCTTCTGAGAAGATACTAAATCTGTGTTTGAGACCTTTGTTTCAACTTTTTACTGCTGAGTGCTGAAGCTGTTGAGAATAACGAGTCAATCCTATGCAGAAAAAAATTTTAAGAGAAAAAAGATTTTTGATAAATAAATTTATATATTTTTTAAAAAAATAAAATTTTTATAAGATTAAGTATAAAAAAAAGATATAAGAGAATTATAAATTTTTATAAGATAGATATATTTTAAAATTTTTAAAAATTTACGTTTTATGAATGTATATATTTATATATTTGAGTGAATTAAAAGAAAGTGAGATAGTTCATATAAATATGATACATTTACGTTTTATATATGTGTATATTTATATATTTATGAGTAGATTAGAACAAATTAAAAAAATTCACATATATATAATGCATGTGAGTGATTAAAAGATATTGAGATGATTCACATAAATATAATAAATTGATGCATATAAATACGTGTTTATATGAATTAAAAATATTTTATAAAATTAAAAAAAATTTAAAGTATTTATGAATATTAATGCGACTTATATGATTATATACTTATAATTTTTTATAAATAATAATTTTTTTATTTATGAATATAAATTAATTAAATTGAATTATGTTAAATTATAATTTTTTTATGATTAATTAATTATTTAATTATATTTTCGAATAAGATCAGATTTTTGGTCTGACTAAAGGTACATTATCCTTTCAGCCTTTGCCCCTGTCCTCGACCCCACCAAAATCTGTAGCTAGGACGGTATTTATAGGCCTGATCAGATGATTTTAACTACTGGCTCTAGCCACCCTTGCTTGGTCCCCTCCCCAACCGATCTCCTCTCCACCCCCCTCCCCCTCCCTTTAGATATCATTCATGATAAAATTTTGACAATCATCACAAAGCCACCCCTAATTCATTTATTGTTCCTCTGCAATAGTGTTTTTCTTTTCTTTGCTGAAATATTGAAAACCCCATTTGACAAAAGCCCTTTTAAATGCAAGAAATGAAAACCTCTTTAAAACCTCCCTCTGATGCTTAGACTTTCAAGTACTTCGCCACTTATTTTTTTTTATTATTTTTCATCTTTCTTTTCAACACCTGAGAGAAGCTGAGCAGGAAAGACTAAACAGTAGTAATATCGACCAAGATTCTGATAGTTAAAAGTTAACATATACATGAATGCTGGGGTCGTTTAGTTGAGAGTATAAAAAGTAATGAAAATGTAGTGACTGGGAAAAAGTGCGTGGGTGGTAAGGTGGGCTTCGACGAATAGTCATGGTCAGTGCATGGGACTCATATTCCCAGGTCACCCCTCCCACAAAGTCAGTAATCATTGCCTTTCTCTTACCTTCATCTGCATGGGAAGCCCCTCTGGCCCTCTCTTTAACAATCACTGTTATTACAGTGACACTTCTATAAACACTGCAAACACAACCAAACTTTTGTGTAGACCTTTGAGCTTGTTTTTTAGCAAACAAAACCCATGTTCAGATCATGTTTCTAAACCTGTTTTGCTGCTATGATTTCTCTGTTGTTTTTATATATAGTTAAGGCGGTAGTTGCCTAATATTTCTTCTGTCCGATTTTATTTTATTTTATTTTATCAAACAAACATTTTTTGATTTTTTTTTTTTTTTTGTTAATCCCCTTAGGTCTGATCAGGCTTTTTTCTTTTTGCATGGGTAGTTTTTTTTTTAATTAAATTCGTATTAATTGGATTATAATTAGTGAATTTGTTTAGTACCCTACCCTTTTAGCAAAAAGAAAACATTAATCTCTAATTTATGATATTTTAGCTGAAACCCAATATGGGTAGTTAATGGAATATGCTTTAGGGATTCAAGATTTTTACCAATCTCTGTCGCCAAAATTTGGGTGATTCGAAAACTTTGTTACAATGGCCTGAGTTATATATAAAACAAAAAAAGCCCCTTTTTTTTTTAACTTGGGTAAAGCATCAAACAGGATCAAGAAATTTGCAGTCTTTGGGTTCTCATTTTTGGATTGGACCAACCTCTAGCCCAAGGAGTAACTTTTAATCCCACATCGGCCTGCTTTCCAAACCAACTTTTTTTTCTAATGCCAAATAGTGTGTGCTTTGACTTTGAGAACCTCTCAATGAAACTTGCATGCAGCTAGAAAATTTTAGCAGACTGATATGCTGATTCCTAATGAAAAGAAAAGATATTTCATGTGTTTTTCATTCTCAATGTCATTATTAACTTTAAAGTTGTTCATTATATGCAGGTTTTAAATGAATTAGAGTTAGGCATGAAGACACTTAAAAAACTCCAGTTACGAATTTATAAGGACTTTTTACCTTGTTAAATGAGTAAATATATGAATTTACTACACCGTCAATCACGAAATTATCTCAATGGAATTGTAAGTTTTGAATTTTAGATTAGTAACTTTATTTTTGTGAAGACTAATAATATATACTAAATAATTAAAAATATCAATATAATTCAAATTTAATCAATATTTATTTAATAATAAAAATTTTATTAATATTTTTATTAAAATTATCTATCAAAAATTTATCAAAATTTATTTATTTTTTTCAAAATTTATACACTTAAATCATATTTGACATATAAAATAATAAATAAAATAAGATGATAATTATTCTACAATAATTTTGAATTTCAATTTTAATTTTAGGTTTATCATTTTTAATAATAAATTTCACAAATTTTACTTTCAAAAAAAACAAAAGAAAAAACCTCTCCTACTAATGTTTTGTCTTTTTCTTTTTTTTCTTTTTAGTTTTTTTTTTTCATTTTATAAAATCAATTGAAAATCATTCCTACAGGTGTAAGTCTTTGTCTCGTTATTGCAAACTTTATTTTTTCTTAAATTAATGAGACTTTGTTAACAAATAACTTAATACAATAATAATATAACAAATGTTTAAAATACTATAATTTGTGGAAAATTCATATGTGAAAATGATATTTAACCTTTTTTTTTTGTTGGTTAATATTTTTCTTGTAGTGGAACTTCATAGATTCTTGTTGTTCACACTGTCTCTGATTACTCTCTTTTTAAGAATTCATTAACTTCTTGTCTTTTTCTTTTATTTTATTTATTAATAAGTACTTCTAATGATAGAGTATTGATTATGCAAACTTCCCATTCTTTTACAGTATTGTTTTGTCCTTGAACTGTTGATTAAAAGAAGGATTAAATATTAATTCATATTTTAATTTAATTATTTTTAAAATTATTTTTAAAATGCATCAAATTATAATTTTGATTGCAAAATTTTTATTTAATATATATATATATATTAAATTTGTTCGTGGATTAAACTTTTTATCCTAATAAGATTTTTAAATTTAAATTCGGGATAATATTTAATTAATATAAAATTGAAATTGAACGAAGAAAGAAAATATGGTTGAGGAAGCGATGCTACCAAATTCATAACTCCAATGAAATTAAGGAAATAAAATAGATAAGACATTCTCTTTCTATATATAAATCTCATTTTTCATCGTTTTTTAAATCTTGCATAATTAACATTATTATGCATGGATTTTTTTAATAAATTAATATATTATTATAACTTATATTTACAAAATTATGAATTTGAAAAACTTTATATATATAAAATAGTATTTTAAATCAGATAAATAATAAAATACGAGATATAAGGATGAATTAAAAAAAAAAAAAAAAAGAGTTTTGGTGTATCATCTAAAGATTCTTGGTATCTTCTTAAAACACGTGTCGCTTTCTCATTGCTCCGAACTAAAAATAATATCCCTGAGCAAACCGCACGTACACGGCGTACGTTAGCACCATCCTTGACCCCATGCGTTACGTACCCGACTTCCCGTTAAACCGGCTGTAATCAGGTGCGGGCACTAGTTCCCTATTCTACCACTCATTTCTCACCCCGTGGCAAAATTCTTAAAAAAAGGCCACATGCAAGTGAACAGAAGCGCTGCCGTCAAGAGAACTCCAATGTCTTGAAAGTCAACGACGTAGAAAACATAAGAGCAAGTACGGCCTATATCACACAGACATTATTACTACCAAATAAAAATCTAATCAAATTTCATTATATATATATATATATATATATATATATACACACACGCTTCAAATAGACTGAAGAAGGGAGCAAAGAAAACGTTGGAAAAAAACAGAGGCAAGGAGAGAAAAAGAGGTCTTATAAATTCTGCTTCTTTGTCTCCCGATTTTCATGTCCTTGTGTTTCTTTCTTTCATCAGTTAAGGTTGTCTTGTCTGGGTTGAGTTTTGTCCTTGTGTTTTGGTTTTCCTTTATTAATATTATTATTTTTGTTTGGGATATGAGAAAAGTGGGATATGAGAATGTGTATGAGGGTGAAAATGAGGTTTCAAAGCCAAAGGGATGGAATTTCTTTTTTACTTTTTCTTTTGTTTGTGGGGTTCAACTTTGTTGGCACTAGAATTGGTGATCAGGGCTAATTATTAAAAAAGTTTAGGCTTTTTTAGTTTTTGATTTCTGGTTTTGGGTTGTTTGTTTGGATAGATGAGTCTTTTTCTGTTGCTTTTCCTTGATTTGTTTTACATGTTTGATTGACATTTTTGTATTGCTAAAGATTGGTTGACGTCTCTTGTGGATTGTCAAGATTGCTTGTAAAGTTCAAGTGACCATTTTTCTTCTTCAAATATGAATTACTCAGTTTGTGTGAAGATATATATTTTTAGCATAAATGTTAGGTGGTTTAGTTCTTGTGTTGCATTGGTTATGGAAAAAATAAAAGATTGACTCTTTTTAATCCATTAAATTCAAGATGATCTGAAAATATTTATATTTTTGTTTCTTTTCTGTTCTTTTCTCTTGTATTCTCATTAATCAATCGAATGTTTGTCAAATTTTATTGTATTTGTTGTGTTTTTGGTGTAGTGTGTTAACTTTGTGGCTTTAGCATTCTAATTTTCCTAAATTACTGAAAATTCTTCTAAATGTGTTATCGTTTGATATTTGTGCAGGTCACATAAGTTGTGAAAGGGAATTTCTGTTCAGAAGGTCTTGCTGATGAAGCTGGCTGCAATTTTCCATTGAATATGGTGAGAAATTACGATGTGGCATAATAAGTTCATTCTTTTAATTTCTTTTCCAGTTTTCTGTCAATTACGATTCAATGAACAAAATTCTCATGCAAATTAAGTGCATTGCTGATCTTTTAAGCTCATTTCAGAGTTCTTGTGATAAATTTGTCGAGTTTGTTAGTTTAGTTCTGTCTGGGGTTTGGAATAGAGCCAACGGGTTATTTCAGGGCATTGAGACAGGTTTTGTTTTGTGTTGACTTATTTTGATACTTCTTTTTACCTTTCATGAACACTGTTTATCTTGGTTTGACTTGAATGCGTCTTTAGTGGAGTTAAAAAAAATATAATCAAGCAAATAACTAAGTGATATACTTTGTTTTGTCTTTTATGTCATTTGGATTGTGCCGTAAGAAGGAACATAGTAATCTGGATACTGGATTGATGTTGGAAATATTGACTCAAATTTCATAAGAGATTTGTTAGAGATTTATTTGAGATTTGTCAGATATTGCTTGATGGACAAAAAGACTTGCAAAAGAAGAATTCTAAGAGAAAGAGGATTCTTAATAGGTAAGTTTGACTTGCAAGAGAAGAATTCTAAAAGAAAATGGATTCTTAATAGGCAAGTTTGACTTACAGGAGAAGAATTCTAAGAGGAGTGAGATTCTTAATGGGCAAGTTTGTATGGTTATAAATAGGTGAAGTCTCTACAGGGTTAGGTATGAAAAAAAGATGTAAAAGAGTTGTAGTGTTTTTGTGGGATAGACATCCCATAGGAGTATTGGGGCTCTACGTTTTATGGGTGTGTATGTTTATTTGTAAATGGACTAGAAGAGACTGAAAGGGTCCACATAAGTATGATGTATGGGAACATATGGGTATGTGTTTGGTTGTGTTGAAAGGGTGCACAAGAGTTTGGGTTTGTGTTTGTTTGGGTTTGTTGTTGGGTTGAGAATACTTCATAGGACTAGAGGAGATTGAGAGTGTCTTATGAGTATTGATTGTTGAGTGAGGTTGATGATATGATGTATGTTTGTAATTCTTTACAACTAGTGGATCTTTTTTTTCATCCGTGGATGTAGGTCAATTGGACCGAATCACGTTAAATTGTTGTCTCTTGTGTGTTTGATTTATTAGTTGATTTCGCTTCTGCTGTGTGTGATTGGATTGGAAGCTTTTAGCCCAACAAATGGTATCAGAGCTGTGGTGATCTCCAACAATTGACATGTGTGAATTCAGTGTAAATTTAAAGTTTCTTTTTTCTTGAGCTTCATTTGTGATATGTGAGCACTTTGAAAATTAACGAAGCATCTCTATTCCATATTCTGAAAGGAGTTCCAATAGGTTTTGTTTTTATATTTATTTTCCCTTTGCTTAGAAAGAATGTGGTTATATGGATACTGATCGGCATTTGTGAATTCAGTGTATATTTTAAGTTTCTTTTTCTTGAGCTTTGTTCAGATGCATGGGGACTTTCGAAAGCAATGAAGTATCCCCGAATGCAATATTATTTTCATTATATACCATTAAATAGAACACATGGAAAATGTAGAAAACTTCCATAGCTTCACCTATATTATAAATTCTATGCAACTGTGATATTGCTTTGTTTATTTTGTGTGATTCTTTTTAATCTTGCTCTTGCAGTCTTCTTGAACAGCAAGCTTTTGCTAAGTTATATTGTTTTCTTTAAAGTTTTTTCTTTCTTGGTCGTGATTCTCTATTGCCTATCAGGGATTTTTTTAATGCTGAAAAAGGATTTGGCAGTACCCTATTCTCAAGCAGTAAATTAGGTTTAAAAGAAGAATCTGGGTCATGCACCATGTGTGCTCCTTCATGCTCACCATGTTTGCCTTCTGAACAAATGGTATCAATGGCAAAAAAACTACCGGGTTTACATGCGAAGCCTGTCAAAAAAAGGATAGTAACGGTTGCTCTTTTTATGATGCTGATTTGTCATCTCCTCGGGTAAATAGTGCGTGCAATGATAGACATCATACAAGCGGTGAGACAAGTCACCGTCTCAGTGCATGTTTGAGTCGCGAATCCTTTTCTGAAAATGCAGAGAGTGAAGAAACATTGAGGGACGTAACACCTCTGAAGGCATTAAGATGACTGTAAAAGCAAACCTGCATCAAACTTGTGCAAATAATTACGATTCATTGAAAGTACCAATCTGTCATGATAAGGTTGTCTTAAATCAGCTTAAGAAGCAGGAGGAGTCAGAGTTTCATGGAGATAACAACTCCTTTGTTTATGGATCAGACTACGCAAAGACAAGGGCTAGTGACCATAACAGTTATGCAGAGAAGAAAAATACATCTTATGGCTCAGCTTCAGTATATAGTTTCTCTGAGACTGAAAAGGCTGTTAACGGTCAACCTGCTTCTTGTTGTTTAGTTGGTAGTCCTTGTGGCGAGGTAGAAGATAATCATCCAAGGAGGTCAAATAGATCTTCCGATGAGTCTTCGCAAGAGATTTTGTGTTGTTCAAACAAATCAGACTTTTCTGAAATTTCATCCTTACTAGATTCCTGTGCTGGTGCTAGCTTGGCAAAGGTGTTCTAGATTCTTGAAATTCCTTCTTTTATGTGGTAAATTTTATATATATATATATATATATATATATATATATATTGCTTTGAAGTTGCTTAGAATTTGAAACTAAAATTTAATCTTCATTTCTAAGGAGAACATTCTGAGTGCTCTGAGGAACAAGTCCAATCATCTTCTGCAAGAGCAGATGCCTTACAGGTTGGCAGTCAGATTGGTGATGAACATAACTCTGCTGAATCTATGCAGGTTGGTACTGGAATAAATGAAAGACAGCAAACAGCGGAATTAAAGTCCAGTACAGTGGTTAAGGAAGTTAATACAGAAGAAACTACTATTGGGTCGCGGCCTGCTGCTTGTAGTGATGGATCAGACAGCACAGAGTATGAAGTATGTATTGTGTTATTCCTGTTACATTCTTATGTTTGGCATCTTTACACAAGGCCTTGACGTGGCTAACACTAGACTAATTAAACTTTTAGGTTGCTAGAAAAAGGTGATTAGAAAGCTTTGTATGTTACCAACAAATTTATTTGGCTTGAGAAAGCATGGAAGAAAATCTATTAAGAATGCTGGCTCTATGATACCTACTTCTCATTCAAAGAATAGATGTTTGAGGAAAGTTTTTATAAGTCTCTAATTATGCATGAATTACAACGATGGTATTCCTTCAAAATGTTGCTTCTCATATCTTGTCATCCAACTGATATCTTCATGGCCTTGAGATGCTTGCAAATGAAATTTTTATTGTCTTTTCTTGCTTTATTTTCCCTGCTTAACAGAGTATGACTTCTGTATCTTAATTATTGTCTCTGGATAAGCAGGTAAAAGTTTGTGATATATGCGGTGACATAGGACGAGAGGAGTTGCTTGCTGTTTGTAGCAACTGCAATGATGGGGCAGAACACATGTAGGTCCCATATCTCTGTCTCTCGCATGCATGCATGTTTGCCCTTTTCTTCATATCTTTACACCTTAAAGTGTATAATGCTTGTGCTTTTATAGCATCTTCCTTTTTTCGTGGGATGCTGAAATATTTACATTCTATTTCCATGAACCAGTTATTGCATGCGTGTGAACATGGACAATGTTCCCAAAGGTGATTGGATGTGTGAGGAATGCATGTTCAGTAAAGAAACTGAGAAGCAAAGAGAAGACGAATTAGAGGGAGGAGTTAGGATTTTTAAAAAAACATACTCTGTAGAATCAGAAACCAAAGATTTGGAGGTTGAGGAAAGCAAAGCACATTCAGTTAGTTCAATGCCTTTGTACTCTTCTAAGAGACCTGTAGGCAGTTCACAAGCAGTGAGAAAAAGGCCTTTTGGAACAGTTTCACCTAACACATCGAGTTCCAGCAGCAAAACTTCAATGCATCAATCTGGAGGCCACTCTTCTAGCACTACTATGAAAACTGTGCGCATTCCTGTCGAATCAAGTAGTAAATCACCTAAATTGTCATCACAATCTCAGGTGTCAAAGGGTATATTTCTCATACACCTTAATGGCGAAGCTGTGCTTTATTAACTAGAATATAAACATATAACTCTCATTGACTAACTGAATAAGTTTTTATTCTGTCATTGCAGGATTTCTTTTCAAGTCAAAATCATTCTCTGCTCTGAGCTTAAAAGAGGATGTCCAACAGCTGAAGGAAGGTAGTTTCCACAGTGAAGGATTTGCTAAAGAAACTGCTGCCAGTGAGAGTAAGGGTAGAGTTCAAATGATGTCTAAATCTATGTCATTGAAGAATATGAGGTCATATAGTGTGAATAACAGTAATCATGACGTTAAATCACTTCCTAACTTTTCTCCTGGTGAGGATTTGAAGGGATCAAGGCATCCAAAAGGACAGTATTCTGCTAAGACAGAAAAGAAATTGAGATTAGTAAACAGTGATTCATATGCATCATTGGCTGATCAAAGAATTGCATCCCCTGGCGAAAATAGTTTGCCACACCCTTCAAATTCCTCTTGTCATGATGTAATGGCTGTGAAAGGTCATGAAATATTAGATAATTCATTGAAAATATCTGGTCATTCTTGCCAAGGAAGTTCACCAAATGAAGGGAAAAAGAGAGTTGTCAATGTGAGGCAGCATGTTGAGTATTCTACTGAAGTAGTGCTTGCTACCACTATGAAGCATTCAAATGGCAATGTCCAATCTGACGAATGGCCTTGCCTGAGAGATTCGTCTATGTTTGATTCTGAAGTACATATGCCTTCTTGGATTTCTGCTGTTCCACAGCTTGATTATATATGGCAGTATGGGTTTTTGTTCCTTTCTTATTGTTTGTTTTGAAGCTTGCCAATGACTCTTCATCTCATGGCTTAGCTTTTAAGTGTCTCAAACAATACTTTGTGACGTGTGTTGCAGTGGCAAGTTCGAAATTCAAAGGAGTGGAGGACTTCCATTTACTTGTGATGGGATGCAAGCACACTTATCAATTTATGCCTCACATAAAGTTCTTGAAGTAGTGCAGAAACTGCCTCGAAAACTATTGTTGGAGGAAGCACCTCGATTGAGCATGTGGCCCACTCAATTCATGAAATGTCATGCTACTGAAGATAATATTGCTCTTTACTTTTTTGCGAAGGACCTTGACAGGTTTCTGAAAATATTTCTTTGTTTAGAAGAGCTAACTTTCTTGCAGATAACTTAAGTATTTTACGTGCTTCTTGTGCAGTAATGAAAAAAGCTATAAGAACTTGTTGGATAGGATGATTAAGAATGATTTCAGCCTCAAAGGGAATTTTGGAGGGGTTGAGCTTTCAATATTCTCTTCTAACATACTCCCAGGAAAATCTCAGCGTAAGAATTTGATCTTTACATTTAACATGCATTCACAAAAGCAAAATCAAATTTACATATTCAGTTTTTGGTTAAATCTTAATTAGTTTCAACATTGCAGGTTGGAATAACTTGCTGTTTTTATGGGGTGTATTTAGAGTAAAGAGGCTTCACTGCTCACGACAGATTCCAGCCTTGTTTGCTTCTGAGAATTCGCTCCCTCCTGGAAAGTCAAGTCAAAATTTATCCGCATCCTTGGCATCTTTTAATACCCAACAAACATTAAACTCGAACAGTTCACTTGTCTCAAAGGCAGTTACTTCTGGTAGAGTGGTTGAAGTGTGTGAAACCAAAGCATCTTCTTGGGAACAGAAACCCCCAGATTTTCAAACAAGTTGTAGTCAGCAAGTGGGCAGAGTTGACTCATCTCAGGTAATTTTTTGCTTCTACTTGTTTGTTGATGTCTGGCCATTAAAAAGAGAAAAAGGTAGAGAGAGAGAGAGAGAGAGAGAGAGAGAGAGAGAGAGAGAGATGAGTGTGGTTTGTCTATTAATTAAACATTGTTTGGGTTGCTTACTTTTGCTCTTTTAATTCCTTTGATGTCTATTAATTATTTATCTTTATTTTTGTTTTGATGACTGTGATGTAGAATTTCTTGCAGAGGGAAGAAAGTGAGTCAAAAAGAAAACATGAAATTGATCTCAATTATTCTCTTCAAGAAAACCAAGAGCATTTCGCAGACTGTACTTCGGTTGATGGAAGACATGACTGCAAGAGGCTGAAGACTAGTCTTAGTGGATTGAACATGGTTAATAATAGCATTAAGGATATAAATGAGAGATGTTCCATTGCTATAGATGGCAAAGGTCCAAGCATTTCTGGTGAATTGAGGTGCAATGGAGCTTATGACATATCCATAGTTTCTCCTCAGTTAGATTCAGTAGCCAATAAATATAGGTGGAAGTCCTTGCAGCGGCAAGTTCTTCCAAATGACAGTGGGAATGGACGAGATTCCAGTGTTTCAAGTCTTGAGCTTAAGCTTGGGGTTGAAAGTAGTTCTTCAGATGAGGGAGATATGCCCCCATTTTTCATGAGCGGTAAAGATTTAGGAGACAAGAATTCTGAAAGAGAAACAAGTGATAGTAATCCTTCACTTGCTCTTTCCCTTGCATTGCCTTATCCTAAAGTTGGCGGCAGAGTATTGAAACCTGATTCAGAAATGAAGTTACCCAAGTGCCAAGAGGTGAACACTACACTGTCACTTTTTGGTTCATCTTCAGACTATTGGGATAGAATAATGGTATTTGATGTAAATAAATAGAGCTCAGACAGTGGTTTCGTGGTGTATACCTGCGTCACTGATAGTAACCTATAGGATGATATTTTCCAAACTTTAAATATGAAAACATACACAAGCTTTCTCACAAACTTATTAATAGTAGTTACCTGTCAAATAAATTGTGGGATTTACCTATCTTTATAATTCGATAGACAAAAAAATCTTATTGCTTGGAACTGAAAACTTGTTACACCCAAATTGACAAGTCATAACTGTTATTTAAACAGATTTTGTTTCATACCCTCTCTCAAATTAATGTTACAGCGATGTTCCACATAAAAATCTCTGCTTAAACTTTTTTTATAGGGATACAAACACGTCCCAAACCTGTCTAAACCATAGATTAATCATTTCTCTTTGTCCTTCATCGTTTAGACAAATACAATAATGTTTCTTTACACATTCATCTTTTATTCAGTACTTGGGCATCCTAGATTAATTCTGGATCAAATCCTGCCCTGGAATGTAACATTGATCTATATCGTTGTTCTCTGGATTGTATTGCTTGTTGTGGTTATCCATGGAATCATCTCTTGGAGGACAAAATCTGACATTGATCAATTAGAAATTGGACAAAGAATTCCCCAAATGCAACTCTTCAATAGGGAACCACATCACAAACTCAGGAACAAGTTCCCAGTAGTTCGAAGGAAGAAATTGCAAAATCCCACAATTCGGACCCCGATGGGAGATGTCTTGTCATATTGCAATGGATGTAAAGGCACCTGTATGTTATGCATGGAATGTGGAGGGTTGCCAATGAACAAGCATGATTAGGAGAAATTGTACTTCCGGTTGCAGGATAAAACGGAGTAATAAGTCTAAGTAAGAGGGAAGAAATTTGCCACAATCAGGCAAGACAGAGATGCACATGGGAAAGATCCCTACTGTTATTGACATGGAAATGCTTGCTGACGCTTGACCCAAGAATAAATGTGCAAATCTTTCGTGCATAGATTTGGGTTCGAATTCCTTCTGTCTTGAAGAAGGTGTGGCCAATTAAAAGAAATGTTATATCGGGAAAATCCACATAACAGTACCATTGGTATGCTTCTGAGGATGCCCTTCTTAATCATGCCAAAACAGCCCCATGTTCTTAGATTTTGGTGGGATCAAATCGTTTATTGCAATTCTTTTTCCACATTACATTTTACATTTTTCTGCTATTTTTTCACCACATGCCCATCCTATTATCAGTTGCATACCACTGCAGAATTACTAAAAACATATTTCAAACTCACAAGTTTACAAATGCATATCCAATTATCCATGGTTAAATTTCCTGCAGCTTCAACATCTTCCCTCGTTGTTACAGGATTCGTTTCTTTTAGATTAACAACAGTACTTTGTTGTGTTAGAGCAATTATACTGTAATGGTTTGTGCCTAATCAGGTTTATAAAGTATAAACAAACCTTAATTTCATTCAAATTTGTTATTTTTTTCTTAAAGGATTTTCCGACCTGCCATTTGGGACGCTATCTCGCTTGATTGCAACTGATTTTACATTTTTTTTTTTGGTGGTACTGCATTCATGCAAGTTCACTTTAATAGTTATAACAAAATCCTTTTAAAAACTTGAATCAAAGCATGAATTTAAAATCCTTTTAAATTTTACAAGTAACTCTAGTTCCTTGACAAAAGCATAAATCATTCATAGCAATGTGCTTATGGGTCAGGCTTGGAAGCTTGTGTAATTTTGATGTATATATCTTGAAAATCCAGTCCTAGTTGCAAGCAAGTCTGGTAATTATTTGAAAAAAAGCATATAAATCATCCATAGTCTGGTATTGAAATCGACTCCAAAACAAAGGGTTTTGAGATTGAATCTCAGTCATAGTAAAACAAAACAAAAAAAAGGAAAGAAATTGACAGCTAACAGCCTGATGATACTCTGATTTGCTTTAAATGTCCTTCCAATCAAACTCCAATCAGTTAAGCTCCCTCCATAAAATTTCACGAAGAAACAGTTACTCTATTAATTATTAATACTCTGCGCTGCTCTTTCCTTTCTCACACACATTTTATTCCAAAAATGATCTTTACTTAAAAGCATTGGTGCTATCTTTGGATAAAGACAGGCAAATTTATCATATTAGGCTTGTTGCTAAAAACTGTCAATGAAATTTTAGTAAAAATTTTGATAATATTTTAGATTGATTTCAATGATATTGTTTTAGTAATATTTTAGTAATATTTTAAATTGATTTATATTAATTTAAAAAATATTATATATTGATTTAGCTTTTAGTCATTATTTTTATTTGTTGTATTTTCTGCTTTGCAACATTTTACCTCTGTATAAATAGGCTTTGAGCTTCATTGTAAAATACAAGTTATTACAATAAAAGTTTTTATTATTTTCTTCTTTATCATAGTATCAGAGCAATTTCATAGTTCATTCTAAAAGTAAATCATCTTGGAATAACCAATATTTACTTATTCTCATCCTTGGTTAATTTCCGTTTCTAACTTTATTTACCTTTTGCTTTTGCACTTCAAATTTTTTGTTGATTTTCTTATCTTCAAAATTTATCTTTTATATCAATACTCATAACTTTTCAGATCTCCATTTTATTTTCTTCAATCAAAAGTTTAATGGCAGGTATTCAATGAGAAAATGTACAACTAATTTCAATTATCTTTGATGGAAATAACTATAATCGGTGGGTTACAGCTATGCATAGTTATCTAAAAGAGATAAAATTATGACTTATTGTTATCAGAGAACACAAAGCACTAGAAAAGAAAGAAGAAGAATTCGATGATAAATTTATAGATTGACTAAAAGAATGAGAAAGTAAGAATCATTGAGTTCTTACATGATTCACTAACACTACTATTTCTTCTATCAATGTACATTTTAGACGATTTGAATTTACTAAAGATGTTTAAGATTTTCTCGTCATATGGTACAGTTCTACTACCCTTGCTCATTAATATTATATTTTGATCACTTTATCTCACCTTCGTCAAGAACCAAGTCAGTCAATTAATGATTTTCATTCTAAAATGCAATATTTATATGACATGCTTGAGAATTTTGAACCGAAATTCAAGGATGAAAGTGATACTAGTAATTTTATCACTTAACAAAATTAAATTTGTCTTATTCAATTTTTAATGGCACTTCGAGATAAATTTGAGAAAACCAAGTCTTCACTTTTGTGTCAACATTTCTTATCGATTATGGATAATGCCCTTATGGTATTGATATCCAAAGAAACTCGATTAGGTATGAGTTGAACTTATAATGCTAATACTATTGTTGCTACTACTTCTAAAAAAATACTTGTTTTACTTTTCACAAGTATTGTTCACAATGTGGGAAAACTAATCATTCTGTTCAAAAACTGTAGAGCTAAATATCATCATAATGATAGTCAAATTCGTGATCTTTACACTAATAAGACCGTTGCAACAACAACCATTAAACCAACTACTTTTAAGTCTTCTTTTGAAACCATTACAATATCCACCACTGATTTTCAAATTTTGTTTAATCAAATATTATCTTGATCTCATGTTTCTGCCATGTCTGTTGCCATATTAGGTAAAGCTTGATTGTTTAAAACTACTTGTGGAAATTATATGACAGTTGATCTTTTTTTGTTCAAAAGCAAGATACCTATATCTAATGATCTAATCATTAAAATAGCAAATGGATCTGTCTTAAAAGCTAGCCACATTGGTAATATTGAAATCTCCAAACTATGTATATCTAACACTTATCTTGTTCCTAATCTTGCCTTAAATTTACTTTCTGTTGGCAAACTTTGTGACCTTGGTTTTGATGTACATTTTTCACAATGTGATGATTATATTGTACAAGATCTTCAAACAGATTAGAAAGTTGGGATAAGATGTAAGATTGGAACACTGTTTAAGCTTGAAACTTAGAAAATTTCATAATATTTGATTACTGCTACTACATCTCAAACAATTAACTCTTCAGTTTCTTTAGATTTATTACATTCTAGGCTAAGACAAGCATCTGTTTCTCAAATAAAGTCACTTGCTTCCACTAGTGTTTAGGTAATGTTTCTCATAATACTTTTGATTGTTTGTCTTGTCAACTTGGAAAGTAAAGTGCATTGCCATTTAATAAAAGTTATTAAAGTGCATTACAATTTAATAAAAGTTATTAAAGTGCATTACCATTTAATAAAAGTTATTTTATCTTATCTGTTCATTTTGATTTAATCCATTTTGATATTTGGGGCCCAGCTCTCATACCAACCTTAGGAGATTCACATTACTTTGTTATATATGTTGACAATTTCTTTCATTATACTTGGATATATTTATTTAAACAAAAAATTAAATTTTTATGAATTTTTTGTGAATTTAATAATATGATACAAACTCAATTTTTAAAAAAAATAAAGATTTTCAAGTTAACAATGTTGCTGAATTAACAAAAATTGAGTTTCGTAACTTGTGAAAGAATGATGGAACTTTTCCTTATAAGTCTTGCCCATATACTTCACAATAAAATGGTCGAGCTAAAAAAAAACATTATCATATACATGACACTGTTCGTGCGCTTCTCATTTCTCTTTTTTTCTTGAACATTTTTGAGGTGAAGATGCTCTCACTATTGTTTATATTATTAATTGTGCTCTCACACCAATATTAGGCATATGATCTTCCTATGAGTGTCTATACAATAAGGTACCTGATTACTATTCTGTCAAAGTTTTTAGATATATTTGCTTTGTTCTACTTCCTACTAATAAAAAGACTAAACTTGAACTTAGAGCTAGATTGTTTTATTTTTTTACAAGGGGTATAGGTGTTATGATTCAATGTCTAAATGTTTTCACAAGACATGTAGTTTTTTTGGAACATAAAAAGTTTATTAGTGTGTCCTTATTACATTCACCATGTTCTTCTCGATGTACTTTTATAGATTTATCTTTTGATTTTTTTTTCAAATAAGAAGACATTATACGTACTTTTGAGTTAAATAGTAATTCATTTTTTTTCACTCCTACTACGTCTAATCTGACGAGGCTCTTGTTGATACAGTTATCCCTTCACCATATATACTGCCTCTATTTAGTCATTCCACCTAGATAGAGGAACCCAATACTCAACTTAGTGATTTTCATTGTTATTATGCTTTAGCCACGTTACATAAACCTTACAATTTTTGTGAAACTGTTTCTAATTCTATGTGGTAGCAAGCATTGGCAAAAGAGCTTCAGGTTCTTATGAAAATTTATACTTGAGATATTATTGAACGACCTTCTGATATATCAATGATTGATTATAAGTGGATTTACAAGATCAAGACTCGATCTGATAGTTCAATAAAATGTTACAATACTCATCTTATTGCTCGAGGATTTAGACAAGAATATGGCATTGATTATAAAGAGACTTTAGCTCCACTTGCATGTCTCACATTTGTTTGTTCACTATTAGATGTTGTTACAGCTAAAAAGTGGCCAACCTATCATATGGATGTTAAAAATGCCTTCTTGAATGGTGATCTTGCTGATGAAGTCCATATGAAGCCACCTCTTGGTTCATTTCTACCTTTCAACATAGTCTATCATCTTCAACGTGCTCTATATGGTTTTAAGTAAGCTTTTAAAGCTTAGTTCTCAAAATTTAATACCATTTTTGCACAACTTGGTTTTACATCTAGCAATCATGATTTTGCTCTTTTTACTTGAACTACTAAAAATGGTATTACTCTTCTCTTACTTTATGTAGATGACATGATCATTACGAGTAATGTCACAAATAATATTCAAGATTTGAAGACTTTTCCTTATCCTAAGTTTGAGATGAAAGATCTTGGACTTTTGAGTGATTTTTTGGATCTTGAATTCACTAGTGATTTTACTTGCTTATAGTTGTCTCAAACAAAGTATGCTTTCTCATTTTATTGCTCGAGCAAGTTTAACTGATAGCAAGATTACATTATCACCACTAGAACAAAATTTGAAGCTTTCTCTTCTGATGATACATCACTTCTAAACCCTTCTTTATATTAAACTTTGGTGGGTAATCTCGTATACTTGATAGTTACTTATCCAGACGTTACCTATGTTGTTCATTTGGTTAGTCAATTTCTATTTACTCCTTAATGCACTCATTTTACTGTTATCCTTTAGATCTTACGATATGTCAAGGGTACTATGTTCATGGTTTGCATTTTTTCTTTAGTTCCTCGTTGGACTTTTATTGTTATTGTGATGCCGATTAGGTAAGAGATCCTACTGATCATTGTTCTACCACATGCTATTGTTTCTTTTTTGGTTATACTCTTATTTCTTAATGAAGTAAGAAACAAACTTTGGTGTCCTACTCTAGTACTGAAACTGAGTATAGAGCTCTTACAAATACCACATTAGAGCTTTTATGGTTGTCATAACGTCTAGATCCGGGGATCTATCGCTAGACATTGACTTTTAGGGAGTCGCCACCAATCTTTTTTATCTAGGTGCGATTGGCCACCTTAGAAATCTGTCCCTTTCAGGGAACCACTTAGTTTAAGGGTCTCTAAAAGAATAGGTTCAGGTCTATTAACAAACAGGGTTCGAGAGTTCATACGTGTGAGGAAGGTTGATAGCAGGCCAACAAGCTCACATTCAATGATCGGTACAAGACTTAAATGTTTCTTACAGGCCTTAAATTTTCCAAGTAATTAATTATTTGAAAATATCTCAATGACTCTATTACTTTAGAATAAAATTGAAAAATTCTCACTCAAGAGTGCAAGAAAAACTACTTCACTTACAGAGGCTCATCGTCTGGATTTGTTGAAGAAAATTAAAATTAAAATCAAATTAGCAAACAGGGATATGTTCTTGTGTCGGACAATTGATCGACTTTTCAAAATATTGAAAACAAGAAATTTAATTTTTTTAAGAAAAATTGATACTTTCAACTTTTCCCCAAAAATTTTTTTTTGAAAAACTTTGATTTTCAAGAAAAATTGATACTTTCAACTTTTCCTCAAAAATCGTTTTTTGAAAATTTATTTTTAAGAAAAATTGATACTTTCAACTTTTCCTTAAAAATATTTTTTTTTGAAACTTTGATTTCCAAGGAAAATTGATACTTTCAACTTTTCTCCAAAAATATTTTTTTTATTTTTTTATTTAAAGAAAATAGAACAGAATAAAAGTGAAAATAAAAAAAATAAAGAAAAGTAAAACAAAAATAAAAATAAGATAAAGATAAAAAAGATTAAATAAATCTGATCTAATAAATAAAAAAATAAATAAATTCTGAAAAAAAAAGAAAAAAAAATCTGAAACGGCTCGGCTATCGGCACAGCTCGGCTCAAGGAAGAGAAACGGCTTAGGGGGCAGGCATGCGCGGGTCAAGAAGCGGGTCGACGCTCGGGTCGGGTCGGATCACGTCAAAACGCGCGGATCCTCTAGGTCACTTAAGGCCAAAACGACGTCATTTTGAGAGGGTATAAAAGGCACTTCCCTCTATTTTTTGACAGAATGCTCTTCTTCTTTCTCTCTCTTCTTTTATTTTCCTCTCCCTTCTCTCTAAAAGGTCGAAGAACTCCGGTTAAAGATTCATCAGATTCTGAGTTTTATCGTCGGAATCTGGGTTTTTTCGTCGGAAGTTCGTCGAAAGTTCATCGGAAGATCACTGGTTTCTAGGATTTTTTATCGAAAACTGGGCAGGTTGCCGGAAACTTCAAGGTTGGCCGAAATTTTCATCGAAAAATTCAAACTTCACCGAAAAAATCACCGAAATCTGGAATTTTCCAGAAATTCCCAGAAAAAAAACGCCAAAAAATCTTTAAAAAATTTCTTCTAATTCCCAGAACCCTTCTACACCTTTTCTTAGCCTTCTATAGGCCTCTTTTCCCTTAAATCAGTAGCTTTTGCTTACTGTTTTCCTCTGTCTCTTCATTTTGTTCCAGAAGTCCCTTTTATAGGGATTGATCAAGAGTTCTTGATCAATCCCAATTCCTCCTTGGACGAAAATTCAATATTTGAATCCAATCTGGACTCTTCTGATTGAATTCTCATTCACAATGGGATTCTTCAACTTTCAATCACAGCCATCAAAAAAAGAAAACAAAAAATAATAATACTAATCAGATAATCGAGAAAAAAATCAGATAAAATTAACAATAATTTTAAAAAATAATAAAAAATAAAATAAGATAAACCTAAAAATATATTACAAAAAAAAAATAATATAATAATAAATATATAACTATATAAATAAAATACATATAAATATTAACAAAATAAATAAATAAAGATATACATATATTAATACATAATAATAATAATAATAATAATAATAAATAATAAAATACATAAAATACAAAAGAAAAAAATAATAATTATACAGGATAAAAATTGAATTGGGCCTTACCCATTACCCATTTGGGCCATGCCCAATTGATCTGGGTCTGGACCCAATTGGGTGTCTACAGCTACCTCTTTTTGCACATTTTTTGTGAAACAGAAATTGCGCAAAGACGTAGACACCCAATCAAGACTCAACTCAACATTTTCATTTTATGTTTTTTTTTTATTTTTTTGTTGACCAAAGCTCCTCTAAACAGAGGCTCAACGACTTTAAGAAACCTAAATTGCTCCTCTAAACAGAGGCTCAACGACT